>OY756254.1:4887500-6324879 GCA_963576845.1 Megachile leachella | reverse complement strand
GTTAAGTAACCAATCGATTAAATTGTCATCAATGGTACATATACAAGTGACATCTTTACCAGAACATGATCCAACACACGAAACTTCAACCAAAACCCTGCTGTCGGTTAACAAGGTACGGGGACCGACATCAAATTCTAATCGTTCGCTCGTGTGTGTCTTAGAACAGCAAACACAACCGTCGTGTACAATTCCGCAACGTAGAACAACAAAAGGATACAAGGAACACTTTGCGGAGAGTGAGCTGGTACAAACAGTCAGCCACTGCAAATGTATACGTGTATATACTCTCTTAAGCCTTTAAGTGCGTAACAAAATACCTCTTTAATTTTTTGTGTATGAAATAGTGGTTCATATTTCTGCTGACACTCAACTTGAAATTTTTTAAGGATGCATCATACACTTTTTTAATTTTGACTGTTATAGAAACAGTGGTCTACGTGAACATTTCGAGTTCCATAAAGACGCAATGAAGTGTAATAATTTATCTCTTCACGTGAAGATGTACATATAGGTCTGACATTAGTAGACAAATGAGGGTATACATACGCCCTTCGCAGTCAAAGTTAACCTATACAGTTCATTTGTCTGTTGCGTCAGTTCGACTACAGCAATATACGAACAAAGCAAGCTAAAATATTATGCGTAATTTATACTCTTGCTTATCTAGACTATACTTCAAATTTAAGCGTACACCTTTTAGCAAGATTCATTACGAGTGCGTCAGAAATCAGATTCGTCGAAAGAGATTAATAAAATAGAATGGAGATCGTGAAGAAGGCTAATGGATATATTAACGGTATGTAATCACGCGCAAAATGATCTCATATCTAATTTTCCTATAGGAGAAGAATAGATCGAGGAAGTGGGAGAACGTGCACAGGTGCACAGACAAGGTAGTTAGCCTGGCGCACAAAAACGAACCACCTTGGCGGGCTCTTTCGTTAACGATCGCACTCGAAATTACAGCAAATCTAGGCCATAGCCGCAATACGGCTTTTCGGCCGGAATATAAGACAGGTTAAAGAGTCTTCGTTATAGAATATTCGGGCCTGCTGCAGGGACGCGAAATACATACCGTCCTCAGGTTACGAGGATAATTAAGTCTGAAAAGGACCTTAACCCGTTCTGGCCGTTGCGCGAATAATAGAGCCGCGGAAAATTTCCGCGGCGCCGTAATGAAGCGAGAAATAAAAATTAGCACCAGCCGCGGCCCAGATACTCCGGCTATTTTCCTCTCGATACATTATGAATTTTCCCGCTTTTCCTCGAGCTTCGTCGTGAAACGCGAGCGCGAACCTGGGAGCACGATTATGTTTACCTTGCAGCTACCCTGCGCCGTGCCAAGTAGAGTATAAATTGCGACACGGAGTTAATTATCGTCGCGGTACATTTTCATTTAATTGCTACCGTCACGGCGTTGCCAGAGGGACGACACACGCGACAAAGTCGATCGTTTCGGCCTGTAATACGCCGAATTTTCAGCTGAATTTCTCCACTTTAGAGACGGGTGAGACTGGCTCGTTATGAAGCGGTATCAAAGACATTTGTGCAGGTTGTTTCGGAAACAAGTTAAGCGTAAGTTTTGATATTGAGCCAAATTAATTGCTGTAATTTTCGGGTTCTGTAGACTGGAGTATATTACTGTAGATATTTTGGTAATTGGATGGAAGAATATTAGGGGTCTAGATATTATGGCTGGTGGAGGTCTTAAGATATTTTTTGGAGATAGCACTTACAAATTTATTTTAGATATTTTAGCTTACCTTAGATATTTAATGATTAGGAGTGCTGCAGGTGCTAACAGTGCTAACAAAATGGTGCTAGAGGTATTAGATACTTAGAATTATTACAGATTTAGAGATATATGTGTGCAAACATCTAAAAATCTGAAGTTCGCATTATCTAGAGGATATAGAAATCTAGGATATGAGGATATGGATATGTAAATACAATAAAGGTGCAAACACGTAAAGATCTGAATGTAGGAGTAGACATGTGGAAATATAGGAATGTGGGATTCTGAAGATATAGATATTTAAATCTGAGAATACAGAGGCCTGAGGATCCCTATAGGGGTCATGAATATACCTTACCTCTATAGAAACCTGAAGATGTGATCTGAGCATATATGGATTCAGGAATGCAAAGGTATACGAATGTGGAAGCTGAGAATTTAAGAATTTCAGGGAATAGAGGTCTATAGATAAAGAAATCTAGACATGTGGAAATGTGGATCTGGAGATATAGCGATTTAAAAATATAAGGGAAGTGATTTGAGCATATAAGAATCTGGAGGTAAAATTTAGTGATATACGAATATAGATATTTAGAGACTATATGTAGAAATATAAACATAGAACACGAGGATTCATAAAATCCTCGAATATAAAAATATAGAGATATAGAAGTCCAGGAACCTTTTTATTTAGAAATCTAGAGGTCTGGTTAAAATTGAAAGCAAATAGAATATATGTCAAACACGTCACACGTCCACATATTTTTCGCTAACTATAGTTTAACGAAAAATGAAACGAACGAAAAGGAAAACAACGTATCAAATAAAGTAATGTAACAGGAAACAAACTCTATAAATTCTGTTCAACTTCATTATTTTCCTCATGAAACATATCCCGTATTTTTGTTACTGTTTTCCTATTATAAACTCGAAGCTGGCGTACAGCCACAGCGAGATCCATTAAGCCGAGTGTTAGTCAAATAACCCGCACCGTATATGTGAAATTGATTTTTTCGCCAACGAAGGTATACCAACAGCAAAAAAAGACTTCCATTTTATAGTCTCCATTTATCTTTTCACCGTCGATCGCTTCGATTCCCATTCCATGATATATTTTTATACGACTCCGGCTCGCTAACGACCAAGTAATATATCATTTTTCGGCCCCTATCGATTTCAAAAATACCTCCCTCTGCGAGTTTCCTACGAATTCGTTTACACTATCGATACTAGCGAAATACTATCTCAAAGGTATGCAATACACGAGTAGAAACAGGGTTTCATTTAACAATTTCAACACATACGAATTTTATTTCGATCTTATTGAAAGACAAACCTTGCAGGTGTCACAACTTTTTATAATAAATTCGTATTAGTATGGACAAGTTTACGATGACGTTGAATTTTATTAATTGACTGTTATTAGTGGCAGGTTTCAAATGATTATAGTAAGAAAATTTTTAGTAAACAAATTACACTGTATTATTATATTACCTGATGTACATATAAGTACACATGTGTACATTCATACATGCATGTATACATACATACATACATGCATATATACATACATACATACATGCATATATACATGCATATATACATACATACATACATACATATACATGCATATATACATATATACATACATACACACATGTATGTATACATATATACATATCTATACATACATACACATATACATATACGTATTCATACATATGTATATTACTGACACCCATTAAAAATGACAAGTCTAAAAGTGATGACAGTAAATTTTCCCAGTATGTTTATAACAATAATAAAGCAAAACCACGACGAACTATTTCACCTTTCCCAAAACAGCATGAGTTGAAAATATTTGTCGGACCGTAGACAAACAATAGCGTGCGTTCGGTGCAAAAGTTCGATAACAGAAGTGTCGTAAAGGGGGCGTGAAAATTCTGTCGGTCGTCGAAACAAAAGGAGGCAGCTTCGATCCTGGTAATTCACGTCAAGTGGATTCGTCCGTAAAAGAGCGAGAAAAAGAGAAAGAGAAAAGGTGGAAAAGTGAGTTAAACATACTAGGTCGCCAAGTTCTTTAACTGTAACTCGGTGACCACAGACTGACTTGCTCGAGCACGTCAGCCGGGAATTTAAGTTCGAAAGCTTCGAACTTCGCCTAATTACGATTTCCACGGGTCGTGACGTTCGTAGACGGTTCCTACGTACCAACTCGACCAGTACCCCTAACATAATTGATCCGCCATCCGAACTGCTCGATAATTCAGCCTGCCGTCAATTCGAAACTTCCCGAAAACTTGCCACGGTATGCCATTAACTTTCTATGAGAGTCAACTTGCGGTTTGGCTGGTGACTTCAAACAACGATTTAACAATTTATGGGGATAAAAAAGCTTGTTTTCTTACATTTAATTTTAGAGGTTATTTTTTTTAATTTATATTTAAAGGTTGTGTCATTTTTCCAAATTCAAGTTTAAGGGTTATATCATTTTCTTAAATTCAAGTTTAAGGGTTATGTCATTTTTCCAAATTCAAGTTTAAGTGTTATGTCATTTTTATAGATTCAAGGTTAAGAGTTATGTCATTTTTCCAAATTCAAGTTTAAGGGTTATGCCATTTTTATAGATTCAAGGTTAAGAGTTATGTCATTTTTCCAAATTCAAGTTTAAGTGTTATGTCATTTTTCTAGATTCAAGTTTAAGGGTTATATAATTTTTCTAAATTCAAGGTTAAGAGTTATGTCATTTTTCCAAATTCAAGTTTAAGTGTTATGTCACTTTTCTAGATTCAAGTTTAAGGGTTATATAATTTTTCTAAATTCGAGTTTAAGGGTTATGTCATTTTTCTAAATTCAATTTTGAGGACTATGTCATTTCTTTTTAATTTAATTTTAATTCTAGCTTTACAGATCAGTGGCCACTCACACTTAAATTGAAACTAAACTGCAAAAATAAATACTTCCTGAATAATACGAAAATTTCTTATACAATAAATCTTCATTTCGCTAAGGGTTGAACAAAAGCTTCTAACCAATTTTCATAATTTAAAGCGTATAATATAAGATCCTCCATTTTGAATGGTTAAATCCAATATCAAAGGCTCCACTACATTTCAAAATTAAATTTTAAATTCGATTAAAACTGTACTGAAAATCAAGACTAATAGACCTAATAAATGATGGCAATTCATCCAAAAACAAAATAATAATCGACGAACTCGAATCAACATTTCGTAATCAGGGTAAGACGTCTCGAAATGCAGCGATAACGTCACCGAAAAGGAATTTCGATTCATGGAAGAAACCGTACAACCATTTAACGATACGGTTCTTCAGCATCGAACCGGAAACCTCAGAGTTTCCATAATCTGCGATCGGATGATCCAGATATTCTCGATCCTCCGGTGCCAACGGCAGCAACGATCCTCGTTCAGCACGGTTAATTACCGTTACGAGAACTTACTCGCCATAGAATCGGTGCTGGAAGGAAGCGGACAGGACCAAGAGCGAGAATAAAAGAAACGAAGCGGAGGAGAGAGAGAAAGAGGATGAAAAGTACGCAAGGAGATTAGAAGCGAAGACACGGTTGATAAGGGGATTAAACGAGGTCGAGTGGCTTCCTTCGAATCCGGCTACCCGATGGATCGAATATTGCGATAAAATCATCCTCGTTTCATTTTTTTTTTTGGCTCAGCGATCCGTCGCTGTTCGAAGTGACGTTTAATCCTTCCATGATCAGAGAATCAAATATGCCCGGTTTCAATAGCGACCGAGCTTTTCCTTGCCCATTAAAATTACCTTCTCGCCGTGAGCGACTTCCGCAAGAGCTTCATTCCGCTTCCTTTTTTTCAGATAGCAGACATTTTTCAAGTAAAGTTTACGTTTCATCACGGTAGATCATTTACTTTATAATTGGGTAAATTATGGAGAAGTTCTTTAAAGGGGAAAAAAGTTCCTTCCATGAAAATATCAGAGGGTGGTTTTCTGCGGAGCGACGTATTGATATGCAGAGGGGTTCGTCGCGAAAATTGAATGCCGGCAGATTGTAAAAATGAATATTTTATTGCAAAATGTCCTATCGAATTAGAACCACTATTTTTAACATTTCTCAGCAGTTGACGAAAGGTGTGTTCCAACCCGGATAATTCGATGCCTTTAGGATAGTTTAGGACCTTTAGGACCGCTCTGGGTAATAGCTGTCTCCGATCAATTTAATTTCATCTCGAATAGCAACCCTTTGCAAATATGACGAAAATTACACTTTTCACATTATAACATACCACATCGCAAATCTTATATTTAGCTGCCATGACACACTTACATAACACGTTTCGAAAGAAATAATAAATACTTCCAGACATAGTCTCACTTTCGTGTACATCGATCAGACATGTTCAGACACATGTTCATGTGAATTACATAAAGTCTCTGACCATCGAATTACCACTATAAATTTTAAGCATTTCTCACGTTTTCCGAAAAAATTAAAAGGCCTTCAAATTGTAATTATATAATTTTTATTTCTTGATTTCATTTTCGGAACGTAAATTGTACTCAAAAACCGTAATACAGTTTTGAGAATGTGGTATAATATAGTTTTGCGAATCTATACAATTAGTATACATTGATTAGTGAATGTATAAATGTATATGTAGATACGATACTCCAGTTATACAAAATGGTACCTGTCCATAAATTATTGGCAGTTTTTTCTGAGGACTTTAAGTGAAATCTGTGATCATTTGTACGAAGCCCCGTGGGAATATACAGGCTTTTTAAGGATTCTCGAATCGATGAGATTTGTTCGATTGGAAACGCAGAATCTCCTCAGGAATGTTTGCCTCTATACCTCAAAGTGTAAAGTTGTACTTTCGCAGGAGAAATGATGAAAGAAATATTTATAAATACGATATGAAAAGCATCGATACTTGCTTTACAGACGAATAATATCTGTTAGGGATATTTGAAGCGTGGAAAATGGCTCGAATATTATAGATATCGAGAATTTTGAAATGAAACTTTACTCGATGGAAATGAAAATACAGGTATAAAAGAGGAAATATTATTTAGAATATATGGATCACTTTTTCTGTACTAATTTTTTTTTATACGATCATATCGAATTAAAAGGTTTCATAATGAAAACATTCCAAACAAATAACTATGCTGTTACAATAACTGCTTTGGAACTTCCACGTTGAATAACATTGTTAATATTTCCAACATTTTTCGAAACGTAACAAAATTCCTGTCGTATTTGCACCAATAAAATATCAATTAATTTTGTTAGCAGTCAATCAATACTTCCGCGAAATTCGGCGCTTTTCACTCGACAAATTCACCATTAACAAATTGCACGATATTTCATTAGCACGTTCATTGTATCGGCTATAAATGTGAAACTGTAACGCCCGTAAGTCTATTGTTTCATTTAGATTCATCAGTGTACATGTAGGCTTTTTAAATTTAATTTGATTTCAATCATTATTTAAATCAAATAACGACAATTGATTTAAATCGTTATTTAAATCAGACTGATGTAAATCATTTTAAATTGGTTTAAACTGATTTGGATGCTCCGTGTTTAAATAAAGTTGAATGACATACAAACAGATTATTTTTCATTAAAGAAATTTTGTATTCCAGAGTTAAAGGGAATCATAAATTGAAAAGTTCATCCAATTAAATTTAAATTACTGGCATTAAAAGGCAGCTTCATAATTTTTTATTGAGAATATTCAATTACATTTAATTACCTTATTAAGTAAATTTTTATCTCGAATTTTTCGTACAATGAAAAAAATTAAAAATGAAGATAAATGAAATATAAATTAAAAAAAAAATACATATAAGATTCTTCAAACAAATTTTTAATTAATGTAACCCATATAATCTAAAATACATTTTATTTTCACTTCATCTACCATTATACTTATAAAATCATTAAACAACAATACAAAAATGAATTTTAAAAAATAAAGAAAAAACGTACTCATTTTCTAAGGACTTTCAAGGACTAAAAAATCAGTAGCTTGATTTTTACGGTAAAAAATCTACCCTTGACACGACTCATTGGGAATCGCACAATTACCGTTTTCTTCACCCTCTGTTTCTCTTCTAATTCCCTAATTTGTTTTCACAAAGTTGGAGGGTCACGAAACAGAATATCGCAAAAGGACGAAAGCCCAGTGTTTTTTTTTTTGGCGAACAGTAAACAGGGGTGTGGTGTTCGACAAGGGTGCGAGGTTCGATGTGCCACCATATCGGATGTTTTCGTAACTTGAAAACTAATGGAGCAAATAATTGTGTTTGACTTGTTCGGCGAGTTAAGCTTCTGGTGTTGGGTCGTGGAAAACGATCGGGCTAAGGGGATAGACATAGATATTCGGGGGGTTGGCCCGGCCGAGTTATGGCTTGTACGGGGGTTGATATTGAGCTCGACGAACTGCCATGAATTTTTCCGGGTTCAGGCAATAGCGAAGCAATATAAGGGAAAGATGCCGTCTCGTATTTAGACCGAATTCCCAGCCAGAACTTATTGCCGTTATTGGGGAATATCGCGAAATTAAATACGCCCGCGTATGTGCGAATTCGTCGTCGTGGAACATACTCGAGTACCGATCACGACGTACACTACCGTTCATAAGTGTCCTGAGCGAAATATGCATTCGCGTTGCATGAAGGTTATTCAAGTATCTGCAACAGTAACTAAAATCGATTTTTTTTCTGCGAAGGTCAGAATACTGGAACGTTCTTCGATTGATAATTCTCGTTTGGAAGTCATATCTCGATGGAAAAGAAGCTATGGACGAACTAAACCGAAACTGTCGAGTGCGTAGCGTTACCTCCATTCTTATCTCCATTGAGGAATTACGAATTCGGAATACTGAACGTTTACAGTTTTATTATATTTAATAGTTTAATTATGTTATTGTGTTTATAGTTATTGTGTGTTCTCTTAAATAAAAGGATAGTATTCAAAACTCTATTCCTACAATATGATAACCCTAAATACCTTTCGTACAAAGTCCAACTATGTTTTATGTAACGAAACCGAGTGTCCAGATACTTATGAACGGTACTGTATGTTGAGATCTAAATTCCGATTTCCAAATTGGACCTTCAAATCTGTAAACCTTAAGTTCTCAATGTTGCAAGTTCCTAAATTCCTAGAACAGTAGATTCCTTTTCTGTATTCGTAGATCTCCAAATACCAAACTTCCATATTCTAAATCTCCCAAACCTGCAAATCCACAAATTCCAAAGTTTCCAAACTTCCAGTCTTTCAAATCGCTACATTATTAAACCTCAAAACTCCTAGTTCCCCAAATACATAAATTCCCAAACCCAAACCCTACACTCTTATATCCTCCTATATAGAGCTCCAACTCTTCGTGTGCCAGTAACGTTAAAAAATGAACACAGAAACTCAAGAATTCTCGAAAGTATACTACCCCTAACACGAAACGGTGATCGTGTCACGAATTTTTTGCCCCGTTTTCTGTCAGCAGTTCGCGAGTCATTAGATGTAATCATGGCGCTCGTTCATCGACGTGCACACACGTTTCGCTATTTTTCATTTCGACTGTATCGACGCGGCGGTATAATGAGAGTCAGCTGCAACTGGAACGGTTGTGCATTTCCATGTTCACGCGAAATATTAACGAACACGCAAATTCAGCGATGGGTAGGCGGAGAAAAATAGAGGGTAGACAGAGCGCGTTGGCAATCAATGGGAACGCTCGGCGCACAGCCCGGAGCGAATTACCGTTCGAAAGAAAAGTTTTGCTTGGACTGGTAACGAATACCGCATTTTCGCTCTGTTTAGTTTAATCCGACCGAGCTGGCGCGTTACCCGAACGAACGTTCCATCCTTTTGAAGCGTTGAATCGGGATAGAATTATCCGCGGTACCCAGTGCTGGATTAACGACAGGGTCTCTTCAAATATTTTCTGCTACCTTTACTAGAAATTTCAGTATGACTTTGATGTTAGGAAAGATTAGAAACTTGCAGAAGCTGAATGAGGGTGAGATCGTTCATATTTGAGAATTCGAGGATTTGGAGGTTCGAAGATTTTAATACTTGAAAATTTAGAGATTCAGCTTTTTAAGAATTTGACAGATGAAGGGTTCAGGTTTGACTAAGGAATTTAAGGGTTGAAATGTGCAAATTTGAAAAAATTCTTAGAATTTTGATTTTAGAACATTTGGCAAATTTAGATATTTAACTTAACATTAAAATAATTAGGAGACTATTAAAAATTTGGAGGGTTGAAAACGCTAAAAAATTAATATACCATTTTAAAACTAGAAATGTACAAATTTTGAAATATGAGAAACTGCGAATTGAAGCCTAAAAAAATGAAAGAATTTGAAAGATTAAAAACATATTTTGCGCACAGATAAATCCAGCACTGGTAACTCACACCATCAGGTGGCTCGTCATTTGCAGCAACCGAGACTCGATTGAAACGCGTTCCGTCCACGGACCGACGGACATCTTTTTGCTGGCAACTGGTCGCGTCGTCGTCGTTGGAAATAAAACTTGAAGCCAACGGTCGGTGGTAATTGGCTTGTTCTAGCGTCCTGCTTTTCACGCCAATTATTCTCGTGTTCCGTTCGCGTGGTAGCTGCACCTTTTGTTTCCAAGATATTAAAATCTTACCTCTCACGGCACGAGTACACTAGAATTACCAGAACGTTGCTCGAATTCCATGGGCAAATATTTATTTTCTTCGAGGGTTTCATCAAGTTTTGCTGTATATACACATTTTTTTATTATATAACTAATTTGGTAAAGTTTAATATATTTCTCTTTATTTAGAATTATGAAATACAGTGCTGGGTAAAATTACTTCATTAGCATTACAGTTGAATTATGAAATAAATCAAGATACTTTATAGAACGTTTAAAAATATTTTTAAATAGTCCAATCCTTTGTGAATAAAACGGAAAAGAATTTAGCTAAATCGGTTGAGTGGTTTCTGAGAAAAAAATTCGCAAGTGAAGCCTATTTTCGCGAAAATGGGTAAAAGTTGCAAAACTTGAAAGCTTGTTATTTCTTAAAAAATTTGAAAATGATGACTTAAACCCCCCGTAATTTCACATGGACTGCAATATATTTTGATTAGAGCAAAATCGCAGATGGTGAGGTTCAAAAGACCCATTTGGGGTGAAGTGACCCTATAGGTCTTTTAGAACTCATTGCATCAATAGTTAGACTTATATTCAAATTGAAACCCTGAGAAATCTTTGTTCAGAAATCTTTATCGAAGCGTGCCTCTTGGGTTATTATTTCGTCAACGATCACCGTCCAACTTAAGTCTCCGAGAATGTTGTTCGCTGCAACTTTCAGATTGGCCCCGATAACCGTAACTTTTGCTATCGAATCATCTTTTCCTGCACGAGGAGTAGAATTTCCACGTGTTTCGTTCGCTCGGATCACGACGATTCTGCGAAATCGTTCTCGTCGATGAAACGTACAAGAGGTAGGTAGGAAAGTTTCCATCGAGATTGTAAATTTCCGTGTCTTGGAGGACAAAAGGCGGAGGCGAACGTTCGTACAAATAAAGAAGAGCACGAACGAAATTGGGTCAATTGCGGAACGGGTTAAATTTCACGGGAATACAGTTATATGCTGGCGCATCGCGATACGATGACCGACCGCCCTAATTTCTACGCGATATTTTATGTTGATTTTAACCGACATTACCCCGAAAACGAAACTTTTCGCTGTTTCACGCAGCTTCGACGATTTATATTTCGCGAATTCAATTTTACCGTCTGCATTTTTTATTTCCTTGTGGAAATGTTACCTCTCGAATTGCAAAACACGATATATTCTCTTGTAATTAAAGCTCATACTCGTAATATTTGTTTCAAGTCCTTTTTTTCAACGCGACTTCATCACCGTGAATTACGGCGAAACGATGAAAACAAGTTCAGATATTTACATCCTGTATCAACGAGTCTGTTTGTTTGTTAAATAATGTATGTCGTATTTACTTAAATTTTGTTTACATTACATTGTTTAACGTAATTTAACATTCTTTATGTTACGTTGTTTACATCGTTCATATTCATTTAGGTTACATTTGTTTAACGAGCATTTATCTAATGTACATGTATTTAGATTATGTTTCTTTGAACAAGAAAATGCAAACGTACATTATGTTTGTTTGAACAAGAAAATTAACACTTTTAAAAACATAGTGAGTAAAATCTAACTTTACTGTTATTTCAAAAATGAGATATTTGAAAATATAAATTTTTGTCCTAATTTTTATACTTAACAGGTAACATCTTGCAACCTTTTTGACTAGAGAAACTTCCTCCACCATTTTGTATTAATACTATTCAATAATTTTTGCTTCAACGGATATGTTATGACATATCCTTGCAATCGAATAATAATTTTAACAATATTTTTTGCAAATACAATTCCCAGCATCCAATAACTAATGTCTTCGCAAATCCCTTTGAACAGTCCACTGTTAAAGAAAGCATTCGGTGACACAATTTCTTCAGAGAGCATAAAATCATTTGAAATCCTTCAGAGCCTTGTACTCCGAATCTCGCGTAATAGGACTTCTTTTTGTCCGACCCTTTTAAGCAGGCTTTACATGTAATCAAGTTACACAGTACAAAGAAGTGAAAACAAATATCTACAAGTATCTCAGACTTTAAAACAAAAATTACTTTGCTGCTTCCGTAAGAAAACCAGTACAACGGAGTAAGTACGTAATTATACAGAAAGAATCGTATTAAAAACTATATGCGTTATTACGTACATCGAATAAATCCTTTCAAAGCTTTTTCTTCTTATGCACTCAACGTTAATAATGATATTATTCAGAAATTAAATATCAAAGTAACTTTTAGAGAGATCTTTCGAAATTAATTAAGTTACTGATGTGCGTTGAATGTTAAATCTTATTATGTGTAGTAATATGCATTGTTAATTATTGTGTGTGTTCATGTTACGCGTTATTAATTATTAGGTGCATCCATGTTACGTGTTATTAATTATTACGTGTATTAATATTAGACCATAAATTATTACATGTATTACGTACGTTATTAATTATTAGGTGTATTAATATTGCACTTTATTAATTATTGTGTCTTCTAAATATTATACCTTATTAATTATTACGTGCAATTATTAATTTATTATAAGTATGCCACTTACTATGTACTGTATAATATTGTCACTGACATATCAATGTTAACATAGTTAATTTTAAATTAACATAGTAGTGTATCAACAGCATCACTAAGTGATCAATAACATATTTGGTTCCAATGATATTAATATTCTTATGTATAGATTTATTACACACCTTAATTATTAAATTAATGAAAATGATATCAAAATAGTAATTGCTCTTACCTAACATTGTTACAAATATTTTGAAATACAAAGACAAACATGAAAAATTGTATTTCTTTATCAAATTAAATTTTATTGTATCAAAATATTTTTGTACTTAGAATTATTCGACCTTGTGCAGTCATTCGAATACTTTATTAATAACAAAATAAATATAAAAAGTGAAATATTTAGTCATTTAAAAAGTAAACGAGTTTGCATTATCAGATACCGAAATCAACTTAATTTCGCGGCGCATCACGAAGGATCTCCGCAATTAATCACCAGAGATTAATGCATAAGCGTTGGTCTATTTGCTAAGCGCCGCGTAAACTTGAATAAATGAACCCGAGAAAAAGAACACCGGTGCAGGGCAAAACTGATATCATCAGCTAACTCGTTTAATCATCACCAGACCCGTTTAATCTTCCGGAGAGCGACATCTGACGTAATGGAACGCGTCCACTCTCGTCTAGACTCGATTCGTTCTCCAAAGGATTAAAGAAACTTCGGTCCTTCGAGTTTACCAAACGAGCTGCGACAACTCGTCCAATTGATCGATTCTACGAGCGACTTGCGATATACTGCTCCATGAATCGATCGGGAACAACAATGCTTAAGGTGCTCTCCGGTTGCGGAACACGACCATCGACCGTTTACGACGTCGAGTCTTGTAAAATAATTGGCCGGATTTAATTAACAGTAGCCGACAGAATCGCTCGTCAACCAGCAGCTTACAGCTAATAAATAGCCACGTGAGGGACTGGAACCTAGGTTCAGACAAGTGTATTTCACTTAGATATATGCGCTCAGAAATTGTACTAGCAGCCTGCTGACCGACGTTTACGTTCCATCAGGGCATCCCTAATTTCTTATGGCATTGTATCAAGTGAAATGAATATTAGTGGTGATAATTGATGAGTTGGAGGTTACATGTGAATGCTACGTATGTCGGTTCTCATATATTCAAATCGGAAGATCAAGTACCATCATCTTTGTAGGACTTCACATTCTCACACGTGCACATTCAAAGTTCTAAATTTCTATATACTCTAATTCGTATATCCCTGTATTTCTAGTTATCCAAATTTCTGCATCCCCAAATTTCCATACTCCTAAATTTTTATGCTCCCAAATTGCTGTATCCACAAATTGCTATGTTTCCAAATTGCTATGTCCTCAAATTTCTATGCTCTCAAATTTCCACATTTCCAAATTTCTACACATCCAAATTTCTACACCTCCAAATTTCTACACATCCAAATTTCCATACTCCCAAATTTCAATGCTCCCAAATTGCTGTATCCTCAAATTGCTATGTCCCGAAATTTCTATGCTCCCAAATTTCCACATTTCCAAATTTTTACGCCCCCAAATTTCTACATTCCCAAATTTCTGTGCCCCCAAATTGCTATATCCTCAAATTTCTATGCTCTGAAATTGCTATGTCCCCAAATTTCTACATTCCCAAATTTCTACACCCCCAAATTTCTACACCTCCAAATTTCTACACAAAGTAATATTCTGAGCATCAAGAAATATAAATCCACCTACAAAATATTTTTAACAATCCCCTAAAAAATTTGCAATTCTTTTACATAACATTAAACTTTCAAAGCACGTATTATATAAAAAGCTTGAACGAAACAGAGACAATATTTAAAAATTAACCTTTGAAAAAATTGAAATATTGCCTGTCGATAGCTTGTTCGGAACGGTATAAGTTTTCATTTGTTTTTGCATTCCCGGTTGATTTGGTATTCCGATTAAAATCGTCGATGTTAATTGAAAATTGATTATGTTCCCCGCTAACGAGATCATTGAAATTGCTATCTGGATCGCCATGAAATAATCACGATCTGTCGACACCTTTTCAAACAACACGGAAATGGATTGAAATAAAATGTGAAATGCTTGTTTTCGGGAAAAATGGAGCAGGGAAAATTTTATTATCGCCGTGAATAAAATACGTTTTCGTTTAACCGCGTGCATAAACATAACGTTGTTTATTGCAATCCATAATTGTGCTGCATTTTATTGGGAGCGTAAATACGAGCGTAACGATACTGTAAATCATTATCCTGGAGAAACGTTGATCGGAAAACAATGACACGAGCGCACTTTTACGAAACGTTATAATTATACTGTGCACATATGTAACTGGTTTGTCAGTAATTTATACCGTTGCGTGCTGGCAAAATTGAACCGTACTCCCAATTCCCTAGTTCAACAGTCGCCCGAAATAATAACCAATTCCGTAGAGAGACGGCAAATAACGTTACATGACGTATACTCCATTAATTAACGTAACTTGCGTCTATTCGGTAACATTTAATAGCAGCTGATATCTCAATTAATCGAACTCGTGTTCGTTTTGTTAACAGAAATTCTATGTGAAGAACAGCGAGCTGTAGGCTGCAACCGAAATTATACGTGACAATTAACGATGCGGAGCTTGCAATTACATTTTGGTCATATAACGCGTGGTTATGCAGTGTGTTTTACGGCGTGTATTATACGGCATTTGTAAATATCTCACGTTGGCAATATAATGGGTTGTAATGCGATGCTTGGAAATACAACGCGTAGGCTGCATAATGCATGGCTATGTAGTGAGCAGCGATACGGAGCTTGTAAATGCATTGTGTCGGCGATATAACGGGTGGAGATATAACGCGTAATGGTATGGCGCTTGTAGATACACTACGCCAACGATATAACGCGTGGCAATATAACGCGTGACAATACGACACCTGTAAATACATGTTGGCGATATAACTTGTGGCGATATAGCGAGTAATGATACGGTGCTTGTAAATATATTACATCGGAAATATAACGCGTGGCAATATAACGCTTGGTGATATAACGCATAATAATTTGATACCTGGCAATATAACACGAGATGATATAACGTATGGTAATATAATACAGTAGTCCCCCTATAACACGATATATGGGTTCCGCGTTATAGTAAATGCGTTGTACAAGTATTCTCGTATAACAAAACCATATTAATTTAGAAAAAAAAAAACGCAACATGAATATAAAGCGCGAAAAACAAATAGCCCCAATAAAACATAATCAATGATCTTACAATTCAAAAACTAGGACAAGAAATTGAATAAAATAATTTTATTTTATTTTATAAGAACACAATTGATACAGTGTGTAAATGTACGCGAAATTGATTGTGAACTGTCAAATTATAAATTTCGCAGTACAGGAATATAACGTAAGGAATCCCCGCGTTATATGGGGAGAAACACGTGTTATACGAGGAACATGAAATCGCGGTGTATGAAAATGTGCTATGAGAGTACCGTGTTATAGGGGGGATTACTCTGTACGTGACAATATAATGTGTGGCAATATAACGCGTGGTGAAATAATGCGCGGTAAAATAACGCGTGGTAATATAATGCGTGGTAATATAATGCGTGAGAATATAACGCGTGACAATACGATGCGTGGTGAAATAACGCGTGGTAATATAATGCGTGGCAATATAATGCGTGGTAATATAATGCAAGGTGAAATAATGCGTGGTAAAATAACTCGTGGTGAAATAACGCGTGGTGATATAACGCGTGGTGATATAACGCATGGTAATATAATGCGTGGCAATATAACGCGTGGTGATATAACGCGTGGTAATATAATGCGTGGCAATATAACGCGTGGTAATATAATGCGTGGCAATATAACGCGTGGTAATATAATGCGTGGCAATATAACGCGTGGTGATATAACGCGTGGTAATATAATGCGTGGCAATATAATGCGTGGTAATATAATGCAAGGTGAAATAATGCGTGGTAAAATAACTCGTGGTGAAATAACGCGTGGTGATATAACGCGTGGTGATATAACGCGTGGTAATATAATGCGTGGCAATATAACGCGTGGTGATATAACGCGTGGTAATATAATGCGTGGCAATATAACGCGTGGTAATATAATGCGTGGCAATATAACGCGTGGTAATATAACGCGTGGTGATATAACGCGTGGTAATATAATGCGTGGCAATATAACGCGTGGTAATATAATGCGTGGCAATATAATGCGTCGCAATATAACGCGTGGTAATATAACGCGTGGTGATATAACGCGTGGTAATATAATGCGTGGCAATATAACGCGTGGTAATATAATGCATGGCTATATAGCACGTGACTATATAGCGCTTGAAAAGATATCAAGTAAGCAGTATAACATGTATCTATATAAAACGTCGTAATATGACGCTTGAAAATACATCACATCTGCGATATAACGCGTGCTTATATAAAAGATAGAAGATACATATGGTTGCATCAGTTAGACCCGGCTATATAATACGTTGAAATACAACTTGCAACCCTGCAATAATTGACCATGAAATGTGCAGCTATATAACGCCTAACATTTACATAGCTACTATGACTATAACGCGATACAATGCGTGACTATGCACCGTGTGGTACTTTAAACGAACAATTTTCATTCTGTGAAACGTCATATTTCGCAAATATTATGTCAGGTTCCCTTCAATAAGCTATTAAACTTTCTGTTATAACCGAACGAAATAAATTTTCAACGCAGTTCAGAGCTCTTTGATTTTCTTTCTCGTTGGAAATTCAATTACGTGTTCCCACGGGAAAGGACAAAAAGAAAACATCTACTAATCGATCGCGCGTATATTTAGAAAATGAACAACGCGTGGCATGGAATTTTTTTAATTAGAAATCGGTCACGTGTTACGTGAACCGTACACGCGTCGATCGTTAACAAAATTCAATCGAAGCTGCTCCAACCGGGGGTAGAAAAAATGTTGAAATTAATATTCCTTCATTGTTTGGTCGAGCGGGCATCGCAACAACGCATTTACGAGAACGGATGCATATGCATGATATCCGCGTTGAATCCCTGGTCGATCGATCTAAAAAAAAAAGGAAAAACACGGGGAGGAATAACGGGAGGAACAGATAAATAAAGAACAGAGAGGCAAGGAAGAGAAACGCGAATGATGCATATATTAATTAGCATTCGCGTCGCTCGCGTTCAATCAGAACACGCTGGTCCCTTTCAATTTATCGAGGAGCAGTGAGAACTCCTATCCCCGTCTCACGCGTTTCTCTTTTCCGTCTTTTTTCTACGTATGAATTTTGAAAAATTAAGTAGCCTTGGATTCTGCCTCTTTTCCACGATCGCGCAGCACCGATAACTCTTGCGATATTGAATGCAACGTGGCGTGAGCGACTGAAAGCACAATATGGATACCAATATCCTGCCACTTCTTAATATCCGCTTGAAAAGCACGTACGAAGCATGGAAAATTTCCGACTGGATCGACGTTGAAACGTCGCTGCGAGATTTCTCGTTATCGGCGTGGAATTATTGCATTCAGAACGTCGGAGAATAATCTTCGACGATGAATCGATCAATCGTTAGCGACGATCGTTAAGTACCAGCGTATAGATTTATTAGAGTTTCATGACGAAACGATTGATACGATGTCTCGATTTCCTCGCGTCCTTTTTTCATTATTCAGTGTATCCGTATAACGGAAGAAACATACGGCCAAGATTTTTCAATTTGTGCAAACTGAGTACTTGTTATCGATTATCTGTATAACATCGATGTTTTTTATTGCAGGTCGATATCAGAGTTATTTGGTTATGTTAGCTTTAGTTAGGTTTGTTAGATTTACATTAAATTAGGTTAGGATTAGTTTAGCTTATGATTAGGGTGAGTTATGTTATTCAGTACAATTAGATTATTATGTTTAATTAGGGTTACATTAGGTTTAAGGTTAAGTTACATTAGATGAGGTCAGATTAAATTAGGGTTAGGTTACATTAGATGAGGTCAGATTAAATTAGGGTTAGCTTAGACTAAATTAGGTTAGATTAAATTAGGGTTAAGTTATATTAGATGAGATCAGATTAAATTAGGGTTAGGTTAGACTAGATTAAGTCAGATTAAATTAGGGTTAGCTTAGACTAAATTAGGTTAGATTAAATTAGGGTTAAGTTATATTAGATGAGGTCCGATTAAATTAGGGTTAAGTTATATTAGATGAGGTCAGATTAAATTAGGGTTAGCTTAGACTAAATTAAGTTAGATTAAATTAGGGTTAAGTTATATTAGATTAAGTTCTATTAGAACTGTATTATTTTGGAGTTAAGGTAAAATATTAAGATAAGTTAGGTTACTAAAAGAAATTAAGATTTTATTATTTTAGATGAGGTTACAATGACACTGAGATAGGTTAATTTATATTATGATTAATATAATTGTACAGTTAAGGTAAATTATTAAGATAAACTGGGTTACTATAATAAATTAAGATTGTATTATTTTAGGTTATGTTACCATGACACTGAAGTAGGTTAACATAGATTATGATTAGCTGAAGGCAGGTTATGTTAAATTCAGTGAAGTTATTATAACAAAGTAACTTCATATTATTTCATAATATGAAATGAGATTACGTTAGGTAAGTTAAATTTGATTATGATCAGTATAATTTTACAATTAGGGTAAAATATCATGGAAAGCTAGGTTACTATAATAAATTAAGATTGTATTATTTTAAGTTATGTTACAATGACACTGAAGTCGGTTATCTTAAATTGTGATTAGCTTAAGGCAGGTTATATTAAACTCAGTGAAGTTATTATAACAAAGTAACTTCATATTATTTCGGGTGAGATTACGTTAGGTAATTTAAGTTTGACTATGATTAATATAATTTTACAGTTAAAGTAAAATACCAAGGAAAGCTACATTATTATAATAAATTAAGATTATACTATTTTAAGTTATGTTACAATGACACTGAAGTAACTAAGCTTCAATTATGATTATCTTAGTTTATATTATAAAGTTCAGTTGAGTTATCACAACAGATCAACATCATAGTTTAGGGTTACGACGCTATAAAATACAGTTACGTTACTACAATAGATAAAGATCACATTATTTTAGGTAACGTTACAATTTACATTAATACATTATCCCAAGTGCAGCTATGAAGTCTGTATTCGATAAAATTAAGATTATATCAGATTAGGTCAAATTAAATTAGATCTAAAAGTCTAAACTGACAATTTTATCTTTTTCATTCGTTTCATTTCTTTGACTATCTCACCAGCTTCCCACTCGTTTTTAATAAATACATCGCCTATAACTATAGCACGATTCAATGAGAAATGGTTTATTAAAGAATCGCTTCGATATTGTTTCTCGTTTCTGTGCTCCTTTAATGCGAGCAACCTTTAACCCGTTTAATAGACGCTTATGTTTTATTCAAAATCAGGTCAATGGAGAACGTGCAATTGCAATGCTGAATACCAGGAGAGAAAAAAGGTATGCGAAAGTTTTCTGAATGCCAATCCCAGGCAAAGCCGCTTCTTCATTCGCGTTCCATTCTGTTTTTTCCGTTTTTTTTTTTTTTTGTTCGCCAGCGATACGCCAATAAATCGTAGCCGCTGTGTTCAATTCTACGATTCGACGCTGCTTAAAAGTACCAATACTTATCCATCATCGTGTGTTCAATACGATGCGATATAGACAAATCGAAATTTTTACAGTAATGTTATTATGCCAGAATTTTATCGACGAGGACCACATACTCGCTAATTTTATTTTAAAATGACTGATACGATTTGAAAATCTGTTGGCAGATTGAGAATCACGAGAGAAAATGTTTGAGTTATTAGGTCCAGTAGTTATGAATTATTGGGATTTTGTGTGGGAAGATTGCAATTTTAGAATTTTTGGACTCTGTAAATTTTGGAGGATTTAATTTTGAAATTTTTAATTTTTAAGTACTTTTGGATTTTTGAAATTTTAGAGGGAATCTTGGAATTTTGGGACTTTGAAATTTTAGAGATACTTAATCTGTTAATTTTGGGGTTATATGACAGGATTTTAGAATTTTAGAATTTTAGAAATTTAAAATTTTAGAATTTTAGAATTTTAGAATTTTAGAATTTTAGAATTTTAGAATTTCAGAATTTCAGAATTTCAGAATTTCAGAATTTCAGAATTTCAGAATTTCAGAATTGCAGAATTTCAGAATTTTAGAATTTTAGAATTTTAGAGTTTTGGAATATTTCAATCTTGCAATTTTAGGATTTTACAATTTTGGTGCTCTTCAAATTTGAAATTTTTGAAGTTTGGTATTCTGGATGTCTTTAATCTTGTAAATTTAAGATTTTAGAATTTTGTGGGTGTTTAGTCTTGAAATTTATGAAGTTCGGTATTCTAGAAATCTTTAATCTTGCAATTTTAGAATTTTAGAATATTGAGGGTCATTAATTCTGAAATTTTGTAAGTTTGTTATTCTAGAGGTCATAAATCTCACAATTTTAGAATTTAAAAATTATAAAATTATAATATTTTACAATTTTTAAATTGCAGTATTATAGAATTGAAAGATTGTGGAATGTTTTTGGAATTTCATAATTTTATAATTTTTTAATATTAGAGCTTTAAAATTTCAGTCCTCTAGAATTTTAAAATACTTCATGAGTCCCTGACAACTCACCCATTCTCCATAACCCACTCCAACCCAAATTATACCCTCCGCAACTCTGAACCTCCACCAAAAAATCCAGAAAACATCATTCGTGAATTCTCGAGAGATCACATTTCCGTTCAAATCAGCAACGAAAAACGAAACAAAGCCAATACGATACCTTGACAAATAACTGATGATTACCCACGATCTTGGTACCGCAGAAAATAGGAAGCGAAACGCGACGAATAAGGTCGGTAAACGTTGTATCACGAGGTGGCCGATACACTCGAATAACATATTCCAGCTGTACGCTTGTATATAGCTACGTGTGTGCATACGACATACATAATTCAACGGCGCAGGTGACAAGTGAGGATGAGAAAACAGACATTTCCTTTTCCGTCTCGAAATGAAGATAAGTTACGTGTGGAAAACATGCACCAGATGCCGTGCACATCTACCCTCAAGATGTACACTCGGGGACATGTATATAAACTTTGCGATCTTTAAATTCAACAACTCTTGTATTTGCAAATTTTTACGGTTCAAATTTTCTGGTTCGAGGTTTGGTTTTTACAAATTCTTGAATTTTGGGGGTTTTAAGTTTTTATGATTTTGGAGGGTTCAAGTTTTTAGGACTTTGAATTCATATATTTTAATATCTCAAGTACTCTCATGTCCACATCTACAAATTGGATCCTCAAGTTTTCACATTTTACATCCCAAGTTCTTTAAATTTCGACAATTCTAAATTACTATACCATCAAATTTCTACGTCTCCAAATTTCTACATCCTCGAATTTCTACACCATCAAATTTCCACATCCCTAAATTCCTAAATTTGCAATTTCAAGTATCCCCAAATTCCCAAATTCTGTAATCTCTACGTTTCCAAATTTCTACACCACCAAATTTCCACATCTCCAAATTTCCAAGCTTGCAATTTCAAATATCTGCAAATTCCCAAATTCTGAAATCTCTACACTCACAAAATTCTACATCCCCAAATTTCTACATCACCAAATTCCCACATCACTAAATTCCCAAGCTTGCAATTTCAAGTATCCCCAAATTCCCAAATTCTGTAATCTCTACGTTTCCAAATTTCTACACCACCAAATTTCCACATCCCCAAATTCCCAAGCTTGCAATTTCAAGTATCCCCAAATTCCCAAATTCTGTAATCTCTACACTCACAAAATTCTACATCCCCAAATTTCTACACCACCAAATTCCCACATTCCCAAATTCCCAAACTTGCAATCTCAAGTATCCCCAAACTCCCAAATTCTCAAACCTCTACACAAATTCCTATAAATATCCCCAACTTCCTTCACCTCTTAACATCCCTAAATCCCTCCATCATCAAAACTCCAAATGACAAACTTTCAACTCTAACATCCTCAAATCTTCCCACTCTCAAATTCTCAATCCACAAACAAGTTTTTCTAATAAAAATCCTAATATCTATTTTGCCTAATGTAATAAAAATCAATGGGTGCAAAAGAACTTTTCCATTTGCTTGATGTATTTTCTTAAAGAAAGTCAAATTTGTTGTCGACTGTACCTAAACTCGGTTGGAAGTCTCGTGACTTTGCAACGCGCATCCCTAGGCTATTTGCCTCTTGTCGATATGATAAATAAGCGGAGGACACTCCTCTGCGGTGAATTTTTTGAAACGACCTCCAGGAATTCCTTTCGAGGGAATCTGCAGAGACATTTCACTCGTGCACTGAACACAAGCGAAATATTCGA
Source organism: Megachile leachella (assembly GCA_963576845.1). NCBI lineage: Eukaryota > Metazoa > Arthropoda > Insecta > Hymenoptera > Megachilidae > Megachile > Megachile leachella. The sequence goes on along the minus strand of OY756254.1, from coordinate 6,301,502 downwards.
CATTTTATTCGCGAGAAAGCGTTGAAGCTTTTAGCACCCCTTTCCGAAACGCGTTTTCTTCGAGCATCGTTCGAATAATGGCTCGCGATTTTTCTGTTTAGGTAACGATTGGATAAAGGAAAAATTGTGGGGGATTATGTTGCTGTTTTCTGTTTTGTAAGGCATGGAAATTTTAGATTTTATTTGGGAGTTATGGGGTTGGAGAATATTTTTCTAAGATTTTTAATTTTGAAGGAGGGTTTCTAAAGTTTGACATTTTTAGACATCGAAACTTTCAATTTTTAAAATTTGATAGATTTCTATTTCTAGGATTAAACTGTAGCTTGAAATTTTTATATTTTCAGTTCAAAACTTGAATTTTACAAAAAGCTTGCAGTTCTGAAACTTCTAAATTATCCAAATTTTCAATGAAGTACAAGTTTAAAATTTTTAATTTCTAAACCTCAAAGTTTGATATCTCGTAATTTCTATACCTTCAATTTCCCTATCCAAAATTTGTAATCATCAAATTTAAAAATTGTAAAATTTCCAACTTTCAATATCACACAAGTAATATGTTGTACACAGTTTATAGCATTGTGTAATTAAAATGCACGCTTCTAAAAGGAATAATCGCGAACGATTGATATCGTGTTGCTAATGAACTGAATTAATATTAAATTGTTAGCATAAGCCGCAAGAAATGCAAAAAACTAGGAGACCGATATTCTCGTATCATTTTAGTCACGGAAGTTTTCGTTCTAAATATCAATTTCTTGAAAAAACTTACATTACTCGGATAAATATTGATTACAAAATAAAATGACTGATTTACGTAACATTTATGTACATATAGAAAGAAAATTAAAATATTTTTATTTACATAATTTTTGCTCTTTGAGCTGGAATAATTGTATATTATTGGTGGAGGACCTTAACCTTTATAATTAGGTAACTGTCGTGATAAGTTTCTGCTAATAACAAATTCTGTCGAATGATTCGCTATCGTTATAATTTACCTTGGACAAGATTATATTCCTCAGTGAACCAAAAAAATTTTTAATAACAATGCTACATCAGTATAGAAATTTAAATGCCATCCATGCATAGATGACATGGTAATCAATGAGTTGAACTGAAACAGTATCGATATCAAGCTGTTCCCTTGATGTATGTACGTATAAGAAGCAACAGGCAACGATCAATTAAGCAGAGCAATTTGCGGCATCTTCGCCAGTTCCCGTGTGCCGCGTTCACGATTTCTGAACATCGAAAACGATAATCGAAGATTAAATACCAAGCATCGTCGTGTCGATGCTTGTTACGGCTCAAGTTAGCAAAGCAAATTACCAGCAAGATCGGAATACCACGACGCAGAAGCTAACTTGTATGATCAAGTTGATATTACTTCCTGTCTACTAGTTCCATACTACATCGCTTAAGTCCTTCAGACAAGACTTTTCTTCATAATGGATCAACATCGGTGACAGATTAGTGGAGCTTGGATTAATCCCAGAGTTACAATTTTGGACAGTTGTATTCATAACAAACTATTAGTAATATTAACTGCACATTAGAATATGAATGTTAGGATAAATAAGGAGGCTTATTAGACAATTTTTGTTTCTGCAGATTACAAGTAGAATTAAATCGAAAGTTTACTGTGGTTTGTCATATGTGAATTGTAGGGTGCGTCACGTGTGTGGTAGAAGTTTACATATCGGCAGTTAAAGAGGTTAAAATAATTTGGTACAATGTCATTTCCTAATTATAGTATAGCAATTACAGTACATCATTTACTATTTGTATATACAGTGATTTTTATTAAAATTCTGCCAATTATTCCACTGTATATATGAATGTAATTAAATTAATACATTTTTGCTTTTAACATAATAAAATTAATATATCTTTCATTTTATGAGATCATGAAATTTCTTGTTTCTATAAGTCTATACTTAAGAACAATGTAAATTTTATTTATTTAAACTTATTAAGCACAATATTTTCGAAAATGAATTCTTTCAAACAAAAAACTGTATTTATTTAACATGAAAAATTTGAAATGTGAATTAATAAAATAGTGTCCTTAATAAGACACCGTATATAAGAAAGGGCGCTAAAAATTTGAAATGTAAATTTAAAGTAAGTGTCATGTACATTATGCGCAGGGAGCTGAAAAGGGTTAAGACATATATTTTTGTAAACTCCGATGCAATAAAAGAGGACGGTTCAGAATTTCAAATGAGCATGGTCGACAAAAATGCTTTTTACGTTTTTCGACGGTTTAAATATTCTGAGACTATTATGGCGAAATTACTGAAATTTCTAATTAGAGTTAAGTTTCATGATAATACCATTAGCGTTACGGGTACATTGTAGGCCGTTGCAGGTGTGCGTTCACGTACGAATTTTTCGTGTTGGCAACGCTCCAAATACACTAGAATTCTGTGCGTTAAACAGTCGGTTGACTAAATTTATTATCCGTGTATTCGTTCTTAATTCGCTTACTGTAAATGCGAACGCGAATGCACGTTAACGCCGCGAATTTAATTCGATCTGATAATCATGAAATTAAAAGGATTTCTCTGGACAATAAAGACAATTCGAAACAATACGAATTATGTGACAATAATGTCGTATCGATTGTCTGTCAAAGCGGGTGACCTATACATCAAATAGGGTGTTTCTGATTTAGCGGAGAAATCGGGTTAACTGACGTGAAAAAATAAGCTGAAAATTTTGAACAAAATTGTTTCGTATGCAGCTTCGTTGACGAGAAAACTGAATTTGACAGGTTTTCATGTCACAGTAAATAAACGCAACTTTTTTTTAATTTAAAAACTAATTAACGTCAAATAAACGGTTATAGTCATTAATAACATTCATTCTTCAAAATATTATTGAAATAGTGATGTACAATATGATGAAGTCATTTAATGACAAAAACATAGTAATTTTAATTGATACACTAACTGAAAATATAATACTGATGTATAATAATTTACATTTATCAACCACAGAGTTATTGAATAATTTAGTATTTTTTAACCTAACCTATTCTTGACCCAACCTAAACCTCATCTAACCTAAAAAGTTTTCAACACTTAAACACAGTAAACGAAAATTTTCTCGAAGACGAAGGTAAAGAATTTTGTTCCACATTTTCGACTCATTTCTCCGCGAAGAATCTCCACTTTTCGGTTGTAGCAGATAAGCTGTCCGCGCACAAAGTAACAAAATGCTTGAAACTCGACGATCAGCTCTTTTGCCACTCTAACACGCCCCGATAAACCGACGGAGAAATTGGAAGAAGACGTTGCGCGCACAAGGATTCTGGCTCGTACTCAGAATGCTAAGAATACATCAAGTTCAGCCAGAATCCCCTGTCGAATTACTCTTTTCGTAACAGCTCCTTCATCCATGGCTTTTAGCCGGAATTCGTTCGTGTTTCGGCATAACTCGCGTATTCACCAAGCAGAATGATATGGTTGTTTATGTTCTGGAAGCCGGAGTTTCCTGTTTCGAATTATATGTCATAAAAGCATACCATTAACGCTCGCGAACGCTCGGTTTATCTTGCGATTACGGTCGTTTCTTCGGGGAAAATGTATGGAGTTTCCTGACTGACGTGCGAACATAGAGGATGGACGACATATATGTGTGATTTTATAAGTTTGGAAGAAAAGTGGTTGATCAGTTGTTTTGATGGTTATGAGGAAGGTGATACTGTTGATCATATGTGATATTTGCGAGAAAAGTGGGGCACTTGATCACATATGACGAAGGAAAGGTGGGACAGTTGATCACATATGGAATTTGATCACATATGACATATGAAGGAAAGGTGGAACAGTTAATCACATATGGAATTTGATCACATATGACATATGAAGGAAAGGTGGAGCAGTTGATCACATATGGAATTTGACCACATGTGACGTATGAAGGAAAGGTGGAACAGTTAATCACATGTGACATTCATGAGTAAAGTGAAACATTTGATCACATATGAGATTCATGAGTAAAGTGGAACATTTGATTACATGTAACATTCATGAGTATAATAGAACAAATGATCACATGTTATGAAACTTGTCAGAATAGAGAGACTGTTGATCACATGTGAAATTTGATCACATATGACGTATGAAGGAAAGGTGGAACAGTTAATCACATGTGACATTCATGAGTAAAGTGAAACATTTGATCACATATGACATTCAGGAGTACAGTAAAACAGATGATCACAAAACTTGTCAGTGAGACTGTTGATCACATATGAAATTTACAAGACAGATGGAACGATTGATCACATATGACATTTACCAAAAAGGTGAAATAATTGATCACATATGAAATTACAAGAAAGATGCACTAACTGATCACACATTACGAAACTTAAGAGACTGATAGTTGATCATATGTGAAATTTACAGGTTTTAAGTAATAAATAAAATAATTGCCATGACCATGATGTGTTCAAGGATATATGTTTATGAAGGATGTGAAGAAGGTCAGTATTTAATTATTTCGACGTGTTAGTTATCAGCAATAGGTCATTTGCGAACCGTCAAGTACTTGGGAAGCAATCAAGCCTCCAGCCTTAGTCAACTCATTAGTCAGCAAATCAGTCAGTCTTAGAAGCAATCAAGTTTCCAATAGTCAATCGACACCTAGAGCACTTAGGCTCACGTCAGATTGGTGAGTAATTGGATTGAACTTGCTGCCTCAAGAAACGGAATCAATCGATTGTTAATGATTATCAGTTAATGATGTAAAATTAGGGAAAAATACAACCTTCTGATTATAATGCTTTGGGTATTATTTTAATTAGGTAATTATGGTGGAAATCAATTTACTTAATGATGTTATTAAATGTCATTGGCTCTACTTATGAGTAAAGTTGCTGTGACTTCACTAGCTTTCAGGAAGTTAGAAATCTGGTGAGGTGGAAGTTTTGGAATTTGAAAACTTGGGGAGTTTGGAATGAGGGAATTTGAGAGGGTGGAAATATGGGAGTTTGGAAATTTGGAAATTTCAGAAGTTGGAGATTTTAAAATTTGGAGATTTGGAAATTTGAAGATTTGGAAATTTGGAGATTTGGAAATTTGGAGATTTGGAAATTTGGAGATTTGGAGATTTGGAGATTTGGAAATTTGGAGATTTGGAAATTTGGAGATTTGGAAATTTGGAGATTTGGAAATTTGAAGATTTGGAAATTTGGAAATTTGGAAATTTGGAAATTTGGAAATTTGATGATTTGGAAATTTGAAGATCTGGAAATTTAGAGATATGGAAATTTGGAGATTTGGAAATATGAAGATTTGGAAATTTGTAGATATGGAAATTTGGAAATTTGGAGATTTGGAAAATTGGAGATTTGGAAATTTGGAAATTTGAAAATTTGGAAATTTGGAAATTGGAAAATTGGGAAATTTGAAAGTTTGCAATACAAAAAATTGAAAATTAAAAACTCAAAATAATTTTAAACACCAAAAAGTCTGCACTATATCTTTTTCCTATTGCTAAAAGCAAGTGATTATTTTGCTCATTGTACAATCCAGCACAGCCTTTGAACAACGTTGGTGTCCATTAGCCGAGTTTCTTTATTAACGATCCGCTACGATATGGTCATTTATTATTAAACGGAAGCCGACTTTGGAACAATCGTGCCGGGTAAACTTTGTTGCCAGAATTTCAGATGCTTTACCTGTATGTATGAGCTGGTTAAACCAGTCGCTTTAAAGGTACGAAGGCAATTAGATGGTTGGAGACCAAGCGTGATACTGGCTGATTGCGAAATGGAATTTCGTGCTGGATTTATTAGCAACATTTTCCAGTTAGAATCACGTAACTCAGTGATAGACAATTGCACTCGTGAGGAGCATAAATGCGAAAGACGTATGTACCGGTGGGCAGCAATAAGTGGTGCTCTGCGAATACCATATTTTATGTTCGTCAAGAAGAAATATATTGTGCTTGAGTATTGTTAGGATATTCTTGGATTAATTTTGAAACTTTTTCAATTTTTATATTGCAAATTTTGTAAATTCTTAAATACCATAGTTTGAAAATTGTGAATTGTAAGTTTAATAAATTTCTAGGTTTATAGGTTCTCAAAATCTGCAAGTACCTAAATTTATAAATTTAATATTTCTAAGTTATTGAGTATTGAAGGACTTATGTACTCAAATCTCCAAATGTCGAAACACCTGAATCTCTAAAATCCCTTTCCAGATCTTCAAATCTCCAAATACCGAAATATTCAAGTTGTTAAGTAGCCAAATTCCTAGATCCCTAAATTCCCAAATTCTTCAAATCTCCCAAGTTCCAAATCTCCCAAGTCTCAAATCTCCACAATTCCAAACTTTCCAAATCTCAAATCTCCCAAGTTTCAAATCTCACCAATTCCAAATCTCCCCAATTCCAAATTTCCCAAGTACCAAATCTCCCAAGTTCTAAATCTACCAAGTTCCAAATCTCCCAAGTTTCAAATCTCACTAATTCCAAATCTCCCCAATTCCAAATCTCCCAAGTACCAAATCTCTCCAGTTCCAAATCTCCCAAGTTCCAAATCTCACCAATTCCAAATCTCCCCAATTCCAAATCTCCCCAATTCCAAATCTCCCAAATACCAAATCTTCCCAGTTCCAAATCTCCCAATTACCAAATCTCCCAAGTTCCAAATCTCACCAATTCCAAATCTCCCCAATTCCAAATCTCCCAAGTTCCAAATCTCCCCAATTCCAAATCTCCCAAGTACCAAATCTCCCCAATTCCAAATCTCCCAAGTACCAAATCTCCCAAGTTCCAAATCTCCCAAGTTCCAAATCTCACCAATTCCAAATCTCCTCAAGTTCCAAATCTCCCAAGTTCCAAATCTCCCCAAGTTCCAAATCTCACCAATTGCAAATCTCTCCAATTCCAATCTCCGAAGTTCCAAACCCCCCAAGTTTTAAATCTCCAAAATCCTAAAGCCCCCAAATCCAAATTCCCAAATACCTAAGTCCCTAAATTCCCACATGTTGAAATAAGCGAAAATTCATGCCCAAATATGGTAAGGTTCGGGCCCTTACTAGGGTTGTAAATTATACCGGGAAAAACCCAGGATCAACTATGCAGTTGTGCTTTACTGCTGACCTTTTGGGACAGCTTGACTTTTTCGGTCAGTTCGACAAGCGAGTCGGTATAGGCAGGACATACCAGGTTTAGTCTGTTTTACACATTTTTCCCTTTTTTAATATTAAAGTTCAGTATTCTAAACTGTTTGTTTCTTTATTAAATAATCCTATCTTCGTCATAACCTCAACACCACACCTCCACAAATTCCCCAGTTACCAAACCCCAAAACTTCCAGGCGTTCAAAATTGCCCACCCCCCAAACCAAGTCCAAAAATTCCCATTCGCTCCACGTACTCCGACAAATTCAACGTTTCCAAGAAATTGCGACGTTTCCGTTCCCGTATGCCTTTGCGTATTCCGAACGACGGGATCGGAAGCGTGGCAGTTGGTCGATCAGGAAGGAACCTCGCAAAGAATGTTCGAAATGCAAAAGCGATGACCGAAGTGCAGGATAAGCCATGGAGAAGGTATATCGAGAAGAGAAGGCAGGATCGCTCGCGAAAGAGGATAAGTCCGGTCAAGCTTAGCACAGAAGCCCCAGCGTTCTCCTATCTGCCCGCTCTTTAGCCCGCTTCCGTTGTTCAAGAACAGTTCCGGAGTTATCCGAGTCGAGGCACTCGAAGCTCGACGACTTAATAATGCACCATCTCCGGGACCGTCATTTCGCAGAGACAACTTTGCGTTGATTGAGCACCCAGCCTCTTCTCCTCGCAACCTCGAACAATCGGCAAACTCACGGAGCTATTCTCGTTAACGCATGTCCCATGTTTGCTTGTGTTCATGGTAGATACGTTTCTCGATTTCCACCCTCTGTGCAAACACTGCGATAATAATTTTTGTCGTTGGGTTATCGTCTGATGTAGACGAGATCGTTAGTGCTAGTTGTTGGATGTTTTACTGGACTCGAAGCTAGGTTGCTGGGGTTCGATTTTTGAGGATTTGAGGAATTATGGGAGTCGGACATTTCGGGGATGAGATTAGTTATAGATTTGGAAATCTGGGAATCTAGGGATTTGGAGACTTAGGTATTTAGGACTTTGGAGATTTGAGTACATGAGTATGTGGATATTTGGTAATTTGGATTTGAGAGATTTAGGAATTGGGCGATTTGGGAATTGGGAGATTTGAGACTAGGGAAATTTGGGAATTTGAGAATTTTGGGATTTGGAGATTTCAGTATTTGGATAGTTGGGAATTTGGGACTTTGGGAACTTGAGAATTTGGGAATGTAGGAATTAGGAATTTAGAGATTGGGGATGTAGGAAATGAGTATTTGATAAATAGGAAATTCAAGGATTTGGGCATTTTGCTATTTATAAACTTGGGAATTTTATGATTCGTAAATTTGAATATCTAAATATTTATTCATTTGAAAATTTTTAAATTTAGAAGAGCCCAGAAAAGATTTAAGGAAATCCCACCATAACTTTGACCCAATCTAGTATAGTATGATTGATCTAAAAACATGTTAATTATTACAGTGTCATACATATGTGTTGCTATTGTAATATATACATACATACGTGAATAATCGCCGCCTTCGTCAATTCCCAAGGCATTCTTACATAGTAAACCATTGTAGCTGATAAATTTATACGAATCATTATCATCACTATTCTCTATATTTCTTACGTCCCTTTTCTACAATTATATTTTTCAATATACGTGAAAAGTGTTTCGTTAACAATAACAATAACAAAGAGAAAAATTTGTTAGAACTCGAAAGAAAAGATGACAATTTCAAGGCGATTCCTACAAATTCAAAGTTACCAAACGACCAAGGTTTCGCGTTTTAATTGTCCGTTGTTTGACCATTTGAATGCTGTCACGGTGGTGAATAAAGGCGAGCCGTTCTATAGAACCGTGGCTACCATGAAAGGGATGCCACCCTTTGTGTTATCATAGTGTATCCGGGACTCTGAAAAGACACCGGCGCTCTCGCTCCTTTTGCTAGATAGCGTAATACTTCTGGCACTATTTAGGAAGTCCTTGTTCCCGCGCTATTCTATTACTCCAGACAATATTCAGCGGAGATTTTAAAACTGTTCTCCTTAATCCCGTCATCCAGAAGGATTGCCGGGCATCATTCTCTGCTTAATACTTGCTTTACTTAATCCGACGGCAAACGACTTTGCAGCGTCTTTGCTCGCTTCATAATTAAAAGATGAAATCTTGCTCGTTTCGTACATCGACAAAAGCACCTACTGGAGGAAAGAAAATACCTAACAGCATTTATCTCTTACGAATCGCGACATAGTCCGGAGCAAATCTGCCTTTCGTAGGGAAAAAATAACAGTCGAGAAAGAGATTACTCAGAAAAAAGATATTTAGGAGATCTAGCGATGAAGGTCTGAAAATTTTTGGATTCAGAAAATTATGGACACTGGAATTTAGAGATGATGGTTCAAGACAAAATTTAATAATTTATGTATAAGTTTAGTAACGTAGAAAATTGTGTACAGCAAATTTGAAGAATCAGAACTTCGGAAATTTGTGGATTTACAAATGCAGCGATTTGAGGATTTGGAAATTTACAACCTGAAACTTGAAAGCATGAAAATTTGAAAATTTATGAATTTGAAAAACTGAAAATTTGTAAAGGTGAAATTGTAAATTTGTAAGCTTGAAAATGCAAAAATTCGAATCCTTAAAATTAAAAAATTTGATCCCCCAAAAATTGTCCAAATCACATATGTTATCCTTATCGAAAGGCCTTCGATAATTATCGTATTGCATACGAATTAACATTAGCGTTTATCTCAAAAATGTCCTCTATTTCCTGGTAAAACTAATCTGTCAAAGAATCTGCGAATCAATACGAACGTGGTAACTAATAAAAGAAACTTATTCACTGCGACAGTCCTTTCGTTCACGACGGGAAAACTACCCGTTTCGAAACGTAACGAATCAGCCGTTTTATGGCAATGTGTTACGAGCATATCGGTTATCGGACCCAGTCGGCCGATCCATTCAACGACCTTTTCCTTGAACGGTTTGTATAAAGCCTTCGAGCGCATGATTTTATCCGCGCGATTTTCTTACGGACGTACACTATCGTCTAAATGTGTCAGCATTCTCGTATTTTTGCAGTTCTATCGTTTATTTTTGTTGCACTACGTTCGATGGAGGTGATTTATTTTTGATTCGGGAGCATTTTTGTGGTGGGAGAATGTTTGGTATGGTATATGTGATGTGTGGAGATAATATAAGAGGAGATATTATTAAGTAGTAAATAGTGGTATCCATGTGAGGTGATAATATGCATGGAGATAGTATACATGGTGATAGTATGTGTGGTACAGTACATTATGATGTCATATGTCAAGATATGTGGTGATACCACATATGGTGATGCTACACATTCTAATATGACATATGGTAGTATAACGCATTGAGATATTACGCACGGTGATTCTACACATGATGATGCTGCATATGGTGACTTTACACATGGTGATAATAGACACAGTGATGTTACATGTGATGATTCTACATATGCTAAATGTACATATGATGATCCTAGATATGGTGATATTACATGTGATGATTCTACATATGGTAATAGTACATTTGGTGAATCTACATATGATGATTCTACACATGTTGGTGCTGCATATGGTGGATCTACACATGGTAATAATACACATGCTGATTCTACACATGGCCATATTATATATAGTGGTTCTACACATGCTGGTACTCCATATGGTGGATCTATATGTGCTGATCCTAGACGTCGTGATACTACATATGCTGAGACTACACATGGTGATACTACATATAGTGATTCTACACATCTTGGTGCTACATATGGTGGATCCACACGTAGTACTACTTCATATGCTAATCCTGGACGTCGTGATATTACATATGCTGAGACTACACATGGTGATACTACATATAGTGATTCTACACATCTCGGTACTACATATGGAGGATCCACACGTAGTAATACTACATATGATATATCTCCACATGATAATACTACATATGCTTTATCCTACACATCGTGGTACTACATATGGCGACTCTACACATGATAATACCACATATACTAATCCTCCACCACATATGCTGATCCTACACATGTTGATATACACGGTGAATCGACACATATGTTAACTCAACCTGCCAACCTCCAAAAGTGCAAACACCCCAAATACGTAAAAAAAACCCTCAAATTCTCCCATATAGAAATCCCTAAATTCACTAAACTTCCACAACCACACCCCCACCCTAAAAATTCCAATAACTCAAACTTCACGTACCTCAGCAAAATCTAATGAGAAACCTAAAATAAAAGTTGACAGAAGTGGGGCACCCGTGCACAGGCGGATTAAAGGAAATTAATATTTTCTGCTCAGTGATTTTAAATCAAACGGATAAATATGTCATAGCAATTTCCTTGTGCAAGTCGATGCAGCTGCTACAGAATTTACTCAGCCAGAAAGTGCGGAGGTGGCTGTGTTCGGCAAGATTTGCTTTAGACCGGGCTTTGTGCCGCGTACACACCTCAACGGCTGCAGCAGGTGCGATATTGCGTGCCGCTACAGGCGAGAGGTAACACAATGCTACTAAGTACTCCGAATTGGCTTTAATTGAATCCCCGGTATGATCGGATTTCAACTTCGTGAACAATGCGATGCAAACGTAGGTCAAAAATAATCATACTATTCGGGCTATAATATCTTTCGACTGCTCCACCACCGAATTAGAGACAATTCGGGAAACTCGTTCCAACATTTGCGATACTGTTATTTTCTCTCTCTTTGGAGAGGAGTTGGGTGAATAGGAATTGGGAAGCAGTTTAAGGAAGTTATGGGTTCATTTTAACTTGTAATTAGAGAGAATATTAAGATTTTTGTAGGTTGGGATTTTTTGGGGGAAGAGTGGAAGGGTGGTTTTCGGGATTTCTTTAGTTAAATTCTCGTACTCTTAAATTACCGTATTTCTAAATTCCCGAGCTCTCAAATTTCCAAGCTCCTAAATTTCAATACTCCTAAATTCCCAAATTAATAAATTCCCATACTCTCAAATTAACGTATTTCTAAATTCCCGAGCTCTCAAATTTCCAAGCTCCCAAATTTCCAAGCTCCTAAATTTCCATACTCTCAAATTACTGTACTTCTAAATTCCCGAGCTCCCAAATTTCCAAGCTTCTAAATTCCCAAATTCCTAAATTCCCGAGCTCCCAAATTTCCAAGCTTCTACATTCCCAAATTCCTAAATTCCCGAGCTCTCAAATTTCCAAGCTTCTAAATTCCCAAATTCCTAAATTTCCATACTCTCAAATTACTGTACTTCTAAATTCCCGAGCTCCCAAATTTCCAAGCTTCTAAATTCCCAAATTCCTAAATTCCCATACTCTCAAATTACCGTACTTTTAAATTCCCGAGCTCTCAAATTTCCAAGCTCCTAAATTTCCATACTCCTAAATTCCCATACTCTCAAATTACTGTACTTCTAAATTCCCGAGCTCCCAAATTTCCAAGCTTCTAAATTCCCAAATTCCTAAATTCCCATACTCTCAAATTACCGTACTGCTAAATTCCCGAGCTCCTAAATTCCCGTACTCTTAAATTTCCGAGCTCCTAAATTCCCGCATTCCTAAATTCCCATACTTCTAAACTTCCATACTCCTAAATTCCAAAATTCTCTAATTCCACCTTTCCAAACTCCCAAAATCTCAAAATCCCATAACTCAATTTCTAAAATCACAAATTGCAAAATTTCCAAATTTTCACCGTCTTAAATTCTCCATCTTCCTATCTCCCCATCTCCCTAAACTCCCCATCTCTCTAAATTCCCACCTTCCTAAATTTCCAAAGTTCCACCTCAACCGCCCTAAATTTCAAAAATTTCCAAAATTTCCAAAATTCCAAAAATCTCAAAGTTCAGAACTCCTAACTTCCCACATACTAAACCTCTCATATTCCAAAACCCATGAATCATTTATTAAAATGCGTCATTTTGTATAATAGTGAGGGGGTGAATAAGAAAGGCAGTGAACGGAAGAGAGAAGGACTGTGGAACGCCGTTAGGGGAATACCGTAGAAGATTGGAGATAGTTACGGGAAACGATAAAGTCGACGGGCAACATCAAAAATACAATCATAGGAATCTGTTGGCGCGATAACAGCGTCGAGAATCGAACCTTCCACTTCCCTTTATTCCTTGGCTACTTCCTATCTCCGTGTTGCCTGCAGCTTCAACCTTTCGGACCCGAACGAAAAATGACGTTAACGGAAATATTTTCCTCCATGATCCCAGCCATAGATATCAACAATCGGTCGATAAACCTGCAAATTCTACCTCGAAACGTACGTTTTATGTACGAAAAGGCACTAAAAGAATCTTCTGGCCATTCCCAATAAATTGTACAATACTCATATATTTTTTTAACAATCTTATTATTTAGAGATTAAATGATCTCATACAGAATATATCAGATACTTATAACAGTAAAATATGTGCACATTTCCTTGTACGAAAATGTAAACATTTCTTATGGAAACAATTAAAATGAAACATAAAACAATTTTTATTAAAATATTGAAATGCGTGTACTTGTAGAAACAGTGAAATGTGTACACAGTTGTAGGAATAATGAAATGTATTCATACTTGTTAGAGTAACAATGAAATGCATGCAGGAACAATTAAATATATGGACACTTGTTATAGGAACAATAAAATGGGCAGTTACATATTTTAATGGGTAAAGTGAATAGAGGTTGACATTGCAGTTATTTCAAAATGATGAATATTTGAAGTGGTGTGTAGCGAGGAAAACGTGTAATGATTTTTGCATTTCTAGGTTCGTTGCATAAATCTCTAAATCGTTAAACAGCCATTCATCGAATCAAAAGTTGATATTCATGAAATTCCTGAAACTTTCAACATTCAGCGAATTTAATCCTCTGAATTTCTTTCGAAATGTCCAAATCCTGCAGTTTTCAAATTCTAGGATAATTCCAAACTTCGAAGCCATAAATTCTGAAACGCCAGTAAATATGAATTATTGGAATAACTAAATATAAAAGAGTTGATAATATATTTGAGGAAGTAGCGCGATTAGTTATATCGTTTGGCCGTTAACAAAGATTGATCTGGTCCCGGGTCGACGTAATGGCCAGGTTGTTGGGAACACTCGTACAAGCCGGGAGTATAAAAGTCGTATCAGTCTCGATTTCCTACGTCCCAGAAAACTTTTTCCCCCGGACAAGCCAATATCGCGAACGAAACTATACTTTCCTCGCGTTAATATCTGTAACGGAGTCTCGAGAGAAAGCCCTCGTCGTTCTGGCGGCAAGAAAAACACACCTTTGTTTTCTTTTAACCGTCGTAAATCCATCGAGATGAATTTGTCGCGTACAAGGGAAACAACGTTATTGAACTACCTCGGAAACTCCGACGTGCCCTTTCCGGGATCGCGTTATTAAAGATGTCTCTACTGCGAAAGCCACGGAATGTTTCATATACGTCATAATCGCGGTGGAATGTGCGTATCCTCTCTTGGAGTCGGTGGACAAAAAGTTTCATCGTCTTTTCCGAAGATACTCGATCGCAAATTTATAGATGTGGAACAGAAATTTTATTGTTTTATGTAATATAATGAAATGATACGATATGATGATATAATATGTAGATGCTATATGATGATATTATATGATGATATGATATGAAGATGTAATATGATGATACTGTATGATAATACTATATGTTGACATGATATGACGATGTAATATGATAACATAATATGACGATAAAATATGAAGATGTAATATGATGTTATTGTATGATCATATTATATGATGACATGATATGACGATATAATATGAAGATATAATATGATGATGTAGTATGATGATATAATATGATGATATTGTATGATGATATTATATGATGACATTTTACGACGGTATAATATGACGATATAATATGATGATGTAGTATGATGATATTATATGATGATATTGTATGATGATATTATATGATGACATTTTACGACAATATAATATGATGATATAATATGATGATATAATATGATGATATAATATGATGATATAATATGAAGATATAATATGATGATATAATATGAAGATATAATATGAAGATATAATATGACGTTGTAGTATGATGATATTACATGATGATACGATATGGCAATATAACATGCTGACGTTATATGATGACATTATATGATCATTCAATATGATGTCACAATATGGAGATACAACATGATGATATGATACGATGATGTAACGATAATAGCACGACGATATTACCTCATGATGCTATAATAATATGGCAATATAATAACAAAACAAAATGATGATATAATAATACATATAATAACACAGCAAAATGATAGTATAAGACTATGATATTATAATACCATGATGGTATGATAGTATGATATTATAACTGTATGATAGAATCGTAGCTTGACAGAATGTCAGTATGATAGTATGATAGTGTTATAGCGTGGTGGCGCGATAATATGACATTATGATAGTATGATAGCATGATTATATGATAGTATGATCGTATGATGACGTGATTAGTATGATGATATGATAGTATGAAACTACAACAGGAATGCCATCATAACATAATAATATGAAAATGCAGTATGACAACGTAATAATATAATAATATAATAATATCATAATAATATGATTATGGAATTACACGCTGTCACGAAGCTACAATAGCATATCAACATGAACACATGATACATATTAATACGGGGTAATAAGATCCAATATGACATAATAGATCTATAGCCCATAAATTACTCGATATCCCCGTAATACGATACACTATAATAATTAGAATGTACATAAATTTGTATACATTATAATAAATGCGCTAGCATTCGCCATTAATTAATAATAAAAAGTTGCACAGCAACAACGAACAAAATCGTATTTATTATAGAATGTCTCCGACCGAATTGCATTAATCGAAAGAAAATAAATTCAATTGTGCCGCGACAGTACGTCGAATACTAATCTATGCAGATCTTTATGTAAATGTATGATTTTATAAAATATTTTCTCTTTCGAAGTGATTAAAAGTATTACCTTCGTATGCACATTTTGCATACATTACAGGTACTCGTATACGTATCACGATTTACATATGCATTTTTTCTGTTGTTCGATACAGACATTACGAATGCACAAACTTCGGCGATTGAATTATATCGGTTTAATGAAACGATGATCGTGTACTAGTAAAAATAAAGTAAAGAAGGTTGTGTCTTCATAGAACGTGATACACGGTTTGAAAAATAATTTTTTTTTTTCAGAAAAATCTGTGAAAATATTGTATCGCGTTTTCGTTAGAATCGATGCTTTCGAGGCTGCAAAACCGGTCGATTTTACGCAGGCAAAATCGTTTCTGTTACACGAAAGAATAACCAGCGTTTTTATCATAGAGCACAGCGTATATTTAAAAATTAAATATTGCCTCTCGGTCAGCGTTTCAAACGTTTCGTGCCGAGTGCATTAATTTGCATCAAAAACACGGTAAAACGCGATGCTCTTTGCTTGCAGAACAGTGTCAACACGCGCTCGGGTAGAGTTAACAACAGTCGCGTTCGCGTGTGTCCGGAAAATGTCGTTGCGTCCCATATAAAAGTGCCCCGTAATTATTCCTCATCAGAAAGCGAGAGGAGCGAAAAAAAACATCGAACGCAATTGCGCACGTACGTACCATACGGATCTTCCATTAAATTCCGTGTCGATCGGACGCGCGTTGGAAAAATCGGAAAAGGTTGTTTGTCCACATTTTCCCCTGTTTTTCGATGGATACATTATTTTGCAATTTCGGATTCGAGAATTCCGGATTTGAGAGCAATTGGGATGTTGGAGGATTTGATATTTGGGAAGTTGGGGATTTGGGAATTTAAGGATTTTAGAGTTTTGGAATTTGGGGTTTTGGGAATTTGAGAATTTAGAGGTTTCAGATTTTTGGAATTTGGAGTTTTGGGAATTTAGTGATTTGGAGATTTAATATCTTGGAATTTGGAAATTCTGGAATTTGAGAATTTGGGGCTTTGAGAATTTAGGGGTTTTAAAGTTTTGGAATTTGGGGTTTTGGGAATTTAGAGATTTGGAGATTTAATATTTTGGAATTTGGAAATTCTGGAATTTGAGAATTTAGAGATTTGGGATTTTTGGAATTTGGAGTTTTGGGAATTTAGAGATTTGGAGATTTAATATTTTGGAATTTAGAAATTCTGGAATTTGGATTGCATACTTCATAAAACTAGAAATTGTAACAAATCAAACTTTCTCAAAATTTAAACTCCCCCACTTCCCTCACGTACACACTGTTTAACTAAAACTAGAACATTCCACTGAAGTCCATTAGTGACTCCATCTCCCGCAGCAATAACTAAATAAATAAATTTACCAAGTCATCTGAATTTTTAAACGACCCCTACAGAAATGCTTTTAACAAATCGATATTACGTATTAAAAAGAAGGTTCGTATCAATTGCAATTTCTCCTTGCAACTGATGGAACAAAGAACCGCGAAATAGAGGTGCGGATGACGGTGTCGGTTGAAAGATTAACGTTCCGTATCGAAACAAACGTGGAACAGGGAGAAATTCAGGTCAGCTCGGTTGACACGAATCCAACGTTGCGCGATGGGACATCGATAACACTCTCGATTGGGACAACTGAATCGTCGATGGTGTACGCTCGCGAGATTTTCTAATATTTCTTGGTCGACCACCCAAGGGACAAGTTAGCTCGCGGTGTAATTCACGGTATCGTCTAATAGCGTGCACCGCGGTCGTTACGTTCGTTGAATAACGCGTTTTCGATCGATAAACCCGACCGCGAGGTGTGCGTGCGAATTCCACGGTGTAACATATTTTTCGGATAATTCCCGGCGAAATGGCCTCGATAAAATTTTCATCTCGATAGAATTCCGCGTGCACGCGTTGTTTCCCCTTTTTCGCCCAAGATTATGGCCGCATAATGTCAACGATTAAGCGGTTTTGCGTCAGAACCTGATAATGTTTAACGATTCGTAAACAAACCAATTATCGCTTCTCTCTTTTTCGATCTCGTTTTTTTATGGACCACTTTTATACCGTTAAATGTGCATTGGAATGTTTGCGATTGTAAATATTTACTGATATTCGGCTATTAACGGTGGATTATGAAGCAGTGTACCGATTGCAACACATGAGTTGGCGCTTAGCCGAAGAAGCTCTGTTGCAGAAATGATGAAAGTAGGGATCTGATCAAATTTCTAGGATATATCAATTCGTAGAAGATTTAAAAAAGACAACTCTGATTGTTACAAAACGACTAATAAGAATATCACATTGGGTGACGTTTAAAATATACATGTACATGTGTACGCATATGTGTAAGTATATGTGCATGCATATGTGTATGTATATGTGTATGTATATTGTGTATGCATATATGTATGCATATATGTATGCATATGTGTATGTATACATATGTGTAGGTATATGTGTATGCATATGTGTATGTATATTGTGTATGCATATATGTATGCATATGTGTATGTATACATATGTGTAGGTATATGTATATGTATGTCTATGCATATGGTATGTGTACATATGTGTAGGTATATGTGTATGTATATGTGTATTTGTGCATATGTACATGTGTTTGCATATGTGAATGTTCATGTGTATGTATATGTATGTCTACACGTATATGCATATGTGTATGCATATATACACGTATATGTATATCTGATATTTGAAAATAGTCAAATTCCCTCAGTTCTCAACATTCCAATATTGAAATCCCCAAATTCCCAAAATAACTCCCAAATTGTTCAATTCTCTTAGTTCTCCAAATTCCAATGTTCACATCCCTAAACTTCCAAGTTCCCAAATTTTTCAGTTCCAAAACCTCTATATCAACTTTTCCTTTCGAAGCCTCCAAATCTAAAAATACGAAAACTTCTAATTCTAAAAAGCTTGTCCACCCGATAGAAAAGTACAAACAACATCCACATCCGTCTATCACATACAGGTATCCCATACAAGTTTCATGCAAGTTTGAGAGTAAAACAGAAAAGCGGGATCCGGGCAAAAAAGAGGCGTTGTTTGTAAAATAAAAGGGGTCAGAACGACGGGATGACTGAACGGGTAGATTGGTTAATCGCTTATCGATATTGATCACGGATCAATAGCGACGTTCTATTAATGTCAGCAGGATGTCAGAGGCCAAACACGCGGTATCGTGTGTATAAATTGCGCGAATGTGCCGCGTCACTCGCACCGTAGGCTGTACACTTTCCAATTAATCATCGAGCTCAGCTGATATCACGAACAGGCCGAAAGGATCGCGAGTCACCGGTGCGGCGAATGAAAATCAGAAAATCAGAAAATCTCCGGGTTCGAGAGCTCGGCAAACGAATACGTCGAAAACACTTCGGATTCCGATTGCGGCGAACGCCGGACAAAGCGGAGAGCTCGCAAGAAGGACGAAGAGGGTTGAAGCCACTAGGCCAGGCCAACTCGACCAATTCGGGAATCAGCTACTACCCCGTACCCGTTGCCAAGTCAGCTTCAACGAGGAAATTAAATAACTTCTGCTCTGGTGTTCGTCCTTCTCCGCTAGTTCGCCGCCTTCAAACCGCAGCCTTCTCAACGAGATGCTTCACTTATCCGACACTTGATATTCCCAGCTCGTTCTAACCCCCTATTTTCCTAATTCTTTTATCGGATAAGAAGCAACTAGGCTAACTTTCCTCGATTTTCGACCGAACTGACCGAGTAATTGCTTAACACGCTATGAATTATTCACACTTCTGGAGTGCTATCTTACGGGGTAGCAATTGCTAGTTGATAGGTGAAATTTCATAAACAACGCGCCGGGTCTGGTGTGGAAATATTCTAATTTATTCGTATTTTTATTTAGTCAGTTTTCGCTACTGAATTTCTTCGTTGAAGAATTTCTCAGGCGGGAAGTTTTATATTTGGAAATTATTCACTTTCCGTGTTTCTGAATTTCTAAATTTCTATGTTCCCAAACTTTACGACTAAACTTACCGATATATAATGAATACTTAATTGAAAATTAAAAATGAAGTTGAAAAATAAATAACCAAACATAAATTAGTACACACATTTATTCTTTATCTTGATGAATATCAATTCTGATTTTAAAGAATGTACTTTAACAAAATGGGTTCCTTACAATAAGAAACTTATGGAGCGGTCATTTAACCGGTTTGGTAGTTGTAGCGTTAAAGTGACTGAATTCCTGAATTCTTTAATTCATTTTCTAAATTAACAAATTCTGAATCCCAAAATCCCTAAGTTCGAAAATTTCCAAATTTCTGAAGTGCTAAATCTCACAAAGTCCAACTCTTCAAATACTCAAATTCTACGATTCTCAAGTTTCCCTCTTAATTATCTAAATTTTCATACTAAACTTCCGATCTCCGAAATTTCCAAACCCCAAAGCTCTCAAATTTCTACCAAAACATCAAATGAAACCAAAACCTCCCTACCGAAACGTATCACGACCAATTTCGGCGATATTTCGCGACATCGCTTTAAATGGAACATCCCGTGTACATATATCGAGGTGTTTCTATATAGCTGTCAGTAGTTTCTAATACCGGAGGGTATACAGATATATGTATATGTATATACATATATACATATGCAGTATAGTTCGAATGGCAGACCGGGATACCCAGAGGAATACCCGTTGTCGTCTTGACTAAGCAGCAGACCGAGCAGCAAAATCTTGCCCACTTAGCCTCAGCTGTGCTGGGACGCGTACGTCGATGAATAGCCTCTTCTACTTTCCTCGAAACTTCGAAGACGTTGCTCTGCTTTACGCTTGTGTGTATTAAGACGCTGTTTTCGGGAAACGTGTTTCCGTTATCGTTCATAACGCCTCGCATCGTGTAACGAACGAACCTTGTTCTGCGACAACTCTGCGCAAACCTTTGCGACACGCTTTTATATCTACATCGTTGAAGTATGTAATATTTATACATTTTACGGGAGCAAGAGATAATTTTGTATTATTTATTCGAAAGGGCTGATATCATTTTAAAGGAGAAATAGGCAATTTTTTAGTACTAATATAACAGAGGATCCACATCCAGGATCCACATAGTTTGGGTGTGAAGCCAACTTCTGGCCAGCAAAACGAATATAATTTTCTAACAATATGGATCAAATTCTGTCGAATAATTTTGTAATTTCATGATAAATTAACTGTGACATTTATTTAATAAATTTGTAGAAAGATGAGTCGTACTCATAATGCCTCTTTGCATTTTATTGCTACCGGTAAAAAATTTGAAACAAATGTGAGGTAAAAACAGGTTATTAAGTATCGTTGTAGCCTTAAAAACTTGTCAAAGTTTCTATACTCACAAGTTTTCAATTGTTTAAGTCATCAAATTCCTAAATTTTTAATTACCCTAATCCCCAAATCATTAGATTCGCAACTGTCAAAGTTTGCAAACCCTCAAGTTCTCAGTTGTCCAAATCTTCAAATCTTAAAATTCTCAACTGACAAAGTTTCCGAACTCCTAAGTTTTCAGTTGTCCAAGTCAACAAATTCCTAAATTCTTAATTACCCAAATTTACAAATCATCAGATTCTCAACTGTCAAAGTTTGCAAACTCTGAAGTTGTCAATTGTGCAAATCTTCAAATCCTCAAATTCTCAACTGACAAAGTTTCTGAACCCCTAAGTTTTCAATTGTCCAAGTCAACAAATTTCTACATTCTTAGGAAATCTCCAATCCCCAAATTCTCAACTGTTAAAGTTTGTAAAACCTCGAGTCTTGCAAATCTTCACATTTTCAAATTTTCAACTGCCAAAGTTTCCAAATCTTCAAGTTTTCAATTGCCCAAACCTCCAAAACCCCAATTCTCAATCATCCAAATCGCTGAACGAAAGTTTCCAACTGTCCAAATCTCCACATCTCCAATTCTCAATCGTCCATATCTCCAAATCCCCAAATCCTCAATTGCTCTAATCTCCAAATCCCCAAATTCTCAATGGCCCAAATCTCTAAATCCCCAAATTCTCCATTGTCTAAATCTCTAAATCTCCCAATTTCCAAATCTCCAAATTCTCAATTGCCCAAATCTCCAAATCCCTAAATGAACCATTGCCCAAATCTCTAAATTCCCAAATTCTCAATTGTCCAAATCTCTAAATCACCCAATTTCCAAGTTTCCAAATTTTCAGTTGCCCAAATCTCTAAATCGCCAAATTCTCAATTGACCAAATCTCCAAATCCCCAAATTCTCAGTGGTCCAAATCTCTAAATCCTCCAATTTCTAGATCTCCAAATTTTCAGTTGCCCAAATCTCTAAATCGTCAAATTCTGAATTGACCAAATCTCCAAATTCCCAAATTCTCAGTGGTCCAAATCTCTAAATCTTCCAATTTCTAGATCTCCAAATTTTCAATTATTCAAGTCTCCAAATCGCCAAATTCTCAATTACTCAAATCTCCAAATCCCCAAATTCTCAATTGCCCAAATCTCTGAATACCTGAATTTTCAAATCTCCAAATTCTCAATAGCCCAAATCTCCAAATCCCCAACTTCTCAATTGCTCTAATCTCCAAATTCCCAAATTCTCAATTACCTAAATTTCTAAATCCTCCAATTACCCAATCTCCAAATCCCCAACTTCTCGATTGCTCTAATCTCCAAATCCCCAAATTCTCAGTTATCCATCTCTAAATCCCCAAATTTCCAAATTCCCAAATTCTCATGTGTCCACTTCCTAAATCCCCAAAATTCTCAACTACCCGTATCCCTAAATCCCAAAATTCTCAACTACCCAACCTTGCAACTCCCTAAATTCTCAGCTACCCAAACATCCAAATAACCACCCCAAAACCTTGCAATCAATTTTCATCTCTGAGCACCTACAACCGACCACATGACTCATTCCCAACAAACAAAATACCCAGTTCTAATCCTCACATAACACACATCGTAAGACCTCACAAAGAAAACACCCTGTACATGCAGGATCGTATTCCGTCCCTTCAACTCTCCCTATCCTCTCCGTTTGACCGTCTGGACAGCAGCCAAGACCTCTATTACATTCCGTCTAATGTCCGACGTGGGAGCCGGTACTCCTATATCACGCGAATCGGACCGAGCAAATTTACAGATGTTCGCTTACGTGCATCTGCCATTGTTTTATCGTTCCACGATCCTGTGATTCGTCACCGCCAGCCAACCACTTTCGCTTGTCTGCTCACTTTTCGTGCACGACTAGACTCGCTCTTACTGTACGATCCTCGTAAAACCGAATCGAGCATGATCCTGGAGACTCGACGTGGAAACAGCCGTGTCATCGGGAACGCTGATTCATCGCTCACTTTTCTGATCTACGAACTACGGTAGTTGGCGGACTTGCGAGATGTTTGTTCTTTTGAAACTAAACCTTTGTGAGAAACGACTGAGACGTTTTGCAGAGAGAGAAATGGACTAATACTTTCGAGTGCTTGTTTCGAACATACTGGAGATGGTTATGGGACAGTAGAGAGGAAATTCTATAGGTGTTAGATGTATTCCTATATCTTTAGGTTTCTTGATTTTTTTCTGGGTTTAATATTTTTAGGTTGATTGATATTTGTATTTTTTTATTTTGGTAGTTTCTAAATTTGTGAACTTTTAAGTACTTCAAAATCTAATTTTGTGATTGCATAATTTTTAATTTAATAATTCGAATTTTTAAGATACAAGGCAGTATGTTATTGTGTTCTACGATTTCTGGATCCACAAATTGCTAGATTTCTGTATTTCCAAATGTCTAATTGTTTATGTTTTGAATCTACAAATTGTCTATTATCCGACTTTGCAAACCTATCAATTCTCCATTGTTCAGCTTTGCAAACCTGTCATTTTTCAATTGTTTAACTTTCCAAATCTCCCAATTCTCAATTCTCCAAATTTCCAAATTCTCAAATACTCAGTTGTCCAGATTTCTAACTCCTCAAATTTTAAAATATCGAAACTTCTAAATCCTCAGATTCTCAATTGTCCAAATCTCTAAATCTCTAAATTCGCAATTACATAAATTTTCAAATTCCCAAATTCTCAATCACCCAAATCTCTAAATCCCCAAATTTCCGAATCCCTAATTGCTCAATTGTCCAAATCTCCAAATCCCGAAATTCTCAATCACCCGAATCTCTAAATCCCCCAAATTTCCAAATTCTAAACTCACCACAATCAGAAATTCCAACATCCCCAATTTGCAACCCATGATTGACTCCCATCAAATAATCTTGATAGTCCTGATCGATAACGATAATTAAACTGTCGTTAATTAACTCGATGACTAATTCTTGATTAACGAAATATCGCGAGTTACGTAAATGGTGTTCGTTGCAGAGTTTGATTCGATTCGTCAGTTTATTTCATTCGGAGGACAGTTTCGAATTGGATTGAACGGGAAATGAATTTGCAAGTACCATTTCCGTCCGCCATAGCTGTTAGCGACGTCGAAAATTGGAGGTGTTTTCTAAGCTTCGCAAAGCCACTTGATAATGTTCTATTAATTACGTTACTTTGAAGCTCAGTTTGCTCGCGTATCAGTAAAGGCTGGAAGTACGCGAGATAGCAGTAAATACGGCGTAAAAGGACGAGGGTTTGGCATGCGCTTCGTAATACTTTAAGCTGTGTACTCCGTAAATTTATGCCAGTTTGCTAAGCCTACTATCGTATGCCAACCCGAATCTTCTGCGCAAATAACTGTCCCTGCGTGATGTTACTTTATTTAAGGGACCGTATGCTTCAACGAAATATGTCCAGGTTGCTACGTTTCCATTTTCATATTTCGTACTCGTATAATTTCGAAGCTTCTTTAGTTTCAACGATAGCACAAATTTGAAATAATAATTACAAGCAGCAACATATTTTAAAACATTACTTATAATTTATGAAAGGTGTGTTTATATAGCCTATATCGTTTCTTTTCGTTTAACTTTCATGTATTTTGTGTCATTTCCAACGTTATTTCCATTAATAACGTTTAAATGAAAGAACAAGTTTACATTTGCTACCTTTTAAATTATACTACTTATGCTTTTAATCAGTTCATATTGATTATCTTCGTATCATATGTTCACCTGTATGTTCCTATTTATAGGAATTATTACATACATTCATCGCTTATTTCAATAGAAATCGTCCTCTATCATCAAGTATAAATAGCTTTTTAAACACACGAAAGGTATACATTAAATTTATTAAAAATAGAATTATTTATTCATTGGAAATAATTGAAAGAATTCTCCATGACTTTAAATTGATATTCCAAGATTTTGAAGCTTGTCTGATCACTTAGTATCCTTATCCACTTGTCTGACTACTTACTGTGCTTAGTCACTTGTCTTACTACTTACTGTCTTTATTCACTTGTCTGACTAGTTACTGTGTTTGTACACTTGTCTTACTACTTACTGTCTTTATTCACTTGTCTGACTAGTTACTGCGTTTGTACACTTGTCTGACTACTTGCTGTCTTTATTCACTTGTCTGACTAGTTATAGTCCTTATTGTACATGTCTGACTGCTTGCTGTCTTTATTCACTTGTCTGACTAGTTATAGTCCTTATTGTACTTGTCTGACTGCTTGCTGTCTTTATTCACTTGTCTGACTACTTGCTAACTTTATTCACTTGTCTGACTACTTGCTGACTTTATTCACTTGTCTGACTACCTACTGTCCATATTTACTTGTCTGACTACTTATACTCCTCAGTCACTTGTTTCATTATCAATGACCCTTATCCACTTGTCTGACTACTTATAATCCTTATTAACTTGTCTTATTACTAACGATCCTTATTCCCTTGTCTGATTACAACCTGTAGTCACTTGTCTGATTATTAACGATCCTCCTTCCCTTGTCTGATTACATACGAACTGTACTCACTTGTCTGATTACTAACGACCCTCATTCACTTGTCTGATTACAATCCTAATACCCCTGTCCAATTACTAACGATCCTACCCACTTGTCTGATTACTAACGATCCTCATTCGCTTATCAACCTCAACATCTACTTTCTCCACATTTATAATCGTTCCATTCAAAAACTATTTAAATTATACTAAATTTTGATGTTCACATTTAACAATATTAGACAATACAATACGACAAGCTTCGTCAAAAATTATTATAGTAAATCGATATAATATAAAACGAAAATGTTATTGGCCTCAATTGAAATTTAGTATCGCACTGGTCATTAACCGCAGTAAATGCAATTATCGCATTCTGTTCGGTCGTTCAACTGCCATTTTTCTTTCTCCATTAATGATACTCCGTTACCAGGTGTGTCGTTAAGATTTCATGAAACGTACGCGTGATTCGTGAGTTCAGTGTACATTTGCGTGCGTTATGGGCAATCGTTAAATCCCGTTGGCGATTTAGATCGGAACAGAGACAAGGTAATGATCGCTGGACAAACTCGCGATGTCGAAATTAACCGATGAACGACAGAAAAACTACCGTTCTGAAAATGCTAACAACCGTCAAATTATTCTTTCGACGATTCGAATCTCTGCCGGCATTCGAGCATATTTCATTCGCAGATCTCATATTTCATATCTCGAATCTGATGTTGAAGTGGATTTGGGAATTTGGAATTTTTGGGTTGGGAGATTTGCAAGTTTGGAAGTGTGGAAATTCGAGAGATTGGGGATTTGAAAATTTGGGAAATTTTAGATTGGGGGATTTGCAAATTTTTAAATTTTTATGTTGGGGGATTTAAGAATTTGGAAACTTTTAGATAGGAGGATTTGCAGATTTGTAAATATGGAAATTTAACAGCTTTGGAACATGAAACGTTGGCAATTTCGAGATTAGAAAATTTGCAAATTTGGTAGTTTTAGGAAATAAAAATCAAGAAATTATTGAGGTTGTTGGAAGCTTCAGAAGTTAATATGAGAAGCGGAGAATTTAGGGATATTGAAACTATAAAATTTGAGTATTTGAAAATTGCAGCAACTTGCAAAATATCAACATTCGAATTCAAGAACGCAGAAATTGTAGTCGTCCACAAATCCGCAACTTCGTAAAACACAACAATTTAAAAATAACAAAATTTGAATAAAAACCGCAAAACCTCGAATATAAAAAACGATAAATCTGTATCCTGAAAACACTAAAATCCCAGAAATTCGAAACCGTCTCGTAGTACACATCCAAATTAAACTATTACTCACTCTCAGAGATAACTTCTAATTCTCTGTACGCCATTGCGCTTACCTGAAACAAAGAGAAACAAAATTTTAGAGGCAAACGCTTCCGTGAACGTTAAAATACGGCTGCAAGCTTTTCGCGGACCATTTAATGCATTTGCACCGAGTCGCACCAGTGACTAGGAACGAAAAGGAAACGGATGTCCCGTAAACAAGAGAAAGAGAGAGAGCAGCTACTTCAGGGGAGATCAAAGCTGCTGGAAAGATAGCGTCTTTTTCTAGAATGCTATTCAACCTCTAATCCTTGCTCTCTTCTATTCAATCTGCCGGAAAACTGTACTGCTATCTACGTTTCGAGTCTCTTGACCCTGTTCCATTGTAAATTAGTAAGCATGAAAGATTTAATTTTACACGTTCGCGCGATTCGCTCTCGAAACGTCTTGCAAAGTTCTGATATCGCGATACAGCTTCGGAAACGCTTGATAGCCTCTCTCTCTCTTCCGGCATTTATGAGCTGGATGTACTTAGAATCCGTGATAAGTACCTTTCGTGTCGCATTATTATTCATAGGCTTTCAGCTTCGTTTTACGCTAGACGTCTCGACGGTGCTATTGATTTTCTGCGGGTCAATTTTTCTTCCCTTCGCGACGCAAGATTTAAGGCCCATTTTCAATCATCGTCTTTGAAATTATTTAAATTTCCCAGTTGATTTATTAATCCGCGGGATTTAAGGTTGTACGCCGGTAATATTAAAAAATTACCACCAGTTTGTCAAAGGGAAAGTTTTTATCCTAGTTCACGGAACAGCCATTGGGCAGATTAAAATCAGCTTTCAGTTCTTTTTCAAACAATCCGCCAATCGTGGCTCTTTGCGGTAGTATTTAAAAACAGAAGTTTTTTCTGGGAACATCTCTGACTTCGACCACAAAGAGTTAAAGTTACCGTGCCCTCAAAGAAACTGTAATTATACAATTTTAATGCGGATAACTGTCTAGAAATTTTTTTAATTATCTTGAAATGTGTGCAAACATATTTAACGTAATGTGTAAAACTTTTTGAGTTATAATTTAATTCGGTGAAGTTTATTTAGATTATTTCACTTTACATATGTGTATGTACATATTACACATTTGCATGTGTGTACATATATGTATAACATACATACATTTATGTACATATATTTATATCGTATGCATACATGTATGTACATATATGTATAACATATACAAACATGTATGTACATATGTGTATAACATATACACACATATATGCACATACATATGTGTATAACATATACACACATGTATGTACATATGTGTATAACATATACATACATGTATGTACATATGTGTATAACATATACATACATGTATGTACATATATGTATAATATTACACACATGTATGTACATATATGATATGATGAAATTGCTGTTCAATAACAAGTTACTTAAATAATAAAAGAAACCTCCATATCTACAGTCTCTCCAGTAATAAAAATTACAGAAAACCTAAACAACTAAATATTCCATGTGAAAGCGCAGGAGCCCCGCGACATAAAATGGCGGAGCAGAAAATCGCGAGTGATAACAGCCATAACATTCTATTTACCGTACGATAACGTAATATTGAGCGTTCGAGATTCGATAGTTTCTACGAACAGCCTATTACCATGGCCATAAGTAGATACGTAGATTTTATAACGGTGCCATCGAGATTGCCCGATACGCGGCTACTTGGCGTCGTTGCATTTCCACGTTAGGTCGAGCAGGCTCTGCATGCGCAAGATGATTGTTTCCTAGAAAGCATTTAGGTAAATATTTTATATCGTTGGTTAAGCTCGTACGCTACGCGATAACACTATCCCTGGTTTATGGCGGGTTTTACGTAAAACGAAACTCACCACGCGTCGGTTTATGTTGCCTCGGTACACATTGCTAGTTTATAATTGCCTGTTTGGTTCGGGAATATTATGGGATGCTAGGCGATATTATGCTTAGTCGTAAAA
Source organism: Megachile leachella (assembly GCA_963576845.1). NCBI lineage: Eukaryota > Metazoa > Arthropoda > Insecta > Hymenoptera > Megachilidae > Megachile > Megachile leachella. Next base: position 6,272,167 of record OY756254.1, on the reverse strand, counting down.
CATAATACGTCGTTAAGGCTCTCGTTCATTGTGCGATAATATACTGTTCGAGGAATTCTTGGCGCACGTTGTTTTTAAAGACTTTGAAACGCACTACTTTGGATTTCAAGTAACTACTCTGTATAAAAACTTCAACTGTACATCCATATATTAACAACAATACAAATAAAGAATTAATAATCCCTCGAATAGTAATATTTAATAAACCGTTCTGTCTATACTATTATTTTCCGTATAATTTGCGGAACACATTAATTGTTACCTAACACATTTGTGACTGTTTTATCTCCAATACTTTTTCTTCACTTATTAATGATACGGAAATTCGTAAAGTGGTCGCGAGTATGATAGTGCATTCGCCATATTCCATTTAGTAATTTGAACCGGTACAATATAAAAGTATGAACATAATTATCCATCGCTTTGGTAAACTCATTAACGTTGATGAAAAAAGCCTTTATACTTCGTCTCCTTTTCTTGGAGGGAGGTCTGGGTTCTACGGGTTATTACGACCTACCGGAACTAATTTTCGTTTAATAAATTTAACAACGAGGCAAGGACACACGAAAGTAACAGCTTTTCGGTTCGTCTTTTCTCGTGGCATTCTAAAATCTTGCAGCAGGTCAAGATGCGGCTTCCGTCCTCGCTAATTAAATGGAACGCGATAGCATCGCGTCTCCTCGTTTCTGAAGTCCGGACCTGACATAGCTCTTTTTTTAATCTGTGTACAAATTTTATTTACTTAAGAAATCCTAAAATTCTAATGTTTACGGGTTTATACCCAAATTCAAAAATTACAATTGTTAAAATCTCAACATTCTGATTTATTCATCTTCATGTATCGTTTCATATCACTTCGTATAGATCATTTTCGATATTCATGTTCAGTATCTTTGAGATTTTTAAATTCTATATTTAGAAAACTTTAGTATTCTCACTGATATGACTTCAAATCCAAAAAGTCACAATCCTGAAAATCCTAAAATTGTACAATTTAAATATTTATCTCTGTATCTCTGAAATCCTAAAATTCTAAATGTAAAAAAAAGCAGAATATTGACTGATTTGTCTACATCCCTATCTCCAAGTCCCAAACTTCTTAATCATAAAAATCCCAAAAGTAATGTACAAAGTGTCCAAATCCCAATATCTCCAAGTTTTAAACATCTTAATTGTAAAAATCCCAAAATCCAAATATCCAAAGTGTTCAAATTCTAATACCTCCAACTCTCAAACTTCTTAAACCTAAAAATCTCAAAATCCTTAAAAAGTACCCTTATCTCTACCAAAACATCAAAATCCTACATCCACATTTCAATATAGCATACATTGACTACAGTATGTACAGAACCGTTTATAAGTGTCCTTGGTTTCGTTACATGAAACATAGTTGAACTTTGTACGAAAGGTATTTAGGATTATCATATCATTTGTAATAATTATTATTATCTTCTTTGAGGTGTCATAACGTAATAGAATTAATTTTTAAGCACAAATTATACAATGGGAGTGTGAAAGTAAAATTCATGTCCAGAAGTACAAAGTCCAAATTTGTAAATCTAATGGAACGCTTTCGATTCTAAAAAAAATTTTAATTTCTACTGTGTTTCATTTTTATGGTGCAGAATGTATTCAGAGGGTTCTTCGATATGTTTCAAGTGTTTGAAACTGTTGGTAGACGTTTAGGTTCCCTCAATGGAGATAAAAATGGAGGTAACGCACTCGATAGTTTCGGTTTAGTTCATCTTTAGCTCCTTTTCCATCGAGATATGAGTTCCAAACGAGAATTATAAATCGAAAAACGTTCCAGTATTCTAACCTTCGCAGAAAAAAATCGATTTTAGTTACTGTTGCAGATACTTGAATAAGCTTCATGCAACGCGAATGCATATTTCGCTTGTGTTCGGCTACTTATGAATGATAGTGTATTTTCGATGTCATATGTCTACATATGTACCTCGTATCAATAAATACACATCATTATTAATTCATATCTCCATTAGTGACCACTCTGTTACACTTGATTAAAAACGATAACTAAAATAATATCCTGCTAGAAACAGATGTTATTCGCTATTTTTGTACATCCACCACGGTCACATCTGGCTACCGCCGCCATTCAGTTATATTAAAAAGTTAAATTAAAAGAGCAAACGAAAGCTTCTGCTTTAATGTTGAAACAAAAGTACACTAACGGATTAAAAGTTGAAATTAAAAGACTCAGTACAGTTTTTAATGATCTATATTATATCTAAGCAGAATGGCGGTCAATGTACTGAAGTTTGATTTAGTTCAGACATACTCTATTTTAATGACTGATCTTGATAAGTAATTACTTGAATAAATCATCGTTATATCAATGATCCAGTCTGCATTAGTACTATTTTTATCGAAGGCTATGCACGTTAACGTTTCGACGATCATCCGTTGCGAAACTAGAGCCACTTTATGCTTATACCTTCTGCCATACAAATTTCATCACGCATGAATGTTTCCTGGATGCCGTTTAGTTTATAGACACGTGATATTACTGTCTCGTTATGGGGCTGGAAATCGACGAAAGAATGCATGCAAAATCGTTACTGATGCAATTGGTACTATTCTACTTATGTGTAGTTAGAGAAGTTGTTTTTGTGTTAAAGTAATGCTTTACATTTGAGCCGTTTATTTTAAAAGTGGCCTAAGTCCATTTATCTTAAAATCGCGATATTTAAAGGTTTGCGTTTCAATGAATTTAAAAACTTAAGTGTATCTGAGGGTGTTAAATTTATAGTTCCTATTAAAATAGTGGCAATTATTAAGTGAATAATATGCGTTTTCTTATCAAGAATGGAGTTAGGCCACTTTCAAAATTAACAACCAGATTCAATATAAAATTTGAAGGTGCCCAAGTCCATTCAACATAATTTAAGATGCTTCAAATTGAAAAAACCAATACTGAATTTATTTTACATATCTTTAAAACACTTCAGGAACATAATTTATGCGATTCAATTAACTACATAACGTGCAAAATTACAAACATAAATTTATTACAAAACAATTTACTACTCATCTACATTTTGTGTGTGTAAAAGGGATTTGAAGTAATCATGATGTTCCGGTGGTATATATCGTAATAGGTCCATTATGTCCTTGAATTTTTCTGTTGTAATTTGTTGTTTTTGTTGTCCAAAAACTGAGGTTAAATTGTAAATACTAATTAATTAAAATTACCTTCATCACTACTTTCCGACATTATCAATAGTAAATATATTATCTTGATTATTTAAGTATAAATGGAGTTAGGCGACTTTCAAACTACACGGTTCGATTATTAAACTAACTCTGAAAACTTATGTGTCAAGAATTATCGTATTTGCTCGGATTATAAGCAACCTGAAATGCTTTACTGATAAATAACATAAAGTTGTACACGTAACCATGATAACCGGAAAAAATTGAAAAACGGAGTTAGGCCACTTTCAAAATAAACGGCTCATTTAAACTTTCATTTTATAGATATAGATATAGACTTTCATTTTAATGAATTTGCATCTCATGTTTTTCGTCCTTTTCATAATTTTTATTTGATCGCTCGTTAATTAGAGCGGGAAGTTATTATCGCTCCGTTCAATCCCTTTTTCATCGCTGGATTGGGTCGTCTGAACAGCGTCCAGTCAAAGGAGAATCTACAGGTTCGAGGATTTTAGACGGAAACCATCGTTTGTCCCGCGTAAAGCACGCTTCGAGCACCGAAGAAAGGAAAACTTATCGAGAAGTTTCTCGTCCTACGACGGTGCTCGTTTCTGCCGAACAAAGAACAGACGGCTCCTGTTTTTCGATGAATAAGCCATTACTTACACTTATTCTTCTGCGATTTTGTATTCAGTGCTTCGAACGATGGTGGAGGTTATGTTAGGTTATGTTTGCTTATGACATCTTCTTCGATTATTGTGGAGATAACGTGTAATTTCTTTAAATAAAAGTACAGCTGGAAATTTTCGTTGTCCTAATTTACATGTTATTAGGGTTCTCAAATCTTTAATTCAAGATTCTCAGATCCTTAAATCCTTCAATACCCACATAATTTTACATTTCTAGATACAAATTGTTTAACTTCGAAATTATGTTTTTAAATGTTTTGACTTTGAAATTGTTTAGTTACAAATCTTTGAGTTGCATTTTTTAAATTTCAAATTGCTAGGTGTGAGTTTTCACATTCTCAAATTTTTAGTTACCCAAAATTTTACATTCTTAAGTTTTTTATTGTACATATTTCTGAATACTTAAATTTCAAAATCTTCAAGTCCACAAATCTCCCAAACGTCGAAACCTTGAAATCTAAAAATCCCTAAAATTCCAAATCCTGAAATCTATAAATCTCCAAAACGTCGAAACCTTGAAATTCACAAATCCCTAAATTTCCAAACCTTAAAATCCACAAATCCCAAAATATCCAAACCTTGAAGTCTACAAATCCCTAAATTTCCAAATCCTGAAATCCACAAATCTCCAAAACGTCCAAACCGTGAAATCCACAAATCCCTAAAATTCCAAACCTTAAAATCCACAAATCCCAAAATATCCAAATCTTCAAATTGCAAATGAATTCCATCCGTGACTATCGTAATGCTCGGATGGCAAAAGGGAATAGCACCCACACCATCTACCGTCCCCATCTTCCTTTGTCTCTACTTAGCCACGACCAAGGAATTTTTCGAGTTAATTTTCTCGCCACTCGGAGTGATATTCCCCGAGCGGGTATTTACATTTTCGTCGGCCCGTTTCGACCCTCCCAGCCATCAGTTTCACCCTCCTGTTTCAGCGTCGAAGCCGCAATCCTCCCTGCCAGTCGAACGAATAGCCCGGTAAGTTACGTAGAAGGTTCAGACATTTCCAGCTTGACTGCCTCGAAACAATCGGTGATGGGTTGTTGTTGTTTCGTCGCATGCCTCGCGAGGGGGAAATTTTAGCGAAACCGTGCAATAAATCTGCTGGAATACGGACGCTTCCGCTGTTAACGCCTGCTGGAATTAGAGCGGCTTTTCGCAGAAATTTGATGAATTCATTTCATTTGCTTGTAAATCCATTATTTTGTGCGGCAAGGAATTTGGAAAAATTACGGACAGAATGTCCTGGTAATTGGTCACTTTGTAGATTTAATAAAATGAAGTTTGTAGATGAAATACGTCTGTTTTAATTCTCCTTTGACACTTGTGTTAGTAAAAAATTCCCTTTGACCGAGGAATATCTGCAAATGGTTCAAGATAATATTTTATTTAAAGGGTGGATGAATAAAGGGATTAGCACGGTATTCGGAGCAAAATTAGGACATTTAAAACGACCGATTTAATCTAAATTCATGGACAATGTGTTAGGAGTTTTTTTTATTACATATCGAGCTTTTGTCAGCTTTTAATGGAAGAATTATACGAAATACAATAGGTATAGAATTTCATGACGTCCAAAATATTAAAAATTCCAAAATCCTTAAATTGAAATAAAATTCTATGATTTTAACAAATTTTAGCAGCAAGAGTTGCAAAGGTATTGGAGGTTCTCATAAATTCAATTATTTGAAGATTCAAAAGTACAAAGGAGTAAAGTTAAGAGACAATCCTTTAACCCATTCGAGACAATTTATTTCGAACTAGATCCCCATGTGCGAAACTTCTTTTCCTTTATATTATTCGTTTTTAATAAAGAAACTAGTTTACTCAGAATATTCTTACATTATTCATTTTTAATGAAAAATCTAGTTTACTCAGAATATTTTTATTGCGAGCAGCGGATTGTACATCATGCGTGTAATATAAAGTAATATAAGGTCTTCGACGACTATTTTAATAAAAATAACTTGTAAGTATTCATTAGTACTGTTGCATATCTGTGTAACCGGTCTTATAGCTTTGGAAATTAATTGCACACAAGGTATGCAAACAAGTAGGTTAATTTTGATGCTCCTGAAATCCCAATGTTCTGAGATTCCAAAGAGTCAAGGCACGAAAACTCCAAGATATCAAAGTGTTAATATTGGGAGGTATTGCAGTTCCAGGATTTTATAACTCTGATGGTCCTAAAATCTCAGAATGCCAAAATTACAAAGTCCCAAAATATAGAACTATATTCTACAAATATCATAATTTCAATTTGAATTTGAGTTGTCATCATAATTGAATTGAATTTGAAAAGTCACAAGATTGCAATATCCTGAAATCCTTAAGTCCTAGAATTCCAATGCTTCAAAGTTCCAAAGTTCTAAATTCCAACACTCCGAAAAGCCAAAGTCCTAAAATTCCAATACCCCAAAATCCTAAAATTCTAATATCCTAAAGTTTCAAAGTCCTAAAGTTTCAATACCCCTAGAATCCCAAAATCCTAAAATTCCAATACCCTAAAATTCCAAGGTCCTAAAATTCTATTACCCCAAAATTCCAAGGTCCTAAAATTCCAATACTCCAAAATTCCAAGGTCCTATAATTCCAATCCCCAAAAATCCCAAAATCGTAAACTTCCAATACTCCAAAATTCCTAAAATCCTAAACTTCCAATACCCCAGAATCCCAAAATCCTAAAATTCCAATACTCCAAAAATCCCAAAATCCTAAAATTCCATTACCCCAAAATTCCTCTACTCCAAAAATCCCAAAATCCTAAAACTTACACCCCCAAAATCTCCAATCACAAAATCCTTATCGAGAAACAAAATATAACGAAATCTTCTGTTGCTTTGTACCTCAAGAATATTAAGATAAAGCGCTAAAATGTTGAACTACTTGTCGGTTTGTTGCTTCAACAGGAACACGTAACCGGTATTTCACGTTATATATCATCGTGAGAATACGTAATTGCTCCGGTGCAACGTACGGATAAATATACTTCTGTTATGCAACGAACTGTGAGGTTAGCGAAGAATATTTTGTTACGTAATAAAATGGAGTACGCCGGGTTGAACATGGCGCTCGAAAAGCCTGCAGCGTGGATACTGATTACATTGTGAATCGAACAACGGAGAAGATGGTGGTATACAAAATTTCATCGGAATAATAATAATCCGTGGTTTGTATAAATTTTGTAATCATCCAAGGTAAAATATTTCCCGTGTATATTCTGCGAACTATCGCTTTAAATTATGCGAAAATTGAAAATGCACTTGTCTTTTCAATTTTGACTGCAATTATTATATAATAATAATTACTAGATTAATTATAAAAGTTAATATAATAGTTTATTTTTAAAATAATTTGTCTCGCTCTTGTATTTTATGGTTTCATGTTTTTAGTAGGTGACAAAAGTTAGGTTAAGTGTGTATCATGTGATGTATAATATATCATATACTCCAACTTTGTAGCTTTTCGATTTCATTCTCTTTTGTAATTTTATTTTAAGTGATCTGAATCATACAAAAGTATAGTAAGTAGTATAAGTCAATTAATAGGCAGACACTTTAATGTCTGACACTTTATTTGCATTAGAGACATCGTTAAATTGATCAACAATTTCCTGTATTAGTACAAAAACATCAAAATATCATTTTGTCTGATCCCACTTTTTTCTATAACCATATTTTCTGAAAATATCTAACAAAATAACATTTTGATGGGTCAAATAACTTTTACCTGATAAACTTTGTTTATTTAGTCTTCACCGAAAAAAAATTATTAGAACAAAGAACTTTAAATGAGAGAATATATAAAATTTGATTCTATACAAAATTTCACATAAATATTCTACTTGATTACCAATTTATATTTGACAATACGATAGACTTACTATATCATCACCTTTTGAGTACAATTTCATTCAATCCCAGTTACCTCAACAAAATTTCAGCTAAACATTCTGCAACATCGACCCCGTCATCGTTAAACTTCTGTTTAATAAACCATGCACTAATTTCCATTTCGTGTTATGTATCCCATCCGAATAATAACGTCATCATCGTTAATTCTTGTCAAAGAAAGTTCGTATCTTTTAATCTACGAAAGTGCGGCAAAGGAAATCGACATAAACGGACTACTTTCAGCAGTCATTCAAAGTATAATATTAATCCCGCTCGTTACACAGAGGTTCACTTTTAACGTCCATCTGATTAAATCCGAACGAGGGAGATCAGGTCGGGTCACGTCATCTTTTCCCGTTTATAGACAGCAATCCGAGCGGCTAATTTAGCTGTGCCTGTACCTCGATATCTAACTACGGATCATTATTTGCGACCAAACTCCGCGAGCGAAGATAATTATGGTCCCGGTGACCGGGAAGTCAAACTACTATGCAATTCATATTCATCTGCTTCGTCCGATGATCTACACCTCTTAAACTGCAAACTTTTGGAACCTTTAGGGAATTTTCGATGTCCTAAATTCTAAGGTTCTTAAATTTCAAAATTTCAGAATCGGAAAGTGCGGAAGACGAAGTCCTTCGATTCCTTGAAATTTTCAAACTTGAAGACTCTTGTTTCAAAGTTATGAATTGATAAGTTCTAAAATTCTAATGTCTGAAAATTGTCAGTTACACGTGTTAATAATTAATTAGCGAATAGTTTATTAGAGGAAATGTTACTTGATAAAATACATAATAGTACTTGGCAATGTACTTTGTCGGTAGCCATACAACATACTCTGGAATAAACAATTGAATACATATTTTAATATTGCTAGCAATTTATTTGTAGAATAGACAGATACCGATTTTGGTAAAAATTCCAAAATCCTGATATCCAAAGTGTTCAAATCCCAACATCTCCAAGTTCCAAATTTCTCAAAAATTCTAATCGTAAAAATTCAAAAATTCTGATATCCAGTGTCCAAATCCCAATATCCCCAAGTCCCTAACTTCTAAATCTAAAAACTCGAAAAATATGCAAACTTTCCACATCTCCAATATCCCCAAACTCGACGTCCACCTGTGGACGCCAATTTGTCAGCAACAAGACTCGATCAGAAATAATGATGACTCCCATTGCCTGCAGATCGCGTATTTATGCAAATGATATCCAATCTCTCGATGGGATATGACGCTCGAGTAGGCTAAAATGGCTGCAGAAATCCTTTATTTAATGGCGGTATCTCTGCGTGTTCCCAGCGCGAACGTTCCTCGTCAAATCGTATCCGAGCGGCGTTAAAACAATTTACATCATCCCCAGCGACTGCGGGTTCTCCTCTGTGGCCAATATAGGGATGATACGGGGCTGGTCCTTAATTCATGGATTACATTTCCCAACCCTCGTTCTTCTACGTATCGTTCCATCTGTTCTCCCTCTCCGTCACGCTCGTCGTTTCATCGCGATTCGCCGCCGTTTGTATTTTAATTTCATTTGCTCAGCCGAATGAATAATTATTTAAATTCGAATTTGTCTTGTCGGCCACATCTGCCGCGTGCAAACCTTAAAATTCATCGTCACGGCCGACGACTGACGGAACGCTGTCCGACTTTAAATACGTTATAATCGCGATTAGAATTTTAAATATAAGCGCCGCGGGAACTGCGAGTTTCGGCCGAGTCGGATTAACACAGTCGAGAGGTCACCGAGAAGTTACGGAAGGACAATTTATTTATTTATTCGGGATGAACGTTTAACACGTTGATCACCGTGTCACCTACATTTGGATCTCCTAATTTGCGACTGGGCTTTAAACACGCACGTTTCTACTTTCAAACAAATTATGGAAGAGGATTCCTACGATTTTTGACTTTGAAATATTCTGACAAGGTCATCCTTCTTTTATGCATAAAATATTTCAGAATTGTTCATTGCTGCAAACAGTTTCCTCATACGAATTAGATGTACAATATTTGAAAAGAGTTTATTAAAACAATGTACATGAACTTTGATATGAAGATTTCCACTAATTTCTAACTGTACGGCATTTTAATTCAATGTCTTATTAATCTTCTAGGATAAAAACTAGTTTCTGAATAACTGTAAAAAAACTAATTAGATTAGTATTTGCAAGCACAAACTGGTTCACGTAACTATGAAACGTCTCAAAATGGCGACTGACCTTCAAAATGGTCGTCAGCATCGCAACTCTATGGTATTTGATCTCAATGTCTTATTAACCTTCTAGGACAAAAACTAATTTCCGAATCACTGCAAAAAGACTAGTTAGATTAATAACTGTAAGTACAAACTGGTTCACGTAAATGTGAGACGTCTCAAGATGGCGACTGATCTCCAAGATGGACGTCTTACTGCAATGAATCGTACCGAAACTTTCTTAGTACCCCCGTAGAATTGTTACTAAGACCTGCGATGGATAAAAAGGTACTGAACAATTTCAAGGAGGGTAATATAAGATTTAGTGTCGTCCGATAGGAAAAGTGAGAAACTCCCTATCTCCAACGTCTATTAACTCCTTGCACTATGATTCATGTGTCAGTCAAAAAAACAGCTGCAATATTAAAAAACTAAAAGCTTGAAATTCGAGTAAAATTGTTCACAGTTGAAGTACGTCTGCGGAATTAAAAAAAAATGTCTAAACGTTGGTCTATAAAGGAAATTCGCTTACAATACGCGAATTCTAACTATCGTTTTACCAATCGCAAACACAAAACACAGAATTTGCTCGGCCTATTTCACGGGGCGCACCCCCGCGTAAGCGAATAAAAAGCCGACCGGAAATCAATATTGTCCGCTCGTCACGATGGAAGTACCAAAAAACGAATAAAATAAAAACAGGCGAAAAAGAAACGGAGAGAAAAACAGGTTGAACTCGCTCGTCGAATGATTATTCAAAATCGAATGACGTTCTTCCGAGCCACGCGACATTCGACGTTCTATATCGAACCACTCTATCGCAGAGAGCCAACCATGATATTTTCTGGTGAGATCCTCTCCGACGGGTTTTGTCGGGTTAAAGGGACGCATCCGTGTTTTAAAAACACTCGTCCTCCCGCGTCGTCGTCTCGCATCAATGCGACTACCACATAAAACGTGCACGCGATGTTGAACTCGGAGAATAAAGGGTTGCGCTCGATATGTACCATAGTAATATGCGGAAGCCCGGAATCATCGTCGAGGATAATGGCCTCGTTCGAGGAACATCAACGAAGAAATTACTGAAATGATAACCGGGGATAATTCGCGACAATCTCTGGGAGAACGCACCTCACTACCGTGCTAATTTCTACTTTATTCGGCTGTTTAACAAATTTTATCACCTTTATTATACGGTTACTGTTATTACCGCGATGATAACTGTCATTACCCATTCAGATAACTTTTATTAACGTGTTAACTGGACCTGTAAATGGCTACATGTACGACACATTGTATCGTTTACCGATGACACGATTATTTTACACTCGGCTGACATGTTATCTATGTGCGCTTCAATTTGAATACGAATCTCCCGTGTTATTAGATATTCTTGCAACATGTTTGCTCGGCAAATATGTATGTTTCATAAAATATGTATGTACGTTACATTATGTGCTACGAAATTCTTGTATTTTAATAAACGTATACGAACCACGTGTTGCATTATTAACCTCGCATAGCTCATCTCTCTAGCGTACGCAATTTGTATCAGCTTAATTATGAATATAATTCGATGGCAATGGACTTTTGCAAATTTATGACATGAGCAATTATATGGGATAGTTTTTTATTTCTGTATTAATTTTAGATAGGTGAAAAATGCATCAATTTTATATTAACATTAGTCGCAGCAATTTTATGCAAACATCGTTTACAGCAATTTTGAATATGTATTACTTGTATCAATATCCAATATCTATTAGTTGTACCAATTTTAAATAAATACAGTTATATCAATTTCAAATAAACATCAATTGCAGCAATTTTATATGAACATCAGATGTATCAATTTTAAATAAACATCAGTTGCATCAATTTTCTAAAAGCATCAAATGTATCAATTTTATAAAAACATCAGGTAATATCAATTTTAAACGAACATCAATTACATTAATTTTACGTAAACATCAGTTGCATCAATTTTATAAAAACATCAGATAATATCAATTTCAAACGAACATCAATTACATTAATTTTGAATAAACATCAATTGAATCAATTTTAATTAAACATTAGATGTATCAATTTTAAATAAACATCAGTTACATCAGTTTGGAATAAACATCATTTGCAGCAATTTTATATGAACATCAGATGTATGAATTTTAAATAAACATCAGTTGCATCAATTTCACAAAAAACATCAGATGATATCAATTTTAAACGAACATCAATTACATTAATTTTAAATAAACATCAATTGCAGCAATTTTCTATGAACATCAGATGTATCAATTTTATAAAAACATCAGATAAATCAATTTTAAATAAACATATTTTGCCCCAATTTTGTATGAACATGAGATGTATCAGTTTAAATATATTGCATTAAGAAGATGCAGCATGCAGCGAAGTTTGGAACAGTAGAATCTGTATAAATTACTTTGAAGATTACAGGCTAGTAAAGATTTAGGTCATCGGTAAACTTGGAGACATCCTGACAGCGAGTGTGTAAGAAATATAAGTTATACATCACATGCAGGCAGATTATACGTCTGAAGAATAGAGAAGTCACGTCGGTATCGTAAAATCGCAGTTCTTAGCAGAGGCCACGACCGGATAAGATTACCAAAGTATGGAATGTTCGGCACGTTGTTAAACGAATCGTAAAGTACCCGAAACCTTTCATCCCTCAGGCACATTCTATGCAATAAAGATGAAACCCTCGCACCGAGTTACTTCCTTGCACGAATTGATACCGTAACTTTGACAATTTTCGAAAGCCAACGACGAGGCTATTTTCCCTAACGCGAACTGAAAACTTTATCCAAACTCTGTCGAGATTCATTTTACGGAAGAGAGAAAAAAATCACCTGACTATGATGGTATCGTACGACGATAAAGAGATCGTGAACGGCGGTATGCATAATTTTCTGTTAAATATTCATCGTCTCGTTAATTTTTTTTTAACGAGTCTCTGTCTCTTTCCCGCTGTCTCCAGGAACACGAGAAACGAAGAGTTGAAAATTTAAAGGGAACTACTCGTTAAAAGATATTACCGTTCTTATTAAACGCAAAATCCCACCACTCGCTTACAGATTCGACCGCTTCATGATGGCATTAAACGTCGTCACGAAGAAAGAGAAAAAGTTACGCCGATAACTGGAGCTGGGAACTTTCAACAGGCTGGATAGAAAACTTTTACGATATTTCTATTTAGCTTAGTGGATTGAACCGTCGAACTCTCGGTGCTAGAATGTAAGAGGCAACATAATGGATAGTACGAGGACACATTGTTGCGAGGACTTTTATTTTCAACGCGTCGGTGAAAGGGGTAGGATTAATGGTACCAAAGTACCTAATTCTGGAAATATGGTGGTTATCAAAATTCTGGGTCATCAAATCTCAAATTTTTTAAATTCCAAATTCCCCAAAATTTTACGTATTGAAACTTTCAAGAGCACCAAATCTCGAATTACAAAAATTTGAAAACACCCTAATCTCAAATTTTGCAAATTCTAAAATCTCACAATCTCAAATTCCGAAACTCCCAAAACTCCAAAATACCAAATGTCAAAAATTCCGAAATCCTCAAACCTGAAATTTCAAAATTTCCAAAACCTCAAAATCTCAAATGTCAAAAACTCCAAAACCCCAAAATCTCAAATATCAAAAACTCCAAAATCCCAAAATCTCAAATTCCAAAACCCCAAAATCTCGAATTAAAAAAATGCCAAAATTGCCGAATCGTCCTAAAATCGTCCCATTTAGCCAAGCACTCAGATCGTCGAAAAAGAGGCGATATAATGGGAGTAGCACGATAACGCTCTTAAGACGTTGTTGTATGGACTTTTATCTTGTTCCCGTAGCTTCTTCGTCGAAGTAAGGTTGAGACGGGTCAATGGTTCCACGGATGCAACCGCAGTCTATAAGAGATTCTATAAAATTAATGACGCGGCTGACGTGTTGTAGGTCCGGTAACGTACGAGCTAGATATGAAGTATTCACCGAGTATGATAGACGCAAGAGTGGATACGAGGAACGCTTAAAAGCCGGCTATATATTTCGAGAGATGGGCGTATCGAGGGCAATGGCAGCCTTTCTCGGAGCAATACGGGTAGCAGGTGCGATATTGACTTATCATCAGTTTCTCCCACAATGTGTCCTATGTTTCATTTAGGCTTGGTCGAGTGAGCAGCGTATCATAGTTGTTGAACCATGCTTTTGTAAATGTAACTACTCTTGCGTTAATCTTTTGAATTATTGTTTTGAGGTCATAAATTGACGAATTATGAACTTTGCAATTATTTAGGGTCACCTTTTTTGGTGTTATTTTTGGAAATATCCTAGGTTTTAATTTTTTTGGATATTTAAAGTTTCAAAATTTAAAATTCTGTAAGTTGGAAACTTACTCGAATCTAATTTTCTAAATTTTCATTAGTGAAGTATCTAAACCCCAAATTTCTGAATTTCCAAACTTGAAAATTCGAAAATTTCTGAAGTCCTAAATTTTCAAATGAGGAAATTAATTAGATCTAGAATTTATAAATTTTCAACGTCCTAAATTCCCTAAATCTTAAATTTTTAAATTTACAACTCTAAAACTTCCCTAGATCACAAATTTCCAAAGTCTCAAATTCCAAAATTCCCTAGATCATAAATTTCTAAATTTCCAACTCCCCAAATTCCCTAGATCTAAAATTTCTAAATTTCCTAGATGCTACCTTCCTTAATTTTCAAAATTCTCGAATCTCTAAATTCCTATATCCCTATATTCCTAAATCCTCATACCACCAAATATCCATATCACTAACTTCCTCAATTCTTAAATCTGCAAACTCCTAAAAACCCTTCCTCAAAATTTTCAAGTGACAAACCCTTCAAACTCCCAATTACACAAAGAAAAATCGAAGAAAAAACCCAATATAACAAACCAAAGTTGTACGAAGGAAAAATTCTCCAAGTCGACAATACACTTGACCGAAAAGTTTCCTCCTTTAATATAGCAACTGTTTGCACAGCAATATACCGAAACTCCGTACTTCTAACCTCGCAAAAGAACACTAACAATAATCTTAAAAATAATCACCGACATTTGCAAGATTTTTCCATTAAGGACATTCCACGAAATTTTTCGAAATTATCCAATTTCCTCGGCGCTTCCAGCGAAGCTAAAATAAACCGAGTTTTCTTGAAAAGGAAGAGCACGGTGATTTCTTAAACGAATGATCGAAAGTGGATTACCTTGCGGCTGGAATCTCTTATTGATTCGAGAGACGGAACGAGGGTGGGTCAAGTTCTTATGGCAAGAAATGCCATGAGAATTGCATAGTGAAGTGTGCGCGTGTTAATACGCGGTCGATTATGGATTTGCATACGACCTAATAGCGGTTGACAAAAGCTCGCGGTATTGTTCAATAGCATCACGGAATGCGGAATTTAGTTCTATAATAGGTCATACATCGATGTACAGCCTCGTCCATAAATATTCGTACATCATAGCTTTATTCTGCTCAAAATTATCATAATATATACGATAGAATACAATATTTTTGTATTTTTTAAAATTTCTACTTGTACCAATGTCGACCCACAAGTTAACTCATTAACGCGTTGACTTTTATGAAGACTATTTCGATGTTTCAAGTTTTATGAAGTTAAATTATTTGTAAAATAGAAGAAGAGATAGAACACATTTGACAAATGGTATTCTTCATTTTATGAATGTTATTGAAAACGAAAAGTGAGGTTAGAGTGACACTGACCACAAATATGACGGACGTAGATTTAAATTTCACATTGAAAGTTTTACAGTTTTTAAAGTATATTTCCATACTGACAACTTAGCAAGAAATAATGTACAGAATAATTAAAATCTTACATAATATTCTAGGAACATTTATATCCTTGTTAGTATAAATAATTAGAATCTTTACATTGTCGAAAGTATGTCAGCCATTTTTATTGATACTCACCATCAATATCATATATTAAACTCCTAACTATCTTTAGATGTTTTCGCAACATATAAAAATTGTTTATGTAAACTTCATTAAAAACACTTTCATTGAAAAATTTCAATAAATCATAATTTTAACACACCGATTTATTAAAGAGATTAAATCGATTAATCTTCATCATAATTCAGCAATGACTTCTGTAATCTGTTATTGGAAATCAGTAATCTGTAATTCATAATAAGCAATTAATTTGCATCTCATTTTATTAATATTACATAATCTGTCGACAAATTTTCATATTAAAAACAGGTAAATCATCCAATGACATAATAAAAATGTAACCATTGCATGATTAACGTTTGTTGAATGAATCATTCTTTGATACCAACAGTTTCGATCGCTTCAAAATTCATTAATCATTACGGAGTAATCAGAAACTAACAGACTTAATTTCATTTAACAGATTACATTTTGCATGTTTCGCTCTATACCGAAGCTTAATATTTATGAATAACATTAATTAATTCTTCGTGACGTCGTGTTCCAATTATGCTGCATAAAATAATACACCATGCAGGTTTTCATCTTGCCAAACAATTAACGACCTACATATTTTACCGATATTAAAATTATCGATGTCTTGCTTTTTCAAATTATAATTTTATGCGTTATGGCGTTCTTGTAATCTTTCAAATTTATAAAATTAAACAATTTTATTGACTTGATTTTTATATTCGAAGGGGTTATTGCTTCGATAGGCCACAACTTTAAAATATTGTATTATTAATATGTAATAGATGTTGCACTATTAAATTATATTATATGTATACAGGGTGTTTCACAATTAGTGTAGGTCCCTGAAACGGAGGGTAGCTGACATGATTCTAAATAAAATTTCCCTTTGCAAAAATGGAATCTGAAGCTTCGTTTTTGAATTATTAAGCAAAAACACGGACCAATCAGAGCGCGAGGATTCGGCGCCAATCACGGCGCGCAGTCGCGAGAGCGACGCCTTCGAGCATAATGGCCGACTGGGCGTAACCCTCGCGCTCTGATTGGTCCGTGTTTTTCCTTAATAATTCAAAAACGAAGCTTCAGATTCCATTTTTGCAAAGGGAAATTTTATTCGGAATCACGTCAGCTACCCCTCATTTCAAGGACCTACACTAATTGTGAGACATCCTATATAAAAATAGATTTACTTCGAAAATGCCTAACTGAAATTAATATAATTTATATTATAATTAAAATAAATAATACTAAGTCAACTATAATTTTGAAACTAATTATTATTTTAAAATTGAATTAAATATGATATAAATTACATCATTATTCAGATCATATCATAATTTACTTATTTCGTATTTTAAGTTATATTGCAATTTAACAAATGTACTTTCAAGTGCAAAGAACTAATAACAAAATTTAAAATAGAAATACTTTTCTGACAATTTCTTATAATTACCCTAACAGTTCAAAGACACGTTTCTTCCATAAAAAGTCATACAATAAAGAATGAATGAAAAATGAAGACTATAGTTCTTGCTATACTTCGTCGACTACACAGGTATATTATAAATGAATATTGTCTCGCGGTGCTGTTTGCTTATTATGTTGATCAGCGGCGCTCTTTATCAAATGGAGATCCCGCCGTGCAGAATACACAGCCTAAACAAGATACATAAATTCTACAGCGTAATAAGGAACAGTTGCTATTATAAAATGGAAGTTTGCCTTTCGTAATCGTATCTGATGAGAACGTCGTTTTATATGCAAATTTGCGACGAGCTAATGAACTCAGCCTGTAATTTGCCGTGCTAGGGAAAAGACGTAATTATCGACGGATGAGATACCATAAGTTCTCAAGATTTCATGTTCTCCCTACGGAATTTCAATCTACATTTTTTGCTAGTCACAAATACTGACTTTTTTAGTGTTGTCAAGATTATTAATTTGTTATTTTTTGTTAATATAGAAATTTTTGAGTTTTTAATTTTTTGGGTTTGCAAATTTATAGACTTTCTGTGTACTGAAGAGTTTTCGGATTTAAGTTTTTTGGAAAGCAAATTTTCAAATTTATAAATTGATGAATTTACAAGGTTCTATATCCTCAAAATTACTAGTTTCTAAATTAACTATTTCAAATTTTCAAATTTCTAAGTTTCCAAATTTCTTTATTCTAAAGTTTCCTAAATTCCCAAATTCTCAGATCTCCAAGTCCTAAAATTCACAAATCGCTAAATGTTAAAATTCCAAAATCCTCAAATTCCAAAATCCCAAAAAGACCTAGATCCCAAAATCCCTAGATCCCCAAATCACATAATCCCAAAATCCCTATACTCCCAAGTCCAGATCTCAAATTCCCAATTTCGAAAATCCCTAAATCCCTAAATGCCTAAAATCCCACATCTCGAAATCTCTAAATTCCCATATTCCCAAATTTCCAACTCCCCATGTTCTCAAATCTCCGCCTTCCTCAATCCGTAAATACAAAAATTCCCAAATTTGTGAAACCTTTGTTTACCATTCTCTTACATCCACAAACATCAGTCTCGAACCTTAGATTGCTTTTAAACTTCCATCACCCCACAGATTTCCAGCCTCCCATAATCACCAAAACACACAAAAGAATTACCGTTTGATCACGTTTTACCACCTTAATAATCCTCCACATTTCCCTACAAGAGCATCTTTTACCCGTCCAACCATGTTTTCGTTTTCATTTCAGCATGTAGTTTTATACTTTTGCATTTCATTTACCCACGTGTGTCTGTCCACCCGTAATGAATGTAAATTTTACAGAACACAGTTACCTCCGAAACTTTCCGAACACCGCTTTGTTGTCAGAGAAAACTTCTGCCCGTTGTTTTCAACGCAAGCAGCTTCGTTATTAATCGAAATACTTGAGCTTGTTTTTCGAATAACGAGGAAGTTTCACGACGAAGACGCCGGCTGCTTCTTGTTGGATTAATACGGTTTATTAAAAGTAACTGGTTAACTTGATCATGCCTCAACTGTTTGATATTTTTGTAAGTACATTTTTGTTTATCGATGGTTTTGGGTTGTTGACTTTGGTAGTTTTAGGGGTCGATGAATTTAGAGCGAGGAAATTCGGGGATTTGGGATTTGGAAGTTGGGACAGTTGTGTACTTACTAGAGGCAATTTGGTGATTTCGAAGTGTATATAACAATTTACAGAATTTTAATTTAGGTATATTTCTATATAAAAATGTACAGAACTTTAATTTGGAAGTGCACATAAGAGTTAAACAAATTTCAACTTGTACCTGTACCATAAAAATATAGAGAACTTTAATTTTGTAACTCATATAACAAAATACGCAAACAGTAAAAAATCACAAACTTGTAATTTCATAACTCTGTAAATTTCAAACTAAACCTAAATGCTTCTAAGTTATGAAGACAGTATTTGTGGCCGATTCAAGATTCGAATAAATCGTTTCACCGACTACGCGATTTCCGGTGGCTAATAACGGAGGGTCGTTAAAAACTTTCCATGTTTTGTTTGTTCTCCTTAACCCGGCTGCAGTCTCCTCTTCTCTGCATAACTTCCAGAGGAGGAAAGTTGTTTCGGCTTAAGCGATATGATTCGATACGTCGATTCTTTGCAAGTCAAACAAAGTTCATCTGTAACTTTGTTACCGACACGTATACCCGAGCTAGGGAATTCTTTCGGATCGCGAAACTTCGCGCTATTTGTTTCACTTTGCTTTCACCGCAGACACCGAGGGTTACAAATGGACGAGTCACCGAGGATCTAACTTCTTTTTTTTTCCCTCCGACGAAAATATCGACCCCTCGGTGCACGTGCCTTAGGAGTCGGGTAAATAAAATGGCGCGGGGAAATTCGTTCGACGATTTACCCTTCGCGTTTCTCTGATCGAGAAAATATGACGTCTTCCGTTGCTTCCGTTACTCTCCTGATTAAGACAGCAGTTTCTCGGAGTTGACTATTCGTCGATTGATTCCATTGTTTCGGATGGTCGTTTGTTATGCTATGAAACCGAACATTGCCTTGATACACTGATTTATGACTTCCCAAAGTTCTTGACGCGCGATACCGAAAGGATATCGAAACGGACGTGATTAATGTTCCATACAAAAAATTGCTTTGCTAAATCATTCAGTAAATGCTCACAACTTCTGTATCGAGTTAGAACAAATATCTTTTCTTTGCGAGACACGCGAAAATTGTGTAAGACGCACGAGTGTGAGACACGAACAGTCTATACAGAAACTGATATTCTGATTGTATCAATTTCTACAACTTCACACACAATTTCCTCTCTTTCATAAAGGAAAAGATTCAGAATTCATAAAAAATATTTGAACAAATGATAGTCACATGGAGCCAAAATATTTCATTAAAAAGAGAAATTTCATTCCTTATTAAAACACATTTTTACAGGAGAATTACAAACATGGATAATGAAATATTTAATTGAAAATACCAATTTCACTTTTGCAAATGGGCTTCATTATTTCAACATGTTCCGATATAATTACGTAGAGAGAGAGAGAAAATAAAATATTTCATTAAAAACATTAATTGCATTCCATCAAATTACCTTCATTGAATATATTCGTGTGATAATTACATACGTGAGGACAAAGAATAAAATATTTCGCCAGGAACGGCAATTTCGTTTGATTGGATTAAACCTAACCTAACTTTAATTGTGTGTTTATGATATAATGGTTGAACCGTGGTCACTTGACCTAACTTTTAAGTGAAGTCAAACATTTATGAAAGTTTGGGTCATCTAGTTTGAGTTTAACATAACATTTACGTGAAGTTATTTATGATCAAATGGTTTAATTATTTGGATCACCTAACTTTGACGTAACCTATAAGTAAAGTTACATTTATGACAAATGGTTGAATAGTAACCTAACCTAACTTTAACATAATCTACAAGTAAAGTCACGTTTATGACAAATGGTTGAATAGTAATCTAACCTAACTTTAACATAATCTACAAATAAAGTCATACGTTTATGACAAATGGTTGAATTGTAACCTAACCTAACTTTAACATGATCTACAAGTAAAGTCACGTTTATGACAAATGGTTGACTAGTAACCTAACCTAACTTCAACGTAACTTTCAAGTAAAGTCACATGTTTTCCATTAAACTATTAAGTTGTTTGTACCACCAAACCTAACATTAATACAACTTTCAACCTTCGATTAGCAAAATCGAATGTTTACAGCAAAACTGTCCCAGTAACCTAAAATAACAAATAAGTAAAGCATACGTTTACAATAAAAAAATGAACTGTCGAGTAACCTAACATAACTCACAAATGAAATCGTACTTTCACGATAAAATAATGAACCTAACATAACTAACGAATAAAATGCAACTACAATAAAACAATACACTATCTAAATAACCTAACCTATAAAAATCACACGATTACGATAAAACGGTGACCTGACGCGTATCAGAAAAAATTTGGAAGAAATAAAAACAGGCGTAGAAAAAATTTGACGGGATCAAAAGAGGACGGATCAAAAGATACTATACTATTTTGTTCGAAAGCAATCGAGGGATGTGTTTGACGGTGATGCGTTCAGGTTTTTGCAGCTTCATCGAAGCTGGCTTCATTACTCGATACTGAGCAACGATAACATAGAGCCGGTTCTCATTCGGGCACGATGCGATCGTCCTTTCGTGTTATTTTCAGGTTTACCCAATTACCAGAAGAGGGTAGTGAAAAGAGTATTGGAGTGGCACGGCGAACGAAGCCGATATCGCGAGATACCGATCCGGCTAGCATAGATCGGTCGAACTAAAAATTTTCTCTCTTTGGCCAACGAAAATCATTTTCACGGTGAATCGTCGCTGACGAGAAGTGTCGATTTGCTGGAATTTCATGAGGGAAATGTTATTTCTGTACCGATGGACAGAAGTGCACGGCAAACTGCTCACGGGCAATTGCGTGCAGGGCAACTGTGAGAGGGCGCAAAAATACGGAAACTTGCTTGCTTGAAAATGTGGAATATGGAAATTAAAAATATAGAATTCTTGGAAATTCTGCACTTGAAAATTTAGAAATTTTAAAACTTGAACTTCGAAAAATTTGGAAATTAAGTAACTAGAAAAATTTGTAAACTCGAAGAACTTGAGAATTTACAAAATTTAGAAATTTAAAAATCTAAAAAAGCTGAAAATTTGAAAACATAAAAACTCTTGAATTGAGAAATTTTTGCACTACGGAAAGCTTGACAAATTTAGAAAATTACTTCACAAGGTAAACTGAAAAAAATTCCGAAACTCGAAAGCAAAATAACAAACGAGAAAATTGGAATTTCCAAAATAAAAAGCCGCGATCGCAAGAGTTCGCTTACAAAACTCCCGAGCAAAAATTGTAAGCAACGAGAAAATAAAATGTATGTATCGTTAAACACAACAGCAACAGGAATCCAATTAATCTATGATTCCATCACGTTCCCTCTAATTTATCGAACCGCTCGTCCAACTTTGCAAACACAGCTCGAAACTTCACGAGGGTAAAAATTCACGCGAGGGTGCTTCGGGCAATTTGCGGTCAGTCCGGGCTCCGAATAGAGAAAAAAGAAAGGAAAGAGGAGAAAAATGTGGCTCACGTGATCGAAATATCAAGAG
Source organism: Megachile leachella (assembly GCA_963576845.1). Classification (NCBI taxonomy): domain Eukaryota; kingdom Metazoa; phylum Arthropoda; class Insecta; order Hymenoptera; family Megachilidae; genus Megachile; species Megachile leachella. The sequence continues at coordinate 6,249,589 of OY756254.1, read as the reverse complement.
GCTGTGTACCCTGGCTACTCTTTGTGCAGTAACCAGGGACCATTAAAAGGTTTATAGGTCAGAAAATAGAAAAAGGCTCCAGGTACTATGTAGGACATGCTCAGTCAGCCTATGGGCTTCCTGCACCGGATATCCTACTCTCTATATATCCAAGGTGCCGGTTTTATTACCCTAGCGGCAGTTCTTAACCAAGATTCGAGAGAAGCCGATAGTCCAGATCAATGTCTCTCTTTTTGATACTCGATTAATGACGTGAGACCATTTTGACTCGTTAGGGATGAACTTTCGAGTTTAACGAGATTGACCCATTTATACAAGTGTTATTTAGACTGAACAAGTGTTAGAGAACAAGTGTATATTTCCTAAGTGTTATTTCACCTGTTTCATGTGTTATTTAACCCTGAAGTCACCTGTCACTACTTTGGCGCTGCGGTCGTACGTCACGTGGGAGACAAAGATGGAACCCGAGAATAGATCAGAAAATCTTGCAACTTATTAAAGAAGAACTAGGATTGCTCACAAGGAACGTCACCCAATTACTACACGCTGATTTTTATGAAACTTTTATATGTTTTATGACTTGAAAAATTATTTAATATATTCATAAGTTGCCTAGATGAAGAAAACAGTATACTGTGAAAAAACCATTCTCCATATTAGAGATTGTTTCAAAAAATATCCTACACTGCATAACTATAGCACCATCTACTATATAATAAAATATCAACAAATTTTTTCTGAAGTTCATTGTTCACTATACCCTTCAATTTCATATGGATTTTTATGTATTGTTATTTCAAAGTCCGAATCTACTAAAAATATAGGTGGTACTATAGTTCTGAAGTGTACATTCAAAACTAATAATTTGAAATTCGAATTTGTAACACACCTTCAAAAAATAAATAATTTCTAACAAAAATGTTCTTATAATACAGAAGATCTTCCACGTATTTAACCGGTAAATAAAGTTAGAGAAGAATAAAAAAGCGCTCGATTAACCCGTTGCCTCTATTTACCGTTTGAAACTTTGATACTTTTCCGCGTGTATGATTTATTCCGAGAACTAATGAATAATTTGCCGATATGTATTCTGATTGATAAAGTTCTTGGTAGTCTTAGCGTCTCTCGAGGAAGAAACTTCATTCTCCGATATGTATTCATTGAATCATGCAAAATACGCAGTGCATCTGCAACAAAGTTCGAAAGATCGGGACGTCATTCTTTTCTCGAGTAGGTACCTATGTGCTCTCCATTTTTCTGTTCTGCATGTTCAGATCGGACAGAAGAGGATCATCTTCTTTCGCCGGCATAAAAGGTGAAAGGCAAGCCGATACTGTGACATAAACGGGAGACACGAAATAACGAAGTCTGCGCGAGGAAGAAACACACAAAAGCGAGGGGATATCTCGAAGATGATGTTCGTATGATATACACGTTCAAATTGCGAGCGCTTCTCCGGTTTTACAACCGGGACCAAACTTCTACGACGCTCTCGGGTTAATTCAATTTATTTTTATTAAGCACAATTCAACCAACGACACGTACCGCGGAGAATTTGAATTATTTAAGATCGCCGAGTGAAAAGTTTTACGCGAGTGCGATTTGATGGAGAAAGGAGGAAGAGTGATCTGCGGAAGCGAGGCTTCAAATAGGGAATTCAGGTTGGAAATTTTCGAGCTTCACAATTTGGAAGTATGGCAATTTTGGGATTTAAGAATTTTGGGGTATGCTAATTTGTGAAGTTAGGGGGTGGTTTAAGAATTTACAAAAGTTAATATCGAGAGAATTGAGTTTGAAGAATTTTAGGAGTTTCTAGGATTTGAGGAATTTGGGGAATTTTAGATCATTGGTGAAATGGTGAAATTGATTAAATTGGATCATTAAGAGAGTTTGAGAATTTGAGAATCTGGGGGTTGAAACACTTCGGAATTTCAAAATTTGCAACTTCTCAAATTTGCTACTTGAAAAATTTAAAAATTTAAAAACCCAATATTTTGAAGATTTGTAAATTTTAAAAATGTCAAATCTGTGCCTATAAATACTGAAGATACAAAAACGTAAAGATATGCTGAATTAAAAAATGTCTAAAATTAAATACTTAACAAACTAATGCACCCTCTGCTATATACTATATCGCCACACATTATATTGCCGTTATACCGCATTTTTTAAGATAACATCGAAACGATATTTAAAATGTCCACATTTATAACCCCTTATCGTATTTTTTAAAAAATACAGAAACGAAATGGAAGATGTCTATCTTCACCCCCTATCGCGTTTCTTGAAAGGCAATACAGAAACGAAATTTAAAGAATCTCCCGTAATCTTTTATTACGGCAGTAACTTTCGACTCTCGTTAATTAGTAAAACAGTTTCTCGGAAACGCATTCTGTTTCACGCTGCCCCTCCGCGTTAGTTGTCGGACGGTCAATTAAAAAAGTGCCCAAACAAAGTTAGAGTCAAATATATTTCGCGAGACAAAACAAGCGGTAATTAATTACTTCCCCGGCGGATACAACGTTGCGGACGAGATCAAAATGTAAATTATTCCGAGGAGTACGTTACCCAGCCAACGTATCTCTTTACGGAAGAGATAAAACGGACCACAGAGTTTACATTTATCTCGAAGAGCTAGCGAGAGCAAAGAAGTTAATACCATTAATTGTAAAAAAAAGGGGGAGGGGAAAATGAGGGAAAAATCTGTGTAATTAAAACGACTGAAATTTCCACGGAACGAAGAAGATCTAAGCGATAATTCAAACGTTTTCAACGATTCCGCTGGTTCTAATTTTAAATCCGTTTCCATTTCTCTTCCATAACTCTTAAGTTCGCCTCGAGTACCAAGTATCTCCTTCCGCATAGTGCTTTCGAGAACACATGTTACCCTGCCGGTTAAAATGTTAGCGGTACACTTGTGTTCGAGATATTACCCGTTCTCAGCTTTAATGCATTCTAAACGTTTCAACGTTATGTAATAGTTTTTTAAATGGAAATTGTTTTTTAATTATAGGAAGAGTGATTTATGGAGGCATTGATCATGAAATGCTTATATAGGAAGCTGTTACGTCGAAATGAATTGCTATTGGCTTAGAGAAAAAACATCCCCTCGAGATGTCAATCATGGAATACGTTTTTGTTCTGAAGTGAGAACATGGACATATAGAAATATGTTTCTAAATTTTTGATTTTGTAAATTTACAGTTTTGTGAATTTATGAATTTTTAAGTTTCTGGGTTTTCAAATTTTTAGATTTTCATATTTCCAAATTATACAATTCTGCATTTTTATAAGTCGACAGTATTGCCATTCTAAAATTATTACATTTATAAATATACTAATTTTCACATATTTTCATAATTATATATTTCCATATTTCCAAATCCACAAATCTCCAAATCCCCATTTCCTAAATCCCTGATACTTAAATTCCTGAATCCTAAATCCCTAATATCCTATTTCCCCAATTTCTAAATTCCCAATTCCTAAATTTCCGATAACTAATTTCCCAATACCTAAATTCTCGATTCCTAAATTCCCAAAACTTCGAATCCTCAAATCTCTAAATACTAAAATTCTCAAGTCCTCAAATGCCCAAATCCCCAAATTACCAAATCCCTAAATCTCCAAATCTCCAAATCTCCAAATCTCCAAATCTCCAAATCTCCAAATCTTCAAATCTCCAAAACTTCAAAACTCCAAAACTCCAAATTTCCAAATGTCCAAATCTCCAAATCTCCAAATCTCCAAAACTTCAAAACTCCAAAACTCCAAAACTCCAAATCTCCAAATCTCCAAATCCCCAAATCCTCGAATCCTCAAATCCCTAAATCCCTAAATCCCTAAATCCACAAATCTCCAAATCTCCAAATCTCCAAATCTCCAAATCTCCAAATCTCCAAATCTCCAAATCTCCAAAACTTCAAAACTCCAAAACTTCAAATCTCCAAATCCTCAAATCCCTAAATCCACAAATCTCCAAATCTCTAAATCTCCAAATTACCAAATCCCTAAATCTCCAAATGTCCAAATCTCCAAATCTCCAAATCTCCAAATCCCCAAATCCCCAAATCCTCAAATCCCCAAATCCCTAAATCCCTAAATACCCAAATTCCAAAAATTGCAACACTGATCGCTTTAATATAAAGAAAATTCACTACCATCTTCATTCACCTAACCTCCACTATTAGCATACCTAATAAAAATTGTCAATAATATACACAACCAACAAGAAAATAATAGAACTGTCTTACAAACGTATCATTAATCAAATTCCCTGGCAATAATCACCGCTTTGTTGGACGTTCATTAATTAAAACTCGGGCATCGAACAGACAAGACGAGTGCTTTGCACCTCTCGCGCTTCATCGGTTCCAGATGTTAGAGGAAAACGAAACAGCAGTAATGGTAGTTTACTTAATTAAGCTCGGGACAAGACGGTCTGCAGGACTTTAATTTCGTCAAAGACGACGAGCAAAGTATCGAAGGAGGAAATTTTCGCTTGGAAACATTTCTTTCTTCGAACTGTGCAATCGAGCGAGTTCCTGTAGAATCAAGCCTGCAAATATCACTAGGAGAAGGCTACGAAACAAACGATAAAAATATCGATATGCATCGGGCGTAAAAATCTAGTACTTTTATTAAGGTTATTGTTCTATGTAAATTTTTAATAATACCACTAGCAGGCAAGTAACAAAGAAAATGACTTTTTTATAAGTTAGCTTGATTTACAAAATTTGTTAATATAGTTTTGTTGAAATCTATGTTGATTTCGAAGATGAAGAATCAATGTCAACCCTTCAAAATGAAGAATCATATTAACTCCTACAAGTTTTTTAGCAGATGAGTACACCAGAGCTGCCTTTTTATTACTGCAGCATTAAGGTAAATAAAGAATGTTGAAATATGAGATATATTTGCAAATACGATTTAGTTCTGTCACATTCGAATTGCAACGTGTGTCACGAGTCTGACTCGACGTTGCAGGCCAAGGCGTCAATTTATGATTTATCGTTTGTTTGCTTATTATTTAACTTCATGTTTAATTTCCTACGGATTGTGCATTATTTATTGTATTAGTGTTAATAAATTATAAATTTTGTTTATCTTATTCACATACATACATGTGCAGATTCATGTATCATCTATATTATCACATTATTACTTATAATATAGCTAGTTCTTATGCTATTTCGTGTTTATAAAGATTAAAAAAGAAGCAAAGTGCAAATAATTGTCTCAGTCTGAAGAGCTCTCATTCAAAAACTCTGACTTCGTAACTTATTCTAGTTTCTGAAAGTCAATAGTCAGGCAGCATCTTCAACGAATTGAAAATCCGTGCAACTGGCGAGTGCGCTCTCCTCATTACGAGTGCCGGTAAGTGCAGTTAAAAGTACAATTCAGGTATAAATGCAGGAAATTGAACAAGAAGCGTAGGTAGAAAAGAAGAACTCGTTATCGTCTCGATACGAGTTTCAACAGTCGGTTAACAGTCTTAGAGCGCGATGTGATTGTACGAGTATTCTCGCATTACCGATACACAGGGAGCACAAACGGTACAAGAAAACAGGGAAAAGATTTTACGATTTCCGCGGCGAGCAAGGGAAAAGAAATCTTTGCGGCGCAAAGTAATTCCGCTATTACGACTCGACGATTTCGCGAGTGCAAATGAGAAAAGTTTTCGCGAGAGAATTTTTCGCCCCGACGTGGTAAATATATACCGGACGCGGGACAATATTAAAGATTATACGTTGCCCTCCTTCGCGGGGTTCCTTGTTCGTGAAATGCGACGCTGAACGCGGTAAAGTAAAAGAAACTGCTCTGGTAAAAAAAGGCGAGGAAAGCTTGAGAAATAGATACAGATGTCAACCTGCGAGTTGGCGCGTGATCGAAAGTGAAAGAAGCGCTCCCCACCCAACATGGCGCGTGTCCCTCGCGCGCCAACTCCTGGGTTGGTATATGAGGTCGAGAAGTATTATTAACACGTTGAAGCAAGTGAAAATTTAACTGGATAATATTTATATTTACGAGTGTTACCAAGTATTTTATAGTACCTTATATTTATTATTCAAAGTTCCAAATATTTAATGCGAATACTTCCAATCAAACGAGTTATATTGTTAGTACTAGAGGTGATAGTGTGGAAATTTAAACGACAGTCATATATATGGCAGTCCGAGATACAAAAATGTTTTTGTACCAATATCAACTCTGAATACCTTCAATGTTCGGTATCTTTAGTTCATATTATTGGTCGATGCTTTCTCAATCAACATCAAAGATTATAGAGGTTCAAACGTATTTTTCGGATAAATTACAAGAAAATAAAAGATCAAAGATATTTTTTGGATAAATAATTACACAGGAAAGTAATGTATCAAAGATATGTTTTGGATAAATAATTACACAAGGAAATAAAGGGTCAAATATATTTTTTGGATAAAAAATATTACACAGGAAAATAAAAGATCAAAGGTGTTAAATAAATTACATTTTGGAGATCAAAGATATTTTCTACAAAAATTAACAAACTCGATCAGAGGTTTTAATATAAATTGTGTTACAAAGGGTATGAAAGATCAAAGTAAACGTACCAAAATAAACAACAATGTAGAATGACGCAGAAACAGGAAATCAAGCAATTAATTAAATTTATGCTGACCAATAATTAACAATAAACGCATGAGGTTATATTTCCCTTAATTGAGTTCAAATTACAATTAGGTGTACGGATTCCTAATTAGGAATTAAAAGTTAATTAAAAATCGATTTCGAATTCGATATGAAGACCATGAAGACTTACATGTATGTTCGTAACAGAATTTTGTTATTAACTGCTCGCAATTTGAACAGGAACACACCTTTGTATATGTTAATTACAGTGTATGTATTTAAAAGAAAAATATTCGAATTGAAGACCATGAAGGCAAATTCATAACATAATTTTGTGGATAACCTGCTTCTAATTTGAACAAGAATAAACCTTCGTATAAATTAACTAGATTGAATATGTTAAAAAGAAAAATATTCGAATTGAAGACCATAAGAACAAATTCATAATAAAATTCTGCGAATAACTTGCTGGGAATTTGAAGAAGAGTAAACTTTAGCATATATTAACCCCTTGCACTCCAGTGTCGAGTGTAGCTCGACATCACATTTCTTTTGGATCTTACGAATAATTTAGATAAATAGATTTGTTGAATTGTATGTTTTCATTTATTTACTATTTATAATAAATGAAAAATGTATTTGTTACTGTACTTTGTTACGATACATTTTACTCATAATTATCTATTTTGTAAATGAAAGAGTTAATAGATAACAGAAATTATGGAGTATAAAGGGTTAATTGTGTACATATTAAAAACAGAAATATTCGAATTCAAAACCACGAAGACATAAATTTGAAACAAAATTTGATGAATAACATGCTTGCAACTTAAACAATAATAAACCTTATCATATATTAATTACAATGTATACAGTGTATATTAAAAAGAAAAATATTCGAATTGAAAACCATGAAGACAAATTTGAAACAAAATTTTATGAATAACATGCTTGCAACTTGAACAATAATAAACCTTATATATTAATTACAGTGTATTAAAAAGAAAAATATAAAATGTAAGATAAGTTACAAACTCAGGAGTGTGTAAAACAGGTATTGTACTCCCCAGAAACAAGAGCCGCAAAGACCAACAAAGGAATCCGATTAATCGAAGAGCGCACACGAGGTAAAAGAACCCCTTTTCCTATTTCCCTGATTGAAGAGTCACCGTGAGTAGATCTTGGACGTTCAATCAACGCGTGCGAAACGACGGTATAAAACAGAGACAAAAGAAGTAGGCGGCAAAAAGGAGGGCAAGCAGGGTATAAAAAAATAGGACACGAAGTAGAAATAAAGTGTAGAAGAAGAAACGAGCAGCGGCGAGAAGGGGGAAGACTAGTGTAGGTAAGTGCAGCAGTTACAGATTAAGCGCAACTAAACATCCCTTAAACAACTTGCCCATAAATTCACGACGGGAAGATTAAGACGCTCTCAGCTGCCCTGCCCTCTCCTAAATACTCTTCTCCGTATGCCTTCGTCTACAGAGACAGAAACGTTGGAAACTCGCGGCTTTCCGTCTCTTTCCATCTTCCGATTTGCCGTTTCCGTTACGCTACCCCTTTTCTCTGTCCCTTTTTATCCGCAGACCCCTTTCTCTCGAGACCGAACGTGCACCCTTATCTGTTCCCAGCCTCGTTCCGTCTCTGTTTGTTCCTGTCACTGACAGTATAACTCAGCCTTGCTCCCTCTATCTCTAGCTACTTAGAAGAAGTAGCCTAGCTGGCTGTAACTAACGACGCCTGATTATTGCGACCGCAAGATAAATTCGCTTAATTTCACCCTCAGGCCTAGTTATGTCCCGCACGGATGCTCTTCTGGCCCCGCTTAAAAGTTAACGCGATCCTCTGCTCACGCAACGAACACGTAACATTAACCTTTAGACAGTCGACATTTTTCCTTTAAACATCGACATGTTTTTAGAAATGTTATGTTTATGAAGAACTAGTAGGCCAATTAGCCGTTGACTTCAGTCAAGGTTTAAAAAGACTGTTTTTAATTATTAAATAATAATATTGGACTTGGAGGAATATTATAAAAATGTGTGTGGTGGTGTAAGTATTATTATGTACTTGTTTGTTAATATTGTTGTGATGAAACAGAAGAATCTACTAAAACAAAAAGTAAACAAAAGTCAGGAAGGGTATCTTCGCCAGTTTCTTGCGTTTATTATTATATAGAGACTAGCAAGTTAGATGAAGTATTAGAGCTGTCTGTTGTTCTCTAGAAGGGTCAAGTAACGGAAAGTTACGAATGTTACATTTTTCGATAGAGGTGTAACAACATACATCTGAAGGGTGTTACAATATATATCTGAAGGGTGTAACAACAATATATATGTGACCTTTGGGGGACATAACTGACCTGTTTAGGGGACATCCAGGTCTTCGGAAGATTAATGACGCGAAACTGTTGGGTTTACATTATAGGTGGATATGCTGGAGGATGTGGTACCGGTTGAAAAGATGAAGGAGGAAAGGGTGCATCATTTGTGTGATGAATGTAGGTTAAACATATGCAATGGAATTTGGAACTTATGGAATTTTTGAATTGGGTAATTTGGAGATATTTGAAGTTGGAATGTTAGGATATTGTGAATTTTTGTGTTGGGAGTTTGAGAAATTTGGAACTTGAAATGTAAGAATTTGGGAGTTGAAGAATTTGAGATGGTGAATTGAGAACTTGGAGAATTTGGGTAACTGGAAACTGGAAAATGGGGAAATTAAGAAATAGGGAAATGAGAAACTTAGGAAATTGGGAAATTAGAAGATTAAAAGACTGGAAAATTGGAAAATTGGAAAATTAGAAAGTAAGGAAATTAAAATATTGGGAAATTGAGAAATTGAGAAATTAAGAAATTGAGAAATTGAAAAATTGAGAAATTGAGAAATTGAGAAATTGAGAAATTGAGAAATTGAGAAATTGAGAAATTAAAAAATTGGAAAATTGGAAAATTGGAAAAATTGGAAAATTGGAAAATTGGAAAATTGGAAAATTAAAAAATTAACAGATTGGAAAATTAAAGACTTAGGAATTCTAAAATGTAGAAATTGACAAATTAATTTTTCCATCTGAAAAATTATAATACCTTAAAAATTACAAAATCTCAACTTTGGTAAATTCAGCAATTACCAGTTTCAACACCACAAAAATCTCAAATTGTTCCAATATTAAAATTGTCCACTCATCAATGTTCACAAGTGCAGACACCCTGTTCCAATCCAATGCCTTCTAACCTGACTCTGTGTTCACTAACCCAAGACTGATTTACACGATCCCATTCTTAATGAAATGGCGAGTTATTTGGTCATTTAATTCTACAACAGACAGGAAAGAGAGGCGAGAAACACAAGCAACAGCTATCTGTGGAGAAACGAAGAAATATGCTGGAAGGGAATCGAACGAGTCGGCACCCACTACACGGATATTTATTTCACGGAGCAAACTTTAAGAACACCTGATGGAGTTTTATGAAACTGTGTTTCATAAAAGAGAACTTCCCTCAATGTACCATTTCTTTCAAAGTTTTTTTATTAATACCAACATTGCGAAATGCCTTTTTACGAGTGTAAAGGTATTACATCGCAATATTGCCAATTATTATCCCGACGTTACCGACGGACCAGACGCACACGTATTTACAAGCAACATATTTTCTGATCGAATGTTTCTTTTGCGGTATCATTGTACATATCCAATTACATCGTTTTAAATAACCAATCCGGTTTTATGTTTCCTGATTCGATTTGTGCATTATTATGTTCTTCTTCGGAAAAAACAATTCTTTTGGGCAGAAAATAAATGTCGCTACATAAAAGAGAAATGACGATACAGATATCGAGTCATGAGTTGGTGCAAAATTGAAAATTTTAATGACTGGAAATTTGGGAAAATAGGAAACTAAGAAAGTGGGAAATTAGGTAATTGAGAAATTGAGAGAGTGAGAAATTGAGAAATTGGGAAATTGGGAAGTTGACAAATTGACAAATTGACAAATTGAAAAAATTGATAAATTAACAAATTGACAAATTAACAAATGAACAAATTAACAAATTAACAAATTGAAAAATTGACAAATTGACAAATTGACAAATTGACAAATTGACAAATTGACAAATTGACAAATTGATAAATTAACAAATTGACAAATTGGGAAATTGGGAAATTGGGAAATGGAAAAATTGGGACATTGCGAAATTGGAAAATTTGGAAATTTGAAAATTGAAAAGCATAGAAATTGGAAAAATTGGAAATTGGAAATCTTGGAAACTGGAAAACTTGGAAATTTGGAAATTGGAGAACTTGGGAATTGGAAAACTTGGGAATTGAAAAACTAGGAAATTGGAAAACTTGGAAATTGGTAAATTTGCAAATTGGAAAACTTGGAGATTGGAAAGTTTGGAAATTGGAAAATTTGCAAATTGGAAAATTTGGAAATTGGAAAATTTGCAAATTGGAAAACTTGCAAATTAGAAAATTTGGAAATTGGAAAACTTGGAAATTGGAAAACTTGGAAATTGGAAAACTTGGAAATTGGAAAAATTGGAAATTGGAAAACTTGGAAGTTGGAAACCTGGAAATTCGAAGATTTAAAAATTGGAAAATTGGAATATTTGCAAATTGGAAAATTAGTCAATTGACTTGACCACTAATACCTCTCCTAAACACCTAATCACGCATCAACCCACGGATCGACATCGGTACAGATGGACCTCTTTTTCCGCCGTCCAGCGTTCATCGATTTCCCTTCAAAACGCATTAAAGGTATTCGAATATACTTTCCACGCCGATGAGTAGCCAGTCAAGGTGACGAGCTATTGAAAGCTGCACTTCGTAAAGTATGCTAAAGTGCTTCTGCTGGATCAATGAAGGTAAACTCTCTGCGACGTTTAATTAACGCCTGCTGCGAAATCCCGCGGATGAAATTATTTCTGCTTCGATTTCTGATCGCTCGAGTCACAATTATTTAATCGATAATCCCTGTACTTCGGAGAAGTACAGGAAACATTTTAAAAAATGTAGGAAATCGTTTATTTATACGTAACCTTCTTTTCGAATTCGATATTGGAAATCTGTCGAGAATGAATGCACTTGACTGTGACTAATATGCAGAATTCTACATTTTTTAGTTTCTTTGTGCATGTGGAAGTAATTATGAAACTTTTCCTGCCTTGTCTCCAACATTGCAAAATGTATGTCCAGAAATTACATTCGACTTCATCAGTTATTTTTACTTTTAATAACAATGAGACAATTTCAGGTCTGCTAGATGTGTTATATAATGAATCAACCACGAACAAAAATTAGCTGAACTCTCACATAATTTTTTAATCCTCCATCTTTACTAAATGTACGTTCTGAAATGATAAAATCCTCCATCAGTTATTTCCTTCGTCTATAAAAAGAAACATAGTTCGACTCAAGCGAGCCACCTGTACAACGTCATCGAAAACGACATTATAAAGAGTTTATTCGTTTACGAAAGGAGATTGCAATTTAAAAAGGATCAGAGAAATACGGGAATAGTATTCTATCTTTGTTCTCCGTAATTGATCGATAATCGCGTTTATAAATATCGAATCATCGATTGCTACCAAGATTTGTAATTGGAACGGAGTGGATGGGAAAATAACTGGTTGGATCGTTAACGAAATCCATCGAAATAGCCGGGAATCGCATTACACAGCAGCGGCACGATTGGCTGACGGAAGAAGCGGACGATAATCGAAGATCGATCGTAAAGAGAATTCGAGAATGACGCCAGCAACCGTGCGCTCGACTTCGAGTGCCAATAACCTGTCATCGAAACAAGCGTCTTCGTTTCCTGTTTTCGACGCGGTTCCGTTTCGAATGGCGTGTCGCGTTTACATCGGTTAACCCACTGTGCGTTCCAATACATGCCTGATACCACTGCGAATATTTAACGTTCCCATTGTCCCGCGTTGTTTTACCTTCGTACGAGTCCCGTTCCTCCAAGAACTAACAAGGAGACGGTTGTTGGTTCATCGATTCCGATTAAACTTTTTCTCTCGAATCTGGAGCGAGCCCGCAGTTTTTCGCTGTACTCGTTTATTTGTGGAAATTTTTAGCTCTGCGTTCTTCGATTTGCACAAATACTAGATTGGTTAGGTTAGATTAGGCAGGTTAGATAGGTTAGGTCTGTTATATAGGTTAGGTTGGTTAGGTGGGCTACATCTGTTATATAGGTTAGGTTGGTTAGATCTGTTATATAGGTTAGGTCAATTAGGTAGATTAGATCTGTTATATACATTAGGTCAGTTAGGTAGGTTATTTCAGTTAGGCAGGTTAGGTCGGTTAGGTATGTTAGGTACATTATGTATGTTACGGATGTTATGCATATTATGTATGTTATGTATGTAATGTATGTTATGTATGTTATGTATGTTAAGTATGTTATGTATGTTCGTATGTTACGTATGTTATGCATGTATGTATGTTACGTATATTATGTATGTTATGTATGTTATATATATTATGTATATTCTGTATGTCAGGTACGTTAGGTGTGTTAGGTATGTGAAGCATATAAAACATGTTAAGTAGGTAGGTTATGTACTTAGGTGTAGTAGGTTAGAAAAGTGTCACTATCTTAACAAAAGAAATTATAATCTATTAAATACAATCTTCTGAAATTTTATTCAACGTATGAAGTTAACCTGTAAAATTACTAAAACTGAATTGATCTATAAACACAACAATAAAAGATCATACCTAAAACAACTAAGAATAAATCGCAGTTATTTCGAGCAACTCGTCTCTTAATATTTCTCCAATAATCAGCAACGAAGTAGAGGTTTACAAATTAGATCAAGAATGTTAATTGACATTGCGACCTGAAAACGTGAAACACCAACTCGTTTGAATCGTTCCCGTACGACTTGAATAGAGCGCACTGAAGAACATCGAGAGGTCTGCGCGATGGCTGGCACTCTAAGTGCAGTTGCATCCGTCGTGGAGGTATTACCCTGTGATTTGTCGTCCTCGTTTCGCGTCACGTCCTTTTTGTTATCCCTCCTTGCACTCCCGCAACCACCACACTTCTCACACACGCCACCTCATAGTGGCAAAGTTCAATTTAAAATGCAAATGTTTCGACGTGGTGAAAAAGTAAACAAAACCGAAGAAGCGCATTCGAATGCGAAGTACCCTCAGGCGCGACGTGGGAATCCTGCGGATGTGGATAGGTGACGATAACAATTTTTACATTTTTAAATTTTTTGAACTTTCAAATTTATAGATCTACAAGTACAAAACTTCCCATATTTCTAAATTACGTTCCCAAATTCCCACGTTTCCGAATTCCCACGTTTCCGGATTCCCACGTTCCCGAATTCTTACATTCCCGAATTCGCAAATTCCCAAATTCTCACTTTTCCGAATTTCCACATTCCCAAATTCTCGCGTTTCCGAATTTCCACGTTCCTAAATTTCCACGTTTTCGAATTCCCACGTTTCCGAATTCTCACATTCCCGAATTCCCATATTGCCGAATTCTCACGTTCCCAAATTCCCACATTCCCGAATTTCCATATTCCTAAATTCCCACATTCCCGAATTTCCACGTTCCTAAATTTCCACGTTTTCGAATTCCCACGTTTCCGAATTCTCACATTCCCGAATTTCCACGTTCCCAAATTCCCACGTTTCCGAATTCCCACGTTCCCGAATTCCCACGTTCCCGAATTCCCACGTTGCCGAATTCCCAAATTCCCGAATTCCCATGTTCCTAAATTCCCACGTTCCCGAATTCCCACGTTTGAAAATTCCGACATTCCCAAATTCCCAAGTTCCCAAATTCCTCCATTCCCAAATTCACAATTTCCCAAATTCCCTAAACCCTCGAACACCACGATTTCTATATCCCTAGATCCCCAGATCCCAAATTCTCTATCTCCAACATCCTCAAACCCTGAAATTCCTAGATCCCCAAATTCTTAACTCCCTCCAAATTCTGAAATCCCCCAAAATTCCTAAAAACTCACATGACATCTCGTCCTCAATGGACATATTCTCCCTAGGGGCGGCAGATTCTTAACTACAAGACGCCGACACAAAGAGATACGAAGAGAGTGCATCGTCACGAATCGAGCTACAACGATCGTCGACCATTATCTCGAATCCATCGAACTCTCGGCGCGAAGTTTGTTCTTAAACCGCTCGCGGTTCGTTTCAATGTAAAAACTTGGTCGGTGCAAGAAAGAGAGGGGAAAAAAAAGGTCGATCGATTTTTCACAGCTGCCATCACGGCTCGTGTTCCTCTTTCTCGCTTAGAAACAATACTCCCTCCACGTTAAGTGTGCAGCTTCCACGTACAAGTGGTAACGTGCAAGCACATTTCTTACCTTTCATCTGAGAAAATATTACGCGCGTCACAGCCCGAGCAATTTTCTTCACGGTGAATCCGATGGAGGCGGATTTCGATGCGGTTGAATCAAGCATCGGATTCGTTTTAACTTCTTTGAGAAAAATTATCGGTGAACGCTGGTAGATCAAAGGGTCAGGATGGTTCTAATAGGATTCGGCAATTACGAAAATGCAGTAGAGATGGATACTTTCGGTAGTTACTCGATTCTTATAATCATGGATTCGCAAATTTCTAGATTTAAAATAGTTTTAGTTTCTAGGTTTATAGATGAGAAATTTTCTATGTGTCAATGTTTCTAGATTTTACTAATTAGGCTCTTAAGAAGTCTCTCAATTCTTAGGATCCACAATCTCTAGATTTACAGGTCAATCAATAAAATCGATCGTCACCAAGTTCTTAGACATCCATATTATACCTCGATTTCTAAACTCTTAGTTTTCTAGAGTTTCAAATCCCTAGAATACCAAATCTTTATATCTTTACATTTGAAGGATTTGCGAATTCTAAAAATTCCATTCAACTTCTACATCCACAAATTAATAGATTTTCACACCCTTTAGTCTTCAAAGGTCCATAAAGCTTCAGATGCATCAATTTCAAAGTTCGCAATTTCAAAGTTCTCAAATTTCTGGATCCTTAGGTTTCTAGATTCCAAAATACTTGGACCAAATTTCTGGATTTCCAAATTCAAAGATTGGCAAATGTACAGATCCACTAATTTCTAAATTTGCAAATTACTAGTTTCCCAAATTTCTAGGTCCCTAGATCTTTAAATATCCCAACTACTAATTTCTTAAATCCCTAATTCCCCAAATTTCCAAACTTCCAAATCTCTAAATCCCCAACTTCTATTTTTCCAAATTTCTAAATTTCCAAATCTCTCAATCCCCAAAATTCTAAATTCCCAAATCTCTCAATCCCCAAATTTCTAAGCTTTTAAATCTCTAAATCCCCAAATTTCTAAATTCCCAAATCTCTCAATCCCCAAATTTCTAAGCTTTTAAATCTCTAAATCCCCAAATTTCTAAATTCCCAAATCTCTCAATCCTCAAACTTCTAAATTACCAAATCTCTAAATCCCCAAATTTCTAAATTTCCAAATCTCTCAATCCCCAAACTTCTAAATTACCAAATCTTTCCATCCCCAAACTTTTAAATTCCCAAATCTCTAAGCTTCTAAATCTCTAAATCTCCAACTTCTCCTCTCCCAAATCTCCAAATTCCCAAATTTTCAACCCTTCCCTAAATTCTCAAATTCCCAAATATCAACCAACAGTAGTCCCCAAAAATTAACCAACAGTAGTCATCAATTATAGTCCGCTAAAATTCTTAAGAAGGAACCTCAATCGTCTATTACTCCTTATCGTCACTACATTTCGTACGCCGAATCGTTTTGTTCCTTCATACCAGAAGATATTCGGCATACACACGCTGATTCAAGGATTTCGCGCAGCGGATCAACGCGGAATAATACGAACCTATTCCCCAACGCCGCACTAAATTTGCGGTAAACGTACTCATAGCACGTGAAAGTTTTCCGAATTCCGGGGTAAATAACGAATTTGAATTCGTTTAAATGTTTAGACGCGGATATAAAAGCTTTCAACACGTTCTATGGTAATAGAATATTTATTTAAGCTAAATCGGGGATCTGCATATAAATGCGCAGCTACGTCCGCGTATGAATTTTGCACAAAATGCAAATGAGCATTCATTATACCGTAGGTTACTTGATACTGACGGGAAATCAATTTTGATTTACTGTAGAGAATCTTAGGGGTGTTTAATACATTATATGTACATGGACTTTATACATATTTTAGTAGGGATTAGTGCTATTTCCTTGTGCGACTATTAACTCCTTAACTTATGATTTTCTCAGCGGCAGACTGAATATATTAATTGTCAATTTTACTTGCTTAAAACTAGTTGCTAGCGTTCACGAATGGAAAAACTTCCCGCGTATTGAAGTAAAATTGAAACTTTGTGAAACGGAGCGAACGTTCATTAATTAAAAAACATCGAAGTTCTTTTGATTAACTCGATTGGCGGAGTAGTTCGTTCGGATCTAATGGTTTGATGAAAGTTTTATGAATGGTCAAGCTCGTGTGTGCACCTGAGGCGAAACACGATGTTCAAGAAAATGTGTCGGAGCTTTGCTAGATTTATTGCTGGGAGATGTATATACAGGACATATGGGAGTTTGGAACGAAAAGTATTACGATATGAAATTGATCTGTTTCGAGAGAAGTAAACTACCAGAAATTAAATTAAACTTTTCTCTCAACTAGCGGATCTCGTTTTAACTTTGTTCATCATGCGTTCATGATAGAATTCTCGTTCAAAAAGAGAATATTGCACACTAATACATTTCTATACTTTTATTGCTTTAGTGTATCTTTAATTATTTTTCTGCAATCTCACAACTTTTTTAAAAACAAACTTAAATAGTAATATATAGGGTTCAAAAAGAAATTTTGGCGGGCAAAGTGTTATGGTTTGAGGTGCCTTTTGCATTTATGACATGTTGTAATTGGCTTTTCCGTCAAAAAAGATGTGTACATCACAATTTTATCACACAATTTGTCACCTTTTATAAACCCACATAATGCAATTAATTGAACTTTCCCGCAGGACAACGCTGCTGCACACACCAGTTGAAAAACAGTATCATGGTTGGAAAGAAAAAATTAATATTGTTAAATGGCCAGCATGTTCACCAGACCAAAACTCGATAGAAAATATATGGGCCATTATTGTCTGAAAAGTTTATGTCGACAGTATGGAAATATTTTAGAACCAAAAAACGCAATACTAAAAGCATGTAATGAAAAAATCCCCATATTTCCATATCCCTACATTCCCAACTCCCAGATTCACTTCCTCTTCTTTCAAATTCTTAACACATCCCCACATTTCAACGTCTACAAAAACGTTCCTTTTCCAACGACTCTAAAACTTATTTAGCAAGAATTTTTCTCTCCCTTCTCCACGTGTTCCTTTGCGCTCTAAATTAAACTCGCATCGGAATCGAAGTTTCAACGTGTCCTCAGGCAGCGAAATTCTCACGAGGTGGATAAAGTTGGTCACGATCGCCATCTCCTGGAATAAATCTCTTTTACGTCAAAACGGAACAACGAGTTCTCCCCGGTGGCGAGGGCCAATCCCCAAAAGCGATAAGAAGCGGAACACAATAACACCGTCGAACACTTCCCACGTCGTTAAGAAACGTCAGACCTCGAACTTTGTTGGAGGACGTGGTTAAACCGTGCACGACAACCGGGGAGAGGGTAGCCTACGAGTAACATCAATATTTTCTTCAGCGACGCTATAATAACCAGAGCCTAGTTAGCCGCCTTCTCGAGCGGAGAACAATACCTGAAGAAGGCAGTTTATGCACCGACAACACTTTTATTCACCGACTAACTCCGACAACGACACCTCCGAGGGTTCGCATCGGCTACAACAAGGTTCATTCAGGGACGAATCAAGATTTAGAGGCACCTGAAGCTACCCTGGGGAAGGTGTTCTAATTGTGGAGAGTTCAGACTTAACACTGAAACTACCAAGGCAAAATTGCTGATTTGAGACTTCGTGTATTATGAAATTTTGTTTTGCTTTTATAGAAGTGTCTGTTGTGTTTTGCTCAGATTTGGAATGGTATATGTATACTGTTGTTATTCTACTTCATTTGCAATTTAATACTACGTGTGCATTTAACGTCAAGCTTTTAATACAAGAGTATTAAACGTCAAGTTTTTAATACAAAAGTTTAGATAATTTTAACTCTAGAAGCAATAAGTTGAAGCCAGAAAACACTGTGTGTAATTAGCATTCTTTGTCTCTCAATAAATTTCACAAAATCTAGACATTATCACCGCAACTTTTAAACTGTTCTTTCTTTCATAAGAAAATTTTTGTTGAATCGAAATGCATGACTTTTAGAATTGTAAATCTGTTGTTAACAGAAACAGTGAATTTTTGGAGCTAACAACCAATATAATAACCTCCAGAAAATTCATTTAACTTTTTAACTAAGTTTTAAAGTTGCTGTTTATAAACAGTCAAAATTACCTTCGAGCGCAAAGGGTAAAAATTGTCGATCAACGCGTTAATAGAAACTGAAAAAAATGTCTCAAGAAGCTTAATATCATTTCTGCCCACACGATCCAAATACTGTTCAATCAAAGCAAACACCGAATCAATGATCTCCCCGTATTTCAAAGTCTCGCGGCAGACAAACGTCTAAAATTTATCCAACCTAATTATGTTACGTGCTTCAAAGTAACGAGTTAAGCCAATATTTCCGGAGCATCAGCGATGCAAAAGAGGAAGAAACGAAATACCTGTTAAAACTAGAGCAAATTTGCCCCGGGAGCAGGAGTAGCCCGGATAGACAAACAGAGGACGGTTCGAAACAAAACCAGCAGTCGATCGGGTGATCTTAACGAATCCGGATAAAAACGTTGGACACGGGGACGAGCTCGTTGAAAACTGACCCAAGAATTAACAATTAGGGTCGATCTGTTTTTGCGGATAGGAAACGAAGTTCTTTCGGGTTAAAGGAAGGAGAAGAGATACGAGAAGAGATAGGAGAGATAGAAGGAGGGAAAGATAGGGAGAGAGAAGGAGGTAAGAAAGTGAGGTAAGAGGAAGAGAGAGATAGGAGAAAGGGAGAGAAATAGGGAGAAAGTGAGATAGGACAAGAGATAGAGAGAGATAGGAAGAGAAAGAGAGAGAGATAGGAGGACGAAAGAAGAGAGATAGAAAGGACAAGAGAGATGGAGTGGAAAAGTGTGATCAAGGTGAGAAAGAGAGATAGAGTAAGCAAGAGAAAGAGATAGGAGGAGGAAGGTAGAGATAGCTAGGGAAAGAGAGATAAGGTGAGAAAGTATGATGGGGGTGAGAAAGATGGGGTGAGGAAGAAAGAGGGATAGGTCGAGGAAGCTAGAGAGATAGGAAGAGAGAGACGAAGTAAGAAGAGAGAGGAGAAGGTAAGAAAGACCCCAAGAGAAAGTAAGATGGGGTGGAAAGAGAGATAGTAGCGAAAAAGAGAGATGGGAGTGAAACATATGTGAATAAAGCAAGAGAGACACAAGGTGAAAGTCAGATGAGGCGAGAAAGAGAGACATATGAGACACCAAGGAGATACAAGGAGAAAGTGAGACAGGGTTGAGAAAGATAGAAAGATGGGGTAAGAGAATGAGAGAGACAGCAACGAGAGAAAGCTTTGGGGCGGGTTGATTTAAGCCCTGCAGGTGGGTGGTTGAAATCTTTGATAAGGCACGGCTAGCGTGAACGCTGATTGGTCGCCCGAGGCCTCGCTTCACCGTTCAAACAATGCGCTCCGTGCTAACAATGCAATCCCGACCGAGATAAAGACATATAGAGCCAGGCAACCTATATCTGCGGGCCCGACAACATCGTCGCTTCCACGATCTTCTTACATCCCGGTTACTCGCGGCTCTGTCTTCAAAGGCTCGTGTAACCGTGTCGCGAAACAGGGCCAAACGTGGCACGCCTCGCTTCAAACTACGTTATCGCATCGATTCCTCGCGAACTGCCGTCGACTTTTTCCGACGAATCGTATCGTGCGAGTAAACCGGGACGAGAGCATTGTGTCTTTCGTTCGCTTATTCCGAGGATATCTTTCACCCTCGAAAGATAGGCTCGGGTCGCTAGTTAGAAACTATTATCCCGATTTAACGTTTTCAATGACGTTGTCTGCGAGTTGGAACGGTTGAAAATATGCTTCGACGTTTTTGGATTTGGAGATTCATAGATATGTAACGACGTGATTTTTCGAATTGTAAATTGAATTTTTATATTCACAGTCGATTTTCGCAGCTACGGGCAGTTTCTATATTCGCGGGTGACTTTTGCATGACCGAATTTTATGCGGACAATCAATTTTTATGTTTTTGACTGAGAAATGACATCTGTGAATTTTTGAAGCGAGGAATTTAGACACGTGGAAGTTTTTGAAGTATGAAGTTTGCAGATTTTTACATATTTGACAATTTTGAAATTTGTGAATATTGAAATTTGAAATGTACTGATCTTTAATTTTTAATATTTGTAATAATGTATGATGAATAATATGTAAATTTGACATAATAAATTTTCAATTTTCTAGGATATTTATTTGAGAGTCTCGAATATTTATTTTATAGGATAAGCTTTTCAGTAACCAGGCAAGAAATTTCTGTGAGAAATTAATCTTCAATGGCGAACAATGAATGGAGAGTCCTAAAGAGAGATTTACGCTAATTACGCCGGAACCCCAAAGGTAATCTCCTATGCAGTTACGTTCTATATAACAATCGAATTCCTGGAGTTAATATCTCAAAGCGTGTGAACATCGCTTTGTAATAATTTCGCTCGTGCATGGTTGCTTCATAGTAAAGCAGAGGACAAGATGTATCGGTCAATTGTTTCACAAATGGGTTGACCATTTTC
This sequence comes from Megachile leachella, assembly GCA_963576845.1. Lineage (NCBI taxonomy): Eukaryota > Metazoa > Arthropoda > Insecta > Hymenoptera > Megachilidae > Megachile > Megachile leachella. The sequence continues at coordinate 6,228,134 of OY756254.1, read as the reverse complement.
AGGAGAAATTGTTTAAATTAATCGAAATCTAAATTCCGTTGATCTTCAACATTATATAATCAAGATTATTTTAATTTTCTATTTGTTCTAAATGATATGATGCTGTTGTGAAGTAGTATGAAATAATGAAATAATAAAGTTGTAATATAATAATGTGTTAAAATGATGAAACAGATTTTATCCTCTGTTTTATGATGTTTTATACGTATACAATTATATAATGTAAATACATATATGTAATGTAAAAAATTTACATGTACAATAAATTAAAATACGTATATTTATGTTATTATTCTAGATATTTTGTATTGGAAATATATTATTTTTAAATATATGTGTGTATCCTATAATAAATATTATAACGAGAAAAGTTTTAGGATCATCACAATAATGAAGTGGTATTGAATAGTGAAATAGTAGAATAATAGAATTATTGTGCAATAGTACAACAAGATAGTGGAGTAGTAGTTTAGTGGTATAATACAACAGTAACATAGCAAAATAATACAAGAATAAAATAGAAAAATAATATAGTATCAAAATAGTAAAGTAGCAGAGTAGTAAAATACTAGAATAGTAAAATAGTAGAATAGTAAAATAGTGGCATAGTAAAATAGTGGAGTAGTAAAATAGTAGAATAGTGAAATAGTGGAATAGTAAAATAGTAGAATAATAAAATAATAAAAGTAAAATAATGGAATAGTGAAATAGTAGAATAATAAAATAATAAAATAGTAAAATAATGGAATAGTAAAACAGTAGAATAACAAAATAATAAAATAGTAAAATAGTGGAATAGTAAAATAATAGAATAGTGAAACAATGGACTAATAAAATAATAGAATAGTGAAATAGTGAAATAGTGAAATAGTGAAATAGTGAAATAATGAAATAATGAAATAGTTAAATAGTAAAACAGTAAAATAGTAAAATAGTAAAATAGTACATTATGAAAGTAGCATCCTACTACTTTAATAGAGTACCAAAACCCGAAACCCTAGATCTAATAAAAACACCAAAGATTCAATAACAATTAATAATTACTATCAACATGTCAGAACGGTGTTAATACTCCACATGTAATGAAAATTTCGTGCCCGACAAAAATAAACGCCAGACAAAAGAAGTCTTATCCGAGTTCCCTCCATTTGTTAAAAAGTTCGGAAACTTGCATCGTCCAACACTAACGGCGAGTGACATGCATCGATCGGAAATTTGATTACAACGGTGCAACTATTCCCGCCGTCGAACAAGAGGTAACCGGTCGATGGTCTTTCGTCGTTGTTTCTAACGCAAACTCGTCGATTGATTGTTTCGCCGATATTCCCGTCGAGATACCAGGTTAAACCGTGAACGTCGTGCGGTGCCAGCCATCAATTAATGCGAAAATAATACAAAGCCGAATGCGCGTTCGACTCGCATTATTATCGGATAGCCGTGAGCTGGCGTAATCTACGCTTAACTCTCGCTATCTCGTCTTTAACGTCACGTCCAACAGTCGCTTCGTCAACGAACGTTCGGCAAATTGGTGATGCAATTACAAGAGACCCTGCTTGGTCAACAGGCTTACCTGACCCATTGGAATTGCTGGTAATGACCGATCAGACATATACCACCGTCTATCGTGGATTCGCCAACTTCGTATGCATGCATCATTGCACGTATTATCCGATGTAACGTATGCTTACCTTGCAATAAGATAACTAGGCATACTTCAATGTTCTTTTGGCTTTATGTATGTTTGTGTATTTCTGGACTGACAGAATATTGCATTACTGGATTTTCAGATTTGATGTATAGATTGTGAAGCTTCTATGTTTCTGAATTAGGAAATTTGAGAATTTGAGAATTTGAGAATTTTGGAGTTTTCGAGTTTTCAAGTTTTCAAGTTTTCAAGTTTTCGAGTTTTCGAGTTTCCAAGTTTCCAAGTTTTCAAATTTTCAAATTTTCAAATTCTCAAATTTCTATACTTCAATACTTCCAAATCCCCAAATTCTCAAATCCCCAATTCCCCAAATCCCCAAATCTCCAAATCCCCAAATTTCCAAATTCCCAAATCCCTAAATCCCCAATTTCTAAATTCCCAAATCCCCAAATCCCCAATTTCTAAATACCCCAATTCCTAAATACTCCAATTCCTAAATTCCCAAATCCTAAATTCCCGAATCTTACATTTCCAAATCCTAAATTCCCAACTCCCCAATCCCCAATTCCCAAATCCCTAATATCTAAGTCCCCGATTCCTAAATTCTTTATTTGTTAAATCTCCAATCCCTAAATCCCCAATACCTCAAGTCCCAATAGCTAAAGTCCCAATACCTAAACCCCCAATCCCTAAATCCCCAATTCCCAAATCCCAAAATTCCCACATCTCCAAAACCCAAAATCCCTCCTTCCCCAAAATTTCTCCACGTCTTCCCAAATTCCCAAATACCCATATTTCTGTTCCTCCCCACAAATCACACAGTACAACTTCTCGGTAACCAGATTCTCCCTAGGGATCCAGGTTTGTCGTTGACAGTACGCAAGCGTGAATACACAGAAGCTTACAGAGAAATAGATGACATCGGGCGAACACGTCAGGACACGGTCGTATGTATTTCGATGAATACATCCGGACAGAGATGCAACGGGCAGATTGCATACAGCCACATTCGTGTCGAAAGAAGCAACGAGGATCAGAGGGAGGTTAGTGGGGAGTGGGGTAAAGCGAAAAAAAGAAAGAATAAAAAGAAGGAACGGAACAGGATGGAGATGAGTTTGAATTTGGCTCGTGCCTCGTTAATTTTTCGCCCCGTGTCACTGCATTGTTTGGCCGGTGAAAAAAGAGAGTGTTTATTGCCCGCAGCTCGAGACGGAAGCTAACGAGTCGCCTGTACGTATGTATTTTTTCGCTCGCGTGTGCGAGAGACCGTGCACCCACGGCCACCCACACAATCGTGGACTACTCGAGCATTCTCGTTTTAATGATTCTGATCTAACAAGGCCGTCTAACGTTGCACCAGCTTCAGGAACGTTCGATGTTCTCGGTATCGCTGGCGGTGTTCGAAAAAGGGAAAAAGGAAGAATCACGAACTGCCGTATACAATCCGACGATTTTCTCTTCCAGTCCCATTAAAGTCCGGGTTAGATACGCGATCAAGGAATTGATCTCTCTCTTTTTCTCTTTATATATATCGATTGATACGCGTATTCGAACGATCACGTGTTCGTGGAATGAAATTTAACGAGAGGTTTGAGCCATAGTGAATCGCTTCTGATTTTATCGTCTCTTCCGGGTTCGTGGTTTCCATTGTGACGATTATCGCTGTTTAATCTTCTTCTCGGCCGGCGGAAAATGATACGTCGATTCTATGGAATCTATTTTTCGGAATGGTATCGAAATCGAATTTTCGAGAGGGCAGATGGGGTAGATGACGCGAATGTTACGAAATAACGTTTGTGGTCGATATGAAGTGTATGAACGTTTTACTGTTACCGTTCAAAAGGGTTCGTTCAGGGTTCATTATTTCGCTTACTGTTAGATTTAACATAATTTGTAACTAAATGTCAAGAATAACAGAGAATATTAATAGCACAGAAATAATAACTCCGAAAGAATTTATTAAGTCCGAGAAAAAGTACCTTCAAGTGCAAAGGGCTAATATTTTACGTTGATAATTATAGACTGATAAGTCGAAGAGCAGGCACGTAGGCAAGTTTCAGACGATAAAATATATTCGAACTATATGAAATTTAAATGTAGCTACTAAATTATAAGGAAAGTTAATAAGGTGAATTATGAGCCGGTATTTTCTCTTCGTTAATATTATGTATCAGAACATCACGGGTTCTGCAATGTACAAAACTTTATAGTATCAGTAATAATGAAATATTAATACTGTCTTGTTGAAAAACAATATGTTTTTATATAAGGTCTTTGTGAAAGTATTTTTGGACATTTGGAAATTAGGAAAAATTTTTATAAAATTGTCAATGTAGTTTTTTAGAATTTGTAAAACTGTTCAGAAATTTAGAAATTCAAATACAAACTTATAAATTAATTTTATCAATAATAGCTTATAATTGATAACTTTGGCTTGTTTAAACTTTTAGGTAAATAAATAGGAAAGAATAGGTCATTCGATATGCAACATGGTGCATTAATACTTAAACTAACCTAACCTAAATTTATCAATAATGACTTGTAATGATAACTTATTATAACTTTGACTTATTTAAACCTGTAAGTAAATAAATAGAAAAGGATAGATCATTTGATATGTAACATGATGCATTAATACTTAACCTAACCTAACCTAAATTTATCAATAATGACTTGTAATGATAACTTATTATAACTCTGACTTATTTAAACTTGTAAGTAAATAAATAGGAAAGGATAGGTCATTTGATATACAACATGATACATTAATACTTAACCTAACCTAACCTAAATTTATCAATAATGACTTGTAATGATAACTCTAAATAACTTAGACTTATTTAAACTAGTAAGTATACATATAAACAGGGAAGAATAAGTCATTCGATATGCAACAGTATGCATGCTTAACCCAATCTAACCTAAAATCAATAATAACTTGTAACGATAACTTATCATAATTTTGACTTATTTAAACTTGTAAGTAAGTAAACAGTAAAGAATAGGTCATTCAATATGCAACATGGTGCATGCCTAACCTAGCCTAAACTAAAACCAATAAAAACTTGTAATGAAAACTTAAATAACTTTGACTTCTTTAAACCTGTAAGTAAATAAACAGGAAAAAATAGGTCATTCGATATGCAACATGGTGTATGCCTAACCTAACCTAAACTAAAACCAATAATAACTTGTAATGGTAACTTATCATAACTTTGGCTAATTTAAACTAGTAAGTAAATAAAGAGGAAAATAAGTAATTCGATATGCAACCATTGATATTCGCATCGATAAACGAAAGGAACAATTAATCGAAAGGTATCGGCGTAACGCATTAATTACGAGACCACGTCGGCTGTTCGATAAACTTCAAACATATTCTGTTAACATTACTCGGATGTATTTACATTTCCACCCTGACGAAGGATCAAACGATCACGCTCGAACGCGTGCATACGCGTATCGTCAAATAAGCGAGCTCACTTTGATTCGGGGATCATTGTGTGTCGCGCCCCATTCACAGGGGTGCAGCACCCAACAAACGAGCCGCTGCATATGCAAGAGCACGAAATTCCAGTGTCGAGAGAGTTTCGACGATTCGTTGGGAATGATCAGGGTCAAACAGGTAGCCACCGAGGAAATTATTCTGACCGGTATCGGATCACGGAACCTGCAGAAAGAATTCACTAGGGAAAAAAGGCGTTCGTTTGTTCTGGGTCAAGCCTAAATATTTGAATTGCAGATCAAACTTCTTCGTGACTCTGCCATCAGAACGCGATAAGAGCTAGGAAAGAGAGACGTATAATTTCCCGTTGTAATCGTGACCCAATATCAATTGGCTTCCGAGACAATTAAATTAGACGTCCGACAAACTGCCCTAGCGAGAATCGAATATTCCGTTGCAACGTAGCAATGTTTAGCTTTGAAGAGTTATATATAGTTCAAATAAATAGAGGAATACAGTTATAATATTTGCGAGTAACGGTATTTTTTTAGTTGAATGTATGGACTGTTGATATTGGGATTTAACGTTTGGGCAGTTCGAAAAACAGTTAACCTAACTTAAAATTTTTATGTCATCTTTCACTGATGAATTCTTGCTGTGATGTTAAGATAAATAAAAAAGTTAATATGTTAGATGTATTGTGCATTTAGGGAGCTTTGATAAAATTACAGCTCAAATTGGACCTCAAGCTTAATTGAGGTAAAAATACGAACTAATACGAAGATAGGCTAGGTTAGGTTAGGTTAGTTAATTTTCTAATTTTCACATTTCAATTTCTAAATTCCTAATTCCAAAATTCCCAATTCCAAAATTTTCAAATCTCAAATCTTGCAAATTCCAAAATTCTCAATTACAAAATCTCCAATTCCAAAATTCCCAAATTCCAAAATTCCCAATTCCAAAATTCCCAAATTTCAAATCTTGCAAATTCCAAAACCCTCACTTCCAAAATTCCGAATTCTAAAACTCCCAATTCCAAAATTCCCAATTCCTATAATTCCCAATTCCCAAAATTCCCAATTCCAAAATTTTCAAATCTCAAATCTTGCAAATTCCAAAATTCTCAATTCCAAAATTCCCAAATTCCAAATCTTGCAAATTCCAAAATTCCCAAATTTCAAATCTTGCAAATTCCAAAATCCCCAATTCCAAAATTCCGAATTCTAAAACTCCCAATTTCAAAATTCCCAATTCCCAAAATTCCCAATTCCAAAATTTTCAAATCTCAAATCTTGCAAATTCCAAAATTCCCAATTCCAAAATTCCCAATTCCAAAATCTCCAATTCCAAAATTCCCAAATTCCAAAATTTCCAATTCCAAAATTCCCAAAATTTCCGAATTCCCAAAGTCCCAAATTCCAAAATCCTCAAATCCCCAAACTCCAAAATCACCAAATTCCAAAGTTTTCAAATTTCAAATCTTGCAAATTCCAAAATCTCCAAATTCCAAAATTGCAAATTCCAAAATTCCCAAAATTTCCGAATTCCCAAATTCCCAAATTCCAAAATCCTCAAATCCCCAAACTCCAAAATCACCAAATTCCAAAGTTTTCAAATTTCAAATCTTGCAAATTCCAAAATCCCCAAATTCCAAAATTGCAAATTCCAAAATTCCCAACCCTTAAATTCCCAATTCCTAAAATCCTAAATTCGCACATCTCCAAATCCCAAATGCGAGTATACTTAAATTAACAAACACCTTGCAATGTGCGTCACTGGTGCGTCACAATACTAACTCCCACAATAAAACCAAAGAAAGAGCATCCAAAATTCTATTTTGCCATATAAATATAAAATAAAGCAATTTTATTTTGCCAATTTAACATTGTATTTATACTATCATTTTTTTTTCAACAACAAATTTGTTTCACATCATAATCATGTCCATTATTATCTACAACAAACATGCGTTGTTGAATATATACTTTATATATATTTATTCTGTGCCATTGTCACACTACAAAATTAAAATCACGAATATATTATACTTGTGTACCACATTATGCTTGTAAATATATTCAGCGTAAACTTTTATCTTAACATTTTACTTGTCGACAAAAACACGATATTTGTTATAATTACGTACATTAGGGTGATATACGTCATAAAAAGTGTACGTCTGAAGAGAAACTGAATAAAAGGCCGAAACGTTGTATGAAAGGAGAATAATGGCTTCTTTTATTAACGCACTGTTTAATAAAATGTAAATTTTATAAATTAATATCTTTTATTAAGGTTATTTTAAAATTAGCGAGAATGTGGAAATAATTGAATTATTCGTATAAATAATTTTATAAATGGAATTTGTGCAGTTTTTACAATATGACCTAATTTAGTATCTCTTGTGAAAGGATTAATTTAAATGAATATATTTTAAATATCTCGGAGTTCAGACTTTAATAAATCATATCTTCTATGATGAAATAACGATTACAAATACACGCTTGGAGATTAATTAACAAATCTGATATCTAGCTTTTTTTATATAGTCTTTTAAAAGGATTGATTAATAACAGATATTAATTTTTTATATCCAGTAACGGGAGAGATAAATAAATACATAAAGAAAATGATTAAATAACACTATGTATATACCATGTATATTAAAAACATATACTTGGTTAAATTATGTAGGTGTAGGTAATTAAATTTAAATGAGTAAAAAGTTGAAATTTTTATTGTAAGTATTATTAAAAATTTTTGAAAAATCAAATTTGCTATTGAAAAATTGAAAACTAGGAAATTTTAAAAATGTAAGAATTTAAAAACTTGAAATCTCCCAAAGTTGCGAATGTAAGAATTTGAGAACCTAAAACCATGTGAATTAAAAAATTTAAAGGCTTGAAAGTTTGGAAATTAAAAAATTTCAAATCTTAAAAATGTAAGAATTTTAAAACTTGAAATATTCCAAAGTTGCAAATGTAAGAATTTGAGAATTAAAAAATTTAAAAACTTGAGAGTTTGTAAATTAAAAAATTTCAACTCTCAAAAATATAAGAATTTAAAAACTTGGAATCCCCCAAAGTTGAGAATCTAAGAATTGGAGAATCTGGAAGCTTGAGAATTAAAAAGTTTTAAAACTTGAAAGTTTGGAAATTAAAAAGTTTCAAATTTTAAAAATATAAAAATTTGAAATCTTGAAATTTTCCAAAGCTGATAATCTAAGAATTTGAGAACCCGAAAGCTTGAGAATTAAAAAATTTCAAAGCTTGAATCTGAAAATGAAAAAATTTCGAAACTTGAGAACCTGAAATTTTCTGAATGTAAAAGTCTGAGAATCTAAAAGTATTAAAATGGAAAAAATTCGAAATTTTCATGAGAGTTCTCCCTTGACCCATCCACTGACTACAACCGTTAAAGGTATGGGTGCAATAAACGGATTAAAATTCGGACTCGGGTTAACTCAGATTAGCCAAGTTATCGGCAAGAATTAGCTTTACTTGCCGTTTGTAGAGCGGAAGCCTGTAACCAGGTGAAAATCACTTTGCTGTAACAACGTTATCGCTAATTGCCGCCTTGCATTCGAAATGTCAACGTCCTTCCTTTCACTCGGTTTTGTCGAAGTGAACGCAAGAAAAGGGAAAGAAGTCGAAAGTTCGTTAGCGACTCGAAACAGTCATTCTCGAATTTAAATTGAATACGAAAGACTTGGAGGGTGAACTTCCGATGCTTATGCAATGACCAGACACGTCCCCTGGTTTTAATTATGCGTTTACCAAAACGGCCTTTCGGCTATTCGTTAACGAACAATCGTGTTCCACGAAAGGGGAAACTAATTAATGAACTGAGAATCGCAATCGAAAATACCTTCGCAAAATTTCCGCGTATCGTACGGGTATTATCGGTGTCTGATAACCGCCGTTGTTTCCGTTTGCACAGTGCAATTCAGATTTCAAATGGCGCAGTGAAACGTATCATTTGCATGCTCGCTTTCAATTAAAACCCGCAAGTAATATTTTTTAACGTGTAACAAAAGATATGGTACTGTACTAAAGAAGAATGGACGCGTTGTGAATGAAACGGAACAAAGAGTCACGATCGAAAAGATTTCAAAGGGAACAAAAAATTTCGTAAATAACGTCGGAGTTTGTTAACAATATCGTTTACACGCTTGATTAATAATTTGCGTGATCATTGTTTTATGTTAGGACTCACCGTTATTAATTGCGGCGAAGGCAACGGCGCTGAGCAGCCATGCAGCCACGCTGACGGCGGACATCTTCGTTTCCCTCGTTGAGAGTTTCACCTCACATAATATGTGCCTCTATGAGGGGTTGGAACTACCTGAAATAATATACATTCAACAGTTATTAACACGTCAAGTATTTATTCAGTATTATTCATTTTCATTTAGACATTTAGACAATCAAAAACCCCTTGCTTTTGTCAGATGTGTCAGAACTAATAGCAATAATATTAAAACAGATAATGTTACACTGTTAATGCTTTTCAAACATTATTACTTACTAATTCAGTCAAAAAGCTCTTGCCTTCTATGTCAGATGTGTCAGAACTAATAGTAGTTACGATATTAAAGCAAATGTAATTAAACTGTCACGACGTTTGTCATTTAGACATTGTTAAATGCGCGATTGGAGAAGTAGTCCCGCGCGCGGACTGCGCGACGCGGTCACCGAAGGCTGCCGAAGACACCCGAACGGTGCCGAGCGGGAACGCGGAGAATTCGACTATCTTTTGTTTCTGCCGTTTTCCTCTAGCGTTTCTATCTTCACTTATTAATTCGATAAAAACCTGTAACCTTTGTCACATGTGTCAGAACTAATAATAGTTACGATATGAAAACAGATATAATTGAACTGTTACGATGTTTTTCATTTAGACATTGTTAAACGCGCGATTGGAGAAGTAGTCCCGCGCGCTGACTGCGCGACGCGGTCACGAAGACAGCCGAAGACACCCGAACGGTGCCGAGCGGGAATCGCGCGGGAATTCGACTGTCTTTTGCTTCTACCGCTTTATTCTAGCGTTTCTACTTCTACTTATTTATTCAATCAAAAACCCCTTGCCTTTGTGAGATGCGTCAAAATTAATCTTAGCTGCAATATTAAGGCAGATAAAGTTAAAATATTATGTTTATTATTTAGGCATTAAATGTTTACTTATTAATTCGATCAAAGACTCGTTGCCGTATATGTCAGAACTTCAGAACTAATTTTAGCTGCATTATTAAAACAGATAAAGTTAAAATATTAGTGTTAATGTTATTTTTACACAAATGTTACAAAATTTGGAACAATGATAGGGAATATAAAACAAAGACAGAGGCAATTAGAAAGATTCTAAAGCGTTTTACTTCTGATCGAAATCTTGTAACGTAATCGTTAAAATTAACACGTTAGCAGTGTAACAATTGATGTTCTCAAGCATTGGAGGAATTCTTGCAGTTAACGCAGAGGGTTTTCGATAGTATCTTATCCTCTCGCACCCTCGCGATTCCGCAAAGCTTCTCGTTCGTCACAAGCCAGATAGCGTTGGTTTAAGAATGGTTCCTTCAACGAAAATGGTGGATGTCCTCATGCATCCCCTTGAGTCCTTCTGTTCCGCCCCCGGTCGTCACGCGGTCCATTTATTCAAATCACACGCGACTCTCCGGTTGAAAACGCGCGCTAAGAGAGAGAAAGAGATCTCTTTGACGAGAACGTCGGCGACGGGGTGTAGACGGGAAGACAAAGAGTTAGAAATAGCATCAGAGAGAGAGTACAATGGTAAAGGAAAATAAAGAGAAAATGTTAGGAAAGAGAAAATAGAAACATGGGATTAGAAAAAGAAGAGAGAGGAATAGAGAGCAAGAGACTAGAAAAAAAAATGGAGAGAAAGAGTTACAGAAAAGGGCGAAGGAGAGAGGAAAGCTATCACTCTATCCGTCTCGACTACTTTCGCAACCTGCACACAACTCAACCAACCCTTCAGACGCACGTTTCCCGCTAGTTCTCGGCTCCTTTCATCCGGCTTCGCTTTTACTTTATGCACCGGTTGTGCACGGACTTTATATATACCCGTCGTGCACCGTGTGCCACGAAAACCCGAAATTCCGCTTTGCGACAACGTCACAGAGCCATCCTTTCGTGTGTTACTTTCATTGGAACTTTGACGAACTGTCGACTCCTTCGCGCAATTAACGAACCCCGGAACAGATACTGATTTCTGTTCGATCAGCTTTGCCAAAACCTTTTGTTATGATTTTATATTTGCGAATTTTTTCAAAACGTTGAACGTCTGATTTTATGATAACGCGTTGACCGCCATGATGGTCCTATGTTACTCACGTTGCAAACTCAAGTCAATTTATTTATTTAAATAATTTTATCAACTTTTAACATACATAGCAAAAAATTAAAATGAAGCTGAGAAATTAAATATTCTTGTTTTTAATAATCTGGGTTATGATGTGTCTGACAACAAACGTCTACTACTACTGTCAACGCGTTAGTCAACGTGTTAATTAATCAACGTGAAAGTTTACTTATAACACAGTAGCTATGATATTAAGTTTAAAACTTTTACAAAGTGTGAAAAAATGTTAAGAATATAATATACTGGTCAAATGATAATTTACGGAAGTAGAAGTTTGCTGAGAAAGACTAAGTAAAAGCTTCTGTACATGTCTTAACTACGAGTTGCTTGGTAGAAAATCAACTAAACGATTACTTTTATACCAATTACCTGAAATAAAATTTCAAAATTCTCAAGTTTAGAAATTTCGTAGTTTCAAAGTTGCGGAGCATGAAAGTTCCAAATTACTTAAGTTTCAAAGTTCTAAAATTACGACGTCGTAAAGTTTAAGCATTAGGATTGCAAGCTCGAGAGCTTTGAAATTTTGAAATTTCAAAGCGAATCACAGTACTAACGTTCTGAAATTTTCAGCCTCCTGAAATTATAATGTTTCTAAATTCTGTTACTGTGCAACTGCAGTGTCTTAAAATTTGAACGTCCCGAGATTCCTGTGTCCCAAAATTCTAAAGTTTTGAAGACATAATATTCTGAAATTTTTACATATACTACATTTCTGTGTTTGATATTTCTACGGATTGATATTCATGTGTTAAATTCCGAAGTTTCTACGTCCCGAAATTCTTACATTTTAATATTGCAATGTTCAGAAATATCAATCTCCTAATATTTCAACATTTGTAATCTCCCACGTTCCGTTATTTGCGTCCCAAAATTCATACGTCATGGTACTCCTACACCCTGATGCACCTACGTTCCAGTACTCCTACACCCTAGTGCACCTATGTCCCGAAAATCTCAGGTTTCGATACTCCTACGTCCCAAAATTCCTACGTCATGATACTCCTACGTCCCAAAATTCCTACGTCATGATACTCCTACGCGTGGATTCTCCTACGTCTCAATTCACCTACGTGCCAAAATTGCAACATCCCGAAATTCCTGCGTCCGATATTTCAACATTTCGAAATTCCACCATCTGTAATTTCTAATATCTAGAAAATCTCCACATCCCAAAACTCCAATACTCCAAAATTTCAACATCCTGAATTTCCCACGTCTCAAAATTCCAACGCCCCGAAATTCCTACGTCCGACATTTCAACGTTCCAAAATTCCACCACTTGTAATTTCTACTATCCAGAAAATTTCACGTCCCGAAACTCCAATACCCCAAAATCTCCGCGTTCCAAAACTTCAATACCTCAAAATTCCAACGTCCCGAAATTCCTACGTTCCAAACTTCCACTCTCACAATTTCAATACCCACGAATTCCAACATTTCAACATAGCAAAAATGAAAACCTCTCAAAATGCAAGATTAAAAAATATTTAAAACCACCAACGTGCAAACTAAAAAATTCTGAACCATATACAACGAATATTCCGTCCCGAACTAATATCGAGTTTTTCATACATAAAATCCACAGACTAAATTTTCGCTTCAAAAATGTAAATTAACGTTTCAAAGAAAAGCGGTATTTTCGCGCAAATATGAAACCGTTAAAACGGAATATAAAATTTGATGTCCAGATACTCGTTACTTGTACAATACATCTCCGTTACACGATTAAAGTACCTCGCTGAATCCTATCTTGATTCCGTGTAATATGGTTCGAATGTTTGGAGTGGATGATTAATAGAACACCAAGCAGGTATTTTATCGCGAGGCGATAAAAAGTGCAATTCATTGAAGCCGGAGCTGGACAAAAGTGTTGAGATTTTTCAACGACCGGACCAGGTTGCTTTTCACGAGATTCGTTTAAAGGAAGGTATAAAAATTCGACTGTGAAGTTACACGAAAAGAGGGTAAACGCCGTTTGTGATTAAAGTAATTCAATCCGGTGCTTTTAGAATATTACAACGGGGTATTATTCGCGACGGTAATACGTTTGTTGACATTCTTCGAGTAAAGAATCCGAGTTATTCGCGTGTTTCAACGTCGAATTGAAATACAAAGGTAGATAAAAGAAGTTTCTACCTCGCGCGTGCAGAAGAAACTCGTGCACGAAAGGAGACGAACACGGTTAATACAAGAATGCTTAACTCGGTTTTCGAGTAAAAATAAAAGCCGTAAAATTTCGTATTTCTTGTGATAATGATATCAACCATAATTTAACCAGAGCGCATCCAGCATGAAATAACATTGCTAAAAATAAGACGATATATTCGCCGCAGGATATGAAACCCTTTCGCTGTACAATTTTAACAAACGGAACATCCCTGCATCCCTGGGAAAAAAGGGAACGAATTTTTCCCCGGGTACATGTTTTTCAGTTATAAATTAAAAAATTCCGCGAATCTGAAAAAGATCATTAACCGAGGGCAGAAACGTATGAAATTAATCCTGAACAAACCAAAATGTTTCATACTGCAGCTGCCTACGCCGAGCCTTTGTGCGGCGTATCGTTAACTTGTTAAACTTTCAATGAAATGCGAGCGAGCTAAACTGCCAGCAGCAATATGTCTGCCTCGTAATTATACCGCCTCATCAATTATAATTGCTTAAAATTGATGAATGAAATGAACAGACAAACTTCAAAATAAAGTTGGAACTGTTTTCTCGGAACTAATTTGCACGTTTATACTTTACATAGTTATTTTCTGCAAACTTCGAACTTTCAACTAGTGCTACTTTGTGTCGTGGAGCTGCGGCAGACATTTTGTGTTACGAAATCTGACACTGTTTACAACGTTTATGTCTTGTTACGTTTGTAATGGCTTGTAACAATATTTGAAATATTTGTTATATTTTATAATGTTATTTGTAATATTTGTAGTGACTTATGACAGTATTTGTAATACTTGTTATGCCTTATAATATCATATGTGATATTTGTAGTATGTAACATATGTAACATTTATAATGGCTTGTAACAATATTTGAAATATTTGTTATATTTTATAATGTTGTTTGTAATATTTGTAGTGACTTATGACAGTATTTGTAATACTTGTTATGCCTTATAATATCATATGTGATATTTGTAGTACGTAACATATGTAACATTTATAATGGCTTGTAACAATTTTTGTAATAATTATTATATTTTATAATATTATTTGTGACATTTCTAGTGGCTTATGACAATATTTGTAATACTTGTTATGCCTTATAATATCATATGTGATATTTGTAGTATGTAACATATGTGACATTTATAATGGCTTGTAACAATACTTGTAATAATTATTATATTTTATAATATTATTTATAACATTTGTAATGGCTCATAACAATGTAAGATTTCTTATATCTCATAACATTATCTATGACATTTGTAATATGTAACATATGTGACACATCTGATATGTAATTTGCAACACTTTTTGTAGCATGTACATACAGCTATATGAACAGTTACGTTAAGTTTGACAAATTACTATTAATAAATAGTAATTTGATTATAAAGAAAACTGACCAGTTAAAAAATATTTATTGCACCGTCTCATAATTTAATATTTTTGCCGAAGTAAAAATGAACGAACTCCATCTCAATGAACAATTTTATTTTCGAGAAAACTGACCTATCATTTTGAGAATATTTACTACCCCCTACTACCCTGTCAGTAATTTAATAATTTTAAAAACATGCAACTCGAAGAATATTGGAGTCGACATGTAATGGTTGATGTAAGAAAAAATATGTGGAGGGACCGTTTCAGATAGTAAAAAATTAACGTGATCACGAAAGCTGTACCGAAAAAATTCTACGATCCACATTACGACTCTATAGCGCTTACAACGTTTTTACGGTGGCACGCGTTTCCATAATTTAGAAGGAAAAGTTAAATTACCTTAGCGTAGCGAGTAAACAGCCAGCATAATCTAGGGTCTGCCACGTTCCTAGCGAAGAACGACCGCGATATTCGTAATTAGTGCGCGGTAATTTCGTGTTTTTTGCTCGGTCCGTTAAATTAAACGAATTTCGGTTTTTAACCATCGTTTAGTGACTAACACAATTCGTAGCTACGGTAATCGACAGCTAATCTCTCGGATGAACGGAGTACACGATAAAACAAGCTGCTTCAGTTTTATTTAACGAACGATACCGCAACTTTGCCCACGAAATTGTGTACCAACGAATTTGTGTCGTGTTCATCGTGCATTTATTGCTAATCCTCTCCAATTAACAATGTATCATTTCTCTCTGTTGCACCGTTTTACCACTCTCTCTACTTTATTCGACAATTATCCTATGCATTATTCAAGTTAATACAATTGAACCCGGCTAATTTTGCTAAATGAAATTAGGGGTTAAAGTGAAATTCACTTTGTGAAGATTTATTATAATGTAGTGTTTAATGAACCAAAAATTCGATATGTCATGATTTAAATACGTTATTTCTAAATTTATTCTATTATTAACCGATCTTTTGAAAACTGACCGAATTCGTGAAAATTTATTATAAGTGTATTATTGTAAGTGTCAACACATTACATTTTATGTAAAATAAACTTCATAAACTTAATTGTAAAATCATACTAATAATTTTGAATAGTAAACAGAAGGGTATACAATTATTTGTTAATAAGAATTATAGTTTATATCACAGCGCGTCATGCTAGATGTGACTCTTTCTACTGTGGATTGAAGGTTGTTCATTCTACTGAATACTTCGGTAAAAGCACTCAAATATAACAGTAAATGACATTGAAGGAAACTGAATGTCATTTTTATTCTTGAGGAGTGAAGTTCGTCTATTAAAAGTAGGAATAAAATAGCGTAAGGTGGACGGAAAGTTAAATCTAAATTTGTATAAGTAACCTTTTGTCACGCCTACTCGAAATGTTTCGAATCACGAAGTTAAGCTATTACCAAATATCGCGCGTCATTCTAGTGCCATATTCGGCCAAGAATAGAAATCAACGATCCTCCCACAAACGTAATAACTCACGTAGCACTTCATTCTAAATTAAACTTCAAATAATACCGTCTTAAAAAAAGTCTAAAACTAGTTGATCACCAATTAAGATCAATACACGTGAATATAAACATGATACAAACACTTGAATGTACCGTAACAAATACGTAATTAAAAATACTTGAAGAGTACTAGAATGAAATACAAAATTATTGCAGTATTTATATTTTCAGATAGCTTCCTATATAAAATTATTTCTTACTCGACGTTATTAAAATGTTTGGAATTTTCAAGACTAAATTAAGTGACCCAAAAATGTCACCTGCCAGAGTACTCTTAGATTTATAGATAGAAGTTTAACGACTTATATTTAAATCGAAACGACACTATAGAAATAAATAGGTAATGATACCTAAAGTAGTTTATACTCTATCTTGATAAAGATTATTATTTATTTTGACAAAACCTGAGGAGCCTAAGATCCGTCATTTTGAGAGGTTGCGTAAATGTGTTAAGTATAATTTGATAAAAAAAAGATTAAAAAAGGAGAGTTTCGAAATGGAAATATCGAGCGCCATATCCGATCAAGTTTGACGCATCATATCTATCGAAGCGAAAAGAAATTGGCAATGAATGTCCCGCCATTGATTCTCTGGCATCGAGCCTCGTAGAAAAGAAAGATGCGATAGTACGTCTTACCTATTGCCGTTGCTACGCCGCTTTCATCCCTTCGCCGTGGATGCTACGACGACCGATAAGCTGCTCACTTTTTCTCCCACTTTTCCTATCGCCTCTATCTCCCTCTGGAACTGGCGTTCCCCTTTCGCACGCAACGGCACAATTTGTCACTCGCGAGTAAACGTTTAACAAAAATCTGATCGAGCTTCCTCTTTAAGCTGTCGCACACGCGATGTCACACACCGACAGCGTCGCTATTTTCTTCTATGCCGAACAATTTCGTCGTGATCGATATATCGAATCACAGAACGACACTTCCGTCTAATTCCTCCGTCGAACAACATCAACCGATCTTCCCTCTCGTCACTGATTTGCTCACTTGCCGCCGTAACTGTCCGTGTCGTGGCTAATTAATTTCGAACACAAGCGCGGTAATACGAATCCCGTGAGGGTGTTTTAATTAAAACTGAAAACTGAATGTCGCTCACACGGCGCACTTGACCTTCCCCGCGGGAGATTTAATTGAAACCCTCTTGATAGCGAACCACGACCGTTGCACGTACCCGCGACGATTAATCGTGCACCCGTGTGTCGCATATTCGACGTTCTTTCACGGACATTCCAATATGTATCACGATCTATCGATCGCAGCTGACAATTTACGGACGTAAGGGCGCAAAGTCCGCGCGCGGAGCCGCCCGTAATCTTCTTTTGTTAAGTGTTTCCTCTTACAAATAACCCTTCTTCCAACAAGTGTTATCCGTGAGACCACCGCAAGAATCACTCGAGCGAATCACAGATCGTTTTCGCACACTGTGTTAATACTTCGCAACCCCGTCGCACGACTCACTACGAACCATCTCCGATACTGTCGAAACACCCGCGTAGAAATTCTCAAAATTCGTGCCACCCAAACATTCGAAACGAACCGAACGTGATCAACACCGATCACGCGAATGACGTCATTCGGGAACTCCTAAAGATAAACACGACGATTTGTCGTTATTATTGTTCCCACTTAGAGGTAGTTTTGCAAGAAGCGCGTGTATACGTGTACGTGCATGTACGTGACAACTATAGGGTGAGATCCGACCACGGCGCGGTACGAAAGCGAACTGACGTCCTGATGGGTCGCAGCGCCCCTACGACGGTCGTCCGGCGAACCGTTTCACCGCAGGAGCCTCCCACCCCATTCTCGCAGCGATATTCCACCCCTTCCATGCTCCACTACACCTGAATCTTATACCTAACCATGTGAATTTCTCTATCATCTCTGTTTAGAATTGTGACTTCTCGAGCATGATGAATTGTTCATTGGTCGTATTCTTCGACTGATATCTTCCAGTGATATTTCACCCCTTCTGCTACTCTTGAATCTTATGGATAACTGTGAATTTCTCTGTCGTCTTAGAATTGTAACTTCTTGAGGATAAGTCATTCGATTATATTCATCATTTGATGTCTCCCACCCCTAATCTTGCAATGACATTTCACCTCTTCCATGCTCCACTACACCTGAATCTTATACCTAACCATGTGAATTTCTCTATCATCGCTGTTTAGAATTGTGACTTCTCGAGCATGATGAATTGTTCATTGATCGTATTCTTCGACTGATATCTTCCACTGATATTTCACCCCTTCTGCTACTCTTGAATCTTATGGATAACTGTGTGAATTTTTCTGTCATTTTAAAATTATGAATTTCTCAGTCATCATTGCTTAGAATTATAACTTCTTAAGCAAGTATACAAAAAAAATGTCCAGAATGATGACAACATACTACACGTAGATCTTAGGTTTCTCGCTCCAAATAATGAAAATTAATAACAAGTTTGTCGAAACATAAGTGAACTCTTATGAAAAAGAATCATACTCTTTTCTTCCGTAAAAAAGTACTGAATTTTGCATAATGTATTCCAGCTTTGAGTAAAAAAAGTGGATTTATCTTTCAGAGCATTAAAGCTGACCACACCATGGTACTTAAGAGTTATACTGTAATATTTCGAGGTATGCATAAATAAATCATGCAATTTGTGAGTTTGTAGATTGTACGATTTATGTTCGCGGACGTCGATATGTCATAAATGCATAAATATCCGCTGTCTATTTATACACGTTTCTGTTGCGCGGACAAAAAGTATGAATCAAATTATCAGTTTCGCAGAAACGAATTTATAGTACGCTGAAGGGTGAAATATATTTCTGATGCATTTCGTTAATCATTACGTGTATATGAAAATTTACAACATTTCCAAAAAGTTCACTTTATATATCAGATTTAGTAGGATAATTTTAATCGAGATGTTTCACCACTTTTTGTGTAACAATGAAATACTTCTAAGCTTCAAAATCATCAGTAAATCATTGATAAATTAATAGAAATAATAATAATTATTTACAGAAATGATGAACAATTATTATAGTAGAAGTCGATATATAAATTTCACAGCACTTTGCTATTGTGTTAAACATTTTTACTGATTCAACAAAGGAAATATAAAATGGTGAATTATTGCATCAATAATTAGAAATGCGATTATATTAAATATAAGTTATTCTCCATAAATTTTTATACAAATTACCATGACACAGAACACAGTAAACAAAACGTAGTAAAAATTTTATTAAAATACACTAAATTTTTATTCGTACAGGAGGGACACCTCAATACACGTCTTTTGGCAATAATTAAAAAAATGATGGAATTACAATGATTTAATGATTGTAGACTATTGGGAGCTATAAATTGTTATTCAGAACAGTACCCGTGGCGATTAAAAGTTAGTAAAGCTGATTTAAGGAAGACAATTTATACGATCCTTTAATCGATGCGCTTTAAATCATTCTCGTGACGGAATAAGGCTCGCTTGCAAATTTTCGTGTACGCCCTCTTCATATATAACGTAGTCACGTTATTCGGTTCGGACATTGCGCGATCTAATTTCGTTTTAAATTAGAATTGTTAACCCAAAAATCATTGTAACCCGATAATTCGCGAACCAGGCACCATCGAGTAAATTATGCGTTCGTGTTAGATATTCATTAATACAACAGCGAATAATGAATTATAATACCCTTTAATATTTCCTTTCATAAACACAACAATTAATCGCGCAAACTAAGATCGGTGATATATACAATCTAACCTGCATTCGTTGAAAACAAGGTTGAACACCTGTGTCATGGTCTAATTTCCAATTAAGACGTTATTAATATCGGAGCCACGGGAAAACGGCTGTTATATCTTCCGTGGATTATATTACAATTTATGTTCGAATCTATTCGCGCACAGAAACTCCTATTAAATAGCTAAAATTCTTTAGTTTAGGGTTTCGCGTTAAACCTGCATTTTAGGTTCCATGATAAATACTTTGAATTTTAACAAATTTTTCGGAGCAATTTTTGAAAAATATGAACAGTAGTATTAATGATTAAAATTCGTTTAATTTAAAAATTTATTGTCTGTGCGATAATTTAATCAAAGGAATGTTAATGAAAGAGTATAGGTTCTAGTAACTTATTAAATTATGTTTAGTAAGCTATTAATCTATTAAAACATATTACTAAATGCATTCAAACATATCTAGTTTAAAAAATATTGAGAACTCCTGCGAACTATAATTTAATCAAACTGTTACTGAAAGAGTATAGGTTATATTACCAGATTAAAATATCTTTAGTAAGCTATTAATCTATTGAAACATATTACTAAATGTATTCAAACATATTTAGCTTAAAAATTATTGAGAACCTCTGCGAACTATAATTTAATCAAACTGTTACTGAAAGAGTATAGATTAAAATATCTTTAATAAACTATTAACATATTGAAAGTAATTAAATATTACAGTAAGCCATTAAATATTAAAATAATGTAGAGAACCCCTGCGTAATTTAATCAAAGCGTTAATGAAAGAGCAGGTAAAAGCGTAATTACTTAGAATGCATCGTTTTTAAAGCTTCGATACGATCTCGACACGGGACGTTTGATGGCGCCGTTAAAAGTCAGAGTGACCCATAGAAACCAGGCAAACGCACCCCATACAATGCTTTCCAGCAGCGATTGTTTCGATAAAACTTTTCGGTGAGGGGGAAAAAGTTAGTCGATGAGCATGTTTACTTAACAAGCGCGAAATTCATGGACACGAACGGTTGACTCCCTTACACTTGGGAGGGTTGAAAGGTGGGAGGAACAGAGGGTAGCTCGTTTCACACAGCAGCGCCTCGCTTAATTACTAGTTACTAGTAACAGGAGTTAGGAACGTTTAGCTCACAGTTCACGCTATCCCACAAAAGCTTATACCCTTACGACGAACTATTCCCATTGCTAGATTCAACAGTCAGACTTCACAGCACCGAGATTCCCGTTACTTTGAAATCATATCATCTGACGAAACCAACTTCTCGTCCGTTCTCGAACACCGTAGCTAACTTATTTCACGATATATCTATGGTCCTTGCCCACATGGACGTAATATTGTGACAATCTGTCTTGGACTTCTACAACCCTCAAATATCAAAATTTCAGAATCTTAATTGCTTAACCACTTTGCTGGCAAAAATGATTTAATTGGAGTGTTAAGACAGATTATAGGTATGATATCAGAGATATTAAAGATGTGGATCATTAGTAAATTCGAATTAAAATTAAATTTGAAACTCGTGGCGAAAATATAAGTCAGGTTGCATTCGAAATTTCCAAAGTTCCAAAGCTTCAAAGAAAAAATAATCTCCGAGTCCCCGAATGTACCCGAATCAAATCCTCATCCTGCCAACCCTTTCGACTCTAAATTTCCAACATGTCGCCGCGAGATTTTTCAAATATTTCCTCCGCGTGATATGCGAAGTCAAAATGTTCGCGTACTCGAAACACTGATACGCAGTGAAGATGACAGGGGAAAGCGATTGTTGCACAAGCGGGGATAGAGAGAGAATTTTCCTACTCGCAGAATGCGACCTCGATTTACCAAACGCTGCAACATTCGGCTCGCTTCGTGCTTTACTACGTTCGAACGAGCATGCCACCGTGCACATTACACGTGAGATATCGATCTCGTTCGAGGTCCCCTGTTGTTCGTAAATCCAAAGAGCAGGACGAATCGCTTTATCAATATTGCATACCTTGATAAGTATCTTATAGGGGAAAACTGATCGATGAAACGAAGACTGCGATACCAAAACCACGCACTGTAAATACAATTTTCACAACTTCAAGATTGAAATCGTACCTTTCACCGGCACCCTCTTTGTTATTTCTTTATGAATCACAAACGAGGTTGATCAAATAATTGGACACATATTTTAGAACCGTGATGAATCGTTTTTAACAAGACAGTCTTTTTTAACAAGAAATATTTTCAAGTATAAAATACAATACGAAAAGTACAATAATTTAGCCTTTCGGAGCAAACGAATTATGCATAATTTAGTCAGAATATTTTATACAAAAGAAAATAAAATTTCGTGACGACTGACAGCTCATTAAGGAATAAAAATGCGGATAATTATTTAAAATATTTAGACGGGGAATTTTTAGATGGACGTGTATGTTAATTAGCGCATATCATTAACGTCGTTTTCCGATTCCTGGTTTCTTTTCATAAATTATTCGATTACGGTTGCAAATTTCTGTTATGAATTACAAGCTGCTGGTAGTGCAGTTAAGGCATTAATAACGCAGGAGAAAAGAAATGATAAATATTTGAGAGAAGAAGGTGAAAGCTTTGAGCGTAACAGTCAAGCTTGGTGGCGGGACATGCAAAAATTACTCGATGTCGTGTTGTTCCGCTTCGAAGACGGAAATGACTGGTCCCAACGGACGTCGCAAGCTAAGTAAAAATGAGACATCCCAGAAGTAACAGCGGCAATTTAGTCAGAGTACGTCCCTTGTCGCCTTTGGCAAGGCATCCGCGCGAACTATACCATCGGACACCATTCTCGCTCCACTGTTTCCACACGCGTACACTCGCATGCAGCGTATAATTCCTTTGGATCAGATGAATTTGACAATTTTTCAATTATATAAATTTAACAATTTTTAAGTGTTCGTATGTACAGTATTGTGAACTCTCCAATTTTTCAGTTGTCAAATTTTTTAATTACTCAACTGAATAACTATAAATATGTAACTTGCAATTTACATTATGAACGATTATTATTAGATCAGAATTTACGTTTGAGTACTCGAAGATAAAGTATGTGAAAAAGGTCTCGAAATCCTCAACGAATACTGAAATGGCGAACTCATGGTAAATCCCAAGAAATCAGCAATTTGTCATAGTTTTTGGAAACCAGATTTGTTGTTGACTGTACAGTTACACTAGGCTTTGCGTCGCATTCGCGTAGATATAGCAGAGGAACGATGCGATGCTAGTACACTAGAGCAGTTAGAGCAGGTTGGCATCCGTTAGCCGTGGACCATACACACGTAGATTGGATCGGACATTGCACGCCGTCAGCTCAGTTTCTGAACAAGGAAACTGCGTCCACCGCCACTGTGCTGTCCAATAGGATACATACTGACCCGGCCATTCGTACATTCAGGCCATCGAGTTGTAATGTACAGCAGGAAAGGCAATCTATGTTGGTTTCTCGTTGACAAGATCGCGTTGCAATTTCTGTCAATTTCGACGCGTGCTTTCGTAATCGCCAACATCCATGGTAGCCATTTTTCACTCGCGGAGTTTTATTTCACCGTGTATGGCGTTGACTCTGAATTGTCAAGCGATTAATCATGTTAACTTGACACGAATACAAGATGAAGGTCTCTAGGAAGACTCTATTGTGTCTATGTACCTAGAATCCTTTATTCCTGAATCACATCACATGTTCTCTTTGTAAAATAGCAAAATTGCGATTTAAAGTCTCAGGGTCTCAAAGTTAAAACGTGTGAATAATTGTTAAGTCACAAGTAATAGATCTTGTCTTACTAGATTATCATGTATCTATCACTCAGATCATAATATACCTAGGTCCAAATATTTAGTGCCTAAGATACTTTCATCCTAATGTTCTAAGATCTTATTTTCACATTTCAACTTATTGATCAGCTCCAAACTCAGTCCTGAATAAACGATTGACATGGACAATTCCCTATATCTTCAGCCCAGAATCAACAGCGCACATGCAACGAATCCTATCGATAAGACTTTCAACGTGCAGGATTTTCAGCGAAAAACTTTGGTATTTACTTGACGCGAAGCAATCTCGGGCAGCACACGAACCTGTCAAAGTTTTTAGCCCATCAAAGTCCCGCGAAGACAGTTTCGTGCATTTACTTAGCCCTTCGGCAACCCGAAGGAAAATCGATTTCTTCCCGCTGTCGTTCTCTGTTAATGGGTCGCGTAATTTAATTGCAGCCGAACACGAATCCAGTTGAAGCGCAGAACAGGGTATTCCGTTTCGTTAATCCGTTGCAAGTTGTACGCGTGATTGTCAGAACGGGCTGCGGGGACGAGAAGATTTGCTGGCTCCGTGTAGGTACAACGGTCTGTCTATCGCACGTAAACGATGCTCCAAAGGATAACAACACCGCCGAACAGCTCCTTCATTTGCATTTATTTCCGCGCGAGCAACTGCTTAAATATTTGCAGTCACCGGTGGTTAGTCACCCTCTGAACGATCTCGGGCTTAGTCTTTGCTGCAGGCGAATGGGGTAGTCAAATGTGCTTTTGAGTTGATCTTGCAATACTATTCAATAAAATACGTTAGTTTCAATTTATTTATTCTTTTCATTTAGTAACATAAAAAAATTCTGAAAAAATTTTGAAACAGTAGAGTATGTTGTAGAATTTGTTCAGATTCTCTTGCAAGCTGTAGTTATAAAAAATTAATGTATCAAATATCAAAGCTGAATATTATAAAGTAATCAAAACGTAGTTTTGCTTGTGTAAAGGTTTTGTATAAAATCTTTAACACCAGTTCAGTTGAATTAAGAACGAAGAATTTTCAATACATCTCAGCATTTCAGTTCAATTGACTGCGCCAAGATTGAAATTTGTTCACGTTATGCAACATCCGTTCAAGAAATATTTTTCCGGTATATTAACCACTCGCGGCCCCAAAACGGATCGCTTTTTAATGAATAACACGGACATAACGCGACGTCTCATTAGTTTCCGCCAATTGCTGAAAGAAACGCAGCCCGAAAGGGGCTTTAAATCGTCCGTAATTCCCCGACGTTTCATTCTGCCGGCATCGTTTCAACGAAGCTTCTAATGAAAGCATCAGCCGGCCAAGAATAAACGATTTCGTCTCCTTTTCACGTCTAGAGCTATCTCTAATGCCGAACTGAATTCACGAGGGTCGTTTAACCGAAAGAAGCAGCGTCAGAATTACGTGGAAAAGGCGAGGTAACGCGGATCGACGCTCGGCTTCAAGATCCAGCTACGTGGATTTCAATTTCTCCTGAGAAGCCTGCAACGGCTATAGGACGAGGTGATTCGTGGACGACTAGTTGCTTCCATTCTATTGTCTTCGATCTTCGATCGAAACGCTTGTTCCTCTTGCATCTTAATCGATGCTTCAAGTATTTTCTGTCGAAATCAAAACAGTCTCTTCTGGCTATCTCGTTGGAAATATGTTTGAAATTTCGTGCTGCAGGTATACTTGCTGTAAGACAAGGTGATTCGGAACGACTAGTTGCTTCAATTCTATTATCTCCTGTCTTCGATCTTCGATCGAAACGTTTGTTCCTCTCGTATCTTCTTAATCGATGCTACAAGTATTTTCTGTCGAAATCAGAACATTCTCTTCTGGTTATCTCGTTGGAAATATCTTTTCGAAATTCCATGTTTCAGGTCATTATAACGAATCCCAGAGAACGATACGTAGGAAAATGCACCACTTGAGATTTTTCAGGACGCCATGTTTCTTAAATTGGCTGCCACGGTATCTCGATAACGAATTGTCCAATCTCTTCGGAGTTCGTTCTACTTCTTTGACGTGGGCTTTTCTTGTGAACTGGGATTATTTAAATATCTGATGAAAATGGAGTCTTCATTGTGGCATCTGTGGAATTAGCAGGGTCTATCGTGGCGGGCATTTAAAATGATGTGCTGTAGTAAAAGTACCATAATTGCAGTAATTATGTGGGTAATTGTCTGATAATTTCAAACATTCACAGTTTAAAATTCATCAAATTTTTAGTAATTTTAAACTTTTAAGGTAGTAATATTCGTAAGTCTCATAATTTGTTTGTTTCAAAGTTTCAAAGTCTCAAAGTTCAAAACTAATTCCTAAAATTTTATGACCAGCATAGTTTTAATAATTCTAAACTCTTAAGGTTAAAGTTGAAACTAAATCAATTGTTTTAATAATAATTGAAATTCTGAAGCCTCATAGTTTCCTTGTTCCAAAGTTCAAAACTTTCATAACCTCAAATCACTGAAAATATTCCAAAATTTAAACATTGCTCAGTTCTAAAATTCTTTAAACTCCCAATTTAATATCTTTTAATCTCCTTCAATCTAAAAATCTTAAATAGTCAAAATAACAAAAATTTCCCAAAATTTAAATTTTATAACACTCTCACAGCACTTATCCCCTAATTTAATGCATCTACTTTCTCCAATAATTTCAAAAGACAATAAAGAAAAAGAGAAAATGTCTCTGAACGTTCGAATCGTATGCAACGCTCGAATGATCATGGACGGCGTTTCCTTCAAGCATCTCAGTTTACTAAATTTTGCAAAACGATTGCGGATTCCATAAACGTTTCTCCTAAAGTTATACTCATTGTTAGTCTCTCACAACGTTTCACACAAACAATTTCCGTGACTTCTCACCGAGGTAATCATAAACTTTAGATTTTTCTTCCCCGTTTGCTGGGTAAATAACGCGATTCATGATATTGGACTTGTTGCAATACTTCCATTCTTTTTCAAACTTTTATGAAAAACTGAATCGTGTACGGATATACGGTGCTGTTTTCTTTAATTTGGCTGCTGGTCGTTAAATTGGGCGTTGAACTATGATAGTTTCATTGCCCTAAGGTTCTTACATGTATTTGTTCTTATATGTATGTAAATTTTTAGTCATTTTAAACTTTTAAGGTAGTCAAAATTGCCATACCCCAAATTTCCAACGTTCCACAACTCCACTTCCTCAAATTCCCAACTTCCCAAAGTCCATCCATCAAAAAATTTCCAAAGTCCAAAATTCCAAATTCTAAATCTCTCACCACATATAACTCTACAATCGCAAAAATTTCACAATTCCAAATTGTCTTATACCGAAATCCAAGAGCGAATTCAATTTTCAGTCAGTCGATAGCAATTAATCGTGAAACTTGATTCGATCCGCACATATCACGTTCGAAGAACAATTTTGGTGTCATTCTCGGCACCCTTCGAAATCGAGCGAACTCGAGTGTTGGCGGACGTTAATTCGGCGAATCAGATTCAAAATTAGCAACCAGGCAATGGGCTGTTGGTGACGGATGACGCCATAAATTTCCTCCCATGTTGATCCCGCACTCACATATACTATGAGGTAGGTGTTGTAACGTGGATTTCGTCGGCGACGGAACCGCGTTGACTGCTTGTCATCTGCTGCCACGGCAATTGTCAGCTTACGCGGAACGAACAGGTATTCTCGTGTAGGAGGGGCCGCAACACGGTTAACTCTAATAAACACGTCGTAAACCGGCATATTATACATGGTACGAACGTCGACACCCAACGGCAATGTTGTATCATTAGAAATTGAGGGAATGTTCCCATTTGTGGATGGGTGAAAACAACTGGTTTCGGAAATCATTTTTTAGTTGTAAACACTGTTTTTAAACTGAGGTTGTTGGTTTTGTAATTCAGTATATTTTTTATTCGTGGCATTTACTGGGTTTTTGTTTGTGAAGAACATATGTGCAATATGTAATGAATGTATTGTGTTAAAAGAATTATTTTGTCCTACAATTTGATGCTGTTAAAAAATCTTTGTATTGCTTATTGCTGTAATTGCACTTCTGATTTTGATTTTAGAAATAATGTATTTTTATTGCAAATTGTATATATACATGCATATGTATATTTATATGTGTATGTACAATACATGTATTATAAGTAAAATTACAACTTAAATTCTAATTGCAGCTCTTAGCTCGATATCGCTTTCTAAAAATTATTCTGTAAAACATTTTTAGAACACAATATCGATTACCAGGTCACACCACGTGGAGGTGGCTACAATAGTGACCCACCCTAACTCCAAATCCCTTCCACCCTCCAAACGCAATCTCATTTAGCAGAAGGATAAATGAGTTTGACTCTACCTATCTCGTAGGCTCGCATATACAAGTCCTTTACCACAATACAGTAAGAAACTTGTATCGCACGCACGCACATACATTAATTTAATACTAATCGCATTGTTAAAGACTTATCAATGTTTCGTATTATAATAAAGTATGTCAAAGAAAATGTAATGTTAAATATTTATGTTAAAGGCTTATCGTAGATTTATTTAGTTTATTTAGTTTTAAATGAAAATTGTATAAGTATGGGTTGTGTGCGTTTGTGAATGTAAAATAACCATGGTTATTAATTGTGCGTTATATAGCGAAATATGCGAATATTATATTGTAAAGCGAACGTAGCGTTAAGTTTGTTTTGTATTCGAAGAGCGAAGAGCGAGCGAGATAGCATTTGCAAATTTCTTAGAAACGATGCCTAGCTAGCGATCTCCTTGCGTGCACAGGGGTGCTTCGGCTAACCTGGGGCCGTTCAGGCCAACGGCTAGGGGAGGTACTGTATGTATCGCCCTGAGGCTGGTAGTCCCACAGTAGGAGATGTCGAAAATCTCCGGTAATTAGGGACAGTGGACGGAGAACCGCTTCGCGGTTCTTCGGGACCTTTAGGCTGGTCTAGGAGGAAAGCTGCTATGGTAAATAAGGAAGAATTCGAGGAAAATCGAAAAGACCCGAGCGCGTGGCGAACGTTGCTCGAGCGAGGCCCGAATATTCATGATAGATTTGTCTGTTGATCGAGCAAGATCT
Organism: Megachile leachella; assembly: GCA_963576845.1. Taxonomy (NCBI): domain Eukaryota; kingdom Metazoa; phylum Arthropoda; class Insecta; order Hymenoptera; family Megachilidae; genus Megachile; species Megachile leachella. The sequence continues at coordinate 6,198,975 of OY756254.1, read as the reverse complement.
ATTTGGCTCGCTCTTACAAGCACATTATATTTCAATTAAAGTATTTTCTAACGTGATTTTGTTCTTCTCTTACGGGTAATATTTTATATTCTATAGATCCTGTAAAGCATCTTTAAATTTCAACTATAAAATCGTACAATTTGTATCCAACATATTTATATATAAATTATTAACTAATCCCGATTTTGCTTTCATTTATTCAATGTTAGTTTAGCATTTAACATTTTTTGGTGCCGAAACCCGGGAACTTTGACCGGATTTAATCGGGATTTGTTATTTTTTTCTATTATTATTTATTTATTGTAAGTTGTGTTCATCTATAAGGAAAACGAGAGGAGAATGCCGAATAAAAGAAAGAGATCGGCAAATTTGAACACGGAATTCCAACTTCCACGCAAAAGAGGACGACCCAGAAAGACAAGGGTACCAGTTGCTGAAGAGAGCAACGAGAGGGGAGTACGAGACGACGAAGGAGGGCCCGATGGCGTTTCGTCGCGAATTGGAACGGTTCAGAGGGCAATTTCGCCTGCTGTTTCCAGCCAAGGGAATGATGACTCATCACTTGAGATGCGCACCAGGCAGGCACAAGCTACTGCAAACAACGTGCCGACAGAACCGCGACCTTCAACTTCGGCAGGTGCAAGAACCACCGAATGGATGGGCAGATCTACTGTACCAGTGAGTTCTACTCCTTTGCAAAACACAACAGACTATACAGATTCCACTATGCGTTTGGTGGACGCGATTGAGAATACTTTGCGTTCAGTCAGAGAAGCGTCGGCGTTTAATTTAGGAAATTCGCGTTTAATAAACAGATTAACTACTGCGAAAAGTCTCCCGACATTTTCCGGCAATCCGATAGAATGGTTTCATTTTAAACAGGCATATGATCTCTCCTCAGAATCCGCCGGTTATAGCGATCGAGAAAATATCACGCGCTTATTCGAAGCGCTACAGGGCGAGGCGCGCGCGAAAGTTGAAGTTTTACTAGCGACAAGTACAGACGCGAGATCGATTATAGAAGTATTAGAATTACATTACGGAAACAATAAAGTTGTAGCTGAAAAGATCGCGAACGACCTAAAAGCTATGCCAGAGATAGACTCGCGTAGGATAAGTATTACGCAATTTGCTAGTAATCTTCGAAACGCGGTCGCTGCGTTTAAGTCATTTAAATTAAGAGGATATTTGTTTAGCCCGGAATTGGTTAAAAGTGTTAGCAGCAAGATACCCTCCGCGTTAAAGTATGCGTATAATAGATATGCTTCGGAAGCGAATGAGGAGTTATCAGACTTGGAAAAGCTGGCGGATTTTCTATATCGAGAAGCTGAATTACAATTAAAAGCCGGTGTATTCGTTTCCGAAACGTCTAGTGTAACGACGCGTCAAAAATCCGAAAAGGGTAAAAAGAGCTCGCGAGCGCATGTATCGGGCGCTGCGTTCACAGCTGTTAGAGAAACAGGCAATGAGCAGTCAGCTGTTTCAAATGAGAATAGAGCGAGTTCGCGTTGTGTTTTCTGCAATAGATTTAACCATCGTTTACAGGAATGTAGGGATTTTCTAAAGGCTACGATAGATCGTCGATGGTTTATCACGCGGACTTTAAAATTGTGTCGCAAGTGTCTGCGGCAGGGACATTTTCAGAATGTCTGTGATGCGAATAACTGCGACATTTGTAATTCGAGGCATCATCGGCTTCTTCATTCCGAGAGGGGTAGGAAGGGCTGGCAATCTCGCGCGCAGGGTAAAGGGACTCCGAAAAGTTCGGAGCCGAGTGCTACAGGCATAGGACCGACTAGTACTGCGTCGATCGCAACCGGAAGCCGCGATAAAAATGTATGACCCGGCACATTCAATGCTTTGTTAAAAATACTCCCGATTCGCGTGATAGGTCCTGAAAATCAGGCGGATATATTCGCTTTGTTAGATGAAGGTTCGACTATTTCTTTAATTGACGACAAAGTTTCCCGATTTATTGGGGCGCGGGGCCCGGCAATCGATGTCACGTTAAAGGGAATAGGAGGTCAAGATAGGATAGTGTCACGGTCAATCCAGGTAGATTTTGATATTGTTGGAGATAGGGAAAAATTTAGAATAAGGAACGTCGTCGTGGTCAAAAATTTAAATCTACCGAAACAATCAGTTCCAGAGGATCTTGTTAAGGAAATAAAATCCGAAAATGAAGGGATTTATGTATACAGAAACGCGCAACCTAAAGTCCTTTTGGGACAAGACAATTGGGAGCAGATAGTTACTCGTGAAGTAAGGGAAATTGGACGGAGCGGACTTGCTTTATCGCGTTCATTTTTAGGCTGGACGGTTCATGGGGTTGTACGACGCAGGATTAGATCCAATCAAATTAATTTAATAGATGTAGCGCATCAAGATCGTGACGTAACGTTCGCGCGAAACGAGGAAACGCGTTACGAAGATAAACTCGATGAGTTAATACGGCGATACTTTTGCATAGACGATTTAGGGATAAATGAGCATTTAAAGCCAGGCAAAAAGCACGGTCACGCATTAAAAACGTTAGCAGAAACAAGTCGTCGCATAGGTTCCACGTGGGAAACGGGATTATTATGGAAAAAAGACCCACCGCCTTATATTAACAGTTTTTCGACAGCTCAAAAGCGACTTTATTCGCTAGAGAAAAGACTAGATAAGGACCCCGAGTTCGCGTCATTATATTATAAGGAGATGGACCGCCTTGTGAACGAGGGATACGCGGAAAGGGTAAACGCGAACGTTTCTAGACCGCGCGTATGGTATTTGCCACATTTCGGTGTAAGGAACAAAAATAAACCCGGAAAAGTAAGGCTTGTCTTTGACGCGGCCGCGAAGACGGAGGGGATAAGTCTGAATGATTTACTAGAAACTGGTCCAGATCTGTTGGAATCATTATTAGGGATATTAGTACGTTTTCGACAATATGACGTAGCAATTAAAGCCGACATACGCGATATGTTCCTACGTATAAAGGTTAGGAAGGAAGATCGCGGGGCACAGAGATTCTTATGGCGCGGAAAAAATCGCGACATTTCACCGTATATCTATGAAATGACTTCCCTTATTTTCGGCGCAAAATCGTCTCCATGCAGTGCAATCTACATAAAAAATAGAAACGCCGCGGAATTCGCCGAAACCATGCCAAACGCGTCGAATAATATAATCAAAAACAGTTATATGGATGACTTTTTGACTAGTTGTAAAACGGTGAAAGAGGCCACGGAACTCGTGAATGACATAATAAAAATTAATTCACACGCGAATTTTAATATGCATGGATGGGCAAGCAATCATGCATACGCGTTGAACGTCAATTCGCGTGATAGGCTATCAGGCAATAGTCAGGGAACACAGATTTGCGACCGGGGAGGAGAAAAGGTACTAGGCTTGTTCTGGGATACGAAAACAGATGATTTGGGCTTTAATGTAGGACTGGACAAAATATCGAAAAGCATTTTGATAGGCGAATCAAGACCCACTAAACGCCAGGTACTCCGAATCATTATGTCCGTTTTCGATCCGCTCGGTCTACTTTCTCCATTTACGATTCAAACAAAAATTTTAATGCAAGATATTTGGCGAAGTGGAATTAATTGGGACGACGAGTTACGCGAAGACGAGAATACGGTATGGCGTACGTGGATTCAGGGCATTTATGATCTCAAGCATTGTCGCGTGCCTCGCTGCTATACGCCGATAGGTGTTAGAATTAAAAACGTTCAACTTCACATTTTCTGCGATGCAAGCTTGAAAGCATACGCCGCGGTAGCTTATTTGCGTTTCGAGTTAGAGCACGCGTCAACACATGTAACTCTTGTTGCGGCGAAAACGAGAGTCGCGCCGTTAAAGCCCCTAACTATTCCGCGATTAGAATTACAGGCCGCATTGATAGGAGCTAGATTGATGAAAACGTTATTGAAAGATATTGAGATTGATATCAATCAGAGCTATTTATGGTCCGATTCGATAACGGTCATTCGATGGATTAAAACGGAACCGCGGACGCGTCAAATTTTTGTAGCTGCCCGTTTAGGCGAGATAGAGGAGCTTTCAAGAAGTTCTGAATGGCGTTGGCTCCCGTCAGGGCAAAATCCAGCTGATGATGCTACTCGAGGAAATAAAGAATCACTGCGTAGTAACGCACGTTGGTTCGGTGGGCCCGAGTTTTTAAAGAATCCGGAAATCGCGTGGCCTAAAGAAAGGTGTCTTGGAGTTGCCGAAAAGCAATTCATAGATAGAATGGAAATGCGTAAGGGGTATGTTTATTCAATTGATTTAAATAGTTTCGAGATTCCTACAATAGGCAAATTTCTGGGTTGGGAAGGTCTATTAGTAGTGGCCAGGCGTGTGCATTCGGCAGCTAATCGGTGGAGAGGTTTGAGTCCTGTTATAGCCTCACTCGAGAGTGTAATTTCAGCAGAAAATTTTTGGTTTCGTCAAATACAGTCTGATTGTTTTGTTGAGGAATTATCGGCGCTGAAGGACAAACGTGCAATTAAAAAAAGAAGTAGAATCGCTAATTTGAACCCCTTTCTCGATGATATGGGAATTATAAAGGCTAAGGGGCGCGTAACCAAAGTATTAGATGTAGAATTCAATAATGAACCGATAATTCTCGACGGTAAGCATCCGGTTACCAAACTTCTTGTAAATAAATACCATCGACGATATTATCATGCTAATAGCGATACGGTTGTGAACGAGATTAGACAAAAATTCTATATTTTAAGACTTAGAACTGTATTACGTTCATTGTTAGGACGGTGCATAATATGTAAATTGCGTAAGGCGAAACCGCAAGCTCCGATGATGTCTACTCTACCATTAGGTCGTTTAGCTTATAGGCAAAGACCCTTTTCTCATTGTGGCGTTGATTATTTTGGGCCTATGATTGTTAAGATCGGACGTCGGCGAGAAAAACGTTGGGGTGTATTATTTACTTGTTTGTCTACGCGGGCTATCCATTTGGAACTTGCGAATAGTTTAACAGCGAGCTCGGCGATTATGGCTCTGCAAAGACTAGCTGCGCGAAGGGGTTCACCATCAATTATCTACAGCGACAACGGCACAAATTTTAGAGGTGCGTGTAAGGAGCTTAAAGAGAGAATCGCGGCCATAGATAAAGAACGGCAACGCGAGTATGCTTTAGCGAACGGTATTAAATGGATCTTTAATCCTCCGGATGCTCCTCATATGGGAGGAGTATGGGAAAGACTCATTAGATCAGTTAAGACAACCCTAAATGTAATACTTAAAGAACAAGCTCCTAGCGAGGAGGTTTTACATACGTTATTACTAGAAATAGAACATTCGGTTAATTCGCGTCCTCTCACTCACGTTTCTGTCGATCCAAGTAATAGCGAAGCACTTACACCAAACCATTTTCTGATTGGTACATCATCAGGAGAGTTTAAATTAGGAAAATACGATGCGCAAGCAATTTGTTTGAGGAAGCAATGGCGAATTGCGCAAGCATTCGCAGACGCTTTTTGGAAAAGGTGGTTAAAAGAATATCTGCCCACTTTGATTCCGAATACGAAATGGAACGAAAAGTGTGAACCCTTGAAGGAAGGGGATGTAGTCCTTATTGTCGATTTTCACTCTCCTAGAAATTCTTGGCCAAGAGGCACTATTACTAAGGTATTACCTGGATCAGACAACCAAGTTAGGGTAGCTAAGATTAAGACTGCGAATGGAGAGATCATACGTCCGGCACATAAAATTGTTAAATTGTTATCTTCTTCGCGGGAAGTACAAAATTAAACAGTAATTTTGTACGGGGAGGAGGATGTTAAAGACTTATCAATGTTTCGTATTATAATAAAGTATGTCAAAGAAAATGTAATGTTAAATATTTATGTTAAAGGCTTATCGTAGATTTATTTAGTTTATTTAGTTTTAAATGAAAATTGTATAAGTATGGGTTGTGTGCGTTTGTGAATGTAAAATAACCATGGTTATTAATTGTGCGTTATATAGCGAAATATGCGAATATTATATTGTAAAGCGAACGTAGCGTTAAGTTTGTTTTGTATTCGAAGAGCGAAGAGCGAGCGAGATAGCATTTGCAAATTTCTTAGAAACGATGCCTAGCTAGCGATCTCCTTGCGTGCACAGGGGTGCTTCGGCTAACCTGGGGCCGTTCAGGCCAACGGCTAGGGGAGGTACTGTATGTATCGCCCTGAGGCTGGTAGTCCCACAGTAGGAGATGTCGAAAATCTCCGGTAATTAGGGACAGTGGACGGAGAACCGCTTCGCGGTTCTTCGGGACCTTTAGGCTGGTCTAGGAGGAAAGCTGCTATGGTAAATAAGGAAGAATTCGAGGAAAATCGAAAAGACCCGAGCGCGTGGCGAACGTTGCTCGAGCGAGGCCCGAATATTCATGATAGATTTGTCTGTTGATCGAGCAAGATCTATTTGGCTCGCTCTTACAAGCACATTATATTTCAATTAAAGTATTTTCTAACGTGATTTTGTTCTTCTCTTACGGGTAATATTTTATATTCTATAGATCCTGTAAAGCATCTTTAAATTTCAACTATAAAATCGTACAATTTGTATCCAACATATTTATATATAAATTATTAACTAATCCCGATTTTGCTTTCATTTATTCAATGTTAGTTTAGCATTTAACACGCATATTAACTTAATCTAAACGCCGCAGTGTACCTCTTCTTCTAACATTGCACTCAAATAATCTATAACGAAGCGAAAAAGCAAAGAGAAGAAAGTTAGAAGAACTTTCTGTGGGAAAAAGGGTTCAGTATTTTTCGCCAAGAGACCTCGCCTGCCATGGGTCAAAGGGTAGTCCACAGTGGCTTACGTGAACCACGGAGACAAAGATGAACCGAAAGCACCTTACGTGAGTTCGAGTGACACTCCCGAAATGGCGGAGGGTATCCATTTTGCCCCTCTTGTCTTTCACGTGTTCCCGAGGGGGGGACACCCAGACCGTAATGCCCCTTGGCAGGATGGCGACCGTTCAGGGAGCACATCGGTAAGGATTGGTACTACCCCGATCGGCCCCGCCGAGATGTGTCATTCGCGCTACACCGGTACCCCCAGCCCACCAATGCCGCGTGTTCACAGCGCTATGAACCCCCAATGATCCACTTGGGTTCGGAACAATTGACAAAAAATACAGAGTATACTACAAACTAACGCGTACAAAGTTTGAGAGTTGAGAGTGCAAGTTAAAATGAGAGATACTTACACTTACGCATACAATTAACTTAAAACTAACGCACGCATAAAATTCGCTTAAAAATAACGCACGCAGAAATTCGCTTAAAAATAACGCACGCATCCCTCGATGATCCCTCGATGATCCCTCGATGCAATACAATATGTTACGCAACTTAAAATTAACGCAAAATATACTTAAACTTAACGCATAACTTAAATAAATCCCTCGAAGGATGTCTTCAATGATGACCTATTTACCTATAAAATTTAAAATAGATAATATACATGAGAAATATACAATTAATACACATATAAATACACATAATTAATACACACTAAATTAATAAACTGCGTGCATAAAATTAAAACCTGAAACAGACAAAAGTGATTAAGACAAACATAAAACATTATAAATTCCTTGCTTAAAATTAAAACCTGTAAAATACAATAAATAAGATAAACCTGAAACATTAAAAATTATTAGAATACAAAAGCCCTAAATGTGCCTTCTGTTCTAAAATTAGAACAAAAGACACTTACAATTTGCGCAGGTTTTTTGTCACATATAGTGACGAAAAACCTGCGCCCGAGCCCACCCTGTCCTCCCACAGCTCGGAATTAATGCAATTAAGATATGAAATTGAGAAGTCTTAATCGTAGCTCTTTGCTCGATATGGTTTTCTAAGGTTAATGTCGCGAAAAATATTTAGAAAACAACATCGATTACCGGGTCACACCACGAGGAGGTGGCTACGATAAGTGACCCACCCTAACTCCAAGTCCCAACCACCCTCCATTGCAACCTCATTTATCAGAAGGATAAATGAGTTCTGACTCTACCTAGCTCCTAACTTAGCTCGCATTAACTTAATACGCTTAACTTATTCTATACGCCGCAGTGTACCTCTTCTTCTAAGATTGCACTCAAATAATCTATAACGAATTCAAAAAGCAAAGGGAAGAAAGTTAGAAGAACTTTCTACAAAAGAAAAAGAAAGTTAGAAGAACTTTCTGTGAAAAAAAGGGTTCGGTATTTTTCGCCAAGAGACCTCGCCTTCCATGGGTCAAAGGGTAGTCCACAGTGGCTTACGTGAACCACGGAGGCAAAGATAAACCGAAATGTACTTAAGGTAAGTTCGAGTGACACTCCCGAAATGGCGGAGGGTGTCCATTTTGCCCCTCTTGTCTTTCACGTGTTCCCGAGGGGGGGACACCCAGACCGTAATGCCCCTTGGCAGGATGGCGACCGTTCAGGGAGCACATCGGTAAGGTTTGGTACTACCCCGATCGGCCCCGCCGAGATGAGTCGTTCGCGCTTACCAGTACTTCCAGCCCACCTCTACCGCGCGTTCACAGCGCTATGAACCCCCAATGATCCACTTGGGTTCGGAACAATTGACAAAAAATACAGAGTATACTACAAGCTAACGCGTACAAAGATTGAGAATTGAGAGTGCAAATTAGAATGAGAGATACTTGCAGAGCCTACGAGAACATTTAACTTAAAACTAACGCACGCATAAAATTAGTTTTAAAATAACGCACGCTTAAAATAAACTTAAAATTAACGCACATGTTGATGAGATTCCTCGAAGGAAGTCTTCAATGATGACCTATTTATTACCTGTAGAATAATTAAATGTAACAATAACAAATAGAGGAAGAAATGCAAGATTAATAACATGTTAATAATTAGGCATACACAATTCATATAATACACATGCAAAATTCATATTAAATATACGCATATAAAATATATAATATCGCTGACAAATATTCAGTCACTTAATTCAGGAGCTGAAACATACAAATACAATTAAAACACATATAAATAGATAAATTACTTATATAAAATTAAAACCTGAAATAGAAAAAAAATGATTAAAACTGGTTTCATAAAATTGGAACCTGAAACGTAGAAAAATTATTAAGACAAATATAAAACATTCAAAATTATTTACACTAAATTGAAACCTGAAACAAATACAAATAATTAAGACAAATATAAGAAAAATACAAAATATGAAAAATACAAAACTTAAACTAAAATCACGATCAGGTATGAAACCTGAAAACCCGAATTAAAATCCTGAAGAAATGGAACGAAAATCGAAGACAAGACTGGAGACAACAGACAACACGTCTGTCGCGTTCGAAAGGTAAATAAGGAATGACTCCCCGCGCCTTCGTACTGCTTCGCTCGCTCCTCGCTTAGCGCCTATAATCCGGCACGAATAGACATCTGTTGTTATGTTGTTATCGCTCTCGGCCGCGCCGACGCTCCGTTTCCGAGAAATACATTCCGAAACACGAAATATAATTATTACGAAGTACGAAAATCTCAGAGCTCGAAAGAATGAGGAAAAATTCAAGAACATTAGAAAGCAAAATAAAAATTCAATAATGTCTGAAAATAAAAACATTTACACATTTAGAAAATGTAATTGCAATTGCAATTCCATTTCAATCACACAAATTAAAATTTTTAAAGACTCTACATGTGCCTCTTGTTCTAAATTTACACTCATATAAGGTAAAATTAAGTGAAGGAAAAATGAAGGAAATATAAAATAATTTCCCCAATTTAGTGCATTTCGAAGTCGGCGTATTTTTTCTTAAAATTGTTTTATTTGTTCCTCGCGTATAATGCGTTTATTATATCGATCGTGTGTTCAGTTTCCAACAAAGATATTCTATTTTTAACTATTTTTAACGCGAGTGTTCGCGCGTCGGGTCAAATATTAACTTTTTATAATTGTTGTCGAAGGTTGTAAATCTTCGTTGACCCATGGCGTTTCCACAACTTGTTACGGTAGTGGAATAATACGTAGAATTATTATTGAAATAGAATTTATAGAGTGGTTCAGAGTCCTCCACACTGATGTGACCAAGTTAATGAAGGATGTAGTTCATCATCGCACTAACTGCAATGGTTGTTGTGTGTTGTTGCAGTTGATAGTTACTGCGATTTGTAAGACTAAGTATATTTCAACCAAGGGTAGTCTAAGACTAATTATATGTATATGTATATGTGTATGCATATGTATATACTTAAATTATTAACATGTTTTAATTCACACATATATGTACATGTATACATAAAATCTCTCATTTAAGCTTGCACACATATCTTCCCCACAATCAATAATAAAATTATTTTCCCATAAACCTCACCCTGTACATTTTTCATCAGACATCTCAACATTTGATAATTACAACGAAAAATATAAATGTTTCAAAAATAAAGAAGAGCAGTCCAACGATCGCGAATCAAAAGACAATTTTCGCCCACAGTTTGCTCGGCAGCCTGATCGTTCAACAATCAAATTCCTTATCGTTAATTTCGCCGGCAAGGAATTTAACGCGTTCCTTCGGCCGCGATGTACTGCCGTCCCTAATGAAATTCAACGTTGCGTTCACGCTCGATAAAGTTCAGCAACCCCGTAGAATCTATGGCGAACGATCCACAAACCTGAATCTCTCCGTCGAGCCTCCGTTAAACGATTCTTTCGGAATCCAATTTCCTCCTCATCGACGTGTCCGCAGATTTTGGCGTGGCATCAGGACACAAAGGATGCAATTTGTACATTAACGGGCGAAGGTTCCCTTGAATCTAATTAAGAACCTTGTTACATGCGATGATATAACAATTTGCGTTAGGTGTACTTACGATGTAACAATCTATTACATATCTGCAAAATAATCGTTCCTATGAGTTATTAATTCCTGAACGACGATTTCAATAAACCATAAATGATCAATAAGAGCAAAATAAGTAGTAATGGAATAATTACAAATATTTAGGAAATTCTAATAGTTGGATGCTTTTGATCAGATGAAAGAGACATGTTTGATAACTGGGTATGTACAGAAGAAACCACCTGTTGATTTTTAGAGATTTTTAGAGATTTGAACATTTTAGGTTCAGTTTAAGAATTTGGGGATGCAAGTATGTTAAGATTCAAGGACTTGGGAATTTTGATTTTTGGCGGTTGAAGGAGTTGATGATGTAGGGATTTGGACAACTAGGAATTTGGAGATTAAGGGATTTGGCAGCTTGGAATTTGGGGATCCAGGGATTTGGTATTGGAGATAAAAGCGATACACGAATTAACTTTTATATTTGTCTCCATCTAACTATTAATCATCACTAATTATTTCTTCTTGCATTCGCATGTTTCGATTCAATTTTGTTCTCGAATTATTCTCACGTAATTTTATTGTGATTTTGTAATCGTTCTCGAATAAATAGTTTTTCTGTTCTGTATATAATTAATTATGACATTTAATTCGTCCACGGATCTCCTCACCTTCAATATTTGGGAATCAACGAATTTGGACGATCTGGAGATTTGAGAATCTAGGAATTTGGGGATCTAGGGATTTGGGAGTCCAGAAATTGGGGAGTCTAGGGATTTGGAAAACTTGAAATTTGGGGGACTAGAGATTTGGAAAGCTTGGAATTTGGGGATCTAGGGATTTGGGAATCCAGAAATTTTGGGGATCTAGGGATTTGGGAAGTTTGGAATTTGAGGGCCTAGGGATTTGGGAAGCTTGGAATTTGGGGATCTAGGGATTTAGAAAACTTGGAATTTGGGGGTCTAGGGATTTGGAAAGCTTGGAATTTGGGGATCTAGGAATTTGGGAAGCTCGGAATTTGGGAATCTAGGGATTTGGAAATCCAGAAATTTACTGTCTAGGGATTTAAAATACTAGGAATTTTAAGATTTAAGAATTTCGGAACTCAGGAAGATATGTGAATCTACGGACTTGGAACTCTAGAAGTTGGAAAGCCGAAAATTTGTAGTAAAGATATGGAAGTCTATGAAGTTTGAAGTCTAGAAATTTAGGAAGTTGAAAGTTTGAAGTGAAGATATGAGATTCTACTAAATTCAAAGCCTATATATTTAGGAAGCCGAAAATTTAAAGATCTAGCGATCCAAAGACAAAGAAACTTAGAAATAATACTATATCTAAGAATTTGAAAAAATTAAAATAGAAAATACAAGGATTAAATATTAAAACACCAAAAATTAGATTAAACCTAAGTCGATATGAAATAATTTTCGAATCCACATCTTTCTCCTAATAAAGTTTCCATTCCGTAATATTGGTCCAACTCCTAAACCCGTTGCTCAAAGTACCAACCGCAAACGTCATCCATCGCAAGGCCACGTCATAATTTAGTATTATCCCCTTCATACATCCATTTGAAACAATATCATTCTTCCAGCAGTTAAAGTGGAATGAATCCATTATTTCCAGCAAAATACTTCAGTTAGACAGTACATCAAGTGTCTCCGAGTGAATAAAATCGTCATTACGGCAGCTCGTGGCACGTCGCTATCCAGACACTTGCGATCTAGCCAGGCAAGCAATAATCATTAGCCATTAGCGAGAGGATAGCAAGGCGTAGTGTTCGCGCAAAATGGCTTGAATAGCAAAGGCTTGGATGGTGAGGGGTTCGGTGGGGGTGCGAAGGAGGTCGGCAAGGGAGGACTGGCAGAGATACGAGAGTTTAAATAACTCGGTACCGGGGTAGATAAGGAAGCCCATGCCAAACCGAGCCGACGAAGTTGCACGGCTCCCGAAGTTGGTGTGCTCGTAAGCACTATTGTTTCGCTTATTGCGTCGATTGCTTTGGATCTCGACATAAGCGCACACACTCTCTTGTATTTCTCTGCCACCGGTTTCGTCCCTTCTATCCGGTCCTTCCTCAACTTCCTCCCGGCAAACCCTCTTTCTCCGCAGCTTTTCCCCCAATGGAAGGAGATCAGAGTGGAAACTGCATTTAACGCGGCGTTCCTTCTGTTGTGGCTGTTTCCCTCTGATTTAGAGGAAAACTTACCCTGCACCACGGCGAAAGACCAAGGAGAGATTATGTAGGTCTAACTGCATAGGGATTAATAAATCAAAGGGATTAAGTGGGCTAAAGTATTTCCTCGTGTGTGCACGCCAACACGGATCCGTTCGCAAAACAGATGGATTGAAACTTGCGAGAGGAAAACATCAAAGACTTGTCTTGTCAGTTTCCTCGCCTTTTGGATGACGTGGCACACCTTTGAATGTTTGCTCTCTTCAAATTTTTATTTCTTGAAGGATAAGGCGTTGCTTTTGTATTTCGTCGACTGTTATTTATTTACTTTTCATCTTTTGATTTTCTGTTTTAAATTTATTTTATACCTTGAAAATTGTTTAGAAATAATAGTTGTATGCGTTTATATTCACTGTGATGGAACATGTGTCACATGTACTGTCATAATTTCACATATGCCCAATAGGTTCTATTCGTTACGTATATGTTTGTAAATGTATTTTCGTTTCACATATATCTCCAAATGCATTCTAATTATTCCACGTATGTCTACAAATAAATTGTTCTAGTCATTACATATGTACAAAACCTATTATTCTAATAATTTCATATATGTTCACAAATGTACCACGTATGTTTACAAATACATTGTTCCAGTCATTACACATGTGTCTACACATCTATTATTCTGATTGTTACACAAACATATATAGAAGTAGCTTTAATCGAAGTAGTTTCAATCGAGTAGTTATTAAAAATTAATTACACACGTTCCAGCGAAGTGCGTTACATTGCAGTTGCATTGTGCATATGTTAATGAAAACATTATTTCAGTAAATATACACAGTCTGTAACAACTTCTAGTCAATGTATACACTTACTAAACTACTTAATAAATATATTCAAATTACCGCTTCAGTTTTTCGTTCACCATTGAATACTTCTAATTATGTCAAATTTTAATTAAAAGTTTGAAAGGTGATGAACTAATTTTTACTTGTATCTAATACTTTTGTACTACTTTCACCTCTCCAAACAGGTTGCAAGTAATTTAAGTAAACCTTAATCGAATCACGCGAGCGTGTCGCACTACATATGTCTAATTCTAGCGTGGTCAACGTGTTAATTACAGTTTCGGTTTGTCTACGTGAGTTCGCTGCAGCAAAGTTGTTGATATATTAGCAGCGGCCGAAAGTAAGACGTAGAACTTTAGCACGACTCAAGTGCGATTAAGGCGCAATTTTGCAGGAAGGTCTATCTAGCACCAAAAAGCTAGAAACGCTGCAACTTCGTAACGCAATTAATTCGTAGAAGAATCCCGTGGCAAATAGGAACACGAGTGTAATTTGCGGTGAAACTTTCCAGCCCTTTGCCCGGTTGCAAACGGTGGAAAAAGCTTGTTCATAATGACAAGGTCAACTGTGCGCGACGAGTAGTTTCGCGTTTTGAAATGGTTCCGCAGAAAGTTTCCACGGCTAGGAAAAACTGTCGGATTAACGGACGTTAGTAGAAAACGGTCGACCGACATGGCGACGCTTAATTAACGGCAGATACTTTACGGTGTCACGGTGGCTGCAAATTTATCGAACGTTAACGATCGGATGTCCGATACATCGCTGCGATGCACCGCAAAGCTGCATTGCGCGAGACCGCAATGACGTTGCAACCGCCCGGTCGTATGTACTCGTGATTTTCCAGAAACACAAATCCGTGATTTCTGTTCGAAAACGTGCGTCTACGCGACCGTGAGCCTGCCTCCACTATTGTACACCATTGTACGATGAAAATGTGCTTAGATCCACGGCTTCGTTGTCGAGCCGCGCACAAACACAAAAGCTGCACGCTTTGTAGCGGTGACGTAAAATGATGCATGGTTTCGTATCGGTAATTACCTGGTCGTGCTGTAGCCAGCGGTAACGATGAAGAGGAAAATTACGTAGTAATTGCACGGCTCGTTTGTCTCCGAATTTCACGGAAATACCATGGAAAATCACGTTTCAAAGGTAAAAATGCGCAAGGAAGAAAAATCGATGCATCCAATAACATTTTTCAACCGCACTTTTGCTAAAGTAAACATTATTTTTATTAAGGACAAATTAAGACATTGTCAATATAATGCAACGGGTTGACCTTAATTGAACAGTTTTCGTATGAAACCAAAAGTGACCTAAGGTTACTGATGTATACTCTTATGTGGACATACATCTTTTTTTCATGTGAAACCAAATGTGATCATGTAAGGACTTTCTGAATAATAAACCGTCTTCACCTTATCTGAAATAATGCATATTATATTCCTCTGAAATTCTCTAATTGTTAAAAAAGTTTAAAACAACGTATCATAATCAAAAGCATACTTGCACCAAATGTTTGCTTACACACGTCAACTGCATCACATGTTTTTAAATAGAACAAATATTTCTCAGAGTATTATTCATGTTTAAGTACAATTATTAAGTCAATGTGATGTTAGATGGTTATAATATAATGTGATGGTTAGATGCTTACACACACGTCAAATGCATCACGTGTTTTTAAATAGAATAAATATTTTTGACGGTATTATTCATGTTTAAGTACAATTATTAAGTCAATATGATGTTAGATGGTTGTAATATAATGTGATGGTTAGATGCTTACACACACGTCAAATGCATCACGTGTTTTTAAATAGAATAAATATTTTTGGCGGTATTATTCATGTTTAAGTACAATTATTAATTCAATGTGATGTCAGACGGTTGAAAAGGAAGTTGGATAATGAATTGTGCTTATCGTGCAATCGCTTTAATTATCCTCGTTATGAGGTTTACAAACCGAATTGAAGGACGATGCAATATTTAGAGTGAAAATCAATTTGGTGGGTACAATGGGTACTTTGTGCTGGCGGCAACAAAAGGACTAAGAAAAGCTCGCTGCGACGGACAGTTGAAAGTGATGCCGAAAGTTGGACCAACAGGGTCAGAAAACAGTCGTTAAAGCAAAGAAGCTGTTCTTAGAGTAGCAGCGGAAGAACACGAAGGTAGAG
Organism: Megachile leachella; assembly: GCA_963576845.1. Classification (NCBI taxonomy): domain Eukaryota; kingdom Metazoa; phylum Arthropoda; class Insecta; order Hymenoptera; family Megachilidae; genus Megachile; species Megachile leachella. Next base: position 6,182,935 of record OY756254.1, on the reverse strand, counting down.
ATAGGAGGTCCGAAGAAAAGAAGAGGAAGAAGAAGAAGAACCGTCAACTTCGCTCTTTGCTTTTCTTCCCCGCCAGTCGGCCTATCTCCTCATCGCGCCCGAGGCGGGATGACAAATCGCAACTATTTCGCGAGGGGTTAAGATTTTTCTTGCTCGTCCGTATGATTTCAACGTCGCCATGAACACGGACCAGCTGTAAACATTCATAGCCGCCTCGTTGAAAGCTTGCCAGAGATAATTAAGCAAACCAACTCCGTAGCTGCGAATCAAATTAATACTGCATCAAAGCACGAATGCTTCGTAATTAAAACGTTGATTCATCGTTCGTGAATCATTCAAGTGCAGTAGGTTCTCGTCGTGTTCCTACGTTTATAAGGGCCTTCATTGGTAGTACTTACACTGTCGTAAGAAACGAACATATCGCCGGTGTATATTGCAATGGTATCGTTCTGATCAATGGTTATGTACTTTTTAAGTTTTTTTATTTTTCTTGTGGTGATCACAGGTTCCTAGGTTGTGACTTTGGAATTACAATTTTTTAGGCATTTGAGAACGTGGAAATTTGGGAGTGTAGAGATTTTTGGATATAGGGATTTTAGAATCTTGATATCTTGGGATTTGAGATCTTAAGAATTTTGAGATCTAGGGATTTTGGGATATAGGGATTTGGAGGATCTAGGGATTTTGGGATATAGGAATTTTGAGGTTTACAGATTTTATGATCTAGGGATTTTGAAATCTAGGGATATTGAGATCTAGGTATTTGAGAATTTAAAAATTTGAATCTAGAAATTTGGGAAGCTAAATATTTAAATATCTAGGGATTTGGCGATATAAGGATTTGAATATCTAGGAATTTAGGGATCTAAGAATTTGGAAATCTAAGAATTCCTTGATCTAGAAATTTGTGAATAAAAAAAATTTGAAATATGGATATTTAGAAATCTAGTAATCTAACAATTCCAAGATTTGAAAGTTCAACAAATTGAAATGTTACATCTATTGAGATACAGAACTTGATCAACCTTAATTTTTGAAACCTAAATTACGAATACAAGAATTTACAAAATCAATAAATTTCATAATTACAAAATTGAAATTCCACTGTACAGTTTTAGAAACCTAGAAATTTTTCAATTTTTAGACTTGAGACACTAAAAAATGTAAAAATGGTGAAATCTAAAATAGAAAAAAAGTGAAGTTTATACGATCGTCTACGTCCGATAGGAACGTATATTGCGCGAAGCAATCTGCACAGCTCGGAAGCTGTATCGATCGGCGACGATAATCGATGTAATATCCGTGACGATTCGTCGTGGACGTGGCACGAGATATCATCGATTCGCATGACGCTCATTAATTCACGAGCGAGTGGTAGGGTCGTGCTTAAATCATTAGGATTGCGACCGCGAAGACCGACAGGCCGATTCTCTGGCATCGGTTAGGCTCGTTGACAAATTGTCCATTGTATCGGCACGGGAAGGGGTGCAACGATTGGAACCTGCGTGCTAGCCGGATTTACACGCGAAATTCCAACTAGCACCAGACCCGTGGAAACACAAAAGCACCCTGTTACCGATTGAACAGTGTACCTCGGACAGGTGGAGAGGGAACGACAGAGGATACCAGAAATGGATAGCGCGATAAGCCCCTGATTGTGATCCAATAGATCGGCCTGGATCGTACCTGGAAATTAATGACACCGCCGAATTCGCTACCTTCCTAAACTTCACGTGCCTTTGTTGCTGATCGACGGTTTTTTATCTAGGTTCTCTTTATACTTCAGTACAATGATTTTAGAACGACAGGAATAGGTACAAATTTTTGATTTCACGAACTTTCATACTTTTTTATTTATGGGTATGGATGCAAATTTTTGAAATCACGAATTTCTAAATGTTCAAATTGTTTGTTTATAAATATCAATTTTCTAAATGTTCAAATTGTTTGTTTATAAATATCAATTTTCTAAATGTTCAAATTGTTTGTTTATAAATATCAATGTTCTAAATGTTCAAATTGTTTGTTTATAAATATCAATTTTCTAAATGTTCAAATTGTTTGTTTATAAATATCAATTTTCTAAATATTCAAATTGTTTGTTTATAAATATCAATGTTCTAAATGTTCAAATTATTTGTTTAGAAATATCAATTTTCTAAATGTTCAAATTGTTTGTTAATAAATATCAATTTTCTAAATGTTCAAATTGTTTGTTTATAAATATCAATTTTCTAAATGTTCAAATTGTTTGCTTATAAATATCAATTTCCTAAATGTTCAAATTGTTTGTTTATAAATATCAATTTCCTAAATGTTCAAATTGTTTGTTTATAAATATTAATTTTCTAAATGTTCAAATTGTTTATTTATAAATATCAATGTCCTAAATGTTTAAATTGTTTGTTTATAAATATCAATTTTCTAAATGTTCAAATTGTTTGTTTATAAATATCAATTTTCTAAATGTTCAAACTGTTTGTTTATAAATATCAATTTTCTAAATGTTCAAATTGTTTGTTTATAAATATCAATTTTCTAAATGTTCATATTTTGTATCGTATAAATGTCAAACTTTAAATAATAAATGTACTGAAATTTGCAGTCCATCACGCAGTCCTTAAAACTCCCTAAAACTTGCCAAACGAAATTTTTCATCCCCAAGTAGAATATGAAGGTATATTTGCTGTCGACTGTACTCGGACGGTAAATTGAAGGAAAAAAGATGAAGAAAGATGGAAAGAAAAGAATTCTCCCGCGCATACGTTACGACCAAGTATTATTACTCCGTGGTCCAGATCCCCCTTATTGCCTTTGTTTATCGAATACGAGCTCTTTCAGTGGGCCGAGCAGCTTCCGCGTATAAAAACAAAAAAGAAACGTTAAAACTAGGTTATCATAAATGATGACGCTGCGTTTTATCAAACGGAATACCGGACGGTTTTGTGTAAGTTAAAAAAAGTACGATATTAAACGAGTCGTCCGATAAATTATATCCCGAGTTCTTTGCGTTGTTACAGCAGGGCTCGTGTTTATCAACGAACAATTAATATTTATTCCGAATTTATTTCCGGCCCTTTCGTCGATAGATTTATTCGAAACGCCCGATCGGGCGCTGTAAACGCGTTACATGAAATATGTCGCGAATTGATTAGAATGTTGAATATCGTTTAAAATATTGCTTCGCTCGCAAGCGCGTGATAATTGAAATTTTTGTAATAAGCGTTCCACTTTTAATCACGGTACCATTTTAATCGTAAATACGCGCTACCTTAATCATCGATCTGATTATGAATTGATTACTCTCGCGAAACGCAATATTTCTCGCGAATAAAAACGCCGATGATTTTTCTTTCTGACGATTGCTTTTATCTTAATTGAACGCCGCTAGGACAGCGTAACAACCGCAAAATAGTTCTTTGCTGAAAAACGTCAGGTTTTTCCCCGTTTTATTTTTAATCGATTTTGTGCTGCTGTTACAGTTATCACCGTGTCGATTACGATTTTATTCAACGCTAAATAAAATTCCTACAAGCTTTCTACATTTTTAATATTTCCGAAGTAAAGTTTGAAAATCTGTGCTACTTTGTTATATTAAATAAATACTTATTGCAATGATCTCGGCTAGAATTTAGCGGAATCTGCAAAAGTTAACCGAAACCTAACCTAACCAAAATAAACGATAAAATAAAGGAAGGAATTTCTCCCACAAATTGTCAGTATTTCCATAATCCCGCATCCATCACCGCTTTACCATGTATTTATCATCATAACCCATATTTATCAGCATAATTTCATTAGGAGACTTTCAGAGACGCACCCTTCTGTCATCCGGTAATTGCGGCCATGTTGATTCGCGCCGATTAATTCCAGCCGCGATTCTCTTTTCCCAGCGCTGATTCCCAGCCCTCTGATTAAAAAACGGCCTGATCTTCGTCAGGTGTTCCAAGATTCATCTTCTTTTGTTGTTGACGTCAGCTCGACGGTAACGAGTTCCACGGAACGAAAACAGCTTGATCGCGTTACTGTGTCCCCACGATTTTCATTCTTGCTTGTTCTACTTAATTTTTCATCCTCCTCCCAGAGAAAAGCTAACTTGACTCCGAAGTTTTTTAGCGTAGAATGTTTCACACAATACGTGTCAGTCAAAAATTTTACAAAAATATGCAACCTTATCCTCTTATCACTTCGTCTACTTAATAGAGTTGAGAACATAGTTCATATAGTTCAATAAGAAAAAAAGTAGAAGGGTAAAAAAAGTAAAGTAAAGTGAAAATAAAATAAAAGTTCAATCGCCCGATTCATCCTTTGTTGTAAGGTGATACAGTCAGAATGTCGATTAGTTCACTGGTACAAACAGGAAGTCAATTTTTGCGACGCTACCTGTTGAACACTTCTGACAACCGATTAGGTTCGCGGACATATTCTACGTGTCAGATTTAGTTCGGCAAAGCTGGCGAGATTTTCCGCGGCTAAAACACGTTTCGGGGTAACCATGACCATATATCGTGTAATTGTGTCCGGGTACATTCGCGGACGAGGATGTAAACACGTCGATTGCATATTTAACTTTCGTTGATCACACGCAGCAGGCGATAGTATTTAACGCTTCTCGCCGGTTCGAATGAATGTCGTTCATTATACAGATTCCAGGAGAAACGCTGGAACAAAAGTTAAATAATGGCATTGCAAACGCATTTTCCGACTGAATAACCCTCTATCAGAATATTTTTCCTGTATTTCGACGCTGGTTTTGTGAGTTCTGCTTCGAATAATGCTATGACGCTCTTGTTTGAATATATGACATCGTTATTTAGTACCGTATATGCAAAGGTGAAGAGAACATGGGGTTGTGTAGAAATACGAGATACCGGGGTTTATGTACAGTACACTCGATAGCAAATGTGAGATAAGTTTAGAAATTTCGATTTTTCCTGGTTGAAAAAATTGGGGATGTGAAGAATGAAAAACAAAATGAAAAGGGAAATAAACAAATACTAACACATCAAGTAACATATAGAACTAGTTTTTACCTCAACAAAATATGACAGACACTTCCATAAAATCGCAACAATAAAATTTTATAATATAAAATGAGAAATCTGAAACTGTTGAATTTTCATAATTGAGTGGCAAAAATAAATCTGAATCGATAACTTATAAAATGTCGGTAATTAGATGTCGATAAATATGAACATTAAATTATCGACTATTAACTTGATGCCACTCGATTCAATTCTAGATTCTCAAATATTAAAATAAAATAATTGTAATATTGCTTTATGTGCTTGTTTTTTTCTTCATGAAATTTCTATATTACATTCTGTTATCGTGTGTCGTGTTGATCTGATATTTCTTCCCATCTTTTATAATTACAAATATAAAGAGTTTAAAAGTTATGTGTTTAATTTAATTGTTTAATATTATAGTATATTCCATTAGAAACCAGTCATTTTGACTGGTTGGTAGTTCTAGTGTTAAGAATATAAAAATTTCTGGACATGGAGGTTTCGAGATATACGGAGTTATAAGAATTTGAAATCTTCGAATTTCTTCGGATACATAGGAATTTGAAAATATCCAAAACCCAATAACTCCAAAGTCTAAACGAATGTTCGAAAATAGTATCGTAACGTCAGCACCGGTCGTTGAGCACTCGCAGCTTATCGCATGTCACTTGTATCCACAGCCACACACGTATCAGTTGTATCCTATATCTTGGAGGTGGTGTCGACCAGAAACGTCGTCCAGCGGCGCAAAAATATCGATTCCCTGTGATAACCTGACCGGGTAGGTCGGCTTCGCGCGGTTTTCGCCGAGAACTCGTTGAACAGGAGCACGATATCGCGGCTGTTATCTAAATAACGTAATCGACAAGCTGGGAAACTATTTCGATACGGCGACAGGTACGTACGTATCTGGGCTGCTATCTGTATTTCATGATGTATATCACGGCGACATTCGCGAGAGTGCAGTTACCCAAAATGCTTGTACGCAATCGAAACAATGGCCCAATTGCGATCGCCAGACCCCATACTCCTAAAGCCTACAATTTCCATTTAACACGGTTGTCTGTAAGCTTCGATGTAATTCGACGGTACCGCGTGATTAGGTTTCAGCTGTACCAGCATTTCGAACCGGATTTCGTCGTCTGCCCACGCGTTCGTTAATATCTCTCCCTCCTCGATAATTTATGCTCGCGAAACCGCAATCACTGGTCGAGAAATGGATTTTGTTCTATCGGACTTTACTTCATTTACGACGGTATATCATGCGAGAATTTATTAGAAATTATGAATCCTACTTCGAGATTATGTATGGACGTCAGTAGCGTATGTCGTTACCAACCCATAAGTTGGCGTAATCGATTTAAAGTAAAAGAAGCTCTATTCTCACCATGAACACATCCATTTTTCTATTTTCACCAATTGAAACCGTAGTTCTAAATGTTTGTCAACCTCTTTACGCGCTAAGTCATAGGTTAACATCGATACACTTAGGTTGTAATATTGTAGATGATGGAGATTTTGAAACTTCACGATTCGAATATTTGAGATCCCACCTATGAATTTTTAAATTAGCAAGTTTTTAATTTTCTAAGTTTCTAATCCTTTCCGAACTATAATTTGCAAAATTCCAGCACCCAAATGTCTAAACCCCAAATCTCCACCATTGAGATTTCTCGAGTTCCAAACTTTCCAATTCTCCAACTCCCAAATTTCTAATCAAACTTCTCACGTAATTTGAAATTTCCAAATAATCCTGTTTTAGTGTCACAACACAATTCCAGTAATCGGATCAAAAACTTGGGAAGCATAATCCCTTTATAGAAGTCAAATGATATTGAGCGTAAAATCGGACGATGACCGAACGAAATCATAGGGGTTTGATGCGTTTCCTATAGATAAGTATACAAGATAAACCGTTTATTGATATAGATTGATAACCAGTACCAGCGGAAAATTCAATTATCGGAAAGGGTAGTAGTTGAATATTTCGTCGAACTTATTGAAAACGAGATATAATCGTGAATACATCTGCTGTAAAATTTCGTGCAATATAAAAGATATTTTGAATTTTGAGGAAGATTGAAATGCGTGGATCATTAATGAAATTATTTATTAAGGAAACTCGTTCGGAAAACAGGACATAAGGCTTGCGCATAGTTAACGCACCGTTGGCAAAGTATTTAATGTTTGAATAACGTCGAAACAAAGTTTGGAACGAGAGGAAAACGCCGGGTATTTCGGTACGGCGGCCGTGCCATTCATTATGCTATCTTCCGTGTTCGAGATGTGTCATGCCGACGAGCCGGTGAAACTTTCCGGACAGACTCGTTAATTAATACGTTTAGATATTCATGCCAGAAGATATCGACGAAGTTGGCGGAACTTGCGGCTTACAACGGGACGTTTCGCGACAGAATTGCCCGTTAAAGCGGGCAAAGCTAACACCGCGACGGCAGGAACGATTGGCTCGTTGCCGGAAAATTTTCAAGATCGTCACGACGAAAAATTACGTTAGAGCATTGGCTTTTTGCGAGAGGGATTCGATTTCGTTTGATTCGTATCAACTTTCTAAATGACTCGGACTTGGAGTAGCATAACGACAGCCATTTTGATGCGTACCGCCATTTTGTGGTGCAATCTATCATTCAAATCATAAGTAATAGATACAAGGCGCATAAGTAATACATTTTAATACGAATATGTTATTGTATGTTACTGAATATGTTCTTTATAAAGAACAGTGTTCTAAACAAGTGTTATTTACAAATGATACATGTGTAAATATTAAAACAATTCAAGAAACTACTATAATGCAATTTTACATTGATCGTAATTTGAAGCAAAGTCATGACTGACAGATGGAAGCGTTACAATTTGCGATTGAATCAATCGATTGATATAATTAATCATCCACCACTAATTACAAATATAAATCATCAGTCATCATTACTTTAGAACGTTGATCGTTAAATATCTTTTTAACTAGCTTTTAATTATAGTTTGATATCTTCCCTTTTGATCAATTTATAAATAACAATAGTATTACAGAAATTCCGATATTGATTTATTGTTTTTCATTATATTTTATTTACAAAATTCTCTCCTGCTTTTAGTCAACGTAAAAGAATATAAAACAAAATACTTTTGATATCATTTTTATTATGAAATACTAAAAGTAGTTAATAAAGAGTAGATATAGAATAATTCGTTACATCAGTAATTATTACAACCCTTAAGTATTACTGCAATTTAATAATAATGCAACTAATTTAACCACAAATTCCGTTAATTACGATTTATACTTGTTCCTCCGCGTTCATATAAATTTACAACACGGTGTCTCTGCGCAGTAAAAGCGCTATGACGAGTAAGTTTTCTAGACGATTCAACAAAATCACGATTCCCAACACCTCCCGCAAATTAGCAAGCTCTCAAACGCCAATTTTCCTCCGTGTTTTTCCAAGCGGTTCACTTTAGCCGCGCGATACAATTTACATTTTCTGGATGGAGTCGCGTAAATTGAAGCTATTTGTTTAAATCGTCACAAATAACCGTGATTCGAATACGATAACCGCGACGAATGAGGCTGAACGTATAGCTTCTCAAACTTTCATGAACCCAGACACGCTTCCGGGAACGATAATGTTTTGTGAGCCATTAATTCTTATGCATTGTTCTCAGAAGACCATGAATTTCGCAATGAACTCATTTTGTTAATGGACTTAGTGGTTTTAGTATAGAGCTTTGGGATATGGTGTGAATCTTTGATGCTTTGAATTTGGGATTTTGGGAATTTTTGGTGGGTGAAATTTTGGGATTTTAGGAATTTAGGGTTTTAGGGTTTTAGGGTTTTGGATTTTGGATTTTGGGGTTTTTGGGTTTTGGGGTTTTGGGGTTTGTGGGTTTTTGGGTTTTTGGGTTTTTGGGTTTGGGGTTTTGGGATTTTGGGGTTTTGAGGCTTTGGATTTTGGGATTTTTGAAATTTTGAGACTTAGAGACTTTGGGACTTTGGAATTTTGGAATTTTGGAACTTTGGAATTTTAGAATTTTGGAATTTTGGAATTTTGGAATTTTGGAATTTTGGAATTTTGGAATTTTGGAATTTTGGGACTTTGGAATTTTGGAATTTTAGAATTTTTGAATTTTGGAATTTAGGAATTCTGGAATTCTGGAATTTTGGAATTTTGGAATTTTGGAATTTTGGAATTTTGGAATTTTGGAATTTTGGAATTTTGGAATTTTGGAATTTTGGAATTTTGGGATTTTGGGATTTTTGAAATTTTGGGACTTTGGGACTTTGAGACATTGAAATATTGAGATTTTGAGTTTATAGAATTTATAGTCCTTGAAATTTGAAGATTTTGGGACATTAGGAGTTTGAAATTGAAGGATTTTGATATCCTGAATTTTTATGAATTTTTAAGTCCCAAAATCCCAAAATCACAAATTCTTCGATACCAAAGTTTCCAAGTCTTAAAACTAAAACTCCAAAACTACCAAAGTCCCAAAATTCTGAAGCTACCCCTAAGACCCCAAACTTCAAGTTTCCAAAAATAGTCACCTGCAAAAATTAAAAAGTCGCAAACATGCAAAAGCTCCGAGGCCCGAAATTCTAAATGCAAAACCATCGAAAATCAGCTGACTTCAGAGTCGACCCACACTTTGGGAATCTCTGACCTAACGGCGGATGGTCGAGTCGGTCTCAGAGGGTTGCATCCATCCGTTTGAGTATGCCATCGAGCTTTTCCAGAGGGGCAAGGGGGTGGTCGGAAGAGGGTCGAAAAGAGTTTGAAATGGAGCGAACCGTGACTGAAGCAGAGCTCAGCTGTCGGGCGCAGCCCGTCCGTGGAGAATCGCACGGTACAGTCGTCGTTAAAAGTTGCACCGTACACATCCTTTCTCCGAGCACTAATTACACTCGTGAAAGTTTCATTACTGTCACACCGGGACCACGCGAAGTTTCACGTTTTACGAACGACCGACTAGAATTCGCAGCATCGAACAATGAGTTGTCCATAACTTCTCGAACCCCGCCGCTGCATTCGCTTCAAGTATGAATTTTAAACTGACTCTCGATGGAACAGTTTGCCCTCCGCGATTTTAACGCTCCACAATAGAGAGCTACGAATAAATCAAAATCCTGTCCAGATTATGTCCGCGAAAGCTGCCTTCCGTGGAAACTCCTGGCTGCCATAAACTCGCTAGTTTTTATTTTCAACCCTTTTTTTTTCACTTTCTGTTTACGTACGGTTTTTGTCGTCTCCCGAGTTTTTTGGTGTGGAAATTAGAAGTTTGGAGAATTTTAAAATTGAGAAAATTTGATGTTCAAAAATTTGGGAATCGAAGGATTGAAAAATTTGAAGGTTTGGAAATTTTGAGGCTTAGAATATAAAAATGTACAAAACTTATTTAAAAACACTGTAACAATAACAACTTAAATGGCGAAAAACTCATAAACCCAACCTAACCGAAATACTCATAAACCTAACCTAACATAAACACTCATAAATCTGACATAACGTAAACACTCATAAACCTAACCTAACCCAAACACTCATAAACCTAACCTAATCTAAACACTCTTAAACCTAACCCAATCTAAACACTGATAAACCTAACCTAAACTAAACACTCACAAACCTAACCTAAACTAAACACTCATAAACCTAACCTAATCTAAACACTGATAAACCTAACCTAACATAAACACTCATAAATCTGACATAACCTAAACACTCACAAACCTAACCTAACCTAAACACTGATAAACCTAACCTAACCTAAACACTCACAAACCTAACCTACACTAAACACTCACAAACCTAACCTAACCTAAACACTGATAAACCTAACCTAACCTAAACACTGATAAACCTAACTTAACCTAAAAACCTAAAAACCTAAAAACCTAAAAACCTAAAAACCTAAAAATTTAAAACACTAAAACCTACAAACCTTGAAACCCAACAAAATCTCAAAATCTAAACATTCGGAAATCCAACACTACTAAAGCACCACATAAAGTCCAGTTTCCCTTATCAAGCTGCATTTTGGTCTCGAATGTACACACGACGGGCGATTCTGCTTGTGCCGGATATGGTTCAGAAGAAGGCCGTTTCGAGCGAGTATAGTATCCATGTCATTAACGTTTCCGTTCCTTGCAACCATTTCCAACGTTATCCTGATTGTTTCACGCGACGATACGTTGCATGGATAATTTGTTCGAACGAAAACGCATGGGTTGTTCTACCAAACCCTCGCTATGTGTCCATAGTAAATGCGTGGAACGAATTCTGTAACCCTCCTCTTCCTTGTTCCTACATGTATTCGATGCTTCAAGTATCAACGATTTATGCGGACTATGTTCAAGGCGTGTCCTTTTCGTAATTGTTAACAGACTCGGAAAGGATACCATACATCTTAGTTACACGAAAATGTACCGTAACAATTTTTTATATAGCTGGAGGGATAGCAAGATTTTTCTCTTTGACTGTTATAAAAATTATTTTGTATATCGTTTTCCTTAAACTTTATATGAATATCTTCGTATAGGTTCTTAATTGTTAATACGGAGTGGTTGACAATTAGTAAGTGGTTTATATTAAATACTGGATGTGGCAAGAATTATTTCAGTCATTTCTAAGTGGCAACATGTATTTGTAATTTGAGTAATTTAACTATACTTCTATTCATCCTTGTTATTGACACGTATGCGTCTTGCTAGATTCTGTCAACTAATAAAAGACAAAAATATAGAAAAAAGAATAAAGTGGTTTGTAAGAAGGCTTATAAGAAGAATGGAGTGTCAGATGTCAACCATTTCGTCTAACTCCACAAAATGGCAGCTCTTTCGGTATTGCCCGAAGGTGCAACATTTTCGGATCACACCCTTAAATTTACTTCTTACGCGATCCACCCTTTTCCCGTTGTTCCTTCTCTCCACTCAGTTCCCCGATCTGTCTGGCGAGGTAATTCCTCGCACGCAAAGTGCTCTCGTAGCAGGGTCGGTTTTCATTTGGCGGACCAAGCACGCACGCTTCGTTCACATTGTTTTCCCGGTCGCTGTGCGCAACGCTCTTTTGTAATTCTCTGACTACCCTTGCCTTTCTCGCGTTGCATTCATCCCCTAACACGCATCTCAACCTACAACCCCCAACAAGCGTGTGCATCGGCGTAATCAGTCCTTCATCAACGCCGTCGTAACCAGGCCGACCGATCAAAGAGCAGCCCTTTGAACAATGGCTGCACCTTGCAAAAATACGCGTATCTAGGACCTCTGTCTTCGACGCCACAGAGCCACCCTTCTTCTGTCATTTTTTTCTTCGGGTTTGAAGTTCCTGGGATTATTCTTATTTCGCGCGGTTTTTGTTGGCATTTAGACGCCTTCGAGGCGAGATGTAATGACGCAAAGGGAGTGACAGAATCAAGATGAATTACAGGGAAGCTTTCAAAGAATGTAGAATGCAAGATCCTGAAAATGTAATTTATTAAACAGGAGAAACAAACTATACTTACAATAGATTAATCTACTCTGTACTAAGCTCCACTTCTTTGTACATAGTGAAAACCACACTGACTTTTTCTCCAAATGTCAAATTCTCTCTCTTTCACAATAAATTTATTTGCTAAACACAGTCAACGCCTTTCACGGTTCCATCATCATATACCTGTAAATCATATGTAGCCCAAGATTCATAGATTGTCCTTTTCCACACCCCACAATAGTTGAACAGAGAAGATAGAGGATCATAGTGTTATTATAAAATATTGGTCAAAAGGTTTCATTTGCAATTCACAGTTAACAGCAATCGTACAGATAAGCTAAATCTTAAAAATAATCTACATTTGATTTAATGGATACCGTCAAAAAGAGGGAAAGTATCGCAGTTGTTCCCCTGTTTTGGTATCAGTAAGTGGCACGCGATGGGGTTAATCATCGAATCGGATCCAGAGGGTGGAAAGTTTTTGGAAATGGAAGTTGCTCGTTCGCATAACGAGCAGCGAGTTCCTCACAAGCTCGTAGAGGGTAACGGATGGCACGAGATTTGAGAGGGAGGGGATTGTTCTTGGCCGATCGATGGCGCCAAACAAGCTTTCCGCCGCAATCATTTTTACACTCGCCGGCTTGTAATTACGAGTCATTAGTGGGCGAGAGGAAATTTCGCCAGGTGTCGACTGTTCGCAAGGTGCGACCCCGCGTTTTCCTTCGTTTTAATTAAGGCGACTGCTCGAAGGCCTTGGTCTCGCTCGTATAATGAGCATTCCAAAATTGATACGTGAGTGTACACAGGCGAATGCGCAACGGTACAGAAAATTACATTTTCGAGAGGGCCTTAAATGTCGCCAGTGCGACGTAATTAAATTATGTAACGAACAGAATTTTCATTTCCCCTTCTGGACCGTCATATTCGTTCAATGCTTGCTGTAAACCGAATTGCTAAAAGGTTAATGATGCAACAAACGGTAAAACAGAAATTGCAACGTTAAAGTTGCTGACGTTTCGCGATTTTGTACGATTTTACTGCTCTCGTAAGTGATTCCATGTAAACAACGATAAATGAGTGGTATTCAAAATTTTAGGAAATACTCTAGGTTCCTCGTTAATTTGATTACCGGTGGGATAATTAAATACGTGTGTATTCATTCTACTATAATATTAAGGTACTACCATATTTTGGCTATGCTTCAATTTTTTTTAATTTTTTAATTTTTTTTTTTTATAATAATATTATAAAATATTTGCAGTTATAATACAATTTTACAGTGATATTTAAATAATTGTCGAACCAGAAAATACCTAAACAGTGTTCCAAAAAATTATAAAGAGTGAACAATTTTTCTTCATTAACCCTTTACTACCCATCAAGTATGTTATTCAATAAGAAACATACAACTTCACATGTAATTATATGTATATTAAAATACCAACTTTTTACCGTATAGCAATATTTTAATTTGTGTTTTTAATCAAATTTAAAAGATGCAAGAAAATGTAATTAGAGAAAGTTTAACTTCAATAACGTTCACCGATTTTCCGCAGCATACAAGATGCAACGGGAGATTAAAATGTAGCCGTATCATGAACAACAACTTTCACTGCATCGTTTCAAAGTGTTTACCTAGTTATCCTCGCGACATTAAATCCTGATAAAAAATTCTGATCCCGTTTCTACGATCCGAGTTGGTGTAATCGTGTAATCAAGCTTGCCATCGCGGTGTCTTCAGGGAGTTGTATCGTTTGATTTCGCCTTCGTAATCCGGCCTCGTCTTCCTGCAACTTTTCTACTTCCGTTTCGAAGCTGTCGCTGTATTTCACTTGGTCTCGCCTCCAAACATACTTTCCAACGATATCGAGACTTTAATCCTCTGCTTCGCGCTCCATCATATCGAACGCGCCCCTTTTTACTCGATCAACAGGCCGTGTGCTTCATCCTTGAACATGGACAAACTTTCCTAGCAACTACTCCTTTTTTACCTTTGATGAACGATCCTTTCGGTCGTTTCTTAGTCGTCCACGCTTTTTTAATTTTTTTTCTTAGAAAGAGGTTCAAAGTGCGGGATGTTGGAAGAGGTTCTTTTATAACATGTTTTTGTGGTTTTAGGAGGTGTATTTGTAAGGCGTTGCAAAGATGGCATATTGCGAATGTTTGATGAGGACAGTGTGTGATGTGATGTAGATATGTGTGGTGAATTTGATATGTGGTAAAACAACATATGGTAAATTCAATAAATTGTGAAACAATGTGTGGTAAATTCAATGTAAAACAGTGCATAGAGATATAATATATGTAACATATTCCACATGTCCTATATAACATGTGACAAGTATCACATATGACAATTACAACTTTTAGAGAGTACACACATGGAACTTTCAATGCATAGAAATATAATATGTAACATATTCCACACGTCCCATATAATATATGACAAGTATCACATATGACAATTACAACTTTTAGAGAGTACACACATGGAACTTTCAATGCATAGAAATATAATATGTAACATATTCCACACGTCCCATATATAACATATGACAAATATCACATATGACAATTACAACTTTTAGAGAGTACACACATGGAGCTTTCAATGCATAGAAATATAATATGTAACATATTCCACACGTCCCACATAATATATGACAAATATCACATATGACAATTACAACTTTTAGAAAATACAACGCATGGAATTTTCAATGCGTAGAAAATATAATGCGAGAAAGCTACAACGCGTAGAGAGTATAACGTATGGCGAGTACATGTGGAAAACACATGTGGCAAATCCAACGCGTAGAACATACGGTCCAAACACAATTAAACATACCACTGGTTGATAAATATAATACACAGCTATTACAATATCGTAGAAGTGCAATAGTTTGGAAATGCATCACAGATGGAATCCATATATCACACATGATTACATAATGTGTGCCTAAAGCTATCATAAACCATGCGATAAAGCAACTCATTGCAATGTAAAATAATTATCAGATCATAGACCTGCATATTGCAGTACGAACGCATCCTG
Organism: Megachile leachella; assembly: GCA_963576845.1. Classification (NCBI taxonomy): domain Eukaryota; kingdom Metazoa; phylum Arthropoda; class Insecta; order Hymenoptera; family Megachilidae; genus Megachile; species Megachile leachella. The sequence continues at coordinate 6,167,387 of OY756254.1, read as the reverse complement.
GAAACTCCGAAATAATATAATAAATTGTTGATTGCATCTTTCTGGACGATTTTCAATTCAACAAATGTATGTATAACGATTTGAAATCTCGATCGTATTAAAAAGCAAGAGGGATAAAATGATTTAAAGCAAAGCACACACACTCCGCAGAGCAAAGAATTAAATAAGGTTTTCTGCGTTCGTATTTACACGAAGAGATACGTTCAACTTTGCGTTTGATCTGCTTCTTCTCTACGGCGAAAGAAACGTGTTCAATCTCACGGTAGCTCGTCACGAAGAGAGCGGAGAAAAAAGTGCGGTTGGAAAATCGTGTCTCCACCGTTACCAATTACAATCAGTGGAAAACCTCGAGCCGAAGCCGCTATGAAACGAATCTTTTTCATGATCGATCCAATTCTCAAAAGAACCCTGTTTACAAGTCCGTTCCTTCGTTTCACCGAATTCTCTGGCTCAGCGGTTTCCACCGTTCCTCTTCTTCTCCTGGTTGCTTTCAATCGAACGTGGTTCTTTCGAAACAAAAAGAAGCAGGAAATACAAGCGGACTGATGAAAATTTCGGAACTTGCCAATTTAGGAATTTCAGGATCTGTTTTGCAATTTAGGAATTGGGGAATTTAAGTATTCACGATTAAGGCAATACCTTTAGACAGATGAAAATAAGCTGAAATTTAAATATTTGCAGGTGTTGTAATATGGGAATTTTGGATTTTGAGGACTTGTACATTCAAAGCTCTGAAAATGTGGGATTAAAGAATTAATTTAGAATTCAAAATGTAAGATTTAAGAATTGGATGGTTCAAGTATTCAGGAATTTTAAACGAAGTTGACAGATGAAGAATTGGTAAAATTTCCAAACTTTCGAACCTAAAAATATACACAGAAATTTACATACGGAAAAATGTAGTTTATACAAATTAAATTATTGAACATAGAAATCTTAGTATTTGGAAACTGACGAAAAAATGAAAAATGTGGCTGCATTTATCCCAAGGCAAAAACCTAGCAACATCAAGTCAATGGTAAAATTAACCAAAGATTTCTATTAAAAAGAAGTTAAACGCAACCATCTTTGCATGCAGAAGCATTCACCTAGGTTTGCACACGGTAGGCAGCTAGCACAACAAAAGCAAGGAAATTCGCAGATCTTTTCTGCACGAATTGAAAGTGCAGTTAAATAGACACGTTGCACTAATTGAAGCAAAGTGTTACAAAACGTATCTCCACAAGCTTAGAAATAATTTCAGCGTCGACTTCTTTCGAGCCATGTAATTATTCCGTCGTTGCAAACGTACGTCAATTAAACGTCATCGTAAATGTCGCGCAATTTATGGATCTCCGGTTTTCTCTCCTTTCCGATTTGTCGGGGGCAAAGTTCCCTAGAAGGCACGCCGTAGATACACCGCAGAAATGGGTCCTAATTAGGCGTCACCACGGATAGAATATCGTCGACGTTAAACGATCGCGTTAAATTGAGAGGCGAACGAATGGCGACGTCCTCGTAATTTCGCGTCTCGACGCCATCCGCCGCGTGAACGCCGGCCACTTTTACGGCAAATTATGACGAAACATTCGACGTGCGAGCGAGCACAAAACCCGCACTCGTTCCGTGTTCTCGCGCGATCGTAAAACTCGTGCCAGGCGAAATAACGAGTATCGCTTGGCAGCAGCCTGCCTCGTAGACCGTGTAAACGATGTTCTTCCCTAAAAACGGTGGCTGCGAATAAAATCGACGATACGACACGAAAATCGTGTACACTCGGCTACAAAGTAGACTTCTTTTAATTAGAAACCACGGGTTGAAGGCAATTTTTTTTAATTCTCCAAATCTACCATTTTCGTGGGATCACCTCAAGATCTCTCACGAATTTTGTAGAACCTAGTGATTTTACCAGAATTTTGTACTAGGATCCCAACTGTTTCTTGAAATTTTCTTTAGAATCCTTTGAGCTCTCTTCGGAATTTTCCTATTAACTTTCTATGACCTTAGGGTGCCCTAAATTTTCTTATTACTACCCTAAAAAATTTCTGCTTTCAAGACTTCCTTGTGCGAGTCGTGGAAGACCGTGAAGGCAGTTCAATCTGAGAGGTCAAGAATATTTTGTTAAAAGAAGACCGTCATCGTGATTGGTCGTGAAAGAATTGTCTTTCAGAAGAGTTCAAGTTTCAATAATAAATTTAATCATGACTTCCTTGAAATTTCTTCAATAATAATCTATGCTTATAACTTTACCGATCTCTAAGGTATCACTGGAAAAATTTGATTAATCTGAGGGGTGGTTTCTCCGATTATGGACGTTGCATTTATCAGAATCCTCCCTGCGATAATAGTACGTCTTTCTGCAATAAGATACGTCGACGCAGTCAATTTCGTCTCCTCGATAAAAATGATAAAGAGTCGAGTGAGTTTCGTTAATTCGTTTTGTGGCCAAAGTGACATTTAGTGACCCGAAGGAACATTTCTCCGGTGAAAAATACGAGGGCGGTCGAAACGAGAGCGACGAAGAACGTGTGCCTTTAAAAACAATGAAGGTCATGAAACAAAACTGCGGTGCAACAAAAGGCACCCTCTCTACGCCTTTCCGTCTGTTCGCTCTTATTTTCTTCCTATTTAAACGTCGTTCATTCATCTTTAATTACGGAACATTTCGTTTTTCCGTAGAGAACCGGCTTCTGTAACGCGATCTCGGTACACTTTATCATGCTTCCTTTGTACTTCAGAAAAAAACCTCTCTGTGCTTTGTGCTCCTTCGCTAGAGTATCGTAGGATTTCGTAAACACTTTAATAGTTCAAATATGCAGAATTTTCTTTATAAATACGGTCACATTGCTGCACCGTTGGTAGAAGCGTTTCGGGTGTGGGGCGAACGGAAGAAATAAATACAGTCGTTTCCAGACCATTTTCGCGCGCAAGGTAGATGGGAATAAAGGATACAGGGTGTTACGGTAAAATACTGCGATTAATCTTGAACGGCTGTATCCAGCTGTATTTGCTAATATATTTATGTACAAACTTTGCAACCTTGATCTACTATCTTTACAAAGTATTCATTTTTCGCCGTTTTAAGGAAGTTACACATTTTTTTTAAACAATTACAATTTCAGTATACACTTCTTAATTTTTGTACTTACTTAATTTATAAAATAGATCAAGGGAGGGTGCAAAGTACTGCAACAGTGTCTATGTGGCAGTTTTTCTTTTATTATAACCAGCAAATATTCAACCTGAGTTATCTCTAAGATCCAAGAGAAATGAACCAACACAGGTGTTAAACGTTTAATTTCAAAAGAAGAACCTGCAGAGAAAGTCACCCGAAAATTCGCAAGCTGAAATTTATCAAAGCGATTGAAGTAACATAGTGTCCACCATAACATACAAATCGTCCATCGTTAACGAACAACCGATTGGATGTTTGGATTGTCTGCAACGCTATTATTCGTTCAAATAAAGCGAACGGTTGATTCGCGCGCATTTCCCAGCTTAAGCATGATAAACGAACGCACACGTGTCCGTCTTTGCATATCGGTAGAATGGGAAGCTATGTCCTATCCAGCATTATTCACGGCGTTGTTCGTCACGATTTCTGCTCACCTTTTATTGGATCGTTATTCGGCCGGAATGACAATGCACCAGAGACGAACACTCACCCCCGGGCCACGAATGTCACCATTCGTTCGAGTCGTCATTTTTCAGAAACGTACCATTTCTGGAATTTATTCTGCACCGGTGACGAGCCTCGGCCCGGCTAACCTATTGCTCTACCTCGACTCTTTCACCCGTTCCCAACGGAGCGATCAGAAACCCTAATGAAAATGGGTACGGACGAAAAGAGGACGCGGGATGGACAGGAAGTGGACTGGAATGGTCCGGTGGTAGAAAACGTGTTTTGGAATAATTGGCACGGATTGAAAGTCGCTGAACTCATAGACGGTGAAATAAGTGCATTATCTAACTTGATACACTTTAACGAGGTAATATGAACATTAATTAAGCGGTATGAAATAACTCAGTGATTCAGCAAGCGTGTGGTGTTCACACAAAAACACGACTGTGTGATGTTCATATAAAAACACGACTGTATAATGTTCATACAAAAACACGACTATGTGATGTTCATACAACAGCAACACTGTATGGTGTTTATATAAAAACACGACTGTATAATGTTCATATAAAAACACGACTGTATGATGTTCATACAACAGCAAGACTGTATGGTGTTCATATAAAAACACGACTGTATGATATTCATATAAAAACACAACTGTGTGGTGTCCATACAATAATATGACTGTATGATGTTCATATAAAAACACAACTGTGTGGTTTTCATACAAAAACACGACTGTATGATGTTCATATAAAGACACAACTGTGTGGTTTTCATACAAAAACACGACTGTATGATGTTCATATAAAAACACAACTGTGTGGTCTCCATACATCAACACGACTATATGATGTTCATACAAAAACACAACTGTGTGGTGTCCATATAACAACATGATTGTATGGTGTTCATATAAAAACACGACTGTATGATGTTCACACAATAACATGACTGTATGATGTTCATATAAGAACACAACTGTGTGGTGTTCATTCAACAATATGACTGTATGATGTTCATATAAAAACACGACTGTATGATCTTCATACAAAAACACGACTGTATGGTATTCATATAGAAACACAACTGTGTGGTGTTTACACAAAAACACAGCTGTGTAGTGTTCGCAGAAAAACACGATTTTGTTGTGTTCATACAAAAACAGGACTGTCTCAAGTGACACGATGTCTGACGTTTCAAAGTCATCTAATCTTAAGCTCCTAAAATTCCAGCTAAAATGACAACACTCAACGTCTCAACGTCATAATCTCAACGTCCATCATAAAAAGTTAGCTCCACCCAAAAGTTAACCTCAAAATTCCAATATTAAAATACCTCCCAATACTTCAAAATTGTAAAATGCCAATAATTGTCACTCAATACTCCAATGTCCCAAGTGATGGCACCAAATGTCCTAAACTCTGTCACGTGTCCTCTCATTTTCCCTTCATTATCAGAGATCTTGACAACGTTAAATTCCGAAGTCAATTAAACGTCAATGATTTTTGGGTTCCAAGTGATATGTGTTGGGTAAAATGTCTGTTGATGTCGAAATGGTTGGGAGTTTCTGTTAGGGACTATCCTGGTCAATTTGACACGACCAGTATCCCGAGATGGGATATTTAGTTGGTACAACAGAAACTATTCGTGTCCCGTTTCGTAAGGAATAATTTAGGCCATGGACAATAGTCGATCGTGGGTGGTTAAGCGTGAAATTCGATCGACTAAATTCGTAAAGGACAGTCGAGCCTTCTTCGTGTTCCTTTTCGTGAAAATGCAACGTGGCCGGTTAAGACGATCCGGAACGATCGTCGAAACAACGCATTGTGATCGGGAAATTCTCTGAACAACGGAATTCGATTCTGGAAAACGTTAAAATCGTTTCGGGGGCGAACAAAAGCGAACGCTCGCCCGGTGATAAAATTGTTTCACGTAGGCTAACGAAATTCGTTCATGTACCTGTACGTGTTTGCCGGCGATCGCGAGAGCGGAAGTGAATTTCACGTTTTTAGTCGTATCCGAAACGAAAGCAAAGGATTTTTATCGCTGCGAAACAAGATCAGCGAATTCTTTCCTTCTAACCGAATCCACGCGCGATTAATCTCGTTTCGCTGTCGAACGAGCGACGCTAACAAACGATCGGCTATCCGATTAATCTTTAATCGCGTGTACGTAAATAACGATAGGTATGATATGCACATGTAAATAAGTCACGTTCAGCGACCCACTTGAAAACCGATATACGAGGCGAAAACGTGCGTTCGTTCCCTGTCAGATCGATAGCTACGCGATACGTATGAAGCTTAAATCGTGTGTGGAATCAGTCGGCAAAATATGAAAAGTGCTTCCGATTTGCGTGACTACGTCGGCTCATGAAATTTTATTGGTAAATCAACGTGCTTCGACTTAGCAATCTACTGTTGGAAGAAATTGTTTTGAAACCTCCATTTATGGAATATAAAGAGTTTACCAATCTGGAAAGAGAGATACTAGATATTTTTATTGAATAAGCTTTTGAGGATTTAGTGTCTTTAGATATTGAAAGATCTTGGAGATAGATATTGACTTTGGGGGTAGTTAGGGAATTTTTTAGATATTTGGAGGAATATTTTTGAAAATATGGAGGCATTGAAAATCGAGGGATTTTTAATCCCTTCCCGTGACATTTATTTAACAGATGCGTCAATCAAAACTAACTGTTTAGGGCTATAGCAGTAGAACAAAAAAAATTTAAATGTTATAGCTGTTTTATATTCAGGGATCCTTAATAATGTAACTTATAGCTGGACCAAAATTTCAAGTTGAAGAGTATTTGAGTAAGGTTTGCCACCTTTGAGATGTAAGTGCGTTACGAGTGAGACTTGTCAAAGTACAGGAAGGGGTTTAATATGTGGGATACTGATTTTGGAGAAATTTTGGGATCTGCAGGTTTAGTACTGTTGTGAAATCTACAGATTTCGGAGATTTATAAATTTGGGAGAAATCTTACAATTTTTGGACAATCGTCAACAAGATCTATACTTAAAATAAAATAAGACAAAGAACTGTAGATAAGAATAAGAATAAGAACTGCAGAAAGATGAGTTAGGGGACAGTCACTCATACGGAAGATTGAACAACGTTACGCACGTTTCTCTGGGAATAGCACGATATAAACGCGACAAGATATAAATTAGCTAAAATTCGAGACAAGGGAGGAAAGGTATCCCCACCTGGTCTAAACACGTAGCCATGACGGGACATGTACGTATTTACAAGGGTGACAAGTAGGACAATGAAAGCTGCGCGTTCCACGTGTTTCCTGGCAATCTCTACGCTTGATTTATCTGACGCCGTGGCGTGTTGCTGCAACAGCCTGGAGTCGTCCCGGAACGTGGCACGAAAGCACCCTCTTCACTCTTGATTTCATAAACGTGAGTGGTTTCAGAGAATTTGAGGGATTTTCAACTCGCCACGCGTGCCCTGGATCTCGTTTACACCGAGGCTTTTCTTCTTGTTTCGCTGAAAGACGTGAACTTTGTTGCTAAACTCGACGCGTTTGTCTATCTATACACTCGAGAGACTTCACTAGGAAGAACGTGACGTGGGAAGAGTCATTTTGTCGATTTTTAAGGATTTTTTAAACTTTTTGGATGTGGACGTTTGGAGAGCTATTTGAAGATTTATGGATGTCTAGGGATTTAGAAATGTGGGAATCTTGGGATCTGAATTTAGAGATTGAGTGGATTTGGTGTTAAAAAGGACTATGGAATCTAGAGATTTACGGTTTGAAGGATTAAATTTTTGGAATACAATGTCGAGTGTATGCTGAAACCCTTAAAATCTTTAAGTCCCTACATCCTCCTTTTACAAAATCACTAAAATATACAAATTTTTAAATCGCAAAATTCTCAAACTAAAAAGTGGTTAAATGCGAAAATTCGCAATCCCCAAATTTGTCAAATTCTAAAATCTTCAAATCCCAAAAACCACAATACGAAAATCTTAAAATCCCTCCTTTCAAAAAAACCCTAAAATACACAAATTCATGATCTCAAAATTCTCAAGACAAAAAATGGTCAAATACCAACATTCTCAACTTCCAAATTTGTCAAATTCCAACATCTTAAAATCCCAAGATCTCCAAATTTCTAAATCACAAAATTCTCAAACCCTAAAATAGTCAAATACCAAAATTCTCAATCTCTAAATTTGTGAAATTCTGCAACCTTCAAATCCCAAAATCCTCAAACCCCAAAATCTTCAAATTCCAAATCCTCAAACCCCAATATCTTCAAATCCCAAACTTCTCTTCCAAAATTCCCAAATTCCTAAATCTCAAAATTCTCAAACCCTAAAATAGTCAAATACCAAAATTCTCAATCTCTAAGTTTGTGCAATTCTGAAACCTTCAAATCCAAAAATCTTCAAATCCCAAACTCCTCTTTTCCCAAAATTCCCAAAATCCCCAAAATCCCCAAAATCCCTAAATTTGTAAATCTCAAAATTCTCAAACCCTAAAATAGTCAAATACAAAAATTCTCGATCTCCAAATTTGTCAAATTCTGAAACCTTCAAATCCCAAAATCCTTAAACTCCAAAATCTTCAAATCCCAAATTGCTCAAATTCCAAAATCATCAAAATCCCCAAATTCTCAAATTCCCAAATCCCCAAATCCCCAAGTCCCAAAATTCTCAAACCCCAAAATAGTCAAATACCAAAATTCCCAAAATCCCCAAAATCCCCAAAATTCCCAAATCCCCAAAATCCCCAAATTCTCAAATTCCCCAATCCCAAAATCTCCAAATCCTAAAATCCCCAAATTCCCAAAATCCCAAAATCCCAAAATACCCAAAATCCCAAAATCCCAAAATCCCAAAATCTCCAAATCCCCAAATCCCAAAATTCCAAAATCCCCAAATCCCCAAATTCCCAAAATCCCAAAATCCCAAAATCTCCAAATCCCCAAATCCCCAAATCCCAAAATTCCAAAATCCCCAAATCCCCAAATTCCCAAAATCCTTCCAAAAGCACCCTCCCTAAATTCCCCATACCTAAAATTCCCAAATTCCCCAATTCAGACCTCACGTCCGCCCAATTACAGAATCGTTAACAGATTAATTAGAATGGTACGGCAGCGTTAAGTGATAAGGTGAAGGAAACTCGAGTGGCCCGATCTAATCAAGTTCCGTTTTAATCAATAGCGGCTCGAGCCGATACGATCGTGATAAAAATTGACCCGTTAATTCTAATTACCACGTTCCACGGAACGTGTACGCGAATTTTCTGACCGCACCAATCGATCGACACCGAAGAGTTCATTCGCTCGGAACATTATCCGAAACTTTCTATCCGGTAATTTCGTAGCTGTCAGCGCTTCATTCTTGCCTTGTTCGCTGACGTATCACGAGGAAAAATTATACGACGAACAATCAAGAAGCGAATTTCAAACTTTATCATAATTATTCGATCGATCGAATAATGTTTCGAATTGTAATTACACGAATTCGGTGATCGCTTCGTGTTCGATCGACAAACAGCTGCCTGTTATGTTATATTTGATTAGTTAAATAACATTGGTAACGTTCATAGAGCGATGTAATTGCCTGTTGCCATTTGTGGCTTTGTTAATCTGAAACATGAACCTTAGTATAGTTCCTTCGAGTAATAACGTTTAATACATCTCGAAGTGGGACGATTGTGTCAATATTAGGATACTTATGTTGCTGCAAGAAATAGTCTTCACAATACCTTCCTTTTGCTGCTCCATTTTACAAGTAAACATTTTTACATCAATTAAAAATTAGGGTCGCAATCAATCAGCAACTCTGCCAAACTTTAATTTGTATTTTTAATCCTGTTTATTAGGAAAGATACAAAATTTGATTGGTCGTCAATTTTTCAATGATACAATACAATTTGTCAAACCTCTTTAAAACTGCTCTCTTAATTATTCAATAATTCTATTAGACTTTAATTTGTATTTCTTCTAATATTTACCAGGAAGGTACAAAATCTGATGGCTCTTCAATTTTTCAATGTTGCAATAAAATTTTTCAAACCTCTTTATAATTGCTCTCTTAATTATTCAATAATACCACTAGACTTTAATTTATATTTTTCCTAATATTTACCAGGAAGATACAAAATTTGATGGCTCCACAATTTTTCAATATTACAATAAAATTTTGCAAACCTTTTTAAAATTGCTCCCTTAATTATCCAACAACCCTATTAAATTTTAATTTGTATTTTTCTTTATATTCACCAAGAAAAATATAAAATTTGACCTCTCCCATTATAAAAAGTAAAACTTTTCAAGTTTCCTTAAAATCCCTAATTATCTAACATCCCCATTAAACTATAAATTGTACCACTATTAAAAAAAATAAAAAATTCGAATATTAACAACACTTACCATCACCCCATCTAGCCAATATTTTTCAAAGATTCATTTCTCTGTTTTTCTCAAGAATATTTTTTCTCGAGCAGATAAGAACCGCGAGTTCAGCAACGATTGGTAAACGCGATGAATTCGTAGGGCTGATTTTCTGCCACTTGAAATGCGAAGAAAAAAAATGGTGGATCATCATTCCTGGAGTTTACCAGTGAGTTCCGATAAGGATGTATGAATAAAAGCTGTGCTAAGGAATGGCATACCGAGTCGCAGTTCATCCGAATAATTTTCATCTCCTTTTACGGAGCATTTGTAAAAGTGTTCTCAACGATTGCCTCGTTTTTCTCGCGTCCGGATAGAATACGTTATCGGAGTTTAGTCACCTATTTTCCAGCGTAACACCGTATCACGCGAACGGTTATAAGCTCATGGGGATTTACGGGATCCCGTACGAACGACTCGTAGGATTTAAAGCAAAACAACCTAGACTCGCGAGATCCAATAGGTAGAAGTTGCGGATCCGATATCGGCGACCAGCGATTCATGGTATTTGATATGGATACCGTTGGGATTCCTAAAACTCGATTCTTTCGATCTCGATCGAAGGTTGACGCTGAATAATATTATTCTTCAACCGTTCGCCATAGAATTTCTTTCGATGTATTCGCGAAACGTCTCGAACTACCACGAGAATATTAAGCAACTAAATGGTACCGCATTTCAGTGTTCGTGTATTCTGACGTTTATATTCGCCCTCTCTGAAGCTGTTTTCAATAAAAACATCGTCCACGTTCTCTTACCGCGAATCGCTCTGCTCCTTCCTTTTGCATATTCATTGCTTCCTACGAGTATACTCGCGATGATGCTGTTGGCCTCCAAGACATTTTGAATTAGTAATCGCGTCCTTCTGACACGGAGAGAGGAATGAAAAAATAAGCGCGTCTGGGGAAACCGATGACAAGAAAGGGGAAGCCTAGGGGAGAAATGAGGTAAACTGTACGATAATTGCTGTTCTAACCTTAATAATGATCGATCTGATTTTTTTATTCGCTTTTTGTTTTGTGGTAATAGGGGGTTTTAATTGATTTGGTAGTTTGATAAAAAAATATGTATTTAGATAAAGCAATTAAATAAAATTGATTTACATGGTGAAGCAAAATAAAATTCGTTTAGATAAAGGAATAAAATAAAATTCGTTTGGTTAACAAAATAAAATAAAATTGATTTAGATCATAAAATAGAATTCGTTTAGATAACAAAATATAAAATAAAATTGATTTAGATCATAAAATAAAATAAAATTTATTGAGATAACAAGAAATGAAATAAAATTCTTTTAAATAATAAAATAAAATAGAATCCCTTTAAATAACAAAATAAAATAAAATTTCTTTAAATAATAAATGAAAATAAAATTTAATTAAATAATAAAATAAAATAAAATAAAATTCATTTACGTAATAAAATAAATTAAAATTCCTTTAAATAATAAAAGAAAAGAAAATTCATTTACATAATGAAATAAAATAAAATTCCATTAAATAATAAAGTAAAATAATATTGATTTCTGTGCGAAATAAAGCAAGATTGACAGAGGTAGAGAAACAAACTAAACATTATTTTAATTGAATACCGTTGATTATGAAATGCATTAAATGTTAGCGAAGAATAATTGCCAAGACAACAAAAGCTGTGTATACTAATAACAATAAAGAAGTAATAATTAATCAACGCGATGAAAAAGTAACAGTTATCTTTAATAAAACGAAGAGAGAGTGGAACAGAGGGAGAACCGGAAATAAGACAAATTCCAATTGATCATTCTGTGGACATTGGGAGGAACAGAGAAGGGGTGAACCCAATAATAGAATTATGGTCTACCAATTGTCGAATTCTGATAATAGAATGTGGTAATCAATTTGATCGAAACGAAAAACGTGGGAGAAAAATAATTGCTTCTTTGTTTCATACTTTTCGGGTGACGAATGTCTGCTGGGTCGATTATTAGTTGTTGGTTCTCGAATCTCTAAATTATCTAAATTTTAAATTCTTAAATTCTGCCATTTCTAAGTTTCTAAATTACCCGAATTTCAAATTCCTAAATTCCATAATTTCTAAGTCTCTAAATTACCCGAATTTCAAATTTCCAAATTCCACAATGTCTAAATCTCTACATTTCCCAATTTCCAAGCTCCCAAATTCCATAATTTCCAGATCTGTACATTCCTCAATTTCCAAGCTCCCAAATTCCACAATTTCCAAATCTCTACAATCCCCAATTTCCAAATTCTCAAATCTCACAATTTTCAAATCTCTACATTCCCCAATTTCCAAGCTCCCAAATTCCATAATTTCCAGATCTCTACATTCCTCAATTTCCAAGCACCCAAATTCCATAATTTCCAGATCTGTACATTCCTCAATTTCCAAGCTCCCAAATTCCATAATTTCCAAATCTCTACAATCCCCAATTTCCAAATTCCCAAATTCTACAATTTCCAGATCTCTACATTCCCCAATTTCCAAATTCCCAAATTCCACAATTTCCAGATCTCTACATTCCTCAATTTCCGAGCTCCCAAATTCCATAATTTCCAGATCTGTACATTCCTCAATTTCCAAGCTCCCAAATTCCATAATTTCCAAATCTCTACAATCCCCAATTTCCAAATTCCCAAATTCCACAATTTCCAGATTTCTACATTCCTCAATTTCCAAGCTCCCAAATTCCATAATTTCCAGATCTGTACATTCCTCAATTTCCAAGCTCCCAAATTCCATAATTTCCAAATCTCTACATTCCCCAATTTCCAAATTCTCAAATTCCATAATTTTCAAATCCCTACATTCCTTAATTTCCAAATTCCCAAATTCCACAATTTCCAAGTCCCTAAATTCCCCAATTTCCAAATTCACACCCTCTCAGATCCTCAATTCCCAAATTACTAAATTCCAGTATTTCATCAAACTCCCAATTTCTCCAACTGACCAAATCTGCAAATTTCTCAGCTACTCCAATTTCCAAACCCCCAAATTCCCCAATTACCCCTAAATTCCACCCTCAAATTCTCCAATCTTCAACCCTCCAAATTCTCCCCTCGCCAGATACCACAATCCCAAAATTCCCAAATCTAAAAATATCCACCTCATCAAACTACTCCCGCATGCCCCGATACTAAACCCCAAAAATTCTGGAAAACTGAGAACTGCCCCAATTCCGAACCGTGAGGCAAACAAATCATTAATCATTCCCGTCGATTTATTAAGATCTCCCCGTCGTTCGAAACGTTATCCAATTAACGCTCGAACGAGATCATTATTTTCGGAATCGTTGTGCACACATAATATCAGCAACGAAACACAAATAAACATCCCGTCAAATAAATGCTGGTACCTGTCGCCGGTATTTACGCGGGCAAACGATGGCGAACGAATTTGACCGTGCGATCGAATATTAAACTGCTTCGCGCGCAATTAGCTCGTTGATTAATGAAGGCGAAAATTAAATAGTGAAATGACACACCGCTCGCCCGCGTTTCTTTAATTATTACCGGCCATTAATTAAACGGACCTCCTTCTACGCTCCGGTCCGTGGCACTTTTATTATTTATTAAGGTTACTTTGGACAGCGTGCTCCGAGTATATTTGCGTTTCGATGGTGATCGCGGAGGAGCCAGTTCTTGACCGCCGTAATTAATTAGCCGGCCGCAATCGATTATTCTGAAACTGGAACTTCGAGTGTATCGAGGAATTCGATTCGATGCTCGACTCTTTGACACCGTAGTAGAATGTTCCCGTGGCATCTGCTTTTCGCGCGCACAGCGTTAAGGTTTTAGCTGCCTTCGAAGCACAGGTATTTAGGTTAACAAGGAATTAATGCACGTTGATTCGGTCACGACAAATTTGATCATCGAACGATGCGGGGAGGAAATTCGATTGAATTATTAATGATGATGGGAAGTGACAATGCTGTGGAGTAGAAGGAAATTGTATTGGGTAGATTGTTGGTACTGTGTATGGGATGGAAGTGAAATTTCGACGATTTTGTAGTTGGAGTTGTGGAAAGAACTTCTTGTTTATGAATATGTATAGGGGATGATACAGGGAAGGGAATTTTTAGAGTTGCGAGTTTGGTGATTCGAGTTTATTGGGGCTTTCGGAGTTTGGAGAGATTTTGGGGATTTTGAGATTTGACGATTTCTGAGGTTTGAGAGTTTGGAAGTTTCAAGCTTTGGAGAATTGGAGATTTCTAAGGTTTGAGAGTTTGGAAGTTTCAAGATTTGGAGAATTGGAAATTTCTGAAGTTTGAGAGTTTGAAAGTTTAGAGATTTTGAAGATTTGAAAGTTTGGAGTATTACTGATTTGGGGATTTGGAGATTTCTGAGGTTTGAGAGTTTGGAAGTTTCAAGGTTTGGAGAATTTGAGATTTCTGAGGTTTGAGAGTTTGGAAGTTTCAAGATTTGGAGATTTGGAGATTTCTGAAGTTTGAGAGTTTGAAAGTTTAGAGATTTTGAAGATTTGAAAGTTTGGAAGGTTACAGATTTTGAAGATTTGAGGGTTTGGAAAATTACAGATTTGGAGATTTCTGATGTTTGAGTGTTTGGAAACTTAAAGATTTGACGATTTGGAAATTTTGATGATTTGAAAATTTGGAAGTTTAGAGATGTTGAAGATTTGAAACTTTTGAGAATTACAGATTTGGAAATTTTGAGATTTCTGAGGTTTGACAGTTTGGAAGTTTCAAGGTTTGAAGATTTGAAGATTTCTGAGGTTTGAGAGTTTGGAAGATTAGAGATTTGGCGATTGGTAGATTTTGAATATTTCAAAGTTTGGAAGTTTAACCCTTTGCACTCGAAGATAATTTGACTGTTTGCAAACAGCAACTTTAAAACTTATATAAAAAGTTAAATGAATTCTTTTGAGGTTATTATTTCTCTATCAATAATTCCCACTGTTGTTTGTTTCACTTTGTTTATACATCTCACGTGTCATATAGAATCGTTTAAAAAATGCTTATTTTAAATTGATGTATTAAATAAAATACCTCTCGAGCGCAAAGGGTTTAACATTTGGAAATTTGGAGATTTAAAGATTTCTGAGGTCTCAGAGTTTGGAAGATTAGAAATTTTGAAGATTTCTAAGGTTTGAGAGGTCTGAACTTTGAAGATTTAGCGGTGTGAGGATTTTGAAGATTTAGTTTCATAAATTTGGATTTTATGGATTTAATGATTTTTAAATTTTGCGGCTTTGAAATTTATGGATTTGAAGCTTTCGATTATTGATTAAAAAGTTCATAAGTTTGGAAATGTATGGATTTGAAGATTTAAAGATTCATGTATTTGGAGTTAGTACATATCTAAATGTCGAAGATTTAGGAGTTTGAAAGTTTACAGATTTAGAGATTTTACGGTTCGAAGACTTAGAGAATTGAGAGTTTAGAAGTTAGTACGTTTGACTGTTTAGAGGCTTTGAATATATGGCACTTGGGAAGTTTGCAGATTGGGCGGTTTGGACATTCTCAAGATTTCAGAGTTTGGAAGTTTATTGATTTTGAAGGTTTGAAAGCTTCAAGACTTTGAAAATTTTTATGCCTTTTACAGTTCTGCGTATTTTGAGAACTTTTAGTATTATTTACCTATTAATCTACTACTACTTATCACTCATGTGACGCACACTACAACTCGAGTATTATAAACCAAACTCGTATTTATACTGTATTTAAATTTTATGTTCAATTCTAATTAAAATCTGTATCAACAAAAATTGCTGAAGACAAAATAACATTTTAATTTTCTTTAGTTATCTTAACGTTGTAGCAATAATTATATAGCTGTGAATGATACAGCAGCTACGACCGCCTAGAAAATTATAGGTTAAGGGGTTACAAAATTGAGTATTTCAAGATTTTAACAATTTAGAAATTTCTAAATTTGAAAATTTGCTTATAACATTGCCAAAAATTGCTGAATTACCAGTGTCGATATAATTAACCTATTTTTTCATTGACATATGTTAACCTTTTATGTCTTACACCTTTAATTTTCTCAAAATAAATGAAAATGGACTAACACCACTTTCGAAATAAACTTTTATTACTAAATTATTGACATCCACCCTTGACATATTCCACTATCATAAAAATTGATAGAATCTATCCTATCTCAAACCAAAACAATTTTACTTAGAGACAGCATACACGAATCACGAGTACGTGTATCTAATAAAAATCGAAGACAGTTGATACTGTCAGTTATTTTAATTAACGTCCCGCATCCGGCATCCAGTAGAAGAGAGTGTACGAATCAAAATGCAATTTGATCGTTGCATGGCATCGGCATTGAATGTTTGCCGAAGGGAGTACAGGGGTGAGAAAAAAGAGTAATTGACTGTTAACGCGTCGATTGTCAGCGAAGTGACTGACAGGAGAGCATTGTTTCGCGTGAGCACCGAACCCGGTGGTCGCAGCTGATCGACTCGTTGCACCCAGACAATGAAACACTTTTTTTCTCCTAAAACTGTTGCGAACTGACCCAAGAAGAATGCAAGATCATGTTTAAAACGACGTTTTATAGGGATGATATTATTGTCTGGGGCATTTGGGGAAATTTTCTGGTCTTTAGATAATTGTTAGATTACAAGTTTTAAATTATTTGTAAGTTTGGATTGGGTAGAATTTGAAGAAATTTTATATTTAGAAATATTTAAGTAACTTACAAATTATAGATTCGGTTTCTACATTTTTAAATTTTTAAATTTTTTTAAATCAGGGATATGAGACGTTTGAGAATAGAAATGCAATTTTCAGGATTATAAATTAGATTTCTACATTTTTAAATTTCTAACTTTTTTGAAATCAGAGATCTGAGAGGTTTGAGGTTTGAAATGCAATTTTCAGAATTAAAGATCAGATTTTTACATTTCTAAATTTCTAAGATTTTTAGAATGAGAAATCTATGAGGTTTGAGGTTAGAAATGCAATTTTAAGGATTATACATTAAATTTCTACATTTTTAAATTTCTAACTTTTTTGAAATCAGAGATCTGTGAAGTTTGAGGTTAAAAATGTAATTTTCAGGATTATAGATTAGATTTCTATATTTTTAAATTTCTAAGCTTTTTAGAATGAGAAATCTATGAGGTTCGAGGTTAGAAATGCAATTTTAAGGATTATACATTAGATTTCTACATTTTTAGATTTCTAAATTTTTTGAAATCAGAGATCTGAGAGGTTTGAGATTAGAAATACAATTTTCAGGATTATAGGTTAGGTTCCTACATTTTAAAATTTCTAACTTTTTTGAAATCAGAAATCTATGAGGTTTGAGGTTAAAAATGCAATTTTCAGGATTATAGATTAGGTTTCAACATTTTCAAATGTCCAACGTTTCCAGTTCTCAAATTTTGTATTTCTTAATTTTCCAATTTATAAATTCATGAAATTATAAGTTCATTACTCAAGTTATTAAATTTATATATAAGAAAATTTTCAAATTCTCAAATTCCTAAATTTCTCAAATCTCTCCATTCTCAAAGAAATTCTCTTTCTTTAAAGTTACGAATTTTGAAGTTTCAAAATGTCTAATTTTCCAAACTATCTGCATTCAATAAATATGTACTTTCCTAGGTTCCTAAAATTAACAAATCCCTAGTTGTTCAACATACTATGTTCAATAAATATATACTCCCCCAACTTCCTACAATTAACAAATATCAAATTTGTAGCTTCCTAAAATTAACTTTTCCATCCAACCATCTCCCCAGCTAAAATATTTAACAAAGTTTCAGTGATCATAGACACAAGGCACAAAGAACAAGACTAATTTGAAGATGAAAATGACATCCGCATCTACGTGCCAGCCATTCAATGGAATGTCTTTATTACATAGCTCCTCCTAGGATATTGCACGTTCCGGAATTCTTCCGTTTTTCGCAATGACGATAGCCAGCGGTACGCCAGCTGCTGCTAAATTACTCTGCTTGATAAAGTCACTGGACACCCGGGTGTAATTAAAATGCAATATTGGTATTGATCAGGTTAATACGTCGGCCATCCATCAACAGCCGTTACGATTAAAAATTCTCATCGCGTTTGCTCCGACCGGAAATGTTTAATTTAACTGATATTCCACCGAAAGAAGTTCCTCGATGTTGATTGGATTTATTTCCGTTCACTCGATTGTCGGGCTTTTATTATTTTCTGCTAATTCATTCGAGATAGCGTTCGATATTAACTGGAAGGAATTTTCATTGTTGTTGCGGAAATTGTAGTAATTTTGAAATTCTGAGATTCGAATAATTTGGAGAATTTAGGGAATTTAGGGAATTTTGGAATTTTGGAATTTTGGAATTTTGGAATTTTGGAATTTTGGAATTTTGGAATTTTGGAATTTAGGAATTTGGGAAATTTGGAATTTTGAAATTTTGGAATTTGGGAATTTTGGGAATTTGGGAATTTGGGAGTTTGGAAATTTGAGAATTTGGGAATTTTTGAAATTTTTGAAATTTTGGAAATTTGGAATTTTGAAATTTTGGAAATTTGGAATTTTGGAAATTTGGAATTTTGGAAATTTGGAATTTGAGAATTTGGAATTGTAGGAGTTCAAAAATTTAGGTATTGAGGATTTAGAGTTCGAGAATTTAGGTAATAGGAGATTTGGTATTCGGGAATTTAGACTACCCTTCCACAAATAATAAGAAAATAATTTAATTACAAAAATCAAATTACACTTCAGTAAAAATAATGTAATTACAAAAATCGAATTATACCTCAGTAAAAATAATATAATTACAAAAATGAAATTACAATCGTATTAACATATTATAATACATACAAAAATGAATGCCCATAAAATATAATATTAAAGTAACAATAAAACCCGAGCAATTTCCCAATGGAAATCAACGTGTCACAAAAGGTAAAACAAGAACAAGGAAAAACGTTTTCGTTACCTGTCCCAATTTTTCCAGGCACAACGACTGTGTAAGTGGCGAGCTATTAGAAAAACAGAAAGGGCGAGAGCAATTAAAAGACGATTACGAGATTTTGTGGACTGAGTTACGTGTTATTTGGGTCTACGGTGAAATCTGACGAGTGCGAGGTGAATTTTAATTGGCGGCGCGAAGAGGGCCACCGCAAGCCGAAATCGGCTTTCGTATTCCGCGACAGGCTTAATCGATAAATTATCGGAGGATTCATAAAACTCTGAGCGGTTTTTCAATTCGCCAAATTCGCCGATTGCCGGCTACGACTGCGACGATGGAATGCATAAAAATTGCTAGCGTAACACGAGACCAAAATATTGAGGATTTTGGGATGGAAGAATTGTTCGGTGTACGGTGAATAATTTACTTTGAACGATTACGGCTTCTACGGTTCCTGTATTTATTTTGGGGATGGGGGAGTTTTTGGAATTTTTGGAGATTTAAATTTTTTGGAATTTGGGGATTTAGGAATTGGGAATTTAGGATTCGGGAATTTAGGTATTGGGGATTTAGGTATTCGGAATTTAGGAATCAGGGATTTAGGTATTGAGGATTTAGAGATTGGGGATTTAGGTAGTAGGGATTTAGGAATTGGAAATTTAAGTATCGAGGATTTAGAAATTGGTGAATGTAGGAATTGGGGATTTAAGAATTGGAAATTTAGGTATGGGGGAGTTAGCTATTGGGGATTTAGGTATTGGGGATTTAGGAATCAAAGATTTATGAATTGAGAAATGTAGAAATTAGGAAATATAAGAATTGGGGATATAGGTATGGCGGAATTAATTAATTGGGGAATATAGGAATTGGAGATTTAGGAATTGGGCATTTATGTAGTGGGGATTTATAAATCGGAAATTTAAGTACGGAGGATTTAGGAATTGGGAAATTTAGAAATTAGGGAATACAAGTATTGGTAATTTAAGAATTGGAAATTCAGAATTTTTGGAATTTAGGATTTTCAAATTTAGGAATTAAGGATTGAATGATTTAAGAATATGTAATTTCAAGATATGAAGATTCAAAAATGTTAAAATTTGAGAATTTCGGATGTGAAAATTTTGTCTTTGAAGATTTAGTTTTTTAGAATTAACAATCTATCTATTTAAAGTTTGAGCATTTCGAATTCCGAATAACCTGAAAATTTGTAACCTTCATTATTACTCACCTACATTTGAATAAATAATAATTCTCAACTTTTCAATTTTTTCAATTTTTTTCATTTTTCTTTCAATTTTTTTTAATTTTTTCAATTTTGTCAATTTATTCAATTTTGTCAATTCTTTTAATTCTTTCAATTAGTTTAATTTGTTCCATTTGTTCAATTAGTCAAATTTTATTTATTTTCTTCAGTTTATTTAATTAGTCTAATTTTGGTCAATTTCTTCAATTAGCTCAATTAGTTCAATTTGTGCAATGTTATTCAATGTTGTTACACTTGTTCTATTTATTCAATTTGTTCAATTTCTTCAATTTGTTCAATTTGAACAATCTTGTTCAATTTGATGAATTAGTTCAATTAGTTCAGTTTGTTCAGTTTGTTCAATTTCTTCAATTAGCTCAATTAGTTCAATTTGTTCAATGTTATTCAATATTGTTACACTTGTTCTATTTATTCAATTTGTTCAATTTCTTTAATTTGTTCAATTTGCCCAATCTTGTTCAATTTGATGAATTAGTTCAATTAGTTCAGTTTGTTCAGTTTGTTCAATTTCTTCAATTAGCTCAATTAGTTCAATTTGTTCAATGTTATTCAATATTGTTACACTTGTTCTATTTATTCAATTTGTTCAATTTCTTTAATTTGTTCAATTTGCCCAATCTTGTTCAATTTGATGAATTAGTTCAATTAGTTCAGTTTGTTCAATTTGTTCAACTTGTTCAATTTGTTCAATTTGTTCAATTTGTTCAATTTGTTCAATTTGTTCAATTTGTTCAATTTTTTCAATTTTTTCAATTTGTTCAATTTGTTCAATTTGTTCAATTTGTTCAATTTGTTCAATTTGTTCAATTTGTCCAATTTGATGAATTAGTTCAACTAATTCAATTTGTTCAATTAGTTCAATTTGTTCAATTTGTCCAATCTTGTTCAATTTGATGAATTAGTTCAACTAGTTCAATTTGTTCAATTAGTTCAATTAGTTCAATTAGTTCAATTAGTTCATCTTGTTCAATTTCTTCAATTTCTTCAATTTGTTTAGTTACTTAAATTTTTAATTTTCTAAATTTGTTAATCTATTAACATAAAAGACCTTAAAATCCCTATAACACTAATGCACATCCAACATAAACAACCAAATAGATATAAATTTCCAAAATATCGCTACAAATGTACTCGAAGTAAAAGCATCCGCGCGTATCGCAACACATTATATAACAATTACAGTTACAGAGTAGATGATTTAGCAACACTCGACTGCACGAGCAACAGTGACCATTTTGAAAATTGTCTCACTGCCATAATATCCTGTCACACTGAAAGAAGGATAAAAATGATTGCTCCATTCTCTGCTTCACCCTCGTGCCACCCTTGGCGTAGATAATGCGGACTTGCATTATTCTGCGAGCTACAATGGACAC
This sequence comes from Megachile leachella, assembly GCA_963576845.1. Classification (NCBI taxonomy): domain Eukaryota; kingdom Metazoa; phylum Arthropoda; class Insecta; order Hymenoptera; family Megachilidae; genus Megachile; species Megachile leachella. The sequence continues at coordinate 6,145,841 of OY756254.1, read as the reverse complement.
AGAAAATACACCGCGGGTAATCTGAAATAAGAAGATTACGGACGGGCTCAAATTTAATATGTAGGTGCTCACGAATCCAAGTCATTTTCAACGTAAAAGTTTCACTTCATGAGCCTCGGCTATTTATAAAAGGAAGTGTACTCTATATGTATTTACAAAATATTTCGTGTAATTTGATTTTGTAGAACAAGTTAGTTTGTCGCGTGCGATTGTGAAATTTTTAATGAAAGCGTTGAAGTTTTTAATAAAGTTTATATACACTTTCAGGTGTTCGGAAAATAGTTAAAGAAGTTAGGAGTTTAACATATGACATGGTGAGTATTAATGAAAAGGGCAATATTTTTAAGTCGTTACACTAACATTTTATAAAAAAAGAAAATTTGTAATTTTTTAAGATTCTAAAGGTATTAAATGTACGTCCGCTATATTTGTGAACAGCACCCCTTTAACCTCACTTTTCCTTTTCAATAACATTCACAAAATAAAGATAACCCTTATCAAATATCTCTCCTCCTATTTCACAAATAATTTAACTTCATAATACTTGAAACATTGAAATCTAATAGTGTTCATAAAAGTCAACGTTAACTGCAGTCGAACCACAATTGCAGAAAAAGCTCCGTCAAAATACGACGTCCACACGGTGCAAGCACCGGGTAAGATAATATACTTTTGCATACAGATGGGCTTATTAAACGAAAATCTGCGGATAGAAGAATGTATAAAGCACCGTCTACGGTCCTTGTCTGATTAGGCATGCGACGCCAAGTATGAGGCGGTTGGTTAGTCTCGTAACGCTTGCGGTTTGCCGCGATATAACGACATCAACTACGTAAATTTCCTAAATTGCCGCATCGATATAATCGCAACTACGGGTTGAAATTGTTTAGGATACCTGTTCCGTGTAAATACGTACGAATGCAAAGTAGTCGTTTAAGAGGACGGTTATGATCTTTAAATGTTTAAACTTTTTGATTTTTTGATTTTTGGTATTTAGAATTTTTGAGGTTTTTTATTATAGGATTTTCATACTGAAGGTTTTATAGTATTTTAGACTTTAAGAGTTGGAATGTGTGAATTTTACAATTTTCAAGTCAACAAATGTAAAAGAAAAATAAATGTCTTAAGCTTCACATCTTCAAATCTCTAACTCTCAAAATTTCTAAATATCAAAAGCTTCACATCTTCAAATTTCCGAATCTCCGAATCTATGACTCTCTGAATCTTCAAGTCTATGATTCTTCAAATCCATAAATCTCCAAATTCCCAAATCTCTAATTCCCAAATCTCCAAATTCCCTAAATCCTCAAATTCCAAATTTCTCAATTCCCCAAATTGCAAGAACTCCAAATTATTAGATCTCCAAATTCCCAAATTCTTAATTCTCCAAATCCACAAATCTCCAAATTCCCAAATCTTCAAATTCCCCATCCTCCAAATTCCCAACTCCCTAATTCCCTAAATTCTCAAATTCCAAATTTCTCAGTTACCCAAATTGCAAGAATTCCAAATTGTTAGATCTCCAAATTCCCAAATTCTTAATTCTCCAAATCCACAAACCTCCAAATTCCCAAATCTTCAAATTCCCCATCCTCCAAATTCCCAACTCCCTAATTCCCTAAATTCTCAAATTCCAAATTTCTCAGTTACCCAAATTGCAAGAATTCCAAATTGTTAGATCTCCAAATTCCCAAATTCTTAATTCTCCAACTCCACAAATCTCCAAATTCCCAAATCTTCAAATTCCCAATCCTCCAAATTCCCAACTCCCTAATTCCCTAAATTCTCAAATTCCAAATTTCTCAATTCCCCAAATTGCAAGAACTCCAATTTGTTAGATCTCCAAATTCCCAAATTCTTAATTCTCCAACTCCACAAATCTCCAAATTCCCAAATCTTTAAATTCCTAATCCTCCAAATTCCCAACCCTCCAATTCCCTAAATCCTCAAATCCCCAAATCCCTAAATCCACCAACCCCCAAGACCCCAAACCTCAAATCCCCAAACTCGAAAATTTCTCCCTTCCTTCCCAAAACTTTAAATTCCGAAATTTCTAAAATTGTCAAACCTCCACCCAAAATTTCCCCAAATTCTCCACCATTGAATCAAACTTACGTCGGTCACCTACAAACCTTATAGCAACATGTCACGATACGTCCACAATAATTATATCAGCGTAAAGCATTGTTCATTCACGCGGGTCTCCGTTGCTCGACCGGAAGTTCGGTGATCGTGTACTTCCAATTAAGTATTCGTGCAACATTCCTATAAAGTACACTCGCATGCCGCATGCAAGGTTTTGCGAAAGTATGCAGAATTGAAGAAACATTTAGAAAGTTCTTCTTTCGATGTTCCGTGTGCCTTCTTTGCTCGAGCGCCCCTTTAAGAACGTTTTTAACGAAGAAATACCCTTGTGCCCGTACATTCCTGAGATTGCACTCCAACTGTATTTTGTACTTGCAAATTTTCACTTGCCGTACGCCGTTAACGTTTCCACCGGAAGTAATTTTCAATCGTTTACCTGAACGAACAATGTTCCGCGGGTATTTACGGCGATGCGATCTGTATATCGTTTGTTTCATCCACGTGCAAATAGTTGCAAATTTATTGGCATTCGGCGATAATAAAATAAAGACATTTCCTGATACAATACATTTTTGTTTTACAAAATATTTTATGAAACATTTTTATTTTACAAAATATTTTACGAAACATTTTTAACATTTTTATTTTGTAAAATATTTTATGAAGCTATTTTAATAATTTTATTTGACAAAGCACTTTCAATAATTTTATTTAACAAAATATTTTACAAATCACTTTTAACAATTTTAGTTGACCAAATATTTTATGAAACATTTTTAACATTTTTATTTTACAAAATATTTTACGAAACATTTTTAACATCTTTATTTTACAAAATATTTTATGAAGCACTTTTAATAATTTTAATTGACAAAGTATTTTACAGAACACTTTCAATAATTTTATTTAACAAAATACGTTACCTAATCACTTTTAACAATTTTACTCGACAAAATATTTTACGAAACATTTTTGACATCTTCATTTTACAAAATATTTTACGAAACATTTTTAACATTTTTATTTTATAAAATATTTTATAAAGCACTTTTAATAATCTTAATTGACAAAGTATTTTACAAAACACTTTCAATAATTTTATTTAACAAAATATGTTACAAATCAGTTTTAACAATTTTACTCGACAAAATATTTTACGAAACACTTTTAACGACTTTATTTTACAAAATATCAAACACAAAGCAGAATATAAAGCAGTTAAAAAAATTCACCATAATTTGATAAAATAAAAATACCGCAAAAACTTATTACTATAAGAGTTTGCAAACAACTTATAGCCTAATCATAAATAATTACCACTACAAAATGTCCGTCACAGCAAAATGAAGAATGATTCTGTATAATTGTACACAGAGAACTTCCTAAATAAAACCAGTAAAAATATGTACTTCAAGGTACAATATGCCCAGACAAAGTTATTATTCACAGTTTTCATGCTCGAAAAGAATCTAACCAAAACATTTATAAAATCTTCCACGTTTCACACTCTCGGTAAATCTTCCTCTATGTGCCAACACCTTGCATCGTCTGAGATTCTTCTCAACCGAATACGCGGGCATATCATTCCACGAATAGCAAGGACGTTTCAAATTCACTCGAGGGATGTACCAAATATTTTTTTCCAAACGTACGAGGCACTCTGCGGCACCTGAAAAATGTTCACGAAGAATCCATATCTCGAGGACGAACAATGTGTCGTAAATCCGTTACAAAACTTTATTATCGCTTTAGTGTTCGATAAAATGTATGATTCCGAGCAATTCTGGTATCTGTGCGGTTCTGGGTAATTTAGGGTTCTCTTGTTACGCTGCTATCGGTTGCACTGTAGGATATTTTAGGTGGGTTTCTTTTGTGCAATGATTTTGGGTGGAATTTGGGAGATTTGGGATTTGAGAGATTTGGAACTGGGAGATTTGGAACTTGAGAAATTTGGAACTTGGAAAAATTGGAACTTGGGAGATTTGGAACTTGGGAGATTTGGAACTTGGGAGATTTGGAACTTGGAAGAGTTGGAACTTGGGAGGTTTGGAACTTAGGAGGTTTGGAACTTGAGAGATTTGGAACTTGGGAGATTTGGAACTTGGGAGGTTTGGAACTTGTAAGGTTTGGAACTTAGGAGATTTGAAACTTGAGAGATTTGGAACTTGGGAGATTTGGAACTTAGGAGGTTTGGAACTTGGGAGGTTTGGAACTTGGGAGGTTTGGAACTTGGAAGATTTGGAACTTGAGAAATTTGGAACTTGAGAAATTTGGAACTTGGGAAATTTGGAACTTGGGAGATTTGGAACTTGGGAGGTTTGGAACTTGCAAGGTTTGGAACTTAGGAGATTTGAAACTTGAGAGATTTGGAACTTGGGAGATTTGGAACTTAGGAGGTTTGGAACTTGGGAGGTTTGGAACTTGGAAGATTTGGAACTTGAGAGATTTGGAACTTGAGAGATTTGGAACTTAGGAGGTTTGGAACTTGGGAGGTTTGGAACTTGAGAAATTTGGAACTTGGGAAATTTGGAACTTGGGAAATTTGGAACTTGGAAAAATTGCAACTTGGGAAATTTAGAACTTGGGAGATTTGGAACTTGGGAGATTTGGAACTTGGAAGATTTGGAACTTGGAAGATTTGGAACTTGAGAAATTTGGAACTTGAGAAATTTGGAACTTGGGAAATTTGGAACTTGGAAAAATTGGAACTTGGGGGGCTTAGAACTTGAGAAATTTGGAATTTGGAGATTTGGAATTTGAGGGTTGTGGGATTTGGAAATGTAAGAGATTTCTAAATTAAAGGACTTGAATATTTATTATTCTAGAGATTTGTAGATTCATGAATTTGGCGATTTAGAAATCTATAGATTTGGAGAGTTATAGATTTAGAGCTTTGGAAAGTCATAGATTTGGAGATTTGAATATTGGTAAATCATTTGTAGAATTGCAGACTAAAAAACTATAAAATAAATGTAAACATTTTTTCATTCTTCCTCATTTCAATTTCTAATAATAATTAAAAATCATCCGATTTATCATCACAATTCTCCACGCTATTCTCTCGCATTATTCGAGCACCGAACGCAATCAGAAGTTTCAGATGCTGAACCGAGTTGACGACTCCGTTACGGCTTATGGTTTCGACGTTTGCCTAATTTCATAAAGCGAGTCCGATGTTTGCATCCAGTTGATTGCGATTCAGCTAACCATATCAACTTATCGGCCGCACAAAGCGTTCCTCGATTCAACATCGTTGCTTTGTGGAAGCGTTCGAAATCGGATGTCCAACTTCAAAAATCGTTTCCACCCATTTGCGAACCTCGTGAATCCGAAAAGTATCTTCCTGAAGTGGCCTCGAATTATGAATTAACTCGTTTGTTGCATGAATGAACGCATCAAAAGAATTGTTCGCGATACAAAGCACGCTTAATTCAACGCTTTCGTGCAAAGCGCGTTAACGAAGGAACACGAAAAACATTTCACCGACGCGTACCAACTGTTTCCTGTGTACACGACTATTTTTACAGCTCGCTGTTTTGAAGTTCTCCGCAAAAGTAGTGAGCCTTGGTGGAAATAGTTTCATGGAGCACCGGCTTGCTTAACAGGCCGACAGTGATGTTAAATGACTGGACCACCGAACAAGTTAAACGTTCTCTCTTCTTCATTCTTCTCTTGCTCGACCCTTCACGCGAAAAATCACCAAGGGCGAATCTGTGTTTTTTAGACTCCACTGAGAATAAAGGGTTGCATGCTGAATCGCTTCTTTGCAAACATTCACCAAAGAGAAGGCTGTTTTATAACATTGTTCTCTCATTAATTCTTCAAAATGGACGAAATTATTTGAAATATTCTAACGTATACATTTTTCATTAATCTCTTGAGTTTCTGAATGCATGTTTTAATTTTGCAGTAGACAAATTTAAAAGTTTTTGAATGTGTAAGTGAATTTGTAAATTGGTTTTATAATTATTGTTTTTTTATTGATTCTTCAAAATGGACGAAACCATTTGAAATATTCGAACGTGTACAGTTTTCATTAATCTCTTGAATTTCTGAATGCATGTTTTAATTTTGAAATAGACAAATTTAAAAATATTTGAATGTGTAAGTGAATTTGTTAATTGGTTTTATAATTATTGTTTTTTTATTGATTCTTCAAAATGGACGAAATCATTTGAAATATTCGAACGTGTACAGTTTTCATTAATCTCTTGAGTTTCTGAATGCGTGTTTGAATTTTGCAGTAGACAAATTTAAAAATTGTTGAATATGTAAGTGTTCTTTAATTTGCAAATTAAAGAATTCAAGTTTTGTTCTTAAATTATCAAATTTTTTAACACCTGAATTTTTGAATCTTAAATATTTAAGGTAAATTTTGTTCTACATAATTAACAAGTACAATAATTGAGATAAATTGTATTCAACACAAGTACTAAATTCAATAACTAAAAATATTAATATTTTCATAAATATTAAATAGAAATATTAAATATTTTCAAGAATCGTAACACAAATAATAAAATAATAAAATAGAAAATAATTATTGTATGAACGAGAAAGCAGAATGTGATCAACTACCCCTTTCCTCAATTTACGAATTACTTATTCTTGAAATACGACGGATAGAGATATCTGCGTCATTAATTAACCATCGTAAAACTAATACATAATGCACAAGCGAACGCTTAAAAGCATCTTACAGGAAGTGTTCGAAATAATCCCCATTGCTCTGCCCTCTGATATCGATGAATATTTCACGGGGTTTGAAAACATTTAGCCCGCCTCCAGCGGGATTACATGTACCCACCATCAATCGTTGTATATTTTTGATACTTTTCAATCAGACGGTAAAAGATCGTATTATTGGACACAATCGTTATTACTGCTATTAATTCTGAAAGTGATTCATTTTTACCGTTCTGTCGCATCAATCAACTTCAAATATCAATTTCGAAATACATGTAATACTTTCTAACGCGGTATTCAAGTTACATTCTTTTTTAAAATTTTTAAATATTATTAAATGTACTTTTATTGTGAAATACCAAAATTCCAGAGTTGTAAAATTATAAACTCCTTACACTTTCAATATTGTAAAATCCTAAAATCCAACAGAAGAATGAACTCAGCACTTTTCGTAAACAGAATGCATTCCAGTGAGTAAGTGTTAAAATTTCTAATTTGCAAATTTGAGTAAAGTACAAAAGCGTGGGTAAACAGAGGGAAGAATAACTGCATAGTCAGAAATCAAGGCATCAAAGTCACGAATGCATCACATCGGTTGTCAAAGTGTCCAATTGGGAGCGTTCCCCTTTCAACATCCTGTACAATCGCAATCGATTGTACCAGTACGCGGAAAGTTCAGACGATCGATCCGTGTGTAAAATCTAGATCAAAATCCAGCGTGATACATTTCACAGACCCCAGTCCTGGCAAACGAACCGTCGAAATTACGTGATCGTGAATGGGTTTAACCGCTGTAAAGGCCCTTTGCGACTGCAATGGCACCGAGCAGTCCTCTCGAGGGCAGGCCCTCGAATGTTTCGTGTCGGCAAAGAACATTCTGCCATCTTGTTCGCCTATTCTGAAAGCCACAGTGCGATCCAGCAAATGTGGCGTCCGGCGCATGCTACTCTCCACCCTTATACTCTTATTCATAATGGCCGTCGTCTACTGCATATCTTTTGCGAACCAACATAGACGCTCCTTGCGTATACCGTTCTTAAGGCAACCTCAAACGGAAACGCCAGAAGAGGCTGCGGGAGAGGACACGACAGAGTCGCTACAGGAAGCGGCCCCTGAGGACAGTCCTGAAGATCGTGAGCATTTCAATTGATTGACCGTGATACGAGAACACGAGAGAAGATAATTATACAGAACACAATTACCTTGATATGTGTTATTCTGAACATGTGTTCATATGTGACATATTTACGTAGTTCGAAACTCAAAGTATTTGCAACCCCTTGTCATATGATCAAGTCAAGTGTGTCAGTCAAGCTTCGTATACATATGTTCATATGTGACATGTTTACATATCTTCATACATTTACATAGTTCGAAATTCAAAGATATTCAAAAGTGTTTGAAAGTTAACCCCTTGCCATATAATCTATTTGTCAAATGTGTCAGTCAAGCTTCATATACACATATGAATACAATACTGACTTAACTTATAATTTTCAAGGCATTTGCCACCTAATTACCACTACAACATTAAGACATCTAAAGAATAACTATTAAACATATTTTACCTTCATTCCTTCATGATACAGATTATGATTAGAATTGGACTAAAATTCAATTACAATAAAAATGCTGGTTTATCATATTCCAACTGTAGTGTGCGTCACATGTGTGCGCCATATGTGTGTCACATGTTAAGACGAATACAGTAACTCAATTTCATATTCGATGATTGTTCACCGTACAAAGTATGAACCTCAAATAGAAAATTTGAATGAAACAAATCAACTCTATGAAATTATATTAATTGCACTTGTGTGATGTACCTCGTCATCTCGTATCACGATTACATTGTTTCACGAACAGGAGTTAGCGACCTATGAACGTTTCAGCTCCAGAAGAGTAACAGAAATGTCGAGGTAAACCGAGAACGGAAACGAACTGAAGGAAGAAATTCGGCCATATACGATTTGTTTGCTTGATATCTGAATTAAACATCAGAAGTGTCCGTAGCCCGGTGTCGTTTCTCATTTCCGGTGGCAGGGTTTAGACTCTATTCGTTAGATGATACATTTCACGGGAAATCACGAGAGCGATAAACTCTTGGCGTCTATGGTCGTCCTAAAAGACTGCGAGTAAGTTCGGAACGAAAGGAACGAGTAAGCGAACCGTTTGATTCCGGATAACGAATGCGTCGACCGCGTGTTCATAAATCTATGCCCGAAACACCGTGCTCGAACTGCATTTTTCATTCAATGCATTACTCGTGGTACAAAGTAACGTTTCGCGAAACAACGCCGAGACAGAATTGTCGGTAGACTTTCTTTGAAGGTATGCTTTACAAGTTTTTGGACTATTTATACTGAACATTTTTATGTTTCTGAACTTTCACGTTTTCGGATTTATCGAATCCGTTCAAATCATGAAATGTATCAAAATTTACAAAGGGGACTATAATTGAGATAATTTGATGTTTGAGTTGTACATGCTTTTATTACTTTTTTTTATTTATCGCTTAGTTATGTTACATAACAATGATATAGCACGACACATCGCTGGGTTATATAATGCGGGGTGAAGTAATACATGGTCTATGGAATGCTTGACTATACAAGACATCAGAATACAGCACGTGAAGATATAGCACGTGACGATATAGCATGCGACAATATAGCGCGTGTCAATATGTAACGTATCGCAATACATGTGTCAATACAACGTATGCCAATATGTATCGCAATATACATGGCGATATAACGTATGCCAATATACAACGTAATAGCAATATAATCCACAGAGATACTGGTAATATAAAATACGTGATCATATAGTACAGATACGTGTACCAATAACGCAAAGTGATACAACAATATAAGAACACAACCCTTAACTGACAATACAACCTCTCGCAATACACTTCATGACACAATCCGTCTAAATACATAATCGTCTAAAATCTATAATCTTTTTCAAAACCAACATCACATAAAACAATTCCTGGAGAAAATTTTGATCGTTCACAACCAGTGAAAAGTCGATAGAAACTACACGCAGTTTATTGATCTCATAGAAAGTAAATAAAAATCGTTCAGTTGGAATCGTACAATTGTTCGACCAACAACAAGATTCGCGTGAGTTTGTTATCGGTGATATGCTCCTGCAGAGACAGAACGAAGCACACGAAGACAAATTTGTCCACAATGTCTCCTCTCAATTTTTCGCTGGATACGTACGAAAATTCGGATTTCACGGTGTCGATGTATAACGTCAAAATTTCTCGAACCTTCGTAGGCCCGTGCTCGTGGCTCGTGTTATACAGTAGAATGGGTCCTAGATCGACAGCCGGTGAACAATATCTCATTGTTTGCCAGTCGATCACCTTCGCGTCGATCGGTTTCCCGTTCTGGTATTTGAACAGCAGATTATCGTGCGAAAAATGACCGTGACATATCGTAGACACGTCGTTCACGTCCCCAATCACGTTTTTCAGCATCTCCATCGGACCGTTGTCTAACCTTCGCTTTACGTCTTCCGTTAATCGCGAGTTTGGCATCGAGTCGAGAATGTCTGTCATCCTGTAAACAGTTCGGGATTAAATATTTAATTTTGTTTCGATTGGTTTTTGATGTAAGTGACAGGATATATGAGCGAAGACAGGAAACGTGAGAGTGGATTATTAAATTTGTGAACTTACAGACATTCGAATTTTTTAATTCACAAAGATACGAAATTTGTAATGTTAGGCATTCTTCAATTAACAAATTCGATAACTTACAAATAAAAATAAATTCAAATATTTCAAATTTTACAACTCCTTCTTACATAATTATGCAAATCTAATTTCCAAATTTCAAAGTCCCTCAATTTCTAAAATCTTCTTAAAATCTAAAATCCCCAAATTCTAAAATGTTCAGCTCTGCAATTCCCAGAATAATTATTCACAAGCATCTGCGTTGTCAGCAATATAATTTTCACGAGAATGAAATGTAATTAAACGGTTTAAGAACTGAAATAATTATTCATTTTCCATGACAGATACGGGCTTAAAGTTTTCTCGCGTAATTTCTGAAAATAATTTGTTAAATGTCTACTCTGTCTACCATATGAATAATTATCGTGACGCGAGAAAATCCTGCAACGATAATCTCGATCGTTTATTTCCATGATGTGTCAATTTTAATTTGATCAGTATATAATGTATCATTGGAGAAAATTCGGTCGGTAATGATTAAAACGCCATCTAGCGGATGGCGTTTCATGGCTGCGCCTGGTAGCAGGATTGCAGAAAAACGAGGAGGTATCCGGAGCAAGTGTGCATGCGCAGTGTGTTGGAACTCGTGCCACCTTTTCAACATGGCGTCTTGCGTACGGTAGGCACTGACAATAAAAAATAATCAATTACTCCTTTTTTCTGTACAATTTGCGATTAAAAAACGATTTCTGTTCTATTATTTATTTTTGTATAGAGTATTTGTTAATATTTCAGTTGAGAATAATTAATTATTAATAATTGTAAGTAAGAGTAGTATGACTAGTTTTAACAAAGATTTAATTAATAAATTTTACACAAGAATGTTATAATTAAATTAGAATTCATTTTGTAACCGTAAAGGTGTATAAATTGTACTGAGAAAGTGAGTAATTAATAAATGTATTTCACAATTAATTCGATGTGGTAATGACGCCATGATGGATCGGCGGCGCAGGGTGACGTCACTGCACATGCGCACGACTGAGCGGGAGACCTGCTACTCCGTATACCTCCTTATCAACAGTTACAAGTAAGAGTAGTATGACTAGTTTTAACAGAGATTTAATTAATAAATTTTACACAAGAATGTTATAATTAGAATTCATTTTGTAACCGTAAAGGTGTATAAATTATACTGAGAAAGTGAGTAATTAATAAATGTATTTCACAATTAATTCGATGTGGTAATGACGCCATGATGGATAGGTGGCGCAGGGTGACGTCACTGCGCATGCGCACGAGACCTGCTACTCCGTATACCTCCTTATCAACAGTTACAAGTAAGAGTAGTATGACTAGTTTTAACAGAGATTTAATTAATAAATTTTACACAAGAATGCTATAATTAAACTAAAATTCATTTTGCAGCCGTAAGGGTGTATAAATTGTACTGAAAAAGTGAGTAATTAATAAATGTATTTCACAATTAATTCGATGTGGTAATGACGCTATAATGGATAGGCGGTGCAGGGTGACGTCACTGCGCATGCGCACGAGACCTGCTACTCCGTATACCTCCTTATCAACAGTTACAAGTAAGAGTAGTATGACTAGTTTTAACAGAGATTTAATTAATAAATTTTACACAAGAATGCTATAATTAAACTAAAATTCATTTTGCAGCCGTAAGGGTGTATAAATTGTACTGAAAAAGTGAGTAATTAATAAATGTATTTCACAATTAATTCGATGTGGTAATGACGCTATAATGGATAGGTGGCGCAGGGTGACGTCACTGCGCATGCGCACAAGACCTACTACTCCGTACACCTCCTCGCTTTTCTGCGATTCTGCTACCAGTAGCCGCTTCAGAACACCGTCCGCTAGATGGCGCTGTATTTTAATTTTTACCGACAGTTTCTCCGATGATATATCATAAAACCGATAAAGTTTAAATTGATATATTACGAAATCGATCGAGATTATCGACGCAGTCAGATTTTCTAGCGTCACACCAATTAATTGATTCGCGTCAATCTGTTAATACTCGTTCAATCAAATTTGGATTCCCGTTTCGATTGTGTACCAATTAATTCCGTTCACACGGAAGTTTCGATGCCATTAGCATTGACATCGATAACAGCAATATTACCGCAACGCTAAATGCGCCGCGACAGCACTAAAGCGCGTTCAACGATGTATAATTCGCGTCTTTTGTCGCGGTGTTTCAGAGTTGATCGAATTTCCCTACGATAACCCTTTGTCGCGATGCTAATTTAACTTCGACCTGGAAAACTGTTTATTCAACCTTTGACTACAATCGCTAAATGGCGTTAGTGATATTCCAGCGATATCACAACGCCTCTACTATTCGATTATTCTCCGCTGCGCTTCGACTGATATTTGGGTCGAAAACTTTTTTCTGTTCTATTCGTTTCTGTCCGAGTTACTCATTGAATTCGAAACTTGTTGCCACGATACAATGTATTTGAAAGTTTTATGAATAACTTTGATACACTTCGTTTGATGAATATACTGTAGTACAGAAATTATGTCCTAAAAATATTATTTGAAATTTTGGTTAATAGAGGGGATGTTTGAAGCAAGGTTGAGCATTTAATCTGACAAGAATGCAATCAGTAAGCAATTGCTGAGTAATCGAATGTCGAAAAAGTAATCAATGCTGTTATATTAAAAAAACACGATTATCACGAATTAGTACTCAGCGAACAATATTTTTTTAAATATTTACATTTATCGAATAATTAGAGAGATTAGTTATTTATAACATTTTGATATGGTAGTACATTAAAAAATTATTTACAACTACTTTATCTTAATAACGACGATAATTAGAATGTATGCTTTCGGTAATAAAAATAGTCAAAAACAACTTCTTGATTTTTCGAGTTAGCAACGTTTTCATGTGACTAATTTGAGAATTTTTGAAACTTCATGCGCAAATTGGTAAATAAAATTTGCTGTACGAATCAGACGACGCTAATTTTTAATATAAACATCAGTGTAGAGATAACAAGTTTATAAAAATATTTCCATAAAACGATGTTTAATATTTCTAAAATTAATTGCTCCTTGAATTCACTAATTTTTCTAGCAAGCAAACCTTACTTTATTAAATTTTCATTTTATTTTAATAATTTTTAAATTTGTCACTGCAAAGTATTATAAATTTCATAAATAATGTAAAGATATATGAATTCCAATGCAGATGAATTTCAATCAGATATTAATATGACAATAATTAAATTTGAAATTGAATATCCAGAGACGAGGAGGACAGAAAACTCTCAGAAATCAATTATGTATTATTGACTCACTTAACCGAGGTCATTAATTAAATCTTCGGGCAAACTAGCTATTTATCCGGCGTTCAACGCCACAGATTCGACCACCTAAAATAGAAACATCGAGTATGAATCATTCGGATAAGTCGACCATTAATCAGCAGTCATTTGCTGTGTCAAAGTCACGTAGCATTATGTAGTCGATTGTAATGCTCATTAAATAACGGCAGAAAAACAAGGACATATTCGTATTTATACCTACGATCACGAGTAATATGACATCACCAAATTGCTCAGATTAGTAATTCTAACCGGTGTTCCTTGAGACGCGAGTTGTAAACATCTGATGAACATTGGTTGAAGAATTGCATTCATTTGTGGAAACTGCACATTTATAGTGGAACTATTTTAGTTACTTTGGGAGATGTAATCAAATACTATTTAATATTTAATTTTCTATTTTACAATTTATTCATTGTCTATTCTACAGTTTATTGTCTATAACTTTTAGTTAAATTTTGAGAAAATGATTTTTGGGATCTACTTGTTTGTTTGAATTTTGAGAATGTTTAAGTTTCAGTTGTTCAACATCTTCGAAGTACAATTTTTAATTTAAAAAATTTCAGAGTTTCATCATTTTTAAGTCTACAGGTCTTGGATTTAAAAAATTAAACTCAAGATTGTAAAAATTCAGGGTCATAAAGATACAAAGATCGCAAACTTTCAAATTAGTTAAATTCGCAATGCCTTAAACTTTTAAACTATTTAAATCCCAAGATCTTAATATTATGAAGTTCCTTGAGATCAAAGTTTCAAAATGTAGAAGTTGCAGAAACTCAAGATCCAATGATCACAAAAGTCAAAACTTCTGAAATCCCAAAGTCTTGTGCCTTGGGATATTCAGACGATTCGAATCCATTTTAACTTTAGCAAACTTTAATCCTCTAAAGCTCCAAACTTCACAAGTTCAAAAATTCTGAGATCCCAAAATCTAGAAAATATATTCAAACATCCAAAAGTCCGATACACAAAGTTCAAATACTCAAATTCTAAAGATTCCAGATACTGAACCTTCAAGGTTTCAATCTTCACCAGATCAAAAATTCCCAAAACCTCAAATCTAAAAACTAGATCCAAATATTCGATGGCTCAATCTACAAAGTTCCAAAACTCTGAAGTCCCAAAGATTCCAGGTATGGAACCTCCAAGGTTTCAATCTTTGTCAGTACAAATATTCAAAAATCTCAAATCTAGAAAATAGCTCTAAACATTCAGCAACTCAATCTACAAAGTTCAACAAAATTTTTAAATTCTGAATATTTCAGATATTAAACTCCTAGAGTTCCAATCTTCTGAGCCTAAAACTTCAAAAATCTTCAAATCTAAAAAACAATCCCAAACGTCCAAAAGTTCATCCTACCAAAGTTCCAAGTAACCCAAGTCTCAAAGTTAAAAAATTCCAAAATCCTCAAACTTAAAAATAATACCAAACATCTGAAACTCCAGCCTACAAAGTTCCAAGTAACCCAAATCCCACAGTTAAAAAATTCCAAAATCCTCAAACTTAAAAATAATCCCAAACATCTGAAACTCCAGTCTACCAAAGTTCCAAGTAACCCAAATCCCAAAGTTCAAAAATTCCAAAATCCTCAAACTTAAAAACAACATCCAAAAGTCCAAGTAACCCAAGTCCCAAAGTTCAAAGATTCCAAAGTCTCTAAACCTAAAAAACAACCCCAAACATCCGAAAGTCCATCCTACAAAGTTCTAAATAACCCAAGTCCTAAAGTCCATAAATTCCAAATTACCAAAATTCCCTCCATCCCAAAGTTCCCCAATTCCGAAACTCCAAACGACAAAAAAACATTAAGAATCTCACCTGGACGATTTCTTCTCGTACCGCTCGATGGTCTCCTCGTTAAGAACAATTTCCAGCAATTTCGCTTGAAATTCTCTGAAGATATCCGGTTCCGTGGCCTTTAACCTCAACCCAGCAGCATGAAACTTCCCCAAAACCTTGGCACAGAGTTTCAAGTGATCGTCGTCCAATTCGCCGTCCACCTGCGAGTAACCAGCCGCTTCGAGGTCCTCGAAGACGAGCACGGGTCTGCCGTATCTGCCCAAATCAGCCAGGTAACACTTGGGGATGAAATCGGTCCCGTACTTGAGGGTCATCTTCGAGTAGAACATCTCCTCGTTCTGGAACGCGTTGAACGCGGTCGGGTCCCGTTCCATTCCATCGGGAAGCAGCTTCACCAGCAGCGAGAAAGTGCAGGGCTCACCGGAGAATAGGACGACTACCGTCGCACGATAAATCTCGCTGGTTCGACTCACTTCGTCCAGACGCACCACCGCTGACTCCAACTCGACGAACTCCCTGGAATTCGTTGGACAGAAGCAACGATCGTGGACCATTTCCGGGATTAGATGATGCTCGATGTACTCGATGCTTTGTTCCCAGGCCTCGTGGGACTTCATGGTGGAAAATGTGGAATCGACTGAAAACGATTGGTTTCGGGATAAGTGCATTGGGGCACTGTCAAGTCATCGATTTTGAGGACAGTTTTTGGGGAGGAGGTGGAGTGGGAGTGAGGGAGATCTTAGATGGATGTTTTCGAAGGTATTGGGGTTTGGGACAATATTTTTAACTTGATAGGGTAGTAGTTTTTGGAATTTTTGGATTGTTAGGTTATTAAGTTTGTGTATTTCTAACATGGGAGAGATGATCAAGTGTCCAGATGTATAAGTAGATAAGTTATTAATTTTCTGAATTATAGGGTTTGCAAGGTTTTATGTTCAAATCTTCAACTTCACAACTCTCAAGATTTGCAAATTTTCAAATTTCTAACTCTCTGAATTCTCAAAGATGAATTTCCATCTTCCCAAATTCCCAACTCCTCAAATTTCCACTTTTGCAAATTCCCAAATCTCCAAATTCCCAGCTCCTCAAATTTCCACCTTCTCAAATTCCCAACTCTCCAAATTCTCAACTCCTCAAATTTCCACTTTCCCAAATTACCAACTCTCCAATT
Organism: Megachile leachella; assembly: GCA_963576845.1. Classification (NCBI taxonomy): domain Eukaryota; kingdom Metazoa; phylum Arthropoda; class Insecta; order Hymenoptera; family Megachilidae; genus Megachile; species Megachile leachella. The sequence continues at coordinate 6,129,042 of OY756254.1, read as the reverse complement.
TCTCAACTCTCTAAAGTCCCAAATTTTCAAATTTGCAACTCTCCAAATTCCCAGTTCTCTAAAGTCCCAAATCTCCAAATTCCCAACTTTGTAAAGTCCCAAATCTCCAAAATCCCAACTCTCCAAATTCCCAAATCTCCAAATTCTCAACTCTCTAAAGTCCCAAATCTCCAAATTTCCAACTCTCCAAATTCCCAAATCTCCAAATTCTCAACTCTCTAAAGTCCCAAATCTCCAAATTTCCAACTCTCCAAATTCCTAGTTCTCTAAAGTCCCAAATCTCCAAATTCCCAACTCTCTAAAGTCCCAAATCTCCAAATTCTCAACTCTCCAAATTCCCAAATCTCCAAATTCTCAACTCTCTAAAGTTCCAATTCTCCAAATTCCTAGTTCTCTAAAGTCCCAAATCTCCAAATTCCCAACTCTCTAAAGTCCCAACTCTCCAAAGTCCCAAATCTCCCAAGTTCCAAATCTAAAATTCCAAAATCTCCAAATATCCAACTCTCCAAATCCCAAATCTCCAAATTCCCAACTCTCTAAAGTCCCAAATCTCCAAAGTCCCAAATCTCTAAATTCCCAACTCTCCAAATTCCCAAATCTCTAAAGTCCCAAATCTCCAAATTCCCAACTCTCCAATTCCCAATTCCTCAATTCCCCAAATTGCTAGAACCCCAAATCCTTCGATCTCCAAACCCCCAAAACCCCATATTGCCAAATTCTGAATTCTCCAAACCCTCAAATCTCCAAATTCCCAAATCCCCAAATATCCAACTTCCCGAAATCTCCAAATCTCCAAATTCCCAAAATTCCCAAATCCTCAAATTTCCCAACTCCTCACCTACCAAAACCTCCAACTTCCCAAAATTTTATTTGCACTCCACAAATATCCACACGCAACTATCTTATCTATCACTGTCAACAACATCGATACCACATTTACAAAAGCCCAAACTCAAATGATACAGATAAGCAATTTCTACTACCTTCTTGCAAATCCACCATCACTTGTGTCGATGATCCTCGTCGTATAAAGTTATCACCAGTTCACAAGTTTTTCAAATACTTGCATGAAAGTGGAACTTCGAATCCAACCTTCTGGAATGCTATCTTGCCTATCTTGCTGGAATTGGAACGCTGATAACTTTCTTCGGTCAACATAAATGACGAAGAAACCTTGCAACCAATTCCTAAAAACTTCTTTCGACTTCACTATTAGATATTTGCGATAGCATTCACTTTTTAATATCAAACGGAGGTTTATAAATTGTGTCTTCTGAGTTCGTTGACCTTAGCCCTTTAAATTGACTTCTACTGAGTATTTTAAATTGCGTTTAAATTGTGGTCTTTAGATTGAACTCTTGAGTTGTTTAAGTTGAATTAAAATGATCTTTTTTGATCGAGTTCTTTAAGTTCATTCAATCGAGTATTTTACACCATATGTACACAAACATTTACACGTATAGCTGCGTGTCATTCGAAACTTCGTGCAAAGAACTGATACGATTTTTAAATAGTCAAGACACTGATTTTCGACTGGGATTAACTCGAACGCGCGTGAAATCGCTGGCGATAAAACGGCGTTTATCGTTAACCTTTTTTAAAACGATGCACGCGTCGCGACGACGAGCCGGTCGCGAGTAACGAGCGAGAAGTATCGTCGGAAATCATTATGCTTACCATCTCCCCTCGCTACCAAGATAATGAACCTCTTATCTTCCAATGACGTCACAAACAAGCTTATACCACGATACGCGTCTGCGACGACCGACCACGTCCTGTACTTTCGTTAATCCCTGATCTCGGATGAAATTGGTCAGCTGAAGAGAAGCGAGTAGCTTCGACGGTTGTTCCAGTAATATTACTGTGGCTGATGAAATTATTAACACGCTCGAGATGAATCATTTCATTCTAACTCTTTCATACTATTACTATAAATTCTTATTCTTTTTTCTTTGTAGAAAATTTGTGTTGATATACAATACGTTCTAATTGCAGGCTAGTTAAATGACTGTTCGTTTATTGTTATATATGTTCTCATGATAGATTCGTTTAATTTTGTCGTGGTTTGTTATTCTTTGTAATTTTGTCATTGTTTATCATTCTTTTTCCATTTAGTGATAGTAACTCGGGAGAATATGATACATGACCTTTTTAAACATGGCAATATAACGTGTGACTGTGTATCGATATTGTCAATATTAACACGTAGCAATATTAATAGATAGTGACACCAAAACGTAGCAAAACGACGTAACAATGATTCTTTGATATGTGGCTATATAACACGTGGCGATGTAACGTATGACTATGTAACATGTGTCAGAACTAATGCGTAGCAACACAACGCATGTAAATTTCATATGCGACAATATAACGCGTGGCGATATAACAAGTACAAATTAGGAACACCAAACAATATAACACGTGAAAATATTAACATCTACCGATATAACACATGAAAATATAAGAACGTGACGATATGATACGAGATGATATTAGCAGATAGCAATACGTATGGTTATATAACATGTAGATAATGATACGTTATACGTTAAGTCGAACGAGTCAGAAAAATATCAACCATAATGACGAAATAATGTCATAGGCCAACTTTTTTAGTTGAGAACCGTACTTTGCAACCAGCCACAATTTATGTGTTTTCAATTACCAAAACATTATGCAACGAACGTGGAAATTGTTACTAATGAACACTTACTCAACATAATTGGTAGTTTCTGCTTTCAAACGATATGTGTCCCAGTTAATCGAACACGGGTAATGTGAATTCAACAGGCAAACACATTTGACTTTCAATGCAAGAATATGTTTTTAAGTGTCGTTCGGATTTAATTGTACATTTAGATTGTATATTTGTTATATTTTGTATATATGTTAGATTGTATATTTTAATTGGTATATTTAAAAAACGTGCGAGGTATCGAATTTAATTAAACGAGGACAACGAACGAATTAATTAATTAAGGTAGAAGCGTCGTTCTCGCGATCGACGTTGGTTGGCTGAGAAGCAAAGACAGAAAATTAGATAATGACTGTGCAGTTAGAGGCGCGGTAATTATAATAACAAGGAAATCTTCTCAGACGCCATTCGTTGAATTTCGCGGAGCTCCAAAGCGTCGTTTCTCTGCTTCTGTTACGAAAAAGCTTCTCGAAGCACGCAACCGAGGTGATTTTAATTGAAACGTTTACAATTTTCCTGGAAAATTCGCCAACTGCACAGTTTATTCTTTGCTGCTTGAAATTGCGTAATTGATGTTACTTTATGTCGTAAATAAATTATTCGTTTGTATTATGACACTTCTCGCTTTTTGGAGCAAACTTTACTATGACAAGAAAATACCTGCAAGTTTTTATTCTGAATTTGTTAAACACGCAAAGAGATATTCGCGATTTAGTGTTGGATAAAAAAGCACGTGGCGATGTAATGCGCGAAGAACGAGGTATTTTCTTACGAAGGTGCATCTTTAATTATCCGTTTGTCCATATCTTTTTCATTTAAGTAATCTCTCGTCAATATCGACATAACCTTGTGAACTTTTTCAATTTATTATTTCACGGTATCGATCAGTTCGCTATCTGGAGCCTTTGTTCAATGATTCACAATTTCAAACAAATCGAGCGGTGTTCGCAATCTCTCGAGCCATTATTTCATCGTTTAGCTGCAACTTCACACACCGGCAAAGTGGAATTTACCAACAACCCGGCACACACCCGTAAACCAATCCCAAATCCGACAATCCCTTGCGTAATTCAAAATTCCGAGTGACAGGACCGCTACACGATTCACCACGGAACCCGTGCAAACGATAGAATCGATCACTCCACGAAGAAACCTTGACAAAAAAAAACGGAAACAGAAGCTAACCTACCTTATCGATGATTAATATACCGTACAATGTGCCGCTAGCACCACAGATTATGCCAACACAGACCGTACCCGTTCAAACGAGTCATAATAATTTCCAGGCTTTCCAGCAACCGCAAACGAACACGCAACAAATGCAAACTAACCCTGTTTACCCTTTGAATCCGCAAGGTACATATTCGCAAATATTGTAATAGTTATTAGTAACTGTGTGAGTATCGATTATCGATGGAAAGAGATTGGATGGAACATTGTTTGCCTACTATTACTGCCAAGCGAATCCCTGTTAATTTAACGGTTTATCAGTTTACCCTTTCTTAATGTTTTCACTGTTATTTATTCGGTTGTTGCTATTTTTTAATTTGTCTAGACATTATCGAAAGCATTTTATTGAAGAGTTCACTGTAAAGAAAAATTATCAATGCAAACGAAAAAATTAAACAGTGATCTCCATCAAGTCTCAAATTATCAAGAGAATGAAACTCAGCATGGCTGAATATAAATAAAAGTTAATTAAATGTATGTTTCTGTCCAGATCAGTATAAACCTCCGATGTACCAAGTCCAGCAGTCGGACGTGTTCATGGCGAATCAGTATGTCCCGAACGTATTACAAGGAAGACCGTGTCCACCGATTTTCCATCCGTTCAACAACGTCCCACCACCCGTGCAAACACAGCCAAACTACGGTCCTCTGCTTCAAAACATTCTGGAACAAATTCGTGGTCAAGTCAGCAACACAGCTCCCATATTTATCCTACCTGGCGGTTGTCAACAGTCCACAAATCATCATCAGCAAGCTGGCACCGGGAGCCAAGTAGGCGGTCCCCAGGCGACGGGACAACCGACAAGCTTCAATTACCCCTCGTCAGTCCACTGTCCACCCACGTTCTACCCCTTTCCAATCCCGATGCCCGTTTACGAGCCATTCGCCGGCCAAACTCGCAACAGAGAAAGTTCTCGGGGTTGCGGATGTTACCACAGACGGCAAGAATCACTGGACTCGAAGAACTACTCGTTAAACTGTTGCTGCAACCTCGCCGAACAAGAGGATCATCGGTGCACAGCGACAAACGACGACACCATTTGCTCGAAACGCAATTGTCCAGCTTCGGTGAGCTTGCAAGCGCTGGCCTCGCAATTGTTGTCGTTACAGGGAATCATCTCGTGCGCGGCCACTCGTTTGATACTGAGAAAAGTGCCCGGATCGAACATCACCAACACCATGGAGGACACCATGGAGAAAGCGCAGAAAGCTATAACCATGTTGACCAAGGATCAGCTGCTCACCGAATCGAGAAACGCGCACCAAGTGAACGCGTTGATCAATCTTCATATGACAACCAATCCACCCGCGAATATTGTACCGCTGCTGACGCTGATACAGTTGAAGGTGAACGTGCTGAAGGCGCAGATCGAGAGTCTCATCAACAAGAAGGTGATGGAGTGCCAAGGATTTGGATATGAGGTACTCGGGACTCCTACTATCTTCTCCTTATTAGTTTACTTTGGTATTTCAGAGCCTCAAGGCTTATTTATCTCTGCATTTGTGAATTTTTGAATTTTAAAATTTCGGAGCTTTGGAATTTTTAGACATTCTAAGCTTTGTTTTAGTTCATAAAAATTTGGAAATATCTTAGCTTTCTTAGATCGCCGTAGACTCTTTTTAAGTCTAAGCCTAGTTTTAAACTTTCCCTCGCCATAGACTCCCGCATGCCCGTCGTTGCCCATGAAATCTTAATTTTCCCGTCACGGGTATAGTAGACAGAATTGTTAGTGAGAGTTCGAACGAGAACTTTCACCGCCAAAATTGAGGTTTAACCACCCTACCCCACAAACAAAGGGGCGATAAATCATCCAGGTTACCTTCATAGTTACGCTCGGTTCACGTTAATCAAACAGAGTAGATGCCTCTAATTACAAAGAAAGATAAATGCATGTTTAAATTAAAAAATTAGATAACTTTTCTTAAAATGCTTATCGACTATAACTGCAACAACAGATATTAATTTCTGTCTTATCTTCGATTCATTTTCCCACTTCAGTCTCAAAATGTGCATCATATACCAACACGTTGAGTATCCCGCTCGTATGATCAGAACAAACGTCCCAGTTTCTGGTAGATCAAGATATACACTTACGCCAACAATTTCCTATCACCTAGTATACACATCACTAGATTAGCTTCAATTCCCATGCATATAGTGGCGAACATTATCAAAGCATGCACTCTGCCGCGTCAAACGTGGAACATCATTTACGCGACCCTCATTTACATTTCATTCGCAAGGCGGAGCACGCTAACAGTCCGTACACGCTCGAATGCTCGCAGGTGGAAACCAGCGGTCCCATAGATCCAACGGTGCTCACCATGAAGACGAACGAGGAGCTGCGTCATCTGCTGTCTGCCTTACGTCAAAAAGAAACCGACGAAAGGGTGAATTTGAACTTTTCGATGTACCATTCTCAGCGGGTGATCGCGGAGGCCCGCTTGAACAATGTGCAGGCGAAGATACGACAGGTGGAAGCCGAATTCGACAGAAGGCGATCAGTTTCGATGCCGGTTCCGTCGCTTACGTCCCGAGTGATCCAACAGTTTGCTGGATCCACCTGCACCTTCGGATACGCGCAGACCAAATTATTTGAGCCTTATCCACCGGAAAATCCTCTAGAATCCCCCGATCCGTTCCTGCCGTGCATTCGCAGTCCTAGGAGACTGTATTTGAAGCCTCGGGAGGAAACGAAAGAGCAGAAGGATCAAAGCAAGTCTACCGGCACATCACCTTCCACGGACACGGGCACAGGCGAGGGCGCAGTTAATAGCTCCAAAGAGCAGAGCGTTGGTCCACGTTCCAGCGACGATTCCTGCAGCTGCCATTCGTCCTCGGAGGATAGCATCGGGGACAAAAAAAAACTTCGTCTAAGAATCGATCGCGCAGGAAGGGTGGTCATAAGTAGCCCGACAGGACTACAGCTCGCGTCCATGACGTATTCGAGCCCCAACGAACTGTCAACGTTCTTCCGCCCCACATCTGGGAGCGTAGATGACGAGGTGGAAATTCTGGAGATTCCTCCAGGTGAGGGTAAGAAGATAGAGCTTGTGGATCTGGATTCTGAGGAAGATAACACGGTAGGTGACAAAGTGAACCGCGATGTGGATAAGATACCGAAGACGATCGATAGGCACGTGTCCGGAGAATTCAAGGATAAGACACCAGACACACCGAGAGAACAAGAGACTGTTGGACAGGTAGTAATTAAAAAAGAACCTGCAGATGCTATGGAAGAATTTGATCTGAGACGCGTTAAGGCAGAACCGAGAAGCACCGAAAAGATAGAAACTAAGACAGATATTCCGATCAAAGAGGAACCTGCTGAAGACAAACGATCACCACTCGCCAAGATATTGCAATTAGGTTTGAGATCAAAGAAGATGAAAGAAGAGAAAATTAAGGAAGACTCGTCGACAGAACAAGAAACTCGTGACGGTCGGACACCGATTAAAAAAGAACCAGATACTATGGAAGAATTTGATCTGAAACGTGTCAAGATGGAACAAAGCGTGGAGAAAGGAGAAACGAAGACAGATGTTTCTATTAAAAAGGAACCTGTTGACAAACCGAGACGATTGAGCAGAACAATCCGCATAGGCTTGAATCCTAAGATGACAAAACGGCACATGGAACCCAAAGAGAATTTCAAGGAGATGCCAGACTTAAAACAGGAAGCTGATGACGGACAGTTAGCAATTGAAGAACACGAAAGTGGTGCAAGAACAAAGAATATAAAAGATGAAGATGTTAAGTACCGAAGCGGAGAGACTGGTGAATCTGGTGAGGATCGTTTGGCAGAAACCGGAAGACACGACGTAGTTCTAAAACCGGAAATGATTAAGAAGGAGAAGGAAGACGGACATAAAGAAGCAAAAGCAACTGTTTATACAAATGGAGGATTGTCGGAAGAGAAGAAAGTGAAAACAAAGTTGTATACGGAATTTAAAGATACTACAATCGAAGATACTGAGGTACCTCAAATTGCAGATACTAAGGTACAGTTTGAAAATACTAAGACACCTCAGATTATAGAAACTAAGGTACAGTTTGAAGATACTGAAGTACATCAAGAATCGCCTGTTAAAGACAATGTAATTGTACCTCCTCCACTGAAATCTAAAATTAAAGAGGAGCCACCCGATGAACCGAAAACTTTTTTCGGAGTAAAATTGAGGAAGACAGGATTACTTCCGGATTCTGAAAGCAATACACGCGAAGACGAATTTAACTTGGAGATTAAACACGACGAAAAAAGTGGAAGTAAACAGCAGGCTCCTGGAATGTCTGCGGATAAACAGGAAATCGAAGGACAAGGTTCTTCCGAAGTAATGAAGAGTTATCTTGAAGTGGTACTGAAACAGAAGGAAGAACGTAATCCGCGATCGAAAGTTGAAGATAAATCGAAAGTTGGAAGGCATGAAAACGTGCAAATTGTTTCGATGATGAGACATGTGGAGTATGATAGAAGTTTTGGGGACTTTGAGGAGTGGATCGATGTTAAACACCAAACCCATGGGAAATTGATTCGCGAGAGTCATCGAGAAGGCGGTGAGTATATCAAGTATTAAATGTTTCGATTGTAATTTGACGTGCATCGTTGCCAAGTAGAATTCTAGCAAGTTTCGTATTTATTTTTGTGGTATTTAGAGCACATTTTGAATTCTTGGTACGCTTTCATGAGGAACTCTTCAACTTCTCGTATAACGGTTGAAGTTTCATCGACGAAACGTTCGCACACAATCGAGAAGTGTTTGAATTTACTTCGATAGTTTATTAGAAACGCGAGAGAACTCTAAAATTCGTGAATTGCGAGTGGAAAAGTTTTGAACATTTCTTAATCGATTGATGTTTTATACCGAATAATGTAACTTCGTTTAATGGAGTAATTTTCGTACATGATAAATTCATTACCGCACATTCTTGAATCTATTAATTGCCTTCTATCGAAGTTCTTAAATATTTTATAAAAATATCTTACAAGTAACTGTGAATTAAACACAAATGATAAAACGATACTGCTAACGTCATCTTGCAACAAGTGGTGGAACCAGAAACAAAACATTTCTTTTTGTCACGAAATGATTTCAAAAAATCTTTTTTATTTTTATACTATTTTCGATATATTGTTCGATACTATTTTAAAATATATATAGAAGTGTGTTTCACTTTATTTTTTTAATAGCATATTAAGTTATTTCGTTCTGATGTACCATAAGAACTTCTCAAACATTTATGTCAATAATCACAAAATTTAAGTCATCACTTATAATTCTAATTACACATACTAAATACTATTGTATGAATACTAAAATATAATATTTAATATACAGACAAAAATGCGAGCATCGCACGATTTCCGCCATTGAAACACACAGCACGAAGAACGGTGATCGATATCGCAGAAAATATATTCCGTCAGAAAGAAATTGAATCAGACTGCTTGAATCTTCGTAATCGAAACACCTCTGATTCAAAAACCGAAAACAGTATAATCTCGACGATTTACTCCTCGATCGAAAATCAACTCGCCTCTTTAGGATCATTTTTATCAAGCATACCAAACTTTCAAGACATCGTATCGAGCTTATGCTATAAACCGGAACATTTATCGAGTGAAGGAATGAAAGAAAATAAAAAAATCCCGCAAGACGACTGGATTTTGGTAACTTGGGATAATCTCGACGATGGCACTTCCACTGAAGGTCGCGAGGTTTTTAGCAACGTGCACGAAATGAAGCAATCGATAATCGTAGACAAGGAGACTGAAAATTACGTGATTATTGGAGGATCAATTAGCGGTCAATTTCGCGAATTGTCGAGGAACGGTTTGCAACGACCTTACCGTACTCGTAGAACTCTGATGATAAGAAGTCGATTAAAGAATCCTGGGAAATCGAGACACGAGTCGCAACGTCCGTTTACGATCGTGAAACGACTCAGAAAAAACAAAGTTTCCGTTTCCGAAGAAATGAAACCTCGACTAAAAGCGAGCGAACATTGTCGCGTTGATACTGTGGAAAATAGAAATGATATAAAAAGTAATGATGCGATGTTAAGTAAAGATTGTAGTTTCCTTTCGGTCGACCATTCGTTTCCTGAGAAAGAGAGCACGGACGATTTAGGGTAATAAACAGACGTAGTTGAAGAACGAATATCACGATTTTATTAGCGTTTGGCAGTAAAATATAACACTGGAGATTAAAAAATAATGACATAAACAACAGATTCCAATTAGCTTGAAAATTCACATTTTTTCTTTCTTTGTGCTAAATAAAATGAGGCTCCAGACAGCTGGAGCCGTTTATAAATAATAACACATGAAGCCTTTTCGGTGGATGTCTTTGGAAGACCCAATAATAAATGCAAACGCAAATTTGATATATTTATGCATACAGAGATATTAATCCTGATAGAACACTGTCAATAGACGAGTATACATTTGTCTCGTAGCTGAAAGTGATTACAGCCGTTGAGCAAATGCGGTGTATCATTTCTTCTGTTTTTATTAATCGTTAATTCATTTCAATAACTGTAAACCATCTTCGGTCAATGGACCATAGTTATCGCTCTATAATAGCTGTCTACTGAGAATCTTTAGAATCATAGTGTATTAGTAACAACGCGACCACGTGGATCGAACGTTTTGAACACTCTCGGAATCGTACAACTGCTCGGTTTTCTTTTTTCGGAGGCCAAAATGAAGATCCTTAATTTATTATTCATCTCACGTGCTACCATCACACTCATTCGCATCGACGCAAAGGCATTCGATCCTTCAGACATCTTGGATTCAGACACCCGTACATTGTAAACTATAGTTTGTTCGAAATCGATCGAAGCCATTCATCGACAATTTTTAATTCAATTCTTGGTACACGGTTCCGAATCACAATACTCTTCCATAGAAAACAATTATTCCTTTATTAGTTCATACGGTTGAAAATAAATTACAATGGACTTATGACCGTGAACGATGCTGCGGTAATGAACAATTTTTAGTTGACAATACATTGAGACGGAGAAAAAATACTTTTCGTTGCGTGATATCTGCCAATTTCAAATATGTTCCGCTCATATAATCGGTGACTATATAAAGAGATGAACGATAGAACCGATCGCGAACAAACTATAATTAGAATTAATTCGATTCACGATCACCGTGTAATTTGTTATTCGATACGTTTATATATTAAATTTCTTACGAACTAACAAATCTATTTAATAGTAAGTAAAAAATAAACGAATTCAACGCGTTCGTCGCGTTCAGAAGACTGACGTCGCGTCGTTCTGTAACAAAGTCTCGCGTACAATATTAGATTAAACAGGAGAATTACGAGATAACATTGTCACACCACACGGATGCAATATGTAGCTGCTTATAAGGTAGGGCAAAGGTATTAGGAGGATTTTCGGTGTTTAATACGTAAACATGATAAATATTAAGCAAGCAGAGGGCATCGGCGCTTAAGAATACAAAAATGTATCTGGGAACGGGTTTTCTTTATCTTTCTTTTATAATCACGGACACACGGATCGAGGACGTCGAAGAAACGTGTTAGGTACTGATTAGAGCCATATACACATTATATTACATGCTATCGAAGTTATAAACGGACTGTATACTTATATAAATACGCTACATACTTAGACGGCTAACCACTACTTTCAAACTAGAGACACGATTTCGCGAAGCGGACCTGATCATAGTTAAATTATTATAATTTAAAGGTAATAAAAACTTGATCGCGTTTTTCTTTCGGATACTATTGCAAATAATGAAAGGATGCGAGGAACTGAGTACATTGGCTTTGATTTTTCTGATAAAACGTATAGGTGTAGTAATGATCGCGATTAAAAGTAAACGAGCTTATCTTCGATGGCGGTATAAGATACGAAACTTGATGTTTAAATCGGGAAACCTATGATCGTTCGTAGATTTCTTTAGCAAAAGTTTGCCTGTTAAGCGTTACACACTTTTCTATTCCACTGAAACTTCCTATCTACGAATAAATATCATTAGTCCGTTATAACTGTTGTAAAAGTATTAAATAAGTGTTGGCTTCTATATATATATTACAGAAGAAAGATACGATATAACACGAAGGTCTATGATTGAATTACTTTTAAATACATAATATCCAATCGTTCGTATATAATTGCGTGACCGGATGCAATTGAACATAGACATTCGATAGCCATGTAAATAAACAATCTTAACGAGCTAGTAACAAAAGGCATGGACAATCCTTGTTAACTCTCCTAAACAATATCGTCAACTGTACTCGAAATATCAACTGTTATTTTTTTCTTTTCTCTCTGATAGACGGATATGTACAAAAGTATTTACAAATACATTTACATCGCTAATATATATTTATATATATATATATATAGTCAAATATCTCGCGGGACAACTTAAATAATCGTGTATAATGGATCAATAATTTAATTAAAAAATAATTCCTACGACAAATCTTTGATTAAAAAAAGAAACTTATACGACTAACAAGTACTTGTAATCTACGATCACTGCAAACCCCCTTTGAACGATACAAAAACTTTTCAAGCTACCAACGGTAAAAATCTAGTTTTTTTATCCCTTTCTGTTTGCTCTACTGTTATGTATAAGTGAAAAAATTCTGATATTCAACCTTAATACAAGTTCACGTCCAAAAGATTACCTTACAATAGTTAGTTCATAGCGAATAATTATTTCTCATCTTTAAATTCAGTTCAATGTAAGGCGCTTCTTACACCTGGAAATATTTCTTGAGCCATAAAACGACAGCAACGAAAACAAAACGAAAACACAAGAAATTAAGTAATAAACAAGTATTTACGAAACTTTATAAATTCCCTTTCAAGTAATATACCTGAATTTCGGATGTACAAGTTGAACTTCTATTTCTTTTAAACATAAGAACTTCAACTTGGCCAAAGGCACGACTGACATATATCGAATTATGCGCGATACATTTTCGTACGAAAAAGAAAGAGGCAAACTGAAAATACTTGATCTCAAAAAAAAAAACAAAAGGTATCAAAGTAACAATAAATACAAGCAACGCAGATAGTAATTTTGTACAATAAAAATGTACAAGAGAAAATTAGATTTTCTAGAAAAAGTGTTTAGAGCCATTACCTTAGCCCTTGCAAAACAAAAAAAGTATCGAAAACGCTAATTCCACCTGTTTGTCTTTTCTACATCGAGTCTACGGGCATATGATAAGTAGCAGTTTGTTTCGTTTAATTCACACCTTTGGTGTATTCAGCTTTCAGTTGACCCAGCACTATTTTTATATCGTAAAAAGTAGGTCGTTTTTCAGGTTGCAAGTCCCAGGCCTGGCAAAGAACAATAAATTAATAGAATATAAATTAATAAATTAATACATTTTTCTACGTACTTGTCTCATAATATCGTAAACTTCGTGTGGACAACCATCTGGTGGTTCCATTTTGTATCCTTTCTCCACGCACTTTACAACATCGGCTAATGGCTGAAATTAACACATTCAAATTATAAAAACAAATAATAACAAAGAAATAGTAATTGCAAATGTAAATAAACACTCACAATTCGTGGATACGGTACACGCCCGAACGAGTAGATTTCCCATAAGAGTATCCCGAAACTCCACATATCAGACTTATTTGAAAACTTCTGAAAATAAGAAAGTGCAAATTACGTTTACACACGAACGTTGTTAAAATAAGTTTAAATTAGTTCAACTATTCGGATAATTTTGAATTATATCAGATTATGAAAGACACTGTTTGGTGATATGGGTTTGCAATATGAATAAATATTTGGTCCAAATTGTTAAACTATGCAAACTTTTATAGATTCAATCGCTATTCGTGGCATTACATTCTGCTTTAAAGCCTCTGGTGCAGTCCATTTAATGGGCAATTTTCCACCTTCGAGAGAAAAGTTTTCGTCCCTTGCCAAACCGAAGTCCGACACCTTCGCCGAGTTATCCTCCGCGACAAGGACGTTTCTTGCGGCCAGATCTCGATGCACTACGTGTCTGGATTCCAAATATGCCATGCCCGCGCACGTGTCGCTAAAAACCAACGCGGAAACGTATATTTAACGACAGCTTTAGTTTGCATTAAATATTTGAATACAAATGTTTGAATAACGTCTGATAACCGCGTTGTAACACTACTGTGTTCTATTAAATAGTCGCTTAATTCCTACTAAATCTCCAAATTTTCCAGACTCTAAAAATTAGTATGCAAAAGCAATTGCTACGCAGGGATTCGAACGATTAAACGAAGGGAGCAACAGAAGTGAGATCCACATACTACGCAAAGTTGATCTGGTCCTTCTTGGAAACGTGCAATCTCCCTCGCGATCTCAGGTAATCCACCAGGGATCCTTTGCTCATATACTCGGTAACCAGGTACATGTGTTGATTATTGAAAACGAGACCGAGCAGCTTAACCAGATTGTCATGAATCAACGATGTCATTAGACTAGCCTCGGCAAGAAACCTCTGCGCCGCCTCGCTGTTGTCCTTCAGCATCTTCACGGCTACCCTCTCGCCTCGGTACACGCCTAACAGCACGTCCCCGAATTCTCCCTTGCCGATACACTCTCTTAATTCTAACTCGTGAGTCTGTATCACCCAGCCAGCCTCCATGAACGCCTTCGGATCCACACAGAAGTCCTGTTTGCCCTGTTTCGGCAACGATTTGGTCAGCTGCGTGCACAGACCGTCCGCGTCTTGCTCGTAATGCTCCACCAACAAGGCCAAGTTCTCGAAGAACTCCTCATCGTCGATCGTCAGCTGATTGTTCTTATATTTCACTCGATAATGCTGCACGCGACCCTGGTAGCACACACACAGCGTATAGTCGCCAGGGAAATTGGTCGACTCACGGACTAGGAACAGACCGTCTTCTCTCGGTCGCAACAATCTCTCAGCAGTTTCCCTCGATATTTTCCCGTGAAACCATCTGTAATATCGGACAAGTGCCTTTCGTTAATCAGGGTCTGGATAAAGGCGGTAAAAATCGAACGTACACGAAATAACTGGAGGATTGAATATCAACTGTGAAGAAGACGACAATAGAAAGCTTTCAAATCATTTTGCATTGGGTACTTTGAATTTTAGGGGTCTTAGAGTGTTAGACTTTGAGTCCTGACTGGTTCAGATCCCAGACATTGCTAGACTGTTTCAAATCACCGATACAGCTGTGTAACGCTGTAGCAGTCGTCTTCAAAGACCTTGTGCTTCTGCAGGTGATACCAATATCCACGATCCAGCGATCTGTCGATCCAACAGTGATTTCGTGACGGGTGTTATCATCGGATTAAGGAGATGATACGTACGGCATAGCGTTCAGTTTGACCTCGTGCCTCGGATTCACCGATAACGCAGCGGGATTGCTAGGATTCGCGAGGTTGGTCGAGGTGAGGATTACCGGCGGCGATCCGGTGTTCATGTGACTGGTTATATTAGGAGAGGTGACGTTCGAATGCGTAGTCATCGTCGGTGATACTGGATGGGACGGAATGTTGCTTGCAGACAAGTTGGAAGGAACGTTGTGTTGCGTGCTATTTTGTATAAGGGGATGGGACGTTACGTTTGAGGGGATCGTATGGTGATTTTGATTGCCATCGAGCTTCGCTTGCCGCGCTGCCGCTGACACATTCGGGTATCCGCCACCCGCATTGTGGTACGTTGGCATCGCAACTCCCGCAGTGGCCTTTCGGGAACCTGCAAACGACAACAAAATCCATTTAAACGTCGCCCCTTTGATACCAGCCTGCCAAACATCTACCTTTCAATTAATTCATTTCACCGTTGCCTCCCTCTATTTTTTACTTTCATGTTCGAGGATAAAAGATGAGAACAAACGTTTCACTCTATTAGACTAGGACAATACATAGAAAAGGACACAGTGTACATTTATAGGATCATTAGCTTCGACGTTTCATTTATAATCAATTCACCCTAACGTCTCTACGAATTGAACTGAGTACATAAACAATGAAAGTACTGGCAAAAATAGAAACCCTATAATGTAACGTTATACTTAAATCGTACTTAAAGTGTTAGTAGAAAGTTTGATAGATCGGTGGATAAATTAGATCGACTGGAAAATTGAATCTGACACAATAAATAGCTGGAACAGTAATCTAATACCATTGAATAATGTTGATGATACCAGGAATAAATTGCACCGTACGAAGTTTCATTTCTTAATCAAAAGTTCGATCAGACCAAATAAAAGTTTGCTAAGTTGAATTTGATTACAGCCTTTCTCAAAGTAATAAATTACCTTTTCAAGCCTTAAATCTTGCAGGAAAGACGAACCTGACTCGGTCTACTCTCATTCTCACGCATTGTTTCCCGGACGAAAGATCGGGGCGGCAGGAAACGTTAAACGAATCTTCGCTTCCCAGAGGCATTTGCATAAAATATTCGCTCAAGCACCTCTGTAGAACGTTAATCAAACGTGACACTGTTACGTCCTATAGTAGAGAATCGGCTAGAGCGCGATCTGTGTTAACATGAAACGCGATGTATCGTTAACCGATACGCAAGAAGCGAAAAAGAGAAGGCACGGCTATCGTGTATCTCAAAGACAAAATCAACTGTGGAACCACATGCTCTCGAACCGACCAAGTCCCCCACGATGAAGCGAATCTTTATGGTTTGTTACTCGAGAAACCAGATATCTAAAGCGCGGACTCAGCGAACGAACCGCAACGAACATCAATGGAACGTTCTCTTGATAAGTTTCTTTTCAATTACGAAAATTATCTTCGCCCGGCTAAATAAAGCGATTCTCTGTCCGGTAGTTAGCCGATAACGTTACATTTTACCTACTTTTCCTTTATCGGGTTCTTATTAAGGATTCTAGATATGCTTTATTTTCTTAAGGAGATTTATTTCCAAATGTAGGTTCGATAAACAGTATGCTCGCGTTATATTGATGCAGAATTTAGTATAACGCGCGATTATACGATATGCAGTAGTATGTGATGTTATACGTAATATAGCGCGTAACGATATAGCGTGCGGTGATATAACATGTAGCCTGCTAACGTGCACAGATTACATCGATTCCGATGTTACTAGTTGCGATTTGACGCGTAGTAAATTAATACGGTGATATATGGTGCATGGCAATATAATGCGCGGCAATATAACAAATTGTAATTTGAAGAGCGGCGATATAGCACGCACTGATATGGTACACGACAAATAACGTGCTGTGATTCGACACGTGGAAAATTAATACGCGGTGATATAATCCGAGGCGATACTGTAATTTGAAACTCGGCTATATAACGTACATTGTTTCAATTTATAATCCAGAGGGTGAAAATCTGATATGTAACAATTTCAGCACGCGGCAATATAGAATGCAATATAAAAAGAGACCATATAACTTATGGAAATATAAAAACATACTGTCATAATGTATGGCAATATAACGTGCTACTACATCAGTAATTATTTGAATAAAAGTCTGCGTAAGAATGGCAATATAACGAGAGTATACCAAATACTTTATCTTATTAAATTGGTACATGTTAAAGCAGTATTCAATTTTATATTAGCGTACAAATGTATATCATTAGCATAACGCCTACTATTGGTTCAATATCTACTAACATTATCCAATTGTGCAAATATGAAGCGCCTCCTATGATCTCAACGATCAATGTACATATCAACGCTTCCACCTATCGTACATTCAAAACGTTTATCTGTTGTATTTAATAAAGAAGAGACCTTATATAGCAAGTTAATAATGGGCATTCTACTACCCACAACGAAAGTGTGACTCGCACTCGTCACATTTAGACCGTAACCTACGCCACGGGTATGACTGGATGTCACAAGGCAATGGGTTAAAACTGATCAAGCGAAACGTGCGCACGGTGCGTACCATATTTAATCGTGCATCCGCGACGACCGAGGTGAGCATTTAATCAGCCGGTTAGTTTAAGTGGCCATTGTTCCAACGCGCACGCTATCCGCTCATGTACCGTCCGCATTATAATGCGCTAGACACCCATAGACGACGGACATGCGTGAAACGTGAATCACTCTTGGTGTGTATTTTAGAAACGACCGGGAAACGAAACGAACGTATGTACTTACTGGATGAAACCGAGCGACCGAGAATCGCCTTAACCCATTAACGCGTTGAGTACCGTGCGACTGATGCTTAAAAACGGATCACAAAATTATGTTTAATTAATTACAGGATGCCACAATTATTTCTGTTAGCGTATATTAGAAATTAGGGGTCTGAAAATTTTTAAATTTGTTCTTTGGAAGAACTAGTGAATTAAACGGCGACTTTAAACTCATCGGAGAAAAACACTGATTCTCTTACAAAAAAAGATTCATTTACATCGTAAACACGGTGAATCAGCGTTCGAGCAGTCAGGATAGCCCGTTGGGGGAATTACCTTCCTCTGGCGTATATATCGTGATAAAAATCGACCCAGCAAGTAACAGTATAAAAAGTGATGTGTTTCTAGAACGTCTCGCGAACCAAATGCGCCGTTTAAGCATTGCAGATATCAGACGACGTGATCGCGATACGCTTGCAAAGCATAACGAGGTTTAAATTACCATTTTCCATAAGCTCTGTTCTGTAACCAAAACTCTCCGTGACACTTTAAAAAATACTGTAACGTTAGTCCAACGGTAGATTCGTGTAAACAATAATTCGTAGAAGTTAAAGCATAAAAAATATTCTCATGTATTCGAACACGTCTTGTTTGTGCAACAAACAAATCTCCAGCTTATCGTCGATTTTATGTCAAGTTGTAAAAGAGAATAATGTTTTCACGACTATCTGGATTTCAGTGCGCATAATCAGAAGCAGTTAAGAAACAAATCCGTCGCAAGAGCAAAAATATTGAATAATTCAAGCGGAGTTTATCCTTGGTCGGTGTCTATGACGACTGCGTTATGTCACGCTAAAATGTATACCGGACATACTGATACGAAAATCGTCATTACATAAGTACGAATTTGCCATCGCAATTCGTTATTCCGTTTCTCGAATTAAAAAAACTTGAGCAAACATTCTCGTCGATTGTTCCCTATCTGTACGATACATACCGCACACGTATTTCGAACGTGACACAACCGAAATAACACGACTTTCGAATTATCGCCGTAACAATGCTGCAGAGATACGATTCGGACAATTTGTGAACGTGAAATTTCCAAACTTGAAAATTTGTGAATACGAAATTTTTTAATTTAAAAAAATGAATAGATTGAAGTTTTTATGTTGAACATTTTGGAAATTGTTCAACAGAATATGTTATCTCGTGTTACGTCACCATGCAATATGTTAGCTCGTGTTATATCGCCACGCAATATAGTAACTCGAGTTATATTGTCGCGTAGAATATTATTTCGCATTATATTGCCACAGAATGTTATCTCGCGTTATATCGCCGTATAATATGGTACCTCGCGTTATATTGCCACGCAACACATTAACTCGCGTTATATTGCCACGCAGCATATTAACTCGCGTTATATTGCCACGCAGCATATTAACTCGCGTTATATCGCCACGCAGCACAGTACCTCGCGTTACATCACCACGCAATTTGTTACCTCGCGTTATATCGCCACGCAACATATTAACTCGAGTTATATTGTCGCGTAGAATATTATTTCGCATTATATTGCCACAGAATGTTATCTCGCGTTATATCGCCGTATAATATGTTACGTCGCGTTATATTGCCACGCAACATATTAACTCGCATTATATTGCCACGCAGTATATTAACTCACGTTATATCGCCACGCAGCATATTAACTCACGTTATATCGCCACGCAGCATATTACCTTGTGTTATATCGCCGCTTAGCATAGTACCTCGCATTATATCACAACGCAGCATATTAGCTCTCGTTATATCGTCATCAGAACATTACTTCGTGTTATATCACCTTGCAACACATTACCTCGCATTATATCGCCACAGAATGTTACCTCGCATTATATCGCCATGCAGCATATTAACTCACGTTATATCGCCGCTCAGCATAGTACCTCGCGTTATATCACAACGCAGCATATTAGCTCTCGTTATATCACCATCACAACATTACTTCGTGTTATATCACCTTGCAACACCTTACCTCGCATTATATCGCTACAGCATATAAACTCGCGTTATTTCACCATGCAAAACATTGCCTCGCAGTATGTCTCTGCTTATGTTGCCAATTTCTAAATCTGTTTCTTCTGTTTCTTCAGTCAAATCACCGGTAAAATAACAGTGAACATTAAATTCTGATAATGATTACAGATTACATTCATAACAGGTAAGATGTTAATAATCGATGATTAGATATCATACATTGTGTACCATACTGTACACAATTTTTATGATAAGAACAAGAGTGTTAAGTGAAAAGCACCTTTATGAAAAACAGGAACGTGTAATCGATTCGTAACGACCTTATCCACGATGAAATTTCCATAGGCTCTTTATTGAGGCAGCAGTAAAAAAGGAAAAAAGTACTGATCTTGAGAGATAGATCTCCAAAAGGATGCCTCGAGGTTGCGGCTTATAAAGAGAGCATTCATCAGCGAAGGCTAGAGCAAAGTGCTTCAATGTGGGATATCTATCAAGGATTGAGCCATGCTTTACTAGTGCGTGTTCGGTAAATATCTGTGAAATTAATTAAGCATGTGCAGAGTACATTAAAATAAAACGTTAGTAATCGAAGATGTGCAACTGCTCGGAAGTTGATAACGTTATCTTGGGAACAATAATACATTGATAACATTACATGATATGCATACGTGTACATATATGCATCAACGATATATCATTTTCAAGGAAGCAACGAATGCAATTTTTTAGTCTATTCATAGAAAAGGTTTTTTTATTAATTTATTATGTTATAACTTTTCTGCTACAATATACCTATGACTACGTATAAGATGAAGATAACAGTCGTTTTGAACACTCATGATTTTGAAATAGCTAACATATCACTTAACCTCTGTTATCTATTAAATTGATTTAATAATACATTTTATTGCCACGCCCTGTTCCAATCCCTTCAACGATCGAAAACACCATTACAAAGATTTGGATAAATGTCAAATTTCAGAAGCTCCTTTCCTGACAGTATAAAAGCAAAAATATCCTCCAAACGTCTAGAATCCTTTCGTATAAAATAACGAACGTCCTTTTGAAAGCAGCTGAAAGCTCGGAAAAATGTTCAGACCCTTCTAACAAGATACAAAGTTTGAAGTTGACAACCGTAAAACTGGGTCACGAAGTTTTTTGTTGCCCATATTCCAATTCAACGATACAATAAGGAACTTCTTTGACAAAATTTTCAAATTTCCACCTCGAATAACCGCATACGAGTATTTGAAGTCTGTTCGAAAATTGTGTTCTCATAATTGGAAGCACTTTGTGAGAAAAGAAAGCACTGTTCATGCAAATTCGAACAAAAATTACCGAAACCCTGATGAATTTCTCACGACGTACTTCACGAGGGAAGACCAGCTGTTCCTTGTTAGACATGATAATTAATGGAAGCAAGCGGAAATTTGGGGACGTAAAATATACGCATGGATGACTTACCCACTTACCTTGCGTTCCGATGGTGAAGGCAAGTGGAAGTTAACCTTTCAACCATGATCACAAATGGAAGTCTTTTTCTTCGTTTAATTATTTGGTATAGTCAAATTTGAAATCATCGATTAA
The DNA here is from genome assembly GCA_963576845.1 of Megachile leachella. Lineage (NCBI taxonomy): Eukaryota > Metazoa > Arthropoda > Insecta > Hymenoptera > Megachilidae > Megachile > Megachile leachella. The sequence continues at coordinate 6,107,373 of OY756254.1, read as the reverse complement.
TTGATAAATAATCTGCACGAATATTGCACTTTTAATATTTTCAGATATCCTCAATTTTATCTAGCTTTTAAATTCTTATGTGTTGTGATGTTCTAAATTTCTAAATTGCCTATGAAGTCCCAAATTTTTAAACCTCCAAATTTTTCAAAATAGAAACTCTCAAACGTTGGCTATCTAAAATGTTTTAACGTTACTCAAATTCTCAAATTTCCAAGTTCTCCTAATTTTTCAAATTCCCCAAATTTCCAAATTCTTTAATTTCAACATTTTCTAAGGTCCCAAATTGTCAAATTACCACGTTCTTCTAATTCCCTTAATTCCCTAAATTTCAAAAGTCCCCAATTCTCAAACCTCCAAATTCTCCAAATTTCTCCAAATTTTCAAAATTCCCTAAACTTCCAAATTCCCCAAATTCTCAAAATTCACTAAATTCTCAAAATTCTCAAAATTCTCAAAATTCCCAAAATTCTCCAAATTCTCAAAATTCACCAAATTCCCAAAATTCCCCAACTTTCTCAAATTCCCAAAAATCCCTAAATTCTCAAAATTCCCAAAATTCCCCAAATTCTCAAAATTCTCAAAATTGCTAAAATTCCCCAACTTTCTCGAATTCTCAAAATTCCCAAAATTCTCAAAATTCTCAAAATTCACCAAATTCCCAAAATTCCCCAAATTTTTCAAATTCCCAAAATTCTCAAAATTCCCCAAATTCCCTAAATTCTCAAAATTTCCCAAACTCTCTAAATTCCTTAAACTTCCAAATTCCCCAAATTCTCAAAATTCACCAAATTCCCCAACTTTCTCAAATTTCCAAAATTCCCTAAATTCTCAAAATTCTCAAAATTCTCAAAATTCTCAAAATTCTCAAAATTTCTCAAATTCCCTAAATATCCCAAACTTCCCAAATTCTCAATTACAAAATCTATTAATCTAATATCACATATTTCTATAGAATTTCAAATTTTGAAACTACTCACAACCTACATAAATTCATTTTTAATTTCTATCCACCCTACTTTGTCGTACAAAAGCAAAAAAAAAGTTCATCACAAATTTCCTCCTCGAATCAGAAAAATAAATCTGCAAAATTGCCAGTGATTTAGCGTCTCTTATTTAATCGTGCTAAATTCGAATAAAATCAGTGCGCCGAGTGTCATACATTCCTCTTTTAAACTGATTCACAGCGGTATTCGCGTTCCAAAATTATCTCGTTCGTCGAGGGTTAAGCTCGACGCGTCTTCTTCAATCTTTAACCGGACAAAGTTGCCACAGAATTCACTGCCTAATTGAATCCATAATTAAACCTAATTAAAAGTTATTATTGGCTCACGATATCACGGCGAAACATGTCTTAATTATAGTAATCAAGATCAAAAATACCGTTGCATCCGACAGAAGTGGTTTATTAACGCAGAGCGAATTCTGCTAAATCATCGATGTGAAGCTCTTTCTATAGAATCTTGCATGGCGACTGCAATCGATTCCTTCGTTCAAAGAATTCTTTCACTGTCGTTTTCGTGGGGAAAAGTTTCATCGATTATGTTTCTATAGGGTTGTGTATGAAACCGATTTGAGAATATAGAATTTGATGACATAAAAGTATTTTAGAATAGTATTTGTGATGTGTCAATTTGATGGGTAGAATTTGGAGGTGACTGTGTAAAATTTTATAAATGACTGTTTATCTTAAAATTGTCTTATCAGTTTTGTTTAATGCGCAGTAAGATGATTATCTAAGTAATCAATGGGTTTATGTTGAGATAGTACTGTAATTTTTAGTCAGTGAGTTAGGCACATTTCCAAATTTCTAAAATGCTAAGTTTTCAAATTTTCCAAAGTCCCCAATTCTCAAATTTCCAAGTTGTTCTAATTCCTCAAAATTCCCAAATTCCCATATTTCTAAATTTCTAAATTTTCCAAAGACCCCAATTCTCAAATCTCCAAGTTCTCCTAATTCCCCCAATTTCTCAAAATCCCCAAATTTACCAAAGTCCCTAATTCTCAAATTTCCAAATTCCCCTAATTCCCCAAAATTCCCAAATTCCAAAATTTCTAAATTTCCAAATTTTCCAAAGTCTCCAATTCTCAAATCTCCAAGTTCTCCTAATTCCCCCAATTTCTCAAAATCCCCAAATTTACCAAAGTCCCTAATTCTCAAATTTCCAAATTCTCCTAATTCCCCAAAATCCCCAAATTCCAAAATTTCTAAATTTCCAAATTTTCCAAAGACCCCAATTCTCAAATTTCCAAGTTCTCCTAATTCCCCCAATTTCTCAAAATCCCCAAATTTACCAAAGTCCCTAATTCTCAAATTTTCAAATTCTCCTAATTCGCCAAAATCCCCAAATTCCAAAATTTCTAAATTTCCAAATTTTCCAAAGACCCCAATTCTCAAATTTCCAAGTTCTCCTAATTCCCCCAATTTCTCAAAATCCCCAAATTTACCAAAGTCCCTAATTCTCAAATTTCCAAATTCCCCTAATTCCCCAAAATTCCCAAATTCCAAAATTTCTAAATTTCCAAATTTTCCAAAGTCTCCAATTCTCAACTCTCCAAATTCCCTAAATTACTAAAATTCCCCAAATGTCCAAATATAGAAAATACCAATACCCACCAACATCAAAGTTGAAGGTAACATTCACAAAATAAAGTAAATGCTTCCAGCACTGTAAAAGTTAGTGTACGAAAATGGTGTTAGGCTGATCCACTCGTGTCTTCTGCTCTAACGTTCATCAGCGTTTTCTAGCACGCGGATGAACCATGCTAATTCGTTTCTGACACCGTACCATACATAGCGAATCAGGTCACGACGGGGGCGTTGAATTTTCCAGATTTCCATATTCATCGCGTTTCCTCGTCGCTACTCATTTGACGGTTGAAGGATGCTCGTGCCCGTTCGCTCTCCCCATTCTTCCCGCGATATCGTTACACTTCCCGAGGAAAAAGTTGGACCGTTCCTCGTGGTAAGAAATCGTAAACGCGTGCACAGGCTGCGACGAGTGACGCCAGATGGAAAACGGTGGGTCACGGTACAGTAACGTGTACTGTTAAAGAGAAACACACGCACACATACGTGTTCATATACATGTCGAACAAATCTGTCGGGTATGCCGTTTGCTCCCTTCTGTCTTTTGCCTCTTCGACTGTTCTTTTTTATCCTTTTTCTCACCCGGTTGCTTCTGTCCTCGCGTGCCATGATTATTAATAGTGCTCGGTTACGAGACGTCGGTGCGAATAAACTTTGCATAAATTACGAGGAAAAAAGGGAACACGCCGCTCGAGAATTTCGTCTCTATCGTCTCGTCACGATCAACCCTCTTTTGGTCGGCGTTAAATCACGCTGCATCGCCGCTGCTGAATAATTTACCGTCGAATTGACCCTCGTGGAAACACTCTTCTTTGAGCGATCCGATTTTCCATTCGGATGCTCCTCGCGAGACCCACTTGATCGTTACCGCTGGAAATATGGCCTGAGCACGACATACGTTAATGAAGACACGAGTGGATAAATGTGCCATGTAACATTTCTTCAAAAATCGATACTTTGGTGTAATACTCGTTCAACAACCAACTTTACTTTCTTTTACTGTATCGTACTCTTTAACGAATTTATTAGGATATAAATACATAGTGCTCAAAATAGTACCTAGAAAATGAGTTAAACGAAATAGAAATGTATATGAATATTTACTTTGAAGTTGGAAATAATGTAGGAAAATAAATGGTACAAAATGCAGAATAGTATACCAATATAAATGAAATATGAAATAGTGAAGTAATAAAATAATAATAACAAAGTAATAAAACAGTAATACCCCTACAAATGAATTGTATTAAACTTCCCCCAAAGTTACAGTAACAATTCGGAATAAGAAATAAAAGAATTGCATTCGATTACACATGACGCATATGAGGCCATATATAACAGTGACCTTCGGTGACTATAGCCCACCTCAGAGTTACCGTGAACATTTTAATTACCGCCATTTAGAAGTTTCTAATTATATACATGCAATCTAATTATACACGCGATTGTGTTCGACGTAACACGATTCACACGTGAAGACAGCGGAATCGGTATCGAAGACGAAAAGTTGGGCGCAGCTCCCGAAGAAAGTATGACGTGACCCAGAAAAATGTCTTACACCGCCGCGTGACGCGCAAAAGTTCGAAGATTAATCAAGCTGCCTTTCATTTCCGTGAAGAAAGGTGGGGAAAAAAATGAAGCGGGAAAGGAAAGAAAGGTTCATTGTGACGCGAACCGTCGATGAGGAACGAGCAATATCACGAAGCTGCAACGCGACGCAGACACATATAGTTCATGAACGCGCCCCTTGTTCCGTCGAGTAATTATTGTGTATTTTAAGGGAGTAATTTCTGGAAACTCCGGAAGTCATTAATATCGACGATTTCGCAGTACGTTTCTTAATGGCCGTAAAGATCGCGCGGAACTGCGATCGTGCAGGGTATCAGTCTTGCGTAACTAAATGGCGATATAACAGGAACTTGCAAATCTGCAAATGGTCTCATTGGTTTAATGCATGCGAAACCTTAATCTTTGCAGATGGTTCATTTGAGAACGCGGAGAAAATTATTATTGCAATGAGTCGATATGAAAATGATCTATACGATGTAAGTGAACAGCGGACTCTTTTGCTAGCTATACTTTTTTACGTTAAGTAAAACGTCAATTAATGTAGGAGTTATACGATATAAGCGAATGTTCATATCTGAAAGATTATATCGAATATTTAGTGTAGACTTAACATGGTTAGATCGAAACATGTGTCTTTAATCTTCTGGATATTCCTATGCACCTGTATTTTAATATTTTTATATTTCGATATTTCTACATTCCTCTATCTTGAGATCATCAAACTCTCAGATTTGCATATCATCAGATCACTATCTCATAGATATAAATACCTCTAGATTTAAATATCCTAGATCTCAATATCTCTCGATTCCCAATTAGTACACTCAAATATTATTGTACTCCAATTACTGAACACAAATATTACTATACTCGAATACGAGTAAATCCAAATATCCTAGATCAAAATATCTTAGACTGTCACTAGATCTTAATATTGCTGAACCCAAATGTTGCTGGACGTAAATATTATAACACTGATGCCCCTACACCCCAATATTACTAAGTCTAAATACCCTAGATCCTAAATTATTAGTCTTAAATATTCCTAGAGCCCAATATCCTAAATACAAAATATTCCTAGATCCTCGCGCTCCTAAATTTAAATATCTCTAGATCCCCGCGATCCTAAACTTAAATATCCTTAGATCGACGTATTTTATTCCAAATATCCCTAGAGCCCAACTTCTCTGCCAAAAATATCCCTAGATATCGCCCTTTGATTCAAATATCCCTAGATTTCAACATTAACATGCTCCAATATTCCGAAGACCAGTATTACGTGATCTAAATATCCCTAGAATCACTTTGACGAACCCAAATATCCCTACATTCAAATATCACAAGCTCTCAATATCCCTAGATTGTAAAACTAATATTTTTAATAAAAATGGTGGTTGTCCCTCTTCACAGGAGGTGATATTAAATTATCTAATAAACATTGCAACAAATCTCAAATTCCAAAAACACGTATCCTCTATTTTTGTCCATAGTTTACGTGCACGAAGTTGCAAAAAAATAGATCAACATTTAAACAAAAATTATAAGTCTTCAAAATATTATTTAAACAAATAAAGTTTATTGAAATTTTTTTACGCACAAAAATTCCCTATTTAAAGACCAATAATTTACAAAAAAAAGAATCCAATTATCTTTTGTAATTCCGGAGATATTCCCAAAAATATGATTTCAACCCCCAACTTCGAGGATTATTTTCACCCCTTCAATGTGAACGACGACCGATAGAAAAAATACGTGTCAAATATTTTCTTGAGAACTATCACGTAAGTTTCATTAAAATCGGCGTGTCTCGGTTCGATCTTTCCTTGTTAGTTTTCTGAACCCTCAAATCTCTGCATACCTAAATGCAATCTTACATTTTTGAATCGTTAAGCTATTGAATTTAATGATAGCGTTCCTATATAGGCACAGGGTGAAATCGTGCATCTACGAAGGGTTATATCGTAGAGAAATTTTTTTTTTTAATAGAGACTGTTGCCTGGTAATGCATTTCGTGCCGAGACGAGACACAGCACCCTTCAAGATCTTACTAATGAGAAGCTCGACATTAAAATGCGCAAAGCTTCGCGATAATGACGAGCCGGGATCACGGAGGCGGATAAAAAATTTAATTGGTCGACAAGTACGGTACGAAGGATGCAATATTACGGTGATGAAAATTTTCTTGATTCTTGATCGACTACGCGATAGCAATGGCATTATCATAATGGGAGAAATTCGGAACACCTCGAAGAAAATCAACTTTCAATTATCAATTCAACCGTTCTACCGTGTACGTAATTGTATTCCGCAGTTTTTTAACGCGGAAGCGTTTTTGTTGGGTTTCATGAGAAATTTTTGTGAACTTCCTTCTATATCTCGCAATCAAAGTAGTTTAGTACGAAATAAAGAAAAGAGTGATTGCATTGATAAACACGTAATAGGAGTACGTATTTTCACAATGACGGTAATTCATCTTAATTGACTTTCATGATCTGCTTCACCCAGCCGAGTGAAACCCGGAAAGTGTGAAAAATGAAGATTGTTTAAGGAAATATGTTAATAGGAAGTCTTCAACCTTCATCATTCATCTCGTCAAATTATTCGTTGAGATTAAATTACGTGCACGTGAGTCTATTGTGCATACTCGATTATTAACTTAACGATACAATAAAACTTACCTATATTTCAAATTGATTGTCCATCCTTCAGATACATGCCCCTCTGAAACGACAAAAATGAATTTCCGATTACACATTAATTTAATTGAAACGGTATATTAAAACTATTTAATTGCCCGAAGGACTTCTAGAATTTTTCGAGTTTTACCTCGGCGAATCCCTGCGGACGATATGCTTGGATTCGCTCCAAAGCTGGTGAAATTTCTGGCTGAAAATTCCGAAAAAAGAGCAGCCGCTAATGCGTTTTTAAACGCAGCGAAAAAGGATGGGAGTACGGGAGTGTCGTAACGAATTTAATGAGACTAACTATAGACAAGACCGGGCGTTTCACCGAGACGGTCAATTGCTAATTAAAATACCGAACAAAGCGAAAATAGCCGCTGCCTTTCAGACAAACAATGAGCAACAACTCGTTTTTTATATCCTTTATGCGACGGTGAAGGTGCGAATTGAAAAGTACAACATTCTTGTGTCCCACGTGGATAAGGTAGTTCCACCAGCAATACTTTATTTATTCTATTAGATTGACCGCCGAGTTCAAAATGCCATATAACGCGAGATGATATGTGGCCATATAACGCGAGACGGTAGCGATGTAACACATGACAACGTGCAGCGTAATAATATAACTCATAATAACGCATGATAATATAACATATGATAGAATATAATATACAACGCGTGATTGTAGTGATATAATAAAATGCAATATAGCACGAGGTCATGCGATATTATGATATTTATCATAATATCATAATATCAAAATAATATCAAATACATTTAAGACGATTCATTCATTAAAATATAGCTTATAAATAATAAATGTTTTCATTCATAGTTCAGGAAACAGAATGAATTCAACTCGCGTTTATTTTCAACGCGTTTCACAAGAATGCTTCATTATAGGAGGGAGGTGAATAATGAATAACATTCCAACAGCAATTAAAAGTGAATGATCCTATTGATCATAGACGAACAAAGAAATTGAAGCACTCGTTAAATTAACGTGACGTAATACTGTTAGATAATTTTTGTAGAAATTGTATCATTAAATAATTTCTGTTTCGTAAGAATGCAGCCGGTAACGTTTGATCATTCGGCGCAAGCGTCTTGTAACATTCAGCGCAAGGTTGCGGTCGATCCCTCTCACTCTGCTTTAAGGTTGAATTAATTAGGTAAAAAACATGCTCGTAAGAGAATCGGTACGACCAAACGGGAAAACACAACAAACAGCTGATCACATTTTTCATCGCGACGATAGGTCCGTGAAAAAGATCCAGAAGGAAGAAGCGGCCCATTTACAACGTACAATTAAGCATTGTGACTGAATTATTCGACGGATGCCGTGTGTACCGTTCGTTAACCGTGTAATTAGCCAATTGCTAATTGCTCGAATTCGCATGAGCTGGTTCGCTCGACTCGGAAGCATATTAATTCTACACACGAAAACCTCTCTCTGTGTAGAACAGAAAATATGTAACGTGTATAGGCGGAAGGGAAAAGAGCAATCCTCAAGGATGCAAAAACCGTGGCGGGAAAATTGAAATACAAAGGACACGTGTGTTTCGACGCGTCTTCATTATTCACTCGCTAATACGATACTGTCACGAATGTACCAAAATTTTACTATCTTCCTTCGTAATTTGAATGTATGGTTGTAATAATCTGTTTCTACGTATCACTAGTACTGTATTATTATTACTACTCTACGCTATTATTCTACATATTTAACACGCACATAAGCATTGACACAGAGTTAAAAAAAAATATAAAAAATCGTTTTAATGATAGTAATTATTACTCTCACAATTATAATGAGATGCGTTACATAAATTTAATAGCGAAGCAGGGTTTGATTGCAATGTTAAGTCCGCGGTACTGCATTCTTTCTTGCAATAATCAACGATCAACATGTGTACACGTTGCATAACTTGTTAACGCGGAAGGATCTCAATTTTGATAACTGAGGAATAACGATAGAAACGAGAAAACTAAATCGATTTTTCCTTATTCGAACGGAATAAAATTATATGAGATTCCGAGGATGAAAATTAAGAGACAGTTCATGGACGTCGCGTAACCTCGAAAATCCATCGTGTACCGAGAGGATAGGTTCGTTGCATACATGTGATATTTTTTTTGCAGAATTCGACGTGATGAAACGTGAAATTCAATATTGTCACCGAATAGTTGGGAAATATCGGGAAACAAAGTGAAACTCGTTATTTCTCTGTCATTCGGTACATTTGGAATCCGTGTTGCGTGTGTCATTTAAATAACGCCCACTTTTAACTCGAAAGAGAGAGTAACAACTCCGAATAGAATCCTCAAACAGTGTTAATCGTTCGTACGATTTAAAATACGATTATTTTTGTGTAACCGAAGAATCAGTTTTCTGTTATTTCATCGTGTTTTCAATGAAAAAGGACCGTGTAAGAAAATGAAAACGTTTTAACGTGTAACAGCATCACAAGAATTTTATTCTGCGCGCGAATATGTCCAAATTACGATACCCACCTTATCGAATAGTTGGATTTTCTTGGCGGACCTGCGGACAAACACAGGAAGCACAATAACACGATGTCACATGAACGAATATTCGTAGAAACCACATGAAACAACGATACAATCACCTCACGAAACGTCACACTCACTTTGCTCGAGCGGCCATTTTACTACACACGACTCGAGCGAAGAACATTTTGATCTACAAGAGACAGAAGCACGAAGTGAATTCACTGCAGGCTACTAGTGACTTCTTGCGTACCAACATTACGAAACAGTCTTTAGAGTAAATAAATTACACTATCACGTGAACTGATTATAATACGGATTCGTGAACTTAGTTTTAGTTATTGCTCTTTATTTCGCAAAACAACAATACTACTGAACTACAACTTTTCATTCATCTGCGCAGATCTACTTTGATTGGACTAATGCACTATAATGAAATTTGTAACATTAATGTATATACTCAGTGATCTTTTAATAAATACACTTGTCTAAAAATCAGGGCCACTATTTCTTATCTCTTTTTAGGATACCTCATATTTTTCTGGATACGTTTCAAAACTTCGAAAGTTACAAGTTACAATTTTGAAATTTTGAACTTTCCAAATTCTCGAATCTTTAAGTTTCTAAACTTTGTCGTCTCTTATCTTTGCTATTGATATATTTTTATTCACCGTGTATATGGTCCTGAAGTAAAAAGCACGTGATAGATAAGAACCACACTGGCGGTAAGAATGTCCTCTGAACTCAGCCGAGATGCGCAGCAGAATTACGATTCTCTCCCATAAATAAAGTATGTAAATTTTCATGCTGAGATGTGTTCAAGAATTGAATGATCTCACTAGTAACATTATTTTACCTGCTTGTAATGTTCAGCGGCAAATGATATACTTCCTTACTTTTTGAATGGAATTAGATACAGTTAAATTATAATCTATATATGTTTATACGTAGCAATTGTGTATATATTTATTTAGTTGTCGGTACTTAGTGCCGTTCTGTATACTTTTGTTTGAATAACTTTATTTTAATGTATTCTTTGAATTAAACATTGACATATGGAAATAGCGCACACTTGATTTGGAATAATTTTGTATAAAAAGCAAGTTTATAACTTGATTACTAAAATGGCACCACAATTGAAAATTTTATCCAACATTATAGAGGTAATTATAAACTAATTTTGGGTTTTCTTGCAGTAAAAAGCATGTGAATAACATTGACAGTTGTGATGTGTTTAAAAATGTGCAATTTCTTTCACAGCGATTAAAAAGTGTAAATGAAGGAGTAACAGGTCATTTGTATGGTGTTATGTATAATAATACATTAACGGTCTTAACATTTAGTGTAAATGTAGTAGATGATACTGAAGTCAATATAAATCATACAACATTACAATTACACATGCCAGCGGAGGTATATCTTTGTGGAATATTACATGTTGGTCAATGCGAAGAAAAACTACCTGATTCGTTTCAGGTAAAATTATTAAACAATTAGATATATTGATTTTAAACTGAAGTGATTAGTGATATATCAATGCATATATTTAAGTATGTTATATAGTTATAATATTGTTTGAATGCATCATTTATTACATACATAACGTAATTATTTAGGATATTGATATCACAGATAATCCACTATTTTTTAAATATACACATAATAGTTCCAAGATAGATGCATATTTTTATATTCACCAAAAACTCGAAGCTGTTGATGATATAAATGTCATTAATGAAAATGATATTTATCAAGAATTTACATATATAAGACTAAGAGGAAGCTTACCTTTAATTATGCAAAATGGTAACATAGTAGAAGTATTAGAAGAAACAAGAAAAAATGTAAGACTTTTGCACTTTGTTGAGAATTGTAATAATTAATATGTTTTTAAATAATAAAGTGATTCTTTTTTAACAGATCGCATCAGGAAAGATAGGAATTCAGTTTCCATCAAAAAATACCTTTCTTTTCAACAACCAGAATGATCTAAAAGATATATCCCTCAAGGAACTTTTAGATACTTCTGAACCTTATGAAGGAACTAAAAATGTAAAAAAAGGCATGATGCAAGCTACAGGAGTTGTGGTATACTTTTTAAAATTTTATAATCATTGTATTCTTCTTGATTGAGAAACTATATTTATTTCATAAATTTAACAGGATGCTGTAAATGCCAATATACTTTTAAGGATCTCTGGGGATAGATTATCAGAGGAAAATATTAAATGTGCTCCAGTTCTTCAATATGTAAAAAGTAATCTAATTACAATATTTAGTAATATCATTTTATCATTTTTAAGTATGCAATTACAAATTTTGAAAGAAATATAATATTTATTGTGTAGGGCCCTTTGATAGTATGGAATGTAATTTGCTAATTGATACATTATCCCTGGCCAATTTCAACACAAGTTCTGCAGACTTATATGGAGTATTGGTAGAATCTATGTGCCGAAATATTAAGTTGATAGAGAAATGTTTTGAAGATCAGCTCCAAAATTCAGAAATGATGAAATTTCCAATATCCAATCACTATAAGCCTCAGAATTTCGGACATTTACTTACAATTGTTTATCCAAATGGTTATACTGATAAAGAAACAAGTAAGTCCTTTAAATTAATTTGTTACACTATGTATAATAGAAATATTAATAAGAATTTAATATTAATTTCAGTGAAATACCGCGAGAGTTTACATAGAATTTTAGGATTAGATATGACTAAACCTTATTTTCGTTATGGAAATGCTGTTAAATTTTGCAATGATTCACAAGCAGAAAACATATTGTTTAACCCTCATGAAGCAATTCAACAAAATTATGGTATCTATTTATCATGTTATTTTACATTGTATCATATTATATAGTTGTTAATTATTATTTTCTTAATAGACACAGCAAATAATAGTCGTAAAATAGGTATTGTACAAGGTCTATATGCATATCATCATTATATGCAAGACAACTTTGATGATAATGGTTGGGGATGCGCATATAGATCGTTACAAACGATTGTTTCGTGGTACAGGTAATGTCAATATTCAAACAATTACGATTATCCACTTATTACAAAGAAATATTATTTTATATAAGAATATTTGTTGTAGTATTTTGATTATTACAGATTGCAAGGTTATACTGATATACCAATCCCTTCTCATAGTGTAATACAAAAATGTTTAGTGAATATAGGAGACAAACCTTCCAATTTTATTAATAGCAAACAGTGGATTGGTTCCACAGAAGTAGGTTTTGTATTAGAAAGTCTATTAGGTGTCAGTGTTAAAGTACTCTGTGCATCTACAGGTGAAGAAGTATCAACATTAGCTCCAAATCTTCTGCATCACTTTCAGATACAAGGCACACCAGTAATGATTGGTAAGTAATACTTTTATGTTTAGAAATGAATGATCTCTTGTTTTACTGGACCTATTTTTTAAATAAATTGCAGGTGGTGGAGTATTAGCTCATACAATTTTGGGAGTTAGTTACGACGAAGTTACCGGGGATGTAAAATTTTTAATTTTAGACCCACATTATACAGGTTCAGAACATTTACCGACTATAATAAACAAAGGTTGGTGTGGATGGAAAACAAAAGATTTTTGGAAAAAGGATGCATTTTACAACATGTGTCTTCCTCAAAGACCAGTGTGCATATGATCATGTTAAAGCAACAATTCAAAGCAAATTGTATACCATTACAATGGCAGTGTTCAGAAATACGTGTCAGGTAGTGAATTTAAAGTAATTTAGTATACAAGTGCTGCATATAAAAAATAATATTACATTGGACATGCAATTTTTGGATACTGTATTTTATTAAAAAATTATTTTTATCTAAACATTGGTATTTATAATTTTTGTACTGAAATGCATTATTGCAATGTTTTTGTTTCATAGTTTATATTATTATATATCATATGCATTTTAACTTTGCCAAATAACTTTTAAAATATATTATTCAATACTAGGTGGAAGTAAAATATTCATTCCAATTTTTATATTAATATTTTAATACTTTTAGTATACAAATTTGAAAAGCATTGTCAGATAAGGAGCCATATATGTTAGCAAATACTTTCTGACTTTTACTGTTGTCTGTTTCCTAAATGAAACATTTAGTTTTAATGCACTTGTAGTTGGAATAATTAATATATAAATTGCTAAGCTAATAAAAAGGTTTAATGTAATTGTATTAAAACACATGTAACATATTCAAAATGTATTTATTATAACATCGATGTCAAAATAGGCTGTTATGTTTCTATATAACATAATTTCTTGAATATTTGAATAAATTTCACAACTACTTTTGTAAGTCAGAATGTACATTTTGTAAAATATGAATTGAATTTTTGTATAAAAAAATTTTAAAGAATAATTTTGTTGAAAAAAAATATATAGTTGTATTTATTATTTATGGAACATTAAATATATTTTTATTTTTTGTTCATATGCTAAATACTATTATACAGATGAAATTAAAACTGAGTGTAACAATACAATCATGTAAATTATTTAAATTAATTTTCTAAAACTCTTTGTAAAACTTGGCCAAAGCGATTTGTAATCAAAAAAGATACATCTATAAATCTATCAACACAATTGCTTAAACATGTTTCTGTTCGACTGTCCAATTTGACTCCTGGTTTATCAACACATTTTTCCCAACAAATGTCGTTGAATTCTAGAATCTAAAATTAAATGAATATTTTTGTAAAAATTTATCAGTAGAACTAATAGGTACATATACTGCTGCTTTTCATTTATTTTATGTAAGGTCCCATACTATTATAAAATATTGATATCAACAGTTTTGAATAAAAAAAAAGTGAAACTAACCTAAAAATTAGGTGTAATTTGTATTTACGTATTTAGCATGCTATATATCAATTTTATCATAAAAATTTAAACAAATTGGTAAGCTTAACAAAAACGTTTGATTTCAGAATTATTTTTATATAAGATATTTCACCTGAGCTTGAAATTGTGCTTTTTGTTTTTCGGCTTGCACAAACTCTTGTAATTCAGAATCTACTCCTGGAATCTTAGTATCCTCCAGCGTACTATCAGACATATCGAATATTTTTTACTTTTCCAATTTTAATTAATAAACTGAACAGTAATATTTCATAAAATTTAGTAATACGATGATCTTGCCAGCACACACGTGGTTTACTAACGATAGTAACCAAAATTTATTGGTGCATCTTCTAGTAACTTATGTAACACGAGGAAATTTGTTTTCACCCACCAATTTTAAAATGACGCCACTTGCTGTTCATTTAAAATGATGAATGAATTTATGTTATGAAGACATATATCTTTACTATAGATAAAATTATTTCAAATTAAGCTATACTTTCTCTTTCCGGCTAAAATAACGCGAACATACGATGACAAAAACAAATATATTTTATTTATCGTAAAGATACATCATTTTTAGCAGTACTATATTTTACGCAGATTATATCTATATTTATACACATCATATGGTTCTCCGATTATTTTTAACTTCTCAATAATCTATATCGATGAGTCTATATTAAAGATGTTTACTGTAGTTTCAACTTATTTTTTAAATAATCAATGTACCATTTTATAATTATTCCAACAGGTGGATTAATACTGTCAATCATAATTGGAGACACCTATATTTGCAATTTAAATTTGCAACATGTTTTGACATCCATTTATCGTCGTAATGTAATAAAAGTACTATAAGTTACACCGTCGAAATTTTTTTATAATTACATGTATTAGGAAAATGCGAGTAAATTAAAAAAATTATACGACCGTACAAATGTTAAAATTATTAAGATCTACGAGCTCAATATATTATAATAAAAGAATGGCTCAAGTTGAAACATCAACTACGTCATATTCATTAATACTTTGATAATTGTCAAAGAACGATTATATTAAAATCACGTAACTATGTACTTATTCATATATGACGCTGTATGTAACGTGCGCATAATCGACAGTTCACATTAGAAATGACCAAATTGGTTCTTAATTTCGCCCTCCGTCTTAATTATTCAGGTTATGATTCCGGTTTTGAATTTGGTGGTGATATGACATACAATGCACGATAATATGTTCTATCACAAAACGCGTTGCCAATACAACGCTTACAACAAAAGTCCGTTTCAGACGTTCTCAATAACATCAATTTTCACCTTGGACTTTGGAAACTTTATCGGTGACTTTACCAAGATCATGGCCACATTAGGGGAAACGAAACAGAAGAAGCTGGAAGACAATTCGGCCATCTTTAGTTTATATCACGTGCAATTGATCACGCCACTTGTGGATACGGCCCTGAGTGCCGGCAAGTCAACCGGCGCGGAACGGAGCGGCGCTGCATTTCAGAAACTGTTGTCGTCGGCGGCGTCAACGGGTATCGTAGTTGCGTGAGTTAGACGCATTCTAACCATCGTTCCCTTAAGGGAGAGAAGCTAAACTGTTCACAGGCAGTGTCCCCAAAGTCATACAAGAAGACCTTTCGGGGCATAGTAACGTGTCACGGTGTGTGCGCGTGTATTCATTCGATTCTATGATTGGTGACAATGACCGCGACCGTGGAGGACTATTACGACGGTTCCCGGACTTTTCACTGGCTCGGAAAGTTTCTCGACGTGCCGCTCGACCAGGTGAGAAATTAATCTCTACTTTCGTTTTTATCACGTGACAACCGCCCTCGTTATTATTTCCTTTTCTACCACTCAAAAGGAGGGCGCATCGATCGAATTTAAATTACTCCAGATCTCCTGTCCCTTCTTTTATTATGTATCCTTGCAATTGAACTTGTTCGTGTATCAACGCTATCGTTTTCCCGTAACGACTGTCAAGGTTAAGGTCTGTCACACCAGCTGATGTTACTGAAATCTTAACACCGTTGGTTTTGCGCCGATTGTCCGTACCTTTTAATCTACCAGTCCAGAAATAGTAGAACGGTAATCGGTGATCCAATTGTTCGAAGGGTTAACTGTTCGTTAACGTTGCTCTCTGTGTTGTAATTCATACGTGCGTAGGATTCGCATAAACACCGTCATTGAAATCACTTTCACGCCGCGTGTATCGTGAATTGATCCTGACATAGCGTTCTTATTCTCGTACGTGCGTAAGTCTTATCGTCCTACGTGAATTATGTATCGAACATTGAAAGTTAAATGGAAACTGATCACCGAGCGTAACAGAATTTTCCGTTGAAAAGTGTATCGGGCATATTAACACGGTATAACGAGGAAATTAAAAATAGCATCGAACAGTATTGCGTTTCGTACAAATATGTATGCGACAGTTTAAACCAGCGCGAATCACACACGATTTTTACACACGTGCTTTGATTTCGCGATAATATCGAGCTTTTATCTGATGTGACAAACGTAGTAGAAATTATTGGAGGTGCTCTTATTGATTATCGATACATTAACAATATCTTATCATCATATTAATAGCGGTAACTAATCCTTATAGCGTAAGTTTCATGTTAGAGAAATGTACGAAAGTAATAACACAGTCAGCGCGGTGAAATGTGTACATATATTCTGTAAATAGAATGACCGGTGAACACATTGGGATACTATCCCACTATACATATAGGTTGCATCGGATGCAACAGTTGAGAAAAGGTGAATGCAACGTGAACTAGTTCTGGTACGAACGATGGAGATTTATTATCGATTATTTTGGATTAAAGATAAAATTACGTGTAATTAATTAAATTGTTATAAACTGGAAAACCGGAAGTTCCGGAATAGTCCAAAAATTTCGAATTTTTATAAATTCGGAATTTAGTGTAATCGTACCCAGAATATAATTAGCTATGAATAAATAATTAACCGATTTTGGCAATCTTTAGTGGTAATTTATAAGAATGTTATTATTATTCAGTTAAAAATCTTGTGAACGAAATTTTTCAAAACCATGATTTTTGTTACATTCCCATTCACATCACAGTGGAGTGATCACTATAACGAACGAAGTTCATAGTATTCCTGGTGATATCATAGTCAGTCATTGATAACGGTAGTATTACTTTGATGATTAAGCTTATCGAAACTTATCGAATCCGATAAGAAAGTTAATTATGTCATTACCTAACAATTGCAGTGTGTCATACGACTTATGGTATTAGATCAAAATGCGTTATTCTTATAACCCTTTAGGTTGTGGAAGTAAAATTGTAGAATGGAAAATTTGAAAAGAATGAGAATCGTTCTTGCTGGGTAAATGATATTCATCATTTGTCAGCATTTTTCTCACATTATGAAAATTTATTGATGAGAGTGATGGTATTGTACGAATATGCGAATGTCAATTGGGGTTAATGCAACGGTTTTATGACGAAAAATAAATTACGCCGCAAATCAATTTTAATCGTTTTTTCTACAGTCGTAATTAGAATAATAGTTGCTGAACATTTGAAGGATGTAGATAAGCAAGATAAAGTATCAAGGGAAAACAAGGAAACAGTACTATATTACGATCATCCAAAAATAGCAACATAAGAATAAAAGATTGACTTGTCGACGTGTCGATAACTTACTGACCCCATTTCTCACTTGCTAATTTCTACTGATTCCTTCTCAATGCGACGAACGACAGAATTTAACGTATGGAATATTACTAGCTATACGTTCAGCAAAAACGATCTGAACATTTATCAAAATGATCAGTAATCATCGTTTTTACTACCGCGTAACTGTTCTATATTTACAACAGGAAAACGATTCTTTAAGTTATAAATCTTGCATTAACTGTTGTATGGCCAAGGTCGGTAACGGGGTAATGGTACTCGGCCTCTTGCCTGTAGAGGCGGAGAAGGAAAAAAAGAATTCTTCGCCCATAACAAAAGAGTCACTAGCTCTATCCCGTTATCCTAAATATCACCTTCAATTATTAGTTAGGTGAAAAAGGTTTTACGGTACATTTCACCTGTGTGCTATATATCACATGTACTAGGTGTTTCATTAAATCTTATGTAGAATTGTAAATCAAATTTTTTCTACAAGGTAGAAAAATTATATATTATACAGGGTGTTACCTGTAACGCTACTCACGATTTTTCTCCCACTTCTTTCCACTCCTAGAAGTTGAAATGGGAGAAAAATCGTGAGTAGCGTTACAGGTAACACTCTGTATAATTATATGCAAATAAAATTGTTTTACAAGCTAGAAATTATATTATATAATTATATGCAAATAAAATTGTTTGTACAAGATAGAAATTATATATTATATAATTATATGCAAATAAAATTGTTTCTACAAGGTAGAAATTATATGTTATATAATTATACATATTTTTAAATATTTTTTATAAATGCATAATCAAATAAATTTTCTCCTGAAATAAAGTGTAATGTTAATTAAAAATAATCCCGATATCTGTGACTTTTGTATGAATCTAACTTCCTAGCATAAATTATGTCATATTTCATTACAAGTCACTGTACAGCTAAATGTTAGTTGTCAAGCTCGTTCTCTTGTAAAGTTATGGATAATCAATTGCATAAAACATGTAAAAGAATGTGATATACGAGAAAGAACAAATGAACAAGCTATGATTTGTTATGTAAAGCAAATTAAGCTACTGCAAAGGTGCACGTTGCGTGTAGAGTCGTGTCGAGTATAATGTGCAGAGATCATTGGCCTCTGTGTGCAAACGTGATCTGCTCATCTTGAACCCTCGAGACGAAATAAATCGACATTGATACTAGATAAATTACTTCAAGTATGACGCGATAATTGTACGGATATTATCAGTCGGCATTGACTCTAATTATACAATATCGCCAAATGTACCTTATATAACTATTTACGAATGTGAATATTTTTGAATAAACAATTTAAAGCGTTCACGAACTTTTTAATATTTTTGCTTTCAAGTTTCCATGTCCTTAATTTTTAGGTTCTTATATTAACAATTTTCGAAACTTTTATATCTTCAAGTTTTGAATTTTATATCTTCAAATTTTCGAATCCCTAAATAATCTCCCTATAATCCCTAAATAAAATCCCTAAATAATCCCTAAATAATCATGATTTGTTTTCGCATTTAAATTTACGTTACCTACACCGGTTGATTGTAAATAATGATATACACCTTGCATTTTTCGTTATTATCTACATTTTCAAATTACTTCGTTCGTTACTCATATGTATTGTCGCGTTGCTATCAAGACACCTAATTGTCGTATTTTTAACCGGTTCTGTATTGCACTCAATATCAATTATCGTTTCGCTTAGTTGATAAGAATTTTCTCATTTTACACGCGGTTTTGATCTACGCTCATTGCTTTTATGTTCCTGCTTTCCGCAATTAAAACAAGTACCATTAAATGTTCGCGATTTTGTTTTATTGTCTTTATACTCGTGTATCTGTTTCGATCGAAGTTGTCCTCTACTTTCTATATATAACGCGTCACTTTTCTTTTCACTTTCACCCAACTTCGTATCGCGCTCATTCTACCTAGCTTCTTTTATTTTTGCTATAAGATTATCTCGCGATTCGATACTGAAATTTTCAAAATCACTTGTTAACGAAATTAGCAACATTACCGCCCGGCTGAAATTTCTATTTCGGCTTTCTTGACTTGCTCGGCTTTTTCTGAAAATTCGTTTATATATTGCGTAATTGTTGTACCTGGTTTTCTTTCCATTCGCAGTTCTTTACAGAGAGTCGCTTTTCTCACTGCTCCACGAGATTCGAAGATGATTTTTAATTTGTCCCATGTTTCCTGCGACGTACTTGCCTTTTTAATATGAAGAAGCTGACCATGTGTAGCGCTCAAATTTATCAATGCTTTCCATCTTTTCTCATCCATTCCAAAGGATTTTGCTCGGGTTTCAGTACCATCGACGTATTGCCACAAGTCATACGTCAATACACTTCTCATTTGTACTTTCCACAAATCATGATTATTCATTAATTTTTCAATGTTCGAGAACATCCTTGGCGCGGTCATGTTCGTACCGTTTTTACACGCGGTCAACAAATTTTCCTTTTCCTATATAAATTAATGAACTTCCGAGCCCAGCCGACAGAGTTGGACGCGCAGTGAAATAAAACAATCACACGTTTGGAACATAATTAATTAAATATATTGAAAATGTAATTATACAGAGTGAAACTGAGCGCGTCTGAGTTCAAAGACATTTTGCGAACTGTGAAGAACACACAAGATGCGAAATAAAAGAAACAAAAAATGCGTACTCTTTTCACAGATTGGAGAACACTTATAGATCTCATTCTAATAATTCTTTCAACATATCATTATCCTATGAACTCCTTTAATGCAATAATACAATTCTTAAGTTTTCATTAATTCTAATGGTTCTTTTTTCCTGTTGCATCTACTTATAATCAACAGTTGCATTAAAGATCGCAGAACTCTGTATTCAAATGAAGCTTTAAAGCGTTTGCATTTGTTAACCTCTGTTCTTTTCAATTTTTTTCCGTCTGCGAGAAAAAAAAGAATTACACCAACAGGAATTGAACGAGCAATAAATTCTTTAGCTTTATCGTCTTCTACAAATTCGCGTTACACCGGAATTATCGAACGTTTCACTTCTCATGCTGATACGAGAAATGTGTACAAAAATTTGCGAATCTAAAATACGTTGTTCTATTTTTATTCCTGCGTCGAGGATGATCGCGGTGAAAAAACAGAAGCACATTCATGAATCGAACATTTCGATGAATCATCGGTGATGTAAAGGTGTAAATAAACACATTTGACATCATTCGTTATATATTAATAAATTGTCTTGATCTGCGAATGAAAGAATTTCAAGTGCAGAAGTGTGACACTGAATACCTTTTGTTCTTTTCTTTTTTATTCAGCCTCTAATTGGATGGTGTTTGAACATCTCGACCTACTTGATACAGCCTTGTTTTATTAATTAAAAACAAAAATGAAATAACTGTGCTAGGTGGACCTTTATTTTCACCCGTGAATCGCAGATACCGTTGTGTTATTCGAGTAACTGTTCTAACTAGAGAATGTAAGTATACTGCTTTGAAGGTCACCGGTAACCGATCCTCAAGTTTAACGCGGCTGAACAATTAAAAATGTACCCTAACTTATTTTAAAAGCATTACTGATACTGTGATTGCAGTTGAAAATTACAAGGTTGTATTTTTATGATTTACATTTCTTAATAGGTTCACTTTCACTGCAAATGGCGGATACGCTATACTCGCAGTTTTGTTATTTAATTATTTTCGTTCAAACTTCCTACTTGCTTCCATAACTAGTGCAATATTGTTACTTGAAATATTTTGCAAACTAGTTCATTTCACTTGAAAGAACTTATATCATAAATAAGAATAAAATATTGTTACAGACAAGTCTTTCACTTATACAGAAAATTATAACCTATCTATTATATAACATAATATTTCTTAAGTCTTCAAACTACAAAAATGCATTGAATATTTTATGTAAATTAAGAATTATTTTGTAAAAAAAATAAAGGTATTTTCTCGTAGAAACTGTTTAAGTTTATTATCACTGTCACTATCAGTTTTAAGTAGCAGTATAAACGTTTATGTCCATAACAGTAGTTAAATACCATTACAGTAATTATTTTCTTCGTCGTTATTAATGTTTTTCAAAATTGCTCGAAGTGAATATTTAACAGAAACATAATACACTGTAAATAACACAAGCTATTGTCCAGGATATAGGCCACCAGAGCTAGTTATCATTTTTCGCGCATTTTCGAGGTCTAGTATTTGGTACATTCTTTTGTCCTAAAGGGCTCTTCAATCGTTTGAAAACAGGACACTCCAAACTCTAATTAAGAGTCAGAGAGACAATTATGTCATCCTGGAAGTTGATGATCTCTTTCCTTAGATTTTATGTCCGAGTGTAGTTTAATTAACGTGCAGCATTCGTAATGATAACGTTGGAGATGGTCATACAGTGTATCGTAGAATTAATTAAGATTCCGGTTTGCGAAGTAACAATCATAGTAATTCTTACCTTTCACCTTCTCGTACGATACAAATGAATCGTATTTGTGCTGTGGTTCTTTTAGTAGAATTTCAAATTACGGTTCGTGATAGCTACTGAACTTTGAAAACATATTTTACAGTCGTGACACAGCTTAATATAATGCGACTTCAGAGTATTAAACAGATAATCGTATGCAAGTGTATACATTCGAAATGGCTTTGAATATACATGCGGGGAATAAAGAACTTTTTTAAGTATTTATCGGTTTGAGATACTGTTTGGACGAAGTGGTGACGATGAGAAACCGTCTGTGATATTCCGCGGTGGTGTAATGCAATGTATAAGCGGAATTATGGGGATTTGGCAATTGGGGGAATTTGAGAATTGGAGATTTGGATATTTGGGAATTGGGGATTTGAGGATTTGGAGGAATTTGGCGAATTTGAGAAATTTGGGGAATTAGGGGAATTTGGAGATTTGAGAATTGGGGACTTTGGAAAATTTGGAAATTTAGAAATTTGGGGATTTGGGAATTGGTGAATTAGGAAATTGGGAATTTGAGGATTTGAAGATTTGGAGATTTGGAGATTTGAGGATTTCAAGATTTGGAGATTTGGAGATTTGGGGATTTGGGGAATTTGGCGAATTTGAGAAATTTGGAGAATTAGGGGAATTTGGAGATTTGAGAATTGGGGACTTTGGAAAATTTGAAAATTTAGAAATTTGAGAATTTGGGAATTTGGGGATTTGGGGATTTGGGAATTGGTGAATTAGAGAATTGGGCAATTGAGAATTGGTGAATTTGGGAATTAGTGAACTTTATGCTTGAATTAGTAAAAATTTAGAATTTGGGGTATTACAGAATTAGCTGTATTCGAGAATTTGGTAATTTGTGAATTAGGAAACTTGAGAATTTTGTGTTTGAGAATTGCTAAATTAAGAAAATTCAGGATTTGAGTAAGGTAAGGTTGTTTAAGTCGTATCTGTTCTATTTTTAAAATGTTATGGCTACTACAGCTACATTAGAATTAATTTATACGACAACACAAAGATCGTTCATTGTTCTAATAAATAAAACAATATTTGCACTAGAATCGAATAGCAAATATAGTTTTTACATATTTGCTAAATACTCATTGTTTTTCCTTAGGTGGTACGACTTGAGCAACCTTACTCTATTTGGTGTATTAGAAATTGCTTAATTATGAAATTTAGTAATTCAACAATTTGGTAATTTGAGAACTTAAGATTTGAGAATTGGAGAATTTCGTAATTTGGAAATTTAGGAATACATCAAAATATTATATTCATAAATTACTCTGTGACATTACCATTAATTCCACTCACCAATGGCACAAGTCACTTCGTGTTCATTCTTTCAATCATTCTCAATAAAAACAACGTTTAGACGCTGAAGCTACATTTATTGCAATAAATTCACAATACAGTTACTATATTATTAACAGCCAATAGCTGATCAGTCGACGCGTCGTTGTGGATCAATAACGATAAATAACGTTGTACACAGCCAGAATAAATAGTTATTAACCCTTTCGTTACGAGACGTTTATACAAACATCAATTTTAAGAGTGAATGTATACAAATTACTGATGCATGAAAGATCCAAAGAATCTAAATTTAGTTTCGTTAACAAAAAATTTGTTTTCAACAATATTTTCTCAAAGAGATTTCACAGCCGGTTATTCACAATTAGACATCGAAAACAAGTTTCAAATTTCAAAATATTATTTACTGGAAACAAAAACGGATATACGTCACGTCGCGTTTAGTTTCCAAGTAAATATTCATTTAAAACAGCAGCTCGAAAGGGTTAATTTCCAAATAAATATGATCCGTTAGAAATGCAAAGACGTCGATTTGAAGGGTTAGTTTACAAATAAATATCCTTTAAAAACGGAAAGACATGGCAGCAAATGTATAATAATCTCTTAAGTAATCATAAACGCGAAGAGTTAATAAAACTGGTTTAAAATACTCTTCCCGATGTCGTCAATAATTGTTTAGAAAGTAAATCTGCCACCAACGCCTAAGACGGGCGACAGTCTTCCGCCAGGTCCACGTTCAACATGTCCGAATCCTCCGAAGCCACCGTTCTTGAAAGTCTTCTCGAAGTTCATGCCAGCATGTGGACGGGCAGGTTGTCCCGGACGAATATTTACACCTCCGTAGGCATTTCCATTATATCCTTGTCTTTCGAATATCGGGCGCTGGTAGTTGATGTCCAGGGATGGTCGCCTGTCGGGTCCGCTTAAGGGTTTCTGACCAGTTATCACCACTGATCCTTGAGGATTAGCCTCCCGACGAAAACGAGCTTGCTCCTGAGAGAACGAGAACATTTACGGTTAATGAGGGTAGAGTTGTGGGCTCGAGAAGATATTTGGGAGGAGAAGACTTGAGAAGTTGGAAGAGTGAGAATTTGGCGAGTTGAGGATTGGGGAATTGGAGAGTTTGAGGGCTTGGGAGGTGGTGAGTTGGAGAAATTGAGGATTTGAGGGTTTGGGAGGTGGTGAGTTGGGGAAGTTAAGGATTTGAGGGTTTGGGATATTAGGAATTGGTGAATTAGGAAATTTGATTAATTGAGGTGGTAAGAATTGGTGATTTCTGGAATTTGAAGATCCGGAAATTGGGGAGAAATGACAATTTGAGTATTTGGGGTTTTAAGAATTAGTGAATTAGAAAATCTAAGAATTTGAGAATTTGAGAATATAATAACTTGGATTTGTGGTAACTAAATTGGGTAAATTGAGGATTTGAGTATTTAGGAATTACTGAATTAGGAACTTCGAGAATTTGGGATATGAGAATTGGTAAATTGCAGAATAGGAAAATTTAAGAATTTAAAGATTTACAATTTAGAGAATTTCCATTTTGAGAATCTAAAAATTTCCCGACTTGAGAATTTTTCTATTTGAAGATATGGAACTTTGTGACTTTGAAAATTGGAAGCTACTGATGTTATATTATCTAAAAACTTAACTCTTCAGCAACTGTAAGCTTTGCAAATTTAATATTTGAAAATTACAAAATTAGAGAAGTGCAACAATTTAAAAACTATTCAATTCATAGCCTACGTGATTAAAATTTTAAGCTGATTACAGACTTAATACTTTAGTAACTTTGAGATTTACTAATTTGAGTTGACTAATTAGAATTCCAAAGTTTGCGAACCAAGAATTTAAAACTTTAACAATTTGAGAGTTTCTCAACTTGAACATTCAAAAATTGAAAAATTTACAATTAAACAATTCAAAACTAAAAGAATTTAAAAAGCAATTAAAGTATACTCACGTATTCTTGCTGCATCTGTTCCTCCTGAGCAACCTGAGCGGCAGCGTAAGCCACTACACAGAAAAGAGCGAATGCGAGACCGATGAACTTCATTTTGTTATTTGGATGATTTGCTTCGATTGAACGAGTAGAAGATTACTGAACTTCTTGAATGAAGCTGAGAGAACTGAATGCCACATTGGGCAGAAGCTCAGCATTATATACGAAATCCAATCTCGATGCTTTTTCCCTGTACTCTTTGTGACATTTTCTACGGGGGATCACCGTTGGTTTCTTATCCGGCTTTGTGGCTGTGTACGTTCATTCTTCCGTACGGATGCAGGGGATTCCCTTGTTACGGGTTACCGGGGGTTATCGCTCCTCACACAATAGCGATATGCGTATAATATCTTGTTTACATATCGATTTACATGTTAATCGAAGAGAACAATTAAAATAATATTTTTTTATTTATATGTTATCTGAATTTTCATTTTATTGCTTGAGTTTAAGAGTTATAATAATACAAGATTTTTAATATAATGATCGTCAGTGAATATCGATACATTTTTTAATTTTCAAGTTCCTGAATTAAAAAGTATTTTAATTTCTAGGTTGCTACAGTTTTGAATAGGGATTTTATAAATCTTCAAATTATAAGTTGTAAAATTTTCATGTCCACATTTTTAATTTTTAAATCTGTAGATTTTAGATTTTTTGGATGGTAAGATTTCGGGATGTGTAGACTTTAAGATTGCAAAATGTTTAAATTCTCAAATTCCTAAATTTCTATATTTCCAAATTTTCAAATTTCCAAATTCTCAAATTTCCGAACTCTCAAATTTCCAAATTCTCGAATTTCCAAACACTCAAATTTCCAAATTCTCAAATTTCCAAACTCTCAAATTTCCAACCCCTCAAATTTTCAAACTCTCAAATTTTCAAATTCTCATATTTCCAAATTCTCAAATTTCCAAACTCTCAAATTTCCAACCCCTCAAATTTTCAATCTCTCAAATTTCTAACCTCCCAAATTTCCAAACTCTCAAATTTCCAAACTCCCAAATTTCCAAACTCTCAAATTTCCAAATTCTCATATTTCTAAATTCTCAAATTTCCAAACTCTCAAATTTCCAACCCCTCAAATTTTCAAACTCTCAAATTTCCAAACTCTCAAATTTCCAAATTCTCAAATTTCTAACCTCTCAAATTTCCAAATTCTCAAATTCCCAAATCCCGAATTCTGTAAATCCTTAAATTTCCGCACCCCTAAATTTCCACATCCCCAAATCTATAATCTCCTAAATCCCCAAATCTCAAATTTCCACACCCTCAAAACTTCCAACTCCAAAATTCCCAAATCCCCAAATCCGGAAATTCCCAGATTTCCAAATCCCCAAATACTTGACCAATTACATCACAAACAGAAATCATCCATATCACAAATATAACAAATATCTCCATAAATAAAATTAATTCATTTTATTTAATTAAAACAAAAATGACATTAAAATTAAATTTAATTAATCACTGATAACTTACATCAATTAGTAAATTCCCTGTCAGCAAGATGCTTCTACAATAAATTAAACATACGTGATAAAGATTTTTATATGATTGATAGGTCATCGCTATCGTTATAATAATGCTACAAATAAAACACGTGATAGTCGAAGGGTACTATATCGGTGCTTTACATCGTATTTTTTTTGTTATTGTTATTTTTTTTATTATTATTACTAAGTCACACTTTATGCAATGAATGCGGTCCATTACGCACACCAAAGGAACAATAGCGCCTATACAAAGTATGTTCTCTTTCATGCGTGGCCTTCGGAGTTCATACGAGCATAATGCACGTTCTGTCGTTCTTTGTGAACGGGGAAACCCTTGAAGGACTAAATCGCTCAGGAATTTTCTCGATCATCGTTTTCTATTTTCTATTTTGGAAAATGTTCGATGCACGATGGATAAGTACAGTATTTATCGAAAAGTTGAACCCTTAACTTCGACTAACATCTTTAACCCTTAACTACTTATGAAAGTCGAAAATTTATTCTCATCAGTTACAAGTTTTTAAGTGTCATTCTACAATGACGTGTAAATAATATTTAAAACAATTTTTATTCATCTCAGAAGTAATATAGTTTTTATTACTGTATTTATATTAGTTGTAATTGAATAATGTAACGCACATCAGTGGTGCTTATGAGATACACTTCGAGCGTTAAGGGTTAATTCTGAAATATCTATGAAAATTCATTTCAGTCGCAAGTCTCTTTTGTTTCTCATAGAACAAGAAGAACACTTAACGAAACAATGTATTTATTATCCGAGTATCATATTTATTCACTATAACACTTTTTTTACTTGGGATCTAATTCTTGCAGTGAGTAACTCAAACCTTGAAAATCAGCTAATCTTAAAGTGTACATTACTTTTTTGATTTACATAAATGATTAACATAATGCTAATTACACTGCAATTTCGTAATTAACAACAACTTTTTACGATTCTATTAAATGCCACTTGACGTCACGGATGAAAATTAAGGTTCAAATTTCCCACCATTTTCAACATGTACATACACAATCGTGCAGAAATAATAATTTTTTTCCTATGCAAATTTAATTAACAAGCATCTGATCATTTTCTGATTATCGATGACTTATAAATGAGAGAACGGAGCTTCTCTCAGTTGTCATTTTCTTAACTGACGAAGCGATAATATTGCTCAGCGGTGCAGTTTGAGGAGATTAATCATGTTCTTCCCCGGAAAGCCGGCAAGAGTTAAGGAAATGAGGCGATTCTGCGATAACGGTACAGAAATATGCAAGTGCACTCTTTGTTGACGGATGAGCGTTGATAAACGAGTTTTGCTTGATTTATGTGGGTGGTACTTTAAAAATCTTTTTTTTCTTTTTACAGGTGAATTTCTTAGTAACACAATTCACGGCATTGATATTGGCTGGCGTTTTAAGGAACTTCCTTAGCCCTGATAGAGTTTCACCGACCACTAGACATGTGTTTGGTCTCGTCAATGGTCTCCTCCTTGGATATTTTTGCTTTGGCAGGTAAATCTACGTTGGTGGAAAAAAATTAATTGTCGATGAAAGCTTATGGCTTCGATAAGCATGTTGCGCCCTAAATGGGTGTTCAAGATTAATTTAGAGAAATTAATAATTAAACTCAATTTTTACTTGTACAAAATTTGATTTAAAAATAAATCAAGTTAGAATTTCATTTTTTAAAAAGTTACAATCAACTGTAAAAAAATGTTGAAGTTGCAATTAAACTTGAACATCCTACATAGATTAATTATAGAAAATTGTACACAGTTTTTCAAATATATCCACCCTTATTCCTACGCTAATTTAACAAAGCTTGATTTAAATATTTAGAAAATAATCGTATTTTTTCAGGCAGGTGATACACCTTGCAGGCCTTTCCATCTTAAGTTACATAGTAATGTACACACAAAATCCTCGTAATATGCAGAGGCAAGTTATTTATACCTTTAACCTAGTATAGATGTAATTGTTAATTAATTAACGTAAACTTGTGCTCCCTTCCGAAGAGTCATTCTCGAGAGTTCCTTCCTCATTCACGAGGAGAGAAAGTATTTTCTCCGTAGTTAGAAAGTACCTGCAAATTCTGAACGTTCGTGAACCGAAGAAAAATGCAGTAGATTAAAGCTTGATACGTATTTAATTAAAGTGAGAGTAAACTAAACGGAAGCGTGTAAATATTTTTCTAGCTAATATCGTACGGTATTGTTTACTGTTTACAAACTTATTTCAAAAACCTGTTTCATTGAACACTGTTGTAATATATTCGAATGAGAACAAAGACAATATTTTTGTTTTGCATGCATAATATCTTTATTTATACGAACTGTTACATATTACTATATATCTAACATATTTGTTACCTCACGATTTATCACACGGAGAACTCTACGAATTTTTGCATAAATATAACGATAGTCTAATTAATCAAACATAGGTGATATGCGTCTTAAACACGATTCAAGCCCAATGGCTTTAACAATCAATTACTCTTCCTTGAACTTAACAATTAACGATTCATGACTACGTTTCAGATATGTATTGGTGACGGCGTTGTTCTACTTATCATGCGTGCATTTTCATCGGCAAATATACGACTATGCTTCCTACACTCTCGATATCACCGGTAAGTGCACGTAATTATTAACATATTTATTTCTTTTTTACTACATCCTTTCACGTCCCTTGAAACGCATTCTCATGCTTAAAACGGAGACTTTATTGATAAAAATGCATTGCAGGTCCGCTGATGGTGATCACGCAGAAAGTAACAAGCCTCGCGTACAATGTGCACGATGGTTTAATACGATCGGAGAAGGAACTAACGCCAACGCAGCGTCATCAAGCTGTGAAGTGAGTTGTCGTCTTCTTGAACCAAGAGCATTTATTCCACAACACTAATTATGTAATATACAACGCGACAACGCCCATCATCTACGTGTATCCTGTATGACTTTCATTTGTATTGAAGACTAACATTGCTCGTGTTACGAACGAACTTGCAATTAGACTCACCGCTTCGTTTCATTATTCTTCGACGGTGTTGCTTTACGTCAGCGATGACGAACTTTCGTGCACGCGCCAAAGATGTACGAATGTTTATCCAGTATTACAGATCAATTGAAAATTCATTACAGCAAAATTTCAATGATTTTGAAAATCGAAAATTAACATTTCACAAAAATGTACCCATTTTAGTTATCCGAATAAGAATATTTTCTAGATCACTTATGACACGTGTCAGCACTAAAAATTGTATTTGCTAATTAGTTTCTTTCGTGTGTAATTTTTTATTTGTACGTTGTAAAAATTGAAAGAACGTATAAACCTATGAAACTATATAGCACGCGTGTCGTAAGTCAACATTTACATAAATGAAATAAATTGCCCTAGCATAACACGGACAATTAATTTCAGACAGATGCCGACACCTTTGGAATATTTTAGTTTCGTCTTCCATTTTCAAGCCTTAATGGCTGGACCAGTCATATATTATCGCGATTACATGGATTTCATTCATGGACGTAACATGTCTAAACCCAGGCCTTCAACGGTACGCCTTTATTTCACTTTTTAAGTTGTACAAATTAGTGACACGGAAAATCTGGTGTTACTTGATGGTATAACATAGTATTTAGCATTCGATGTTCTTCTTCAGGCTAACGATCAAAATTCCAATGACCGGAATGTGGTAGTGCAGCTACCATCCCCGATATTCGTCGTAATCAAAAAGGTTTTAGCGAGTTTATTGTGTGCCCTAGCTTTCGTGATTTTCATTCCACTGTTTCCGATTGACAGGCTGAAAGGTTTGATTCACGTCTATTTCAGGAAGACCTCACACGATCAATATATCGATAGTTCTCAATATTTATTGCCAATTTTGAGAATTTGAAAATTTTTTAATTTTAAATCAATGTTTGTAAATATATATTCATCGTCCAAGGTCTCCTTTACCTCCGTACACTTGGTCAATTTTCCATTTGACGAAGCCTCATTTGATCCGCAGACAATGACTTCTTGAGGGACAAGTCGATGTACTACAAGATACGGTATTTAATGATTGCGACGTTGCTCGTGCGTTTTAAATATTATCATGCGTGGATATTTGCCGATGCGATTTGCAATAACTCCGGACTCGGATTCAGTGGATACGATGAAAAAGGGAAACCACAATGGGACGCAACTTCTAACGTCAATGTCTTAGGCTTCGAGGTATTTCGATAATTCTACTATGCATAAAATTAAGATTACGTTTGAAGTTTAAAGTACATGCATTTACGAAGCTATTTTAATTGCAGATGTCTCAAAGTTTAAAGGAGAGTATCGAGCATTGGAACAAAGGAACTAATCGGTGGCTCAGATCGCTCGTGTACGAAAGAGTTAAACACAATAAAATTGTATATACGTATGTTCTTTCTGCCATATGGCATGGCTTTTATCCAGGTTACTATTTGACCTTTGCCAATGGAGCCTTTATCACTGTGGTATCGCGTGTCGTAAGTATAGTTAAAAGACAATGACGTTCAATTTGGACCATGACTTTTCTTTTCCTCTATAATAATTAATCATACGTGTTTTACATTGTAACAGACTCGTCGCAAAATTCGACCATATTTCTTAAGCAGTAAAGCGACAAAGTTCCTGTACGACACGATTTCATTCATTGTTACGCGAATCGTAATGGCCTATATCACGTTTAGTTTTATACTTTTGGAGTTTATACCGAGCATTAAAGTATATCTGTAAGTAATTCAAAACGAAAAGGCATTTGAATATGTAATTAGGTTTGGGTAATTAGACTTATATAATAGACTTTATGTAATGGTGTACTTGTACTTCCTTTCAGGTCTCTATACATGCTTCCACACATAGTGGGTATAGCGATATTACTAATTGCACCTCGTCTTCCGAAAGTTTCTTCGCAGACGGACACACCCGAAACAAAATCAAACGCCTCTCAGGAATTAATCAATGGGGCTGCGCGGAAGTCTATGTAAATTCTATCTCATCGTGACGAAAAAAAGTGATGGTCATAACAAGAGATACATATTTTTTATGAGTGTTTTAATATGCATATAAATATTAACGTATTGTATTTACATGCACACTATATATACATATGTACGCGATACAATATTTATTGTTACGACGTGTTATTGGTACAAATTCTATGTCGAGCGTGTAGAAAAGATATTTGTTTTATAATATTGCGAGCGAATTAATCATGTATTTATATAAGTAAGTGTCTCGTGCATTTGTTGAGAAGCTGACGGTTTACTGTTTAACATTTTGAGTTCAAACAGTTCGACATCGGGTGATACTGCAGACTTTATTTTTGCGAACTCGATATGTTATATGTATAATTTCCATGTTTTTTTCCTTGATCTGCCCGTGATGTTTATTATAAGAATGGTTAATCAAAAGAACTGTAAGGTTTTCATATAAAAGAGTTATGATTTTAATTCTAAGCGTTCACGAGTAATTTTTGCAGTTTTATACTTTGAGTATATTCAACGATATCGTTATTAATTTAAAATAAATCGCAATATTTATTATGAAATGTTACATCTGAGAGTTTTATTGATGCTCAATCAAATTTGGGCATCATCTATTAGGGCTCTTATATTGAATTTAATTTTCTAGATTCATCCATATGGACCTATTTCCTATTCTTACTATTTGTACAAACTAAAACCAAAAATTGTAATAAATTAAAAGATTCCTCAGTCTAAAATTTCTTTTAGAACTGCCTGTTTCATTCATCGCTTGACTGAGAATAATAAAATTTCAAGCGTGAATACTTTCATTTTCTGTCTGTTTCTGCGAACCTTAAAAGGAATTATATTGAGAACCCGATGGCTCATTCGGACATACCGTGCCATCTACAATGTATAAGTTACGAAAGAAGCTTCTCGGTGTTTTCCAGTAAAACTGAATTGTAAATGGTACATTCTCTTTCGTAGAATCTAAAAATTCTTTCTGATTCGCTACAAAGGATCTTAGTGTTTTGGAGTAGCCAATTGAAGGAAGGTTAGAGTGAGAAACTTGACGAAATTGTATGTTTAATTTCAAGCGGTAGTGCCACCTATGCACCAAAAGTTCATTGTAATTGTGCTTTGCTGTCGAGTAAAAGAAACGTTATTCAATTGCAATTTGTGATTTATCGTTCCAACTGTAATTTAAAATGGTAATTAAACAATCTTAGTTCGTTAATATGTGTTGTAAAATGATATTATTGTAATATTGTCAGAAATCAAAGTAATAATTGATATTCAATGCCCGGTTTCATATATGAAGGTGTGACAAATGGCGCACGTGTGTCAATAGAAAGACTTTTTATATTATTAATTCAATGAATATTTTCTAAGCGAAACTACGCTTGCTATGAATATATTATTACAGCAACAAAACTCATTTATTTGTCGAATTTTTTCCATTGAGATCCTTAGAGCAAATTCATATCTTAAGTGACAAATTCTATTATTAAATAAAATTAAAAATATAATAAATACATAAATATCTATAATATTTATGTATTCAGAAAACTATCTATAATTTACCAAATTAATAGGAGCATTGAATTTTTGTGCAAATTAATAGTATTATCGATTACTAAAAGTGTTAATGTATGCAGGTCTCCTTGAATCCTGTTAGGATCCTCAAGAATGAAGCGGAGGAAGAGAAGGCAGAAATTGCCAGGTTAAGTTTATTTGTAGGCGCAATAGCTATTGGTGACTTAGTAAAATCTACGCTTGGCCCAAAGGGTATGGATAAAGTGTTGGTGGCTCACGGTCGATCCGCTGGACAAGTTCAAGTCACCAATGATGGAGCAACTATTCTTAAAAGTGTTGGTGTAGATAATCCTGCAGCCAAAATTTTAGTAGATATGTCACGTGTGCAAGATGATGAAGTTGGAGATGGCACTACATCTGTAACTGTTTTTGGTTTGTATAACAAATTAAATTTGATTATTTGTAATAACATTGTTGCATGGTTTATTGTTGTTGATTTTGTTATGACAATTATTTTTCATTTTAGCTGCTGAGTTATTAAGAGAAGCAGAGAAATTAATTGATCAAAAAATTCATCCACAAACTATAATTGCTGGTTGGAGGAATGCAACTAATGTAGCTCGAGAAGCTTTAAAAAATGCTGCAGCTGACAATTCTGCAGATCCTGAACGTTTCTGTGAAGATCTATCTAACATCGCTCGTACAACCTTGAGCTCAAAAATTTTAGCTCAGCATAAAGAACACTTTAGTACGCTTGCAGTGGATGCTGTTTTACGTCTTAAAGGATCAGGGAATTTATCAGCTATTCAAATAATTAAGAAACGTGGAGGAACTTTATCTGATTCTTACCTTGATGATGGATTCTTACTGGATAAGAAACCTGGAGTACATCAGCCACAAAGAATAACTGATGCACGTATTCTTATAGCTAACACTCCCATGGATACAGATAAAATTAAAGTAAGTAACATACAAATGTAAATATTTGTTCACTTTAGTTCATTAAGGAGACTAATACAAATATTTATCTGTAGGTATTTGGATCGAGAGTAAGAGTTGATTCAATGGCGAAAATCGCGGAATTAGAAGCAGCGGAGAAAGAAAAAATGAAGGTAAACTATTCATACATAAAATTTCATTTTATAAATCTCATTTTAGCAATTATTTGATAATTATGCTTTTCTCAGGATAAAGTTGACAAAATCATAAAACATGGCTGCAACGTTTTTGTCAATAGACAATTAATTTATAATTACCCTGAACAATTGTTTGCTGATGCTAATATTATGGCTATTGAGCACGCCGACTTTGATGGTATTGAAAGACTCGCGCTTGTCACTGGTGGAGAAATAGTCAGTACGTTTGATAATCCTGATATGGTGAAACTTGGAAAATGTGATCTCATTGAACAGGTATGTTCATATGTAATTTTTGTCAGTCTTATATTATGTTAATTAATTATATTTGTTCAGGTAATGGTAGGCGAAGATACTTTGCTTAAATTTTCGGGAGTACCGTTGGGAGAGGCTTGTACGGTAATAATTAGAGGTGCTACTCAACAAATTCTTGATGAAGCAGAAAGATCTCTGCACGATGCTCTTTGTGTACTATCGGCTACTGTACGCGAATCGAGAATTGTTTACGGCGGAGGATGCAGTGAGATGATAATGGCTTGTGCTGTAATGAGAGCAGCAGCTGCCACTCCTGGAAAAGAAGCAGTTGCAATGGAATCATTTGCTCGAGCCTTGCAACAATTACCTACTGTCATTGCAGACAATGCTGGTTATGATTCAGCTCAATTAGTTAGCGAACTGAGAGCTGCGCATAATTCTGGTGCAAATACAATGGGTCTCGGTATGTTAAATACTATTATCTGCTTGTCGAAGTAAACAATAACCTAATGATCGGTAATTAATTATTTTTGTTGTTATATTAATAGATATGGAACAAGGAAAGATCAGTTGCATGAAAAAATTGGGAATAACGGAATCTTGGGCTGTGAAGAGACAAGTTTTGCTTAGCGCAGCTGAAGCGGCAGAAATGATTTTGCGTGTAGACGATATCTTACGGGCGGCACCTAGGAAACGCGTTAGGGATCGTGGTCGTTGTTAATTACACAATCAGATCCTTTATTGCTCTAATCTTTTTGCACTGCTTTTCCATTATGTGAATTATAATCAGATTATAAACTTAGCTTCGAGTATTCATTTTGTTAATAATATTAATTGCAAATTGTTAATTAGTGTGAATACGCTAATTTTCTTCTATTGCTGTAACATGTACCGTGATTTTTACATAAAAAATATTTAATTTAATACGAAAAGATGTAAGGGATTTATAAAATAACCAAAATGATTTATGATCATCATTTTTTATAACAAAACAACAAATCTACAATAAATGCTTAATATTTGAACCTACATACTATTTCTCACTAAAATTTTGCAGTGGCAACACATTTTTTATAAAATTAAAAATTGTAATGAAAAATTAACAACATTTATAGCAAACATGGAATTACAAAATATAAATTAATTTTCTTTTCTTTAATCGTTTAATTATTCATTCCTTTAAATACGTTGATATTTGTGAACACGACTTTCTTAGATTATCACTGGGCTATTAAAAAATACTATGTATAATTTCTTACATTTTGATATTGGTAAAAATAGTTTAGTAAGTTAAATATTCATAACTTTTAATTACATTGAATAATTAAATTCTATTTTTCAATGTTATGTATACAGTACTCTAAACCCGTTCATGATTCATATAAAATAATGTTGTATCTGTAAGATCTCATTCAACAATAATATACATTAATAAGCCAAATGCAATCTCTACACTTCAATTTAATAGAACAATTTGTTACTTTAATATGCGAAGCGTAATTTTGGATCATATCCCAATTTATCCAGATTAGGATTACAGGCAAAATTGATCATTGGAGGTGGTCCACACATAAGTACAATTGTATCAGGTGATGGAGGAAACATGTGTTCTTTTATCATTTCCGCATTTATATGACCTGTACTATATTTCCAGTCTTCACTGCTAGTATCTAATGTATACCAAAGTTTCAATTTGTTAGGATGATTCTTTGCAATATCATCTAATTCATTTCGAAGTAATATGTCTTTTTCTGTTTGATTAGCAAAAAGTAAAGAAGTTTGGGTTTCATCTGTGGGGTCCTTTACTATAGCACGAATTAATTGCAACATTGGTGTAATACCTGTTCCACCAGCTAACATCACAACCTATATTCATAAAAAATATTTTTATATTTCCAATATAAATTTAAAAGTATTTTAAAATATATATGTATAAATATAAATTTAGAATAAATACCTTTTTAACAGTATATTCCACAGGTGGGTCTTTTCTCAAAATTTTTATAGAAAAGTTTCCATGACCCTTGTAAACCAGTCTACCAGAAGGTCCTCTAAAATCAACCGTCTCTCCAATCTTTAAATTATCTAAGTACTGAGACAGTTTTCCTCCTTCAGGAAATTTCGGATGAACATTTTTAAAATATACCTAAACACATGTTCTTCCTTTTAAAATTTGTTTACCAAAACATACTTAAATGTAAAGTTTAGGTAATCATTTAAATGATTACCTTAATCACAAGATCCACATAACCATGATCGTCATCACTTGAAACAGGTGTATAAGAACGTATAACTGCATCTTCACCAATTTTTGCTGTTAAGTGTACATGTTGACCAATTGGTAATCCAAGTACATGATCTGGGGTCGGTAAACCAAATCTAAACTTTCTTGTATCATGACTTATTATTTCTTTTTCAATTAGGGGTAAACTGTATTTAACAACTGGGTCAACCAGCAAAACTGGAGACTTTTTTTTCTTGTCACCGCTCCAGGATTTATATAATTTAAAAGCTAATCCTATTACAACTACAGTTCCCACAGCAGCCAATAATGGTAAAGCCTGCAAACAAATATGTAAAGATTAAGTAGTGAAAATGAACTGATGATACCATATGACCTATGATACCAGATAATGATCAGAAGCTCTTAAGAATTGTAGTCATTTTTTC
This sequence comes from Megachile leachella, assembly GCA_963576845.1. Lineage (NCBI taxonomy): Eukaryota > Metazoa > Arthropoda > Insecta > Hymenoptera > Megachilidae > Megachile > Megachile leachella. The sequence continues at coordinate 6,069,619 of OY756254.1, read as the reverse complement.
TAAATTATTGAGACTTAAAAACCTCAGTAAAAAAATTTCATATTATGAATAACAAACATAGAAGTTTTATTAATAAAACTTATGTATTTTATATTTACATAGAAATTCATTTTATGATTTTAATTTAATAAGACGTACATGTCATCTTACAAATATTATTCGCATATCTTTTATATTTGAACTACTACCTTTATGTATATAAACTAAGGAATAACAGTAAATATTAATAAATTAATATCTGGAGATATATTTTACGAGGAGGTTATCTACAAATACAATATGTAAATCGTATGTAAATACCTTTGTGCATGGTAACAATTAACATAAAGAAAAACAACATACTGTTAGTTTCGAATTTTCTTTTTTTTTCTTTTGACTTACCAACGATCGTAAGTTTGGCATTATTAACGTTGCACGTGGTTAGATCTCGGAGAAAGAATGCTGAGAACGAGGCTAAGGTCGTAACCACACAAGGAAACAGTGAGATGAATAAAAAAAAATTCCACGAAACGAATGAGCAATGATTTTCTAGTGCACGCTTATTTAAAAAATTAATAGAAAGCTATTAGTCTTGCTACCGGCGTCGGAGAAATTTTTAAGCGTACACCTTGAGAAATCGCCGGCTTCTACATGGGGTCAAATACAGGGCGCTACCCTTTAAAATAGATCTTAACTTTCCTCGATCTAAGAACAGTACTACTATTCCAAAGTATTTATAGCTATTTTACCGGAGGTATTATAAATGTAGAATAAATGTAACTATTGTATATTTACATAGATAGTATATTTTCCATGGATAATAAAAAAAATGTACCATTTACACAACACAGATAAAATGCATATATACAAGATTATAGTAATTACAATTTTAATTATATTTTAGAATACTTCCTTATTTCTATAATGAAGTTTCATTTTCATGACCAAATTAATACAAAATGGCACTAATTAGAATTCTTGAATAATGATATTTTCGTTACTCGCTCGTAAGTAGTTGTTACTAAATGAATTGTACTTTTAAAATGTTGAATAAATTTTCCTTATATTAACACAATAAATCTATTAGTTCCGGTGAATTACAAACGATTATTAGGCATTCGATCGATCACATACTATTTTTGCATATTTATAAGATCACTCGTCGAAAGGAAATTACACGATAAGTATGTAATGAATATATTTGGTTTAATGCGTATACACTCAGGTGCAAAGTTAACTTCTTTTCGCTAAAAGCAAATATAAGAAAATGCTTGTAAATTCCCTATTTCTTAAATTTTCCAATTCTCAAATTCTCACATTTCTTATGCATGTTTAGCGCTGATACTACTACTGTAGTATATTAGTATAGTATAGTATATTAGTATAAAACGAAATGTACATTCTTATAAAATATTTATACTTGCAACATAAAATATACGTACTTGAAGATTATTCGATGTAGTATTATTCATTTGTTGAGACATTATCGTGACTATAATACTTATATACTAATAATTATAAACATTAGACACTCAATAACATAACACTCAAACATAACATCCAATAGCCACCTGTTGGAATTTGAATCTCAACCGTATATATTTAATTTAAGAACACCAATTAGTAAAAAAATCTCCATAAATTATATAACAGATAAACTCTTATAAATGCGTTCCAAAATGTGTTGCTGGATCCGACTGGACTGAGTGATCGGACAGTTCTGAAACGTATATTATTCTACTGGGTGATGTAATGGTGATAACATAACGATACTCATTCCAGATATCATTTATAAGATGCAAGACAAATTGATTATAAAATTGTGTAAATGTGACTAAAAATGCAGGATCTGTGAAGGCTAAACGAATAATTATATATAAACGCATTAGTTTACGACAATTATAATTAAAATAATGCTAACTATTAGACACGTAAAAAATGGCATTTACGATATAAATTAATAACTGTTATTTTGTAGAGTTACTTCAATTTTGTATAAATGTTTAGATCTTAATTGACAGAAAACAACAAGGCGAAAATAAGATTTTTTATTACACCTTATATAAATATATTTATAAATGAAGAAACGTATGTGTATATATATGTATATCAAAAATTGAAAAATACAGTACAATACAAATTACATCATGAAATTTTTGAAGTCTCATCGCTAATTTCAACTAAATGTCACATGCAATTAAAGGTCGTGACACTGAAATGAGCTCTGAAAGCTATCTCACCATAACTCATTTTTCATTGTTTGTCCTATGGACAAAAATATATATGAAAATTTATAGATTAAGATCCACATTTCAAAATGACACTTTTACCGCTTGCGCGCTTGTGCTACAATATTAGTTCAAAGTGCCAGGATTCACAAAGTTGAAAAATAACCCAATTTACCAATACGCCAAAATTAAAAAATTCTGAACTTCTAAAGTCTCAAAGTCTTACTTTAAAAATTCAAAGATTTGAATTTTCAAACTTTTAGTTTTACAATACCGAAATTTTGAAGCCTCGACAGTTAAAAAAAAATATCAAATATGCAACTAATAGCCGTAATGGCACATGCGCGTTATTTTTAGTTATAGAATACGAATCAGAATCGACATGCGCAAAATGAACGAAAACTCGTCGTTGAATGATAATACTTTTTTCACGAGTAGAACTTATTTATCTCTGGTAGCGACATCTGCATAATCTTTATATTTTGTAGGTTAGCCGACAGCGAAGGTTATGTGTATATTAAAGTATTATAGTAAACAAATTGTCGAAATTGCAATATGATCGTATAGTATTTTACGGTCACGTTTTACCTCGTGATTTTTGACGAATTTAGTTTGATATTGCAATGTCCGTATTGCATCGTGCTGTATATACTTGGTTCAATCATTTGATTTTTGCAATTCTACTTGTTCTAAGGCTCGATCAAAAAATACAATGGAATTGGTTCATTGTTTTCATTCCGATGTGGTTATACGACCAAATATTTTTGATTTATATCGTTTTTAATATGGTTTCCCATTTTAAAAATGGTCTTGTTGTTAATTTACGTCGACAAGTAAGTTGAATCAAAATGATCATTGTGTCTTCTGGAAACTCAAAATAATTTTTTTAGGCATGGTACATGGCAGCTGTATTTATGAAACTAACTGCTCAGATTCTAATTTGTTTGAAATTGGAAGCTTCTCATTGGGAATTACCAGCAAAAGTTGTTTTGGCACCATTTTGGGTGCTCCTTCCAGCACTGACAGTTGATGTTTTTGTCCATCTGATACATGACCCGTATTGACAATGGCAGATCACAGTTAATTCAAAGATATTTAATTAAATGTATGCAATATTTATTGTATTTTATACAAATATTATGTGAAAATTAGTTACACAAACGATTACATTGAAAATACTTTAATGAAAATAGAGTACTATAAATTTCATGCTTAGCTGATTTTTTTAATTAATTTTATTATTTTATTTATAAAAATGTTTAAAATCTTAAAAATATATGTGATCATTATATAGTATTCTGTTACAAATTATAACATTTTCATATGTTATATGTTATATTAGTTGATGAATATCAACATATATAAATATTACCTTGATAGTAGGTTTTATGTTACATGTCAATACTTTTTAAGTAATTAAGCTGCAGAAATGTATACTGCACCTTTAGATATAGTAGTCACGAGATGCCAGTCTAGCTTACTATAAATACTTTATTGCGCAAGGATGAATAGGACAAAGATATAAATAAGTAAGTGTATGGTAGCTTCATTATTGAAGCTTTTCTCATTAGTCTATGAGTTTGTTGTCAATTACAAACAGTGATTTTGTTTCTTATTACTTGGTACACTTATTGAAGTGAAGAATAAGAAATAGTGGAAGACTACATACAGCTCACATAGAATCATCATTGCAGTTATGCAACATGATTCACTAAGAAGTGCCTTCTGCTTGCATTGTCTATAGAATAAGAGTTCTGGCACCCATCTGTCACGTTTAAAACCAACTGTATACTATTAAAATTTGTACCAAAGGTGATCAATATAATTGCTGCATTACAAAACGAGATGCTAACAATATAAAACATGTTTAGTTACTGGTGAAACAAGTTTTGTACCATATTTATGTAGTATTCTAACATTTTCTGTAGTTGAACATTTCATTCATATAAGTGTAAAAGTGATCAAGTTTTAAAGTGAGTGTAATTATTTAGATTTTTTACTGCATTAAGAAAAGTGGAGATAAACAATGCAACAGGTAGAACTATCAGATTTTTCTGATACATTAAGCATGTGTATAAGCTCGCAAATTAATAAATCAATAATAAATTTAGAACGTCAAGTTGGAGATAATAAATATTAGAGTACAAATTTAGTGTTTTGCACAGTAATTTGAGTAATTTTTTTATACTTCCAACTTTATTTTATAGATGAACATAAAATGTGTTTCACTGTTGTGTTCATTACTGTTCCTATTAAAAACTGGAGTTTATGGAGCCACGGTTACAGTAACAGAAGTTCCAGCTGGTCATTTAGCTGAACTTCCTTGTTTAAGTAGCGATGACCATCATCGTTTCATGTTCTGGCAACTTACAGATGATAATCGTATTATTGGCCCTGGGAATCCAATGGATGAAAATAAATACAATTATGAAGTGTTAACTGGAAAACTGTTTATAAGGGTAATTTTTATGACTTTGTATTTTGATGACTATGTAATTTTTGTATTCTTTTAGACAGTTACATTAATAAATTCTGTTACTGATAGGGTGTGTCAACTGCTGAATCTGGTTTCTACAAGTGTGTTTCAAAAGGTATATCAGATCATTCTGCGATTAATATTCACGTGGTTGAATTGATTGTCAAAAAGGATTGGGAAGATGTTTGGGAGAATGATTTTGAGGTATGCTATAATGATTTTATTTAACAAGTGCTGTCAAAAAGATAAATTTATTATGCATTTTGAATGTGCTTGCTTTTCTACAGACAAATTTGCTACGAGGAATGGCTGCTGTTATGGTAGTAGTTGTTGGCATAGCAATTGTTCTTTTCATTGTCACAACAAAAAGAAGACGAAATCGCAGATTTTTTGGTAATTACTTATTAAGATTTAATTAAAAATCAAACAAAGTAATTACATTATTATGCTTAACTAATATTAAAATTATTATTATAGATTTGGAAGAATCGAGAGAAAATTCTCCGGCAAAGTATACACCAAATGTTAGAGCTGGTCCAGCAGTGCCACCAACAATAGCTGAAGACGGCGGTATTGATAATGCAGCTCTTGATATTGACTTCCCAAAAGTATTTAAACAAATGCAAAAGTAATGAACAAGTTTAGGAAATGTAAAAAATAATTTTATAGAATATCATATTTATTACGGGCAATCGTACTCTTGCGTAATTTATACAAATTTATTAGATTCTTAGTTGTAACATATAAAGACTCAATGGACAATTATTTCTTAAATAAGAAACATCAACTACCATTTTTTAAAAATATTCATTATTGTACATATATATATACATACATTTACATAGTTATCAAATTTCAGAATTAAATATTTAATTGTTAAAGTATGGACATAATCATTATCTTATTATTACGTTTATGGTTTTATTAAATATAATGATTTTAGCGATTAATGAATTTATTGAGAGCTAGTTGTAGGCTTTTCATGCGAGGAATCCAACATACTATCATTACCTCCATCTTCTTCGTCTTCCTCATCTTCCTCATCTTCAGGTTCTACTTCAGTTTCCAATAATCTTATCTTTCTATTACTTTCACTTAAAATAGCGGCAACTTTTCTTGCACCGCTCACTGCTATTCGCCGAGCAGAAATACCTTGAAAAGGTCGCGGCCAGTTATTACCTATGAGTTCGGCCAAAGTAACTGCATTTTTATCATGATTTTCAAAAATTCGAGGGCATTTTAATGGTAATTGTATCAGATATGATGCATGAGTATGTTTGTTCAGCAACAGTAAGCTGAGGTATTCTTGGGAATAAAACTGTAAATCAATCACAGTTCCATCTACACAAGCTTTGGAATATGATTCTGTTAACAAAAACGTGTTATTAATATTAGTTTCATGAATCACATTGTTACATATATTTATAGTGAATCAACAAACCTGATCTATGATCTATATCTATTGTACCCAATTTAAAATTTAGGGAAACAGGCTCTGTACGTGAACATTCGATTCTAAATAGTCGTAATATTTTATGATCCATGTCACATGCAGCTACAAGTAAACCATCATCGTTGGTCGTAATCTGGGATGACGCAAACGACACAGATGGTGCCAAAGTAATAGTAGTAATCGTGAAATGTTCAACTAAGCCTGAATAGGCTTCTCGAAAAACATTATGAACGGCAACAATTAATCTCGCATGAGACTGTAACAACGAGAAATTAAGATCTTGTTTCACGATAAGTGGATGATCCCGAAGACAATGATTTTCACTGAGCATAGCTGTCCATTCGCTTCCTTCGGGTGTTAAACAAGTTTGTAAATTTTCGCGTCGTAAATATTGGCCTAATTTTTCTAAATTCACTCCTTTCCTTCCTCCAACGCCTGGCTCAGTTTTGTCAAAACCGCGCAGAAATTCTGCGATAAATGTTAATTCTTGTTGACTAACGCGACTTACTTCAGGCGGTATTCTTTCGTCTGTTAATCTTAGTATTACAACGTACAGCCACCTTAAAAAACGGAAACTTAAATAGTATAAATATTGTTGGTGAACATATAATTTTTATAACATACCGGAAGAATGCTTTATAGTCGCGCATGCTGTGATCTATTACTTGCTGAATTTCCGAAGATTTCGCTAGAAAAGCTTCCGACGCATGGAGAGCATTAGTTATAATACTTTCATTTGCAAATCCTAGAGATTCATATGGACCACCTAATCTCACCATCCCCCTCATTTCAGCTAATTGATACACTAAAGCCATCCCAACGTTTGTTAAATTTTTCAAGACTAATTTCTGTAAAATGATAGATTAATATAACACATATTAATACATTCAACAAACGTATTAATACCTGTATATTACTGTAGCACATTTCAATACTGTGTCCCAACTTTTTTAATCCTTTTTCAGTCAAATCTCGTAATAAAAAATTTTCCAAGTTCTGCGTTGGTATGCCGATCATTAATAATTCTAGAAAATCTGCAGCAACACCACCAGGTGGATTTGTTTCCGCGTATCGTGCGAGTTTTTCATCCATTTCAAGAAGAATTGTTTCCCATGCTTCTGAGATTGCCATCAATGTACGTGAAAGATAATCCATCAAATATTCTATGTTAGCTTGAGCTTGTGCTACCTCAGATTTAAATAATAAGTTTGTAGAGATTTATCATTTCTCTTAGCTATGATTATTAAATGTACTGTGCAAAGAACCTTAAAAAATGCTGTGCTTTGTTCCAACAATGGACACCATAATCTACTTGCTTTAATGCCACCATTATCTTTCCATGTGACCCACATTGGTTTACCAAATCCACCACTAATTTCTAATATTCGATCATGGCCAACTGAAAGTGTACCACAGTAGAATATTCCAAACACATACATTGCAACACTTCCATTGTCTAATCCAAGCTGGAAAAAGATATTCTTTAATATGTTAATGTTAATATATTAAATAATGTATGCATTTCTTATTAACTTACAAAAAGAATATCTAAAGTTTGAGATAAGAACTCTTTGCGTTCAGGTTCTTGACCAAAACTTCTATTTAAACTGGGTAATGGTGGAAGATATTCCCCTGTTGGTAGCATGCTTGGTTTGTTTCCACCTGATACAGTATCATTATCCACATTTGTTAACGGTAACCACATCATACATGTGATATCATTTTGCAACGTGAGTTTTGTCCTATGAATAATGTTTTTATTTTCAATGTCCACTAAACACAATACTTTGGAAATTTCATAACAAACAGCCAGGAATTTTCCATCTGGTCTCCATGCTAAGTTTACTACAGTATCAGATTCTTCTTGAGGACTTAACAACCATACTCTTTGCCATGTTAATCGGTGCAACATAACTTCTCCTGTAACAATCATATTTGTAAAACAGTACACAAAACTTATTGCACTATCCAATCAAAGATACATTATTACTACTTTGTATTATTAAAGCATTGATCTGTCACATTTTGCTGAATTATTTAATATTATTGTTTTCTGCTTTAACGATCTAACCTTTAACGTTAGCGGTTGCTAACAGGTCCATTTTCGGAGACCATTGCATTCGAGTTACTTCGGCTGAAAGTTGTCGTTCTTCTAACTGCCTCATACTACCTGCCATTTCTATGATTTTAATCAGACTTTAACTTACAACAACATTCCATAAGAAAACCGATCATATTTTTAGGTTATGTTTATTATGGCTTTCGTTATTTTTCGAACTTCATATTTGAATATCAGGCCTGCCACGGTGACAAACGGTATATACGAGATCATTTTGAATAATTAATTACACGTTTTGCGGATATAATTTTTGCACTTTTATGATTGAAGAATGGTCAGCAATGCATTATTTACATAGTTTGATCATAAAAGTTCATAAATAATGGTCGGATAACGAGTAATTCATTATTTTATGTCAGCATTGCGATACGTACATGAGCTGCCGAGTTCGACAAAAATTGATTTTCTGGCTTTATTAGGCTTCAAAACGCATCAAAACCTAATAGAAATTTGTTTCTAAATGCCTCAGGAACCATACTACGTCGTCAAAGTGCCGAAAGAAATTCTTACAAAGAAATTGGAAAGTCAAATATAAGAGTTTCGCTCGTCTTCGGTTCGCTCGTTCAATAAAATCCCAACCGATATTGTAGTTTTTTTTCTCCCTTATCTTGCCGTTAATTTACATGTGTTTATACATAGTGTGCGGCTGTTTGGTGTCAAGCAATCATGCCCATTAGTCCAAATTTTAGGAAATGGATTACAGGAATCGGTGCAATAAGTGGTGCCGTATTTTTTTATCCAAACGACACCGATAATAATGAGGTGCCAGAAAAAGAAACTCCTTGGATACCAACCGCTACACCTTGGACCAAATGGAATCATAATTGGGATAGGTTATATTTTGTATTATCGTTATCAGTGTTTATAGAAATATTATTGACCCGTAATTTACTCGTGACATGTAATTAATATTATTTTTCTTTAATAAATGAATGAAATCAAACTCCTCGCCAGTTATTTTAATTGAAAAGCAAATTGCTGTGCTGGAAAAAATGTTATGGTATTTAAGTAAAATTAGCATAGATTATAAGCAAAGTTAATTTTTCTTTTTGACCAACAATTAATTATTTTCTTTTTATAATGAAAATATCTGTTGTAGGTGTATCATGGGAGATTAATATTTGTATGTCATGTTTAATCATGTAGATATTTCTTTCTAATAATTATTCCTTTTTAATCTATTTGTGCTTATAATTTCATTTATAGACGAGATCCAAAATGTTTAATAAATCCAAAAAAACTAGATAGCTTAAACGATGAAAACAAGTATAGCAAGGAAATAGTAAAAAAGACGGCACATGCAATACGTCATATCATTTTGGTTCGTCATGGGCAATATAATACAAAAGCTAAAACACAGGCTGAAGGAACACTTACTGATCTTGGTAAGCAATTTTTATATAATTTATACTTTGATATAGTTTATCATTTTTCATAAATATGATATTCTTATTTATTATTTTAAATATAATTATAATCTTGTGTGCAACTAAATTAAAATTTAAACTGTTGAGGTAAACAACAAGCTGAGATAACAGGAAAGAGATTGAATGAATTGGGTTTTCCATATACGGTACTAGTACATTCAACAATGATTAGGGCACAACAGACCGCTGAAATTATAATGAAAAGTCTGAAAAATGTAGAAGTAAAAAATGATTCACTCCTTAATGAGGGTGCACCGATTCCACCTGAACCATTAATTAATTGGAGACCTGAACTAAATGTATGTAACTCTTACAAGTATATGTAAGGATTTTAATCTAAAAATTGATCAGAAATAAAGAATTATAGTTTTCCAAAAAGTTCAAGCTATGTATATTTAAAATAACATTCTTTAGTTTTATACAGATGGACCCAGGATAGAAGCTGCATTTAGGAAATATTTTCATCGTGCTGATCCTAGCCAAGAGAAAGATTCTTATACAATTCTTGTTTGCCATGCAAATGTTATTAGATATTTTGTATGCCGGTAAATGATCTTGTGTGTTATATATTTGTCTACTTTATTTGTTCTTCATTTAATAATTTTATTTATTTTAGAGCTCTACAATTTCCACCACAAAGTTGGTTACGTCTAAGTTTAGGTCATGCAAGTATCACATGGGTTACCATTTACCCTGATGGAATTGTAACGCTATGGATTTTTGGTGATACTGCTCACATGAAGCCACAATTCATTTCATAACTAAAATCAAATCTATTATGAAATATTTACAGTATTTTTACCTCCTATTATTTTCAATTTATAAATGATATAAAAAGAAGCTATGTGTATGTATTTATTTCCTTTATCATAAATTACATTATAATGATTATATCATAGAAAATTAGAGTTGCAATATCATTATGCGTTTAAATGTTATATAAATATAATCAATATGATAGAGTAGCAATATGTAAGTTCATATTTATAATAGATTATTGTGCAGTAATGGATTTACAAAGTTAAAAACATTCGGAAGTTTGTTTTTTTTACATATTTTAAAAATTTAAGTTTTGTAGACTCAGTATTTCAACCACCTAGCAGTGAAAGGTAGGAACTAATGAAACTACAGTTCCCAGGGTGTGTAGTTCACCCTGTTCTCCGGAGAGATGACACTGGCTGTACCATTTTGAGAAAGCGCGGGAAAACTAAAAATTTTAAAATATATGTATGAATGAAACCTCCAAATGTTTTAAATTTCTTAAATTAATTACTTATCGATAAACTATTATCTTTCACACGTTATTTATACATTGTGTCATAGGTGTACTTTTATTATAAATATTATGTTTGCTATTTTCATCACAAAAGGCAAATTTATATTTGAGTGTGCTGGTAGTGCTTCATGAAAAAAATTGTCAAATTCCTAAACTTCATTATTTTACAATATTTAAATTTCTAAAGTTTCTAATATTTATAAGATTACTCAATTTTCAAGAGAGACTTTTTAAAGACTTAAATATGCAAACATTCTTTCCAAATTCTAGAATTCCCAAGTCCTTAAATTTTCAAATCTTCAGAACCCCAAAATTGTTAAATACTCAAGTTTCCAAATCTTAAGATTCCCAAATTCCCACACCATCAATGTCTGAAACCCCCAAATTCGATCATTTAAAATTTACAATACTCGCTGTCCGGACCCTACCATTAGCCGCGGTGGCTTTAATGATTGATCTTCCTATCTCTAGCGCACCTAGAGGATATAGATATTTAGAACTACGTCCATCTCCTCATAACAAATGCAAGAGATCTTGGTAGAAAAGTAACCCGTATTCGATGTTTAATTTACACGAACGAATTGTATTTCTTTCATCATCAACTGTTCAACAAAGAAGCAAAGACTGCACAGGAAAACAAACTCGATCGAATTCAATAATACTAACAAAACAATTCAATTATTTCCATAACTCATACATATGAAACAGAAAAAAGACATTAAATGCATTATTTCTAAAAACAATAAAAATTGAAAATACAATTAAATATCTACATAAACAGAAATAATAATTAAAATGAATGTAATAGTAAATTCAACAGTTAAATTATGTAAAAGATAAATTAAACTGATCAAACAAGTGATGCCAACAAGATACAACAAAGACCAGTACTAAATAAAAATTACTATTCATAAAGCGACGATATTTAACTCAATTCTTCCTCATTAAATTCAACGACATAAATTAATGTCGAATACGCGTACACAATATCAAGCAGTCAAAAAATAAGAGCGACATTAAAAAATAGGAGAAAAAAAATTTGCCCAAAAAATTACAATAACTCCGTAAAAGAAGAATATAAATTCGATATAAGTGGAGGTTGGTCGCGAGGAGCCAGGAGGGCGTCGTGGAACGCCGCTGGCCACGTGACCCGCCACCAGAATCCGCGGCGTCCGCCGAAAATCTAAATCCGTCCGAGCCGAGAAGAAGAGGCACCCGCCGGCCTCCGGGACTCTCGCTCTGCCCGAGAACCGCAAACGCGATAGTCAATAATTGCCTTTTGGGTGTACCGGATCGGGCAGACAGTGATCGTGGACCGCGTGCCCACCACGACTTGTCGGACCTACGTGACCCGTTCCTCTGGAGCCGGCTTCAGACAGGGTAGCTAATCTGGAACGATGATACGAGTCGACGAGACTGACCCAGTGGGCGGTAAGGAACTCCATTTCTCTTCGATCAACCTTCCAAATCGTGGCGGCTCTTCTTTCGCTACAACGTGGCGGCTCTTCTTTCGCTCGTGTCACGACGCGGTTCGTGAAAAACACTCGTTCGTACCTGGTTCACTGTCGCGGTAATCGTTGATAACTGACCGAATTTGGTAAATTGATAACTCAATCAAAACATAAAAAATTGAAACGAAAATAAAAAATCAAAAATTGAAATGAAAATCAAAAATCATAAATTGAAATGAAAATAAAAAATCAAAAATTGAAATGAAAATCAAAAATCATAAATTGAAATGAAAATCAAAAATCAAAAATTGAAATGAAAATCAAAAATCAAAAATTGAAATGAAAATCAAAAATCATAAATTGAAATGAAAATAAAAAATCATATATTAAAATGGAAATCAAAAATCAAATATTAAAATGGAAATCAAAAATCAAACGTTAAAATGTAAATAAAAAATCAAACATTAAAATGGAAATGAAAAATCAAAGTCAATTGAAAAATTATTAATTGAATTTGGAAATTGTTGATGCTCGATGAATGAGAATTTGGGACGTTGGTGATGACTGACCGATGAGAATTTGGAAATTGATAACTGATCGAGGCTCAGAAAAATCGCTGATATCGAGAATCAATTGTTGATCGATGAGAAAACTTGTTGGTAGCTGAACAATGAGGAAACTTGCTGATATTTGATCAATAAGAGGCTGGAAAATTTTTTATGCTTGATCAATGAGAGCTAGAAAAATAGCTGATGTCTGATCAAGGAGGACCAGGAAAGTTGTTGATACTTGATCGGTGAGACTCCGAAAAATTATTAATACTTGATCGATGAGAATCCGAAAAGTTATTGATACTTGATCGGTGAGAATCCGAAAAGTCATTAATACTTGATCGGTGAGAATCCGAAAAATTGTTGATACTTGATCGGCGAGACTCCGAAAAATTATTAATACTTGATCGGTGAGAATCCGAAAAATTATTGATACTTCATTGATGAGACTCCGAAAAGTTATTAATACTTGATCGGTGAGAATCCGAAAAATTATTGATACTTGATTGATGAGACTCTGAAAAATTATTAATACTTGATCGGTGAGAATCCGAAAAGTTATTGATACTTGATCGGTGAGACTCCGAAAAGTTATTAATACTTAATCGGTGAGAATCGGAAAAATTATTGATACTTGATCGGTGAGACTCTGAAAAGTCATTAATATTTGATCGATGAGAATCCGAAAAGTTATTGATACTTGATTGACGAGACTCCGAAAAGTCATTAATACCTCTGATCAATGAACCTCCACTAAACCTCCAAGAAATCCAAAATACTTGCTCGAGAATCCAAAAAATCGTCACCTGCCAATAAGAATTGAGAAAATCATACTTGAACAACAAGAAACGAAAAAATCTTTGATGCGCGAATAAAAATGGAGATTCTCGACGAAAGCGAAAGAGATGTATAGAACGCGACTTTTCCCGATCTCGAGGAATCTCTTTCGAGTCGGTTGTTTCGCGATCGAGTGCAGTGTGTTCCAAGAGTGATTTTTCTTGAAATAAATGTTACGGTGATTCATTGGAATCTGGAACGAAGTACGAACGTCGTTCGGTGTTTGTTGATTCCCGTGAACGATCGGGATTCGTTCGAACGGAGATCGCAGACGTTTTACCAGCTGTCTCGGTGCGAAAGGGTGAAATGAGGTCGTGGTCGGCGCGAAACGACGCGTTTGTTTTAGGGACGCTTGTCGAACACGTTCGGTATAAAGGGATCTTTCGTTCGTGAATCTACTGATTGCACTTGTGCACGATTTTATTATTCGAGAAGTGCTCTGGCACTTTCATTCTTGTGAAATGGTTCTTTCATTCTTGGGAATTTATTAGTAAACTCGGAATTATTTTGTAAACTTGATACTTTAGCAAAATTACTTTAGCAAATTTCACTTTTAGCAAAAATTGGAATTTTTTAGTAAAATGGATTTTATGTGAAATTTGTTTGTAGGAATTTTTGAGGAGTAGATTTTTAGTTTGGTATATTCTAAACTATATTAATGTGTTACACATCATATATTAGACTTATATTTTTCACACATGTATGTATGTTACCTTAACTAGAAGAACTTCATAATATTAGACAATATCAACTTCAATGTATTATGTCAACTTCAATATGTGTAGTACATACATATAGTATATGTTACACACACTGACTTCATGTCAGTCACATGTCTAAAAGCTTGTTGACTTCAATGGCACATAGTCAGAAGAGAAAAGGTGCTGGTTTAAGTGGACTAGTGAGATCATATCAAGTATATCATACCAGTGTAGTAGTATAATTTCATAATAGTATCAATAATATGTTAGTGGAATAGTGAAATAGAAACGTAGTATTATAGTAAGATTGTAGTATAAGATTGATTACTATTATTGGTATAGTGAAATAGAAAGGTAGTATTATAGTAAGATTGTAGTATAAGATTGATTATTATTATTGGTATAGTGAAATAGTAGAATAGTAGTGTAGTGGAATAATGAAATACTAGAATAGTGGTAGAGTAGAATAGTGAAGTATTAAACATACTAAAATGGTACAACAGTACAATAATGGAGGAGCAAAATGGTAAAGTAGTGAAGTGGTAGGACAAAATTGAAGAACAGTAAAACAGAATAGAATATTATAATAGAAAAACTAGTAGAAATAGAAGAAAATAGTAAAATAGTAGAATAGAATGGTGACATTATAAAATAATAAAATAGTAAATTAACGAAATAGTGATAGGTTGTTAAACTAAAATATCAAAATGTTCCAATAGTAAAATGATAAACTAAAACAGTGGAGTAACAATATAATGAAACTATGAAACAATAGAATAGCAATGTAACAACGAAATACCAGAATAAAATGGTGAAATAATGAAACAATAGCACAATATAACAATGAAATACCAGATCACTAAAATAATACAATAAAATATTAGAATATTATAGCAGCACCAACATCGAAATAATAAAATAGCACGTTAATGAGGCACGTGGTATATCGTAACCTCGAGCATCGACCAAAGCCAAATAATTAATAATAACACGTTATATCGCACGAAATGGAACGAATAAGTATTTTGAACGGTGTACAAGAATTGATATAGCGAGTACATTGTGTACGACGGAGATTCGGTCGTTGAAGCTGGACCACACGATCAAACTACAAAAATCGCTAAATTTAAACACGAGACAATTCGATATATCTGCACAGCTTCCTGAATGTCAGAATTCATGAGTTGGCGAGCTTCCCTTGTAACCCAGTATCATCGAAAAATAGACGATTAAGGTGCCATTTGATTTTCTTTGCAAGGAATTCACTTTCGATATCTTAACATCTCTGCAATCATAAAAATGAACGTCGTTCTTAAATAACAATTTATTCGTACAAAAGTGGAAGACATACTTAGATTATGGAGTTAGGACATATTAAGATATTCTTTTCAAACTTTAGAGTACAAAAGCTTCATGCATAAAATATGAACTTGACATAATTTTAGCATACAATAAAATAATTTTGTGAGAGAAAAAATTTAATCCTGTAAAATGTAATTGTTTAGAAAAGGTAAAACTGAAGAATTTCGAAGAAATCTTTCAAATTAGAATATTAGTGTTTAGTACTTCAAAGAATGAAAACCTAACCTCTACATATTTTGACACAGCAAAAATCCTTGTACAATTTGTTCCTTATATTTTATTACATGATATACATGAACTTAACGTTATTAATAGATATTAACGTTATTAACGTTTTCATAGAATATTAAAGAACATCCTCTTTCTTATTAGTAACTATTTAGCTAAGTCCTTGACGTAGGTCATTGGTAACCATCGCGAACGTGTGAAATACTTGAACACACAAGTTTCGCAAAAAGGCAATCTAGCGGAACTTGTTATCTGTAAAGGAATTTGAGTCGAATTTCAGCACGATCAGCTGCCGGCCTCGAGCAACAAAAATCTCAAAATGCACGTTCCATGCGATTTTATTCCTATCGACGCATTTTTATCGTTCTCTATACAGAATGTATCGAGACAGGTGGCAGAAGATAAATTAAAAGCGCGCAATAAAATGTTTACATTACTTTTTCGAAAATCGCAAACGTACATCGGTTAACAAACGTAAGTTGTTCTTGCAGTCAGAAGCATTAATAAATGTCACAGTACAATTGTTAAAACGTGTTTCAAATTTGTATTGTTCATAACATTGTTGTTGTCGGGTCCGATGAAACTAGGTAATTTGATACTTGGCCAACGTTTGCATTCCATACATTTGCATACTTCATTGTTTAACAAAATGGAGGCTGAAATAGTTACACATTTTTATGTATATAATTAGTGAAATATTGCATGATAATTTGGTACATATATGTTTTAAAGTACGGTAATTTGGTAATATGGTACGATTTAAAGTACGCGAAATAAAAAGTGAAGGATTGCATTTATATGTAAAAAATTGTGAATGTATAAATTTCAATGTAAATTTCTAATAGATTCTCGTTATATTACATTTGGTGGAAAATTTTTGACGATGGCAATATTTCGCATTGAATAGGAAATTTTATATTGTGGTCTGTTATAAGTTGATGTAATACTTCATGACACAAGTTATAACATAACGATATACATATAGTGTGTGCAACGTACTGAACGTCGAATATACAACTTGTGAAATTTATGAGTCGAATATACAATGCCTTATGTACACAATGAGTCAAAGATACAGCTTGTCAAATATACAATATGTGGGGCATATAATGCATTGACTATACGCGTCAAGTGGAGAATGTGTCAAGTATGTAGCTCGTCTGTAACATAGTGCGTTAAATGTGCTATACTATCGATACACAGTGCGTCAAATACACAACGTACCGAATACTCAACGCTTCTAATACACAACGCGTTGAATACACAACGCTTTGCAAACACAACGCACCGAATACTCAACGCTCTGAATAAATGACGCTTCTAATACACAACGCGTCGAATACTCAACGCTCCGAATGCAAGACGCTTCTAATATACAACGCGTCGAATACTCAACGTTTCGAATATACAACGCTCCGAATACACAATGCTTTGAAAATACAACGCACCGAATACACAACGCGTGGAATACTCAACGTTCCGAATACACAACGCTTTTAATACTCAACGCGTCGAATACACAACGCATCGAATACCCAACGCTTTGAAAATGCAACGCACCGAATAAACAACGCGTCGAATACTCAACGTTCCGAATACACAACGCTTCTAATACTCAACGTTTCGAACAATCAACGCTTCTAATACTCAACGTTTCGAACACACAACGCGTCGAATACTCAACGCTCCGAATACACGATGCTTTGAAAACACAACGCACCGAATACGCAACGCGCCGAATACTCAACGCTCCGAATACACAACGTTTCGAATACACAACGCTTTGAAAACACAACGCACCGAATACACAACGCGTCGAATACTCAACGCTCCGAATACACAACGCTTCTAATACTCAACGTTTCGAACACAGAACGCGTCGAATACTCAACGCTCCGAATAGACGACGCTTCGAAAACACAACGCACCGAATACTCAACGCTCCGAATACACAACGTTTCGAACACACAACGCTTCGAATAGACAATGCTCCCAATACACAACGCTTTTAATAGACAATGCTCCCAATACACAACGCTTTTAATATACAACGCATCAAATACACAACGCACAAAATATAAAATACGTCGAGTATACAAAGCTTAGAATTGACAACGCATCGAACGTAAAACGCTTTCTAATACCGCACGTGTCACTTCACCTTCAGCCAACAAAGCATTTGCAATCATGTTTGTCAGTCAGAAAAGTAACAGCCTTTGACATTAATACTCTTCTGTTCAACATATATGAATAATACAATACACATAGTATTGTACTGCTATACATCAGTATTCTAGTATAATACATAAATATAAATAGTAGGATTATTACACAAAGGTGCTAATGAAAGTCTACCCTCCCAAAAAAGCTACAAATTACAACTAGAAATAAATACAATCCAACAGTAAACAATTTATAATTTTATTTTTGTAATTTCAGAAATCGAACCAAGTTTTCCCTATCGAGATGTGACGGTACGTCGAGGCGTGGAATTCAAGGATCATTATGACATCCAATCAGAAATCGGACGGTAAGTGTGATCACATCCATCGCGATATCAGTTTGTACTGTTGCATTTCGCTGGTTGTTAACAAACACAATGTTTCGTGCCAAGGACGATCGATCGATCGGTGCGTTCGATTGATAACGTCATCGATTGGCAAGTTTTCCGTCGAGGATGCTCGATGTCCTCGCGATGGCACGCGAAATTCGCGAGTTAGCTTTTTGAGGCTGACATTCGCGCAATACGAGTCCCTGCGTGACGTTCGAAAACGATCATCGTAAATACGGTCGCGAAGCCGCAGGGCTGCCTATGTTGCTTATGAATTTTGATGCGATATGCACGTTAGCGCAGGTTACGCAACGATTATACAAGCCGCCCTGAAACTCGGATACACGCCTCGGGCAAGCCCGGGAGAAATGTTTCAAGGAAAACGCAATTCACGTTTTCGATACTTGGGAAATTCATGCGAACTTTCCGCTTTGCACAATGATAAGGTTGCGTGTGGGACAAATGGTAATGACATTTCGAACAAAGAAGGAGTATGTCGTTTTTTCAGTTACTGTTTGATTTTCTTCTGCAAATTGACAAGTTTCTGGTTTTTAAGTTTTCGTTTCTTTCTATTTTTGAGTTTTTAAGTTATTGAATTTCTGAGTTTTTGAACTTTCGAGTCTTCAAGTTTCAGTTCTTCAATTTTTCCATTTTTCCATTTTTCCATTTTTCCACTTTTCAATTTTTCAATTTCTCAGGTTCGCAGTTTTTCAATTTTCCATTTTTGCAAGTTTTCAATTTTTCAGATCTTTAACTTTTCAATTTCTCAGTTCTTTAAGTTTTCAATTTTTCTATTTTTCCACTTTTCAATTTTTCAATTTCTCAGGTTCGCAGTTTTTCAATTTTCCATTTCTGCAAATTTTCAATTTTTCAGATCCTTAACTTTTCAATTTTTCAGTTCTTTAAGTTTTCAATTTTTCAGATCTTCAATTTTTTAATATTTCAGCTCTTCAAATTTTCTATTCTTTAATTTTGCAGTTCTTCCATTTTTTTAATTTTTCAAATTTTCAATTCTTCAATGTTTCAGTTCTTTCATTTGTCAATTTGTCAATTTTTTAATTTTTCAAATTTTCAATTCTTCAATGTTTCAGTTCGTTCATTTGTCAATTTATCAATTTTTCAACTTTTCAGTTTTTCAAGTTTTTCACATGTCAATTCTGCAATTCTTCAATTATTCAATTTTTAAAGTTTTCAAGTTTTCAAGTTGTCAATTTTTCGAGTTTCCCAGTTTCATGTTTACAAATTTATTAAATATTCTAAAATTTGGAAAGTTGTGAACTGCTAAAACTGATAATTCACAAATTCAGAAATCTAGAAACCAGAAGTTTCCAGATTTAGAAAAATTGATAGTTACAATATGTGAAATTGTAAAATTGCAATTTAGAAATAAAATATTTCCAAACAAATTGTTCACAGAATATCAAAATATGAAATTTGAAAAAATTGAAAAATTTAGAAACTAAAAACTCAGAATTGTCACATCTTTCCCAAAGCATACACTATAAAACAAAAAAAATCTCCCTCATATCGAATAAAAATTGCGATTAATTAATTTCGCAATAGACCAGTACAGATCCATGAGCACCTTTTCCAATATCGTTCGATCGATCCGATCATTCAGATTCTATAGTTCACTAATAGTTTGTCATTGACATTCAGATGTTACCTTTGGCACCGGTCCATTCGTCAATACTTTTGTTTGCGTCTACGATCGCTATTGTGTCTCGGTATTCGTTCCCGATTAAAAATAAAAATCTACCATTCGAATCGCGCAACTCTTTTCGATTGTTCCCTCTCAAAATTTCCGATGTTTATCAACATGTTGCACAAGGTACGATGGAACAGGGAGAAAAGCAACATAACATGTGCCGTTTATTTTGAAAGAGCCTAAGTCCATTTATCTTAAAATCGAGATATTTAAGGGTTTGCGTTTCAATGAATTTAAAAATATACGTATAGGACATTAATGAGTCGTACTGCTTAAGTGTATCTAAGGGTGTTAAATTTATAGTTCCTATTAAAATAGTGGCAATTATTAAGTGAATAATATGCGTTTTCTTATCAAGAATGGAGTTAGGCCACTTTCAAAATTAACAACCAGATTCAATATAAAATTTGAAGGTGCCCAAGTCCATTCAACATAATTTAAGATGCTTCAAATTGAAAAAACCAATACTGAATTTATTTTACATATCTTTAAAACACTTCAGGAACATAATTTATGTGATTCAATTAACTACATAACGTGCAAAATTACAAACATAAATTTATTACAAAACAATTTACTACTCATCTACATTTTGTGTGTGTAAAAGGGATTTGAAGTAATCATGATGTTCCGGTGGTATATATCGTAATAGGTCCATTATGTCCTTGAATTTTGCTGTTGTAATTTGTTGTTTTTGTTGTCCAAAAACTGAGGTTAAATTGTAAATACTAATTAATTAAAATTACCTTCATCACTACTTTCCGACATTATCAATAGTAAATATATTATCTTGATTATTTAAGTATAAATGGAGTTAGGCCACTTTCAAACTACACGGTTCGATTATTAAACTAACTCTGAAAACTTATGTGTCAAGAATTATCGTATTTGCTCGGATTATAAGCAACCTGAAATGCTTTACTGATAAATAACATAAAGTTGTACACGTAACCATGATAACCGGAAAAAATTGAAAAATGGAGTTAGGCCACTTTCAAAATAAACGGCTCACATATCATTTGGGAAGAGCGAAAACATGTAGGCAGCGTGTAAACGCAGCTTTACTGGCTCGTGGAAGCGATATTGTCTTGCACGAGAAGATCATTCAAGTTCGAATCTCATTCATAATGGCAGACACGCATAGTAACCGAAAGATTACGATGTATACAAGACGAGAATACTACGTTCGCCGGAAGGAATAAACACGTCAAGGTTTCAGATACTTCCTCCTTCTTGGAAGGGTTTTGTTAGGTTCACACGGTTAAGTAATTTATTATCTGTACTTCGCTCGGTGTAGTTCATAAATCCTCATTAATTTCGCTTGGAAGGATGCAGATTAATACTCTTGTAATCTTACAGTTTTTTATTTTATAATTTCTCGAGTTTTCAATTTTTCACCTTTTTAAATTTCTAGATGGAAAATTCTTTTACAATTTTTTTGGTGTTTCAACATTTGTGTATTTCTAATTTCTCCAATTACTCAAATCAACTTTATAATTTCTCAATTAATAAATTTTTCAATATCCTAATTTTCCAAATTTCTCAATTTGAAAATTTGAAAGTTTCGATTTTGTATATTTCAAAATTTGAAATTTCTAAATTACCAATTATCAAATTTCCAAGTTTCTCAATGTGGAAGCTTGAGTATTTAAAAGTTTAAAAATACGAGATTTTGTGAATTTGACAATTTAGACAATTTTTCAATTTTTTAAATCTGCAAATTTTTATGTTTCATTTTTAAAATATTAAAATTGAAAATTTCTATTCATATGAATATATTCTTTTATTTACAAATTTTACGTTTATGTAAGTTTCTATATTTGTATTTGTAAATTTATTGTATGTACACATTTTTGTGTTTTTTTAAATTCATGTATGTAATATTTTTGTATTTATAAATTCATGTATGTACATATTTTTGTATTCATAAATTTATGTATGTATATATTTTTATATTTATAAATTTATGAATGTATATATTTTTATATTTATAGATATATGCATGTACATATTTTTGTATTTATAAATTAATGTATGTTAATATTTTTGTATTTATAAATTTATGTATGTATATATTTTTATATTTATAGATATATGCATGTACATATTTTTGTATTTATAAATATATGTATGTATATATTTTTGTATTTATAAATTAATGTATGTACATATTTTTGTATACATAAATTCATGCATATATGTTTCTAAATTCATTAAATTTATGTATATACATATCCTTGTATTTATAAACGTATATACATACATGTCTACTTTTATAAAATTATAAATTTATAAATTTTAAATTCCTGGAGCAAAAACCCAATTTAGACAATGATGTATCAGCATTCGATCGAAGCATGTCAGTAGCGTCCCGACGCAGGGCGTCTGAGCGACGTCCGGCGACTCGATGAACGTCAGTCACCGCGAAAAACGCATTATTTATAGCCGCGGTAAGACCTTGATTACACGACGTGCAACGCCGGCTGCATTCCGTCATTATCAAGCTTCAAGCTTTGATTCATTTGTAAATGGGTATCGTGAAGTGAATGTTCTTTTTTCCCAATTGGCAACACTCGAAAACGTATTCGATGGAAAGCAGCCAATTCGATAACACGATTGCCATGGAATGAGAACGATTCGAATTAATTGCAAAACATGATTTATGTTCGTTATTAAGCTGTTAGCGAATTGTCGATGATGACAGAATCTTACGAGTTCATTTGGAATTTTAAGTTATGAATGAAAATACCTAACTTGTTAGAAAACGTTAGTCACTCGATTCGTGAACGTAGGCGATAAATCTGAGCGTGAATTCGCATGCATTGTATTGCAATTTGTAATTCATGAATCATTCATTTTTTACTCTGTATTCCGGGAATTGAACGTGCGATTTGATTGTTATTATTACATATGTTATGTTATTATATCGTATTTTATTGTTATATTAACGATGCGGGGGCAAATTTTACGCGGGAGTTTTGAAATTTTTTAATTTCGGGGCTTGGAAATTTTTTAACCAGTCTTACTATTTATATTAACAATATATAACAGCAAATTATATGCAAGTATTTTTAATTCTCATAATTTCATTGTTTACACATTTTTAAACTAGTGTTGTAAATAAAAAATGCGCGGGAGTTTTGAAATTTTTTAATCTTGGTACTTCAAAAATTTTTTAACCAGTATTACTATTTATACTAACAGTAGTAACAAATTATACGTAGATACTTTTAAATCTTGTAATTTCACTGTTTACACATTTTCTAATCCGTGTTGTCATAAATAAAGAATGCGCGGGAATTTTGAAATTTCATAATCTCATTACTTAATAATATAAAATCTAAAACTTGAAAAGTTATAAACTTGCAAAACCGACAAATTCTACAACGAGATAATATGGGTAGTTTACAAATAATTAATGAACATCGTATACAACAGATTTACTCAAAGTTGTTAGAACAGGTTCATAGTGGCGCTACGTTATTTTCTGGCAGATGTTCCATTTTGATAATTCTTGCTTACGACCCTGTTGTCCATGGTACACTCTACTAACTTACTGACTCACAAACTTGGCTTGGTGACAGGCTTGTTATAGGTTACACCACTGCGTTTTATTAAGAGAAGGTGGCTGCTACTTCCTTCATCAACGGTCTACCTCCTCTCGTGTCACATATTATTTCCCTTTATGAATATTCCTTTGAACTATTGTGCAATATTGTTCAATTATTCTGCGACGTTTATTTATGCGTAAATCAAAAACTTTTACAATGCAGCATAATAAAATTGTATTTACGACGTAATAGATTTATTAACGCGTCGATTGCAGCGTGTATCGTTTTTGGTACACGATGAATATTATGCGCAGGCCAAGTTATATTTTTGTCGCTAAAAAGTTGACAGACGAGGACGGTATCGCGTGGCTAATTTGATGGCATTTCAAATTTCCAATTTTGGGACTTGGAAATTTAGGAAGTTGAGATTTAGGTGATTAGACAGTTTGTTACGTAAAACTGAGTTTGGGAGTGTAGAATTTTAGAGAACTAGAAATTTAACAATTTGGAAATTTGAAAACTTAGAAAAATGAAGATTTAGAAAATCAAAAAATTAGAAAATTGGAAAATCAGGAATTTACAGAATAAATAATCTAAAAATTAAAAAATACAATAATCTAAAAAAGCAGAAGTTTAAAAATTAAAAAAATTAATACAGTGCATGATAATTTAAAAATTTAGAAACAGAAACTTGGAAAATAAAAAAACTAGAAAATTAAATTATCAGAAATCTACAGAATAAATAACCTAAAAATTACAGTAATGAAATACAATAATTTAAAAAAGTAGAAGTTTAAAAATTAAAAAAATTAATTCAGTTCATAATAATTTAAAAATTTGTAAATTTAAAAACTTAGAAACAGAAACTTGGAAAATAAAAAAACTAGAAAATTAAATTAGCAGAAATCTACAGAATAAATAACCTAAAAATTACAGTAATAAAATACAATAATTTAAAAAAGTAGGAGTTTAAAAATTAAAAAATTAATTAAGTTCATGATAATTTAAAAATTTAGAAATTTAAAAACTTGGAAAATGAAAAAGCTAAAAAATTAAAAAATCAGAGATCTACAGAATAAATAACTTAAAAAATAAAATATAATAATTCAAAAAACTGTAAGAAAAATTGAAAAAATTAAATAAGAACAAAATTAAAAAATTAAAAAATTTGACAATTTGAAAGTTGAAAAAGTTCAGTGATGAAAAAGGATGTACAGATATAGTGCTCAGTGCCCCGGAGTGCCCCAACATCTTGCCCCACGAGCTCGGTTATCCATCGCCAGCGCAAAACGCGTGTTAGTAATTCCCTGACGAGAAAAAAATAGATACACTTTCCTTTATATTTATCGTTCAATCTTGTTGGCTCAACGCGTACGGTTAACATTTTCAAAGCTAAAAAGAATTCAAGTTCTTGGATGGTATTTCGTTGCGTGTATTGCTTGGCACAACAGAAACCGCAATAAATTCAAGGTCCCTGCAGCTGCGGGCGTAGCATTTATTGCATTAACGTTAAATAAAACGAACGTTGCCATCCGAATGAAATTCTATCGCGTGCAAATCCCTTCTGGCAGGATTCAAACTTCATTTTCCTTCTGATCGCGTCGTTATTTTGCACTATTTTCTGCGTCTCCTCTTGTTTCCTCTTAATCCTGATAACCTTGACAAACGGAGCTACGTGGCAACAGACATTCCTAAAACCTGTTTGCAGTCGGAATAAATTTTAATACGTACTTCAGAAAATTTAAACAACTAGACGTACACGAAAAAAAGAAACAATGGATCTATCTTGCAGGAAACTGAACGTGCAGAATTTCGCAAGGTCGAGGTTCACGGACGGGCTGTTCACGTGTTCGAAACGTTCACTGGAATATCAATAAGTACATCTCTTTGTCCTGCCTCGTTGCTACTGTTCGTAATGCAAAATTTACTGCACATTCATCATTTCGCTATATAAAATTAATTCACTTATTTTAATATTCAATTCGTATGGTTAGGTCGAAAGCTTCGTGGACAATTTTTGGATTCTGCTAATAAAATTCTGTCTCTTGATGACAGTAATTATTCACATACTGAGAAATGACATCTGTTTAGGTATTTTTGAACTTTTTAAACCAGAGTGCAATAACTGTACGTTCTGGTGATTTGAATTTTCATATTACCTTTGACAAACTGCCTTACAAAAAGATTAAAGTTTAAGAATTATCTTAAGATCGAATCTGCAACTCTGTACGCTTATTGTAAAACGAAAATTGCAAGATAAATTTCTATATCATAAAAGAAATGAGCACAATGCAGAAATACTTTTTGGTTACGGTTTTTGAACCGTCCTAATGTGGACCGAGCGGAACTATTCTGGTACGAATAAGCAAACGGGAATCTTTGCATTCGCATGAGACGAGTTCGTTCCTATTTGCAGAGGAAAATTTGGCACCGTTTATCGATGCAAGGAGAAAGCGAGCGGTTTGATGCTGGCCGCGAAAGTGGTGAACACCGCGAAAAAAGAGGACAGACGAGCCGTCGAACGAGAAGTGGAAATTATGAGACGGCTACAGCATCCCCGACTGATTCAACTCTATGATGCCATCGACACGGGCAAACAGATATACGTCATTTTGGAACTGTAAGATCTTAACACTCTGTGCTTACTCTGCTTTGATCAGGGAAATTTCCATTATAGCCGACTTTGTGTTTCAAGGATCGAAGGCGGTGAACTGTTCGAGAGAGTGATAGACGATGACTTTGTGTTGACCGAACGCAGTTGCACCGTTTTCATGAGACAGATCTGTGAGGGTATCGAATTTATTCATCGTCAGAATATTCTGCACCTTGATTTAAAGGTTAGTTTTTAGATGTTTTTTAAATAGCTGACAATTTCTGATCATTTTTGTATCTGTTATGTGTATGTAGGTTTAGTAGTGTCTGTTTTAACGATTTACTAATGTAGTTATGACTTTGTAATTTAATTACCAATTTGAAGGTAACTAGCACTCTAACAAGCACTCACTAACTTAGCAATGGGGAATTAGTAACTTAAAGCTAATAGAGCTAGTTAGCTACTAATTTGCAGTTAACCCCTTGACAACTGCATGTGGGATGTGTACACATGTGACGCTCACTGCAATTGGAATGTCATAGACTCATATTTTCACTGCAATTTTGGGTTCAATTAAGATTTGTTGAAGACTAACATGCCTAACATTCTTTAATTGTCTTAACGTTGTAATAGATAGCTGTGATATCTAGCAGCTGTGAGCGACTGCCTAGAAATTTATAGGTTACCAACCTAATAACTCATCACTTATTAGCTAAATAATTAGTAACTTTCTACCTAATTTTCTAAACAGTATCTTAACAAGCTATCAACGCAATTAAAGTTTTGTCGACAAAGCAAGAAGCTGAATAATAGAATGAAGCATTTACCGTGTCAATTTGATGCAAAAGACTATAAATGAACATTCTCTGTTCATAGCCGGAGAACATACTGTGTCTGACGAAGGAGGGTAATAGGATTAAAATCATAGACTTCGGACTTGCGAGGGAGTACGATCCAAAGAAGAAGCTGCAGGTTCTATTTGGCACGCCGGAGTTCGTTGCACCGGAAGTCGTAAATTTCGATCAGATTGGTTTCGGTACCGACATGTGGAGTATAGGCGTCATCTGTTACGTACTGTGAGTTTCCTTTCGATTCCAGTTAATTTGTCCTCAAACTACTTCGCAAGAATTTCCAAATATCACTTTTTATATCTTTACGTTCTTTTTTATAACTTGCAAAGTTTCTCTCGGTACAATCAACTTTACTTTTCATTTCTTAAATTTAGTGTCAAATTTATAAATTTCTGTATCTTATAAATTATACAATGTATTCATAGACTTCAATGTTTCGTATTTCAATTCTTTAGATCTTGATGTCCTTGGATTTCAATGTTGCTGCAAGTTACCCTTCGATTCTATTATCTTTAGATTTTAGTATTCTTTTCTAGTTCACAAAATACTTGGATTTTAATAGTTCTACATATTTCTAGATTTTTTAATTTTCATATTCCTGAAACTTTGTACATACTCCTAAATAACTTATATTCCTACATATGCAAAATCCATATACTCAAATTTCTACATCCGTAGACTGTGATACCCCTAAATCATATTCCATCAACAAATTTGTGTATTCATATAAATTATGTCTTAGATTGTTACATTTGCAGCCATAGTATAACTGTAGTCTACTCTTATTGTATACATAAATACATACATACATTCATACATAATATACATACGTGCATACATATATACATTCATACATAATATACGTACGTGCATACATACATACATTCATACATAATATGCATACGTGCATACATACATACATTCATACATAATATACATACGTGCATACATACATACATTCATACATAATATACATACATGCATACATACATACATTCATACATAATATACATACATACATTCATACACACATATATGTACACATACATGAATAGTATAAGAACCACATATCTACATATACGTCCCTAAATTCCCATAACTCCACATCCCTTCTCAGTTAATTAAAGAAAGATTTGGTTTCCAGATTATCTGGATTGTCTCCGTTTATGGGCGACACAGACATCGAAACAATGGCGAACGTGACGATCGCGAAATACGACTTCGACCACGACGCGTTCGCCGACATTTCCGAAGACGCCAAAGACTTCATTCGTTGTCTGCTAGTCAAAGACAAAGAGTACGTATCGCTTGTTTTTTTACGATATTTACACGATAGCTGATTAAAGTCGAACATTGATCCGTAATATCAACGAAACGGCTCAGATAACGGAATGCAAGAACAGAAGATTGCCAAGAGAATCTCTAGTTTGAATAATCTATGAATCGATCGTTTCGTCTGCTAGACTAAATAGTCGGCTGTTCTAAATTATTCGGATTGCGTCAAACATTGCGTGTAATGGTCTGGTAATGTGGATCGTTGTTTCGTTCACCAGAAACAGCAACGGTGCAATTAAATTCACGATATCTGTTCATATTTAATACACATAAATACGCCTACATGAACAGTGGAATTCGTTAAAGTAAACATAATTTACGACTTAAACATTTGGAATATTCAGTTCAAGGATAGGATTGAATGTCCTGGTAGTTGACACTTATCTTAAGTTGCAAAAGCTTTTCACTAACAAAGTTTCTTAAACAGTGTTGTTTGAAAAACTATGCATTTCTGTGTGAAAACTACCTTCGTGCTTTGTCATGTTTTATTCTATCAGTTACCGTTTCATTTATCGATTATAAATTTTTAAGAAACTTGCGTCAACTTTCACGGTTTGATTAAATTTGTTGCCAGTAAAGCTTTCTGTTTGCTTACTAAAACAGAGCTTCGATGGAAAGAGTTCTTGTATTTTTAGTTATCTGGGCAGTTTTGTAACTCTTTCGTAAATATTCTTCGACTTTCTCTCTCTCCCTTTGTGCCTGATTAAACCCCAGCATGTTTTCTTCATTTTCCACGATCTTTTCATCGAAATCAATAATATCTCGGACAAAGTTGTTAGATTCACTGTTACCAAAGTTTCAAGTTCCAATACAGCGACTCGTTTCAAGCTTTTCAAGCTCTAACAATAGTACGAGCTACTTCGAGACGAATTGAATCAGAAATCGATTGGTCGAGTTCATGCCGACGGAATAGTTTTCGCCCGTTCACGAACAGTCTCCTTGCTGACCTGCTGCCACTCGATAACGGTCCAAACATGAACAACAAGGAAGCGGATTCATCGTTTCATTTTCCGTCTCGAGATATTCATTTTGGAACACTTTACATCACCGATATGCACCCTGCACGTTTCCACCTCACCATCCACACACCATTCGCTTCCATCGTTGAAAACAAACTGCAGTCTCGCTATATGGCCCAAGAAGTTACGAAAATGGTTGTATAAACGGAAATTGTTCCATCTAATTTTTTATCGTTTATTATATATGATCAATTAAAATTCAAATTTATATATTAGAAAGATTGGAACGTTTGACATTTTCAAATTTAAGAATCTATATATTTCTAAATTGGGAAGTTTATAAAGTAGGGTTATTTCTAAATTAGAAAATTGATACATTATGCACTTCTTTTCTGAATTTAAAGATATAGAACCTCTAAATTCCTAAATTAAAAAATTCGACAATATCGAAGTTCCCAAACTTGCTGTCAAAAATCTGAAGTCTGGATTCGATATTTCTGAATTTAAGAATGTCTAAATTGATCATTCTAAACCTACGATAATAGTCTACGTAAAAGACTTCCACAACGGGCCAAATAGCGAGACTCCGCTCAGGAACGAAAAAAGGGAGAGAGAGTAAAGCGCGAATTCGAGAGTGATCCTCACGAGGAAGCTGTCGAATCTTTCAGAAAACGAATGTCGGCCGCTCAGTGCAGGGATCACCGTTGGTTGTCGAAAAAGGCGAGCAAGCAGCAGGTCGAGCAAACGTCCAAACCACAGATTCCGCAAATCCACGAGATACCCCGTGTGGAGATGAGCAGCCCGGACGAGCTGGACGTGGCCAAGGACAATCTGAGGCTGTTCGTAGAACGTTGGCGGGAGCATCCGAACAGTCCGTACATGATCGATATCCCTCAGTACTTGCCGCGGCTGAACTCGATTCAGGACCGCGAGGACTTGGTGTCGTTAAAGGGTCACAGTCCTTCGCCTTGTGCGAGTATCTGCAGCACGCCGTCGGAAACGGCGGAGGATTCTCCCAGAGACAGTCACAGTTCGTTCTTGACGGTGCCTGGTCTCGGTTTCGAGAGGAGAGCGTCCGAGGGTATTTCGATGGAGAAGTCGCGCGCCGACCCTGCCAGCCAGATCATCCTCGCCGAGGAAATAATCAAATTGTCCGAGCACCTGCGTACTATAGCGATGGGAACGTGTATCAAGTCCGAGGAGGACGCTCGACCCGCGGAAAGTCGTCAGGAAAAGCCCGAGGACAAAAGCAGGAGTCGTAACGGTGTCCACGCGAAGAGCAACGGTTTGGTGTCCAAGAACAGCGAGTGCAACGAGATCACCGAGAAGCTGTCCAGCATAATGCAACACAGGAAGCTCAACGGTACGACCTTCCACAGTAGCCGTAGTTTCGAGAAATACACAGAAACCAACAGCGGTAACGTGTTCTCCTTGAAAAAACAGAAACAGAACGCTGAAGAGAAGAGCTCCTCCAGGAAGGAGGATAGAACCGAAGAGACCGGCAGCTCCGTCAGGACCGTCGAAGAGAAAATGGAGTCGAGGAACCTTCGATTGTCCGGAGACGGGGAGATGGATCTGACGCCGCCATGGCGACGTCCCAGGGTGAAACATCAATTCGGAGAGACCAGTCGAGACGTTCCAAGGATCTCCGGACTGCGAAACCTGCACAAGAGTCTGAATCTCGACGAACCGACCAGCACCAAGGATCTGTTGCTTCATCTGCTGGAAGAGTGGGACGGTGTCGCCACACGGCCTTCTGGTGTCGGCCGGAAGTCCGTGAGCCTCGACTGGTGCGGCGAGGAGTCGGTCGGCAGGAAAACCATGAACTCTCTGGCCGAGTATTTTCAAGCGAGACAACAGAAATCGACGGCTTCCGGCTCGACCGCACAGAATTCCGTGCATCGTTGAATGGAATCGTTCGTTGATTCGAGGACCGTGTCGGATTTAGTTCGTCGAGATGGCGAGCATTGTGAAGTTCTCAGGGCAATACGAGAAGCGTGATCGACGAGGGTGCATCCTTTGATATGCTCGGAACTTGTGAACAACAATGCCGTTTCTGGTTTCGATGAAATTCGGGAAACTCTAATGAACCTGCAACACGATCATTCGTTTCTGGCCGATTAACGGGAAAATTTGACACGTATTAAGCATTTGGTGAATTGTTCTCGTTTTTGGATTCGAATGAGGTTTCTGATATTGTCATTTTTTTGCTTCGATGAAATTTTCTGACGAATTTTATACCACAAAAGACATCTTTTTAGTGAAACGGAGTACAAAGGTTTATCTGCATGTAATCGTAAGCTTTGATATTAAGATGGTAACTAAATTTTCATGTATTTTAAATGCTAACGCAATTGAAAAGACACGTATACAAATATAAGTGCATTATACAAACGAAAAATCAACTCGAATATTCCCTTCGATTAAAAATTATTAAAAAAATTTCAGCAATAAAGTTTGTAAAAAAAAAAATGCAAAGAAATTTAGTTGCCAACTCAATAGTCTCAAGAAAAGAAGCATATCAAACAGTTATTGATGTTGTTAAATGTTAGACTGCGATATATCGAAGATTGTTTCTATTTATTACGCACGACAGTGCACGCGTACACAATATATTATTTATACAGGTTTAAGTTATGCAATAATTATAAGCGAGTGTAACAACGTCCAATTTCACATTTTATCAGACTGTAACGTGATCGATCATCGTGCTCACATGTCTGTGCATATATCCTTGTTTTAATGTATTATTTATACTATTATATTTAATACAAAAATTCATAAATCTATACCCCGAATGTTTTCATTTCATGAATTCCATTTGCATAAATTTCGTAATAAACATTTTTCCCCAGTAACTACTGTGACGTTTATTTTAAACAATTTAACGTGCATGAAATTTGTCGTTTGCAACGTGGCACGTATAGCATGACAAAGTCTGGAATCTGTTTGGGGATACTTTAGGTGTGGTGAACTATCATTTGTAATGAGAAGATTGAAATGTGGGGAGTAAGGATATGTGGATTTAGTTTTGGAAGTTTGGGATATTGGGATTAAATGGTTGGGGCTTACAGATATTGGGGTTTAGGGAAGTTGAAGTTTTGAGGATATTAGAATAATTTAGGGATACTGGGATTTTGGGATACAGGGATTTAGAAATACTGGAATTTGAGAATATTGGGATTTAGAAATATTGGGATTTAGAGATATCGGAATTTAGAGATATCGGGATTTAGAAATATCGGGATTTAGAAATATCGGGATTTAGAGATATCGGAATTTAGAGACATCGCAATTTAGAAATATCGGAATTTAGAGCCATCGCAATTTAGAAATATCGGGATTTAGAGATATTGGAATTTAGAGATATCGGGATTTGGGGATATTGGAATTTAGGAATATTGAAATTTAGGGATACAGGGATTTAGAAGTACCGGGGTTTAGAGATATCGGAATTTAAAGATATTGGAACTTAGAAATGTCGGTATTTACAAATACTAGTATAAAGGGATACTGCTATTTAGAGTTACCGGGTTTTAACACTAGAACTACCAACCAAATGACTGGTTTCACATTTCTCATTTTATATTACAAAATTTTATTGTCGTCATTTTATGAAAATGTCTGTTATATTTTGCTGAGCTAAAAACTAGTTCTATATGTTACTTAATGCTTTAGTATTTATTTATTTCCCTTTTCATTCTTCATTTTTCATTCTTCGATAAATGCGTATTTAATGTCGGTAGTTCTATTAAGAATGTCGACATTTCGAAATAATGGGGTTTGAGGATATCAGTCTTTGGAGATACCGGGTTTTAAGTATATTAGTGTTTAGTTTCGGCATTAGATACTAGAATTTAGAGTTACATGTAAGGATATCGGAGTTCAGGAATATCGGGATTTAGAGATATCAAGGTTTATAGATATTGGAGTTTAAGAATATTCAGATGGAAGGTATCAAGTGCTACATATATAAAAATCTATAAAAGCAGGAATCAAGGGATGTAGAGATCTAGAATCAGAGGTATCAAGCTTTAAATCGCAGTTCAGAATACCTAGGTTTAGAAGTATTACAATATAGGAATATTGAAATCGAAAGACATTTAACTACAATATTGAGAATGTCTATAACACGATGATATTTGAACTGAGAATTATTGGAATATAAAAATACGTTAACCAAGAAATTAAATACGTTTCCATTTTATAGTAATATATTATAGTATTCATCGAACTGTTATGTTACAAACCGTATGTTAACTATACAACTGTATCTTACAAATGATCGAGGTTTACCATGTTTCATGAAGCTCCCTACGATTCCAGACTTTTGGAACATCTAACGAATTAAACAAAGCAAGAGAAGTTTAACAAAGTAATGAGATTAATAGAAAAGTGAGCAGCAACCGAATGCTACACTCCGTGCAAATAAACGAAAAATGAGCGGAAATCTGATCGATTATTTGTCTCCAGGAAAAGACCAACCGCGAGTCAACTTTTAGAGCATCAGTGGCTGGAGGCGGCGTTGGAGAACCCGATCTGTAAAGTTCGATTAAAGCGGTACGTCATCAAGAAGAGATGGATCAAGGCGGTCAATACGATATTGGCGTTGAAACGAATGGGTGCCCACTTAGACTTCGAGTAGCTCGATATCCTATTCTTAGATAGCGAATTAACATTTAGGCTAGACGTTTGTCGACCGTGAAAAGAAAATGGCAAAAAATATTGCGACGATCTCCATCGAC
The DNA here is from genome assembly GCA_963576845.1 of Megachile leachella. Lineage (NCBI taxonomy): Eukaryota > Metazoa > Arthropoda > Insecta > Hymenoptera > Megachilidae > Megachile > Megachile leachella. Next base: position 6,035,238 of record OY756254.1, on the reverse strand, counting down.
GAGATGTTTCAGTAACTGCTTTGAAGTATTATTCACCGCTATACGGCGATTCGTATGTGGAATAAATGAAGCTTACGAATTTTCCTTTTTTCTTTAAAATATACAATTTAGATTTTAGCGTGGTTTGTAAGTACGCAGACACAGTCGTGTGACAGTATTATAAACATTGATTAAATAATTCCATTCGATAGATGGCTACCTTGGTTTTTGCTATTTAGAGTAGTTACGAGTGAAGCTCTATTCCATAATGGAAGTTTTAATTATTACTTACAATTCATTCGTTAAGGGAGGCAATACCTTCAGACAGATGAAAATAAGCTGATAATGAATTTTTTTTTATAGGACACCTTTGTTTTGCATTTTCGAAATTTCAGGTGTAATTTATTATAACTATTGCCTACTACAGAATATTTTCTGTTTTACAAAATATTAAAAAATGTTGGAATTATGATAATTTTTTCTGGAAGTGTTTGGGCGTGTCTCGTGAATCAGCGTGGGTTCTAGCTTTAGATATATTGGTCTGAAGCAAGTTTTCAATGTTTCGAAAACTAACATTCACAGTTAGTAGAACCTCAGAAATGTGCAAAATATGTAAAATTGAAGAAATGGCTTTTAAAGAAAAACTTTGAATTTTATTGAAAATTTTTGGAATGTTTTGCAATAAAAAGGGCTTTAATGTTCAATTTATTTCATACATTTAGGTTCATTAGATAGTATTGTCATGGATATGTGCAAACAATTTGAGCGCGATTGATAAACTAGTTTTTGAGTTATCAGCCACACCAATTTTGAGAACGTTTTGAGAAAAACTACTATTTATTAAAACTAGTATTTCACTTTAAAATTTTGAAACAATATTTTTAAAATACTACACTAATATTTTATAGACCAAAAATTTGTAATTTTTCAAGATTCTAAAGGTATTGCCCCCCTTAAGGTAGAACAGTACTGATACATTGTAATCATTTTCATTAACTTTTTATTGTAAATCATACAAGTGTGTTTGTAGTGCAGAGATACGTATTGTAATTTCATAGATCAAAACTGTCGCGCTAAATTTCAAACTATTCATTAATTTCATGGACAATTAAATTCGCGACGTAAATAATTCGCATTCCTGATACGCATGGAGACAACGTTCTTAAAACGTTGACTACCATCATGGATGTCGCCAGATCAGTCGTCATCACAAATTTATTTTAAGTCCAATTTCATCATGTTGCTTTACATGGATTTATATTTATCTCCGCTTACAAAATATTCAATTCATACAGCGGGTCTACAAAATCGAATATTATATTTTTATTACTTCGAACAAAAATTTATTAACTTCTTAATTTTTTCAATTTTAAATTCTTAAATTCAAAATTTTTTATTTTTTACATTTTTGAGTCCACTTTTCAATTTCTAAATTCTTACATTTTTAATTTTTGAATTTCTAAATTTTGTATATTTTTAGTTTTACAATTTCTAAATTATTAAATTTTTAATTTTACATTTTCTACATTTTTAAGTTCTACATTTTTGAATTTCTAAATTCTTAAATTCTTAATTTTTGAATTTCTAAATTTTGTACATTTTTAGTTTTACAATTTCTAAATTAAATTTTTAATTTTATATTTTCTACATTTTTAAGTTCTACATTTTTGAATTTCTAAATTCTTAAATTCTTAATTTTTGAATTTCTGAATTCTTACGTTTATAGTTTTACAACTTGTAAATTCTTAAATTTTTATTTTCTCAGTCCCTAAATTAAAACTTTAAATTTTTCCTCTTTATTTAATTTCGATTTAATATTATTTCAATTCGAAAACGTGGATTTCGAAATTTCTAAATATGGTTGTTGGATTCTTAAAGAAATCGAATCGTCAGCCACACAAGAATGACGTGGAAATCAAAGTGTTAGCAAATAGTAAAATGGTCGACATTGACGCCACCGCGGTAAAATACACACTCGTTCAAAGTCGAAATTCCTGAAGCGGGATCGCGTATTGTAAATTTACGATGCCCCCGCATGATTGGAATTCGTATTATGTAAATACGAGTATGTAACGCGCCAGTCGTGCCTTTAAATAAAGTCTTCTACAGTGTCATGCACAACGCGAAGCCGCACGATGTATTATATTAATAGATGTAGATGCACCTGTTGTCTGACGTCTGCTGTTCCAAATCGTTGCGGTTGCTCTTTCTTTGTCGTACAGAAACAAGGGCATGGGATCACTCGACAACAATACTGAACAACGTATTAATAATTATGACAGTGGTAGTAGTGTAAGAGGATTGTTGAGTCAGACAACTGGAAATTTGGGGATTTGAGAAATAGGATTTGGGAATTTAGGAAATTTTGATGCTGAAATGTGGGAGTTTAGGGGTTTGCTAATTTGGAAATTTGGAAATTTAGAAATATGGAAAATTTGGAAAATTTGAAAAGGGGAAATGGGAAAATGGGAAAATGAGAAAATTGAAAACTGGGAAAATTAGAAATTTGAATATTTGGAAAATTGAAAAAATAGAAATTTGAATATTTGAAAATTTGGAAAATTGAAAACTTGGAAAATTAGAAATTGGAAATTTAGAAATTTGAAAATTTGGAAAATTGAAAATTTGAAAATTTGAATATTTGGAAAATTGAAAACTTGGAAAATTAGAAATTGGAAATTTGGAAATTTGAAATTGGAAATTTGAATATTTGGAAAATTGGAAATTTGGAAAATTGAAAACTTGGAAAATTAGAAATTGGAAATTTGGAAATTTGAATATTTGGAAAATTGAAAATTTGAAAATTTGAAAATTTGAAAATTTGAAAATTCGAAAACTTGGAAAATTGAAAATTTGAAAAATTAGGAATAAAAAATGCCAGATTTACAAACCTAAATACTGAATTTAAAAATTCAAACATTTTGAAACTTAAAAAATAAAGTTTTTCAACTCCAATCAGATTTCAGCAAATTAATATTTCTACTATAAAACAATACTAAATTAGAATAATTAGATAAAGTAGTTTGGCATTATAAAATACCAAAGAATTGTACATTCATAATATTAACTACGAAAGAGTGAGTTTAATCAATAATTTGATAGGTAGTTGTGTGCAAATGTAATGTAACGTAGATGTAGATAGAAATTTCCTGAGGTGATCTCCTTGAAAAGTAACACTGTATACGATTAATAATATCTTTTATAATATCTATTCGAAAAATGTAAAAGTTATTTTAATTAAAGTAATTTATTGTATTTCCATTGTGTTTAACATACCTTTTCAATACACTTAAGAAATATATATTTAATTAACTGAAATAGATTTGATTTTTTGAGTCTAATGTAGCGTGATAAATGTTTTATCTCTTGTGGGAAATTAGAAATTGATTGTTCGTTTATCATTTTAAATTTATTTCGTAGACTTCTGTCTAGGTGGCAGCATGATATTCAATGCTGAGTTTGTGTTTTCATTGTAATCGTGTGTCAAACGTTTCTGTCGTAATATTATTTGTTTTATTCTATAAAACAGACATTTGTCAATATTTGATAGTTAAAAGTTAAAAGTCAATGATAATTTCTTTTATAATTTTGTAGTGGCCATTGTTACTACTGCTTATTAAAATTTATTCTTGCAAAGATGGTGAGTTAACCTCTTATTAAAACTTACTTTTTATAAGTTTCAAAGTATTTTGAATGACAAGTAGTAATTTTATTTGAAGGTATAATTTAGTAGGTCATTTTCTTATCTAGCATGTGTTTCAAATTGTTGTACATAGCAGAAAATATACAAGAAAAAGAAGAAATGTACATATATAATATACATATGTTTTAGACTGATATATTGCAGAATTGGAGCCCTTATGCTAAAGAATACGATCCTTTGAAAGCTGGCAGCATAGATGGCACAGACACTGAGCCACATGATAAAGCTATTAGTCGTGCAATACAAGCACACTATGAACCACCTTATGGATTGAAGTCAAAGCCAGAAAGAACATTATTCGTGGCTAGATTTGGACCAAAAGTTACTAAACATGATTTAAAGGAGGTATAGGGTCATCATTAGACTGCAGATATCCATGTCTTTATTATATATTAATATTTAGAATGAACGTAGTTCTTTTGTAGGTATGGAGATGTCGTATCTGCAAAGGTTATAGTTGATATTGTAACAGGTTTATCTCAGGGTTATGGATTTGTAGAAATGAGATCAGAAGATGAAGCCAGGAGGGCTGTTAGACGCAGTGTCGATGCTACATTGAAAGGCCATAAAGTTTTTGTTGATTATGAATGTGGTCGTACAATGAAAGGTTGGAAACCAAGGAGGCTTGGTAAGTGTGATCTTCCACCTGTTACAACTTTGTATATTATGTACATATTGTTCTATTTGCAATGTGTTACATCTTTTCAGGTGGTGGATTTGGTGGCAAGAAAGAGTCGGGACAACTTAGATTTGGTGGAAGAGACAGACCCTTCAAGAAACCAATAGTACCTAATATCATAAGATCCCATAATGAATGTAATTCTAAGTTTGTAGGTCAGTAGATCATTTGTACCAGTTTATAAAAAACTTATTGTAAAATAATCATTTAGAATTTTGTAAAGTTAGAATGTTATACTTGTATTTGAAAGATATGTCCGTAAACTGTTTTGATCTTGACTTGGAGCCAATATAAATATTTTAGACTGTATTCATATGTCACTTAAGCCCATTAGAAACAATCATAAAACATTATAACTATTATTATCATTCAAACTCTATTTTTCATTTGAAATCTTGTAACGTGAGAATTTATACATAAATTATTGTTTATTTATAAGTACCTAAAAATAAAACTAAATCTAATTCCTTATTTCTGAAATATTTTAACTCGTATGTCTTTGTATTAGATCCAGACATTTTTTATTAACTGACCTTCTAAATCGCTCAAGTTATGTCATTCGGGAAACTTTTGTTTTTTTCCACATTCCCATAAATCCCGATCGATGTCAAAACCATTTCATTATTTTTGTCCCCTTCGAAAATTAGAAAATCACTTTTGAAAATAGATAACATTCGTTCTGACTTTATATCAAATGAGATAGTTTTCTGGTTATAGCATTCATTTAGTTTCATCTCTATAATTATTCACAATTATTTTAATAACATTTCAAACACAACTTTGCCCATCATCGATAATTCAGTTTGCTTTTAACAGGAAAAAAATCGTTAATGCCGGATCATTTTGCGACACGTAGATTCAGGAAAATCTAATTAACTATTCGATTCCTGTCATCCAATATTGATTAACGCGTCACCGGTTAATGACTTCCGACATGCTAATAGCTCTACGCGTATAGAGCTACATACTCTCAATTTTCCTATAGCAATAAATTAATATACGTTTCTGTTGCGTTAAATTTTTTAGTTTATGAATTTGGGAGTTGGAAAATATAGATATTTATTTGCAAGGTTATTGAGAATTTAGAGGATTTGATAATTTGGAGACTTGACAAATTTTTAAATTGCAAATGAGTATTCACAATTTTGGAAAATTGATAACTTTTAAATTTATAGTTTAGAAATTTGTAGGTTTAGATTTTAACACTGAAAATTTTTACATCCAGAAATTTTATTATGTGGAAAACTAGGGTGAAAATTAAAATTAAAATTAACAAATTTGCAAATTCCCAAAGAAAATTCAGGAAACTTAACAAATTTGGAAATGATGGTTCAGGTTTTTGTAATAGTATAAATTTTTGAGCTTTTATAAAATTGTGATTATTAGAATTATGAAATTCTGAAACGTTAAAATTAATTACAAAAATTATAAATTTTGTAATTTTCGAGATTTCGATATTCGGATCGGTACACATCTACTGATCAGAGGAGAGCAAGCAAGCCAAGAGAGGAGCCTTCTGACGTGATGTGAAGCGACGTCGTCAGCGTCGTGGAACTTTATACCCGAGCGTCGCGACGCCCTCTCCCTAGTCTGTCCCCCTCCATATATGGAGTCGCCTCGTGGTTGAACGTCGACCACGCGGACCGAAGTTTGAGCTTCCAGGCTCACTCTGATAAGGTAGCCTCCTTCTTCGACGTCTCTGCGTCCACCGGTTTAGCCAAGGTCTCAGAGGGCCAACCCACATTCGTTTATCGCGGCTCCTATTTCGTCGGCTCGGACGCTGCTCCCGTTTTCACAACACAACGTCTTCTTGTGCTTTTTTTATTCACGGACACAGCTCCTCTCGGAAGCCACACAAAATTCGCCACTATTCCCTGCTTCACGAATTTTCTTCTTCAAAAGCATTTGCAAACTTCATTCTACTTCATGCGACTTCATTTCGCTTTGAGAGCACGGTGTTAAATAATTCTCTATATTTACTCTTCTTTGATACATATTTTCTGTAAAGTGCTCGTTCCTCTGACCTTTTATTTTTATACAAAGTTCTGTATAAAATAAATGAAAACTTCTAGGTTTTTAAATCTCCAAATGATCAAATTTTTAAAATTTCAAACTCGTAGTTGTTGAACACATTGTCAGATAATTGAAACACCGGTACCTCAAAATAGTCACGAAAGGTTTGTCATCTGCGGTATCTAGGTAACGTAAATTAATTCCCAAATAATTTCATCCGTGTTTACGATTAAGAGGTCTAAAGTGAGGAACCCGCTTTCCGGACTTGTAACATTTCTCGTTTTCATTGCTGGAGGATAAATATATCTTGCGGTGTCTTCGCTTAGACGAATAGCTGTTCTCTGGCAAGCAAAATACGAAATAGTAACGGGACAGATATAATGTAGCTATATCAGCGTCAGAAATAACTTACTCGATGCAAAAATTTATCTCGAATCCGTTTTTCTTCCACGATACAGATTTTCAAAGTCGAATTTTTATAAAAAATTTTTGTTGACAATGTGCTTTTGAAGAAATATAGATTCAGTGGGATTTTTATTTGTAGATGCATTCGGAATTTCCTGACAGTACACTCGAGTTCTTATCAAGAATAAGAACAGATATTTCACGAAGCTTTTACCAGAACATACTGTGCCCTCTTAGGAAAGATTAGAGGATTTTCGGAAAAAGCACTTCGAGAGACGAGGTCCACAAGTTTTCAGATTCGCAATAAACAGTTCGACTTTTTTATTTCTCTAATTCTTAACGTGACCACAATCGAACACGAGATTTTGCCCTCTTCCGTCCATTAAACGTGCACTTCCATTTTCTTCTTTTCGTGACCGAATGCTCGCTCGAACGGAAGTAAAAAGCAAAACGTGAAAAGGTTCGCGAGTGGCTGCCGCTACACGTTCGAATAAACTGCTATTTTTAAATACCTAGAATTACGCACGCACACTAGACTTCGGGAATTAGAACTCTTATCATTAACCGAAAGACTTCGTTCCGTGAATTTAAAGCCGCGAAAGTTTCCCCTTCGTGAATGCTTAAGTTGTAAAAGCAGTTGGGAGAAAGCTACTGAAATATAAGGTTACGCAACACTCGGCGTGATTCAAAATAAAAATTCAACATTCTTGGATAACCAAGTCTTAACTTTCCAGATGTTTGAGTCACAGAATTTCATAATTTGATTCTCGTTTTCAGTCCTTGAATTTCCGAGATCTTGAATTCTTAATTGTTATCAAATTTAATTTGTGAAGTGCTCAAGAGGTTCTCAAGTTTCCAGATTTTCATTCTATATTTTATAAAATAAAATTCTCAAATTTTTTGAATTACAAGTTTGCAAATTTTTCAACGAATGGTGGTCCCTGTTTTCTTTGAGGAAATGGAGGTTGTGTAGAAGAAAAACAACAGGTGTAAAACGCTCTGATTAATTGACCTCTCGTATTTTACTAGACAGCGTATCGATATAAAGATTTGTCATATGCATGATAGAATCACCTTCAATTATGTAATAAATATTCGCGCTAAACTGTTTATTCGGCAGTTGAGGAGCTGGTGAACTTCGATGAAAAAGATAGGTTCGATGCAAGAATAACAAAATACGTGACAAAGGTTCCCCGTTCAGTCACGCTAGACTCCTAATCAAGTTATTCAAAATTCGCTTATCCCTTCCCGAAGCCTGGCGTCCTCATCGACGATTCGGTGTCAGAGCGACAGATAGCGATGCGGGGGCGAAAACAGGCGTGAAAAAGGGGGTCCACGGGAAAGGGAACTCGCGATCACCAACACGGGCTCTAAGAAGGGACGAAAATAGTAGCGTGCCAGGATCGTATCACGCTCGAGCCCCACGGACGTGTCGGATCTGCTTTCTATTAATAGCGAAAAACGAAAGGGAGCGATCGTGTGAGCAGCCGAGTGCCGAGTAGTAGGCATCGTTCAAGAGTCTTGCTGCTGTCCAGACTCTGTTAGCAGGACTTCAGAGCCGCTCGAGCTGTCGCGGACTCCACATTCCACCAGCAAAAGCTCTTTGTGCGTGCCTGTTGGAAGCATCCTCTGTTTCTCGGCTGGTGCCCCGAGGCGAACCCTCATACCACACATACACACTCCCACCACCAATCCACGTCACACCGTCCACGACACACATTGCTACACATTCACGCCGGGCGAGTGTAAGTTTCACTATATTTCAATTGTGTACATCAGATTTATCACGTACCGTTTTCGTCGCATCGTTATTTCACGTTAACCGATTTAGTGTTACCTCCCCGAGCCGCTGGTGTTCTATGGTTCTCCACTTGTTGCGTTCTTAATTAAGTGAGCAACGGTATGCCATCGATCGTTGGTGCATCGACGAATGTTCTCTCGTCTTCGTTGCCGTTTTCTCGCCAAACGGGAGACAAGTGTGCGAAGTATCATTTCATGGACATTGATCCAGGATCGAAGTGTCAAGAATCTGGGGGTGCAGGATGATATCGAGACGCTTCATGAATCCATGCCGGACTATTGGATGATCTACTGGACTCGATACACGCAGAGCGTCGTAACGTCTGACTATGCTGCGACCTTATCTACTGAAAATCAGACGCGGCCACGGAGAACGGAAGGGAAAGTTCGCACAATATCCGGGGATGTTTAAACAACGTGCAGTCAAACTTGTCGGTACTGTCTGTGGTGTTTGCTCTTTAACGGTGCGCTGAGATAGCTACGTGACGTATTAATCGTTTCGGAAATTTACGACCCGGAAGCTGAGAACCGTGAATGGTAGTTTGCTAAAGATGCGCTTGACGACCTAGGAGGATCAATTTGTAAGATACAGAGTGTCTCTAACTTATTTTCGCGATGCTGACGTATTTCAGAAAAGTTGTAAGCTCAAAAATGGCTTGTAATAGTCTTACGAGTGCATATGTAATATTATTCATGTGCAATTTTCATGTATAATATTACAATTATTGATGTACTGATTTTTATACATTATGTAAATATTACATCTATTGTATTAATGCTACAAGTGGATACTTATCCACCAGTGGATAGGCTCAACAAATAGGTAGTGCATTTTTATTTACTTGAAATGGTTTGTTCGACAAGAATTGGTACCAGATTTCGGGGTGCACGAACAAGTACATTTTTAATATAACGTTGAATATAATAATTATTAACATTTCAAGTATTACTTTAAAATACATACATATATTTATTTAAAAACATGTACGTATTTTCTAACACCTGAACTATGACGTTCATATGTGTATGACGTATGAATATTAAGTCATAAATAATTTTGTTAAATTAAAAATAATTGTTGTTAAATAGTAAGTAGAGCTTGTCTCACAAAGAACAGTTCAGCGCCATAAATTTATTAAAAATAATATTACAAACTGATTTTAAATGTAGAATGACACTAGTGTCAAAGCATTTTTGAGCATATATACGAAATTGCTTTCTCTTTCTTAGAACACAGCATCGTAGAGACTCTCTGTATATTGATCCTAATTAATCGAACAGTCTTGATGAAAATTCTTATTTCAAGAAATTGGAATAATTTCTACATTTGAATTCGATAATCGAACGTCCAAAGCTCGGACAGTCTCCCAAATATGGCGGGGTGAAAGAGCACAGATATAGAAGCGAATGGTGTCGGCGCCGTGATAACTCACTGTCTATAAATGTACGTCGAATATCCTGTTTCAAGATGTCCAAGCGTGACGTCTACAATTATGTAATATTGTTTCCGCTCCCACGCAGCGTGTAATGCACCTTGCCCACGGATAATGCCAATAATCGAGAAAGGCAATTTGCGAAATTAACACTTCGCAGGAGCATCCGTTCACGGAGCACCCCCCATCAGCCTGCTATGCTACCAGCAATAATCGATGTCCCAATTCAAGGATTCTCCGGCGCTAATTACGAGCAACACAGTTTGCGTTCCCTTAGGTCAAATTGTTGTCGAAATTAAAGCTCGCTTCCATGGAGAAGCTAAGAAAGCTCGATGACGACAACGGTAACGAAGACGAGATCACGATGAAGATGGAGGAAGTTCCATAGAGAGCGGGGGAGAAAAAGAGAAAGAGAGAGAGAGGATAAACGGATAAACGAACGAAGCGAGAGAGAGAGCGTTGCTTTTCTAAAATTAGAACGACGAGAAAGAGAAGGGGATGGCTCCTTATAGAGCTTGCGACGTCGAGCTTGCGGCCAGGGTTAGCAAACTGGTACTCTCTTTCTCGTCTCAGAATATCAGATTACCTTTGCATCAGTGCATCGTCTGCCCCTTCGACTTCCTTTCTTTTCTAGCTTCTTCTTTCTCGCGCCTGCAAGGTTCGATTTATGCTCGGCAAAACACCCTTCGTCTCTCCCTTACTATTTTACTCTCTCTCTTTCTCTATCTCTCTCTTTCTCTTTCTGTTTCTTTCTGGCTTGTTTATCGATCATTTTCCGTGAGAAGTGCGCCACGTTGGACCAACGAAAGATACGATCGAATCGTCCATTTTTTTAAAATCTTTTCATCCCTGTTTCTTCACGCGAGTGCAAAAGCCTTGCTTAGGGAGATCTAACGTACGATTCGATCGTGGATTTTTCATCAGCGTCCGTGTGAGATTGTGATCGGACTGTATGAACAACGATGCACCGTGACGTGTAACGATACGAGGAACAACTGGAGGCACTGTGTTAATCGGTGGTTTGTTTGCGTGTTACAGCACCCTAACCATCCGCAAACATGTCTGACGACGAGGAGCAATACTCGTAAGTATTGAAAATTCGTGAGAGACCACCAAAAGAATTCGATTTCTCGACGTTCTCTGTCCCTCTGCAATTGCGATTAAATCGAGACTTTGATCTCGAACGAATTTATTTCTTCAACGATAAACGTGCTATAATTCCATGTGGATTTCGATGCTACGATTGCTTCGATCGGAAAGAGGCATTCACTGGGATTCAGGAATAGAACTATGTCTTACATTCATCTTTGATTTTTTAAAATACACATTATTTGTAGGAATAATTTCTCGATGTTATTTTTTAAAATTACTAGAACACTCGTAATAAACAAATCGTGGAGTTATAAGAGTAATCGTAGCAGCAGAAACGGGAGTAAAATAATCCTGAACAACGTCGGAACCATTAATCCTGAATTTACCTCTGTGAGTTTTATCGTAACATCGAAAACATCGATGGATGAGACGATTGAAAATTACATACGAGAAATGCACGTGTGAGGTGAAAAATGGCCAGATGCAAATCCGTAAAATGGAACTCGTAAAACGTACGAGTGGCAGGGAACGTCGGGGATATTGCAGGAAAGCGTTTAAATAAGAGACAGTACGATACTCTATCACGAAATATCGCAGAAATTATACGTCGTCGATAGATCACGTTCTCTGGTTACTTCTAGTCACAGTAGCCGATTTCTAGTCATTTCTAGTCACATGCAAGCGTATCAGGTTGCCGCATAAATTGAGGATAACTGAGATCCATGTCGATCGTTGTCACGTTACGAATATACGAGAAATTACGTTCACGTAAGATTGAAAAATCATCGTGATTTATGGCTCGTCCCACACTTTGTCCCCTCGTCGTTTAATGCATACGTTATAACCGACGTTCATGGTACGTTTACACCCCCGACCCCCGTTGTGAAGCACCCCCGTCCCCCTTCGTACCCACGTGTTTTTGTGTTGAACAAAACTATAATTGTACACGTTAATTGCACGAATCACCTGATGCACTGCACGCTAAAAATGTCCAACTATTTTTATCGGTGTATATTCAATCTTGAAAGTAACAAATTTTTTTCTAGAATTTTAAAAATAACAAACATAGAGGTTTTAGCGGTTCGTGGAAAAAGAGGGTGTTATATAATGAGTGATTTTTTCTGGAACACCGACCTACGCAGAAAATTAAAAATTTGCAAACTTTCAGATGTTAATGGTTAGACCAGTAGTATAATTGTATCGATGTAATTAGCTTGGTAGCACGTTGCCTGGTAAAATTTTTGACTGAGTATACCTCAAGAAATTAAAAGAAAGCAAATTTGCTACCTACATAATATGTGTGATGCGGTGTCTGACCACACGTCAACTCGCCGTGTTAACTCGCTAATCCAAATACCTTCAAAGCAAAAGAAACCGTGATCAGTGCAAGTAAACCTTTAGTCTATTTTTAATACGAGGAAACATTAAACGTAGAGATCCTAACACCGCATTTATCACCGATGAATCATTCGGTTGGATCGACTTTGATCTATATTCAGTGACACGAACAGACGGTCCAAAAATGTCTTGATAAATCAAACGTTTCTCAACCCCTCTATTTTTCATAATCTCAAATTTATCGATTCGAACATTTTCAGCGTGCACAAGCCCCGAGAAAATGTACTTCGTCCTCCCAACCACCCCCCAAAATTTTTGTTTTCGTCTTCGATTTTTTTTTCGTAGCCCCGTACACGCACCTGTGCACCTTCACTAACAACATTCGTTTTCCATTTTCTCTTTTACAGCAGCGAGGAGGAGGTGGTCGAGGAAACGTAAGTGTTGCTGGCAATTCCTTAAATCCTCCGTGATCGTTCCCGAAACATTTCTAACGTCCACGTTTTTTCCGTTTTCTCATTTCAGGAAGTAAGTTCCAGAGGCGTGTCTGCGTATAGGTGTCTGCCATCGGTGGGCAGAATCATCGCGGGCTATGATTCTCGTTTTCATCTCGATTATAGACATTAGGCTCCTTTCGAGCTCACAATCTCTTAGCTGTTTTTTAGATCTGTCTCGTCAACGACGCTTGATTTTGCTCTTTGATGACCGTCGCCTCTCTTCTAGATACTAGGATTCGTCGGTTTTCTTTCAGTACGAGAGATCGCTCTTTTGCTGTCTCTTTTTACTTTTTCGAATTTTATTTTGCGAAGCTTCATTTTTCTTCTATGACCTTTCAGATTTTGAAATTTTACGGAGCTTTGTTGAGGAAAGGTTTATTTTGATCTGAAGCATTTCACTGTTCAGAAAATTTTTGCAATTTTTGTTATGGTTTTGAATTATTTATTTTATGAAAATTATATGTACTTTTTATATGTATCGTGATAGTTGATAGTCTTCATTTGATCTAATTCGTAAACTTTTGTTGAACTTTTGAGTAAAAGATAGAAATTCAGTAATCAAATTTCAATGAATCTGCTCATGTATGAAATTCTAATTTTATTTAATTATTTTGAACATTATTTTAAACACGTGAAAAAAAAACATGAAGAGCTAAACGTAAGTTTGTAACATTGAGAAAACAAGTACATTTTTATTTCCCAGTAAAGTTGAATAAAAACGTCCACGAATTAGAGGTACAAATGAATTGAACAATTTTTGTATTTTTAATTTGATAGCATTCAATGTAATGAAAAGGTATAACAGTGATTTCAAGGAATTACATTCAGCTTAGAGCGATCTCTCTCGAACTATCGTTAAAATTAGAACAGTCGTGCTTCCCTCACGAAAATAGAGCAGACGAATGGCGCTCTAACTGTGAACACCTAATTACATATTAATTCGATGATTTTCGAACGACGATACACGAACAACTACTACTAGTTACTATGACTTTAGTGTCATTTGTTTGCGTAACCGCGATTCAATTTTCTTCTTTTAATACTTTGCTCGATACAGAACAAAGTGGATTGAAGGAGAATATTGAATCGTTTTAAGCTGAACGAATTAAGCAGAAATGTTTAACGTGTTAATTGCTACAAACACTTCAAATTTTTTATTTTTCAATATTCAGGTTTTTTCACTTTTTTATTTTTTAATATTCACATTCTCAAATTTACAAATTTTCAAAATGTACAAATTTTCAAAATGGCAAATTTATAAAATTGATCAATTAACAAATTTTTTAATATTGAATTTTTCGAATTACCAAAAACATTAATATTCAGATTTACAAATTTTTAAGTTTAAAATTGGCAAACTTTCAAATGTATAAATTTACAAATATTAGGTTCGGTTTTTATTTTTAATTTTAGATCGTATAGAATTGATTATTTTAACAGAAGTAGTAATAATAGAGAGAGAAGAAAAATGTACAATATGAATTGTGGCAGTTATCGTAAATATTTCTAAAAGATTCGTGATAAAAGAGAGGACGGGAAAGAATAATTATCAGCATCGAGTTCTTTTGAAATAGACTCAAACTCCGAGATTATCTCTGACTTTGGTTTATGATTTTCGTTTCTCTCTTTTTTTTCAATCTATCTATCTCTCCTTTCGCCTGAATCTCCACATACAATACACAAAAAAAAACAACCAACCAACAAATCAAACCACCAATCACCATCGACCGAACGACCAACGCGGCGCGAATCGAAAACTCGAAAAATCAAAGGCAGCCGGAGAGGAAGATCGAGTAAGTTTTCAGAAAAAAACTGTAAATTCGGCAAAGCTGCTGTTAGCAATGTTCATTTCTTGTTTTTCTTTTTCTTCGTTTTCTTTCTCTGCCTACTGTCTCTCTATCTCTATTTCTCTGTTAATCGTCTAACCGTTGTCGTTGTTTTGTTCTCGATATCAATATTATTATCTGTACGTCTTTGCTGTTTCTGTTCGCGCAATGTGACCTTTTTTTTCTTCCGCAGTAAAACTTCATTTATGTGAACATAATCGAGAGACAATACGGTTCAATGGCTGGGTCGTTCGGGATCTCTTGATCGAATTAACCCCTTAAGTGCTATAAACGTGTTTATCGAGTGCGAAAGTTGAAACAGTTCAACCACTGCAGAGTTGATACAATTAGATTCAATGTTTCCCATTTGTCTGTCGATATCTTTTCAATTTTTTTTAAATAAAATTTCAAAGTAAAATGTTTTATTCGTGTTTATTAAAATAGCACTGAAGGATTAAGAGTTCACGAATCGGCCATTTTGTATATCGTTCGATACTCAGCAATTAATTTCGTTAACCCTTTTGTTATTATGGCTGACTTTGTCAAAGATTGTTAATACATTAACCTTTTCGATCTTTCAGAAATTTTTGTACGCTTTATGAGTAGGAAATTATTTTGAAGCTTATTGCATGAAATTTGAGTATTCAGATAAAGTGAATAACTTGAAATTCAGATATTTGTTATCTAATGGAGTTATTTTGGTAGTTGGATTATGTTTAGTGATATTGTTGTAGATGTATTTAGTGTCAGAAGGATTCAATTGTGTATTTATAGGGGGCTCTCGTTATATTGCCAGTGATGGAAGAATTTATGAATGTGGAGATTTGCAGGTTCTTAAATTTAAAAATTGGCAAATTCATAAGCTTATAAATTCAGAAATTCAGAAATTCAGAAATTCAGAAATTCAGAAATTCAGAAATTCAGAAATTCAGAAATTCAGAAATTCAGAAATTCAGAAATTCAGAAATTCAGAAATTCAGGAATTCAGAAACTCACAAATTTACAAATTCACAAATTCACAAATTTACAAACTCACAAGTATCAAATTTTCTTATTTACAAATTCACAAATTTCAAACCCCCTTATGGACAAATTTGCAAATTACAAATTTCCTTAAGTTCTAATTTACAAATTTCAAATTTTGTTCATTCACAAATTTACAAATTTGAGTAAAGGTGTCCACATAAAAGTGGCAAAATAACGAGAGTCTCTCCCACCGTAAATCTCAACAAAACAATCGTCAAAAAGTGTTATTTTAAATGTTACCACATTTTGAAATAATAAACTGATCCATGGTAACAAAAGGGTCAATAATTAAATTTCATTAAAATTAAATTCACATAAATAGAGCTTTACTGTGTTCTGTACAAAACACTTTCTCTACTGCGAATCTTGCTATTTCTCTTTATTCTACAGTTTGTTATACGTTATCTCGTGAAATCGTTGAATCTACTTCAAATATATCAACAATGGCCCGTTTTTGCACGAGTCACGTATTTTTCGAGTTCCTCTTTCTGTTTTCACCCTTATTTTTAAACACTGTACATACGCGACCACGTTACGATTTTTAAGAGGCTATTTCTGTTTCGCAACAGATTTTTGGTGATACTTAACATTTTCGTTGCTATTGACGCATATGCTGCGTCATCAATTGTTCGATAAATTCTAAATAGAATGTTAGTACTGACATAATTGTTTCTATTCTCATCAAGTATCTATCTTATTTTTCTATTACTATTTTTTATTATATTTTTATTTTAATATTTTGGTGATTTTTAGTACACATTCTTGAAAATTTACATTACATACAATAATTATATATTTATATTTTCTATATTATACATATTATTGTTTGAAGCTTTTTACAGTGTACATTATTGAAATTTCTCATTCTTTGAATAATTTATTTTTTAACATAAATGAGTACAAAATTATAAGAACATTGTCAACCATAATAAATTCTCACAATACTAACAACATAACTATAAAAGCAAAAACGCATAAAAAATAATAAATAAATCAGCAAATTTTTAAAGTTCATTTGTAAACATAAAAAACTATAAACCCGTGAAAAACATTTTAAAATTGAAATGTAAAAATCTCTATAAATAATAATATCTGCATTATTAAAACAATTATTGGAACGCAATGTATCAATAACAACGAAAGTGTAAAAGTAATTCATACCAATAACATTTTCTGTTGCGTACAGAACAGCCATTAAAAAGCTTGTGTTTTGTAAACTGATCCACGACGGTTTTCTCGATTTTTGTTCTTTTTCAACGATACGTTTTCAATGCCCCTTCTCTGTACCTTCAAAGCTTTCCAATTTCATCGACAAATCGCGCAAATTGTTTTCTTCGTCATGTACATAGATGGAATTTTCTAGTGAAACGACGAAGTGATTCGATATTCGTTGCCTTGACGTGGCGACGATGAAAAATCACCTGCTCCATTCTGCTACTCTTTTTTCTCCCGCGTTTAAAATTATTGTTCGTGGATCGTAGTAACTGGTACTTGTTTCGAGAACCTATTGTTTATTGTTCCCATGAAATACAGTGAAATCTGTTTATATTTTAGTTCGAAGTTGTCTGTTTTAACCTGGTGCTGTGATGGGCAGTGGAACAAATTTAAATTACTGAAAATTTCTGGATATTTCAATGTTTTTATAGTTTGCATGCTTGGAGGTGTGAAAATTCAGAAATGTAGACATTCAAAAATTTTAAAATTCAGACATGTAGACATTCACAGATTTAGTAATTTAGGAATTTAAGATTCAGAAATGTAGACATTCAAAAATTTGGAAATGTAGAAATTTAAAAATTCAGACATGTAGACATTCACAGATTTAGTAATTTAGGAATTTAAAAATTCAGAAATGTAGACATTCAAAAATTTGGAAATGTAGAAATTAAAAAATTCAGACATGTAGACATCCACAGATTTAGTAATTTAGGAAATTAAAAATTCAGAAATGTAGACATTCAAAAATTTGGAAATGTAGAAATTTAAAAATTCAGACATGTAGACATTCACAGAGTCAGTAATTTAGGAATTTAAAAATTCAGAAATGTAGACATTCAAAAATTTGGAACTTAAGAAATTTAAAAGTGCGGATATTTAAAGATTTAGAAATTTAGAGATTCAGAAATGTAGAAATTCAAAAACTTGGAAATTGCAAAATACACAAATCAGTGGATTTAAAATCCGAAAACTGACAAATGTAATAAAATAAAATTTTCAAGGTGAAAAGTTGGCCATGCCCCAATGCCCCCGGGCGCCCACGAGTGCACCACTGGCAACTACCCATCACTGCTCTACACAGCCATAAATGAAAAATAGATTTTAATCGTGTACAATATTGAGGTTCCCCGTCTCGTTCGCCATATTTTTCAATGATTTACGAACGATCGCGTCATCTCGTATTCTTGGATGAAATTGACGATTTATTTATAATACCTTCAGCAGCTATCACTTCGTTAAAAAATAATATTTCATTTTGACGCGTTGTTTGCTTCAACTGACAATCAGCCATTTTGTATTAAAAATATTAATGAAAGGTTTGCGTAGTCGTTATACGTTAACTCTTAACTGGTATGGTGGTCGCAAAATCCTTGATTTTACAAAATTTATAGCTAATTCAAACAAAAAAGTTACTATCAGTTAAACCGGTAAACTGATAAAATTACCAAAGAACGAAAATTAGGTCATCCACCTTATCAGTTACGGGTTAAGCTTTAAATTGATGTGGCATAAATGTTGTTTTGCGGTATTATAGGATTGCGTCGAGACTTTTTATATCCTCAAATTTTAAGTAGGCAGATTTTACTGTATTTTGCTTCTGAGTATTTTCAAACGCGCCATACTGTTTTTCTTTTTGATTTTCAATTTTTTACTGTCGGTGTCGTCAACGATGTCGCTTGTAAGCGGATCGACAAATAACGAGAGGAAACGACGACTAATTTTGTATCGTACGTGTGCGTACACGCGTACGTTTTTTGACGTTATTTTTCACTGTTGGTCCGTCCGCTGTCTTCATCGTATTTGCCTTTTAATGCTGTGTCGCTGTTGTTGTGTCGATGGTTGAACAAGTATGTCTATCGCCGCCACCTTGTCCTGTCTGATACACGTCCACTTATACTTACGTCAGGTTCTCAGGTCACGGTGAATTTTGCTCCTCTCAGATTCAACAGACACGTGAATGAAAGGTGAAATTTTTAGAAACGGTTTAATGCCACAGAACTTAATATTAATAATAGTTTTTATCTCTGTAATATTCCGCAAGCGTTAACGCGTTAATATTATTATTATTACAGGATTACGGTATTAGAGATATTAACACGTGGATTATTAATAACAACGTTAATGTAATATTAATAATCTCGCACGGAATATAATATATTGTAGAAAGTTTCACCGTTCAATCATCGAACCGTTGTAAAGTGACTCGCACCCGAACCACATCTAACTGTCTTGAAATTTCCACGCATTATTGTCGCATAATTGTCGTTCTGGAGCTGGGAGAGGTTTCCGCGAAAAGCTATATAGGCATGACCCTTTCTAAAGAGACGGTAGGCTGCCTGTTCTCCTCTTTCTCGTAAAACGCAAAAACGAATGAAGAAAAGAAAATGAAACTTCGTATTCCCGACGATAACGTCGTAAAGAAGATCGTAAGAAAGTGGATGGGCAGACTGTCGATCTTTTAACGATGCCCGATCGAGCATCAGGACTTGAAATACAAAATGTTAAAGCCGAACCTCTTTTAACGCGGCTTTCCGTCACTCCCCGTTAAACGAAATCGTACGATTTCGATTGTTATTAATGTACCTTTCCTTTCTTTTTTTGTAGGGGTAGGGCGTCCCAAAAGTAAGTTGAATCTCGAGTTTACACGTCAATAATACTATTTTTCTTTGTTCTAAGGCCGCTCTCACACACCCTTCAGCCCTTCAAGTCCGCGCTTATTTTTGGCGGGAACGAGACTACCGGATAGCCAATGTAGGATTTCCATTTGTACCCAAAGTACTTTCGTTATCTATTCAGAAGCGGGTAACAGCGCCCATAAAAAGGGTTCATGGGGTAAAAGCGACATTCTTTCATTCGTTGCATATTTGATAGGCTGGAAGTAGGTAGTTCACGTAAGGTTCTTTCGAATTACTACTACTGTTAAAAATATCCTTATTTGACCAGTATTTCTCGGATTAAATTCATCATTATTTAACGATAAAAGTTCGCTCGCAGTCCGCCATCTTGTAAGAGTTCGCTCAGTCCTTCAGTTCATGTTTAACGTTCTCGCTCAGTTTAAACGCACCTTAAAGCCAGGTTAATCGTGACACGATCACTCGAATATTTATGAACAACACAAGGTTGTTTAGACGAAAAGTTTTAAGGCTTTTGACCGTATTATGCATAAGGGTTGCATAAGAGGCGCGGCAACTAATATAACCCGCGTCTGCTGGACGATTGCCAAATGTTTCATAAATATGTGTACGATAACGTAATGCGGTTTATTCTTATACCTGAGGTGTTCGTTTCAAGTGTACCGAGTTCACGAAACTGACGCAATCTAATTAAGTTCGATGGAAAAACACGATCATTGTCCGTCGCGGTGTTCGTTTGACGTCAGGCTGTTCAACTATGAACACGTGATTCAGGGTAATTATTCGTAGTTTTTCCGACGGGAGTTTGGAAAGTTGGATACTCGGGGGACAGTCCGCTCTTTGATTCCAGATGAAGAAACTTTTTCAACCCTTGCTCGGATTATGGGGATCTCCAGTCATTTAAACTTTACTACCATTATTTCATCGAGTTTTTGAAAGTTACGAACTCGTTTGCACTTAACGATTTAAGGAAATAGAAGATGGGAATATTTTTTAAAATTGAGGGGTTACAAACTTTACGAAAGAGTATGTCTTTACACTTCCTACCGATTGAAATTTCTCTAACGTTTCATTTGTTTCCTACGTAAGTCCTGGTGTTGTGTTTTGTAACTAGTTACAATTGAATACCTTGTGATTTTAGGAGAAAATATGTGGAGTATCACTTGTTGAAACTAATCGAAAATAATTTAGAAAGAATTACGGAGGTTATGAAGGATAGAATACATACAGGTGGTTGCATTTTAATTTTTTTTATTTTAATGGACTACAATTATTAGTTTTATTTTTATTTAAAGATAAATTAAGGGATGATCAGTTAAGAAAATAATTCTTTCATTTTGTTAAATTTATTTCTATCTAACATAAATACATTTTTCTATAAAAAGACATCTGTGAGTTTTATGTTCAGTCTGTGAAATTTTTCTATAGAAATATGTTGGTTAAAATTATATAAATTGTGTATACTAACGAATACGTCCTAGGAAAATTGTGTAGTACTCCAGTAACTAGATAAATGTTTTATATTTTGTAATATTCTGTTTCCAATGGAATTGTTGCCTTATGTCATCAACATTAAAACAAATAGTATTTCGTACCCTATTGAATATTACACGTAACAAAAAAGTCTCGATCCCGTCAAGAAGAATCTAATAATTGGTGATCAGTGCTCGAAGCTCAAAGCCCACTTCACCCCCCAAAGCTCTTCTCTTTCTATCTCTATCTCTGTCTCTGTTTCATGTTTTTTACCCCCTTTTCTGTTTCTCTATATTTGATTAATCACGAATTAACGGCTCTGTATATAATTCCGTGTGTCCAAACACGTACATCCATGTGTATACATACATACGTGTTGATATGTCAAGTTTTCAATCAGTTTTTCGTTCACCTCAATGTTCAGACCAACTATATTATATTTGGTGTCGTGTTATATATTTTTTGTTTTGTTCCTGCGTGTCCGGGAATCGTTTTTCCTTTTGTTCTGTTTATTACCATTTTTGGTGCTCAACTACCCCCTTCAGTTGTACTCCCTTTACTTGTTAAACACAATGTTGATCTTACGCCATAATCTATCGACCCGCAGCAACTGTCGCAGAAAGATCGGCCAATGCGTTAATTGTAAGGGTACATTGGCGTAACTGGGGAACAAGGTATCAAATAATGACGGATGAAATTTACAAATTAAGACGCATTTTTTGAAGTGGAATAGATACTATTTTCACATTTTCCTATTTTTGCATTCACAAATTTTCTAATTTCAGGTCCTAGAATTCTCATGTTTCCAAATTTTCATTAGTTCCATTATCAAGCTTCTAGAATTTCCATTTTCACAATTTTCAAGCTTCCAAATTTCCATCTCTACAAATTCTCAAGCTTCCAAATTTCCATCCTCCCAATTTTCAAGCTTTCAAATTTCCATCTCTACAAATTTGCAAGCTTCCAAATTTCCATCCCCCAATTTTCAAACTTTCATATTTCCATCTCTATAAATTCTCAAGCTTCCAAATTTCCATCCCCCAATTTTCAAGCTTCCAAATTTCCATCTCTACAAATTCTCAAGCTTCCAAATTTCCATCCCCCAATTTTCAAGCTTTCATATTTCCATCTCTACAAATTCTCAAGCTTCCAAATTTTCATTTCCCAATTTTCAAGCTTTTAAATTTCCATCTCTACAAATTTTCAAGGTTCCAAATTACCATCTCCCAAATTTTCAAGCTATCAAATTTCCATCTCTACAAATTCTCAAGCTTCCAAATTTCCATCCCCCAATTTTCAAGCTTTCATATTTCCATCTCTACAAATTCTCAAGCTTCCAAATTTTCATTTCCCAATTTTCAAGCTTTCAAATTTCCATCTCTACAAATTCGCAAGCTTCCAAATTTCCATCTTCCCAATTCTCAAGGTTCTAAATTATCATCTTCCCAATTCTCAAGGTTCTAAATCACTATCTCCCTAATTTTCAAGCTTCCAAATTTGCATCTCCCCAATTCTCAAGCTTCCAAATTTCCATCTCCTCAATTCTCAAGGTTCCAAATTACCATCTCCCTAATTTTCAAGGTTCCAAATTTCCATCTCCTCAATTCTCAAGTTTCCAAATTACTATCTCCCTAATTTTCAAGCTTTCAAATTTTCATCTCTCCAATTCTAAAGGTTCCAAATTCCCATCTCCTTAATTTTCAAGCTTTCAAATTTCCATCTCCCCAATTCTCAAGGTTCCAAATTATCATCTCCCAAATTTTCAAGCTTTCAAATTTCCATCTTCCCAATTCTCAAGGTTCCAAATTAGCATCTCCTTAATTCTCAAGGTTCCAAATTTCCATCTCCTCAATTCTCAAGGTTCCAAATTACCATCTCCCTAATTTTCAAGGTTCCAAATTTCCATCTCCCCAATTCTCAAGGTTCCAAATTGCCATCTACCCAATTCTAAAGGCTCCAAATTACCATCTCCTTAATTTTCAAGCTTCCAAATTACCATCTCTCCAATTTTCAAGCTTCCAAATCTACATCTCTACAATTCTCAAGCTTCCAAATTTTCGTTTCTCCAATTCCCAAGTTTCCAAATCTCCATCTCCCCAATTCTTAAGTCTCCAAATTTTCATTTCCCCAACTCCTAAAATTCCGAATTCCTAAATTTCTAAAATTTCACTCTCCCAGTTTTTAAACTCCCAAATCAACTTTTCAAACACTCTTCTCCCCAAATGTCAAGTTTCTTAATTTCTCAATTCTTAATCTCTCAACTTTTCATATACCCCAATTAAAAAATTTCCAGTTCCACAATCCCCAAATTCTCAAACTTACAATCCTTAATCCACAGAATCCCAAATTCCCAAAATTGCAATCCTCAATCCATAAATCTTCAAATTCTTTAGTTTAGAATCATCAGTCAACAAATTTCTAAATTCCCAAACTTACAATCTTCAATCCCCAAATTCCTAAACTTACAATCTTCAATTCCCAAATTCTCAAACTTATAATTCTCAACTCACAAATCTTCAAATTCTTTAGTTCACAATCATCAATCAACAAATTCCTAAACTCCCAAACTTACAATCTTCAATCCCCAAATTCCCAAACTTATAATCCTCAATCAACAAATCCTCAAAATGTCAATTTTCAAACCACAAATTCTCAAATCTTCCAACCACCAAATACCCAATAGTACAACAACACATTGTCAGAATAATCAAAACTATGTTGTCCAGCTGAAAAGAGTCCTAGTTACGCCAATGTGAGGGTCACTGAATTTTCGTGCAGTCACACAGTGAGCGGTTGTCCCAGGTGTCTCGGTATCGCATAATTCGTCGGTTCGTTTCATAATGTAGTTGTACACCTGCCAACCATTACCTTGCCAACGTTGTTAAACCTTGTTTACGATATTGCAAGGAGATGTAGACGAAATTGTTGAAGAACGAATATTGGAAAGTGGCCCACTCGGTCGGTATCATTCTCAAATTTCTTCCCTGGGCCACCTTGTTGTTGCAACGAATATTGGCGCAAGAAACTCGTTTAAATTCGGTTATTGTTTCGGATAATCGAAGGGCATTCGCGAAGATTCAGTGACCGACGTAAACGATGACGAAGAGATCGTCGGAAGCTCGTTCTTTATGTAAATTGGCCAGCTACTTGGCTTACGACTGTGGCTTTTATTTTTCTTACCGCGTTGTGGATAATAATTGATAATAATGAATGGCGACAGCGATCACGCTGATAACGACCGGCGACTGCGCGCGTTCGCTTGCATTCTGAGTGGGGAAAGAAGAAGAAAATGTCTGACGAGAAGAAGAGTGAGTGGTAGATCTCCAGTTCTGTCCCAATTATCCTTTATCATCTCGGTTACGTCGAAAGGAACGAGACTCCTTTGATTTAAAGGTCATTACCGGAATAATGATGTATCTCGAGTTCGCTCTTAATTAATAATTATAAACATCGTTATTTAACATTTCTTGTACGAATTTAAAGTTCCTTTCTTTGAACGATTCTTAGTCATAATATTCTTGTTCTCGTACGCTGTTCGAATCCATGAAATTTTCTCTTCGGACCTGCTGAATCGCTTTCTGTAAAAACGCTTGATCGCTTGTTCTCGAACGGCTTCCATTTCCAGCTAAAGACTAAAAAAGTCCTTGGGATCCAGTCCGGTCTATTTTCCATTACTCATCTTTAAAATTAGAGATCCTTCCCTTATTTTAAAGTTATCCTGGATCGGATCCACATTATGTAACCCGGTCCACACCTTAGAATATCTCGAATTTTGAAGCGTCTCCAAATTTCTGACATAATAGATTCCTTCCTATTCGAATACCGTAATCGATTATTTATTGTTTTATTTCATTTTTTCAAGACGTTGAATCGAACGATTTTCAAGCTTCTCCTATTATTTAAAAATACTAGACATCGGTGACAGATTCGTATTAGAATTAGTACATTCATATAATAATTTCCTGTAGTATAATTAGTGGAAATATATCACATTGTCACCTGAAGCTAAAGCAATTCAAGGTTCCTAAAGTCAGTGACACAGTGATGATATAATAATATAATTCCTAAGTGGCACAGCCATTCAGAAAGTTCTTGACAATATAATAGTTTTCAGTAACCATTATCAAATCCTACAGAAAATTGAAAATTTACGGTACTTTGCAGCATTTGAATTTAAAACTTTCTTTAATTTTGTATCCGATTATTTCCAATTCAATCCGTTAATTTTCCATCCCCCAATCTCCACGTTCTTCTCACACGCGCCTAATCTTCTCTCCACAAGCTTCATATTGGATTATCCAGAAAGTCTTGCGAGCAAAAATTTGCATTAATTCCCAACAATAAAAATCTTGCTAAAGGTCTTTGTACGCACAAAATAGCGGAGAATTTTTCACGGTAATTTGTTTATCTCTCGGGAAGAATTCGCAAGATTTCCCGGACAACCTAATACATTTTCTGTTCTGTCCGTCCGTCTGTCTGTTTGCGTATGCGTCTGTCTGTCTGGTTGTTTGCGTGCGACGAAAGCAAACTAAACGAAACACAAAGCAAAATGCAGTCGAGAATTTATTCGCCACGAGAGAGAATGGATGGGGTGTAATAAATAATTGAAAAGTCGAACGTGAGAGTGGCGATGTACGGAGATTCTGGAAGATCTTGCGAGATCTCTCAGAGGACGAGCGACAGGAACTAAAGAGAGTTACTTTTGTTTTCGTTCCGGCCTACATCAGGGAGTCTGGGGAGAATATCGAGTTTATGAAGGTAAGACTCTTGGTAATCATGTTGTCTGCGGATATTCAAACTCTTTCTAAATGGACGAAATGCACACAAAATGGACGCTGTTGTTCTGTCAGAAATTTTTATTTTCAAAGTGAACGTAGAAGCTTTAATTATTGAGGTAAACTCTTAAAAGCTTATTGATTAATAGTTATGTTCTTCGTGTCATTTTATTTTTTTCTACATGATGTGTAGGTGTTTAATTATCAAGGTAAATATTTGAAATAGTACATCATTGATTAAGAGTTATGTTCTTCGTGTCATTTTATTTTTTTCTACATGATGTGTAGGTGTTTAATTATCAAGGTAAATATTTGAAATAGTACATCATTGATTAAGAGTTATGTTCTTCATGTTATTTTATTTTTTTCTACAGATGTATTAAAGATTCGTATCGTTGTATAACTGTTTAAATATCCGCAGTTTATCGTTTACAGAGATTACGCTTTTTATTACGAGTATTTTATATTAAACCGTTTTCGGTGCACAGAGGCAGGAACAGAAGAGAAGCGACTTAGACGAGCAACTGAAGGAATACATTGCAGAATGGCGAAAGCAGAGAGCCAAGGAGGAGGAGGAACTGAAGAGATTGAAGGTCCATATTGTATCCTATAAAGCATAGGATTTCTTTGTTATACTTCTCATGCATAGATCCAGCGAGCTTCCTTGAGTTTCCATTGTACTTGTCGTTTGCAGGAGAAGCAAGCGAAGCGCAAGATCACTCGCGCGGACGAAGAGAAGAGATTGGCCCAGAAAAAGAAGGAAGAGGAGGAACGTCGCCAACGTGAAATCGGTGAGTCCTTTCTAATCCTCGGATACAGTTTAAATTTCCCTTAAAATCTCAAAGGGATCTCAATTCTCTTAAAATTTCACGTTTTCATTTTCTCGATTTTATACAAGTTAAGAACCTTTCTGGTTTCACTTAAATATCCAGACAATAAAAAAAATTGAGTGTATATTAAAAAATGTTCCATGAGTTATACGTTCAACGATTTGTTACGAAACAATTAATTACATTTTTAATGACTTCATTTCTTTCAATTTACAGAGGAGAAGAAACAGCGCGATATTGAAGAAAAAAGAAAGTACGTACATTTCTATTTGTACGGTTGAATATGCATGTGAAAGGTAGATTTTAATTAATTTCTTCTATCCAGGCGTCTGGAAGAATCAGAAAAGAAACGTCAGGCAATGATGCAAGCAATGAAGGATCAAAGCAAGAAGGGCCCCAACTTTACCATCACCAGGAAAGATCTAGCAGTTTGTATCCGACGTTAACGAAGCAAAGAGCTTGTATAAAAAGTTATAACATTATTTTCATGACGTTAATACGTTTTTTCGTCCGTAACAGGGTAACCTTACGTCGGCGCAACTGGAGCGTAACAAGACGAAAGAGCAGCTCGAAGAGGAGAAGAAAATCTCGTTGAGCATTCGTATCAAACCCCTGGAAATCGAAGGTTTGTCCATTGAGAAGCTCCGGTCCAAGGCCAATGAACTCTGGGATACCATAGTTAAGCTGGAAACTGAGAAATACGATCTTGAGGAGCGACAGAAACGCCAGGATTATGACGTTAGTATATTCAAATTATTTAATACATTATACTTCTTTTATTATACTTTATATTTCTAATATACTTCTTTTTCTACAATTATATTTTTACATGGCAAAATTAAAATATTTAGAACGATTATTTTAGTCGTTTAACACGTTCGAAACAAATATGGCGGCTTCCTAGAAACGTGTAATATCACACCGTTGTGTTTGAAAGTGTTAACAACTATTATTAGATCATATTCTAAGTAAGATGTTATCAACACATCCATTATGCAAATAATGAAACACATACAGTGTATAATACACAGTTTACAGAATAAAATGCAGTATACTTGAAAAGTAAAAGACTTAGTAATAATATTATGTGTATAATTTCAACGACAAGAAAATGATAAAAGTTCTTCAATAAAAAAAAATTGTTTCCATTTCAGCTTAAAGAATTAAAGGAACGTCAGAAGCAACAATTGAGGCACAAGGCCTTGAAGAAGGGTCTCGATCCTGAAGCTCTCACCGGCAAGTACCCCGTAAGCATCGTCTCGACTCAGTAAAATGGAAATTATTGCAGCGGATTTATTCCGAGTATCATACAATTATTTTTCTCCTTTGTAGCCTAAGATCCAAGTCGCCTCCAAATACGAACGTCGTGTCGATACCAGGTCTTACGACGACAAGAAGAAACTGTTCGAGGGTGTAAGTAATTCTTGACAGATTCAATCAGTCGAATATTCGACTGATTCCGAAACGTATTTTGTTATTCGAAAAATGTATGAATTTCATTCTGCTGCAAATATTTTATTGCACGAATTCTTGCATAGATTCTGCGCGGAATTTCACGTAGAATTTCATTGTTATTTTGAAAACGTGTTTACACGTTGAGCTGCAATGTAATAATTTCTCGTGGGAGTTAATTTTCCGAATGACCAGATACGTTTCATTGATCGAATGACCTATTATCCCCTCGAGTCAACGAATCAAAGAAACAGTGGACTCTTTTTGAAGAATGTAGATTAGTTAAAAATGTGTAGTAGCTGGTTAGATGATAATACCGTCGAAAAAGTAATTAGTGAAGAATGATTGAATCGCAGGGTTATGACACGCTTCTCGCGGAGTACAACGAGAAACTGTGGAAACAGAAATCAGAACAGTTCATGAAGCGCACCAAAAGTGAGTCCTATCGAGAAATCTGTCAGTGTACCGACCCCTGTTGCTTGCGTTGTTGGTTGAATCCCTGACCCCCACAAGATCGAAACGATCGTGCACCTAATTCGTGTTCAATCTCCATTTACTAAATAATCGACGTAGAAAACACCAGATACCGTAGAAAGTGTTGTTATGCTCGTGTTGTTCAGTTTCGCAACGCACACGTACCCTTGTCCCGACATTAATAGCGATACATTCATTATCTCCTCGTAATTTATATCAGCGAAGTAAGCGCGAACACGAGGCTCACGAATAGTCCAGAATTTACTACGAACCCCGTAGCGTACATAAATCACGTAATATTCGCTGCGGTTCTAATGGAGTACTGATCTCTTCCAACACATCTTCGAAATATTTTGGAAATTTTCAAATTAGATACGATAACACTTCGTCATTTTTGTATTTACACAAGTATGGAGTATCAAGGTTACAGTTTAATCAATTTTTGACCCAGAAACCTTAATGGATTTTTTTCATCTTTTTCATATGCAACACTTGATCTAATTTAATTTTCGTGTAATGAATTTCTTTGTTATATTTTTTGAGCCACTTGTGCGGGACCCTGCACATATGTGGGACATATAAAACATTACCTGATTCAGAAGTATAACACATATGTAGATACATTGCACGTTTCAGAGTCACATCCCCAAATTTCAGTCAGAACTGAAAGTTCACGTAACAAGAGTGCCCCAATTTGTGCCCATAAGACGATTAACAAGCATCGAGCTAATGGATGTTTTGTTTATGATCCCTGGATGTCAACGATTTGAACCCCATAGGAAACTCCAGGAAATAATATAGGACCCCTAATTTCTTCCGCTGGCCATAGGAATGGCAATGTATCGAAAAAGAAAGTCCCGGAGAAAGACGAGTGTCCCCGTGTGACAATGTGACAATCCTAGCATGCCATTTTGTCCGATGTTTCAGGGATTGACCGAACAGCAGAAGGAGTTCATAGAGAAGCAATGGGCTCAACAAAAACAACAATTCCTCGGTCGTCAGAAGAGTACGTATTTTAGAACCGTTACCGAGCGAATGCATACACCGTAAATGTAACGTGTCGAAAAACATCTTCGTTGATTAAATAATTCTTCAAACGTCCGTGATATTTCCTCTCGTTGAACCATTCGGAACGTACGAAAGTATGTAAAAAGCATTCCTCTTCTGTTTCACGCTAGTTTATTGCTTTACCGTATCGTATGCATTTGCTCGAAACCCGAGTCTTGAAACTCGACCAACGGTGGAATGTTCTTCCGGAAACTAGGACAAACTGCAACGGTCCCAGGGAGAAGTATATTTTACCAGTATCGAGGAATCCTGTCCGACGAAAAGCGAGGAGAAGACTTTTTACGAAATTGAAAGCGCGTCGAGCTCTTCGTCTTCATTCTTTGTTGAAGATAGTGGTGGGATGTTGCGAACTCAAATCTGGATACATACTTTTGAATAATTTGCCGGTATAGAGAGTGTGTTACGTTTAGGAAAAATGGCGATGTAGTTTTGACTCTTTTCTTCCACAAGATTTTCAAACACATCACATTCTAAATGTGGATATTTTCAGATTTATAAACTTAGCCTTTCACAAGCTTGTAAGTTCTAAAATATTCAAACCTACAGTTCTTTATTGCATCTGCAAATCTTTATGTTGACATATTTAAAGTTAAGAAATTGTCATAAAAGCTTTTGTCTTTGGTTTCGTGAATACGAACAAAACTTCCCACCACTAGCGAAGATTTGAACCGCCTACAGACTTTTCTCTGTGCAAGTCGCTTTCGAAAACCTCGCAGTCGTCCGGACAAAGCCACCGAAATGTGGAGTGCCGTTAATTAACGTCCATTTTGTTTGCACGAACAGCGAAGTTGCCGAAATGGTTCGGCGAGAGGCCAGGCAAGAAACCTGGAGACCCCGAGTCACCGGAAGGCGAAGAAGACGTGAAGGCTGCGGCTGAGGACGAAGAATTGGAGGAGCCAACGTTCGACGAAGAAGAGGAGGAAGAAGAGGAGGAGGAAGAGGAAGAGGAGGAAGAAGACAAGAAAGAAGGTGGCGGTGGTGAAGAGGAGGAAGAGGAAGAGGAAGAGGAGGAAGAGGAAGAGGAGGAGGAAGAAGAGGAGGAGGAAGAGGAGGAAGAAGAATAGAATCTTTTTTCCGTTAAATCGGCACCTAACCACAGATTCAATCGATCGATCATCAAACAATCTCGAAACATCCTTCGTACCATCGAACATACGTATATGTGTAGCCGTGGCGACAGCAGAGAGCAACAATGGCCCCGCCATTGTACCAGAATCTCGTCGTTATAGTTGGCTGTCCGTTTCGAGCTTCACGCGACATCGAAATAATGGTCACGAGGGGCAGACGTATAGAAACCGGATGTCCGCGTCTCTTTTACATTTCCCCGCGAACATGCAAATCTATAATGGCGAGCATTCCGGCTGGATAATAGCTGTTACCACTTCTCGGCTGTTCAACCACTGCTATTACTACTTCTACTACTATTATTCTACTACTTCTATTGCTACTATTATTATTATTATTATTATATTGTACAAAATACACACACACACATTATTAAAATAAAACGGTTTATCGTATAAGATTTCGAAAGGAAACCTGTCTTATCCCCTGGGAGAAGCTCCTCGATTTCTTACGTGTACCAAAGAGAAATGTTAATCTTCGTTGTAAATGTTGGAAAAAGTACAGCTTTCGTAAAAAGATTTTGACGGTTTACATTCATTCGAATCTGCTTAACGATTATTCTGTTTGATTTTCTTACTTCTGCTCTGGACGATTTTGTCGACAATAAAGTGGAATATTATAAGAATCTCATTAATTGTACAGAGTTTATTTCATTTATAATATGAAATATCCTTCTAAAATCTTATCGGACACGTTGATAGAGGATTAATTTTCGTTTACTCGCTGCTCGAATTCATTTGTAAGTATGCAAATAATTTTCTCAACGAATCTTTCTTACATATTTTCTAATTACAAATGCGATCAATTTTTTGGTGAACGTTAAGAGTTAGACAATATCGCCACGCACTGTATCTCAATTCATTAGACTGCACATGTTGGTATTACTACGTGTTATATCGACACGCGTTAGTATTGCTACGTATTAACAGCGTCGCGTGTTGTATAACCACTCGTTATATCACCGTGCATTAGTATCGTTACGCATTAGTCCAACACGTGTTAGTACCACGCGTTATTTTACCACGCATTAATATTGCAATGCGTTAATATCACCACATATTATATACCTACGCGTTAATATCACCGCATATTATACACCTACGAGTGATATGACCACATATCAGATCGTCACGCGTAGTACTACTACATAAAGTATCACCACGCGTTATATCACCGGATGTCAAGACACCACACAGTGCACCACGTGATATCACCGCAACTACTTCAATATCAAACTAAAAACTTGATAATCGAAAATTTTACCAAAAAGAATTATAACAGCCCTGACCACGCCAATATAACGAGAGTCTACTGTATATACAATAATTTATGATCACTTCGCGTTTACTTAACAACTATGATTATTCGGAATTGAGCCAGAATTTATAAACAGGTTCAAAGTAGCGAATGTTGCCAATAAACTGTCCTTAAAATAACACGAAATTTTCACTTAATAGCTGTCGTGTAAATTAGAGTCCCTCGAAAAATATCTTTGAATTATAGGTCTTTTTCTCAGGTATGGTTTTTAGTGTTGCACTAAATTTACAGTCGGGAAGGTAGGTCATTAGAATTTTAGGGAAAGGTGTTTGATAATTTTTATGTACAATAAAATACAAAATTTTAAGTTAAAAGTACTTGCTTTATTTTTAAATCAAAATTTACATACTTTGCTTGAGTATTTATTTTATTCGCTAATTGTACATAAAACGTAAGTTTTAAGAGAAATTCGCATACTTTGTGTTGTTTAAGGAGGTCAAATTGTTGGAAGTCACTCTTTTAGATGATTATGGGCGGAAGAGTACTTTATCTGAATTACACGGTGAGTGATGTGAGAGAGAATGATCAATTAGGGAGCAATTCTGGGTCAACTTCAACATACATGAAGGGTGCTAGTGGCATAAATCAACAATCGGTGAGTAGTATATTTATTAGATCTTTCTCATGTTAAAATAAATGCAGCCATTACAAATATCTAATGTATTACATAATAATGCAATGATATTCAAATAAACCATTTCACTATGTTATTTTGTGTAACGTTTTCCTTTAAATTAAACTTCTTTTGTAACATTTATTATTTATACAAAATCAATTTCATCTTCAAAAAAAAAAAACCGAATCTTTTAATGTACTATTTATGCATTAAAATAAAATTAAACTAAAAATTTTACTTTGCTATTTTAACGCATTGAATCATTATTCACTTCAAATGTACTTCATTATATAACACAAATAAATAATGTGCAAATAAGTGTGATTTGAAGCTATATTTTCTAAATAAATAAAATAGTCAATACACAAATATCCAGCAAAAGTTATACCGTTAAACATATTCAAAGTTTTGATTCATCAAAGATAAAAGAAACTCAAAACTGATTATTTTTAACCGAACGAAAAAATCATGTAAATTCGCATGACAGGTTTGCCACCTATTAACATTCATGTCAGGTCTTTGTGACGGAATAATGACGCAAAGCATGAAGATGGAGCAAATGAGAGAAACGGCTTTCCGTTTCTGTCTTTCTCTTTCATACGCGCATACTTCCGTCGACGTCTTCTGTCTTCCTCTCTCCCCTTCGTTAATCTCCTTCTGATTCACTCGGCAGCGATGGCTACGATACGATATCGAACATTCCCAAAAAATAATTCTATTAAAGACTAAAGCTATTTCTAGAAATCAATATATTTATATTCTAACATTCATAGATTTGCATATCTCTAGGTTTTTAGATTATTCCTTTAAATTTAATATTTTTATATACATAAATTTTTTTATCTTCAAGTAGTTAAGTTCGCAGTAGAATATGTCAATTTAAAGTCTTAAACTTAACCTACAATTTTCTATTCAATTATGTCATTCGCTAACTGAATATTGTTGCAATGTAAAAATAAATAAAGAAACTTTAAAGTTAGGCATGTTTTGTATTTAAACCCCGATTATGAAAATTGTAATTAAAGTTGAATAAAAAATTTACTTACGAGTTTAGTTTATTGCATATGAACGTGCGTCACGAATGTGACACTATATTACAAGAGAAACTAAATTTGAAAGAAGCAAGATGATAAAATAATTAACATGTCTCAGCAGAAAAATCCAGTTTCGCAATGAGAATTCATATGTTAAGCAAAGTTACGCGATTCGCGCGTAAAGTTTGATTTAAAGTCGGTAGAAATTGGCGGCATGCACAGTTGTACCACCTAGCGGACGCGAGGGTATTACTCCCATCGCTAGCGGCCGCAACTATTTATAATGGTAGCCGTTGGCTCGGAGTCTCGTGTTTCTCGTCTCTTTTATACTTACTCTTTCTCGATTTCCCGGCTCGTTTCTCCTTTTCTATCTGCCGGTTTTGAGAGTGGTCGTTCTCTTTAAGCTTCGTTAATAGTGTCGCCAAGCATTCGTCCGAGTCAGACCGCGCTGTCTCTCCTCTGTTACCTGAGAGGACCGAAATAGAGCAATCGCGACGCGGGACCGACGCGACGCGATCAGCGCTGAACCGACGCTGACGCTCGGCAGCTGCGTGTAGTGAACGAACAATAAACAATAACAAGACCGACGCGTGTCATTAAACAGTGACTAACGCGACCTGTTGCCGGTTGCCAAAACACAAGCCCGTTGAACGTCGCGCGTGTATCGGTGAGATCGTGAAATGTTCGTTTACCAGTCTCCCGCCACGGGAACGGGGATTCTTGTGTCATGGCGGTGATCGTCGTACGGAGCGGCCACGTTCGCGTGCACATGGCTACAATGCTGGCTATTAAGGAGATGAAGAGAGGAAGAATGAGGAGCTGACTAAGAAACGGCTTGACCACCAGACAACCACAATCGATGAGGTAAGAGTTACTACCAAATGCGTATGCACGTGTAGTATTAAAGCGATTCTAATTCGATCTTTCTGACAACCGACTCTTGTACACACGTTGCTTGCACGACGTTCGACGAGTGTTTGAACATTCGTATCGCGGAGCCAGAAACCGACGGCGTCCTACGGGAGCCGGAACCCGACGGAAATTGACGATTTCTGTCGAGGGACGCGCGAGAACCACTTCGTGGCGGTTCGTGTTAATTCGCGATTTCCTGATAACGAAAGATATATGCGATAAAAGCGATTATAGAATTTAATACAGCGATAATTGACAGCGTGGGTGTAGATGCGAATGTCAAAAGAAATTTCGACAGTTTATTTCTTCTTTTTTGAAGAAATTTGAAGAAATTTTATGCATATTCGTGTAAATAGAAGTTGTTACGCGGGAAATAAAAATAGAATGCATAGAATTTTTATCATTTTCGAATTGTGTACATCGAAACACATTTTGCGCGAGATAAGTGCGAAAAGCAATATCGTATATTCTTTAAGGTAGGAACGTTACTGTTCGTACTTTATTTTTATATTCAGTTTTATAATGTCAGGCTGGCGCGTGATCAATATATATTTTATATTTTTACATCCAGTTTTATATTATTAGCTTCGCACGTGGTCAATACATTATATCAATTTTATTGTTATTGCGTACTGGTCAATGAAAATAAATTGTATTTAACGTTATCCTTTTGTTAATAATTTTCCACTATGTTTTTGTTGTACATTCTTTATTACAGGTTCCATACTTTTCATCTGTTATTAATCTTCTAAACTTTTTCCAATAGGCTATGCGTAAATAATTTGTAACCTGACGAGGTTGAGGTGCTGTTATCGATTATCGATATCTTATTTAACCATATGTGTAATACTGTTTAAAATATTGTTAACACTAATGAAAGCAACTGAGGTAGAATGCAATGTAATTTCTCTATTCTTATGTATTTATTTTTATTTAAATCATAAATTATGTTAGCTATGTTATACGAAGGTTAGCTGCTTTAGCTGTCAGGCGTTTTAAATTACTTTTAAATAAATCACGAACCGCAGCTAAAACCTTCAGAAGGCTACTCAAGTGATCTTGATAACTAACGCAAAGATCAAGGTCATTCTCCGTACATGACTAAGGTTTTCAAATTTGCCGCGCTTTCTTAACCAGGTATGGTCATCGTGTAATTGTCTTTATAAGTCTCGTAACATTAAACAGATGAGTCAAGAATTTACGCAGCAACGACAAGGTCGTGTTTTTAGTTCGAGCAATTATTCTAATCATAAAATCACGTACGTGGGTTGATTTATTATGAAGTCCATTGGTACACGTTTCCGAACAATCAGAAATAGCTGTAGGCGTAGAAATGTTAAATTAGAATCTAACGTTAGTGTTTAACTGCTTCATTTCAGCCAACGCCGGGTCAATTTTGACCCAAGGTTATGTTTCATGAGCTGTGACGAAATGGAACGTATTTCGCAAAGAAATTAATTACATACTTTTATTACCTAATAAATTTCCATATTCTTAGATTTCAAAATACAAGCTCTTAAATTATTATGGCTGGAGACATTTAGATTCATGTATTCTTCAGTTCAAATTTCTAGGTAATCAAGTTCCTAGATTTCCATATTACAAGGTCAATGGACACTTGGGTTCTTAAATTCCTATACCCTGGAATTATGTTTACAAGGTTTGGATCGTCAAATTAGAAGATGTGGAAGTACTTACTAAATTTCTATGTTGTGAAATCTTTGGGTTCAGAAATTTTTAGGTCGACACATTTCTGGGTAAATTTATAGGCTTCTAAGTATCAAGGTACTTAACTACTTATACCTTATAAGTACTTAACTACTTATACCGCCAAATTATTACGTTTCGAGGTTATTAGGTTTATAGATTCTTATATCTTCAAATTCATAGGTAGTCAAAGTTTTAGATTTTCAAATTCTAAAGTCCACAACTTATATCCCCAAATCTTTACATGTGAAAGCTAATAGGTTTATAAATTTCTAGGTTAAGTTCCTAGGTCTATTTTTTGTCTTCAAATTTCTAAAACTATAAATTTCCAGATTTCCCTATATCACCAACGTCTTAGGTCTTTAAATCCCTAGATTCTATCAGTACATCTTCAAATCTTAAATTTCCCAAATTCTAAAATCATAAGATTCCTAAACTTTATAGTCCCAAAATGTCAAAATTTCAAAATTCTAAAATTTCAGAATTCTAAAATTCCAAATTCCAAATTCCTCAAATTCCAAATTCCCCAAATTCCAAATTCCCCAAATTCCAAATTCCCCAAATTCCAAATTCCCCAAATTCCAAATTCCCCAACTTCCAAATTCCCCAAATTTCAAATTCTCCAAATTCCACGTCTCTCAAATCTTAAATTTTCCAAATTCCCAATTCCCCATATTCCCAATTCCCCATATTCCCAATTCCCCATATTCCCAATTCCCCAAATGGCCAATTCCCCAAATTCCAAATTCCCCAAATATCAAATTCCCCAAATATTAAATTCCCCAAATTCCAAATTCCCCAAATTTCAAATTCTCCAAATTCCACGTCTCTCAAATCTTAAATTTTCCAAATTTCCAATTCCCCATATTCCCAATTCCCCAAATTCTTAATACCCCAAAAGCCCAATTCCCCAAATTCCAAATTCCCCAAATATCAATTTCTCCAAATTCTAAATTCCCTAAATTCCAAATTTCCCAAATTTCAAATTCGTCCAATTCCACATCTTCCAAATCCTAAATTTCCCAATTTCCCAAGTCCGAAAATCTCGCAAATTCCCTAAATCCTCAAATCGCCAAATCTCCACATCCCATAAATCCCCAAATTCCCTAAAATCCCCCAAATTTCCAAAAATCCAAAAATCCAAAAATCCAAAAATCCAAAAATCCAAAAATCCAAAAATCCAAAAATCCAAAAATCCAAAAATCCAAAAATCCAAAAATCCAAAAATCCAAAAATCCAAAAATCCAAAAATCCAAAAATCCAAAAATCCAAAAATCCAAAAATCCAAAAATCCAAAAATCCAAAAATCCAAAAATCCAAAAATTCCCCAAATTCCAAAATCCCCAAATTCCATAATCCCCAAATCCCAAAATCCTCAAATACCAAAATCCCCAAATTCCCAAATCCTAACATACCCAAAATACCCAACCCTTCCCCAAATATCCAAATCTGAAATCCCTCAAAACCAGCCCATACTTCATTCACCAACTTTCCACCAGAAATTCTACATTTGCACTCTCCTACTTCCAAATATAGTTATCATCCATCACCCAATTAGCAAAACTTTACGACAATTAATATAATTCCTAGAGCGTGTGCTAAAAGCTTGCAACGAGTATAATGCAGTTATATCAAACGCGAATCGTTAAAATTACAGGTCGCATGCATTACAGATCGTTCGTGTATAAAAATAGAGCACAAACGATGCAACGATTAATATCGAAAACACGTTGCAAACGGTGAAACGTTCCTGTATATCGCCGTGCGATCGAAACGCTTCGGATATTAACCACGGTGGCCCATATATGCTTGCAAATTGTTGCGTAATAATGCACAACACACCGTATTTCCTGTTATTTCACTGTTCACACAGTAATAAAGGTTCGCCATCACTTAGATTACAAACGTTCTACTCGAATAACCAACTGCTTTCAAATCGACACCGTTTCGGAAATGTTTACGATTATTTCGTAATTTATGAACAAATAACGAAGGACCCGTATTTACTGTGCGCTCAAACGTGCAAAATAATATTTCCTTTGTCAGATCTCATTCAACCACTGCAATTTGTAATTATAATTTGTTTCGACGGTCTCGCGATACACCTATTATGTTTTATTGCAACTTTTGCCATCACGTTTCATAAATTTATAATGATGCTTCATTATTAACCGTTCAATGAACAGCCGCTGAAATAATTATCATTTATAATGTTGTTATTCCGTTATTTAACGGGATTTAATTAGATTCAATGGGTTAGTGTTACCAAGTTGGTGAAGTTGAGGGTTCGCGGAGAGACTTGTTTCCGTTCTTCGATTTATTTTATAATTAACATTCTAACGTTCTGTGATGGTGCTTCAGGGGAGCTCTGTAATGGCGTTTTTATAGAAAATCTCATAATGTTTTAAAATTTCAAAATTACAGTCTCTCATTGTATTTCAAAGGGTAGTTAAGAAATTGTTAATTTTGAAAATTTGTAATTGGAAGGTTCAAGAGTTTTTAAAATTAGAAGCTTCAAACTTGAGCTTTCAATTTTCAAAATTTTTATGTTCATTTTGTTATTATCATGCCTTTTATTTCTTAAAATTTCTACATTTCTCCAAATTTCTACAAATTCTTCAAATACTAAATTCCGAAAAATTCCAAATTTTCCAAATCCCAAATCTTCCAAATTCCAAATCTCCCAAATTCAAAATCTCCCGAATTCAAAATCTCTCAAATTTCAAATTCCCCAAATCTCAAATTTCTCAAATTCCAAACCTCCCAATTTCCACATTTTGTAAATTCCCAATTTCCCAAATCCCAAATGTCTCAATTTCTAAATCTTCCAAATTCCAAATTCCCCAAATTCCAAATTCCCCAACTTCCAAATTCCCCAAATTTCAAATTCTCCAAATTCCACGTCTCTCAAATCTCAAATTTTCCAAATTCCCAATTTCCCAAATTCCCAATTCCCGAAATTCCCAATTCCCCAAATTCCAAACTCCCCAAATTCCAAATTCCCCAAATTCCAAATTCCCCAAATATCAATTTCCCCAAATTCCAAATTCCCTAAATTCCAAATTTCCCAAATTTCAAATTCTCCAAATTCCACGTCTCTCAAATCTTAAATTTTCCAAATTCTCAATTCCCCAAATTCCAAATTCCCCAAATAGCAATTTCCCCAAATTCCAAATTGCCTAAATTCCAAATTTCCCAAATTTCAAATTCTCCAAATTCCACATCTCTCAAATCCTAAATTTTCCAAATTTCCAATTTCCCAAATTTCCAATTCCCTAAATTCCCAATTCCCTAAATTCCAAATTCCCCAAATATCAATTCCCCCAAATTCCAAATTCCCTAAATTCCAAATTTCCCAAATTTCAAATTCTCCAAATTCTACATCTCTCAAATCCTAAATTTTCCAAATTTCCAATTTCCCAAATTCCCAATTCCCTAAATTCCCAATTCCCCAAATTCCAAATTCCCCAAATATCAATTTCCCTAAATTCCAAATTCCCTAAATTCCAAATTCCCTAAATTTCAAATTTCCCAAATTTCAAATTCTCTAAATTCTACGTTGCTCAAATCTTAAATTTTCCAAATTTCCAATTTCCCATATTCTCAATTCCCCAAATATCAATTTCCCTAAATTCCAAATTCCCTAAATTTCAAATTTCCCAAATTTCAAATTCTCCAAATTCTACGTCGCTCAAATCTTAAATTTTCCAAATTCCCAATTCCCCATATTCTCAATTCCCCAAGTTCCTAATTCCCCAAATTCCCAATTCCCCAAATTTCAAATTCCAAATTCCCTAAATTCCAAATTTCCCAAATTTCAAATTCGCCCAATTCCACATCTTCCAAATCCTAAATTTCCCAATTTCCCAAGTCTGAAAATCTCGCAAATTCCCTAAATTCCCAAATCGCTGAATCTCCAAATCTCCACGTCCCATAAATCCCTAAAACCCCCAAATCCCAAATCTCCCAAATCCCAAATCTCCCAAATCCCAAATCCCAAATCTTCCAAATCCCAAATCTCCCAAATCCCAAATCTCCCAAATCCCAAATCTCCCAAATCCCAAATCTCCCAAATCCCAAATCTCCCAAATCCCAAATCTCCCAAATCCCAAATCTCCCAAATCCCAAATCTCCCAAATCCCAAATCTCCCAAATCCCAAATCTCCCAAATCCCAAATCTCCCAAATCCCAAATCTCCCAAATCCCAAATCTCCCAAATCCCAAATCTCCCAAATCCCAAATCTCCC
The DNA here is from genome assembly GCA_963576845.1 of Megachile leachella. Lineage (NCBI taxonomy): Eukaryota > Metazoa > Arthropoda > Insecta > Hymenoptera > Megachilidae > Megachile > Megachile leachella. The sequence goes on along the minus strand of OY756254.1, from coordinate 5,994,569 downwards.
AAAAATCCCCAGTCAATATCCACCTCAAAGCCCCGTTTCCACATTACCAGCATAGTATCACACTGTAGCCGTTTCCCACGCAGGAAATTAAACAAGAATGCGTCGGTTGTCTGGAAAACATCAGAAGGCGTTTAGTCGACGCTTCGTTACGTCTTCACAATAGACACGATTCAGGCTGCATGTCAAGGGAGTGCATAATGCTAAAGTCAGCGAGGTGCATCCGCATAATCAGAGTCGGAGTGTCGTGCGTTGGAGTGTGTATCTAACAGCGAAATGAATAGCGTCTGTATTCATAGAATCCTTTGACTTTATACGCGTTTATTGTCAACTGCATCGTCGTGTCACTCGGTTAACGCATTCGCCGCGCACTGCCACGTTCACTCGCAGTTTTTGCGTTCGCTGCTTTACAAATTCGTAATTGAAGAATTTCTTTTTATTCCGTCAACTGTCGCTCCATTCGTGCGTGAATGACGCTTAATTCTTTTTATTCGCTGATCATGTTTTTTTTTGGATTCTTTTTACTGTTGAAATTATTGTTTTTCTTATTAGTTACTGTTACTGTTTTGTTGCGAGTTTTAATTTAGTGTATTTAGAGAGTTTGTTTTAAAATATTTGTTTGTTATAGTTTTTCTAAGGATTTTAGTGTAATGGCAATTTTGGAATTTGAGAATTTAGTAATTTGGAGTTTGGAGGATTTGAGAACTTAGTAATTTGGAGTTTGGAGGATTTGAGAATTTAATAATTTAGAATTTGGGGGATTTGAAAATTTAGTAATGTATAATTTGGAGGATTAGAGAATTTAATAATTTAGAATTTGGAGGGTTTGAGAATTTAGTAATTTGGAGTCTGGAGGATTTGAAAATTTAATAATTTAGAATTTGGGGGATTTGAGAATTTAGTAATTAGAGTTTGGAGGATTCGAGAATTGAAGAATTTGAGAGTTTAGGAATTTGAGAATTTGGGAATTGAAGAATATTGGAATTTAGGAATTTAGGAATTTGGGAATTTAGGAATTTGAGAATTGGGGAATTTAGGAACTTGAGAATTTGAGAATTGAAGAATTTGAGAGTTTAGGAATTTGAGAATTTGGGAATTGAAGAATATTGGAATTTAGGAATTTTAGAATTTGAGAATTTGAGAAAATTTGAGAATTTAACACAAGGACTACCGACATTAAATGCTCGTTTATCGAAGAATGAAAAATAAAATGAAGAAATTAATAAATAAATATTAAAGCATCAAGTAACATATAGAACTGGTATTTTCTCAATGAAATATGACAGTTATTTCCATAAAATCGCAACAATAAAATTTTGTAATATAAAATGAGAAATCTGAAACCAGTTATTTTGACTGGTTGGTAGTTCTAGTGTTAAGAATATGAATTATGAATATGACAAAAAATTGTAAAAATAATAAATAAAATTTGACAAAACTAAGAATATACATTGTCTACTGAGACTTTCAACACTTTCAGTATAACAACAAATAAATAATAAATACCTAAGTCTTGAAGATCGTTACTGTTTCATTATTATTTTTGTTTTTTCCTTTTCGTTAAAGAATATCGATGAATTTAAGCATTTCAGTTCGAGGCTACAATGTTTCTTGACAAGTTGCATAAGCCACCTTGTACTTGAAACGGGTACATATTTCTATAGTCACAAACGCGAAGATTTTAATCTTCTTGTAGAGAATAATTCTGTCACGTATGTTGAAACGTCGACAGGTATCCCTTTGAACAGGATTAACATGTCAGTTCGTTTTAGACGAAACCTACGGTTCGTTTAAAAGCTTCTTCGTTTTTTCGATCTTTTCTTCGTAGTTTTCGTAATCGACTGTAATCGTATGAGAAACGTTTGTTGGAAATTTGGGAAGTTTAAAGTGGATGGGAATATTTTTTATTTGGGAAATTTAGGAATTTGAGAAGTTGGGGATTTGATGATTTTGGGGATTTAATGATTTTGGGGATTTGAGAATTTGGGGTTTTAAGAATTTAGGGATTTGGAAATTTGGGGATATGAGAATTTTGGGGATTTGGGAATTTGGAAGCTTGAGAATTTAGGGATTTGGAAATTTGGGGATTTGAGAATTTGGGGGCTTGAGAATTTGGGGGCTTGAGAATTTGGGGATTTGGAAATTTGGGGATATGAGAATTTTGGGAATTTGGGAATTTGGAAGCTTGAGAATTTGGGGATTTGGAAATTTGGGGATATGAGAATTTTGGGAATTTGGGAATTTGGAAGCTTGAGAATTTAGGGATTTGAGAATTTGAGGGCTTGAGAATTTGGGAGCTTGATAATTTGAGGATTTGAGAATTTGGGGATTTGACAATTTGAGGGCTTGAGAATTTAGGGATTTGAAAATTTGGAGATTTGAGAATTTGGGGATTAGACAATTTGAGCATTTGAAAATTTGGAGGCTCAAGAATTTTGAGATTTTATGATTTTGGGGGTTTGAAAATTTGGGAATCTTAGAATTTGAGAATTGACTAACTTTGAGTTTAGTACATTTTAGAATTTGGGAATGTAGTAATTTTAAGATCAAGAAACTTAGTAACTTAACATTTCTAAAATGTATCAAATTCCAAACCTAAAAGAACTACGAAACAATAAGAAACTTAGAAATCCTAAAATCACCAGTCTGCGCAGACCATACCTTTCCTCTTACATAACCTCATTGAATCTTCATCAACAAAACTTCATGTATCCCTCCCACTTACTGCAACATTAACCCAATTAAAAACAGCCCCGTACACAACATAAAATCAGAAAATACCAAAAACGTACCCCATCAATCCACAAACCATCACACCTTACTTCATAATTCGCCTAACGCGAAGTCCCCAGACAAATAAAGACTACAATTCGTTAAAACAGACTTCATTAGTACCAAATAGAGTTCAGTACTCGGAAAATAAATGTTGTTAGAAATAGTTAGCGGAATTGTACGGTCAGTGTTTTCTCACGAACGATTACGGGCCGTTCTCTCGTGTCCCATTTGTAACCACACCGCATGCGGAAAACACAGCATATAGGATAGCCCTCTAATGGCATTATGGCATTATACAAAATAGAATTGGGTGCTTGCGGGATTTCAGAAGCCGTAACAGTTAACGATGCCTTGGGCTACTTCAAGCGAGCCAGTTGAACAAAATTTGATAGCTAGTCCAGCTCGGTTTGACCACTCGATCGCATTCTACTTCTGTTCGCGCGATTACCACAGTCGGTTTAAATAATCGCGAACGAACGGGTTGTCGTTTATTTGCCACGTTATGCACCCTCCTGCGAATAAGTAACTTCGGACGAGAAAGTAACGATGGCGGACGAAGAGGATAAGGACGGGTGAGGAACATTTCTTTTCTGAACGTGTGTAGCTTTCTTACCCTTCGTTTCTGCTTTCGTATAAATCCTCTACTTTGATTTGATTTTAAAAGGAAAGTCATGTTAGCAGAAATTGAAACCTTAGAAGTGAAACCCTATCTCGTTAATTAAAACGGTATTTTAGAAAACGATTTTCTTTTTCAAGATATTAGCTGATTATTTTGATGATTGTGATGAGAGTTGTGAGGAGAGACTTGAAATTTTTGAACAGCAAGCTTCAAATATGAATTCTTAGTATGGGATGCAATTTGTGTTCTTATGTTAGAAATTCTTCTCAGAATGTTGAAATAATTTGTACCATGTACAGTGAGAAATTGCATATAACCCATATGTAACACATGTGGAAACAAGTAATGTTTAAACGACATTTAATATTTAGAAGATTAATTTAGTTCAAAAGAGGACTAAACTTCTAGTTCCTCAGATACTTAGACAAAACGAATATTTTATACCAAAAATTTATCTTCCATTTAGTGGACATTTCCGAATAAATCGGCCATCTTGTTCCTTGTTACATCACACATGATCCACATATTAGAATAAGAAGTGTATTAATCCTCCAACAAAAGCAAAACTCACCAACTATAATTATATTGAAAACCTATATTTACGAAATTAATACTTATACCTGAAACACTAAAAAATATAAAACCTCCAAATATTTTATCAAAGTACGTCACATGTGACACGTACAGATTTGAAATCTTGACATCCCGTGACATGTACAGATACAAAACGTCGATTCACCCTGTCACGTTTCTACCCAGCCATTTGCTTCCGATATTATACAACAGTTTTCATGTATTTTTTCTTTTCAACAATTAATTATAACCTCGTTCATTGGAACGGTGTTTGTACCTTCCTTTTATTAATAATTGTAACGAGGCAGATGTTGCGACTGCAAAATAATATCTATTGTTATCGGTTGTATTCTTGAAGTCAATTATCCAGACTATCAATTAAGTCGTCGCAGCTGAATCGTATCGAAGGACAGAATTATTTTTATCAGGACTCGATTCGATACTGACTCCATGGCAACAAGACACTTTTTGTTTGGTTTGTCTGAGTTTTTCGCTTTCCAGCGAATTCTATCTTGGGGTAATTAGGATTTCTTGTAGAGGGTTTTATTAGGTGGGATGTTGGTGGTGTTAGGTGTGATGATGTGGAGTTGGGGAAATTTGGAAGTTTGGGAATTTGAAAATTATGGGGATTTGAGGAGTTGGAAATTTGGAGATTTGATAAGGTTGAGATTTCGGGATTTCAGGATTTGGGAATTTAGAGATTTGATAATGTGGTGATTTGGAAATATAGAGATTAGGTAATATGAAGATTTGGGGATTCAAGGATTTGGTACTGTGGAAATTTTTTAATTTTGGAATTTGGCAATTTAGGAACCTCGTAATGTGCAAATTTTGCAATTTAAGAATTTGGTAATGTGGAGATTTATGAAACAAGGGATTTGGGAATCTACGAAGTTAGAAATTTGAAAATTTGGAAATTTAGTAATTTCAAACCTTGAAAATTTTATGATACGAAAATACAAAAAACATGCTTGAAAATTTGATTTCCTTAACTCAGTAATTTGAAAGCATAGAGATTTCCAAATACACAAATTTTTATATTTGAAATTCTAAAGATTCAAGAAGTTTAGAATTTTAAGTACTTATCAATGTAAAAATTCAGAAATATGCATCGTTTGAAACTGAAGATCTTATGAATTTTGAGTTAGTAAAATTATTTAAATTTTCAAATTAACAAATCTCTAGACAGTACTAGAAAGCAGTTATGAATATACCCCGCATTTTTGGTCCCAAAGTGCACTTGGTTTCTACCGAGTTACGCCAATGGCGCTTTCATTTAGTCGTTACATTTTCCTAATGAAGCTTTTAAACGCGATTCCTTGCAACGTGCTCGAATGAATTTGAATAGGAAGCTTTCCAGTGTACGCGCCTTACGTATTTACAATTTAATTCTTCGGCGGGGAAATTCTCTTTTCTGTCGACCTGCGTTCAAAAGAATCGTTTAAATAGAAATCGTTTTAACGGCCACTTGGATATTCACGTCTCAGGGTAATATATTTCCTTTCAACGGAGTTGATTAACTCTCCTCCGTATTATAAACTAATTCCGTATAAAAATAATCTGAATACGGAACCATTTAAAGTAATTCAATGAATGTACAGATGTCAACTCACGAGTTGGCGCGTGACCTAAAGTAAAAGAACCTCACCGTCAACACTTCCAGTTACATTTCGGCAAATAAGAATAATAACAACTGCTGAACGTAAGTAGAGCTATCTCACTCTCGAGACGTTTGCCTGTCATTGTTTTTCGCCTAATTGGCGACCGCTCGAGCCAATACCGCCGAAAATACGTGTAAGGCGTCCATTTTTCTATTCTGATCAATTGTAATAGCTCTTCTGAACACCTCAGCCTCTTCACGCGCCAGCTCGTGGGTTGACATCGGTACCTTCTTTCTCTACCAATCTATCGTGATTTAATTTATTACGCGGTTTAAAAATGTTTCAAATAAATAAAATATTCTTTCAATTAATTGCGTCACGCTGATCCCATTTACGAAACTTCGAAATTGTTCCTTGATTTAGCGATTAAGATTTTTATTTTAATTTTATATGCGTCGAAGCGACAGCAAGATGTCTGACGAATATTCACGGATAAGAACAGTATCGTGAGAAAAATTCTGTATCGTTGATATTTCAGTCCCTTCACACGCCAAGTTGTCGATTGACATCGGTATGTCGAAACCGTTTAAAGCAACCGAATATTAATTCCATAATATTTATGCACACAATGCAGTGCATAAAACATCAACGTATTCAAATGTTGCCTCGAAGCGGTAAATCTTCATCCGACTCGATGAAAGTGTGTTCGAAAAGCATTTCTCACCTCTGCCCTTTTATTGTCGAACACATTTTATTCTCACATCGAGCTCCGTGTCCTCGATATTAATTGTTCCATTCTTTTGCTGCTGAATTCGAATAAAATGCATGCAAAACGCTCCAAGATCGGTTCGACAATGTTACGCAATCGTAGGTACAGAAAGCCTTGCAGACCGTTTTATTATCGTCGCGTGTTTTATCGTTGTGCGTGTAAAAGGCGGAAATGAAAAAATACATATGTCTAGTTTATCGTATTATTACGTTCTATGTACGTAACGATTAACGGCGTATTTGCCGTGGGATATCGTGAAATGTGTTTCAGTCGGATTACGTTGATTATATCCGCCCTGGCTGTTTGTCAACCTTGCGGTTACAATAGTTACAGGCTCGTTTTGTTGACCGAAGTTTTAAATACCTATCGTGTAGCCCGCATAATCCAGATTTGGATGCTCGTATGTTTACGGATGTACGACATACATATATCTCTTTTGGTAAAGACCGAATGTTGATATTTTTGGAATTTGAGGGCTTGGAAATTTAGAATTTGGAGGAATTGGGCTGTGGATTTGGGGATGTACAGATTTTTATTAGTGACGGTGTTGGGATGTGAGGATTTTGGGGTATGAGGATTTTGGGATGTGAAGATATCGGGATGTAGAAATATGGGGATGTAGGGATTTGGGGCATGTAGAGATTGGGGAATATTGGAATTTCGGGATGTAAGGATTTTGGGACGTAGGGATTTCGACACGTAGGGATACCAGGATATTGGGATATTGGGACGCTGGGATATTGAGACATTGGGATATTGGGACGTTTGGATATTGGAACGCTTGGATATTGGGACGCTTGGAAATTGGGACGCTTGGATATTGAGACGTTGGGATATTGGGACGCTGAGATATTGGGACGCTTGGATATTCAAACGCTTGGATATTGGGACGCTGAGATATTGGGACGCTTGGATATTGGGACGCTAAGATATTGGGACGCTTGGATATTCGAACGCTTGGATATTGGGACGCTTGGATATTGGGACGCTTGGAAATTAGGACGCTTGGATATTAGGACGTTGGGATATTGGGACGCTGAGATATTGGGACGCTTGGATATTCGAACGCTTGGATATTGGGACGCTTGGATATTGCGACGCTGAGATATTAGGACGCTTGGATATTCGAACGCTTGGATATTCGGACGCTTGGATATTCGAACGCTTGGATATTCGAACGCTGAGATATTGGGACGCTGAGATATTGGGACGCTGAGATATTGGGACGCTTGGATATTGGGACGCTTGGATATTGGGACGCTGAGATATTGGGACGCTTGGATATTGGGACGCTAAGATATTGGGACGCTTGGATATTCGAACGCTTGGATATTGGGACGCTTGGATATTGGGACGCTTGGAAATTAGGACGCTTGGATATTAGGACGTTGGGATATTGGGACGCTGAGATATTGGGACGCTTGGATATTCGAACGCTTGGATATTGGGACGCTGAGATATTCGAACGCTTGGATATTGGGACGCTTGGATATTGCGACGCTGAGATATTAGGACGCTTGGATATTCGAACGCTTGGATATTCGGACGCTTGGATATTCGAACGCTTGGATATTCGAACGCTTGGATATTCGAACGCTGAGATATTGGGACGCTGAGATATTGGGACGCTTGGATATTGGGACGCTTGGATATTGGGATGTTGAGATATTGGGACGCTTGGATATTCGAATGCTTGGATATTCGAACGCTTGGATATTCGAACGCTTGGATATTGGGACGCTGAGATATTGGGACGCTAGGATATTAGGACGTTTGGATATTGGTTCGCTCTGATATTAGGACGCTAGGGTATTAGGACGCTGGGATACTGAGACGTTGGGATATTGGGACGTTATGATAATGGAACGTTGAGATATTGAGAAGTCGGTACAATGAGACATCAGTATATTGGAACGTATGAATTTGGGAAATAAAGATATTGGGACGTACATTTGCAAATTTAGAACCTGATCCTAAAAATTTGACAATTTAATAACTTAAGATCATATCAATTCGTCAGTCCGGTAATGTGTATGTCTAACAACTTCGAGAAATTCGAAGATTAAAAAATTTGAACGTATAAGAATATAAGAATGCCGAAGTACTCAGTATTCTCTACTACTGAATAAAAAAATTCACAATTTATTAATTGATCTCATTATGTTTCCGATAATGCTTGCAAATGAGGTTCGTACAACAATAATCACTTATATAAAGATTATGAATATTCATAGAAACAAAACAGAATCGATACTCTTTGTTTAAAATGCTTTTATAGTTGTTTGAAATACGAGCAGTAGATTAAGGCGACAAAACACTGTGGTTATTTAATTACAAGCAACAAGTGGTACGTAACATTATTATTCCGCAGTATCATTAATATCGCTTAATTAACTAGTTTTTCAGTCGAATAAATTTCAGTCGCTCTTCTGGGTTGTTTCTTCCGTAGTAAACATTTCAACTGTAAGTCTTCTGGACATTTCGGTACGGCAGACATTTTGATCTTTTACAGTAGCCTTGAATGTCTGCCGTAATGCAATTAGCGTCCAGGTATCGGTAAATGCTTCGCAAACGATCGCGTCAAGGCAACTTTTTGATTCCGTCATTGAAAGCAGGTTTACCTGCGAGGAAATCGCTATTTCTGAAGAGCGTAAACTTTCTGAATCACCGTTCCAGTTCTTCTCGTTGCACACTTTACCCGAAAGAAAAAAAAAGTGTAACTTTTCGAACCCGTTATGCAATTTAATTTCAATTTCTTAGTCAAACTGCTGCACTTTTGTGGTAACGAGCTTGCGTTTTGCATTTCTAATTTCAGATACCGCCGGAATTCTGGAGCACCGAATAGATAAGAAACGTTACAATACACGAGCTACTTTTTGTTTTTGCACGAGGCATATTTATAAACGATGTGTTACGTGCGGCGTGAAATTAATAGGCACGAGTGTCACGCATAAGCTCGAGAAAAATACTCTAATTATGTGTTACATTCGACGGAATCTTACGTGATCGATGCAAATTGTGTCATTCGATCTTGGAGGACAAGCGAAGAGCAAAGTCTTCATATAGGGATTTGTGGATGTAGAGAATTGTAGATGTGGAGATTTGGGACCTAACTGTAACATTTATTCTCCAAATACGACCATAAAAATATTTCGTCGAAACTTTAGCAAGTCCCCAGTTCAAATAACATAACCCAAATAAAGACTCCACGTATCTATAAAAATCTTCATACCAGCTGTAACCTTTTGTCAAACCTTGAATTTAACCACCGCAATTTCATTGAAACATCGTTCTCCGAATGTGATGAATTCCTGGAAAATACTGTAACTCGTTTAACCGACGTCGCCAGCTCTGATGTTTAATTTGATCCCCATACCGATCACAGTGTTTAAGTAAGAGTCTCTTTACTCGAGCCTCGTAATGTCATTCTCAATTTCAATTAGACGCAAAAGACAGCAGAAATTAGACTCACGGCACGATGGTCTAAGCGTAGAAACCTCGTTTCTGTTCGCAACTTGTCCGCAAACTTCAACATCATGGAGTTTCCAGTTACCCCGAGCGCTCGGGGCAAGTTTACAAAGTAGGTACGTTTGCACGAAGTCAAACGCATAATCCGCATGGATGATTGTTGCTGACACGATGCACGTTAAACTTCGAAATTCACTTCTTGATCCAGACTAAATTTATGTTCCCTTATGGTAGACTTTCGTGGAGGAAATTGAAACTCGCGATTAAAATGCGGGGAAAATATTCCGTCACTTGTTTTTAATTTTCTTTGAAGACAGGAGAATCTGCGTTATTTATGAGTCTAGTTTTCTCTAGAGTCACTTTTTCACGGGTATCATTCACACTGGCTCTTGTTTTCTCTGGGGTTAGTTTTTCATAGCTTTCATTTATTCTGTCTCGTTTTCTCTAGGGTTCATTTTTCATTGATATCATTTATCTAGGTCCAATTTTTCTGAGGTGGCTCTAGTTTAGGTCATTTTCTTCAGGTTTGATTTTGCTTAGGTATTCGATTCAGATTTAATTTTTAGGTCTATAGATTTTTGGGGTTAGTCTTCTCCAGGGTTCATTTTTCATAGATATTATTTATATTAGGTCCAATTTTTCTGAGGTGGCTCTAGTTATCTTTAGGTCACTTACTTCAGGTCCAGTTTTCCTAGGCATTATTTGAGACTGATCTAATTTGAAGGTCCACACATTTCTGGGACTCATTTTTTCTAGGGTTCATTTTTCATAGATGAAAAAATCGCTACGCTTCTCCCATATTTCCTCTAAGTCTCCAGTCTCTTCCTAGGTTCTCCACTCGTCCCCAAATTGCATCAAATCGTATCAGACTCCACCATCCGTATCCTTGAAAATCGAGTCTGTTAATACTAACGTTGAGTAAGTTAATATTAACGTAAGTATGCAAATTTTAATCGTCAAGGGCAACCTTTCCCTACACCGCATTTTTCCCTAGGGAAGGCCAACGCGTCCGTCATTGAACACAATCAAGATCACGCGATCATAACATAGCAGCCGATTCGATACCGGTCTCTCCTGTTTGCACAGACATTTCAAAGAGTGGGAGAACCGGTGTGAGACAACGGACAAGAATGAAAGGCGAAAACATGTTCCATTATAGTGTTCCTCGTGGAGCCTTCAAACGCAGTCCGTTTTGTGATACCGATTCGTAAATCGTGCCTCGTTTGATACGTCAAGATTCGGGTGCCTGTGATTTATAGGTGCATTCATGTGAACCGTTTAACAAAAATGTAATAATAGAAATCGAGCTCGAAATTATATCATTTATTACGGTACAAATTGCTTCGTGTTACTGCACGAGGGAAACTGATTATCTGCTCGATTACCGTAGTTAAAATTGATATGTGTAGTATGACACGTTTTCATGTGCATTAAGGGTATTTTAATTTGTTCATTTAGGACTTTTGCCTTGAGTTAATGTTATTTTCAATCCGATAGTGCCTTTTAAATTTAGAATGCCTTCCACCTTGATATATCACAATTTAATGCAATCATTTAATTTTTAAATTCGCAATTTTTAGCACCTTGAGTCGCTAGTGTAATATTATAATTAATTTCATTTCCATATTAAATATTTTTTACTACCTTAGCTGTCACTATATTAACATCATAATACAGCTTTTGGAGGTTGAATTATTTACTACCTTGTTATTGTAATATCAACCTTGTCAATTTTAATCGGTACTTTTTCAATTTTTATCAAAACTTCTCATTAAAAATTTTCTGCGACCGTCGATACCCGTTTCAAAATTTCGTGAAAATTATTACAGTGCACATGCTTTCTTAAAATTTGTGGTATATAAAATACAGAAAAATACTCGTACTTAATTTAGGATTAATATACTTTTTTTCGAGTTGAAACAGAATTCTGCTGCAACGCGGTGAAACACGATTTGATTTAGTAACGTCACGGTTGAAACGTATTTGGATTGGAATTCTCGAGATTCTCGAAATGCTCAAGGAAATGTTGATATTATCCTACCAGAGTGATTTGTTCAATTTCAGTTGAATGTTAACGATATTATTTCAACGTAGAATTTTTATCTTTTAAATTGATTTAAACATTTTCTTACAAGCTTTCTATTGCGCTAAACATTCTTGAGAAGTTCACAGAAACACATAATCGATATCGTCACGTGTTATGCCCGTGTCAAACTTCCAACGAAAGAAACTCTTTTCCTCAACTTTGCACGCTAAATATAAAATACAGAAAGTTCTCCAATAATTTATTCAACAGCTACGATCATTACGAAATCTTTATTCCCATTCCGTGCAGTTCCCCTTAATCGATCAAACGAAAGATATTGTAATTTAAACACGACAGCCAATTTTATCATCTTGTTACCCATAAAGGGCCATTAAAAGCTTGTCCGTTTCAATTCGATTCTCCAATTTAGCACTTCGAATTTGCTCCCCTATTTACTATGGTACCGTCGAAACAATCGAAACGAAAGTTTTTCCTGAAAGTTGCTTTCCTCGAGCAACGGGAAGACATAAATAAGACGCGAGGGTAAATTTCGCTGCAAAAACTTTGTTTCCGAAATTGTCCAATGTTTGTCGACCTGAAACCGTTTACCGACTCTTCGAAAGTCGGTCTGCCTTTCGTTGTAACGTTAAGTGTTGTAATGCACGATTACACGCTATATTCTACAGGGTGATTCCAGTAACTGGGTCAAGCTATTACTTTATTCAAGCCAGAACAAAGTCGTTGAAGAAAATTATGCGCTATTTAGCGAGCTCTATAATCTTACCGTGTGATTTTTTTCGCAAATTAATCGCTGTGCTTGCATATTGTTTTATTAGTACTGCGGTACAGGAAGGGATTTATGTTTACTTTATGAAAATGAGAGTCATTGGAGATTTAGATATAGGAGCATATTTTAATATCTGCATGTAACTAACATATGATATATTGTAACATATGACATATTACAAGATATTATATAGTATAACATATCACATATTACAACATATGACATATTAACATATAACATGTTATAACATATGACATATTATAACATATGATATATTATAAAGTATTACATTTAATAACATGACATATGAACATATGACATTATAACATATCACATATTATAACATATGACATATTATAACATATGACATATTAACATATAACATATTATAACATATGGCATATGAACATATGACATATTAACATATGACATATTAACATATGGCATACGAACATATGACATATTAACATATAACATATTATAACATATGGCATTAACACATATGATATATTATAACATATCACATATTATAACATATGACATATTAATATGTAACATACTAACATATTAAAACATACAGGAACATAGAGGAATTTTTGTGCAATTTTCGACGTGTAATACACTTTAAACCCACCACATTTACGTCACCTGTTTACACATTTCATGAAAAATAAATTATATGCACATAAATTGTATGTTCACGTGAATGTGCATATATTCATTTGCGTACGTATAAAGCTTACATGTAAATTTGTGTATACGTAGTTTCATTTTCAAATTCTCCATCAAAAGTCTTATTGTTTCCTTCTTGCTATTCAATTCTGGTCAGTACTGATTTTTTGCACTCATGTTAATGTCATGTTTTGATTGTGAGGAGCAATTAATTCATTTCCGTGCAATTTAAATCGGTAATAAAGGAAAACTGGTTGCAAAAATGAATATTTTCCAGCTACATGCACGCTTTTTTTATTAAAGGTAATTGCAGCAATAAATTCATATGATTTTAAATGAATAGTTTTTATGGAGTTGAAGTAAAAAGTTGAATCAAATTATATTTCGAACTTACAGACGTTGCAATCGGAGATTGCTATGTATATGTTGTTATGTAAATATTTATAAATGCTACAGATGTTAAATAATTTTTTTCATTTTACGAGTTCGATTTAAATTTCATGAGCAATTCATTATAACACGTGACGATGTATGCGATGATGCGTGATAATCTGACGAATAATATAACGCATGACTGATTCTAAATAACATAGTAGCAAAATAAAAAAGTACCATAAAGTGGAAAATTCTAAGTAATGACAAATGAGAAAATTATTTTTAAAATATCGCATCTATTCCACTTCCTCTCCGCGTGTCTTATTACACATATCCGTTTTCATGACGGTAATTAAAGTGTTAAATTCACAAAAGTATTCCGTGTAATAATTGCGTGTCGTATAACGCGTATCAGTTTGCACTATGAAGTGCTAATGTTACCGGACAGGTTTTTTAAAATTTCCTTATTTATTACATTAAGTGATGGCATTCGACGTGCCTTGCTAAACCTTCAGGATAATCCTGATCACGTGAGGTTTTAAAAGGTGACTCGTTTGAACAGTGATTTACGTGCGAGAGAATTTCAGAGTGTGGGTTTTATCGCGTACCCCTGACGTAATATCTCGGTAGAAAATGTGAATGACGTCGCTGTTGCTCTTAGTGAAACTTGGAGCCGCAAAGAAGATCGTTGAAAAGTGCATCGGTGTATTTACACGAATCCCGTATTTTGTCATCCACTCGAGTGTTCGTATAAAAAATACATACCGTAAAATGTTCATTGAGTGCATGCCCTGGTTTAGTTGCATAAGATGCGGTTCATCCTCGCCGGAATCTTCCAAAGTTTATGGATTGAGCTTTAAGTGAGTCATTTACGTTTACTGTGAAAATACGACCATTCGAAGTTTGTTTTTTTTTTAAATTTATTTGCTATTATCGACGAATCTTTACGTTTACTGTGAAAACAAGTTTCCTTTGAAATTTATATAATGCTGCTGTTATTGTAGTCTCAAATGAACCTTTACATTTATTTTCAAAATAATACGATTTCCAGTTTGTTTTCTTATCGTCTTCCAGGGTGTAGCAGTTTCAAATTTATCTTCGTAACCCATTTTAATTCATTTTTATTGTATGATATTGAATGATTTACTTGATTTTTGTATGATAATATTAATTTTTATTTGATGTTAGACTACTTTAGATTGATTGTTATATGACGTTAAACACTTTCACTGACTGTTAGATGATGTTTATTAATTTCATAATTTTTATATAATTTTAAATATGATTTAATATGATTAATGTTAAATATGATTTAGTATAAACAATATTAAATATGATTTAATATAAACAATATTAAGTATGATTTCATATAAATAATATTAAATATGATTTAATATACACAATATTAAAATTGATTTAATATACACAATGTTAAATATGATTTAATATACACAATGTTAAGTATGATTTAATATAAACAATATTAAGTATGATTTAATATAAACAATATTAAGTATGATTTCATATAAATAATATTAAATATGATTTAATATACACAATATTAAAATTGATTTAATATAGACAATGATAAATATGATTTAATATACACAATCTTAAATACGATTTAATATAAACAATATTAAGTATGATTTAATATAAATAATATTAAATATGATATAATATACACAATATTAAATATGATTTAATATGAACAATATTAAGTATGATTTTATATAAATAATATTAAATTCAATTTAATATACACACTATGAAGTACATGTTACATAATATTAAACAAGTCATTCTAAAAGTATCGATCTACACCGAAATCCTTCAAAAATGTAAATTTCGAACATGGCTGCACAAGATACAAAGTTCAGAAAGCATGAGAAAACTGGATAATGCAGGATATTTGTTAACAACAACCCACCGATTGCGTTATTGTCTCCTCTCATTTCCATCTGCTGTTACGCGCAACATTGAGATTCAGTTGACATAAACGACAAACGATCACACTGTATTTATAGCTGTCGGAGAAAAACTTGAATAAATTTACATGAATTGTCAAGACTCTGTGTACAAAGTATGCCGTTGACAATTTCATTTGAATATCTCGAATCTTGTGCGGACCGTAGAAAATCTGCCACGAAGTTTTGCTCGTTCCAAACGACGAATAATTAATACCACTGTTCAGAAATCAAGGAGACATTGTATCATGCAGATACGGTCGACTCTTGTTATATCGCCATGGTATTCACGAAATTAAAAATGTAGTTTAGTTCGACATGGGTCCCTTTATTTTACTTGTGTATCAATATTTGTATTGTATTATACTGTATGCAGCAATATATGATACAGCATGGTGATATAATAGGTTACTTTAACGAGTGATGGCACATATTAATATAGGATTATGTGTCAATATACGAAAAGTGATTATTTTTATTAAACATTAAATTTTCGTGTTTATTACGTATTTAGTAAATATTTTAATATCCGTTTTATTAATTAAATTTTACAGTAGTTCAATTCAATATTTTAATACAAATTCTATGAATTGAATATATGAGACTTTTAACACCTATTTTATAAATTGAATATGTATTTATAATTCATCAGTTACACACTTTATGAACTACATACAGGGTGTTTTACAATTCGTGTAGCTTTTGGAAAGGGGTGATAGAGGACGCGATTCTAAGCAAAATTTCCCTTTGCAAAAATTGGGTTTGAAGCTTCGTTTTTGAGTTATTAAAGAAAAACACGGACCAATCAGAGCGCGAGGATTCGGCGCCAATCGCAGCGCGCAGTCGCGAGAGCGACGCCTTCGAGCGTAATGGCCGACTGGGCGTGAACCTCACGCTCTGATTGGTCCGCGTTTTTGCTTAATAATTCAAAAACGCAGCTTCACACCCCATTTTCGCAAAGGAAAATTTTATTCAGAATTACGTCCTCTACCACCCCTTTCCGAGAGTTACTCGAGTTGTGAAACACCCTGTATGTAATATTAGAATTCAGTCTTCCAATACATATTTCATAAAATGAATATGATATTTTAATTCAACATTTTAACACGTGCTTTGTTAATAAAATATTCAACATTTCAATGAAGTACTAAAAAATTCCAACTAGTAACCCTTTCAACAACCTCTATAATAACATTTCTCTATTATTCAGTTTATTGTGCATTCATATGTGTGTTCAATGTTTTAATCCAAACCATGTACCATC
This sequence comes from Megachile leachella, assembly GCA_963576845.1. Taxonomy (NCBI): domain Eukaryota; kingdom Metazoa; phylum Arthropoda; class Insecta; order Hymenoptera; family Megachilidae; genus Megachile; species Megachile leachella. The sequence goes on along the minus strand of OY756254.1, from coordinate 5,977,676 downwards.
CAATCAAACGATACACAAAAATATAATATTATCATCATGTTAAAAACGTCCGTTTCCGCTGTGATATTCAACACACGAAACTTTGCTAAATATACCTAGGTTTCACAAAAATATTTTCGAAAATCACAACACCATTAAATCCGTTTGAGGGAAACGGTGGATGCTCGCTAAACGAGAGACTTTGTATACAAGACCGGGTGACCCTTGTTTATCAAGGAAATTCTAACCACCGTCGATGCTAATTTGTTTATTCCGGTTGGAAACACTTCGCGTGATCGCAGTCACTTCTGTCGGGACTTGGATCGATTAGAAATAGTCGGACCATTCGTACCGAGGCGTTTCAAACAAAGATTAAACGACTTGTACGTGCTTATTTCCGACAACGGAATTTATGAACTCGGAGAATTGCGTTACACGAGTAGCTGAACGAATTTCAGGGGCAGCTCGTTAATCTCGTGTGACGCGGCGAGTTTTAAACTTAACTTTATTATGAGGTTAACTGTTAACCACTCGAAAGCGAAAATTAGATGGTAATCGGTCAACTTGTAGAAAACGCGAGATTTCAAAATATTCTGTGAAGTTTTCTTTTTGTTTGTCATGATAGGGATGGATTTGATATTGGTCGATTCGGAGTTTCTTCGATGAAAGAAGGATTGAAGAATTGGAGAATTGAAAAATTGAAAAATTGAAGAATTGGAGAATTAAAAAATTGAAAAATTGAAGAATTGAAAAATTGAAAAATTGAAAACTCTAAAATTGAAAAATTTGAAAACTTGAAACTTGAAAAATTGAAAAATTTGAAAACTTGAAAAATAGAAAATTTGAAAAATGGAAAGCTTGAAAAATGAAAATCTTGAAAACTTAAAAATTTGAAAACTTGAAAACTTGAAACTTGAAACTTGAAAAATTGAAAAATTGAAAAATTTGAAAACATGAAAACTTGAAACCTTGAAAAATTGAAAATTTGAAAAATGGAAAGCTTGAAAAATGAAAATCTTGAAAACTTGAAACTTGAAAAATTGAAAAATTTGAAAACTTGAAATTTGAGAACTTGAAAACTTGAAAATTTGAAAACTTGAAATTTGAGAACTTGAAAACTTGAAAATTTGAAAAATAGAAAGCTTGAAAAATGAAAATCTTGAAAAATGAAAAATTTGAAAAATTGAAAAATTGAAAACTTGAAAATTCTTCACCACCTCCTAAATCGATTAATAAAACGGTATTACCTGTATTACAACACAGCAGTTTGGAAGATTACATCCGTACAAAAGGAACCGCTATACACATCTGGAACCTTTTCCGTTAATGAATCTGTCCAACCAGCCTGATTTTGTTCCACGACTAAAGTGTTACCTAAAGTCCAGCAGATACAGAGAAATGATGACGAAGAACGTCACAAAAGCACGACTGGGAATCTCTAAATGGGTCGCAGCTTTTTGATTGAGCTTTCAGTTCTTCAACGAGGAGCACCCAGTTTGCTCACCTTTCATTCCTTCTTTCACGCTTCTTCATTGTGATCACTTCGAGTGAAAATGATTCCTTAGCCGGGACTTATGCAATGAGAGTTTAACGGAAGTTTCTTTCTTTTGCACCATACTTTTTCTTGCCTCGGATTATAATTATGAGATTTATCTTCTCAACGATGAAATCTTCATTTTATTCTCGCTTAATTCCGCCTCTTCGCTCTGAATAAGTTCGCAAACATTTTATTTTTACTTCTTCAAATATTATTTATCTTTAAGGGGCTTTTCTGTTGTCTTTTTTCTTTAATATTTTTCTTTCATTTTTGTTTATCATTATACTATTTTTTTTTGCTTGAAGTACTATTGTGTTGTTCTAGTACTGTTTTGTCACATCACTACTCTATTTTATTATTAGTTATATTATTTTAATGTACGATTGTGCAATTATTTTTTATTCTACTAATTCTTCTGTATAGATCTTATATGTATTATTGTACTATTATATTACTATTCTGATATATTATTATTATTTTACTACCTCTTACAACACAACATGTAGAAATATTTGAACACCTAACGATTGATATATTGATACACATATATTCATTTCCTCCGATCAGAAAATGTCTGTAAAAGTTGAAATCAAGTGATACATATTTATAACTGTTTCAAACTGGTTGTACTTTTACTGTCGATTACGACAAATACAGATTAGGAAATGTCAATTGAACAAAATAAATTTGATCACAGTTATTTATAGGGAGAGAAATATTCCTCTACACGTAATAAAATAATAGAACTTCCGGTTACAAAAAGGGAAAAATGATTTATTTAAGTACGGCGATTACTTTCCGAATGGGAAACCGAGTTTGTGGAAATAAAGAGTTTCCCCGTAACTTTCAGTCCCCCACCATATTTGTTTTACCCCATTTTCTCGACCGACTTCTGGTGGAATAAAATTCCATTATAAGTTGTCAGTTAGTTGTTGGTTTGCTCCTTTTTCCCGTGTCGTTCTCTAAATCCGAAACGTATCTTCCTTGACCTCTATTCATAATGAAATTAAAGTGACTCCTTTTTTTCGGTCCGGATACAAGCTAGCCGCGCGAAAGGTCAAGGGTCAAAGCGCGAGTGCTCGATTCCGTTTGCACGGTAATATCTTAATTGCAATGCTTTGCAAATTAATTAGTAGTTAATTGGATAAAATGCAGCGACGTACAGATTTTTAACGAGCCGCTCGAGCTCCCGGAGAGAACCCGCGCATCTCGAGTTCTTGTTACGTATCCTCTGTTTCAACAGCGACGATAAATAAATCAACAGTGAACGTTGATTTTCAACGTTTCCCGTACAAACACGGCGTGTAAATTTCTCCCTAAAGCGTTCTAACAAACTGTTGTCTATAAAAGCTGAAGTACATTTGCATTTTTATTTCTTTCCGGACGGAGCGGCAGATTTTTATCTTTGCACAGATCGATTCCCTCCAATGTTCTCCGTGAGTACCAGCTAATAAAACGTTAATTATCCCACATTAATTCAATACTATGTTACACGCTAATTTATCGTATTAAATTATTTCGTTACGAAAATCTTTATAGACATTCGAGCGCTTAAACTGCTCTCTTTTCGGATTCAATCGATTACATTCAAAAATCTTTCATGCGATGGAAACATTTTACAAGATTCGTTTAAGCTTCCACTTTTCCGATCGCTCCCATTTGCCCAAACACGGTTTCCAGAGTGGAAGCCCAGAACTCTCCCGTTGCATTTAATTTTTTAGATGTTTATTGAATAACAAAGGGGATGGGTTCGCTCGATGGCGAACGTTAATTCGAATGAATATTCAAGAGGTGAAAAGCAGCATGAGGCACAGCGTTCTCGGCGATCCCACGTCGACCGTTATTGGTTAATGGAATTCTTTTTTCCTTTCGCATTTTCGACGACACGCAGATCCATAGTGGGCTTTATTGCGTACACGTGAATCCAAATCAATTTCCGGGGCAAAACGCTACGGATACATGCGACTAAATTTTCGCTCATAAATATTCATCATCGCGTGCGATGTGTGTGTACAGTGTGCACCAGAACAGCAGAGTCCTAGTTTCCGCGAAATATGTCTATTCTCTTGTTTCTCGTTTTAACTTTGCAATCCGCTGACTTTTTCATGCATTATGTTCACATTGTGTTCACTTTTATACGCGATGTATTCCTGGTGCGTTGAGTTTGCGATGCATTAATTTTTGCGTTGATTTTTTGACACGTTGAGTTCGCGGTACCTTGACTTTTTAACGCGTTGGTTATTCAACGCAACGACTTTTAATACATTGATTATTAAATGCAGTGAATATTCAATGCAATGACTTTTTAATGTATTGACTATTCAGCACGATGAGTTTTTCACGCATTAAGTATTCAACGCATTGACTATTCAACGCAATGATTTTTCAATGCGTTGATTATTCAATGCATTGACTATTCAACGCAATGATCTTTTAACGCCTTGACTATTCAACGCAATGACCTTTAATGCATTGACTATTCAACGCAAAGATTTTTCAACGCGTTAACTATTTAACGCGTTGACTATTCAATGCATTGACTATTCAACGCAATGATTTTTTAACGCCTTGACTATTCAGTACGATGAGTCTTTCACGCATTAAGTATTCAACATATTGACTATTCAACGCAATGATTTTGCAACGCGTTGACTATTCAATGCATTGACTGTTCAACGCAATGATTTTTTAACGCCTTGACTATTCAACGCAATGACTTTTAATGCATTGACTATTCAACGCAATGATTTTTCAACGTGTTAACTATTGAAGGCGTTGACTATTCAATGCATTGACCATTCAACGCAATGATTTTTTAACGCGTTGACTATTCAACGCAATGATTTTTTAACGTGTTGCCTATTCAACGCAATGACTTTTTAACGCACTGTTCTCTTACAACATTGACTTTCACACGTGCTGTATTAGGTTCGCGCTGATTTTTTGATGCGTTAAGTTCGGAATGCACTGACTTTTACGTGCGATACGTTCCAAATGCGCTGTATTCCCAACGCGTTGACTATCACAAACACTGTCTTTGATATGCTTTGACATTTTAACGCGTTAAGATAGAAATAAATTGTCTTTCATGCGCGTTAAATCCAAAATGCGCTGTCTTCTCAACGCACTAATTATCACAAACGCTGTCTTTGGGCTGCGCTGACTTTTTAACGCGTTAAACGCATAATGCGCTGTCTTTCACATGCGTTAAATGCGAAATGTGCTGTCTTCTCAAGGATTGCTGTGTTGAAAGCACTGTATGTCTATCGATTACATGATCACGTTTTGTACAATTATGTATCGCACCACGTTCATTGAATGAACGAATATTTTAATTCATTCTCGACACATCATTCAAAATTATTAATTTGAAATTTTCGTAAAATTTCATTATAAGTTTTGAATAAACGACACGAAGTTTTAATTATGTCCTGTTTAATTAAACATTTTAAATATAGCCAGGAGCACTGGTTTTATGCACATGTTTCTCTTGGGCGTTTTTTGTTTAATAAAATATATTCTTTGTATTCTACCGTGTTTCCTGCAAAATCTCGTAAAAAATAGACTCTCTTCACTGCTATTATTTTTGTATTTTAAAACGCTTCGAGCGAGGGGGCACACATTCTAAGCATTACTCCCAACTCGTTAGCCATTTTCAAGCTTGAAGTTCTTTACACGCTATTATCGAATTCTGACAGATTTATTTTTCGAGCCATGTTGCAATTTAACATTACATCGACATTGCAATTTTGCTTTTAATCAGAATTTTGACAGTCGATAACGTGTGTTGAGTTCTGTCAGCGCTCGTTGCAGATCGTCAAATATTATTTCAGCGTAAATTGCTATTATTCGAAAATGTTCGGATGTTTTTCGATTGGGCATTAGCAGTAGCGTTAACAATGAAAAAGTTCGTCTTTCCGAAACAACGAAATAAAATAACAAATATCGACCAGCCTGGAAATCGGACACCTCTCGATTATAATTGGATCGGATTTTCCAGTATCCATCAATACGGTTCCATGATCCTGTTTAAATTTTCATCGTGCCCTCGTGTTGTTCCAGATTCGCCTGGTCTGGTCGAAACAGATTCCCACGATCGATTCATTTTTCGCCGACATTTTCACGTCACGTTACCGCAAAATCGATTCCCGCTTTTATCTCGGTCGCAGACACCCTTCTTGTTTCCGATAAGCAAATCGGTGCCACGCGGTTCTGACGCAATCGATCGCAGGCTCGTTTCGAAACGAAACGAGTTAAATCGATCGGTTGAACATTTGCACACCTTGCTTATACCTGCTGTTGCAATTTGCATACCTTGAAGTTTCCTTTTTTTTTTGCTGCAACGACGGACCTTCGCTGTTAAGTTTAATTGTTTTAGCGATAATGTAGAGATGAAAAATGGTGTCACGTTTTAGAGGCTTGAAAGAGAATACTATGCTAAAGTGGGTAAAAGGAACTGGAGTGCATCTTAAGTCACATGTAATATAGCTAATTAGGAATTGAAGAAAGTGACAATTTTTTAATTTTTGTGTTTTCTGACATATTTCAATTTCCTTCATTTTCTAGATTTTTATATATTCAAATTTTCAATTTTTCTAGTTTTCAAATCACCAATTCACAAATTTACAGATTTCACAGTTTTCAAATTTTCGAAATTCTAAGTTACCAATATTTTAATTTAAAGGTATTCAATTTTTCTATTTTTCAAGTTTTCAAGTTTTCAATTTTTCGAGTTTTTAATTTTTCAAGTTTTCAATTCTTCGAGTTTTTAATTTTTCAAGTTTTTCATTTTCCAAGTTTTCAATTTTTTGAGTTTTCAATTTTCCAAGTTTTCAATTTTTTGAGTCTTTAATTTTCCAAGTTTTCAATTTTTTCTATTTTTCAATTTTTCAAATCTTCCATTTTGAGTTTTTCAATTCTTCAGTTCTTCAATTCTTCAATTCTTCAATTCTTCAACTTTTCAACTCTTCAATTTTGCAATTTTGCAATTTTACCATTTTTCAATTCTTGCATTTTTAATTTTTCAAGTTTTCAAGTTTTCAAATTTTTAAGTTTTAGAGTTTTCAATTTTTCAATTTTTCAAATTTTTTATTCTCCAAGTTTTTAAGTTTTCAAGCTTCCAATTTTTCAAGATTTTCATTTTTCAATTCTTCAATTCTTCAATTCTTCAATTCTTCAATTCTTCAATTTTTCAACTCTTCAATTTTGCAATTTTACAATTTTACCATTTTTCAATTCTTGCATTTTTAATTTTTCAAGTTTTCAAGTTTCTAAGATTTGAAGTTTTCAATTTTTCAATTTTTCAATTTTTCAATTTTATAATTTGTTGGGATTTTTAAATTCTCTAAATTATCAAGCACCAAAATCCTCCAATTTTTTTCTACTTCGAAATCATCAAATTTTATCTTCACCGTATTCTGGAGCACTAAAATTTTCAATTTCTCCAAATTCCCAAATTTCCATTCTTCCCTAATATCAAATTTCCAAATTTTGCAATTTCTACCTCGACTCGAAACGCACAAACACCTCGTACTAAATGCACCCAGTATTTAAATCAACAGTGAAACTTTTACCGTGTTTCCGAGAAAATTTCTCTCTCTATTTCACGTAATTTATGCGAGTTTCGAATGAAACGGTCTTGAATTGAATTGCCAGCGAAATAGTTTACTAAACATTGTACATGTATCTTGCACTGTCAAATAATTTACCTCAATAGCTTTCTCGGTGAACCTGTTAATTTCCACGAATGGCCCCATAAAAGTGTTCCGTATTCGTTCTGTTGGTCCCGTTACAAAATTGTCGGATGTGCAAAGGGTTAAAGAACAAACGAATTTAATTGCAAAATGGTCTGCTGACACGTGTGTTCTTTTTGGTCGCGTGAGCGTGTGTGTGTGCCCCGTCCCTCGAAGGCAGCCAGTGCTTTCAGTGATCGTATACCACCATTTCGGTGTTTTCTCGTGTGTATTGTAGGTTGCTCGGATTGTCGCCGGAACTAGGACAACGGGTGCATTTCGCAGAGGGCACGAACTTACGATGCCGCGAAGATAAGAAACCGTCCGATGATTCGGAGGAAAGGTTGGCAATGTGTGAAAGGGAGCTGATTGCGTGACGAGGAACGAGTGACTCGTGTGATGATTGGTTTGTGTGAAAGCATTTTTCTATTATTACGTGTATAAGTAATCGTTCTACTTTCCCATAATATTTTAACTCAGGAAATTTCGACTTTACTGCGACATTCCGTTTATGTATCGAATCTCTGACGAGTACTTTTACGGAGGGTCCAATTTGCGAATATCTCGTTATTCGTAAGTTCTACGATAAAAATAGTTATTACGAAATTTGTAGCTTAGGAAATTCTCTACGAAAAAGGTCATATGAGTTTTCCTCGTAGGAGCGATCGTTAAATAATTATGCTACTCCATTCTCCTCAGACTTGTCGGTACTTAAAAATCCGAAATTAAGAATTTAATAATTTAAAAACTTGATAAAACAGCGTTCCACTGTAAAGTTATATGCGTGTTTTCTTGCTTCGTGTTACGAACGAATAATAATTTTCTGATAAAATATTATCGATTCTCATTGTATTCAGAAAGTATAAAGCGCGAGCATTGAAGGACGTGAGATTGCATTTGTCATTCGTAAAAACGATCGAACCGACACGTTCGGTTCGAAATTCGTATTATCAGCTTTCTGTACAATAGACCTTTAACTTGATACGATTCCAAGATCGTTTGCGTGGGTTTTCGAGGGTATGGTGGAAGTCCTGCAGCGAAATCCTTTTCAATCTCTCGGTTATCCACGATGTGTAGCAAAAATAGCCAAAACGTGATCTTCTTTTAGTATCTCTTGTTGGGTTGAAGAAAAATGTGTGTTAGCATCGGATGCTTGAATTTCGACCGATTGTAAATCCTTTGATGATTCTTTCCTTTTGCTTTGTCGATTGTTACGATTCGAATAGAATACGAAGATATGTAGAAAATAGTCGTTGGATTCTAAATAATTTTGTTCGGAGGAGATCACGAATTTATTAGATTGGAAAAGTGGGTTTATGTATTTTATTTCAATTCTTAGCTTTCGTATTTTTGTTGTTTCAATGTTTTAATATTTTATTTTGCTGCTGTAGTTAGGTTAGTATTCTGTAACATTAAATTCTGTAACATTAGTTTTTGTAACATTAAATTGATTATATCTATGCATATAAAACCTCCCATTAATTACATACATTTAAGTTTTATCAACACAACCCATGTTCCACAGAAGACAACATTTGTGTCCCAATTAACAAATTAAGTTATTTAAATCGCATCCTCGATTAGAAGAAGATCAAAGAAATATTTAAGAACGATAAAAGGTTTCAATTTCCGCGCAAATTAATTCCGATTCAAACTTAACCGGATGAAAATTACTGAAAGCGACTGAAGAGTGTTTCACGGAGTGGACTAACTGGAATTGTCGCGATTAATCACAAGGATAGAACGTTCACCTAAACGCAATCGTTGCGGTCGCTTTTCTATTAAATTATTACGTACAAGGGGTGGTACGTTGACTTTTCAAGTTTAATCATTCGGCTGCGCTTTTATTGTGCCGAATTCAATGGCGGCATTCGGATTAGCTAATGGGATAAACGTTATGCGGGCCATCGCGTTTGAACGAGCGAATTTGGGCGTGAACGATGAATGAACACCTTTTTGCGTGAACTATAATTGCTCAACGGGTAATTTTGAAAATTTTACGGCCGCTTCGTGACACTCTTTATCTATCTAGCTAATTGACTGAATCTTTTTTGTTAATCAAAATAATTAGAAACAGATCTGTACCGCGAGTATGTCATTTTGATTTCTGATACTTTGACTCATGCTGAGCCTTCGTGCTGTAGCTTTTTAGGATAATTATGTCGATGAATTATTTAAGAAATATTATGTTTATAAATATTACAAATTGTACGAAAAAAATGAGGATTATAAATTGTACAAATCATGTAAGAAATATAACAAATATCAATTTTGTAAATTATGTAATAAATATGACTATTATGAATTATACAAATTACATATGAAAAATAATGATTAAAAATGATACAAATTATATAAGAAATGCGATTATAAATTATATAAATTATATGAGAAATATGACGATAATAAAAAGTGTAAATTTTATGAGAAATATAATAATTAAGAATTATGTATAAAAAATAACGATTATAAATTCTATTATTTATATAAGAAATATAACAGCTATAAATTCTATAAATTATATTAAAAATATAATTATTATAAATTACACAAGTTACTTGAGAAATGTAACAGTTACAAATTAAACAAATTATAGAAGAAATATCACAATTATAAATTATACAAATTATAAAAGAAATGTCACAATTATAAATTATACAAATTATAGAAGAAATATAACAATAGTAAAACATAGAAATTATAAAAGAAATATGATATGAAATTCTACATATAAATTGTATAAGAAATATGTATTATTTGTATAACTATGTATAAAGTCTGAGAATACATACTACACATTTTCAACTCTGACAAATACACTGTTGTTGCATATTATTTAGATAAACTATGTGAAATATGAGCACGAGATAATATACTATCTTATCCGTTGTTTGAAATAGTCGTGTGTTATTAAGACCGTCACTCATCGAAGTCGTCACATCATACGATTAGCAAAACTTTTCAAAATTGAAATGAGCAAAACTTGAAATAGGAAAAGCTTGGAGAGAAACAAAAATATTGTGTTATTGACGTCGTCACTCATCGAAGTCGTCACATCGTACGATCATTAGCAAAATTTAGAAATTGAAATGGACTGAACAAAACTTGAAATAGGAAAGGCTTTAAGAGAAAGAAAAATATTGTTATTGAAGCCATCACTCATTGATCTCGTCGCATTATACAATTAGCGAACCTCTTACAAATTGAAATGAACAAAACTTGAAATAAGAAAAGCTTGAAAAGAAAGAAAAATATTGTGTTATTGACGTCGTCACTCATCGAAGTCGTCACATCATGCGATCATTAGCAAAATTTAGAAATTGAATTGAAATGAGCAAAACTTGAAATAGCAAAAGCTTGAAGAGAAAGAAAAATATTGTATTACTGAAGCCATCACTCTGTACTCCTCGCATCATACAATTAGCGAACCTCTTAAAAATCGAAACGAACAAATCTCGAAATACGAAAAAAAATTCGAATAAAAATAACAATAGAAACTCGAATCTTATCGAGGAAAATCGTAACAGTCCCTATAAGAAAGATAGGTGTTCAGCGATAATTTTGTTTCAGTTCAGGGAGGTGGATCAAACATATAGGTCGTTCCAAATTTCATCGTAAACTGAATTTTACGATCGCCATACCTCGTCTGTATTATGCATGTTCAGTGCTTAATATTTGTTATCGGTGCTTCGTAGTAGAACGACGTTAAACTTTGTGATTTAAACGGCTCGGAAAGCTTGCAAAGTTACTTCGCAATTTTCGGTTTATGTTGCCTTAATGGTTGAGTAGAAACAACAAAATCATCACCGTGTACCTCGTTTAAAACTCCATCAATTTTACGGCATTTATAAGCTCATGAAATATTATGGAGCTTCTTCGGAGAGTTCCAACGGAAATTTAATGATAACAGTTGAAATTTTTATGCAAACGTCTGCATAAATGTTCTAAAAGCAACGAATGTTATTCTTGCGTTAGCACTTTTTTTAATTTCATAAGACTAGTTTATTTTACTACTTTAACATTTTATTTTTTATTGTTGTAGAGTTTTATTATTTATTTTTGGGATGCATTATTTTATTTTTCACTATTTTGGTAACTTTATATAATATCATTATATTACTCTGCTATTATATTGCTTTCGCCACTTAAATATTTTGTTATTCCAAAATTATATTATTTGATAATTTCAGTATACTATTACTTTCTTAGTACTATAATCTGTTGTTCTGCTTTACCAACGTAAAAAAAGTTCTATAAAATTTATCAACCTAGAATTTTACTTCGCTCTTACATTCCATTCATTCGGCTTACCTTTTTTCACGCAGTTATTCATATAATAACTCAAATCGAATAATGGAAAACTCTTATTCGAAACAAAGGGCTTCACATTACCAGCGATGAAAGAAAAGTTAGGAACGCGAAATATTTCGTTATTACTCTTCCACAATTACGTGTAATTCCCTAATTAATTCTCCCACCATTTGAAGAATTGTTTCGCGATCATAGGGTGGGCCGTGCACTTTAATCACCACCCATTCACCAATATGCCGCCCATAATCGTTGAACGTTTTTTTCCCGGTATATTACCCTGCATATTTTCAACAAACGAGTCAACAACGATCGCGTCATAGTCGAAGCGATCCACAAATCACCAGACACGCGAACCTTCTCGAGAAGTCACGGATTTATATTTGCAAAAATGTCGAGGCTGGAGGCCGTAAGTTATGCGCATAAGTAATGCCCAACTTATATCTACGCGATTCTTTATTCCCGCACACTGTTTCACCTATTTTACATGTCGCCCCGTTTAATCCTCACGCACGTTCGCACGTTGTAAATGATCGTGTGCGTGCGTAATAAACACCTGCATTTATACAGATGTCAACCCACGAGATGGCGCGTGAAGAGGCTGAGATGTCAACGATACAGAATTTTTCTCACGATACTCTTCTTGTCCGTGAACGTTCGTCAGACATCTTGCTGTCGCTTCGACGCATATAAAATTAAAATAAGAGTCTTAATCGCTAAATCAAGGAACAATTTCGAAGTTTCGTAAATGGGATCAGCGTGACGCAATTAATTGAAGGAATATTTTATTTATTTGAAACATTTTTAAACCGCGTAATAAATTAAATCACGATAGATTGGTAGAGAAAGAAGGTACCGATGTCAACCCACGAGCTGGCGCGTGAAGAGGCTGAGGTGTTCAGAAGAGCTACTACAATTGGTCAGAATAGAAAAATGGACGCCTCACACGTATTTTCGGCGGTATCGGCTCGAGCGGTCGCTAATTAGGCGAAAAACAATGACAGGCAAACGTCTCGAGAGTGAGATAGCTCTATTTACGTTCAGCAGTTATTGTCATTATTCTTATTTGCCGAAGTGTAACTGGAAGTGTTGACGTTGAGGTTTTTTTACTTTAGGTCACGCGCCAACTCGAGGGTTGACATCTATACATAATACACCAACGATGCAAAAGAACACGTTAGCTACGAGTCGATTTTACGACCAAACGATCTGATGGAACGGAATCGATAGTGTGACTGTTGCCACCGAGTATGTTGATAAAAATTAATGGAATGCTGTTTTAAAATCCTTTGGCGTCACGAAAACACGCGGGAAAATTGATACGAGTTTATGCGGTACACTTCTCTTTAGTTATGGATGTTTTATACAGTTTCCAATTTTCACAGTTTATTCGTTTAAACAAGTTCGTGGGGTTGTGAACGGTAGACAGATTTTCAATTTGAAAATTTTATGCTTCGAAATTTTATTCAATTTCGTGGCTGAAAGTTGTTGAAATTTTATTCTGTATTTTTGGTGTTTTGAGGATTTCAATTTTTTATATTTGGAATTTGAATTTTGGGGAGTTTTAAGTTTGCTTTCAATTATGTATGTTGACATATTTATGAGTTTTAGATTTTTTACATTTCCAGATTTATAAATTTTTGTATGTTTACTTTTCTGAATCTCTACTTTTGCAAATTTTCAGAATTTCTAAATTTCCAAATTCTCAAACCATAAATTTTGCAGATTTTGAAATTTTCATCCTCGAATTTCAAAACCTTAAAATTTACAAATTTTGAATTTTTCAATCTCCCATTTCCAAACTTTAAAATTTGCATATTTGGAAACTTTTAACCCCCAAATTCCTAAGCCCAAAAATTTGCAAATTTAGAAATTTCCAACCCCCAGTTTAGGTAAAGTCCAAAATACCTAAATTTAGAAATTTTCAATCCCCATATTCTTCAACCCCAAAATTTGGAAATTTGGAAATTTCAACTCCTAAATTCTTGAACCCTAAAACTTAGAAATTTTGAAATTCTGAACTCAAAAATTTTTAGTCCCTAACACTTGCAAATTACCAAATTTTCACTTTTCACATTCTTACACTCCAAAACTCTAAAATTTTCAACCCCCAAATTCTTACATTCGCAAACCTTAAAATTTTCAAATACCTCGATCCACCTAAAATATTAATAATAATTTCACCCTCCATAATTTTCAATATTTCTATATTTTCAACCCCAGCGCAAGTGCAAGCAAAATAAAAAGTTCCATGACTCATTGAAGAAAACGACTTCTAAAAGCATCTGAAATGTAAATATTAATCGTTACTATCGAACTGACCCAAATACATGGCAAGCATTAAATAATGAGACAGCGGTAAGAAGTTCCATAATTATAGATTACTTGGAGATCAGAATGGACGGAAGAATTAATTTTTTATTCGAATCGGGTTTTCAAGCGCGACGCATTTAGAATCGGATGACTCCATATGGCAGAAAATCGATTCTTTTGAGCTTGCAGACGTGAACGAGACCTTTCGTGTGTTACTACACATTTTTTCACCACGGTTTCAATTCTTTTTTTCCAACGGAAATTCCAAACACGATCTTTCTCGTTACCGCGTCCGAAGATTTTCAAGGAAGGAAACAACGCGGACCTCGGAGAAAAAGAACTTTGTCGCGTTGAAATTCAAATTCTTTGTTTTCGAAGGTTTGTCGATGGGTGAAAAGAAAAAAGCGCTTGCTCTGCTTCCGGGTCGAGTGTTTTTCGAGTGAAGTGAAAATGTCCCGCGGTGCTAATCGGTCGTTATCGATTATTCCGCATAGAAATGGGGCTAGAACATTCCGCTTTCGATAACGTGGCTGAATAAAAAAGCAAGGCTGATTATCAACGTAAACTGGACGGAAAATATTAATCGATATCGTTTATTATTTAACGAGCAACGTTTTATCGTGTCGTGGACGTTGTTTGTATTTATTTGTTTCACCTACATCGAATGCTTGGGGGAGGTGCTGCTGCCCTCGCGAGGGTGCAAGGACTGTGCATTCGAGGACGTCGGTGAAATTTTCATTTTTGTATTTGGAAACTTGATAATTTGTAATTTTTGTGTTCGGTATCAAGGATAGCTCTTTATATTTAATATTCGATATAGTCATTTTTTAGTACTCGATATTATATTGCAGGGTGTTACCTATAACGCTACTCACGATTTTTCTATCACTTGCAGCCACCTTACGAAAAGAAGTTTAGAATAATATTTACAGGGTATGAAGTGCACAATAAATATTAGTAAAGCAAATTTTGAAAACAGTTTGTTCTCCTGGCAAAGTCAAGGTCGCCTTAGCTTTTTTAAATAGGAACATACATTTTTTTTATTCATAGCTTTATCGAGACGAATTCAAAACACATATTACATGATATTTTTATTAACATATTACTCGATTTACAGAAGTGAAAATGTACAGTAAAAGACCAGAAATGTTACGTGATGGAAGACGGTATAAATTTTGAACATGTAATTAAATAAAGTGTATTTTTCCTACATTCAAGTCGCGTGTTTACATTCAGTAATCTCTTTGAAATCAAATATTGACATTACCAAAGTCAAAAGCTAAGTACTTCACATTCCCTCTAAAATTCCAAAATCCCCAAAATCCAAATCCTCAAACTATCAATAAATTTTCCCAAAACCCTTCTACCTATCAAATTTCTGAAGTATCAAATTACGAAATTACTCACATACAAAATTACCAAATACCTATTACAAATTCCTAAGTTTCTAACCCCTGTGGATCTCCACACCCACGCTGCCCACGAGCATTTGATCTGCCCATTGTTCCAGTAAATCATGCAGGTTGCATGTCGAACGAAAACTCTCTGCAACGCGTTGTTTTCACGCGAACGCTCGACAAACGTTAACAGTTTCGATTCGAGTGCATTTTAATTGCCGAGAAATCGAAATGTCGATGTGCATTTTACAGAATAACATGCATCGTTTGTCCTGTCGTTAAAATGTACGCGATTGCTACTCTTTTAAACGTTATGATAAAAAACAATGGTCTCGACGTTTTTAATTGTACCTTATGATGCGGAAAATAATTGCTGCTTATTATTTTGGGAGAGTTGGTGAATAATAATTATGAAAATGCTTGTTGGCAATTTAATAATATTAAGGAATTGTTTGATGAAGTAAATTTTAGAAAATTGAATAATTCGATGACTCTGTTTAACTGTAGAAGTACAATGTTTTCCTTTGAAGGAAAATATATAGTATGTTAAAAAATTGTTTATATTATAATATGTTATTATATATTATTATAATATAATATATTATACATTATAATTATGTAACATATTTATATGAATGTGATTGATTATTTGTTTCACTGTCAAAGTTACAACAAAGCAGTAGAAAAATATAGTAAAGCAATTACATATATTATAATTCTACATACATATATTTCTACATATTTTACATATGTGCAAGATTATGTTATAATACCATTATACATTTTATCTATAAATAACATATTTTACATAATTATTTTAGTACTTCATTTCATGGAGCACAATAGGTAATCATATTAGACTTTATGACAAGCATGTGTCTTCTAATTGTAACAGGTAATGTCACCTATACACACGTGTGTCCAAAATGTACACTTATGTATTGTGCATAATGCACGTAAATATTTATGAACGTTTTCATACAAAATTAGCAAATCAATATAACAAATATTTCATTTAAAGATCAAATAATTTAATATAAAATTCTCAACGTATGTGGTGCTAATGGTTTGACCATGAATACACATATCTACATCGAGTACTTGATTAAAAACGAAATAAAATTAATTCATCTTTTATGAAGGATAATTTAAACTTCTCTATATGTAATAAATCTATAGATACCATATTTGATGCATATAATGAAGAGTTAACAAATTTCTGACAATAAGTAAAATTACCTCCACACAATCAGCTCTAGTAATATAAAAAGTCTACTTTTCTTAATTTTTTATTTGTTTGAATTGAGTGATAGCTATAACCCTCCTCAAAACCTGTTAAACCTCGTAAAAACTGTTACCAAAAATGTTAAGTATCCAAAAATGTACATATGTAATCTTGTCAGCAAATGTCTCGCGATAAATGCATCTTCTTTAGTGTCTCCTCAGAGCTCCTCTTGTATCATAAATATAAATTTATTGTATAAAATATGACTCCAAAAATCATGTCTGAAATTTCTTACACGTTTCTTGTCGATATCCTCCAACATATTTCAGTAGCGAAAGAAAAGAAAAGAACTGAAAGTTCTCGATAACCTGTCCCCGCTTATCAAAGAATCAGGAAGGATGACGGAAGCACGTTTCATCGCCGACACGCGACAATCAATCCGGAGAACTCGTGAGAAAGTCGATCTGATGAATCGACTTGCACGATGACTCGTGCTATTTTTTAGCCGTTCTCTGTATTATCGCGATGTAAGGAAAATGAAATCAATCGATCAGTCGATGATACGCTTTTCAAAATTTTTATGACCTGTCCAAAGTGATGAATAAATGAGACTGCGGTTTTTCAATTTTGGAATTTTGAAGCTTGTGAAATTTATGATTTTGGAATTTTGAAGCTTTGTGAAATTTATGACTTTGGAATTTTGAAGCTTGTGAAATTTATGACTTTGGAATTTTTAAGCTTGTGAAATTCATGACTTTGGAATTTTTAAGCTTGTGAAATTTATGACTTTGGAATTTTGAAGCTTGTGAAATTTATGACTTTCAAATTTTAGAGTATTGGAGTTTTTATATTTTAGGATCGTTAGAATTTTTAATATTTTATAATTTTATGACTTTGAGGCCTTGACTCTTTGAGATTTTGAAATTAAAAAATTTTAGATTTGTAAGCTTTCGGAATTTCAGAATTTTAGAACTGCAATTCAGACTTTGAATATTGAAACTCCTTAATCGCTCAATTTTGAAATTTTTGAACCTTTGACACTTACTATAGCAACTTGGTGCTTTAAGAAATCATCATTAAAAAAAGTTTAAAATTAAAATTATTCCTACTTACTGATTATTTTTAAATTGCAAAAATGACAGAAACTGTATCAAAATAAAAGGAATAAAAATTCGTGTCTTAGCTATTACTGTAACAGAATTTTCTTGTATATCAACAAGTTTCTTCGATTTCAATGAACCCTCGTTTCCTGAACTTTTGATAGATTATTTTGTCAGGCTATCAGAAGCACGTGAAAAATGATGGCGCTACTACACCCTGCACAAGCTTTTATTTTCCTGCAACGTCGCTTTCTTCATAAACTCAACAGTGTGCATAAAAAATGCAGCTGCACTCTTTTTCTAAATGGAACTGCATGTTATTTTTATGCAGCTCGATCCTTTGAACCATTCTGCGCAAAAACGTTCCGGAGCATAAGGTTAAAAAGACGAAAAATTCCCGTGATATTTCAAATTCAAAAGCGAGATATTTTATGCAAGAATTTGAAATATCTCGTGGATTATTCATTCAATTTTTTCCGGACGATGCAACTTGATACCCTTTTGGAACATTAATAATTTTACGTTAAATAAATCGGGGTACTTATACGAAAATACTGCTATTAACTGAATCTATAAATTAATGTCCGTCACAAAATAATTCGATTATAGTTCATTGGTACTACATCAAGTGGTACACATTTCCTGTGACTTTATCTTAACTGAACATTTAGACCTACAGATATAGGGGTTGTACATCCAAGAAGATATGGAGGGTTTTAAAGATAAGAGGATTTAGAGATTTAAGAATATGAAAAACCTAAGAAAACAGAGATTTTAAGGGGTTCAAGATACAGAAATCTAATACAAGGGTATAGGAATATAAAACTACATAAGGAACATTAAAGAAGAATTAGGTACATAAAGACACGGAAATATCAGAATAGGAACATAAGGATCTAAGTATACAGACACAGAATATGGGAGCATAAGAATGCAGGAATATCAGAAAATAGAAACATCAGGATATAGGAATATCGGAATATCGGAATAGGGGATATAGAAACACATGAACATAGGAATCCGAGTGTCTAGAACCATATTACATCTTGATACGGCGCACGCACACACATGTTGCGCCTTTTTATTACCCTAATTTCGCTAGGTCTACCTCAGTTGCTAGAATCACGCTATAAAGCGACGACTTCCTTAAAAATTGAAGTTATGATTTTTGAGTTGAGATCGGCGAAGGTATCTCGATTTCAACACAGCGGTTAAGGGTTAAATTTCGACAGGTAGAATCAAGCGAGAGGAAGCGAGAGAAGCAGAAGAAGAACAGGAGGCTCCACACGTGTCTGCCCTTCCTGCGTCACACACATTTCCCCAATAGTGGTCGGTCATGTAGCGCAATCTCCAATTCGTCGTTGGTGGCATCCGTCGGTGTTCGTTATCCGCGAGCGTATACATGTTACGGCGAGCACACACACCGAAATCGCACGGAGGGCGCATGTCTGACCGACGACGGCTAAGAGGGTGCGAGCAAGAGGGTGAAACGAGGGTTAGAACGAGACGAAAGCCCCAGTGTTAACCCCCACCTTTGCCTATCGTGGCATCCGCCACTGCCGAGCCCTGGTCACTAGTCCGAACAGTCTACCCCTTGTCACGGCACGTACGCGTAATCTCGTTCCTTCTACTCTTATCCTCTCCGCTTTTCCTGTTGCGCTTCCGAGCGTTATCAATCGACCCGCCGATAAATTCCTGTCGAGTCGCGTGCTTATCGATCTCTCAATTTTTCGATCCGCGATGTTTACGTAGCGAGAACGCGCCAGACTCGAAGCGTGGACCGAGTACGCGCTCGATCTGCGAATTCCGCCCGATAACGCGCGATGTTTCCTCGCGATCGTTCAACGTTCCGCGAGTAAAGCGTCGGGAGTCAACGAGCCGGCGAACGGAGAACGTACTCGAGTGAGATGGAGATCACCTAATGGCAGCGTCCTCCGCAACGCGATCCTCGTGCACGCGGCACGGAAGAAGTTTCAATCGAGCGGATTATCCGAACGTCGCTCAGAAATTAAGTTACGGGGCTGGAAAGCCTGGCGATCGATGCTGCTAGTCGGTCGAGAGGAGAGTGCCTCGACGACCAGCAACCAGACAGAGAGAGAGCGGAATCGAGAGGCGAAAAAGAAAAGCTTCGACGAAGGTGTTTGACGACCTCACGTGCGTCGAGGTTCGCCGAGGTCGTCGACGGTTTCTGGCGGACAGCGACGCTTGACCTTCGACTATGGTTCGCGCGCTGCTACTCGGTCCATCAACCCTCCGACACGCTCGCAGCAAACTTCTCTTGGACTTTCTTCCGCCTTCGTTCGCCAACTTTTTCACGGAATTACAGTTACGTCTCTGAACGGGCCACGATTTGTCTCCTGGCAACACGGCTTCCTCGTGGCAACGACCACGTCGACAGTTCGACGAATGAAGTGTCGGGGGTATTAGGATTTCGAGGATGACCCAATTAACCTAACCGAGGTACGAATTATCTCGTCGAAGCTTCAGGGTTTAACGAGCTGCTCCACGTGTTTCGATGCTCATCCCCGTATCGAGAGTTAATCCGCTCCATTCTGCGTGCTTATCGGCCTGCGAATATTGGTCGTCGAAACGGAAACGTCACGATTAACGCTCGATGACTTAAGACGGAGGACTGGTGCTCCGATGTGCCAACTCGAGAGATGACTTCGAAGGATTCGTGGATAGACTCGAAGAGAACAGACGCCGCGTGGAGGACTCGAGAACTGTCTCTGCTTTGTCGAAAACCGTCGACACTTTGTTGATTAAAACGTCGGGGACGACAGCTGACGGAACGTGGCGTGAAAGCTTGATCCATCTTGTTCACTTTTTGATGAAACGGGTGGACGTTAATCATGAATATTGATGCGAGCGAGTGATCTTTGTTGATCATCCGTGAAAATACGTTTACGTTGATTGCATACAAACACAAATGACTTTGCTCAAGAACGTTCGCAGAAGTCGACTTCAAAGTACCCACGTACCTTTGGCTAAGGAACAAAGAACTTTCAGCAAAAAAAGAAATAACTTTCAGTGGAAGAGAAAGAGCCTTGACTAAAGGGGAAAGAACTTTGTGTAAAAAACAAAGAAACTGGATAAAATACCTAAATTATAACTGTGCGAGAAGTTGCTGTTAATTACAGGAAAAGGTATAGAGAAGACCTGGTGGTATCCACGTGTTGAAGCACGAGTCGTCTGGACTAGGATGAAATTACAGCCTTGAATAAAGTTCAGCTTTCTTCGCGTAGGTGGTGGTGCGTTTAATTTGAGATAGCGTGATCATCGGAAGCGGTGATGAGGAAATTCCATGGTGCAGGGAAAGGAGCTTAAATTGCAAATGCTGCTGGATCGAGGACGCAGTTTCCACGTGGCGTCGGCTGCGTCCCGGATCGGAATGTAATTTTAGCGAATAGATCCCTGGCTGGGTTGAACAGGGATTACACGAGGCCTTGTCTCGAACGCTATGGACATTAATTAGCCGACGATTCATCGTGGGATCAAGGTTAAAGTGATCTCGTATCTTCGAAATGAAGTGAAACTACGATGACGGCGTCTATTTATCTCGGACACTCCCGGCGATACTAGTTCCCTTAAACGAAAATAACTGAAATGATAGAACCGAGAGACATTTGTTAGTGATCAATCAGTGTGAATTCCATTAACTTCCTAAAACGATTGTACAGTGTTCAAAAGACAGCTAGAGTCTAGTACTAGAGAAAAGTACAAGAGTGCTCTTCTAGCATCAGACAATCAACCCCATGGGAAAAATGTCACGATAAGGTCAGGTCCAAGATCGTTAAAGAGGTATATTAGGAGCCACCGGAAGATCGGATCCTAAGTGACCCGTGTTGCGATCACTGAGGCTGAATGATCTGGACAAATCGAAGGCGTAGAAGCTGAGAACGAACGTCGAGGTCACTTATGATGGGCTGCAGACCGGCAGCTAAGTGGAAGGTGGTGGAAGGGTGCGGTCGCGGGCAGCTCGAGTTGACTTCCTCGTCGCCGAGGTCCACCGAGGTGATCGAGCCCGGCAGCGAATCGACGATCGTTCAGAAACGAGAGGATCGTGGTTCAAGCAGCACCGGTGAGACGGAGGAGGAAGAGGAAGAGGAAGAGCTGGCCGGATCGCAGCAGCGGACGTCGAGGTACGACCTGTCGATCGGTGGAAACGAGGCAGAATTCAGCAGATAGCTGCCAAGTGAGAATGCAGAGGTTGCGCTCGACCTTCAAGAGGTCTCGCACCCCGACGGGAGCGGAAATGAAGTCGCAGTCTAGCCTGGAGGTGCCGAAACAAGTCAGATCGGCCTCCTTCGACGAGATCCAACTGGAAGCGAAACGGCAGGACGACATCAGGGACACCAGATCGACCAGAACCACCTCTTCTTCGTCGTCTTCGTGTTCGCCGGCTAGGTCGCAGGACTCCTCGCGCGGAAGACGAGCCTCGACGCTCAGGGTACCTCAACTACAGAGCGGACAACGCTCCAAGAGCTTCGACGTTTGCGAAAGGAGCTATGGCTCGTCTTCTAGTCAACAGTCCCTAGGCAGCATCCGACGCCCGGAGACTCCAACGATTCAAGTCTCGGGCTGCTACCACTGTGCCTGCGTGGAGGAGTACAAGAACCTCTACTCGAGCAGAGATGAAGACGATCTTTCGTCGAGGGAGGACGAGGACGCGGACGAAGGAGACGACACCTCGGAGGACGAGGACTCCGAGCTGATCGACAGGAGCGAAGGCAGCCCGGAGATCAGAGTCACTCTGACCACGTTCACCGAGAAAGATGACGATGTTACGGACGTAACGGTACCCGAACCGACGCTACCAGAAGTCGTTCCTGAAGTCGTGCCAGATGATACGGACATCAGCGATGTCAGAGGTGGATTGTTCCCGGACAGACAACGCAGAAGATCGCTCGCTTCGCCAAAATTAGCTCGTCAGGAGGCCCTCACTTCGTATCCCATCGAACTACCGACGGTAGTCAGCTCGATAGAAGACGAAGAGAAAGTGGACGATGACGACGACGACGAAGAGGTGCCTAATGTAGAAGCCACCAAATATAAGACCGTCGTTAGAGATATCTTTTTGACTGTTCCCGAGTTGAAACGGGATCGTGCCGCCTCTGTGGACTCTTGTTTCAATAATAAAAATGGAAATGGAGGAGACGCCGATACCTTGACCGTTCCTCAACAGAATATACGGTCGAAGAGCGTCGATATCGTTCTGCCTACCGACGCCCAGACGAGGTACACAGCTCTACTGCCCAGCACCGAAGCAACTCGACCTCCAAGAGGGTGGGTACGTCTGGTGAATGGAGCAAGTCTCTTGTTCCGAATATTTTGAATTTTCTGAATGTTTGTTCGTCGCGATGTCTCGTTCTTTCGATGATTGTTCTTGTTTTTTGCTGTTGTTGCCTACTTTTTACTTGGGTTGTATCACGTTCAGGTATTTAAAGTCTGTCGGAAGTATTTCCTCAATCTTCAAATCCGAAAGCTCCGATTTCCAGTATTCTTTCGAAATTCCTAATCATATACCTTCCATATCTTTGAATGACTTGATGTGATACAACCTGGCACGTTGTGTATCGTTGTTGTTGAGTGTTGCTCGATACTTTGACAGTTGCATCTAATATCGCAACAGTCGAATACTAATGTTACTGAACAACTTATTTTGAAATCATCGAATTCAACATGGACATTCATGTTGATTGAAATTTGCAAGTTTTAAGTTCAAAGAGAGATGGTTTGCATACTAATTCCAACAAAATATACTTTAATGCACGTTTGCCTGTGATTAATTTTATTACGATTTAAGAGGGTATACATTGGAACCATTATGGAATTTGAAAGGGTGAGTTTAAATGTCCAACGAGATATTTCTATCATAAAAGATCTCGAATGACGTTTTACCCTCCGTCAAAAATATGTTTTTCCAAGATACTCGAACTCCCAACGAATCGAGCGCCAATTGTTTGCGAGGAACGCACACCGAAATATTCCACCTCGGTATTTTCATTCGACCCTAAAATTCGCTTCTTCGAATTTCAACGAAATTCCCAGTGGGACCGAACCCAAGGATCCTTCAGCAGGGCAAAGTGCGAGGATCGGTTATATTTCTTCCATTGGCAGATAAAAAATGACGTTTTGAAAGGATACTTGAGAACGCAGTCTAAAATTTTAATGTTATCATCCGAACCCCTATATTAGTTTTTTCCCTTAAAATTGCAGTCGTGCTTCAGGTTAATTCAATTTTTAGTTATTAGGTATTTGACATATCTATATATCGATATACGAAAATATAATACACAGTATGTTTATAGTTAAAGTAAATATGCATACATTTCGTCTTTAGATCTTGAAACGAAGTCCACTCTTTTTGAATAATGACATTTTACATATGTATTTCTTGTATAAAGTTTTGCACTCGCAAAGTTTTTGCATCTTTAATTTCCTTTCATCTAAAGTTCGAAAAGTGTGACTTAATACACGTCGGCATCGTGGCTCATATTTCCCATTATTTTTTAATATATCTACTACACGATGCTAGGATGCTTTATGAACGTCTCTTCTATACCCTTCAACCCTTTATTTCACTCACCGAGGCAATATTAAATAACAGTAAATTAAAATATGGTTCACACTTTCTCTGCTTTTAATCATTTTTGATGAGCGTAAATTGTAATTAGAGGAAAAGTTGTGATTTAATTACGGTGAATTTGTCGTGAAGGTATCACATTTTGAACTGTAATTCGTATCATTCCATATCATTAATTTAATATGACACCGCATGAGGTTAATTTGTGTCTGCAGTAGACTTCCGTTATATTGCCATCTTTATTGCGCATTTGTCTGCATAGTTCTGCTATTTTAATACCGTAGAATGCAGAGATTCGGTGACAAATGCAATATGCTATGTTGCCGTGTTGTGCATTGTAATGTCACTACGCGTTAAATCACCAAGGTTTAATATTGCCATGTAAAAATATTTTTACGTATTTTCATGTGTTAGTATTACCAGGTATTTTATAACCACACGTTATATAATGTCTTATATCATGACGCGTTATATTGCAACGTGCTAATTAATAAAATTATATATTACTATCATTAATATTGCCTCGCATTATATAGCCGTGTTATATGGCTTTCCATTATATTGCGAGAATACCGTCGTGTAATATCATTAGACATGATATTGTCACTTGTTATATCGCATTGAATTAGTATTGTTATGTTTAATGTTACCTCGCGTTATATCGCCAAGCATTTTATCGCAATTCGTGAAGTAGAAAACAACCGTAGTTTCATATAAATGCAGAATTAGTTCCAATAATTCTGTCACAACTCCATAAGTGGCGATATAACACAAATGTACAACTGTTACACGAATATTTTCATCTAACCGTAAATATTGCGAGCGTAAACGTCTGAAGGTAAACTTTATAACACGCATGAAACTAGCACTTTTCCAGTACAGAAAACGATCCATTTACCAAATTAACCAAACACACGAGGTACTATTTCATTTATACTACTCGAATAACATGGTTTCTGTTTCAAATCTTTCCGATGCTCGATATTCAAAGGTTTCGATACATAACAGATAGCCGTACACGATGAACACGGAAGAGCTACGTCATTTCGCGTTCTCTTTTCCTGTCTCTCGTTTGACCCAAATAACCATCAATTTCCGTGGGCTAATTAGACAGAAAGCAGACGCGTGAGTTACCGAAAGTAGCCTAAAATTTTTATTAAATCGCCCGAAGGTAACCGAAGTCTAATAATCGTATCGTTGTCGTTCAACTTGAAATTTCATTAGAGGCAATTTCATTTCGCTGCGACTACGATTACGAGCTGATATGGCGTCTTTTGTACGACGGGAACGGTCAGCTTTTTCTATTTCGGGCAGATTAAAGACATCAATGATTGGGGAAAGAGAAGTTTATTAGAATTACTAACTTCTCTTCTTGCCTCGGGAATAACTTGATGAAGAAAACTGAGAGGCCACTTCAGGAAAAAGATGAATAAAAAACTAAACCAATTTGAACGTTCCGTTCCCTTCTTTTTGCAATTTTAAAGACTGCCCGCATTATTATATCAATCTAAGGACATTACCTTACCTAATTTACTAAACCTTTGTAGTACATCGAGTTACAGTATACACATCGTATTGATTTAGAATTTTCAATTTTTCGCATATTTTATATACTGACATTTCTTATACATTGAACATATCAATTTTACTGAGGAATAATGAACATTTTCTTTGAAATTTATATATGTCGTTTTTAACGAATTCAAATTTCCCGCCGTAAGTGTAGCCCTTAACACTTCCCGCCATTTTGTGCGTGAAACGAATAGCAGTCCAAATGTACATTAAACATGAAAATATATGTTTAAACCTAGTAAAGTCATATATTCTTCATTTCTGTCTTTTTAATGAAACTTATTACGCTATTATTAATCGATTATTAGAACATTTTGATAAATGAAGTACTATTAGATGTTTGACACGATAACAGCTCGAGACGTCAATGCTTTAAAACTGAAGTTTCCCGATACCAAGAAATCGGATAACGAGATTTTTATTACCATAGTCGTTGAAGTCGCTACATGGGAACGAGCACAATTTGTCCGAGCTAAAGCTACTCGGATCATTTTTTCGCGTCACGTTCTTCGATATCGTTTTTTCTCCCACTTGGCCGTCTTCTATTCACGTTACGCAATCCATCTTGTAACGAGAATATTAATTAAACCTCCAGTTTCATTTATGATGGTAAATGACGTTTGGTCCCAATTTCACGAATCGTTGAACATCCGAAGAATATTATTCCTGTAATTGTTACCTCATGTTTTCAGCTCTCTTCATTAAACATTTGAAACTGTAACGTCCTGTATTTTTTCATTTTCACATGTGAATATTAATCTTCGTAAACATTCACTGTTATTTCAACATGTTCTCAAATTTCCGTGGATTTTACTTCAACATTTTCTCGAGCCTTCGTTTTAACATTGTCTCGAATATACGTGGATTTTATTCCAACACTTTTGTGAACATCCCCCTATTTTAATATTTTCTTGCGTGGATTTGAAACATTTTCTGAAGTATTCATAAATTTTATTTCCACATTTCCTCAAACACCAAAAAATTGTACTTCGTCTCGAGCATCCAGATTTTGTTGCAACATATGCACATACCTTGACTGCAGTATCGTAGTAAAAATATAAACAATAAATAACGTCGTACCGAGATACAGTGAGAAATGTTTTCATAAATCAAACGTTACACAAGCAGCAAAGGACAAAAAGGGAAGTAAAAATTATTGCTACAGTGACGTAATAGAAATATTCATCCAAACAGAGATGTTACGAAAGTTGTAACGCAGATATAATTCGTTACAGCGAAAGGATTAAACGCTTTTTGCGGTCTTTTATAGTGATTCGATCTTAGAGGTTAAAACCGTAAAAATAAAATTTCCACCGGCAATTTTCTGTTGCGTTTAACCCCGTTCACCGATGAAAACCGCTTGTTACGGTGACCGATTGGTCGTCAAGGAGCGAAACAGGCGGCAATTGAAACGCGTCGAACGTGAAAATTCTCACCGGCTGAGAGAAAATGCAGTCGCAGTTTCACGGCCTCGATCGAGCTATTTCTGGTTCGCTTCTCGGATAACGAACGATCTCGCAATCGAATTACGAACGTCAGGAATTAACGGAGAATGCGATACGAGCGCGTTTCATTCCCGTTCGTCGTCGGTCGAAAGTGCTATTTTCTCGGGGTGAAGAGGGAGAGGAAAAAAAGAGAAGAAAAAAGTTTGTTCTTGTAATTGGAGCCTGCGTCGGTGACTTTATCGTTTAATCGATGCTTTTGATTTATTCCTTTGCACGTGGAAGAGAACCACGGTACAGATCGTAGAGCGACGATCTGTGGATATTTCGTATTTGGGAATGTTGGTATTTTGCCATTTCTGACAATTTGGAAATTTGGGAATTTTTTAATGCGAGAAGATGGTAATTTTGGGGGAGTTTAGAAGATGGAGAGTTTAGAAATTGGGACGCAGGAAAATTCGGGAATTTGGGAATTTGGAATTTAGGGAATTTGGGGAATTTTCGATTTGGTAATTTTAGGATTTGGGGAATTTGGGATTTGGGAGATTTGGAATTTGGGGGATTTGGAATTCGAGGAATTTGGGATTTGGGGAGCTTGGGATTTAGAGAGCTTGGGATTTAGAGAGCTTGGGATTTGGGGAATTTGGGATTTGAGAGATTTGGAATTTGGGGGATTTGGAATTTGAGGAATTTGGGATTTGGGAACCTTGGGATTTGGGGAGCTTGGGATTTGGGTGATTTGAAATTCGAGGAATTTGGGATTTGGGGAGCTTGGGATTTGGGGAGCTTGGGATTTGGAGAGCTTGAGATTTGGGGAGCTTGAGATTTGAAGAATTTGGAATTTGGGGAATTTGGAATTTGGGGGATTTGGAATTCGAGGAATTTGGGATTTGTGGAGCTTGGAATTTGGAGAATTTGGGATTTGGGAGATTTGGAATTTGGGGGATTTGGAATTCGAGGAATTTGGAATTTGAGGAGCTTGGGATTTGGGAAATTTTGGAATTTGGGGAATTTGCGATTTGGGGAATTTGGAATTTGAGAAATTTGGAATTCGAGAAATTTGGGATTTGGGGAGCTTGGAACTCGGGGAATTTGAGATTTGTGCATTTAAGTATTCAAGCATTTATTAATCTGAGCGTTTCGCCATTTAGAGCTCTACCAATTTTGAAATTCAAGAATTTGAGGATCTGTAAATTTGCAATTTTGGAAACTTAAAAATTAAAAATTTCTACACTCCGAGAATTTGATCATTTCTACATTTTAAGGACATAAAAACATAACTTTTCAATTTGAAAACTTGCAGCTTTTTAAATTTCCAAATTTTTAAATTTCCATCCTATGAATTATAATATCTAACTACAAATTTAAAAATTCAAGGTTTTAAAAAATGAGAAGTTTCAAATTCCAGAATTACAAAATCAATCTTTAAAAGTTTAGAAATTCCAGAGTTCAATAATATTAATATTTTATAAATTTTTTCATTTTTATATTGAAATAATTTTCTTTCAAAGAAGAAGCAATATATCACGAATCAACTGTGCTTCTATTATGCTGCATAAAACACGGTTTAATCTACTGCGACAGCGGAACGTCCATTTCGAAAACCATTAATTGCGTTTCATGCTTCAGATGTTTCTTTTAAATAAAATACGGAACAGTGAAATTACGTATCATGTATGTTTGTAAATCATATTTTTTGTGCTTCATGTTTTTACGCGTATAACGAAATTTCTTGTTTATATTTACTCGACTCTCGTATTTTTGTGAGAGCTAAAAAACTTTGTCGATCGATCGCGAAAATCTGTCAGATGTCTGCGCCATGTAGTTAATTCTAAATTTTATGTTTAAACATTTTTAAAACTTTTATTATTTAGCCTTTTTATTTCCAGACATAATTTTATAATCACTTCTGCAAATTAAAAAATTTATCTGAATTTTACATTACAGCTTTATAAAATTAGTAGTAAATTACAAAGTGTTATTTCATAATTATAAAATGTTGCTATTACAATTTTGTAATCATGATTCTTGTTATTATAATTGCAAATTAGACTTTTATATTCAAAATTACAAATTAAAATCACATTTTAATTTGTAAAATCAAAATCACACATAAATAAAATTTCTGTAACCATACATGTAATTCACAATTTAATTATAACTCAAATTACAATTTTCTATTTATAAAAAATTATAATGACAACTACAAAAAATAGTTTTGTAATCATAATGAAAAGTCATAACTTCGTGACCATGTTCACATATCACAGTTTCATAATTATAATTATAAATTGCAAAGTTAAAATTACAATTGTAAATTACAAATGTAAATTACAGTGACCCAAACGCAATTGCAGATAACAATGTTACAATCACAGTTTCAAATTAATCAGGTAGAATGCACGTAATGAATAATAATTAAGTACTTATATTAAACGTTTGTCCCCCGATTGATAATTATTAATTCGTATTGAATTTACTGACACGATGACTTTACAGCAGCTTTAATTCAGATATTTCCAGGAATTTCTTCTAACCGAACAATTCTGCAAAACATTTGACTCAGATATTAAAACATGCATTTAATTATCTTCGTAATACACAGATGTAAACGATCCTTTTAATTTACCATGTTCGAATTCGCTATATTTTCTCACGAAATGGATCCTCCCTTAATCAGGATTCTGCACTCTAATACGACAAGAGTAATGTCCCGTGTACGTTGTTTAATTAACGTGATGTACTGCGTGTTAACGAAGAAGATATTGCGGTAACATTTTCTTGTATCCTCGAAACATCGTTCAACAAGATTTCAAATTCTTCAAGCTCCGTCAACAAAAAACAACCTTTCTATTTAATAAAATTCCCACGTGTTTGCCCCTCTTTATTAAAGTTGCCTTATTTGGAACATTTTTAATTTCACAGTCAGGTACAAATTGCATCAGACCCTTTTATTTCTTTTACAAAACCTTTTATGAGCAACAAATTAGTTCTGCTTTTCCGTTTTCCCGTTTTAACCGGAGATTTTCGAAATTAAAGTTGCTTATATGTGCACTTTTATGTTGAAGATGAAATGGAGGAATAAATAAGTATGTGTTAAGTTACATATATTATGCATATGACATGTGTAATACACGTATGCTATTGTATTATTGTATATTATGTTATAAGTATACAATATGTAGTATATACATATGTTATAGGTATACAATATGTAGTATATACATATGTTATACATTACACACATATGTAAACCAACATGTATTGCATATTTGTTCTATTATATTATACACTACAGATATATGTATGACGTGTACTACACATATGTACTATTATATTATACGTTACACATATGTGTATACCAACATGTGCTACATACATGTACTGTAATATTGTACATTATACGTGTACATATACTAATATACACACATGTACTACATACATGTACGACATCCATGTATTATTATATTATATATTACACACATATGTACATCAATATGTACTACGTATATGGACTATTATATTATACGCTATACATATATGTATATTGACACGTACTACACACATGGAATATTATATTATACATTACACATATGTGTATACCATATGTACTACATATATGTACTATTATATCGTACACTGTACATGTACATATACTAACATCTATTACACACATGTACTACATACATGTATTATTATAATTATACATTACACATATGTGTATACCAACATGTACTACACACCTGTACTACATACATGTACTGCATTATATCTGTACATATATTAACATGAACTACATACATACACTATTATATTACATATCACACATGTCCACATACCCCATACACCTATTCTTCATCTCAACAAAATATAACAAATACTTCTTGACAAAACTCAATGAAATATACAATATGAAATCTGGAACAATTTCGACAGGTTAGTTCCATTATGGAAGCCGTTTCCGGTGTATTCGATACGTTGAAAGAGAAAATTAGCGATTGTTGGCGATAGTTTCGAGTGCAGTAGCGTGACGGGTCAAAATGTTGAGGAACTTGAATGAACTTTTAGTTGTTGAGGATTCGATCGGAACGCAGGCTCCATTCGTCGACAGATTTGATAAATAGAAGGAATTCCGATAACCGGGGAGATGGTCGTTTGAATATTGAGTGGTCTCGAAAGGGCCATAGACTGACGGATCGAATACGCTCCAATTGGTAAATGAAATTTTCAGACTCGGTATTATGGTCTCGTATCCTCGAGAGGATGCTCGTGAATCTTTTATGATCGCGAACCGTTCATTATTAAGGATCTAATTCTACATAACGCGTAATATGTCATAATCAAGGCGCGTTATATTTAGAAAATGTCTGGAAACCGTGTTTCGTGTAATTTTATGGTTGAGTGACACTGAAGGATTGGTGAAACTAATGTCTATTTCACTTCTGGTTATATGATTGCCAGAACAGTCTATTTTTAGTTGTGGTTTGCTTAATGTTCTTTATGCAATTTCGAAGTTCATGAATTTTAGGATTTTTTAATTTTTCGAGTTCTTCAAATTTCTTCAATTTTGCATTCACCTAATTTATCGAAGTTATTGTATTGATTGAAAGTATCGAATTTATGAAGTTAACGAATTTATCAAATTTCCATATTCTCAAATCTCCAACTCCCAAATTTTCCATTTTCCGAATCACCACGTTCCTAAATTCTCCAAGTTTCCAAAACTTCCAATCCTCAAATCTCCAAGTCCCTAACTACCCATATTTCCGAATTTAAAACTTGCGAAACTCTCCTAAAAATGTTAGCAGTCCATAAATTTTTGAATCAACGAATTCCTTCCACGTGATGATTTTCCCTAGGGACGTCTAGCACATCTGGTGTACAAGTTGCACGTAAAAACGTCGTTTCACAATCCCTTTATCCTGTCCCGTTTGACCCAGATACCCGTTAATTTCTGCGGACTAATTATGCGGAAAGCGGAGGTACAACGCATCGCGAATGCAACTTAAAATTTTTATTTAGTCGTCCAAAAGGGGGTTGGGAGTTCAGAGGGTGTGGGGTTGACTATCATCATTAAAGTTGCACGGTGCGCCGCCCATTATACTCCAGCTGGTTTTTTTCAAATTTAAAATGTCCTTGAATTTTTCACCGCACTAGGTTCCCGCGGGAATCCGCGGGATGATATTAACTCCTTCTTTGCTAGCCACATCGTCGGCTGCGAGCGAAAATGGCTTCCGGTTAATCTTGAAGCTTCAGGCGTTCTCGTTGCTTCCCTTCCGTCCTCGCTCGGCAAAACGTTTATTCTTTACAGGTCTCTATAATTGAAACGAGCAATTGCATTTTATCGTTTCAGCCTCTTTTACGGTTGTATGTAAACGCGTGTGTGTTTATCTCCGTTTTTTAATCCGCTTTTGAATAAATTTGTTGTGAATAATGGGCTGCTGTTGGGAAACGATAACGAGAAACTTTGTGTTTATGATAAATAATAATGGAGCTCGGTAACTATAAATAAAAATGAGAGTCATTAACGATAAGTAAAAATGGAGATACGTAATGAAAAATAATAATGGAGATATGTAATGAGGAATAAAAATGAGTATGAGTAATGAAAAATAAAAGTGGAGCTGAGTAACGATAAATAAAAATAAGGGCGAATAATGATAAACAAACATGGGGCTGAGTAATAATACATAAAATGGGAGTGTGTAACTATAAATAAAAATGGAGATGCGTAATAAAAAATAATAATGGAGATGTGTAATGAAGAATAAAAATGAGCATGAGTAATGAAAAATAAAAATAAGGGCGAATAATGATAAACAAACATGGGGCTGAGTAATAATACATAAAATGGGAGTGCGTAACTATAAATAAAAATGGAGATGCGTAATAAAAAATAATAATGGAGATGTGTAATGAAGAATAAAAATGAGCATAAGTAATGAAAAATAAAAATAAGGGCGAATAATGATAAACAAACATGGGGCTGAGTAACAATACATAAAATGGGAGTGTGTAACTATAAATAAAAATGGAGATGCGTAATAAAAAATAATAATGGAGATGTGTAATGAAGAATAAAAATGAGCATGAGTAATGAAAAATAAAAATAAGGGCGAATAATGATAAACAAACATGGGGCTGAGTAATAATACATAAAATGGGAGTGCGTAACTATAAATAAAAATGGAGATGCGTAATAAAAAATAATAATGGAGATGTGTAATGAAGAATAAAAATGAGCATGAGTAATGAAAAATAAAAATAAGGGCGAATAATGATAAACAAACATGGGGCTGAGTAACAATACATAAAATGGGAGTGTGTAACTATAAATAAAAATGGAGATGCGTAATAAAAAATAATAATGGAGATGTGTAATGAAGAATAAAAATGAGCATGAGTAATGAAAAATAAAAATAAGGGCGAATAATGATAAACAAACATGGGGCTGAGTAATAATATATAAAATGGGAGTGTGTAACTATAAATAAAAATGAGGGTCATTAATGATAAATAAAAGTGGAGGTCATTAACGAAAAATAAAAATGGAGCTGAGTTACGATAAATAAAAATAAGGGGTAATAACGATAAACAAACGTGGGAGTGAGTAACAATAAATTGAAGTGAGGGTGAGTAACTGTAAATAAAAATCGGACTGAGTAACGATAGATAAAAATAGGGGTGAAAAACAAAAATGGGAGTTAGTGATAATAAATAAAAATAAAAGTGAATAACGATAAATAAAAATAGGGGTATGTAACGAAAAATAAAAAAGGAAATAAATAAGTCATATAGGAAATAAATAAGTCAAATAAATAACGTCATATATAAGTCTGTACTTATATAAGAAATAATTATATAATTATATATACCGAAGAAATAATTGGGATGAGTTGCAAAAAATAAAAATGGGAATGAATACATAAAGAGAAGGATAAGTGCATACAGAGAAATAATGGGGATAAGTAATTATAAATACAAATGTGCGTGAGTGACGAAAAATAAAAATGGGGGTGGATAATAAAAAGTAAAAATGAATTCTGGGTAACGGAAAATAAAAATGGGGGTGGGTAATGAAAAATAGAAATGGGAATAAATAAATAACGTCAGATATAAGTCTGTACCTGAGAAATAATGGGGATGAGTCACGAAAAATAGAAATGGGAATAAATAAATAAAGAGAAGGATAAGTCCACACAGAGAAATGGGGACAGGCAACGATAAATAAAAAGACGACTAACTCTCTACCTGAGAAATAAACTAACTCGACTCCATTTTTGTTGCATATAAAAAGAAGCAAAAAAATAAAAACATTGAAATAGTTACATGAAAATTGATTAATTTTCTACATCTTTTCTACAGCCACTCCTCGGGCGTAGAATTATGTCCGAAGTTAAATCGCATGACAATGATTTCTAGATGTTAAATATGAATATAATCTATGCGTTTAATAATTACACTAATTATGGTTAGTTGAACTCGTATTTCTAATTCAGTGGAGTTAAATGAAGTTTACCCAAGTTTGATAGAGAATATTCTGCTCGTGTATCTTTCGCTTATGATTGTTTAATAGAGCATTTACAGAGGTTTGTATAAACTTTGTCAATTCTGTGTTAATGTGTTATAGTGTACTGTTCGGCTATATTAATATTTATAAGCTTCTATGGTGTTTTGAAAATGTGTTGAACAAGTTACATTTGAAACTATGTACTTCTGGTTTTACTAATGTTATACTACTGTGCTGTACTGTACTATGCTATTATCTTGTTTCTATACTTTACTATTCTATGGTTTCTCTTTTATTATTCAACCCTTCTTTTATATACTATTTAAAAATAACAAGAGCTTTCCTATTATATACTATTAAATTTTGTTTAAAAAATAACAAGAACTTGCTCATTATATACTATTAATTTCTATTTAAAAAATAACAAGAACTTCCTCATTATTACTATTAAATTCCATTTAAAAAATAATGAGAACTTTCTCATTATATACTATTAAATTCTATTTAAAAAATAGCAAGAAAATATAAGATCTTTATAATAAACTTCTAATAATTATAATTTATAATAATACAAAGTACAACATTTAATGTGACTTTCTACAATAAGTCAAGCTTAAAATTTATCAAAATATTATTTTATTTTAATTTGAGCAAATGCATGTCGAGATAAAAAAAGAAAATAGACATACGCTTGAATGTTTCGATGGCAGCTAACAAAATTCCGCATCGTAATTCGAAATATCGAATTGTTTAAACAGCTTCTTAATTCTTTTTAATTCCTCTGTCGAGACTCGTCCGCGTGTTCTATTATACGAATGATAAAATTGGAACGGGAAAAGAAAAAAGAGTTTCGTGGATAGTCTCGCTACTATTCCCAGTGACGCGCATTGTTCCCGTCCTAATAGAATTTCTGTAGAGGAATTAACGTCAACTGCAACAAGCACAGACCGGATATCGAAGTGTCAGCCTGTAATCGAGTGTCTTGCGGTTTCAGAGGGAGAGAAGAGGGTGGAACGAGTGGTGGCCACCGTGAACCCCGATCAACCCCCGATTGGGGTCCTGGTGCACTTAATGGGGAACATCTTTGGGTACCGACGTCGGCTTCTGGGGATTTTTGTTATGTCAATGACTGCTCGGTAAGTGACTTTGTGTTCTTTCGACTCTAATCTTGGAACTTTGGGGGATTTTTACATTTTGGGGTCTCTTGGGATTTTATGACTTCAAGATTTTGAGTTCTGTTGCAATTCTGCAATTTTAAAATTGTTAAACTTGGGCCTTTGAGGCTTTGAAAGTTTAGTTTCACATTTTAAAATTGTGGAAGTTTCAGACTTTTTAGATTCTGAAATTTTGAAACTGTAAACTATTGAATCTTTGGTAAGTTTAAAAGTTTAGTTTCACATTTTAAAATTGTGGAAGTTTGAGACTTTTTAGATTTTGAAATTTTGAAACTGTAAACTATCGAATCTTTGGTAACTTTGAAAGTTTAATTTCGCATTTTAAAATTGTGCAAGTTTGAAACCTTCCACATTCTTAAATTTTGAAACTGCAAACTATTAAATCTTTAGTAACTTTGTATTACAGAAGTAAATACAAATAAAGAAAATCATTGACTAAATAGAATTATCAGTTCCTTATTTTTCAATCTAAAAGTTGCAATCAACTGTCGATTCGTTGAAAGTTCGAAAAGTTTTCCTTCAACGCAAGAACATATTATGTCCTAATCGAAGAAGAGAACCGATGAAAGGAAGCCATTAAAAACAGAACGGATGAAGTTTGATAATAACAGGGAACACGGTATCAAACGATCCATCAAATCTGCCCATTTGTGCGGGTACATACAAACGTAGAGATAGAATAATCTCTCGCAATTGTATCAGAAATAGAATTTCATGAAATACGTGGCATCGTCGGAAGGATCGATTAAACATTACGTTAATCTGTTAAATAATTATTGCTTTCGGTAATGGGTAAATAATTACTATTTGACGTTTCAATTCGGCGGCCATTACGGTTTTTACTGCGTTCGTTTCATGAACACCTCAGTAATTAATCTCTGCATTATTTGTTTTAAATTCTTTTGTGTATATCGTCAATACAAAATTCCCATCAATTTCGAAATCTAAAAATTCTTAAATGTTCAAGCTTCGAAAATTTAGTTCCAAAATTCCCTAATTCCAAATTTTCTAGTTCCAAATTCTCTAGTTCCTAAATTCTCTCGTTCCAAGATTCCCTAGTTCCAAAATTCCCAAGTCCCAAATTATCTAGTTCCAAAATTTCCTAATTCCAAATTTTTTAGTTCCAAATTCTCTAGTTCCCAAATTTCCTAGGTCCAAGATTCCCTAGTTCCAAAATTCCCTCGTCCCAAATTATCTAGTTTCAAAATTTCCTAATTCCAAATTCTCTAGTTCCCAAATTCCCTAGTTCCAAGATTCCCTAGTTCCAAAATTCCGTAGTTCCAAAATTTCCTAATTCCAAATTCTCTAGTTCCCAAATTCCCTAGTTCCAAGATTCCCTAGTTCCAAAATTCCCTCGTCCCAAATTATCTAGTTTCAAAATTTCCTAATTCCAAATTCTCTAGTTCCCAAATTCCCTAGTTCCAAGATTCTCTAGTTCCAAAATTCCGTAGTTCCAAAATTCCCTAGTCCTAAATTACCTAGTTCCAAAATTTCCTAATTCCAAATTCTCTAGTTCCCAAATTCCCTAGTTCCAAGATTCCCTAGTTCCAAAATTCCCTCGTCCCAAATTATCTAGTTTCAAAATTTCCTAATTCCAAATTCTCTAGTTCCCAAATTCCCTAGTTCCAAGATTCCCTAGTTCCAAAATTCCGTAGTTCCAAATTTCCCTAGTCCTAAATTACCTAGTTCCAAAATTTCCTAATTCCAAATTCTCTAGTTCCCAAATTACCTAGTTCCCGAATTTCCTAGTCCTAAATTCCCTAGTTCACAAATTCCCTTGTTATATCCTATCCGATGTAGCAGGTGGAAATATAACCGTGAGGGAAAAAGGTTGGGTCCTAGTTCCGATTACAAGAGGTGCAAAGGAAAATAACTCGATTTGTGCTGATTTGATAAGTATAAAACGTATATTTAACGAAGTAACTGCAGTGGAGTACTTTACGAGAGAGTCTCTTCGTTCGGTCTTGATTAGGGTTAGGACTTTTGTCCTGAAGGGAAGGGAGATTCTTGGTAGGTAAGCAGGAAAGGGCAGTCGAACTGTGGAAATAGGATTGTACAGTTCTTGCATATTCTTATCATAAAGTTACACTTATGCTATTTGCTTATAATGAAACGATTACAGTAATAATAATATTAGTACGCATAATAATAATAATAATGACGATGATAGTAATAATAATAATAATAATGATTACAATAATAACTAATGACGACGGAGTGAGTAGGATATAACATCCCTAGATTTCAAATTTCCTATTTCTCAAATACCCTAGTCTCAAGTTCCTTAACTCCTAATTCCCTAATCTGCAAGTTCTCTACTCCCCAAATTCCCTAATTTCGAAATTCCTAGATTTCCAATTCCCTAATTCCAGAATTCTCGGATCTCCAAATTCTCTTATTACCAAATTTCCTACTTCTAAAATTCCCTATTCTCAAATTTCTAAATTAAACCTTGACATTCCGAAAATTCCGAATCGAAACATTCTGCAGTTTCCAAATATCCATTACGCGAAATTCTCTAGTTTCCATATTCGCACACTATCGTATTTACAGTGAACCTAATGCTGTCAAAATGTCAATACCGGCACTGTATACCTTCGTACCTAAAATATTGACTAAATGTACTTATCGATCGTCTAAGGTCTCCATAATTGCGTACCGGAAACAGCACTAATCTTGTTAATTGTCACCGTTTCTCGTTAAATCGAACTCGTCGCGGGGATTCAATTCGGAAGGAGCACAAAGCAAAACGAAGCAACAAAATGGCGAAAAAAAGTACACGGACTCTTTCACATTTTTCTTCACGTTCAGAACGACATCCCATTTTCGCCAATTTGTTCCCCGTTTACCTGGAAATACGGTCGCGAGAAAAACGAAGGTGCTAAAACGGTTTTTAATTACTTCGGCGACATTTTATATTTAGCGGCCTGCCGTCAGACATTTTATAAGACCCCACTCCAATTACTTCGTATTTATTCAACTTTTAATTACGATTCTATTCAGACGTAAACTACAGCTTCTTGCTAATTACAATCTCTGTTTACTTGCACAACAAACTTTTATTCGCGCAACAAATCTGTCTCGAGTCGTATAACGAAGTACAGAACAACAGTAATTCTTTGGTAGCTTGAAAGTTAGCAGAGATTTATCAATCACCTTTTTATGCATCCTTCCGATGGATTCCACGTAATTTACCGACGGTGTCTGATTCAGTTTAGTTGGATGATAAACGAACTCGAAGAATCTTATGCATTATTCAGCGCGTCTCGTGCCATAGAAAAAATATACTTTTTGCGAACAACTTATTATAGCAGATACATTAACCTTTAAATGTTGTGAAGATACTCAATCTTCGAGCTGACTTTTAATACGTGTTCGATAGACGTTAACAAAAAGCTTGAAGGAAAGAGGAAAGCTTGAATATGTAACTGATATTTATTATACATATTTAACAATTTCTTAAATTATCTGTCTGTCATAAAACATATTTTTGTAGTTTTGTATTTTCAAATTTTTTAATTTTCATACCTATATTATCCTCTATTTTTGATATCTAGTCAGGACTGTAATTTTATAAACATTCTTCTTCAATTCACTCGAAGTTAAAAATAATAAAACCATACATCTCTATGTTTTTCTCCATCACGTCTATAATCCTCCATTTTTAAATTCAAGTTAAAACAAAAATTGTATGAACGTTCTTTTCTAATCCACTCGAAGTTGAAAATGATAAAACTACATATCTCTATGTTTTTCTCCATCACATCTATAATCCTCCATTTTTAAAATCAAGTTAAAACAAAAATTGTATGAACGTTCTTTTCTAATCCACTCGAAGTTGAAAATAATAGAACCACATATCTCTATGTTTTTCTCCATCACATCTATAATCCTCCATTTTTAAAATCAAATTAAAACAAAAATTGCGTAAATGCTCTTTTCTAACCCACTCGAAGTTGAAAATAATAAAACCACATATCTCTATGTTTTTCTCCATCACGTCTATAATCCTCCATTTTTAAAATCAAGTTAAAACAAAAATTGCGTAAATGCTCTTTTCTAATCCACTCAAAGTTAAAAATAATAAAACCACATATCTCTATGTTTTTCTCCATCACATCTATAATCTTCAATTTTTAAAATCAAATTAAAACAAAAATTGTATAAACGCTCTTTTCTAATCCACTCGAACTTGAAAATAATAAAACCACATATCTTAACATTTTTCTCCATCACGTCTATAATCCTCCATTTTTAAAATCAAGTTAAAACAAAAATTGCATAAACACTCCTCTCTAATCCACTCAAAGTTAAAAAGAATGGAACATCCCTAACGCCGTAAATTGTACCGAACCGTTTCATCAATTTTCAAAATGGCCGCCGGAAGACGAACGATCCGAAGATGCAAGTGCAAACTCCGTAACGTCAGCCCGAAAATATCGTGTCTAGCAGATAATAAAAGATGCACGTTGTCGGACGACACGCCGCGAAAAAGTATTTTCAGGCTGGCACAGTTATAGAACTCTACTTCTTTATCTTCTTTTTCTTCTTCTTTCAGCTATTCATCGCTACTTTCATAGACACCATTTTTCATGCCGGGAGACGTTGCGTTTTTTATTCGCTCTTCGAACGCTCGTATCTTCCAGAAACATGTCTCACGGATCCATACTTACCGACCATTTTCTTTCACGCTTTTATTTCCACGGTTTTTACGATTATTGCCAGGTCGCTACTTTGTTACGTTCTCTAACTAGCTTTCCATTCTTTTCTTTATAACGTTGTGCGGGAAAAAGGGGAAAGTCGAGGGATGGAATAACGTCAGTGATTGCTATGAGTACATTAGGTCTTGTTATATCACCGCCGACGATATTTATTAAATAAACTAATTTAGAAAGTTGAAAGAATTTTTGAATTTTCGAAGTTGAATGCAAGAAAGAAATGGAGGGTTGGAGAATTGATAGGATGGTTTGAGAACGTAATTTTAGCGAATTATATCAAATTTCAAAGTTATTGTAACTTTTATGTATTGTAAACTTTGCAAGCTTAAAATTTAGATAATCCGTAAACACAGATCTCCCTAAATTCTCAAATCCTCACACGGAGTCAGTTATCAAAACTCACCCCGCGAAAAAACTGTGTTGTCACAAAACACGACTGAACGTTTAAAAACTGATTTCTTAACTAAAACTTTGCAGCCGCATTTCATTTTTAATTACAACGCGAAGGTGGTTAGTTGCGTTTAACGGTGAAAGGTTAATTATACTAGACAATTAAGTCATTCATTCGTTAGGTAACTAATCTAAGATCTACAAGGAACGTTACGTATTATAGGAGAAAATCTAATTAGAAAAATTCTGAGCGATCGTTCCCAGAAGATTGCTTTATTAACTTCTTTTTTTAAGCGAAACTTGTATCTGTTCAATTAAGGTCGTGTTTCCCCGAGCGAATATTTTCACGAAAAGTTCGATCCGAAACGTTCTTGGTAATAATACGCAGATTGTTATAATTACTGGTTATATGTTACGTTATTAAGCGTAATAACAATTTAATTCGAGGACTTTTTATCAGACGGATTCTGTTTACGTCGAAATGTTTTCAAGTTCTTTGACTCGTCTTCAATGAAACGCCAGCTCATTAATGTAATGCGATTCATTGATTTTACGCGCTACACCGAAACCAATTATAGTGTATTAATTGATTTCCGAGAATGTATACGCAATATCTATTTTTACGACCGTGCTGCGGACGAAAATAAACATTGAACCCTTAAGTAGTCGTATATAGGGTTACAAAAACATTATTTTAGAGTAGTCGAGACCATTCAACGATACTTTGACAGAAGAGATGTAGTCATCGTCTGAATGATTGATGATACTCAATCTAGTCATTAATATCAATAAAATTTTTTATTCGGCATTTTGCATAATGTTATTGATAGTATGGTGTTTTTAGTTGATGAGAACATTTATAAGGACACGTAATTAAAAATAATTACGGATGACAGTAGTAGAATATTATTCTTGCGATGTTGGTGATTAATAGACTTTCAACATTTACAGTTATTTAGTTGGAATATTTCTAGTTTTTCAGATATACAATTCTACAAATTTACAATTTACTAGATTCACAAATTACTGAATATCTTAGGTTACGAGTTGTTGCATCCACAAATTTATAAATTTTCAAATTCTCTAGCTTCCAAATCCTAAAATACCCAAACTCCATATCCTCATTTTCACAGTCTGCAATTTCCATTTCTCCAAATTCCAAAATACTCAAACTCCATATATTCGATTCCACAGTCTGCAATTTCCATTTCTCCAAATTCCAAAATACTCAAACTCCATATATCCGATTCCACAGTCTGCAATTTCCATTTCTCCAAATTCCGAAATACCCAAACTCCATATCCCCATTTCCACAGTCTGCAATTTCCATTTCTCCAAATTCCAAAATACTCAAACTCCACATTCCCGATTCCACGTTCTGCAATTTCCATTTCTTCAAATTTCAAAATATCCAAACTCCACATCCCCGATTCCACGCTCTGCAATTTCCATTTTTTCAAATCCCAAAATATCCAAACTCTATATCCCCAATTCCACAGTCTGCAATTTCCATTTCTCCAAATTCCAAAATATCCAAACTCCACATCCCCGATTCCACGCTCTGCAATTTCTATTTCTCCAAATTCCAAAATATCGAAACTCCATTTATCCGATTCCACAGTCTGCAATTTCCATTTCTCCAAATTCCAAAATACTCAAACTCCATATCCCCAATTCCACAGTCTGCAATTTCCATTTCTTCAAATTCCAAAATACCCAAACTCCATATCCTTAATTCCACAGTCTGCAATTTCCATTTCTCCAAATTCCGAAATACCCAAACTCCATATCCCCAATTCCACAGTCTACAATTTCCATTTCTCCAAATCCACATGTCCCCTAATTACAAACGTACTAAATCCACAAATCTCCATAACCTACACTTAGAAGATACACAGTTGTTCAAATTAAGCTACAGATTCCTGCACCCCCAAATTTACAAATTCTCACAGTCTCCCCAAAATTTGAATATTGCACCATCATACACCCTTACAATTCTATAAACACCCAACGTTAATAATATCTGCAGCCAGACCAAACCGCTTCCAAATTTGCCCGATCCTTCGTTCCACGTTAAACACGTTCGTTCAACTTTGAAATCAGAGGGAATCTGAACTGCACGATAATGTAACCAGCAAAGTTACGCTCGGCAATATAGCCCACCGCATACATGTGTCTGTATGTGCGTGTGTGTTAATAACGGAAATTGGCAATCTACGGAAACACTTTGTCCGGGTATAAAAAGAAAATTATCGGGCATGCCTCGATTACAGGCTATTGCGATGAAGCTGAACAACGGGTGGGAGGGTAGCAATTTTCCCTGTGGCAGCGTGTCTACCAGGGCAAATATTTTTGTAACTAGTTTGCATGACACGAAATTAGAAATTGCATCAAAGCTTGTTGCTAGCTGCTAGGAATTTTGCGTGCCACCTGCATCGTGTCCGTTCCGATTTTTCGTGTATCGACGAGAAACAACCTGGACGTGCTCGTTTCGCGGAAATTCCTCTTTTCCTAGGAACAGGCGTCGCACGAAGGGATGAAAAATTTGTCGGGGTCAACTAAAGCGGAGAACGGTTACGTGTTCTACGGAGATTTCGTGTAATTTTACATGAACTTTACGTGCTAATTTTTTTGGGATATTGTGCTGGAGAATGTGCTAAGGGGGTAGTTTATTAATATTCTTGATTTGATATGTCTAAGAGGTGTTAGGATAAGATTCAAGTCGCACTCTAAGAAAATTTAATGAGTATTTAGCAAATATGCAAAAACTATTTGCTATTTGATTCTAGTGTAAATATTGTCTTTATTTATTAGAACAATTCTGAATAATCTTTGTGTTGTCATATAAATTAATCCTGATGTAGCTGTAGTATCATAACACTTCAAATATAGAACAGGTACGATTTAAGCAACCTTATCT
Organism: Megachile leachella; assembly: GCA_963576845.1. Taxonomy (NCBI): domain Eukaryota; kingdom Metazoa; phylum Arthropoda; class Insecta; order Hymenoptera; family Megachilidae; genus Megachile; species Megachile leachella. Next base: position 5,933,772 of record OY756254.1, on the reverse strand, counting down.
TACTAATTGACAAGTTTTGTCGTTTCAAAATAGTCATTTTTATAGTAATTTTTAACAATGTTGTGTCAGAAGTTGTTGAATCTTTGAATTCGAAAATTAAAAAATTTAAAGATACTTTAATTTTCGAATTATGCTTAACCTCTTTCCGTGCCATTTATTTAATAGACGTGTCAGTCAAGACTAACTATTCAGGGCTATAACATTAAAACGAACAAAGAAAATTAAAATGCTGTGAATATTTTATATTCAGGGATCCTTGATAATGCAACTTATAGATGGACTTAAATTTCAAGTTGAAGAATGTTCAAAGTTTGAGTAAGGTTTTTCACATTTGAGCTGTAAGCGTGTCACGAGTGAGATTCGTCAAAGTACGGGAAGGGGTTAATGAAATATGGTATGGATATTAAACGAATAAAATTATTAATATAAATACTGAATAATAGAAATTAACGCTTGTAACTTTTAAATAAACTTTATATATTTATAATTATGTCCTGTAATTCCGCAAATCTCAAAATTTTCCCCATTTACTTCACAACGCCGCAAATCTAAAAATTTCCACTCTTCCCTTTGCAATTCCCAATTTGCAATTTCTACAATTCACTCTCGCAAGTCTCCCAATTTCCAAATTTACACAACTTATCTCGCAGTTCTCTAAATTTTAAAACCTTCACTGTCCCTTATCCCGAAATTTCCACATGCACCGTCAGGGGTGAAATTAAATTCAAGTTTTCGCGGCGCTTGCACATCCTGACAGTGCAATTCCGACGCAGTCCCGCGAAAATAAACATGTATCGATTTTCTCGCGGCGGAACATGCTCGGCAACGAAATTATTCGAAACGTTTAAGAATCAAAACCGTGCTCCGTGATATTTCAACCGAGGGACGGATGTGTTCACGCTCGATGAAATTCCGTGCAACGATATTCTCGAATATTAAATACGCCGGGTTTCGCTTTTATTCATTAATCTTTTTTCCCTCTGTGCATCGTTGAGGTAGAGCGATATTACTCGTTTCTCTTATTTCTCCGACCTGCTTATATTCTCACTCTTCTTCAGGCAATTTTATAAACTTCCGCCAGTACCGAGGGCAAATATTATTCCCTTTCTCTGCGTCTTTCATTACCTCCTATTCGATAGAATACGAATTACTTTTATAAAAGTACATCGTCGTAAGATCAAACATATTTGCAATTTCCTACGATTTCAATGTGGAAATTTAATGCTCCTTTGTGACGGAGAAACGTTTGTTCTGCACCGGACACGGAATTTGTTTATTCATAGAAATACTGTGCCTTGTGTTTGCTGCCATTTTTGCTGCACTTTGTCTGAAGATTATTCATGAAAATAAAAATAAGCGAATAGTTAGTTGGTGCTTTTAGGTCAAACGTAGTAAACTCCCGTTATATTGCCGTTTATAGAACCTTGGAATAGCAGATGCACCGATTGGTTAATAAAATTAAAATTAGTGTAAAATTTTTAATTCCTAAATTTAGAAAATTATAAACTCAAAATTACAAAATTACAAGATTACAAAATTACAAAATTACAAAATTACAAAATTACAAAATTACAAAATTACAAAATTACAAAATTACAAAATTACAAAATTACAAAATTACAAAATTACAAAATTACAAAATTACAAAATTACAAAATTACAAAATTACAAAATTACAAAATTACAAAATTACAAAATTACAAAATTACAAAATTACAAAATTACAAAATTACAAAATTACAAAATTACAAAATTACAAAATTACAAAATTACAAAATTACAAAATTACAAAATTACAAAATTACAAAATTACAAAATTACAAAATTACAAAATTACAAAATTACAAAATTACAAAATTACAAAATTACAAAATTACAAAATTACAAAATTACAAAATTACAAAATTACAAAATTACAAAATTACAAAATTACAAAATTACAAAACTAGAAAATTACAAAACTAAAAAATTACAAAATTATAAAATTACAAAATCACAACGTTACAACGTTACAAAGTTACAAAATTACAAAATTACAAAGTTACAAAATTACAAAGTTACAAAATTACAAAATTACAAAGTTACAAAATTACAAAGTTACAAAATTACAAAGTTACAAAATTACACAGTTACAAAATTACAAAGTTACAAAATTACAAAGTTTCAAAATTACAAAGTTACAAAATCACAACGTTACATTACAAAGTTACAACATTACAACACTACAAAACTACAAATTTGCAAAGCTACAAAACTACAAACTTACAAAACTATAAAACTACAAAATTCATAAATGATCTTCGAAATCATTCTCCAATCAGAAAACAATAACACACTGTAACATCAATTCCCAACTAAAAAAAATATACCACGCGCCAATATAAAGGAAGATTATTCCATTAACTTTTACGTTACATTTTATTTATTGTATAATTACCGTTTGCAACATATTCGATCCAGAAACAAAGTCAGTCCTCAATTTTCTCGTCGTTTTATCTTGCAGTCAATTCATTGTATACATCAACATGTTTTCCTGTTTTTTGCTTTATTGCAACTCTGTTTTTCAATCACTAGATTGTAGTTACACAACAACGATATTCTTTTTTTTTTTAATTTATCTGCCGAATTTTATTTCGTTGCAAACGGTGCTGATATTGATACAGCATGTTTGTATTTTCTTTGAACAGATTTGGTTGGAAGCAATCGTCGCTCCATTTATACGAACGTGCATGTTTGCTCGGTTCTGGAATTGCGCGTTTGTTAAATTTTGGAGGGCAGGAACGAGGTTTGATTTGGGAAATGGTGACATTTTGGAAAATTGAGAAAAGGTGACATTTTGGAAAATTGAGAAATAGTGAAATTTTTGGAAAATTGAGAAATAATGAAATTTTTGGAAAATTGAGAAATAGTGACATCATTGGAAAATTGAGAAATGGTGATATTTCTTGAAAATTGAGAAATGGTAATATTTTGGAAAATTGAGTAATAGTGACATTTTTGGAAAATTGAGAAATGGTGATATTTTTCGAAAATTGAGAAATGGTAATGGTGACATTTTGAAAAATTGAGAAATGGTAATATTTTGGAAAATTGAGTAATAGTGACATTTTTGGATAATTCAGAAATGGTGATATTTTTCGAAAATTGAGAAATGGTAATGGTGACATTTTGAAAAATTGAGAAATGGTAATATTTTGGAAAATTGAGTAATAGTGACATTTTTGGATAATTCAGAAATGGTGATATTTTGGGAAAATTGAGAAATGGTGATATTTTTCGAAAATTGAGAAATGATGACATTTCGAAAAATTGAGAAATGGTAATATTTTGAAAAATTGAGTAATAGTAACATTTATGGAAAATTGAGTAATAGTGACATTTTTGGAAAATTGGGAAATAGTGACATTTTTGGAAAATTGGGAAATAGTGACATTTTTGAAAAATTGAAAAATGGTGATATTTTTCGAAAATTCAGAAATGGTAATATATCGGAAAATTGAGAAATGGTGACATTTTTGGAAACTTTGAAAATTTGAAGATTTTTGAAAGTTTTAATTTATGAATTTTTTAGATTTGCAGATTTTGGGGAATTTGGGAATTGAAGAATTTGAGATTTGGGGAATTTGAGGTTTAGGAAATTTGAGATTTAGGGAATTTGGAATTTGGGGAATTTGGAATTTGAGAAGTTTTAAATTTGGTGAATTTGGAATTTGGGGAAATTGGAATTTGAGGAAATTGGAATTTGGGGAATTTGAAATTTGGGGAATTTGGAATTTGGGGAAATTAGAATTTGGGGAAATTGGAATTTGAGGAATTTGGAGAATTTGGAATTTGGGAAATTTGGAATTTGAGAAATTTGAAATTTGCCTAATTTGGAATCTGAGGAAATTGAAATATGGCGAATTTGGAATTTGGGAATTTTGGGATTTGGTTAAATTGGAATTTGGAGAATCTGGAATTTGGAATATTTGGAATTTTGAGAATTAGAAATTTTCTTAATTTGGAATTTAGAGAAAACCTTACATTCAGATCCAATCCTCACTATTCCAAAGCCTAAAACCCATCACATCTCTTTTAATCAAAAGAGTTTCACTGTTATACCTTTCAAGCAACACTTTCCGCGACTCCAGTCGCCAGACAAAACACGCAGCTAAATGAGAATTACTTCGCAAATTTACCTATCGCGACGTACGAAAATGCGAGACGTTACTTGTCGTCGATCAATCATCTTAATAGCGTTCGCAGCGTAGGATCAAGCTTCTCCGAGCAAAAAACAGACGGTCTACAGACCGTCGGAACGAGGTGAGAAAAGAGTGAGCTACGCGACCAGCGGAAAACTTAAATGGAAAACTCAACGGATGAACGGCTACCGATTTATCAAAGTCCCGAGTTACCGATAGAATCAATCTTCGTTATGGTACATGGAATTGCTCTCGACGAGCAGACAAAAAAACGTCTGGTCGCATCGTTAACAGCCCGTGAGATTTATTTATCGCGTCGAAATTGCTCTATCGTTTCAAACACGTTTACTGACTTGCACGCAACGTGCAATCACTGCAATTTTAGATTTTAAATCTTTTATCATACAATACTTCTGAAGTTTGTTGAAATGTTTCTAAAGTTTGACTCTATATTTTGGAAACTGTTTTAACGACCCTTGAGGGCGGTTGTGTTAATCAGAAATAATTATTGTAGGAAGGAAGATGAAATTTTAGGTATATTTTGGGTTGGAAGATCCTTGAGTATGCAAATTGGTGTTAAATTACAGATTCAATCTGCAAATGTAATTTTAGTGTTGTTGAACTGTAGTGTGCGTCACGAGTGCGTCGCCGTAATTCAAGGGATGGGAAGTCAAATGATTATGAGAAATTAGGTTGTAGAAAATTCTCACGTCCTCAAATTCCCACATTTTCAAATTCCAAACTCTCCAAATTCCTACATTCCCAAATTCCGACGTTCCCAAATTTCCACTTCTCCAAATTCCAAACTCTCCGAATTCCTACATTCCCAAATTCCCAAATCCCGAAATTTCTACGTCTCCAAATTTCCACGTCCCCAAAACCCTACATCTTCGAATTCGCACATCCCCAAATTCCCACGTCCCCAAATTCCTACATTTTCAAATTCCAAACTCTCCAAATTCTTACATTCCCAAATTCCGACGTTCCCAAATTTCCACGTCTCCAAATTCCGACGTCCACAAAACCCTACGTCCACAAGTTTCCACGTCCCCAAATTCCAAACTCTCCGAATTCCTACATTCCCAAATTCGCACATCCCCAAATTTCTACGTCTCCAAATTTCCACGTCCCCAAAACCCTATGTCTTCGAATTCGCACATTCCCAAATTCCCACGTCCCCAAATTCCTACATTTTCAAATTCCAAACTCTCCAAATTTCTACATTCCCAAATTCCCACATCCCCAAATTTCCACGTCTCCAAATTCCGACGTCTCCAAGTTTCCACGTCCCCTAAACCTTGCTCTTCCAAATTCTTAGGACTCCAAACTCCCTCGTCTTCAAATGCCTACATCCCCAAATCCCTACCTCCCCAATGTTACGCGTCGGGTCAAATGTTAGCTTTTTATATTTGTTGTCGAAGGTTGTAAATCTCCGATGACCCATGGCGTTTCCACAACTTGTTACGGTGGTGGAATTATATGTAGAATTATTCTTGTAGTCGAATTTATACAGTAGTTCAGAGTCCTCCACACTGGTGTGTCCAAGTCAGCGAAGGATGTAGATCATCATTCCACTACTTATGTATTTCAACAGGAGTAATCTAAGACTGATTTCGATGGATGGTATTCTAAGACTGATTCTTTCTCAAAAGGAAGGTGCTCTAAGACTGACTCTTTCTCAAAAGGAAGGTGCTCTAACTAGTCGCCTCTAAAAAGCCAGAAAGGAAAACTACGTATGAAGTTCACAATGCGAAGGCGTTACTAAAAAGGACAAACTGTTATATGGAAAAAATACTGATTGGTGAGACGATTCAGCGAATGAAATTGTAGGACTTTTAACATTCACTCCAAAGTTGTAAAACGTTTCGTTAATAAAGTGACCCAAACAGTTAAGTGATTTGGGTCCTTCAAAAGAACCAAGTAACAGGACCCGCTACAGGGGTGCACAGTTTAGGACCATGGAAATAAACGTCTTTAAAGAAAGTTATATTGGCGTTATAAAAAATGTGCTTTTCTGGCCTGTTAGAAAGCTATTGTCAATAGTTAGGTACGTCAAGCTGTGGAGACGCTCATATGGTTCAAAATATCCGTTTAAAATTACAACAAAGGAACATTCTTGGGCTCGGCAGAACATTTATAAATATTACATTAATTGTACTCCGCGCAACTCGTAACATCCAAATCCCTACCCCCACCAAATCCCTACATCCCCAAATCCTACAATCATAAAACAAACAGAAATTCCGATACTAAATTTGTAAACTCAGTAGTTTATGAATCCACACGATATACCACACTGAATAACCCAGAAAAGTATCATAAACCCCAAAGACAGTTTCTTCAAAACAAATATGTACACATCCATTATCTTTTCCAAAATTTTTGTTACAAATGATCGTTGCACAGTGAATCGAGGCACGTACAAGTGACTCATATAGGCCAATATAAACTGCGACGGCTGAGCAATATCGTGAAGGGAAAGCTTTCTTTGAGAGGAGCAGAAACGACGAAGAAGAGGTTCGACGAGGGTCTGTCGACCAGCCTTGACCCTCTAGAAACCGTTCTAGCTGTCTACTCGACCGCGTTTCTCACTGAAATCGTCACAATTCTAGAACACAACCTGGTGCACAGCTTATGCAGCCATTGCTACCAGGGTAGAAGGGGATGCTAGTTTGTTTGACCTCGTCTGACCGTTTGCCCCTTTGATCATGGGACAGACAATGAAAATCGATGAAGCTTTTAAATCGTTTGTAACAGGTCCAGATACGATAACGCGATTTAACACGTGTTTTGTACTATCCCTTTTTTCTGTACTATTTTATTTTGTTTGCGGTATCGTCTCACTGTTTTGAAAGGTGTGCCTGGCGTTTAATCATTCTTTAGGGATGAAGCGTTTAGAGTAATCGACGTATTTGGTTGTTGAGGATTTTACATATGTGTTCATATGTCGTTACATGTCTTATATTATTAGCATGTACTGAATGTATGTGCAGTGTACTGAAGGAGAGGTGTGAAAACGTTTAGAGTAATTTATACGTTTGTTATTGGATACTTCACATGTTGTCACATGTTATATATTGTTCACATGTTGTTGACACGTATGTATACTGTACTGTGGAACCTGTAAGAATGTAGAGTTGTCTGGAGTAATTGATATATTCGTTTGTTGTTAGATACTTTACATATGTGTACATATGTTATTTTACATATGTGCACATATGTTATTTTACATATGTTACATGTCATGTATTGTTCACATATGTTTTGTACTGTGGTACTGTAGGTATGTGAAATTGTTTAGAGTAACTGATACATTCGTTTATTGTTAGATATTTTACATATGTTGTATCTCATAGTTGTATCTCATAGGATGTACATATGTGTACATGTGACATTGTTCACATATTATTCACACATGTATACTGTACTGTGAAACCTATTGCAGTGTGAAATCGTTTGAAGTAATTGATACATTCGTTTGTTGTTAGACATTTTACATATGTGCACATATGTTATTTTACATGTGTTACATGTCACGTATTGTTCACATATGTTGTATACTGTGATACTGTACGTATGTGAAATCATTTATAGTAACTGACACATTCGTTTATTGTTAGATATTGTACATATGTGTGCATGTGTCGTTACATGTGGCATTGTTCACATATTATTCACACATGTGTACTGTACTGTGAAACCTATTACAGTGTGAAATCGTTTGAAGTAATTGATACATTCGTTTCTTGTTAGATATTACATATGTGCACATGTGATACATTTTTCACATATGGTCCACATATCTGTATTGTGGCTACAGACGTGAAAACTTGCAGATTAATTGACATATTCATTTAATGTTGAATATTTTACATATGTACACACATCAGAATGTCATTTGATATACTGTTGCAGTGTTACATTAATAACCATGTAAATATAATTTTTGTTCTGTTGTCCAAAACAATATTAGCACTTTTAAATCAGAATATTCAACCACAGATAACAGCAAAAATAATCCGTCCACGTGTTTACAACATCGCAAGATAAGTTCCCGGCGCATCTTTCCAAGTTTATGAAGCAAAGTCAGTAAAAAGTAAAAGAGAAGCATCTCCCCTTCAAATAGCCCGCTCTCCCCGTGTTAATCACTTTTTCTAACTTCCTGAAGCTTTGCTGCATTGGTTCGTTTAAGCGAAAGAACTGGAACATTAGCTCGGCGAGGTTCTCATTAGCAGGCAAAAACGTTACGTTCGAAAAATCTCTCGGTGATTTTTCTTCGTTGTCAGTTTATCGTGCTCCTAATGCACCCTCTAAACTTACGGGTCATTTAAGTTCCCGATTACATACGGTTACACGATTATTGGATTTTAATGGCGCAAACTTCCCTGGTAACTATGTCTTTATCGCATATCTAGCAACAAAGGAACAACACCGTGTTACATTATGCATTATGTATTAACGTTAAGATAAATTTAGCCTCGGGAACGATGCCGGAAAACTTACGCACGACGTCTAAATTTATTCGTTCGTACTAGCATTTGTATCGTTCATCCTGTCTCTGCCAACATCCACCTGTCATTATTTATTTATCGAACAACTACGCTAGGAAGAATGCAGAATAACTTCTATCTAGGGTAACCGCTCTGAGCCTATACATTTTGCAGTTCTTCATTTGCACCATTTTTCTTCAGCAACAATTCATTCACTACGAATTTTCCCATTTATTTGAAATTTTTAGGATTTTCTGTTTGGAGACCATTATTGTGTTAAGTAACTTCAAGGTTGAAACTTAAGTATTTAATGATGTATTAACATGTCGCTAAGCCAAAACTGCTGTGTACAAAATTATTTTTGACATACAATGTATAGAAGAGGCTGCATACATTAAGAATTGCAGTGTCTGCCAGCAGTGATAGCACTACAGTAACTTTTACAATTTGGAATTCTGTATTCAGACACTTGTATGGATAGTTTGACATGTTAATTCAATTATAGAAAATAGTTGTATTTAGGATGTACATATTAAGTGAGATGTTGGTTTGAACTACTTGTGCTAACTCTTCGTCTGATACTTAGAGATCACTGCAGTCACTTGTTCAACTCGAAATTCTGTATTGAAATCTTTATTATGTGGACAGTTTGATATGGTTCTTTAACTACAAGAAATAGTTGTATCTCATAGGATGTACATATTAAGTGAGATGTTGGTTTGAACTATTCGTGCTAACTTCTCATCTGACACTTAGAGATCACTACAGTTACTTGTTCAACTCGAAGTTCTGTATTAAAATCTTTATTATATGAACAGTTTGATATGGTTCTTTAACTGCAAGAAATAGTTGTATTTCATAGGATGTACATATTAAGTGAGATGTTGGTTTGAACTACTCGTGCTAACTCTTTGTCTGATACTCAGAGATCACTGCAGTTACTTGATCATTTCGAAGTTCTGCATTTAAATCTTTATTATATAAACAGTTTGATATGGTTCTCTAACTACAAGAAACAGTTGTATCTCATAGGAGGTACATATTAAGTGCCATGTCAGTTTGAACTACTCGTGCTAACTCTTCATCTGACACTTAGAGATCACTGCAGTTTACCATGGTTCTTTAACTACAAAAAATACTCATATCTGTTAAGATGTACATATGTATCGTGTTTAAGCCACCGCTCCTCATGACACTTAAACAAGCATCATGACAAGTGTCGGCTGAAATGTGCTCAAGGGTTTCACTCCGAGAGACATTTAACGAAATATGTAATTGAATTTCCAGAAACATGGAGCCAGGATGAAGTGTGCGGCGTGTCGCGTTGTGGCCCACACCGTATGCGCGACGAGTCTGAACTTCGCCTGCAAATCCAGCTTCAGAGACGTGGGAGTCCGGCAATATCGCGAACAAACGAACACGCAACACCACTGGGTGCACCGTCGCTCTCAGAAAGGGAAATGCGGGAACTGCGGCAAGTCGTTCCAATCGAAACTGAGTTTCACCTCGAAGGAGATCGTCGCGGTGAGCTGCAGCTGGTGCAAACGAGCCTACCACAACAAGGAAGCGTGTTTCAACGTGCAGAAAATCGGCGAGAACTGTGAACTGGGTGTGCATGCTTCGATCATCGTGCCGCCATCTTGGATCGTGAAGTTGCCGAGGAAGGGTAGTTTCAAGAGCAGTTTGAGGAAATCGCCGAGGAAGAAGAAGTCCGGTAGCGGAGGCAGCACCGGTTCGAGCAGAAAGAAGAAGGAGAAGGACAAAGACAAGGAGCAGGATAAGGACCAAGGACGATTGTGGGTGGTCAAGCCTATACCTACGGCATCCGTGAAGCCGGTGCTGGTTTTCATTAACCCGAAATCCGGAGGGAATCAGGGTGCCAAGCTGTTGCAGAAGTTTCAGTGGCTGCTGAATCCTAGACAGGTGTTCGATCTGACGCAGGGTGGACCCAAAATGGGGTAAGTTTCTTTGGATATTATTAGAACTTTGTTTTTATTGTTCTAAACTTTGACTCTTTGGAATACTTTTGTTGTCAATATGCCACGATATTCACATATGTAGACATATTGATTCATATGTTTACGATTCTGAAATATTAAAACACAGATATTTAGCTGTTTAAAGTTGCTGTTAAGGATGAATTATATGTTAGATCAGCTTATGTGTAGATTGTTCATATACATATATACGACTAAACTGATCCAAAATATGATTTATCCTTTCATGTAACAGCAACTCTAAATAGCTAAATATTTGTGTTTCAATATTTTATATGTAGATATGTTACACGTTTCACAGAGAATCTAATCTTGTCTGCTCATTTTGATTATCTCTCACTGGTACACGATAAAAATTGTATTTACAAAGCGAGTACTCGAGATTAGAATCTCCGATTTCGTTCAAACTTTGCATAATTATGGAACCTTCCCGGAATAGTAATTTGGCCAAACTATCTTCTGTATCTCTGCAAAACAAGAGAGGAGTTTGTGTTTGGAGTTCTTGCAAGGTATACTCGATTATTTAAGGACAGTCCTCTACTAGACTATTCATGATTTCGTACTGAGCTTACAAAACCGAAGGTTGCGAATTCGTTCTTCATTTTTAATCATACTTCCTTTTGCTTAATTTATTTATTTATTTTACAAGAATGCAGGAGGATTTGAAAAAATCCTGTGGTTTATTTTCTTTAACTTTGCTGTGGTTTAAAAATATGAAAGTTTGAAACTTTGATATGTCCTGAGATGCTTTGTTGGAAAATAAAAAATATTCGGGTTGATCGTTTCACTGTTTCTCTGCTTCTGCGATATTAAACTTTGTAAATTTTTAACTCGTTCCAAACACGACTGTCCTAAAATACGAAAGATAAAAACTGGTATATGTGACATATTTTTGTATGCCTTGTGTATGTCGGACAAACAATTTTATTTATGACGTACATTATTCAAGCTAACTCTACTGTAAATATCATTCGTGTATTAACTCATCTACTCTGAATGATATACAAAGAAAAGACTGAAACGAAAAAATTTCATTCTGAACTTATTTAGGTACGTGACAATCTACGTACAGATTGTAAATCTATATTTTCGGTACATGCGTTTCTTTTCACGAAACCAGATTTTAAAGAATATGCAAAAGTTAAACGAATAAAAAGTAAAACTTGCAACGCCGTTAAAATTCAACAGTCCGGATTCGGATAAGGATTTAGGTTAATTGAATGGAAATCGAGATGACAATGAATCGGTTGAATGGATTAGACGAAAAGGGGAGCAGGATATTGGAAAATATGATAAATGAACAAGAGGTTTAATTAAAGTTCCACGGGTCTGGCTCGTAGCCAGGAAATGGCTGAATAAGGGCGAACGTTTCCGAACAAAGGTTCCTTGCTATGGTATTATCGAAACTTTCTCGAGAAGTTTATTCGAAAGTTGCTGCATTTCGTCTAACTGCATTCATAACCGCGTAAACAGCGTTCATTGAATTGCATTACGACTGCGTACAAACAACGATAAAAATCTCTTAATTTTGTTCTTCAAATTAATATCCTTGTACTTCTGCGATGAACCACTTGATTAAATTTTGCACTAAACTCCAGCTTTCGGTAGTTATATTAGAACTTTAATAAGCTTCATATAGGGCACTTATGATCATATGTGCACACATTTTGAAGAAAATTTAACTTTTAGATGGAAGAGGGTTATGGACTTATATTGCAACTTTTGTCATGGATGCAAATTTTAGTATTCTGCACTATTTTGGAATATTCTGGGGCGCACGGATCGTATAACGCGTTGATATTACCACTTGTTGATATTAGTAGATGTTATATCACCACGCGTTAAATTACCACGTGTTATATCGCCACGCGTTAAATTACCACGCTTTGAATTACCACGTGTGGTATTACCACGTGTTATATTACCACGCTTTAAATTTCCACGTGTGGTATTACCACGCGTTAAATTACCACGTGTGGTAATACCACATGTTATATTACTACGCGTTAAATTACCACGTGTGGTATTACCACGCGTTAAATTACCACGCGTTAAATTACCACGTGTTATATTACCACGCGTTAAATTACCACGCTTTAAATTACCACGTGTGGTATTACCACGCGTTAAATTTCCTCCACGTGTGGTAATACCACGTGTTAAATTACCACGCGTGGTATTACTACATGTTATATTACCACGCGTTAAATTACCACGTGTGGTATTACCACGTGTTATATTATCACGCGTTAAATTACCACGCTTTAAATTACCACGTGTGGTATTACCACGCGTTAAATTTCCACGTGTTAAATTACCACGCGTGGTATTACTACATGTTATATCACCACGCGTTAAATTACCACGCTTTAAATCACCACGTGTGGTATTACCACATATTACATCGCCATGCGTTGATATTACCACGGTTTGATGTTGCAATGCATTGTATTGCTACGTGCTGTATTGCCTCGCATTATATTGCCATATTCCTATTTATTGTACTACCACACGTTATTCTATATCACGTTATCATATATCATACATAAAACTCAAGCTTAACCAAATAGAAATCTTCTCAAGAATAAAAATACTTAGCAGAAGCTCAATACATAGCAATTTACAATAATTTTTCATTGTACCTTCACATCAAGATTAATCGAAAAATACTTGCATCAAGCCCATCAACATTAAAACCGAAAACTATCTTACTCAAATCTGCAGTAATCAATAGATTACTGATGGGTAATATACCCTTCAGTGCCATATAACGAGAGTCTACCCGTAATCACAAAATTCCTTCCCAAATTAAATTCTCAAAAAGGCAATAAAATAAAGCTCTTCAAAGCCAGCAAAGCTCTTTCTCTTCATTTCAAAAAATGTTATTCTAGCATCCTCCCTTAAAAAGACGTTCAATTTTCCAGGTTGCAATTGTTTGAAAAAGTTCCTAATCTACGAGTCCTCGCATGCGGCGGTGATGGTACAGTGGGATGGGTACTATCGATCCTGGATCAGATCGGTGCAAATCCACCACCAGCAGTGGGTGTACTTCCTCTTGGAACCGGAAACGATCTCGCAAGAGCGTTAGGCTGGGGTGGCGGTTACACGGACGAGCCTATAGGGAAAATTTTAACGAACATCGGAGAAAGCGACACTACGCTGCTGGACAGATGGCAGCTGGTGGTCGAAAGGAACCCGGACGCCCAGGGCGACGATGACAACGGCAAGGGCAAAGAGAATCTACCTCTGAACGTCGTTAATAATTACTTTTCCCTTGGCGTCGATGCTCACATCGCTCTTGAATTTCACGAAGCTCGAGGTTAGTCTCCCATGGCGACCATTTTGACACCAAGCATGTAATGCATTTCGGTGAAATCGTTTGGAAATTATGGTTTCGATCTGTTATCGAAGGATGAGATTGGGATGTTGTGAAGTTAACCACTTCACAGCCTATTGGTTATATTACAGTTTAGTTTCAGTAACAATGCATATACAGGTAACCCTCCTATAACACGGTAGTTAGGTTCCTAGAAAATGCCGTGTTGTGTGAAACCGTGTTGCATGAGACCCAGAGCTAGTACAAAAAGGGGGGTTAGGTTCCAAAAACTTATTAAAAACAAATATTTATTTTAATTCGACATAAACAACTTAATTTTTATTAAAAATATAAATGTATGTACAACACAAAGTAAAAAAAAAATATTTTAATCTAACGCAACCATAATTTAATGAATTTATTCGTCCTCACTGCTCAGTACAATCAACCGAGAACGTTGTATCTTTAAGACAGCAAGCCTGGCCGCGGCTGTATAAGTACATACAATGTACAAAGGATTTGCAGTTTTCTCATCACGTTATAGCGAAACCGTGTTATAGGATGCCGTGTTGTAGGAGGGTTCCCGCAATTTACGAATCGTGTTATAGCAAAACCGTGTTATAAGATACCGTGTTAGAGGAGGGTTACCTGTATTTCAAAATATATAAAGTGTGTCAAATTTGCAAAGCATCAAATTTACAGCGAATTAAGTTTACATCACTTTTGATTTGCAAGGCAATTAAAGATCTGAGTGTTGATAATTTAGAAATTAATGAATATAGAAAATTGGGGATTTAAGAATTTAGGGACTTGAGGATTAAAAACCTTGGAATTCTAAAAATTAAAAAAATACAAGAAATACTTCACAGTCCATTAGTTATATCACAGTTCAATTTCAGTAACAATGGATATTTTTCAAAATACATAAAGTGTGTCAAATTTGCAACGCGTCGAATTTACAGCGAGTCAAGTTTGCATTACGTTTGATTTAAAATTTTTCGTTAGGAAATTATGGGTGCGATTTGTTACCGATGAAGGATGAGAGAGGAAGATTGTGAAGTTAACTATACTTCACAGCCTATTAGTTATATTATAGTTTAGATTGAGTAACAATGGATATTTTTCAAAATACATAAAGTGCGTCAAATTTGTAACGCGTCGAATTTACAGCGAGTCAAGTTTGCATCACGTTTGATTTGCAATACGTCAAATTTGCAGCGCGTTAAACTTGCAATGTGTTGAATTTTCAGCGCATTGAATTTGCAGAGCATTGAATTTGCAGCGCATCGAATTTGCAACGCGTTGAATTTGCAATGCATTGAATTTTCTACGCGTCGAATTTGCAGAGCGTTGAATTTTCAGCACATTGAATTTGCAATGCGCTGAATTTGCTGCGCATCGAATTTGCAGCGCGTCGAATTTGCAGTGCATTAAATTTGCAACGCGCTGAATTTGCTGCGCATCGAATTTGCAGCGCGTCGAATTTGAAGCGCGTTGAATTTGTAAGACATTAAATTTGCAGCGCATCAAATTTGCAACGCGTAGAATTTGCAATGCGTCGGATTTGCTGTGCATTGAATTCGCAATGCGCTGAATTTGCTGCGCATCGAATTTGCAGCGCGTCGAATTTGCAGTGCATTGAATTTGCAACGCGCTGAATTTGCTGCGCATCGAATTTGCAGCGCGTCGAATTTGAAGCGCGTTGAATTTGTAAGACATTAAATTTGCAACGCATCAAATTTGCAACGCGTAGAATTTGCAATGCGTCGGGTTTGCAGTGCGTCAAATTTGCAACGCGTTGAATTTGGAGCGCCTTAAATTCACAGCACGTTAAATTTGCAACATATTAAATTTGCAACGCGTAGAATTTGCAATGCGTTGAAGTTGAAGCGCCTTAAATTCACAGCGCGTTAAATTTGCAACGCTTAGTATTTGCAATGCGTCGGATTTGCAGTGCGTCAAATTTGCAACACGCCGAATTTTCAACGCGTCGAATTTACAGCTCGTTCAATTTATACCATATTAAATATACACTACGTAACATTTGCAACGCATTAAACTCGTGACGCACTTAGTAAAACCCTGCAAAATATTGAGCAATATAGTCTACATAAAATTACTTAATATACATAAACACTGGCTTCATAAAAATGGTTAGGTTAGGTCTCGTATAATGAAGGAGCTCCATCCATCCCCTTAATCATATCTTACCTACACACACAATGAATTTAGAATGCATCCTTTATTAAATTACATCAAGCACACGTGTCTATAATTTTCTAACGCACACGATAATTTTCTAAATTGCTGACATTAAAAATTTTCCATATAAAATTCCACTCCTACATATTTTCAACAACCGTATCCTTCCAGTTGCGATTGATTAAAGCACAGTATCGGAAAAATAAGTACTCCAATTCCACCCGTTGATTGAATCAAGAGCGACTTTCAGATTAAAATACGAAAGAATCTCATGTTTCCGAATGCTTTCACGAGTCCGATATCGGAGGGTAGGTTAAATACGAATAAAATGTGCTCACAGAGGCGCATCCAGAAAAGTTCAACTCACGATTGCGAAACAAGATGTACTACGGTCAGATGGGCGGCAAGGACCTGGTGCTACGGAAGTGGAAGGACCTCTCGGAATTCGTGACGCTGGAATGCGACGGTACGGATGTGACGCCGAAATTGAAGGAACATCGCGTTCACGCCATAGTTTTCTTGAATATCGCGTCGTACGGCGGAGGGACGCATCCTTGGGGCGCTGCGAGTGGAACTAAAGAACCGTCGACGGAGGACGGGATGATAGAAGTTGTTGGTTTGACGACCTATCAACTTCCGCTGCTTCAAGCGGGCGGTCATGGTACTTGCATCGCTCAGTGTAGCACGGCTAAGCTGGTTACTACGAAAACCATTCCAATGCAGGTAAATTGTTATGGAAGCTAATAGTTTGTTATGGAAGTTCAGGTTTTGATCTTTAAATAAGGACAAGATTTAGATACAGACAAGATTTTGTGCATTTGGAGACGCGTTGAGGAATGTGGAGTGTTGAGGTTTGGGATGTTTAGGATTTGCAGATGGACGAATATGGATTTTTATTTGATGATCTAGGTATTTGGGATTTGGAGATATAGGTATTTGAGAATTTAGGGATTTGGACACTTGGGAGTTTGAGAATAGTAATATAATAACCCTATAAATTTAAGAAACCTCAAGTTTCAAAAATATCAAAATATTAAAAACAATTATTATTAAGAAAAAATTACATAACAAAGAAACAATGATCGTTCCAGGTTGACGGAGAAGCCTGTCGATTGCTACCATCCATCATAAACATGAAACTATTGAACAAAGCAACGATGCTGGCGAAACGAAGAAACACCAGCAAGCCACCGCAGGACGTCAAACTGGAAAGATTGAAATTGCCCGTAATGAAAATAAGAATGTCGGATTACGAAAAGTATCATCACGACAAGGACATGTTGAAGAATGCAGCGTCTTCGTGGATCTCTGATCCACTCGATCTTGACGCCACCACGGATCTGGAATCCTTGAGGAAGATCCTGGCGAAAGATCATAACATGGACACTTGTTGCTTCCTTGATTGTAAGCATCCTTATTTCTGTCTCATGAAGAGCTTGTTACTACCTTTTGTGTATTTGCGATGAACATTTGCAAATTCATTCATAAAATTTATTTATAGAATTTATTGATGAAATTTATTTGGGTAGGTCATTTATTAAATTTATTTATGGAGTTCATTTGTGAAATTTATTTGTAGACTTTATTTGTGAAATTTATTTTTAGACTTTATTTGTGAAATTTATTTATAGACTTTATTTGTGAAATTTATTTATAGACTACATTTATGAAATTTATGTATAGACTTTATTTGTAAAATTTATTTATAGACTTCATTTATGAAATTTATTTATAGACTTTATTTGTGAAATTTATTTATAGACTTCATTTATGGAATTTATGTATAGACTTCATTTATGAAATTTATATATAGACTTTATTTGTAAAATTTGTTTATAGACTTCATTTATGAAATTTATTTATAAACTTTATTTATGAAATTTAATTATAGACCTCATTTATGAAACTTAATTATAGACTTCATTTATGAAATTTATTTATAGACTTCATTTATGAAATTTATTTATAGACATTATGTATTGTTTTTATTTACTGGCTTCACAGAATTAATTTATACTGCAAGATGCAAATAAATTATGTAGATAAAATCCACAATCGATTATACGATTGCATGCAGTTTAAAAGCTTTGATGTATAATAAATGCTGAAAATACGCAGTCATGTTAAAGATTATGTACATGTTCGACTGATCGTTTTCTGCAGCGTGTACCGCAGAGCGGTTCTTCCGGATCGACAGAGCCCAAGAACAACTGCATTACGTGACCGACGTTGCCGTCGAAGTTGTATATGTTCTCGAAGAAAATGCAACCAGTTCGTCAAACGAACCTGAAGGAACGAAGGTCTCTGCCAGTCAAGAACCCGCGACTGCTCAACCCTCTCCAAGGTACTCAACCTTGAAGTCTCAAATTAGATTTGTCTTTAGTTCCATAGAATCCTACCAAATGTTCTGTGTTCTCTAGAATTACTTACATGTTCGAATTAAACTAGTTGCTTAACTGTAAAACCTTGCATATAGTAGATAGTGTTCCACATTGTCTTAACAAATGCAACGAAGTTATGACTCGTAATTGCATGCAGAAGATCTCGCTCCAACGTTTTTAATCCCCAGCTCACACATTCGTCTGTGTGTCCATGATAACGTAATGGTAATACGAATCGTATCATTAGATTAATAGAAAGAACGTGTAATATAGCGAAGAACGGCCAAAATCAAACGCAGCCATGACACAAGAGCAGCCTAAAAACGAAACGAAGGCGCAACCATCTTCGCCGAGCGATAAAACTAAGAAGCCGGCTGAGGACGCAAAGACGCAAGCCGAGACTCAGGGCACACCGAAGTCTCAGGGATCGATGAAGAAAAACGTGGCACGCGACGAACCGCTGAACACGAAGAACGAGGAGAAGGTTAACGCAGGAAAAGTATCCAGGGACGTTATAAAGGAAAGCGGTTCCTCGAAATCGATCTCTGGGACGACTGTCGCTCAGTCGCAACATCATACACCACCCACATTCATTAGGTAAGTTGTACTTGCAACACTCTTATTTTCGAAATTGCCTCATTTTCTGATAAGTGCATGGTAGGGGATTGTATGTACAGTCAAGAGCAAATCTTGCTTCCTAGGAAATATATGGAAGGAGACTTTTTGCTGGTTGATTCTTAGGGGTTTTTGAGGAATTGATGGATAGGAGGTGCAGTAGAATTTGGGATTTTGGGGAGGTTTTTGTGGACCTTGAGATTTGGGAGTAGGGAACGTGGGAATTTGGAGTTTTTGGGATCCTAGAAATTTGGGAGAAAGGTATATAGGAATTTGAAGATCTAGAAGTTTGGGTAATAGGTATGTGTACCTAGGAGTTTGAGGTGCATGCATTTAGAAATCAAGAGATTTGAATACATAACAATTTGGATCTAGAAGTTAGCAATTGAAGATCTAGAAGTTAGAGAGAGTAGGTATTTAGGAACCTAGGAGTTTGAGGTGTAAGAATTTAGGGACTAAGAAATTTGTGTATACACGAATTTGAAGATTCGAAATTTGAGAAAATAGGTATCCTTAAACTTAGGAATTTGGGGTGTAGACTGAGTATACAAAATTTGAAGATCTAGAATTCAGTGATAGAGAAATTCTAAAACATGGAAATTGGTAACCTTGAAATTTGAAGATGGTATTTAGTATTTTAATGCCTAAAAATATAGAAATCTCAGGAGTTTGAAGACGTCTGAATAAGAGAAAATGAATTGCTTACAGTCCACGAGATAGGCTTTTTGGTCTAAGTTCCGACGTCCACACCTTTAACACAAGATTATTGGAAAAAACCAGCGACGGTATTTTGAAAGCAGCAAAAGTCGGTAACCTCCAGGCTCTAAAAGAACTCCATGATAAAGGATATTCCCTTCTGTGTATCGACGCCACTGGACAAACTGCTCTTCATCTTGCCTCGAGATATGGTCACAAGGATATTGTCAGATATCTCATCGCTTGCGCACCATCGAGCATCCTGAATATGATCGACAACGACAAGTGAGTTTTAATAAGAAACACTTTAATAGTTATGTAAGAAAAAAATCTAGTGAGTGAAGGAATTTGAGGACAATTGGTAGTATAGCAATTTTGGGGATTTAGAGTTTTCGATCTGGGTTTATGAGAATCTAAATATTTTGCAATTCAAAAATTTGATGATCTAGAAGTTTGAGGACATAGTAGCTGGAGGATGATGATATTGAGGGCCATGGAATTTGGGAACTAGAAATTCAGGGACCTAATTTGTAGACCTAGAGAACAAATATACTCACTATATTATCCTAAACTTTGTACACAAAGTCATTCAATATAAATAGAAATTCTCGCTGTTGAAAATACAGTAAGTACTAGTAGCCACTCATAGCTATAACAGTAACTCGGCCATATAACGAGACTCTACTTCAACTTTACATAAATAACGCTATAATTTTGCAATTTATACAAAAACTAGTCCAAAAAATTTCCAGCTAATTTAATAATTGCTTGACCGAATTAAATCCATAATACGTATTTCATTTTATGGCAGACAGCATGACGTAACACGAATCGAAAAGCGATGAAAATAATTGAAATTACGATAGGACTTAGCGTCGATCGAACCGTCAGTTTATTGTTAGCACGTGAATGGAAATCGAATAAAAAAGGGGAGCTTGTTTTTTAATTGCAGAGGTCAAACCGCTTTACACAAAGCGGCTCAATATAAACGTCGTTCCGTTTGCTGCATGCTAGTCGCCGGCGGTGCTACTTTAAGTATCAAGGATCGGCAAGGTAACACACCTCGCGATCTCGCTTTGCAAGCGGAGGATCGTGAACTCGCAGCATATTTGTGCAGTAAGTTTTATCCATTTTTTCTTTTTCTCGCTGAAAAAATTTGTTGAACTTCAAATTGATACTTTGATATTACATTGCAATATTCGGTGTATAGAATATTTTTTACTAGGACTTTATTAGAAGTCTATTTAAAAATTGACTGCTTGAAGAATTCATTTAAATGAAACTATACGTTTATGTTATTCAAAGATTTATTTTTTTGATTTTCAATGTAGGGACTTCTTTACGAATCTAGTAAAAATAAGAATATTAGAATGACGATGACTGAAATTAAGTGTATATTATAGTTTATATTGATTTCAATCGAATTAGAGGTTAATGTAACATAACGGTAACCAAATTATGGGCCGCCTGGGTAAACTGAATTTAGGGGTTGCGGAAACTGTGGTGGCTCTCATTACTGGTTAACAAAAATAATTACTAAAATCTATCTAAAATATTATATCCAGCTCTCTCCTTTTATTACTGTAAATTCATATTTTTTAATATTTTATTATCTTTTGTGAAAATCTGCGTCCTTAAAATGTGTCTTGGTACACTGTAAAAACATACAATGAGAGATCTAAGACCAGAAATTCCATCGCGTTTGCAATTGACAATATATTTTGTTTGAAAAAATAAAAATCTCCATTGTGACGGCAACGGATCGTTAAATCGACACCGTTCGATGATGTAGGTCAAGAGCAGTTCCAGCTGACAACGGAAGAAATGGAGAACGCCCTTTGACCCACGGCCCTGATGGGCAGAGCCTGAGCCGACCATAGATCTTCGCATACAGAAGGATCTCAACGATCGATCTTTGTTTCGGCGATCTAGCGTAAGTTACACGTGATAAATCGATACTCTTTCTTCGAAGGTGACACCCGGACTTTTCAATTTTCCTCGTCGAGATCACTGTCAACCTTGTAAATTGATATCACATTCTCCGTAGAGGTAATTAATACGATAACACGTACTTCGTATAGAATATAACTTATAATTATTCTCGATCGAGCCACGAGCCTGTACACGTAATGTATTATATTTTTCAAAATGGCGACGAGGCGTTCTCTCTCTCGAGCCTCGTTCGATCGACGATGAAAACGGAAAAGAAGATGCTGGATATTGTAGAGGGACCGTTCAATACCGGTGAAATATAACAAACTTTTGCTCATCCGTTGCGAGTTTAAGGGTGTGGAATTGACGAGTAAGACCCGTAACCGAATTAGTGAGAGACTAGGATCAATGGTGAATAATCGGATATTAATCGTTGTAAGACTAATCTTCACGGTATTTGTTTGTATGATTTTTATTTTATATTTTTCTACGTTCCATTTCTAGATGCCACTTCGACGATATTGTATACATACACATATATACATCCTTATGAATTTATATATAATTAGCGTTGTTCTTGGTAGATTTTTACATTTTTCTTCGCGAAGGCGATGGTAGCGTTAGCGGATCGGAGTTGGAGAGGATTTGGTGAATTGGTTGTTAGGATCGTTGACTCGATCGAATTTTGTTGTTGCGTTGTATGAAGAGTATAATCAGTGCCGTTATTGCATTTTTGAAATCGTAAGATGAGAATTTGAGTGTACGGACAAATATGGAAATATCAGAATTAAAATGTTTGACAAGTTGGGTTATTGTGATTTTAAGAAGTTCGAGTGCTTGCTAACTTAAGAATTTTAAAAATTAAGGATCTGAGTGTTGACAACTTAGAAATTGACGAATATAAAAAATTGGGGATTTAAGAATTTAGAGACTTGAGGATTAAAAACCTTGAAATTCTAAAAATTAGAAAAATATAAGAAATTGAAAATTGTGAAATGTGAAGATGTAGAAATTCGCAAATAAAAATTTGCAAAGATGAATCTCAAGTTTAATTTATAAATATAGTATTCCTCAAATTGTAATGACGGCACTGATTATAATAAATATACATACTTGTGATTGATTATACATTAAATTTTATCGATTAGAAAAAATTCTGTCCAACTCTGACCAAGGTATTCATCTTTATTCCTCCCTCCCTTGTTGAATTTTTCTCTCCGCTTGTTCTAGGGATACCTCATCGTATCGGATAACACATATCTTTTTTCTATAAGTGTCGCGTTAATATACATATATATACATATATTATACATATACATATATTTTCTACGTACGTTAATACTGATATATATTTATTGTCCTTATGATCATTGACGTAATTAAAATTTATTTATGGGGTGGGTCAGGTACCCTAATTAAGTAGATTTAAATAATTTTTAAATTTCAGGATTTAGAGATGTAAGGATTTAAATATTTGAGAATTTGAAATTTTAGAAATTTCAAAATTTCGGATTTGCAAATTTGAAAATTTAAAAACTTCGTAATCTAAGCATTTAAAAGTTTGATTGAGTAACTTGGATATTGGAAAATTTGACAAATTTATAGATTTAAGAATTTGAGAATCTTAGGAACTTTAATGATTTATGTATTTGGAATACAGAAATTCTCAAACATTTTGAAAAATAAAAGATTCTAACAATAAGTATTAAAAAGTATATAATTTGCTATATAAAAGAATCCAGATTCACCCCGACATCCCTATCTAGTTACGTCAACGATAACGATACAGAATTTTTCTCACGATGCTGTTTTTCTTGTCCGTGAACGTTCGTCAGACATCTTGCTGTTGCTTCGACGCATATAAAATTAAAATAAGAGTCTTAATCGCTAAATCAAGGAACAAAATTTCGAAGTTTCGTAAATGGGATCAGCGTGACGCAATTAATTGAAAGAATATTTTATTTATTTGAAACATTTTTAAACCGCGTAATAAATTAAATCACGATAGATTGTTAGAGAAAGAAGGTACCGATGTCAATCCACGAGCTGGCGCGTGAAGAGGCTGAGGTGTTCAGAAGAGCTACTACAATTGGTCAGAATAGAAAAATGGACGCCTCACACGTATTTTCGGCGATATTGGCTCGAGCAGTCGCTAATTAGGCGAAAAACAATGACAGGCAAACGTCTCGAGAGTGAGATAGCGCTACTTGCGTTCAGCAGTTGTTATTGTCATTATTCTTATTTGCCGAAATGTAACTGCAAGTGTTCACGGTGAGCTTCTTTTACTTCAAGTCGACGCACCAATTCGTGGATTGACGTCTGTACACGAAGAAAAGTCGTGCCAATCGATGGACGAGTATAAAGAACCTTGGGCCGCGTTTTCACAGCGAGTTGAGCAGCTAAGTGCTAATGGAATTTTATTGCTCTCTTTCGGTCCCCCATCAACCCTTTAGTAACGGGACGTTTCGACTGGAAATTATCCTTTGTGTACGAAACGATCGTGGTGAATCTCTGGGTTGTGTAATAGATTCAATTCCAACTGCTTCGTATTCATAGCAACCGTGTAAACGTGACTCAAGATCAAAGGCGCAGGCTGCCAAATCGAGATTCATTGCTTCATGCCGATCCCGTGCATAATTTGCCAGCAATTTTCAAACGAACAACTTTGAATGAAGCAACGGAGTCGTTCAGAAGTCATGGGATATTTCCTGGCTTCAATTTATATTAACATCGAGGAAAATTAGTATTTATTGAATTCTTACTGTGTGCGCAGCTTTTGAATATGACATCTCTTCATTTTTCACTGATCAAAAATTTTTATCTCTAAAGATTAAAAATTCCAAATTTCAAAGATCAAAATTGAAAAATTCCAAGACCTAAATGTGTGAGAATGAAAAAAAAGGAGTTCAAGTAAAAAAATTCTCAAATTCTGAAATTCTAAAAGAAATTTTTAAATCTCAAAAATCCTAAAATTTTGTCTTCATAAAAATTTCAAAAAGTTCCAGAGTATGTTACAGTATCCCATGACATCGAACCTAGAACGCACGTACACACGTAAGACGAGTCGATTAGATCGAGCCGAAGTACAGTCGAAACGAAAAACAGGTATCGATAGAAAGGGGGAGGGAGAGTCGATGAAAGACTAAAAGGGGAAAGGTAATTATCATAACTCGGTACCAAAATGAAAAAGGGGATCAACGTACGAACACCAATTAGCTCTTAAAAGACGGTCTATCGTCTCTTATTGTTACATTATGATTATTATTATTACTATTATTATACTGTTACTAGACTACTCTAATTTTACTGTCGAATTACATTGCATAACGTGTATGTATAATAGATATCCTTCGAGCGTTGTTCGTCCTGCGGACAGGAAAATGAAAAAACTGAAAAAAAGAAAAAATTGAGTCACGATAATATACCTGTAGACCTCTGCGAGGTTAATCCTCGTCGAACACGCGCGATTTAAATAAAATTCGAGTGATTTAAAGGGCACTCGACTCGATTTTTTATCTGTGTAAATATCTCGATGACGATTTCGAAATACTTCAACAGTGGATTTAACGGTACCTGAGTCTATTCAGACCCGTACATTCTGTTATGAATTTCTTAGATATTACCACGTTTTAGAAGACTAACTCGTAAGTACTTTATCATTAAATACTGAAAAACAGAGCAGTCAACATATACAATAAATTACAAAGTTCATTTCACTCTAATTGTTGCAGTTGGCTTTATATCTTTGCAAGAGTATTTCAATATCTCTTTTATTTCGATCAAGACTCAACTATTTTTACTCCACTACTTTTTTACGCAAAATGTTCAAGAATATAAACTCGTAAAAATTAAAGTTCGTAGACATTTCCTCTTGACTCAGAAACCTGTGTCTGAAAAGACCCAGGCACCAAGAGTTAAGGTCTATCTACTTACCCTAAGTATTTTTTCTTGAAAGGATGCTTAAACGTTTAAAGATGTTTCAAACGAATTCGAGACGAGTGCACGAGTTTTCCCGTGTCCTCTTCCTCTTGTAAATTAAACCGATATTTTTAAGAATCGATAGAAAGGATAGAGCGGAGTTCTAGTGGGATTAAACGTGCGTATTTAAAATTAAGTATTTCGTAGAGTACAGGTATTTAATAACGGTGAATCGATTCTAGAAAATGCCTTCGAGCGTAAGATATGTACGTTGTTCTGATTATTTTTTATATGTAGAACTAATCACGATGCCTTTGTAATCTATCCGTGACGTTCGTCGCGCGAATCATCGGAAATCACGTTGTATTTAATTCTATGCTGTTCGATTCTCGGAGTTCTTCGCGCGACGGACGCCGCCATCTTAGAGAGAACAAGAAAGACGAAACGGAGCTAGTTACGCGTTCAAACGCTCTCGTATTTGGTTGATCGAGAACGATCGTTTTTCTTTTTCATTAATTTAAATTCTCCGCTGAATGTGATCTCCGAGATCAACCTTCTCATTTCTTTTTAAAACTCGCAAAATGGTCACCAAGATTTAAAGGACCATAAGAGAAAGATTTTCTGTATTTAAGCGACTGTCGTGGAGACCGACGATAACCATTTTATTTTAATTTTCAAGATTGTAAATTAGAAACTTTCAGGCGTAGATTCTTAGACCATTGCATTCCTCAACTCTTCAGAAAGATACTTTCAAACGTATTCATAAATTTTTAAATAATTAAATTTTAGGTTTAGATTTTCACAGTTACGTAGTTTCAAATTTACAAATTTTCGAGCTTGCAAATGTTGAATTTGCAAATTGTGAGCTACAAGTTAGTCTTCAGGTACTTTTGAAGTTACTCAAGTTTGCAGATAATGCTTATAGTTAAAATTTGTATGAAGAACTGCCACTGTAGAAATAGCATACAATTATAATATTAAGAATTTGTTCCTCTATCTAAAATTTCAAGAATTCTTCTCTCATTTTTAATTCTAATCGGAATCGGTCATCGACGTTCTCCATGACAGTCAAATGGAAACAGTTAGAATTGTAAGATCTGTTTCTCGATTCGCGATGCATTCGAAAAGTTTCAATTTACGAAATATTTCAACTTCGATTTTACGTATTTCACGAATACTCTCGTGTATATTGGAAAGAATCTCCTGTACCTGTATCGGAATTTCGCGTGATCGCAGCCTAATGCGAAAATAATAATAAAGAGAAAATGAAAAAAAAAGAGATACGATCGATTAACTCTGGAAACGTTTGACATTTTTCAGAAAGACTCTCCGTGACATTTATCCTCGTAACATCGATGGTCAATTTGTTCGTGTAAACTTGTATAAATGTATTTTTACCGAGATTATACTCATCGATCCTCGTAAGTGGATTAAAGACGAATTCGAATTTAATGAATTTGCTGTAAGTTTCGTTGCACGCGGATCTACATGTATACGTATTGTATAATAGTTCTATAGTTTTCTATTGTTCCTCCATTTTGGACCACTCTTCGAACACGGGACAGAACGCGACCAATTCGAGATTCCCTTTCAAACTTTCTACTGTTAATCTTAGCTTTTAATCGTCGGGATTCTATAACGTTCCTACCTTTCTTCCCTTTTGCTTCGATTTTTTTGTTCTAATTTGGAGATGATATTTTTTATTTTTATTAAGGAGTTATAACTTTGACTTTTAAATGTAGATTCTCAGATATGGACTTTTCAAGTTTAAATAAATATAGAAATTTTTATTTGTAAATCTAATCTGAATTCTCTAACTTTTGATTTTCTGAGAATTGTTCTGTTTACAAGTTTCAGATTTCTAACTTTGTAAACTTTCAAATTATGAACCTAGAAGTTTGATAATTTGTATTGACAGTGAACTGACAAATTAATTTAATTATAAGTTAATTGTATCCAAATTCGTCAACCCGAAAGAAAACATAAAATCGCAAAATGGAAGAAAGGTGAGAAGTGGAGAACCATCGAGTCATCGACAAATCCTTTGCGTTTTTTTCTTTCGACAACTTCCTCTTCGTCGTCGATCATAGGACCGTGTGCTTACCACTCGGTTATAGTATTAATCGTTAGGTGATAATTAGAGTGGAGTCGATCAGATCGAGTAACGAACACCCGAAAGCTTAAATCCATCTTCGTTCGCGACTCGATTTCCGATCAAACGGTAAAATAAGCATTGTTCGGGAAGGTAGAGTAACCAAGCCCGTATCCGGTGATTTCAATGCTCGCACGATCCGACATTTTCTTCGAGAACGAACTTTCCTTAATAAACTCGATCGCTGATTGCAAGAATATAGATAAATTAGTCTTCGTGAAGTTGAGGATGCTGTAACTTGGAACTCTGAACGATTTGTGAGTAGATTTAGTAGGAGGATCATCTCTAAATGTAATTGTTGAATTATGATTAATAAACTTGAAGAATTTACACGTTGAAAGAAGATAAATTTGAATGAGTCGGATCGTTGAATTTGCAGAAACTTTGACCACATTGAATCACAAGTATTCATAGTTAACTTGAACTTAATGTAAATTTTGTTGATTATTTTACAAAAAAATTGCTACTAATTCTGTTATAAAAGAAATATGTTCTTTAAAACTGTCTTCTTTCAGATCATCTGTATGGGAGAGGTTCAAGCTACCGCAAAACTTGCATAATTTTAATTATACAACTTCTTAGAATTTTTCTTTCGTAGGTACTTCTGGAATAAAATATAAAGCTTTTAAATACAGTAACTATAAGTAACTATCTTTTTACGTAACTTCAAGAATATAGTGTACTTAACCTACCGCGTCTAAGACACCATTGCTGCAGAAAAGGCGGTAAATTCAAATTGCCCATTCATTAAAAAACTGTTATACTAAAACAGGTAAAATTTAGTAATATTTGTCAGAGTTCTTAACTCACACATGAAAGGGGTGAAAAATGACAAATGATCATTGATTAAAAGGACAAAGTTTCAGTGAATGCGAGCGTTCAGCGATTATCTATTAGATAAGTAAAATTGAACAAGATGACAATGAGAGTAAAGAAGAATAGAGAGCACGTGTGTGTCTGTGTGTCTCTGTATGCGTGTGAAATAGCGCGAAGAGTTTCCCAAGGGTGGAAAAGAAACACAGTATTGCCTTTCTCAGGGACGCGGCCTCGGCCCGTGAGTTTCATCTTAAGTTTCTTAGAGCAATAAATCGGCGACAATCATGGCGTTTCGGGCCGAGCTCGCGTCGCTATCACTTCTGGTCTGTCCATTTTTGCGTTCGCTTCTTTCCTTCTTCGCTTAGAAACGTCGACGACGAAAATCACTGTCTATGTATTTCTCCATGTTGTTTCGGTCCAATTTCCTCGTTGCTGGCGATCGGTGACCTAACTGTTTTACAAATTTTGTTCTTTTCAAGTGCGAATATTGTTGGGTGGCTTTTGTCAAATGTTAACCTTCAAGATAGACACTAAATTTATTTATTTTTAACGTTTTATATGATTAAACTCTAAAGTTGTAACTTTGAAAGGAGAATGTAATCTTTCCATCTTTCGTTGTGCCACTATTTTTGTATCACCCTTATATCGCAAAAGTAATGTAAAATCAGAAGAAATTAATAAAATAGAAGTTTTCTTAATGCAAAATTTTCTTGCAAATATACTTGAAAATTCCTAAATTGAATTCTTTCAGAAAGAGAACGAAATATGAAACATTATAATCTTCTCTCCACATATCTTTCGTTGTGCCACTATTTTTGTATGACCCTTTATATCGCAAAAGTAATGTAAAATCAGAAGAAATTACTAAAATAGAAGTTGTCTTAATGTAAAATTTTCTTGCAAATATACTTGAAAATTCCTAAATTGAATTCTTTCCGAAAGAGAACAAAATATGAAACATTATAATCTTCTCTCCACATATCTTTCGTTGTGCCACTATTTTTGTATGACCCTTTATATCGCAAAAGTAATGTAAAATCAGAAGAAATTACTAAAATAGAAGTTTTCTTAATGTAAAATTTTCTTGCAAATATATTTGAAAATTCCAAAATTAAATTTCTCCAGAAAGAGAACCAAATATGAAACATAATCTTCACATATCTTTCGCTGAGCCACTATTTTTGCAACACTCTGTACATTGCAAAAATATCACAAAATCAGTAAAAAATAATACTGAAGTCGACTATTCTTCTCTGTAGAATTTTTCTACAAACATACATAAAAATTCTGAAATTAAATTTTCTCAAAAACAAAAAACCAAACATGAAATACCCAATATCTCAGAAATTTAAAATATAAAATTTAAACGCGAAAATAATTTTAAATACGTAAAAAGCTTGAACCTTACGATATAAACTTGGGATTAATTTTTTGACCAAAGCTTGAAACCCAAAGAGCCAAGCGTTCTTTCTGTATCTCCTATTTTAGCCGTTCGATCGGTTAACCGCTAATTTAAACTGCGTCAGAATGAGAAACAAAAGGGCCACTGTTATCGCCAGTAACGTATTGTGAACAGCGACCTAAATACACCGATTTTCCTGTCGGTAACGAGCCGAGCTTATTCTGTTCGCGTTTCGTTGTCGCGAAACTTGGGTGGTCTGTTCTATTCTATTCTCTGTCTTTGCCAAATACAGCTGCCCGATAAAACGTATTTATTTTTGACCGTGCAAGCTTATTTGAAACGATTTCGCAGACACGATTGATCGTCGGTTAATTGACTGGATGAATAATTAACGATAAAGGAATACGGTCTGATTCGTGGAACGTTGAATTCATAGTTTATGATGGAATTATACCGATGAACATGTTCGACAGGTTTTTAGCGGAATATCGAGTGGTTGTATTTGGCGACTGACTTAAACACGAACCAATATTATTACAGGAACGATCGTGTAATTGCAATGACTTCTCCGATTATTGCTATTTTCTGAGTCTATGTAACTTGTACGAGTAACTTCTGATTAGAAGGATGTATCAAGCGATTACTTTATAAGTAATAAAAAGATTTCTGATTCTCGACATTCGGTGTTTTATTTGTCCTCTTCCTTTTGAAAGAAATTGGGAGCAGATCTAGTGATTATTGAAGATTTTAGGAATGTAGGAATTTGGGAATTTAAGGAATTTGGAAATTTGGGATTTTGAGAAATTAGGGATTTAGAGACTTGGATATTTTTTTAATTTGATGCTTCGAAATATGGGAATTTAGAAGTTTGGAAATTTGGGGTTTTGAGAAATTAGGGATTTAGAGACTTGGATATTTTTTTAATTTGATGCTTCGAAATATGGGAATTTAGAAGTTTGGAAATTTGGGAATTTAGGGATTTGGAAATTGAGAAATTCGGAGTTTTTAGTATTTGGGACTTTGGAAGCTGAAAATGCACAAATGGGAGATTTTGGAATTTGGGAATTTGGGGGTTTAGGGATTTTGAAACTTACAAATTAAAAATTTTGAGAATTTGAGAATTTGGAAATTTGGAGATTTGGAAATTTAGAAATTTAGAAATTCAGAATTTTTAAAACTGGGGACTTTGGGAGTTGAAAATGTAGAAATTTGGAATTTTGAGAATTTGAGAATTTGGGAATTTGAAGATTTGGAGATTTGAAGATTTGGAGATTTGCAGAATTGGAAATTTAGAAATTCAAAATATTGAAGACTGGGGAATTTTGATAATTTGGGAATTTGGGAATTTTGGGAATTTGGGAATTTGGGAATTTGGGAATTTTGGGAATTTAGGAATTTAGAATCCGGGAATTAGGGAATTTGGAAATTTAGTAATTAGGAAACTTTGAAATCCCAAACTTCGAAACTCATAGTTACGACTTCAAAAATCCAAGATTTCAAAAACTTAAAAATTCAGAAATTCAGAAAATTAAAAAATTAAAATTTTTTTAATTTATATTATTCAAACTTGCATCAAACATAAATACGATAAAATATTAAAACACGAAATAACATACGAATCTATCAATTTTATAATAACACTGATAATACAGAAATTCATAATCAAATAATACTACAATACTATACATTTTTTTTATAATAACAAATAAACTACGCACTAATAATTCCACAGAAGTACAAGTTAAATTAATTTCAAGTGAAATGCGACACCTCGACGTAACCAATTATCGTGCTCCTCTTTAGGGCATCCAACTGGAAGCGAGCAAATCAGCATTTCCCTCTGTGAATTCGCGTACACTGGAATGTTAAGAGTATTTTCAGCGCCGTAATTTCCTAAGCGATCTCCCATTGCTTTGTAGCTCGCGTTTTCTTCGGAGTAATCTTCGGGCAAAAATGCGATTTGACAGCTGGGTGCTGCTATAACGGATGCTGTGTTCGCGTCTAAATCCCTGAGAACACCCTCTTCGATCAACGCACCTGTATAATTTATATTATTTCTTTAAAAATTAATTTTTTAAAGTAACATTGTAATTTGTGTCATATGAATTTTTAAAACTTTTATCTTTGGAGGTAACGAAAATTTCAAGATCAATTTTCATATTTATTTTGAATAATTTTGTATGTATTTTTCATTTATATTTTGCAGGTGATTCTATGTCAATTTACAAAATTGAAATTTTATAAATTAAGTTTATTAAAGATTATGTTGTTTTGCATTTTGTATTATAAAAAATTCAAATAGAAAAATTTTGTGACATTAACATTTTAACTCCCTTAATTTATATTAATGACAAACATGAATATTATTATTCATAATATGAGAATATTAAAATATACGAAACTTAGAAATTGCGAATTTTTATTGGAACTGACATGAATTTTGTCGAAGTTTCATTACAATTTTATGGATATTTATTATCATTATTTTATTGCAATTTTATTGATATTTTAATAATATTTTATAACTGATTGATATTTTATTTTATCGACATTTTATTAACCTTTTATTAACATTGTATACGTAATTGACATTTTATCGATAATTTATATTGTATGGTCATTTTAATAACATTTTATTTTATTGATATTTTATCAAAATTTTATACTTTATTGACATTTTCTTAACATTTTATTTTATTGATATTTTATCAAAATTTTATACTTAATTGACATTTTCTTAACATTTAATTGTATTGCAATTTTATCGACATTTTATTGTAAATGTCAGTTACCTGATATTAATAGTCCATCGATGACCATCGACACTTTCCAATCTTTGTTTCTATGATGTTCGAACCAATTCACTCGAAGTCGAAGATTTTCTAAAGGTTGATCCGTTTCTCTCGCAGTATGTTGTTTTAGAACAGTGAGAAACGCGCGTGGTCTAACCAAACGCGAGATATCAATCACGGTTGAAGAAATCGACACGATCGATTCGAGAGTTTGGTATTTGGATAACAGTCCTTTAACGAAAGGTATTATCTCCTTGGGTCCGTATTTCCAATCTTCCATCCAGTGTTTTGGAGTCTGTCAATACGTCATAATTAATTTATTATTATCATTCGTTAATTTTTAATATAATTTGTTATTTATTAATGTTTAATGTATTGAACAGAATCATGGACGAGTGTACTAAATAATAAAATTAAATATAAAATAGGGAAAGTATATTTATTTATATAGTGCACTGTTGCAAGTCCGAAAGAAGTTATCGATAATTTCCCCTTGATAATTTCCTCTCGATTATTTCCAACCATACTTTCTACCGAATAATTTCCACTAAACGATTTCACATCGAATATCAAATCCATGTTAAATTTATTAAAACGAATAATGAATTTTTCTAAATTTTCGTTAGGTAATTTCCCCTTGATAATTTCCTCTTGATTATTTCCCACTGTACTTTCGACCGAATAATTTACACTAAATGATTTCACATCGAATATTAAATCCATGTTAAATTTATTAAAACGAGTGATGAATTTTTCTTAATTTCTGTTAGATAATTTTCCCTTGATAATTTCCTCTCGATTATTTTCAACCGTACTTTCTACTGAATAATTTTATTTTCACTAAACGATTTCACATCGAATATTAAATCCATACTAAATTTATTAAAACGAGTGATGAATTTTTCTTAATTTCTGTTCGATAATTTCCCGATCACAATTCCAAATAATTCATTTCCTCTCGATTATTTCCGACCCGTACTTTCATTTGTGTAATTTCCCTTCTATAATTTTATATCGAATCCATAAGGAAAGAATTCTGCCTAATTCCTTAATTTCCGCCCGATAATTTCCCCTCAATATTTTATTATAAAGACACGTATAATGTTCGGAAAAACCATTTTTACCTTAGAGTCCTCCAAACGAGATGTTTCCACATCATTTCGAACAAGATCCAATGTTTTCTTAGTCAGATTCATTTCATCGATAAAGAAACGTTGTAATTGATCGTACTTTCCATCATTTTCTATGTAAATCGATGATCCAAAGATCGAACCATGACGATCGATCAATTCTTTTAGATCTTTCTGGATCTTTGATTCTATCGTTCTGTTGTGCTTTTCGTCGCTATGGGACACTTTGATTAGAACACCTATAAAAAGTTAAATATATAATTATGTCTTTGAAATATTGTATCTTCAGATTCTATATCTCTGATCCCTACATTACTATATTTCTAAGTTTTTAAATTCTCAAAACGCTGTTATATCTAAAATATAAGTTATTAAATCTCAATGTGATTAGATCCTCACAAAACCCTGTATTCCTAAATCACTACGGCCCCAAATTCCTACACCCCTAAATCCCTTCATCTTCAAATTCTTACATCCCTAAATTTCTTTATCTCCAAATTCCCACAACTACAAATTCCAAACACCCCAAATTCCTACATTCTCAAATTCTAACGCTTCCAAATTCCCACGTCTACAAAACCCTACGTCTCCAAATTCCAACGTCCCTAAATTCCAAACTCCCCAAATTCTTACATTCCCAAATTCCTTCGCCCTCAAATTCCCACGTCCCCGAATTCCCACGCCTCCAAATTCCCACGTCTCCAAATTCCAAACTCCCCAAATTTCCACGTCCCCAATTTGCCACGCCTCCAAATTCCCACGTCTTCAAAACCCTACGTCACCAAATTCCAACGTCTCTAAATTCCAAACTCCCCAAATTCTTACATTCCCAAATTCCTTCGCCCTCAAATTACCACGTCCCCGAATTCCCACGCCTCCAAATTCCCATATCTCCAAATTCCAAACTCCCCAAATTTCTACGTCCCCAATTTGCCACGCCTCCAAATTCCCACGTCTTCAAAACCCTACGTCTCCAAATTCCAACGTCCCTAAATTCCAAACTCCCAAAATTCTTATATTCGCAAATTCCTTCGCCCTCAAATTCCCACGTCCTCAAATTCCCACGCCTCCAAATTCCCACGCCTCCAAATTCCCACGTCTCCAAATTCCAAACTCCCCAAATTTCTACGTCCCCTTTTTGCCACGCCTCCAAATTCCAACGTCCCTAAATTCCAAACTCCCCAAATTCTTACATTCCCAAATTCCTACGTCCGAAAATTCCCACGTCCCCAAAACCCTGCGTCTCCAAATCCCCACGTCCCCAAAATCTTGCTTCCCCAAATTCTTACGTTCCCAAATTCCCTTGCCGTCAAATCCCTACCTCCCCAAATCTCTACATCCCCAAATCCTCACATCCTCAAATTCCAAGTATCCCTATATCTCCATTGCTGTATATCTGTAGATACCCCTTTGTTCTTATATCTCCATATCCTTATATTCTATCTCTAGTCCTCTTATTCCCCCTAAGTCTCCACATCTCCAAAACCATAAACGAACCTTTCAGATGCGCCAGCACCGCTTCAGCCGCCGCCCGTTCCCAAGCCCTATGCGCGTTAGCCGGCAGTCCAAAGCACTCCTTAGGCGAATCACTATCAGGAAGATTCTCCAGAGCCCTAATCACATCCTCGAACGAATTCCCCGCAACCTTCAAAACTCCCGCCAGCTTCCGTCGACCCTCAAACACCTCAGCAGCCCAAACATCCCTAACGATCGAGCACAGCGCTCGGCTGTCGTACTCGTCCTGAATGCGTCCACCATAAACCGCCACGTCCAACAGTCCTCTTCCTGTCTGCCAACCACCATCCTTGTCTCTGCCCATGCTCGAGCTCGTCTCTTTGACTATCAACTCGTAAGCAGCCTCCAAGTCCGCCTCGTTCCACTCGTAAGACCTGATCCATCCTTGAGGAACGAACTTTCGACGTTCCTGAAGAATCGCGTGAAGCCAGGACAGTAGAACTGTACCGGCGACGTTCGCGTTCTTCTGTTTCTGCTGCAGTTGCTGCAACGACCTCTTCACGTTCCTCTTCACACCTTCCGGTGGCTCGTACGCGAGCTTCAAACACAATCCAGCGAGACTCGGGTAGAAACCGGAACACTCCTCGGTGGTTAACCAAATTCGCGTGCTGGGGTTTTTGGTGGTGGTGCACATCGGCGATCGTAAGAGACTCTCCAAACGGGGCAGCCAGTTCAAGGCTAGGTGCAGGTTGCTGAGCAGTATCCAACTACCATTCCTGATACATTTTTTATTAATTTGTTGAGGCAACTTGATTTTTTATTGTGAATCTTATTCAGTGATATGCAGATTCAAAAGTGATACGTACGCATTGTAAATTTTTGTTGGAAGATATAGATTTGTGTTCAAGTTTTAGTATGGGGCTTTGCATTTTTATTTATACTAACAATGCTATTTAATTTTGTAGTCAGCTATGTAGAAATCTTACATTACCAAATGATAACGTAGATTTTGATTTGGAATATTTTGCAAGTTTGTGTGCATCAGATACCTTGTTTATAGGGTAGAAGATTAGGCTGTCTTTGTAGGAGGTACAAGCAGAGAGATTCACAGATGAAGGATACAGGGAGATTCACATATGAAGGAGTGATACAGGGAGATTCACATATGCAAGAATAATATAGAAAGATCCACATATGCAGGACTAATGATATATACCGAGCAGCATGTCATTTTAGAATCATTTCACTTCCACTCCAAACAATTTTACTTTCATTAAAAACATTTTGCAAAATGTTTACAAAACATGATCAAGTGAAAAGATATGAAGAGATCATTTTATATGAAGCACTAATGATATATACAGAGCAGTATGTCATTTTAGAATCATTTCACTTCCACTCCAAACAATTTTACTTTCATTAAAAACATTTTGCAAAATGTTTACAAAACATGATCAGGTGAAAAGATATAAAGAGATAATTTTATATGAAGCACTAATGATATGTACAGAGCAGTATGTCATTTTAGAATCATTTCACTTGCACTCCAAGCTATTTAACTTTCATTAGAAACATTTTGCAAAATGTTTGCAAAACATGATCAAGTGAAAAGATATGAAGAGATCATTTTATATGAAGCACTCTGTATCTTCAATATTTAATGTCTTCACTAAATTTATTACCGACAAGCATTTTCCAGAGCAAGTTCAGCCTGAGCAACTTGACCTTGTCCCAAAGACACTTCGATGAACCCTGTAGCCGATGCAACCTGATTATTCGCCAGTGCCCTAAGTTCGGATCCAGGGTCCGCTCCTGGCGATAGCAGCAACAACACAGGATACGATTCCTGCTCCGCAATTTTCCTCAGCGACCAATTAGGAGGTGACAAATCCTTCACGCCTTCGGATTAACCGTATCATAAATTTATTACGTCGAGAATAAACTACATGCAATATTACCTAATACTTCGGCGGCTAGCTTCGAGAGCGCCGTGTGCAGATAATCTGGACGCAGAGTTTTTATCAGTAAAATTTTCTGGAACGTGGTTAATCCACTCTCCGCGTAGATGTTGTTGACGTCGTTCAACCACGCCGGCTTCATTCTGGAGGCTATCTATAGAAAGTTTCTTGTTTGAATTATGTCAACTTTTTCGCCGAGGTGAAAATTACTTGAGGGAACGATGACACCAGAGATCGAACAGATAAACGTCGTTCTTCGGGGATCCAATCGGGAACCTTATAATCAGGGTCTTCGTCATCGTTTAATGGAACTTCTTCCAACAGGAATCTCTGTTCGGCATCTGGCACGGAGTTCAGGGAGAGGGCTAATTGTAGAGCCAGCTGGAGACGGTGCTTTCTGTACACCGCTTTCGAGCAGTAATGCAGAGTCAAACTTATTAATCTGTCAATGAAATTGTAATTTTAGACAACTTGAAAATTTTCAAGAAATACTTGTATCACATTTTTTAACCCACCGTTTTTCGATCACTTTGTCTTGTTCCCTCTTGTCCTCGGAGAGTATTGAACCTCTGTAACTTTCCGCTTCCAAATAAATGTCAGTGAACGCTTCCGCAGAAAATACGTATAGAGGACTCAAAGCTGTCAGTGCTTTCACCGTTTTGTATAAACTGGCTGCGAATTTTGCTATCTTCTCGTGCTCTTTGGCTCTCCTATAGTGCAAAGCAGAGGGTCGTTATATGGCCGTCGATGATTGACAATTTTTTTCTTCATATTAATCTCTTATAAAGGGGAGGAGTGTCAGGACATAGATGACAATGTAATAAATTATATAATATTTATACTTGATATTTTATTTGTGCAAGACATGTGTAAAATTATGTACCCAACATATCTGACGTACCTGAAATTAGGTACATTTTAAACAAAGAATTTAATCTGCAAAATTTGATCAGTTTCTAAATTATCATTTTAAAAATGAAAAACTAATTTTCTACTCACTCAAAATATTTAAGAAACTTCACAAAAAGTACAGTTAAAAAAAGCTAAAAATATTTCTTCGATCTTTGAAAATGTTCAGTTCCATCAATATTCAGCAAAGTACATGTGCAACACGATACAACGAAAGGATAATTAAGCATCTTAAAAGCTTCCACCGTTCTAAAATTATCGTTCGCAGCTGTTACGTTATAAAATACGGCAGTGAATAAGATAATCCGATACTATTATCCGGCAGCGTATTTCTTAATAAAGTTCCACTCGCCTGGTAACGTCTTCGAAGCTTCGTCGACTTTCCTGGAGGGCCGCCGCGATTTCTTTGGCTTTTGATTGAGTGGCCTGCAACGACGACAAAAGCCCTCCTTGAGATCCTTCAGACTCCTGAAGAAGATCTTGACCTCTGGCTGTAGCCAGCTGCGCCAACAGATCCAATCTTGCCGTGTCCCGTTCTCCTGATAATTTTTCTTCCCGTTCTAACGCCTCCTTTCTTTGTGTCGCCAGCTCAGGTGTCTCCTTTAACAAAACCTGTCCGCAAACCGATTAATCATTCGATCTTTCTGAACTCTTGTTTCGGATTTTACTATCATTCATTCTGTTTGTCTATTTCTAAGGTGTACGTTGAAAAATATTCAAATAAGTGGAATTCAACAATGAGTAGATGTTGAAGGATTTAAGTATCAAATGTGAAGTCTTAGAAAAACATTGAATATATCAAAGTCATGTGACAGTGTATAATTTACATGTTTTTTGAGATCAAAAATAAAATAGAAAAGCAAATAAATAAACTTGAAATGTCTACCATACATCAGTGACTCGATAAATATTCCAGCTAGATAAAAGTCAACTTTCAAAAACCTCCCAACAAATTTTGTAGTTAGAAGCTTATGTGGTTCAAATAAAAAGAATGTTTCAAGTTTTCTGACCTACAAAAATTTCGATTCAATTTCCCTTACTTTTTCGACGAACCTCTCCGCGAGGCTCTTGCTGCCCGCCCCAAGTGCGATCTTGAAGAGCACCGCGTCAACTTCCTTCGGGAAGCCATCCAATTTGTCTCGTCTAGTGGCCAGGAACAGTTTGAAGCCTTGAGGAGCAGGCAAAGTTCGCTCGCCCAGTCTCAGAGGACGCCTTCGTAACAGCGGCAATAATATCGACGGGAATTGTACAAGTTCCTCCACCAACAACGGCTTTCCAAATCTCACAGCCATTTCCAAAGTGGTGAGGAACTTGGCATCCTCCGGCTTCGTGATTTCCATTCGGGAACCAACGTTGTTTCTCAACCAGGAGACTGCTAATCCTGATGGATCGACGAATATGGGGACCAGTGGACCTCTTAAAGCGCAGGATGCGCCGACCAGGCTTCCGGTGTCCACTGGTAGACCCTGCGCTCGCCAGAGTAATCTTTCTCTTTCGGTTATGAGGAGGTCGATGGCGGATTTCTTCCATTTGTCGTCTCTTCCGGGATCCTGGGTTTAGAATTGTTTATTTATATGGTTGAAGTGGAGGAGGATTTGATGAATTTAGAATTTAGAATTTAGAATTTAGAATTATTTAGAATTTCTAAATAAAGTTAGTACATGTGTGTAATATGTCACATATGTGGAATTATGTACTTAAATCTTGAATCAAAATGAAGAATGTAGTACTTGGTAAACAGCGAAATTTGTAGATGAGTAAAGTAATGTTAAAGTACCACATGTGAGTAACAATTTCTATGAAATAAATGTAACAGTTCTTTCACCACATATCACATGTCTATCGTTATCTGCTTACATATTGGTCCGAGCATAAAAAGGTTCTAGCCTTTCGAATTTGCAATGAAATAAAATCTTGCTCTATCTAGAGACATGGTCCATCTTCCCTACTTCAACATCAGTTCAAACTTAAAAAGATACCAGCCTTTCAAATTTGCAACTGAATGAACTTTTAACAGTCTACCTCTCATGCCTAATATACTCATTTCTTAATTCATGTCTCATTCATCCTTAATTAACAACGTGATCAATTTCATAAATCATTGTAAAAAAGAAATAAAAACAGTAGATTTTCTCCACTGCTTTCTTAATAAATAAAAATGAACGCATACTTCGTAAACCAATAAAGAAGCCACGTTAGCAGCTTCAACGTCCAATCTCTCCTTTCTCGTGGTTAATTCTTCTAGTTGCGTTTCCCAATCACGATGTTCGGTGTCCAATTTCTGTAACAATGCCCTGGCAGTTGCTAGTCTCGCCTCTGTTGCCTCTGTTCGTAACTGAAGAGCTGCTGCACCCCTCGAGTGTTCTGCGAGTTGTTCTTGAAGCTGAGCAACGCGACTCTCTACTGTATTCAATCCGGCTTCCAATTTGCCGATCTGAGCTTCGGCTGCTGACAGGCGTCTGTGGAATTAATTTAGATGCAATCAATTGTTGCTGTTTGTAAATCCTTTGAGATGAATTCCCTGTTTCTGTTTATTAAGTTATTTTCTTTGGATGAGTCCCTTGTTTTAGCGAAGTTATTTATGGAGTTATTTATGAAATTATTATATGAAGTTATTATATGAAGTTATTATATGCAATTATTAAATGCAATTATTATATGCAGTTATTATATGAAATTATTATATGCAGTTATTATATGCAGTTATTATATGAAGTTATTATATGAAGTTATTATATGAAGTTAT
Source organism: Megachile leachella (assembly GCA_963576845.1). Lineage (NCBI taxonomy): Eukaryota > Metazoa > Arthropoda > Insecta > Hymenoptera > Megachilidae > Megachile > Megachile leachella. The sequence goes on along the minus strand of OY756254.1, from coordinate 5,892,684 downwards.
TATATGAAGTTATTATATGCAGTTATTATATGCAGTTATTATATGAAGTTATTATATGCAGTTATTATATGCAGTTATTATATGCAGTTATTATATGCAGTTATTATATGCAATTATTATATGAAGTTATTATATGAAGTTATTATATGAAGTTATTATATGCAGTTATTATATGCAGTTATTATATGCAGTTATTATATGAAGTTATTATATGCAGTTATTATATGCAGTTATTATATGCAGTTATTATATGAAGTTATTATATGCAGTTATTATATGCAGTTATTATATGAAGTTATTATATGAAGTTATTATATGAAGTTATTATATGAAGTTATTATATGCAGTTATTATATGCAGTTATTATATGAAGTTATAATATGCAGTTATTATATGCAGTTATTATATGCAGTTATTATATGCAGTTATTATATGCAATTATTATATGAAGTTATTATATGAAGTTATTATATGAAGTTATTATATGCAGTTATTATATGCAGTTATTATATGAAGTTATTATATGCAGTTATTATATGCAGTTATTATATGCAGTTATTATATGAAGTTATTATATGCAATTATTATATGAAGTTATTATATGAAGTTATTAAATGCAATTATTATATGAAGTTATTATATGAAGTTATTATTTGCAGTTATTATATGAAGTTATTATATGAAGTTATTATATGAAGTTATTATATGAAGTTATTATATGCAGTTATTATATGCAGTTATTATATGAAGTTATTATATGCAGTTATTATATGCAGTTATTATATGCAGTTATTATATGCAGTTATTATATGCAGTTATTATATGCAGTTATTATATGAAGTTTTTTTATGAAGTCATCTATTTAGTTATCTATGAAATTATGTAAAATTATCTGTAAATTATTCTGATCAGAGAATCACTTGTTTTAATCTACAAAATTATTCTCATCAGATGGATCTCTTATTATAGTCCACAAAGATAGCCTCATTAAATGAATCCACATTTCAGTCCATAAAGTCAACCTCAACAAATGAATCTCTTACTTTTATTCATAAAATTATTCTCATCAGATGAACTACTCATTTTGATCCACAAAATTATTCTAGTTAGATGAATTCTCTATCTTTGTCCACAAAGTTATCTTCATCCAATGAATCTTCTACTTTTGTTCATAAAGTTATCCTTATCATATAAATCACTTATTTTAGTCCACAAAGTTATTCTACTTAGATGAATTCTCTATCTTTGTCCACAAAGTTATCTTCACCCAATGAATCTTCTACTTTTGTTCATAAAGTTATCCTCATCATATGAATCACTTATTTTAGTCCACAAAGTTATTCTCATCAGATCCATAAACTTGTATTCCTCAAATCAATCACTCATTTTGATGCACAAACATACTCATCAGATCAACACAAAGCTGACACATTAAAAAAGAAATATGACATAAAACACGTGGATGTGACTCATTACAAAATAGTAAAAATTCCAAAATAAATCTATACAATTTGATGAAAAATGTTATTGCAACCTAAAAACATTCTAAAAAACTGTATCCAAAAAACATCCCAAAAAAGTGCACGCTAACATTTCTGAAGGATCTCGTACATACTCAGCAAGTTGCCGTTGTTCGCGCTCCAGAGGCGCCACTTGCTGAAGAATTTGGCCATATTGAAGATTAGCAAGGACCCATGCAGCCAAAGGCGCAGCGGCAACCGAGGCTCGTTTCGCGGTTTTCTCCTCAAAACTATCTGGACGCTCCTTGACCAACTTGGCAACAGCTTCCAGACTCGATGGTGTACTCCTCCTCGCGTCCCACGTTCTGAATCCAACAAAGAGCGGCTTGAAAATTGCACGAATATTTCGGACGAACGATGTGGAGATGAAGAACAGGGTAACTATGAGTTGCATACAAGCTATTGACGTTTGATGAAGATCAAACGTTGTGGAGATCAAAGAGTACTGTGAAATGTTTCGTGCAATGGAGATTTTAGGGTCGTATGTTTAGTTCGGAATTGAATTAGTTGAATGGAGAGCTTTGGGCGAATAGAGCTTTGAGATACACTACCGTTCATAATTATTCGGACACAAGCGAAACATGCATGAAAGTTATTCAAGTATCTGCAACAGTAACTGAAATCGATTTTTTTTCTGCGAAGAATACTGGAACGCTTTTCGATTGATAATTCTCGTTTGGAACTCATATCTCGATGGAAAAGAAGCTACAGACGAACTAAACCGAAACTGTCGAGTGCGTTACCTCCATTCTTATCCCCAATGAGGAAACCTAAACATCTACCAACAGTTTACAAACACTTGAAACATATGGAAGAACACTCTGAATACGTTCTGCGCCATAGAAATGAAACACAGTAGAAATTAAAATTTTTTTAGAATCGAAAGCGTTTTATTAGATTCACAAATTTGGTACTTTGTATTTCTGGATATGAATATTACTTTCACACTGTCATTGTATAATTTGTACTTAAAAATTAATTCTATTACGTTATGACACCTCAAAAAAGATAATAATAATTATTATAAATGATATGATAACCCTAAATACCTTTTGTACAAAGTTCAACTCTGTTTTATGTAACGAAAGTGTTCGGATACTTATGAACGGTACTGTATATGGGTGAACGTGATGGGGAAATATAGGAATCGTCAAGGGAAATTATAGAGTAGGGGAAACTGAATCTCAGATTTCTGGATTTGAAAATATTTGGGTGGGGTTGTGAGGAGTTTGAGAAGTTGTATGTTTGGAGAGGGAATGTGATATTTAGAGATATTGGGATTTGACGATATAGAGATTTGGGAATTTGGAGATTTGGAGAGGTAGAGATTTGGGAACGTAGTAACTCTGGGATGTGGAGATTTGGGAAATTTAGAGATTTGGGGAATTTAGGGATTTGGTAAGGTAGAGATTTGGGAACGTAGTAACTCAGGGATGTGGAGATTTAGGAATTTTGTGATTTTGGGAAATAAGAATTTAGGGATATGGGAAGTTGAAAATATAGAAATTTGAGGATGTAGAGATTTAGAGATATAGAAATTTGGAGGTGTAGGGATTTGGGAGCATAGAGATTTGGGTAAATAGGAATTTAGATATGTAGCGATTTGGGGATGTGAGAAATTGGAGATATGGGAATTTAGGGGTGTAGAAATTTGAGGGTATAGAGATTAGGATATATAGGGATTTGGACATGTAGGGATTTGGGAATGTAGGAAATTAGATATGGAGCGATTTGGGGATGTGAGAAATTGGAAATATAGGAATTTGGGAGTGTAGAAATTTGAGAGTATAGAAATTAGGGTATACAGGTATTTGGATAAGTAAGGATTTATGAATGTAAGAAATTAGAGGTATACGAATCTTCAAATGTAAAGATTTGAACATAGATAGCATATATTAATTTTCAATCACAAAACCATGTAAATATGAAAGTTTGACTACATTATATTTTGAAATTTGAAAGCCCCCAAAATACAGAAGCTACAGCAAACAAGTTCAATAATTAAAAACTTCGACAACTTCAAAATCCACAAATTAACATTTAAAACCCCCGAATTTGGTCTAATTCCCTCAGGAAACCCAAGTGAAACTTAAATGAAACTCAAGCGGTACGCAAACGTAGTATCCTGATTACCTAATTTCGTCTTTAATCCCTCGTTTCGCCAGGAATGTCTTCATGCTGTTCCAAGACGTGTCCTTTATACCCATTAATCTAAGAACCCCCTCCAGAACATCTCTAACTGGGGCTGGAGGTGCTCTCAGAGAACGAACTTCTGCTAATGCATCAGCACTAATACCAGCCACTGCCTGAGCTGCTTGTTCCACTAATGGTTCTACCTTTCCTAATTCTCCTTCTATATCCGCCTAAACAACAAAATCACGATTCTTTTTAATTACTTCACTATTTATTTAAGAGAACTCTTACCTTTCTACGTGCTAGCTCTGCACTTTCGCGTTCGGTTTCTGCTTTTAAATTCACCATCTCTCCTCTTTGACCTGTGGCTCCTCGCATGGTGGCTGTTATTTGCTCGAGAGCTGCGTTAGCTCGACCTTGTTCAGCCTAAATAAATTTTCATTTATTATAGTTGTTGATGTACTGAAAATGTAGGGAGTTAGTTATATTTTTGGGTTAATGTGCACATATGTGAAGATATAGGAATTCATATTTTGGTTACTCTATATGTAGAGATATGGTGCTTCATTTTTGGTATACTGTGCACATGCATGTATATAAAGATATAGAGATTCATTTTTGGTGTGCACATATGTGACACCAATTTTTGGTGGCACGTATGTGAAGATATAGAGGTTCATATGTTGAATACACATATGTGGAGATATAGTGTTCCATTCTTGGTGTGCTGTGCACATATGTGAAAACATAAGGTTTCTTGTTTTGGGTATTCTACACATATGTGTAGATATGGTGCTTTATATGTTTAATACTCTACACATATGTAGGGATATAGTGCTTCATTTTTGATGTGCACATATGTGAAGATATAGGGCTTCATATGTTTAATACTCTACACATATGTGGAGATATGGTGCTTCATTTTTGGTGTGCACATATGTGAAGATATAGAGTTTCATATGTTGGACACTCTACACATATGTGGAGATATGGTGCTTCATTTTTAGTGTGCACATATGTGAAGATATAGGGCTTCATATGTTTAATACTCTACACATATGTAGGGATATAGTGCTTCATTTTTGATGTGCACATATGTGAAGATATAGAGTTTCATATGTTTGATACTCTACACATATGTGGAGATACAGTGTTTCATTTTTGGTGTGCTCTACACATATGTGGAGATATAAAGCTTCATGTTTTGGATTACTGTGCACATATGCAGTGATATAAGACTTGTTCTGGGTAGTCTACACATACGTGAAAATATGTGATGATTAAATGAATATCTTGATCAATATAAATCTTCCTTATACATTGAAAAATTAATATCTTGTAACTAATACTTTATAAAATATCTTACAATTCACAGAATATATAAGCTCGCATATAACACCCCACATTATTAATTCTATTATATTTTATTTTATGTACTACATCGTTTATACCCTGACGAAGATCTGTAACGTCTCAAAGCTAATAAAACCCCAACAAATTCGATGTATCGGTAAAACTACCCTCTGAAAACTTCCTCCTCAGTGAATTAAAAGTTGGAGCTTAAATATCACGTAAAAAAAAGTATCGAGAAAGTTAACAACAACTACCTCCAGCTCTTGACGTTGCTTCGAGACTTCATCCTCCAACTTAGCCACTTGTTCGCCAGCTTCTTTCAATTTTCCGATGCCGGCTTCGAGGCTGTTCAATTTCTGCTCCACCTCCTCGCTCCAGGACACGTGTAAGTGCTTCCAGGTGTGCAACAACGCGAAGAATCTCGCTGGAGCTTGTTGCTGTCGAGGTGCTTGAAGATGCGCCTTCACCATCACTTTGATACCAGCTTGTTCATCGGCGTCTTCAGGATCCACGCCATTTTGTCTGCAGGCTAACTCGATCAACGAACTCTCCCATGTCCACCATTCGTTGTTTAAGCCTGGACCGATCAGGACGCAGCTTCTGAGGAGCCCGGAACGAGGTAGCCATGATGAACGCATCTCGTTGGTGTCCAGGATGATCGCGACACGAAGGTAATTTCGTAAACCTGAAAATTTAGGAGGTTTAACAGGGTGTAGGAGCTGTTGAGGTTTATTTATGGAGGGAGAGTTTTTGTAGGTTTGTTAGTTTGGGGTTTCATCATTTTGGGATTTGGGGAATTAAGGAGTTGGACGTTTAGGGACATGAAAATTTGGAGATTTAGGAATTTAAGGAGTTGGGAATTAGAGAACTTGAAAATTTGGGGATTAGGAAATTTAGCAATTTGGGAATTAAAGGGTATGGAAATTTAGAGATGTGAAAATTTAGGGATTTGGGAATTTAGAGAGTTGGGAATTTATCGAGTAGGGAGTTAAAGAACTTGGAAATTTAAGGAGTGTGAAATTTAGCGATTTGGGAATTAAAAAATATGAAAATTTAGGGATTGGAAAATTTAGAGACTTGGAAATTTAGGGGTTTGGAAATTAAAGGGTATGGAAATTTAGGGATTTGGGAATTTAGAGAGTTGGGAATTTATCAAGTTGGGAGTTAAAGAACTTGAAAATTTAAGAAGTGTGAAATTTAGAGACTTGGAAATTTAGGGATTTGGAAATTAAAGGGTATGGAAATTTAGGGATTTGGGAAATTAGAGAGTTGGGAATTTATCGAGTTGGGAATTAAAGAAGTTGGAAATTTAAGGAGTGTAAAATTTAGAGACTTGGAAATTTAATGACTTGGGAATTAAAGGGTATGGAAATTTAGAGATTTGGAAATTTAGGGATTTGGGAAATTAGAGAGTTGGGAATTTATCGAGTTGGGAATTAAAGAAGTTGGAAATTTAAGGAGTGTAAAATTTAGAGACTTGGAAATTTAATGACTTGGGAATTAAAGGGTATGGAAATTTAGAGATTTGGAAATTTAGGGATTTGGGAAATTAGAGAGTTGGGAATTTATCGAGTTGGGAATTAAAGAAGTTGGAAATTTAAGGAGTGTAAAATTTAGAGACTTGGAAATTTAATGACTTGGGAATTAAAGGGTATGGAAATTTAGAGATTTGGAAATTTAGGGATTTAGGAAATTAGAGAGTTGGGAATTTATCGAGTTGGGAATTAAAGAATTTGGAAATTTAGGAAGTGGGATATTTAGAGACTAGGAAATTTAGTGATTTGGGAATTAAAGGGTATGGAAATTTAGAGATTTGAAAATTTAGGGATTTGGGAAATTAGAGAGTTGGGAATTAAAGAATTTGGAAATTTAGGAAGTGGGAAATTTAGAGACTAGGAAATTTAGTGATTTGGGAATCAAAAAGTATGGAAATTTAGAGATTTGTTGATTTAGGGACTTGGGAATTTAGAGAATTAAGAAATTATGGAGTTGAAATTTAAAGAACTTAGAAATTAAAAAATTGTGAAAATTCGCCTCCTCACCCTCCCCAACTTCCAAATTTCAACTTTTCATTATAATTTTACAGTCTATCTCCACGAACTCTATCTTTATGTAAATTTTCTCAATAAATGAAACTGTAAACTCACGATGATACAGGTACTGTTCCAACGTTCCCGAAAAATCTTCTCGTCTCGCCACGTCAGCCAACGGCGCTATTAAACCGTCGAGTTCTTCTACTGTAAATAATCCTGGAAGTTCTCCTCGGGATACAATTGCACTCGCCAACACAGCCAATCCATCCTCTCTCATATGATGCTCCTCCAGCAAAAGCAATGTAGGTTCTCCATCAATGCCAGCTAGCTGAACTGCAGTTTTCATCGATGCTCGACCACGACCTATTAAATTCATTCTGTAATCGTTTGAGCATTTTACATGAAACCTGTTCTATTTTACTTTTATTCCACGAAATTAATTTCATAAATGTTCAAGTAAATCTTTAGATTAATTATTCTCTTCTCATTATTCAATTTTATGTGGTTAAAATTATTTGATAGGAAACATTTTATGAAATTTAATTATTGGATGTTTTGGTAAAATTTGTTAACTGTTTCAAAATTATTGAATAAATAGTGTAATCATTATTTTAAATTTATCAGAGAAAATTGTTTTCTAATTTTATTTTTGATATTCAAGTTTTGAAAGCAAGAAAGGCAGCTTGTGTATTATAAAATAATGTTACAAATAATTTATAGTAACTGTGTTGTTGTAAATAATTATTTGCTGGATTAGTACATATTAAAATGAGTAATCGTAAGATTTTCCTTGGTGTAAGAGTAACTTTGCAAGAGTTAATAATATGAGAAATGATAAAAACACAGTTTAAATGATTTCAAGAGAAAGATTCAGTATTATAGAAGAAATATGCAAGTGACTTTCAACGAAAAGCAATAATTTTAATTTTAGTGGACTTTTATCATTAGGATAATATACCAGGTCCAGAATCCAGTAATCGAAGAGACGAAAAGTTAGCAACGAGTCTCACTGCCGACTTTCTTCCAGCTCCAGGTCGTCCAATTAGAATTACACCTCGTAAGTTCGTTCCGAACGCCCAGCTCAATCCTTAACAAAAAAACCTTGTATTTTTTATATCATAGAACGTCTGACAATAATAATTTTCATCGTGACTGACTTGTGACACAATATTTTAAATACGCTATTTTTTAGGTTAAAAAATACTTACAGAATCTAACAAGAAATCTTATTGAGAAGAAAACCTGACTTCGAGTAACACGAAATTAATGAACCATTTTAAGTTTGAGGAACGTTTATAGTTCCTTTTCATGTTAAATTGCGGTGGATTTATTTTATGAGTAACGAAATTATAATTTAGTGGATTTAACATAACTGTAATTTTGTGAATTTACTTCATAACTAACAAAATTGTAATTTAATGAATTTAACATGACTGTAACTTTGTGGATTTACTTCATAACTAACATAATTATAATTTTGTGGATTTGTTTCATTAATAACGTAATTATAATCTTGTGCATCTACTTCATAATTAACACAATTATAATTTTGTGCATTTATTTCATTAATAACGTAACTATAATTTTGTGGATCTACTTCATAACTAACGAAATTATAATTTAATAGATTTAACATACCTGTAACTTTGTGGATTTACTTCATAACTAACATAACTATAATTTTGTGCATCTACTCCATAACTAACAAACTTATAATTAAATAAACTTCATAACTAACATACCTAACATTAGATCTACAAACGCTCCACAGTGACGAAAGTTAACACTAACGTATTAAAGCAACACACTTTTATTAAAGTTACAAAGTGACCAGACAGAACGTGTGCCGGTTAGATTAAGGTCGTTTGGAAACAACGTACAATTAATTTAATTTAATACGCTTACCGGCCACAGTGCGCAACAGGTGAGATGAAATCGATGCTTGCACAGGATCGCCTTCTCTGGCACATCTCGCTGCAGCGTTAATTATCTCATTCCGCCACTGTTCCTCGTCCGACGGAAGTAACCCGTTGTTCCCGCGTTTCCATATGTACACGTCGCTTCCTGGCATCAGGGTTTTCAACGTCTTCGAGAGGATTATGGATTCCCAGCGAGATTGGTCCTTCGACGTCAGTCTGATGAAATTCAAATTGAATAGTTAGAATTGTTAAAATCGTTTGGAATTGTAACATGAAGTTGATGGAATAATGTGGGAGGGTTATTTAAGACGTTCATTTGTGTATTGTTAGGTTGATTTAGAAATTTGGAAATTTTGGGATTTGGAACTTTGCAAATATTGAGATTGATGGAATTGGGAGTTTAGGAAATTTTGATATTTTGGAATTTGGGAAATTTAGGGATTTTGGTATTTTAGAGTTTTGGAATTGAGGAATTGTGGAATTGTGGAATTGTGGAATTGTGGAATTTGACCATGTGGGAATTTGGGAACTTGGAAATTTGGAGATATGGGAATTTGGAGACTTTGGAATTTGGGGATGTGGAAATTTAAAAATTTGGGAATTTGCAATTTTAAAAGTTTGGAATTTTGGAATATAAGGATGTGGGAATTTGGAGACTTGGAAATTTGGGGATGTGGGAATTTGGGGGTGTGGAAATTTGGGGACTTGGGAATTTGGGAATGTGGTAATTTGGGAACTTGGAAATTTGGAGATGTGGAAATTTGGAGTCTTGGGAATTTGGAGATGTGGAAATTTGGAAACTTGAGATTTTGAAATTTTGGTAATTTAAAATTTTGGAATTTTGGAAATTTGGAATTTTGGAAATTTGGAATTTTGGAATTTTGGAATTTTGGAATTTTGGAATTTGGGAATTTTGGAATTTTGGAATTTTGGAATTTTGGAATTTTGGAATTTGGGAATTTGGGAATTTGGGAAATTTAAAAATTTGAAAATTTGAATACTTGTAAATTTTAAACCTTGAAAAAAGTAATATTGTAGGAATTCAAAAATGTAGATTGAACATGTAGACTTAAAATGACTTCATTGAAAAATTGCCTTGGATTGAAGAGTCTCCTTCCAGCATCCAACAAATACTCCGTAATATTCGTTTCATTTTCTGGCGAAGGATAATACTTCAAGCTATCTGCCCACAAAATCAAATCCTTGGGAGTCCAAACGTTTCCATGAGAAGATTTGATAGATTTAAAAGCTTCGAGCATAACTGGTACCATCTGTGAGATCCAAGATTCGATCACGGTGTTATTTCCTTTCAAGGAACTCTTTTGATGGAGCTCCAAAATGGCTGCGATGTCCTTCGAACTTGGATATCTGTTAATTAAAGTGAACTTGGAAATTAATGTTTAAAAGTTTGGTACATCGTGCTGTCTATAAAATATTCTCATTCATATTGATATTTTTGCTGTATCTCTGACTATATTCCTTTACAAAGTTAAGTTATTCTTTAAATTAAATTTTGAAGTAGCTTAATGTACTGATTTTACATCGCATTACTTTCAAATTAAATTTTAAAATAGCTAAATGCTCAAATTTCACACTGTATTAAATTTTAAACCGGTTCAATATACAAATTTTACATTGCATTAGTTTCATAATAAAACTTGAACCAGTTCAATATACAAATTTTACATTGCATTAGTTTCATAATAAAACTTGAATCAGTTCAATATACAAATTCTACATTGCATTAATTTCATAATAAAACTTGAACCAATTCAATATACAAATTATGCATTGCATTAGTTTCATAATAAAACTTAAACCAGTTCAATATACAAATTTTACATTGCATTAGTTTCATAATAAAACTTAAACCAGTTCAATATACCAATTATGCATTGCATTAGTTTCGTAATAAAACTTGAACCAATTCAATATACAAATTTTACATTGCACTAGTTTTATAATAAAACTTAAACCAGTTCAATATACAAATTTTACATTGCATTAATTTCATAATAAAACTTGAACCAGTTCAATATACAAATTTTACATTGCATTAGCTTCATAATAAAACTTAAACCAATTCAATATACAAACTATGTATTATACACACTTTCAGAAAACTTGATTATTCTATGTCAAATGTCACATTAATTGATAAATTTCATATTGAATCTTTAAACAATCCAGACTTAAATTAGTCGGTAGTCATATTCTGCATTTCGCAGATTTTCAGAAAATTGTTTATTGTCTATGGAAAATAATACTAACGGTAGATAATGAGTGCACAAAAGGGCTTCCAGTCTCGGATGTAATCTGCTCGTTTCATCAGCAGTGCATATAATGGTCAAAGGCACTCTAGCGAATTCTAAATCTTCTTCATGAAATCCTCCTTCTTGCATCAACTCTCGCACCAGCTCCTAAATAAGTAATAAACAATTTCAAGCTTACCCGGTACATACCGATGCCAACCCTTGAGCTGGCGCGTGAAAATTGGAAAATGAAAAAGTTTCCAAAAATAAAGATTCAAAGAAAATATATAATTTGCTTGCAAGTTTGATTGAGTAACTTGGATATTGGAAAATTTGACAAATTCATAGATTTAAGAATTTGAGAATCGTAAGAACTTTAATGATTTATATATTTGGAATACAGAAATTCTCAAATATTTTGAAAAATAAAAGATTCTAACAATAAGTATTAAAAAATATATAATTTGCTATATAAAAGAATCCAGATCCACCCCGACATCCCTATCTAGTTACGTCAACGATAACGATACAGAATTTTTCTCACGATGCTGTTTTTCTTGTCCGTGAACGTTCGTCAGACATCTTGCTGTTGCTTCGACGCGTATAAAATTAAAATAAGAGTCTCAATCGCTAAATCAAGGAACAAAATTTCGAAGTTTCGTAAATGGGATCAGCTTGACGCAATTAATTGAAGGAATATTTTATTTATTTGAAACATTTTTAAACCGCGTAATAAATTAAATCACGATAGATTGTTAGAGAAAGAAGGTACCGATGTCAACCCACGAGCTGGCGCGTGAAGAGGCTGAGGTGTTCAGAAGAGCTACTACAATTGGTCAGAATAGAAAAATGGACGCCTCACACGTATTTTCGGCGGTATTGGCTCGAGCAGTCGCTAATTAGGCGAAAAACAATGACAGGCAAACGTCTCGAGAGTGAGATAGTGCTACTTGCGTTCAGCAGTTGTTATTATCATTCTTATTTGCCGAGAGGTAACTGCAAATGTTCACGGTGAGTTTCTTTTAATTCAAGTCGACAACCCTTGACATCAGTGTGTGTTGACATCAGTACGTTAATCTGAATTTTTTATTTAATCTATTATTTGTTAATAAGTTACTTGTAACTGCTTTGATGCAAGATGTAGATCTTCCAGGATTAACACGACCCTCGATCCGTTCCTGGGTTTGTACGTTCGTCCGTGGGAAGATGAATTCAATTGAACGCAACCCCTTTTCAATTTCATCACAAGGTCCTGAGGTCCGTAGAGGGATGAACCTTTTATCAAAGTCGATGGCTCGTTGCTCCGAATGGAAGAAAGTATGACAGATATCAAGGCACTTTTCCCGCAACCATCTGGACCCCTTATCATGATGGACTGATTATTCTTGATCCACGGTAAAACGGATGATAACGCCCCTTTCATTGCACCTGAAATACAAGTTTATGGTGCAGTCGGAATCTTTCAGAGGTATATGTGTTCGAAGTTTGACATTTTTGGAGTTTGGCAACTTCGGAAGTTCGAATTTTTTGAGGTTACAGGATTTTGGGATTTTTTAATCACGGGATTATAGAAGTTTGGCATCTTGTCAGAATTTTTTTCATTTTATAATTTTAAGATTGTAGACATCAGATAATATGAAAAGTTTTGAGGTGCAAGATTTTATAAATTTACTAAACTTCCTATTACATGTACTCAATATTAATCTTGTTCCTCAAATCTATGAAACATAGACTAAAAAATGTCTGCCACATTTACGATTATTGCCATAATCATGCTTAGGTAATACATTTGTACACTATCATAATACCTGAAAGACAAACAGGGCCATCTTCAGTGTCAATCGCTCGATCAGCTTCCCCTGCATCTTCCAATCGATCAATGTCCTCGTTATACAAAACGTAACATGGTTTCTGGGGATTTGGGCACCTGACAAACACAAAACTTTGTTATTTTAACTTCTCCATTACCAACTAGAATGTGTAAACATAAATATAACTACCGAAACATGTCACTCTGTACACTGTTTTATCCACCTGCTCCCACCACGGTGCAGGTGGACCAATCACCACCAAATTCAATAGGGTTCTTTTGCTACCTATAAAAAACCTATGTACCAAGTTTCAAAAGAATCCGTCAATGTGGCGAGGAGTTATCGTGATGACAAACAGACATCGTATTCGCATAAACTACCTTTTCAACATTTTCAATGTTCCGGTAGTTAATAACCCTAGGAACAGAAGCTCCAATGAGGAACCTCTTATCAATAATAATTATGATTCACCAGCAATCTGTCGATTGATAAATAAATCGTGCCAGCTCGTTTCTCCGATTTTCGTCTTCTATTTGACTGCACAAAGACGCTAGCAGACCATAAGAAGCGGAAGTGTGAGTTCGAGCGTTCATTAAATGGCAGAGCGCAGAATTCATCAAACCCGGTGCTGAAGAAACGTCTGCATTGATCTTCAAACATTCCTCGATACAAAGACAAAGATGAGAGTTTGTCACTTCCTTCGCTGCTTCTGGAAGTGTCCTCAATCGCGATGATATCAGCAATGAAGACGGACTTATGGAACCTAAGTGGACCACCCCTAACCTCGAAACTGTGGCTGGACTTGCACCATCCAGTTTATGGGTTTCGAAGATGAATCTGTTTTCAGATACAAATAAAAGACGCTCGATTGAAGATAAGACATGGAAGTTTTGTGTTGTAATCAATTTTGCAAAATAAGAAAACAAGAAGTGGAAGATAGAAGTTTACTTTGTTCCTGAACCAAGTTTCACACCCACGCCGTTGGGCAAAGTTAGCAATCGATTGTCGTCCAAAGCGGAATTCAAAGCTTCGGCCCAATCTGGTTCGACATCGCCGTTGAAGATGATCCAAGTTGTCGAATCGCCAGCTGATGCCACTGCGTTGGATAGAAGTCCTTCTTTCCATTCTCTGAAAATTATTTCAATTTTCAAACGACTACTGAAGTGTTCGTTTAAAGTGTGTCAGTTTCTATCGATTACTGTTTCTTCGGGTAAACTTATAATTCAGAACGAAAATATATTGAACGAAAGTACATGCAATGATGTGGACATTGATTAAGGGTATGTGTTGTGAAGATCACTTTTTTGAATGTGGTTTGGGATTATTTTGAAGAATAATTTGGGGAATTTTTTAGCATTTGTCAAGTTCGTGAATTGGGGCAATTAAAAAATTTAGAAGGTTTAGGAGTTAGGAAAGACTCGAAGAATTAAAGAATTTAAAAGAAAAGAAGAATTGAAGTATAGGAAAATTGCAGAATTGCAGAATTACAGAATTGAAGAATTGAAAAATGGAAAAGTCAAAGAATTGAAGAATTGAAAAATGGAAAAGTCAAAGAATTGAAGAATTGAAAAATGGAAAAGTCAAAGAATTGAAGAATTGAAAAACTAAAAATTAAAAAGCTGGGAAATTGAAAAATTGAAGAATTGAGAAATGGAAAAATTGAGAAATTGAAGAATTGAAAAATTGAAAAATTGAGAAATTGAGAAATTGAGAAATTGAGAAATTGAGAAATCGAGAAATTGAGAAATTGAGAAATTGAGAAATTGAAAAATTGAAAAATTGAAAAATTGAAAAATTGAAAAATTGAGAAATTGAAAAATTGAAAAATTGAAAAATTGAAAAATTGAAAAATTAAAAAATTGAAAAATTGAAAAATTGAAGAACTGAAAAATCAAGAAATGGAAAAATAGAAAAATCAGAAAACTGAAAAACTAATAAAATGCAAAACTACAGTACTGAAAATTCGAAAACCTAAGAAATTAGAAATCAGGAAATTGTCAAGTTTCCATATATGCCCTTATCGAAAAATAATTTCACATTTTACTCAAATGAAGTAACCTTTTACCTCGTTTGAGGATCAACTCTTCCCAGAAGCCTCGATTTCGGCATAGCGCCAGGAAACACATGAAACTGCACAACAGTTTCACCGATTTTCGTCAACGCATCGCACAGCAATTTCCTGATAATTGTTTTACCACTTCCTGGTGGACCCACAATCGCCACACCGGTTCTACTTCTCAATTGATCATTTAACTGAATGCATCTGTTTGCCGTTTCTTTGCCAAATTCTTGATCAGCGCAAAGTTTCATCAATACATTTTGCAAATCCTGTCTTTCGATAAATGTGGACGTTGAAGGATTCACCTTCGGGAATACGTCTTCTAACAACGAAAGAAACTTTGGAGTGTCTTCTGCTGTCAATTTAGGCAACGTTGATGCACGGATCGCGGCTACAAGTCTGCAAAATATGCGATTATATTGACCGAGGTGTCAATGGATTATACATATACCTGCATTTTTATGCAGTTAATGTTTTTCATACGATATGAAAAGTTTAAGTCTGAAATAATTGGAAATGCCAAATTTGAAATTGTCAAGGGTGTCTTGAAGAATTGCAGAATTGCAGAATTACAGAATTGAAGAATTGAAAAATGGAAAAGTCAAAGAATTGAAGAATTGAAAAACTAAAAATTAAAAAGTTGGGAAATTGAAAAATTGAAGATATTGATATTAAATGAAAAAGTGATAAGAGTGTCAGTGAGCAAAATTTGAAATGTACCGAAGTCATCAATCTACCAAATCTGAAATTACCAAAGAATCAATTTAAAAATTGTCATTACACTAATTTAAAAATTCTCAAAACTACTAAAAGTTTAAAACCCAAAATTCCTCAAAATATCAGAAACTTAAAAGATTCCGAAAAATATTAAAAGTTTGAAACCCAAAATTCCTTAAAATATCAGAAACTTAAAAAATTCCCAGAACTACTAAAAGTGTAAAATCCAAAATTCCTCAAAATATGAAAAACTTAAAAATTCCCAAAACTACAAAATCTAAAAGAGTCTTCTCTTTAGTAACTTAAAGTTACTAACCTGCTAGTCTCATCCATATCCGACCTCACAGGAATGGCATCAAGTACAGACCTAAACGTTCTAAGTCCCCAATCATAATGCGGTTGATTAGAAAGAAGAATCTCCGCGATATCAAACGCTTCCACAAGTTGTTTCGCGAGTGTCGAGGCGTCCAAAAATCCAGCACACTCCAACAAAGTTTTCACGATATCCGATCTATCCGGATGAGCCATTCCGATCGGTCTAAACAGCCGAGCCAAAGAATCTGGTAGCTTGCGACGTCCACCGTATTCTGAGCCTGCAGGGTTCATCGTGATGAACACGCAACAATGTGGGTCGAGGTTCACTTTCTGGTCGCCTAACAAAACTTGTGGTGAACTATCGCGAACAGCTTCTTGAAGAGGTCTGACCAACATCGCCACAGCGCTTAGGGTTTCCTCCTCGAGGCGATTGAACTCGTCGAAACAACCCCATGCACCGGCTTGTGCTAAGCCGCCAAGGATTCGCCGCATGCTTCCGGTGTCCATTCCTGGAGGAGGGTTTATTGATGGGTTATTGATTCTTATTGGTATTTGTTAAAATTGTTTTTAGAATTATTGTTTAAGTTATGTTGGTTAAAATTATTGTTAAAATTATTGTTTGTGTTATATTTCTTATGTTGCTGGCACTAGAATTAATAATTTAGATGCAGAAATTTTGCAATTTAGGGATTTGGAAATTTTGAAATAGGAGATTTGGAAATTTAGTAATTTGAAGATTTAGGAATGTGGAAATTTAGGTGAAAATTAAGAGATTTCAATATTCCACATTTTACTTTTCTAAGTTTGCAAATTTCCAAATGTCCAACTTAAGAAATTTTCAATTTTTAAATTAACATAGTTCTAAATTTCCAAATTAACTAATTTTCAATTCCCAAATTTTCAAATTTCCAAATGTCCAAATTAAGAAATTTTCAATTTTCAAATTACCAAAGTTCTAAATTCTCAAATTAACTAATTTTCAAATTTCCAAATGTCCAAATTAAGAAATTTTCAATTTTCAAATTAACAAAGTTCTAAATTCTCAAATTAACTAATTTTCAAATATCCAAATGTCCAAATTAAGAAATTTTTAATTTTCAAATTTACAAAGTTCTAAATGTTCAAATTAACTAATTTTCAATTCCCAAATTCCCAAATTTCCAAATGTCCAAATTAAGAAATTTTCAATTTTCAAATTAACAAATTTCTAAATTTCCAAATTAACTAATTTTCAAATTTCCATATGTCCAAATTAAGAAATTTTCAATTTTCAAATTAACAAAGTTCTAAATTCTCAAATTAACTAATTTTCAATTCTCAAATTTTCAAATTTCCAAACATCTAACTTAAGAAATTTTCAATTTCCAATTTAACAAATTTCTAAATTTCCAAATTAACTAATTTTCAATCCTAAAATTTGAAATTTCCAAATATCCAAATTAACAAATTTTCAATTCTCAAATAACTAAATTTCCAAACGCCCAAATTAACAAATCTTCAATTTCTAAATTTGCAAATCAACAAATTTTCAATTAAAAAAATTTAGAATTGATTACAATGAAATGAAATAACAGAAAACTTCAAACAATTACCCTCATCGCAATTAAAGACTAAAACAAGTCTTCCCAGAATAGCGCCAAGTGCTTTGACGCTTTCAGTTTTTCCAGTTCCAGCTGGCCCAGTTGGGCTTCCACCCAAACCAAGTTTCATGGCTTGAGTGAGAGCCAAGAAACACCTTTCAGTCAATGGTGTTTGAACCAAACCGACCGCTGCACCCTGATATTCGAAGCGGTACGGAAACTCTGCTGCAGCGCAACGCACCACTGGTCCTTTATTCTACAAAAGCATTCACTTTGCTAATAATTATACATCTCACAAAAAATGTTTTCTTTTAAGAAATAAAATTTCTTCAAAAAATTGAATTGGAAAGAATAAAAAAATATTAACTCTCATTTAGTATGTTAAAAATTATATAAATTGAGGTGATCTTTTCACGATGAAGATTCTGGGGTAAGTGCCGAGAGGTCAAACTCAGTCCTCTTACCAAAGGCATCCCTGCCTCCCCACTCCGTGGCCAGATTCTTCTAGAACATCCTAATCTCTGTGCACGTGTCACGCAGCACCATGACGTCGGGTCATCGGCCACGAGACACGACACCTTCGGTGATCCTTAAAGAAGAAGGCATCGACCCCTAACCATAACATTCGCGACTCTTAGAATTCGTCGCGCAGTTAGATACCGGCCACCGCCGATCCTCAGCCGATGACAGACGTAGGTCCTCGATATCGACAACGTAAGACCTCTTAGAAGCAGGTCAAAGACCTTGAATGCATTGCCTTCTGACACGTGTATCACTTTTGGCACGTGCATGTCCTCTATAGAGGACTCGACGCTAATGTCACGTAAAATTTACGAAGTTACAAAAATGACTCTTGTGATTTCTATTTGTAAAATTTTTATTATTTTGTGATGTTCGAAGTTTCAGAGTCGGGAAAAAAACTGAGCTTCCAAAAAATGGTTGAGGAACTTTTATGTCTTTTGGCTTGGTGGATGTGGTGGGATCAGGAATGAGTAATGGTTAACAAAGTATGACTATTGCAGTGTTTACAGGTTCAGGGTATAAGGGACTTAGGTGACGCATGGATGGATGACGTGTTGTTTGGATGGGACTGTTCGTTACATATCCCCCTCCTTAGATTAATCTTGGTCCTCCAAGATTCTTCATCGATTCTTAAGGATTGATTTGTGAAATCTGGCATTTGTGGATTCAAAGGTGACTCTTCTTTCCTCTTGTTCTGGATCTTCAATCGGCGGGTAGTCGGTTGGTAACTCAATGTGTAGATTGGTCGAAGTTGACGGCTGACGCGATGTTACATTCGTAAAGTTTTGAACATTATTTTTAGTTTTACAAGATAATAAATGTATACATAATTTACTTGGTAAACATCTCTTAACACAATCAAAGATTCCCGTTTTATTAAGTACATATATTCCTAATAAACCCAAGGAAATGTAACCAGCAATTTGTAAAAATGATAAACCCCATGATTTTATTGTAGTCATACGATGTGTATACGTTAATTGACTGATCTGATCATTGATTTCATCTGCTGTATCTTGGTAGCTGTTAACTTGGCTAAATATTCGTGGAGTTTTATCGATTTTGTCAAGAAGCATGTCTAAATTTGTGTCATTTCCGAATGGTATTGTTTTGACTTTAATTTCGTATGTTACATTTACTTTGGTTTCCCCTATTTTCATATGATTATTATTGTAAATTAAATCGCATTGCTTATCCGATTTTATAAGGGATGCAGTTTTCAGAACACCTACTTTTGGTTGATTATCACAAATTATGGTAATTTCTGTCCTCTCCCTAGGTATTGCTATATATTGATTTTCTGCTCCTAATGGTATAAAGGTAACATCATCAATTTTATAAACCGCAAATTTACAAGTCTCTATTGAACTACTAAAATTTATAACATCTGAAGCGCAATCTTGCTTAGATCTTCTGTCGTGAATGGCCTGAGTTTGTTTACATATTGTTATTCCCATTTTGTCTTTACAAGATTTGGTTAAATATTCGTTGTCAACGTTCATATATGATAATCTATAAACAAAATAAATTGGATGTTCGATAACGGGAGCAACAAATGCGTTTCCTCGTTTGATTGGGATCGGATATACTTGTATTACATCCCATTCCGTGTTAGCTAGGAGCGGAACTGAAATCTTGAAGAAAATTTTTTCTTTTATAGTGAATATTTTTAAAGTTGCGATATCTAAAATAAATTGAAAGTTTTCGATCTTAGGTTCTAATGCGGTATTAAGTATCCTATGACCTAATGCTCTACCATAGTTTTCTATAAAAATATCGTGATCAATAATTTGAGAATTAATGATTCCATGTTTTCCTAACATAATAACGTTTATAATTTGGTCAAATTGAAAATGTAAATCATATACAGCGCTTTCTGCTCGTATAACTAAATTGGTTAAAATTTCTTCTTTACTAAGATTTAATTGTAACTCGTTTATTTCTTGATGTAGTTTTTCGATTTGTTTTAAGCTATCGGATTTGACTATCTTTCGGATAAGGGCGGTTTGGTTTGCAACGATGGTTTTTAGCTGGTTTCCTTCATTAAATAATTTATCCATGTTAGCATTTATCAGATCTAAATCATCATTATCCAAAGTTCCAAATAAACTTTTAGATACGGACCCAATAATATTTAATAATCCTCGTCTATGTCTATTATAGGTTATTAGTTGTAATTGAAAAGCTAAATTATCTAATTTGTCTATGCGTTCAATTAATGATTCTATTTCACTTAAAAGGCCACAATTTTTGTTGCATGCTTTTGAAATATCTTTTACATATTTCTTCAAGGTGTTTAATTTTTCATAAGTTTCATTTATGTCTAAACCTATAAAAATATCAATTTCGGTTGAATATAAGTACGCTTGGCTGATTTTTTCCTGAAATAGTCCATGTTTTTCCAATGGGATTATTTCTATACTTAAGACTATTATCCCTAGCGTGAGGAATGCCCTGAAAAATAAGTTTTCAAACGATTACCATGTATTTTTTTTATTTGATTATTAATTAAAATTTCGTAATAAGGAGTTTTGACTTTATGAATTCGATATGGTCCTAACCACTCAGAATCCAATTTGTCTTTCTTATGGTCATTATGAACTAAAATGAAATCTCCTTGTTTGAAGACCGTTTGAGTTCGAACGATCTTCCTTTTTTGATCACGGAGATATCTTTTCTTGCTTTGCATTAATGTTTCGCGCGCTAATTCTAAATATTTATTCAATTGTTTTTGCCATAGTGAAAACATATCGTTATAGCTCAAACCCGTAGTCTTTGCTATTGCCGAAGGTAAATTAGCTTTCCGTCCGAACGTTAGTTCGAAGGGAGTAAATCCCGTTGCCTCATGTACCGAAGTATTATATCCTAAACAAATAAAATTCAAAACCTCGTCCCATTCTTTATCGTTGTCATGCAAACTAGTGCGTATTAAATCTTTAACTGTCGCGTGTGTCCTTTCTAATGATCCGTTGGATTGTGGGTGAAACGATGTAGTTTTAATGTGTTTGATTTTAAAAGCTTCGTCGAATTTTAACATCAGGTCGCTAACAAAGTTCTGTCCTTGGTCGGTGAGGACTGTCTTTGGTGCTGAGAAAATATAAATATAATGTTCTAAAAGAGCGTTAATAATTGATTCGGTTTGTTGAGTTTTCAATGGTACTAATATTAAGTATTTTGTCAGTTCGTCATGTATTGAAAGTATGAATTGATGTCCACGTTTTGTTTTTGTCATTGGTCCAATAATGTCCATTGCTATTTTGTCATTTGGTTGTAAAGGAGTGTCAGAGATAACAGGGAATTCTTTAGGTCGGATTCGCGTTAATTTTTCCTTTTGACATGCATCGCAATTCCTAATGAATGTCTCAACTTTTTCCATTAGTCCTGGTATTTTATACTTTTCCTTGATTCTTTGATACGTTTTTTGTACTCCTAAATGTCCTACTATTCCGTTATGATTTTCCTGAAGTATTTTATCTATTTCCTCATCCGTTAAATTTTTAATCGGTTCCCAAGCAAATATTATTTTCTTATAACTGTCGTTAAAATAGAGTAACAAAAGTTTAAGTTGATTCTTTTCTAATTCCGAAAATGTATTATCTCCTATTCCAATCTTTGTATAATTTTGCAAAATAGAATAAATTTTCCTGAGCCATTGTGTTTCGTCGTATTCTCCTAAATCCGCTTTGGACAATTGGTAAAATGAATTATCATTTGGTTTTACTTCTAACCTATCAGGAATCCTATCTGAATTTTTCCATTCATTAAATGTTTTTGAATGATCTACGATTATTTTAGTTGTCAATATTTCACTTTTAGTGATTGCATGTACCCTAGATAAACTATCTGCTGCTGCATTATCTTTCCCTTTCGTATATTCAATTTCGTATTGGTATTCCTCGAGTTTAAGTCGCCATCGCATTAATCTAGATGAAGGGTCTTTACAATTATTTAACCATTTGAGTGCTTGATGGTCTGTTCGTATTAAGAATTTTCTACCTAACAAATATTGTCGTAGTCGCTTGATCGCCCATACAATAGCTAGGAGTTCTTTCTCTGTTGTCGTATAATTTTTCTCTGGTGGATTGAGTGTTCTCGAGATATAACAACACGGGTGTCCGTCTTGCGACAATACCGCGCCTAATCCTTCATTACTCGCGTCTGTTGTGAGAGTGAAATTTTTTGTAAAATCTGGATAAGCTAACACTGGAGCTTCACATAACTTTTGTTTAAGCGTTTCAAAACTATCCTGCTGTTTACCTGTCCAATGAAAATTAACATCTTTCTTTATTAAATCCGTCAAGGGTTTAGCAATTTTTGAAAAATTTCGAATAAATTTACGATAGTATCCTACAAGTCCAAGAAATGATTTTACTTCTGTAGGCGTTCTAGGTACTCTAAAATCTTTTACTGCGGCAATCTTTTTAGGATTTGGTTTAACTCCTTCTGCAGTTACTAAATGACCTAAATATTCCAATTCCGGTTTAAGAAACTCGCATTTGTCTGGCTGTATTTTTAAACCTAATTCTCGTAATCTTTGTAGAACAATAGCTAAATTTTCATTGTGTTTTCCAATAGTATCCCCAAAAATAATGATGTCATCTAAATATACAAAACATATAACGTTTATTAAACCTCTTAATGCTGTATCCATCATTCGTTGAAATGTAGCGGGTGCATTTTTTAAACCAAAAGGCATTCGGTTATAATGGAAGTGTCCTTGGGGTGTTGAAAAGGCTGTATATTTCTTTGAATCAGGATTCATAGGAATTTGGTGAAATCCTGAGGATAAGTCGAGAGCAGAAAAGAATTTTGCATTTCCTAATTGACTAAGGATATCTTCAATATCAGGTAGCGGATAAGCGTCTTGATCTGTCAATTCGTTAAGTTTTCTAAAGTCAATGACTACCCTCCATTTTTGTTTACCCGAAGCGTCTAATTTTTTTGGAACTACCCATACTGGTGAATTGTACGGTGAATCTGATCCCTCAATTATATTTTTACTTAACATTTCATTTACTTGTCTTTCAATTTCAGCTTTATGGCATTCCGGAGGTCGATACGATTTAGTATTTATGATTTTATTTTGTTTTAATGTGATAGTATGTTTGGTAAGATTCGTACATGGTAAAAAATCAGTTTCGAGATTAAAAACATCAATATAATGGACTAAAATTTTTTCAATAGGTTTACGTAACGCGGGCTCTATATGATCTATTCTCACTATGGTTTTTAATTTAGCAATTTGATCAATATCTTTAGAATTTTCAATTTCATTAGAGATTTCTTTATTTGTCTCACCCGAGTTGAAGAAACATATTCGCGTTGGTTTGCCTTCGAGGTAGATGGTTCGAACTCTTTTCTCTCCTGGTGTAACAATCTCTGGTTTCTGAAAATACAGGGTGTGATTATCAAGTTTAATTTTATCGTTTGAAATCTCATATTTATATTGCTCTAAACAAGGTAATCCTATAATTCCGTCTTCTATCAAAGGGAAATTATTTGGAACTATGTAAAACTTATGCGGTTTTCCGAAAATGATAATTTTAACATAGCGATTTGTCGTATACTTGTCTTGGCCCATGTAGAACGTCCGAACTTCTGTGTTAAATATTTCCGTGTCCGCTTTATCTTCTTTTATTAGATTTATCCCTGCGCCAGTGTCGATTAAATGTACCCGTTCTCCTGCTGGTGGTCGAAATGCAACTGTGAGTAATCTTCCTGTTGTTGTGTTGACTCGTGGTATCTCATCTCCTCGTCTCCCTGTTCTTTGCTGGTCGCATACCGATCGCTGTCTTCCCTTTTCACCTGGTTTACTCGCGGAGGTGGTAGATTCCTTTGGCCTGGTAATTGAAAATTTTGGCATTGCGGAGCCATGTGTCCCAATTTACCACATTTAAAACATTTGAGTTGTGCTTGTCCAGATGGTCTTTCAAGTCGATTAGGATTATTTAGTCGTCCAGTATTCCGATTACTTTGATAATTATTCACAGCTGGACGTATTGATCGATTATTATTATTGAAGCGATTTGGTGGATTATACGCACGATTTACTTGAGGTCTTCTCCATTCACGTTGTTCCTCCAGCAAGTATCGTTCTATGTCGGCTGCTTTCTTCTCTGTTTCCGCTAGAGAAATCGGTTCATTGGCAAGCAAAATTCGCCCGATGTCATGACGTAGTCCCTTGAGGTATATTCTGTTAACCTTTTTCATGGTGGCTTCAAGCATTATTCTTTTAGTAAGTGGTGCAGGATTTTCATTACCAACTGCATACGTGAGTTTATTCAAAATTCTTCGGAATCTGATATTAAAACTCTGTATAGATTCATCGCGTCCCTGTTTCAAATCACGCAATTGTTCACTGTATTCGTCAGAAGTAACTTGAACCGCCACGTTGGAACGTAATGCTTCGAATAAGTCACTATAATTTTCTATAGACATATTGCGAATGCTCTGAGCCGCCCTGCCGACTATTTTGTCTACTTTGATCGCTTTCAAAAGTAAATCCCTTTCCAAACACCGAACTCTCATTTCGCGAACTTCCTTTATAAAATCTTCCACCCCGACGTCATCTTCTCCGTTTAACGATGGAATATATCTTATCGCGTCTTTTGCTGATAACATTGTAAGTTGTTGTGGCGTTTCATCGAAATCTTCCTGATATCCGCGTATATTTTCGTTATCGTCTTCCTCGTCCGACGGAGGTGATATTTGTGCCCGAGTAGTCTCGTCCTTCCGTTTCGTGTTAGTTTTAGCTTCCGAATGATTAATTGATTCGAAATCTTCCGTAACAAATGTTCCATGACTCCCGAGTCCTAATTTCATTCCAGCTAACGTTTTTCCTAACATTTCGATTTCTTTCACGCGACGTTTATTTTCTTCATCCGACTGCTTAGTTAATGTTTGAATTTGCCGTTGAACTTCAGCTACGTTTTTTGTATGTATTTCATTTTGTCGCTGTAATACGTCTAATATTTGTCTTAAAGTGACTTCGTTTTCCATTTTAGATGTGGAGGCCTTATCTTTTGACATTTTCCCGAAAATAGCTACTTCTTCAGAATCTTGGCTATCGAAACTTGAACGTTTAGTTCTATATCGAGTGAAAGAATCCAGTTTACCTTTGATATCCGTAGAAATGGATGTCCGTAGAATATCCTTTATCAAAGTATCACAAAGATTCGTGGATTGTGAGGTTTGTCGCCGAAGATGACCCGTAGTCCAAGGTTGATTCTCCACGTAGGTAGAATATCGCTTGTTTTCTTGACGAGCACTTTCACAATCCTGGCAGGATCGCCAAAATGTCACGTAAAATTTACGAAGTTACAAAAATGACTCTTGTGATTTCTATTTGTAAAATTTTTATTATTTTGTGATGTTCGAAGTTTCAGAGTCGGGAAAAAAACTGAGCTTCCAAAAAATGGTTGAGGAACTTTTATGTCTTTTGGCTTGGTGGATGTGGTGGGATCAGGAATGAGTAATGGTTAACAAAGTATGACTATTGCAGTGTTTACAGGTTCAGGGTATAAGGGACTTAGGTGACGCATGGATGGATGACGTGTTGTTTGGATGGGACTGTTCGTTACACTAACAAGTACGTTTTGAATTTCTTTAAGTTCATTCAATTCTTCTGAATGTTGCTTTCTGAAATTTTCTGGATTTTTTATTTAAACCCTTGCCTTATGATTTGTCACAAGGTCAGGAGCGTCAATTGAAAGAGACAGTAGTGAAACGAAAGTGAAATAAGTGGATGAAACTAGAAAAGAACGTTGAAATGTTACGTTAATTTTGTACTCAATCCTTGACAATGCAAATTATACTTCCACAAACTCTGAAGTGTATTAAAAATTCGAGTAAGATCTCACAGTCGTCGCAATAAGTGCGTCACGTGTTGAAGATGCTGCAAGGCAAGTTGTTAAAGACAGATATACCGTTGTATAAAAGCAGTCCAAAGCGAAAATTCCCAAAAATGAAACAGTTACTTGTTTGTGCTACATCGATTAATCATACTATGTCACGAATGAACTCAACAATAAACAATTACGTCAAATATTTATCCTTGCTAAATATTCATAATGAAGCTAATATTATGCGGTCGAGCGAAATTCGATTCCTGTTTATTTCCATAATGACGCAATTAATGCGAGTTTAAAATTTAAAACTTTACTTTGGACCTCCATAATCGTCACCGTATAAATACACATCAAAAATTTATTTACCAAATAAATACCGAAAATTTTGTTTATAAATACGATAGTGTACGTTTAAAATACAAGTGTAAATTATAAGAGTACAATTTACTACGTAAATTTCTTACAATTCTTCGTAAAACTACGTCCTTTTACTACGTAAATTTTTTAAGTACAAATGCAAGTGTTTTGAAAGGTGCGGTAACAAGATTTCACGTCTCGTAAACATCGATTAAAGGAAGCTTGCATCAGATGTCTGTAAAATAAACCGAGCAAATCTTACAGTTCTATAGCTTCTTAGTTGTCTCTGCCAGGTCCAAACGGCGCTTTCCTCTCGAAGAGTGACGTTCAAAAGGCTTCTAGCTACCTCCAGATGATGAACAACGTCCAAAAGAAGGCCACGTGCTTTCAATGCCGTCAATTTGTCACCAGCATCTTCCAAGCCTCTGTATCTCGCTCTTTGTGTCTCCAGATATTCAACCAAATTCTTCAAAGCCGATCGACCTTCCTTTAAAGCCGCCTCGCAGCGTTCCGTGAAACGAATCCTCTCCGCCAGTAGCAAAACCTTAACAAACGCCCTCCAAATACAATGGAATCCCATTTATTTCGATTGCATCGAGTCTAGCGACATTTTATCGAATCCTCGATTCACCTGTCGTCACATAATACTGCCTTCATGTTAATTCTTTGTATTAACATTATCAATTTTATTTCTTTTTACGATAAATACTTTTCTGTGACCTTTATGCAGTTTACTGAATATACATTAATTGTGCAAAATTGTTTATTTTTTATTATTTGTAAAACCAAATGATATTGTAAGTATATAATATTATAAAACTTGTTTAATAAACCTTGACAGAAAATTCTATTATTTCCTCATTGATGCTCTACGTGAAAGTCTATTCATTAAAAGAAATATTACAAGAAACATAATTACGAGTTTCTAAAATTTTCCTTAGATTCTCATAACGTTTGCAATATTATACAATGTTAATTCAAAAAAATATTAAAATTTATCATCCTAGTATTAGTGAGAATTTACAAAAGAACAATAAAAAGTTATCACTTTTTTTATATTTTATATAAAATGGTAGGTGTTAAACTACCATATGCTATAATACAGGATATCTCACAATTCGCGTAACTTCCGGAAAGGGGTGGTAGAGGACATAATTCTGAATAAGATTTTCCTTTGCGAAAATGTTGTGCGAAGCTTGGTTTTCGAATTATTAAGCAAAAACGCGGACCAATCAGAGCGCGAGGGTTACACCCAGTCCGCCATTATGCTCGAAGGCGTCGCTCTCGCGACTGCGCGCCGCGATTGGCGCCGAATCCTCGCGCTCTGATTGGTCCGCGTTTTTCCTTAATAATTCAAAAACGAAGCTTCACACCGCATTTTCGCAAAGGGAAGTTTTTTTCAGAATCACGTCACCTCCATTTCAGGAACCTACTAGTTGTGATACACCCTGTAGAAAGCAGAGTATACTTGAAGTAGTAGCAAAGGAAAAATAAATTACTTGAGTTGGATAGGCAGATGGATCAGGAGTAACGTCAACCAAACATTTCTCCAAGCTTTGTCGAAGAGCATTTTTCATAGCTTCTTCCAGGTTGCTCAACCATCGTGGTAATGGATCGCGAAGATCGACGGGGTTGGATAACTGTAATATTTCACCTTCTGACGACACTACGGCCGTCAGTCCATTATCGTCCTTTATTATCGAGCCGACGCCCTGATACAATTTCGGTAGATGAGTTTCCAAGCCTCGTCCACTGGCTGACACTAATTCCAAAAGGTCTTCGTCGCTGAGGAAGTACAGACGCGGATAGGATGATCGTTTCTCCTTTAAACAAGGATGTATTGCAGTTTCAGATATGAGCGAACTTTCGAACCTGTTAAGGCTTTATGAGGTTCTAACTTCCGGTTTTGTTGCACTTAAACGGTACAGATATTTTTAGGCATAGAGAAGTTGGAGATTCGGGAATTTGAGGATTTTGGGGTAGGGGAGATTTGGGGATCTGGGGATTTGGGAATTTGGGAATTTGGGAGATTTGGGAGATTTGGTAATTTGGAAATTTGGAAATTTAGAGATTTGGGGATTTGGGAATTTAGTGATTTGGTAATTTGGAAATTTAGAGATTTGGGAATTTGGGAATTTAATGATTTGGTAATTTGGAAATTTGTAAACTTGGAAACTTGGAAACTTGGAAACTTGGAAACTTGGAAACTTGGAAACTTGGAAACTTATAAACTTGGAAATTTGGAAACTTAGAAACTTGGAAACTTGGAAATTTGGAAATTTGGAAACTTGGAAACTTGGAAACTTGGAAACTTAGAAACTTGGAAATTTGGAAACTTGGAAACTTGGAAACTTGGAAACTTGGAAACTTGAAAACTTGGAAATTTGAAAATTTAGAGATTTGTGGATGTAGGAATTTGGTAATTTGAAAGTTCGAAAACTTAGAAATTCGACAAGTCGACAATCTGAATTTATTAACCTAAAAATTTATGAAATTCCAAAATGGAAATTTGAACACAATAAAAAAAAAGTCAGAAAGAGCGATTAAATAGAGATTCTGTAGTACCTCTAAATATTCATCGAGGCTTCTCTGGCATCGATCGAGGAGGTCCTTCAAGTTTGCAAAAGCTGAAAGAGGAAGCCGTCTCAAAGAAGATACCCTTGGATCTCGGGATACCTCTCCCATTAAGTACCTAAATATTTGTTTGCATAATTAAATCTCTCCACCCGCCATTTAATTAGTTATTTAATTTCTCAATTAGCAGGAAATTGTTTCCTTTGTACAACAATAAACGCGAAACAAACAAACAAATATCAAATATTAAATTAAAAAATTATAAATACTGAAATATAAAAAGTTATTTACTAAAAAATAATTTGTCAGATGAACTAATTTTTTTGTAGATATTATATAGAAATTTTTGTGTAAAATGCTTGGATTTTGGATTCCAGAGAACTAGGTTTTTTTCAATCACCTAAATTCTTTGTTAGCCCTCGACCACCTCCCAGTATCATTTGGAGCTGCTCCTCCTTCGTAAACTGGTTCCAAATAGACCCATTTTCTTTGTATCGTGCTCAAGACTTTTATTCTCTCTTCGACTTCGTACAATCCTGCTTCACATCTTGCAACCCTTGTCGCGAATCTCTCGTATCCTGCGGCTCCTTTCACTCCCTCCAGCAGTAGCCTCAATTCACCTTTCAAGGAATTGAATTTCCGATTTTATAAAATCAATTCCTAATTTGAGTAACTTTTAATGTGACTCTAAAATCTAATTTACTTTCTACGTTTCTTAATATAATTTCATAAATTAACATCCCTTAAACATTTCTTTCAGTGTATTCACAAAATTTTCAGTAGACAAAATTCAGTAGAAAAATTGATAAGTTCAAAATAAATGTACAAACATTTTTTAATTAATTTTTAATTTAATGAATTAAAAAATTTAATTTAATGAATGAATTAAAAATAAAAATTTAATTTAACTTATAAATCTGTTCATAAAATTTCACGAAGTAACTCTTGTAAATATTTTCTGAAATATGCACAAAATTTTTGAGCAAAGTGTAAGTTAAAAAAGATATGTTAAAAACTTACCTGCCCTAGCTAGTAAGCTACCGTAGTCATCAACAAGAAGTATAGTAGCATTTCTACTATCTTTTGCTTCCTGAATCTGAAGATAAGACGAGGCTTCCCAGGACTCTAGTTCCATCAGTCCTTGACGAATACCACTTTCTGCTGCAGCTCTTTTCGTTATTTCCTGAACATAAAATACGTCACATATCGTATACAACATTTAATAAAGCACTAAACTTCCAAACATCTAAAATAAAATATCTTCTGATTTCATCAGAATATCTTCAGGTATCAAATATTACACTGAAGAACAGTTGTGTCAAAATCTAACAATTTCTATGAAGCTACGAATCTTGAAGAAATTATACTGATTAAGCTATTACTCTGTCGAGAAAATAGTGAACATAACGTATTCAAACTGAAATAACATATGTTCAAAATAATAACAAAACCATGTTAAGTAATAATATAAAGCAATAAAATATTAGCAACAAGAGAAATATGAGAAATTAAGAGAAATTGCAAACTGGAATTTAGCTGCGATTCAAACATGAATACTCTCAGCACACATGATCATAAATCTTGAATATTACAAAGTACCACCTTTATCTTTTCCGTATTCTCTTGAATCTTGTCAACGGCGCGAAACAGATGACCCAACGTGATATCCCTCGCGTTCTTCACGCTCTTCAAATCCAAAAGCGGCATGAGTTCTCCCCAGTGTTCCTCCGCGATCTCATCCCCCCGCAGAAGTTGCAGCCACTCTATACCAGCCCTAACTTCGCGCACTTTTCTACCAACAAACGTATCCATCTCCAAACTGTCCCTCTTCATCGATTCATCCTTCAACTGAACTCTAATCCTGTTTTCCCAGGAATCGAGCCAATCATGCAGTCTGGGTAGTCTCCTCCTCGCGACGGTCCACTCCTCCTCCTCCTGGTTCTTCAACTCCTCCAGAAACTCTGCCTGGAATCTGCAATTCGACTCCTCCAGGTCTAGTTGCAGCTCTAGTTTCTTCATACTCTCGTCGTTGTCCTCTAGAATGTCGTCGACGTTCAGACCTATTCTTTGACAGTCGTTTTTCAGGACATCTTGTTGTTCTTTCAGGTTCGTCCATCTCTCTCGCATGGAGATGACCCAGTCCAAGCTGGGGATCTCTGGCTTGGACGTCCATTTTGCTTGCCATCGCTCGATCTCGTCTCGCAGGGCAACTGCTCTGTGACGTAGGTTCACTTTTGCGTCCTCGAGTTCTCGACTTATCACCGTTTTGTGACGCTCTAGACGGTCGGTCAGGTCCTGCCAGGCTGTGTATGCTGCATTGACACCTTTTGACACAGTTTAGTGTTTAATGAAATTTATAATGTTGAGAAGTTTTGGGATTTGGGAGATTTGGGAGATTTGGGATTTGGGAGATTTGGGAGATTTGGGAGATTTGGGAGATTTGGGAGATTTGGGAGATTTGGGATTTGAAGAATTTGGAATTTGAGGGATTTGAAATTTGGGAGATTTGGGATTTCGGGGATTGGGAATTTGGGGAATTTTGAATTTGAGAGATTTGAAATTTGGGGAATTTGGAATTTGGGAAATTTGAAATTTGGGGAATTTGGAATTTGGGAAATTTGAAATTTGTGGAATTTGGAATTTGAGGGATTTGAAATTTGGAGAATTTTGAATTTGAGGGATTTGGAATTTGGGAAATTTGAAATTTGTGGAATTTGGAATTTGAGGGATTTGAAATTTGGGGAATTTTGAATTTGAGGGATTTGGAATTTGGGGAATTTGAAATTTGGGGAATTTGGAATTTGGGGAATTTGGAATTTGAGGGATTTGGAATTTGGGGAATTTGGAATTTGGGAAATTTGAAATTTGTGGAATTTGGAATTTGAGAGATTTGAAATTTGTGAAATTTGGAATTTGAGGGATTTGAAATTTGGGGAATTTGGAATTTTGGGAATTAGGAATTTGAAGAATTTGGAATTTGGGAAATTTGAAATTTGCGAAATTTGGAATTTGGGAAATTTGGAATTTAGGAAATTTGGGGAATTTGGGGAATTTGGGGAATTTGGGGAATTTGGGGAATTTGGGGAATTTGGAAAATTTAGAATTTAGAAAATTTGGAATTTGGGGAACTTGGAATTTTAAAAATTTGAAATTTGGGAAATTTAGAATTTAGAAAATTTGGAATTTGGGGAACTTGGAATTTGAGAAATTTGGAATTTGGGAAATTTGGAATTTGGGAAATTTGGGGTGCAAAGACGTGTGAAGAATAGTACAGCAATTTCAGCATCAGAACATCCTATATTTTGAAGTATTAAGCTTTGACTATTAAAATTATTTTTGTCATAAACAAATAGCAAGTTGAACTTTTAAATTTTGACAAATTCTTTTGAACTTATCTCTCTATTAATTATTACTCTTGTTTCATTACGTCCACACATCTGACAATATAAATCTAACAATGCAGACATGTAAAGAGTTCCAAATTGTATTAAACAAAATAATGAGGCACCTTTCGAATGCAAAGGGTTAACCTCGCAAAACTTAGAAATAACATTGAAACGTAATTTGTCCCAAGTTAATCTATGTTTAACTCAAAGTTAAAAATCTAATTTAGAAATTTACCTTCAAGTTTCTCGCTGGTCCAAGCAGCGAGTACTTTAGAAAGACCAACAATGGCGTCCATTTCCTCGGCCATGCCAGAAGATTGCTCTTCGATTCTTGCATGAGCTTCATAAGCTACTCCAACTTCCTCCACGTTTCGAGGTCTTCGTTCGAGTTCCTTAGTCGCTGATGAAAGAAATTCTACAATTGCCACTAATCTCGATGAGGCTTCCACCCTTAAATCGGAGCAGAGACGTTCCCAGTAACGACGTGAAGCTGATTCTAAATCGTTTCTGGTTGTCGCTGTGTCCACGCTGATGCACCAAATTTTCACCTCGTTACCTCGTAACCTGCCCACCTTGTTCATAATTCAGAATTTCATAAATTATGGATAGGTAATATCATTTTATAATTTGATGTCACGTTTGATTAACCATCGATGACCCAAAATATTCAGACTGGAAGTAGGGAATATTTAATTATGAATAGATTAATAGACGTGGAGGAACTTGTTAATTTGTAAAAATTGTAAATATATTGTTTCATTGATGTGAAAGCTAAAATTTATGAAATGAAAATACAGTTGAAAATAAGAGAGTTCAGAGGTTAATCGAGTGTTTTTGTATTAGTGTGTGGCTTACCTCTTGTGCCCACTGTTTGGCGTCTTTGAAGGCCCTTGTCCATTCCTGTGGTGATCGTCCTTTCAACCTTTTTAAAACAATTAGAGTATATGTATAATAATACAGACAAAGTAGTAATGTTAAATGTTCTTTGTTAAAATTTTTCGTGATAATGAAAATAATCAAGCAGAGAATTATGACATTGGTATATGAAGTTGCAAAGTTCTAAACCTATAAAATTATTAAGGCTGAGGCAGCAAAAATCAAGATTTAAATTTCAAAGTTTAAAAAATCAAATATTGCAATATTTTAAGGTTGCAAAGTATTAAAGAATGCCAAAGTCTCAAATCCTTAAACGTCTGAAATTTACAAATTTCAAGGTTACCAAATTCCCTAAATTCCCACATTTTCAATTCCACAAAATTCCCAAATTCCAAATTTCTCACATTTCAAATTTCCCAAATTCTAAATTTTCCAAATTCCAAATTTCCTAAATCTCAAATTCCCCAAATTCCAAATTTCCCAAGTTCTAAATTTTCCAAATTCCAAATTTCCTAAATCCCAAATTCCCCAAATTCCAAATTTCCCAAGTTCTAAATTTTCCAAATCCCAAATTCCCCAAATCCCAAATTCTTTAAATCCCAAAGTCTCCAAGTCCCAAATTCCTCAAATTCCAAATTTCCAAATTCCCAAATTTCTATATCCTATATTCTTAATTTCCTAAATTCTCTAAATTCTCTAAATTCTCTAAATTCTCCAAATTCTCTAAATTCTCTAAATTCTCTAAATTCTCTAAATTCTCTAAATTCTCTAAATTCTCTAAATTCTCTAAATTCTCTAAATTCTCTACATTCCCTAAATTCCCTAAATTCCTTAAATTCCATAAATCCTAAATTCTCTAAATCCCAAAGTCTCCAAGTCCTAAATTCCTCAAATTCCAAATTTCTCAAATTTCCAAATTCCCAAATTTCTATATCCTATATTCTTAAATTCTCTAAATTCTCTAAATTATCTAAATTATCTAAATTCCCCAAATTCCAAATTCCAAATTTCTTAAATTTCCAAATTCCCAAATTTCTATATCCTATATTCTTAATTTCCTAAATTCTCTAAATTCTCTAAATTCTCTAAATTCTCTAAATTCCCTAAATTCCCTAAATTCCCTAAATTCCCTAAATTCCCTAAATTCCCTAAAATCTCTAAAATCTCTAAATTCCCAAAATTCCCAAAATTCCCAAAATTCCCTAAATTCCCAAAATTCCCTAAATCCCATAAATTCCTAAATTCCCCTAAAAACCTATATCCCAAATTCTCTCCAAACGCCCCATCTTTAAACTTTAAAAAATCGCAAGTTGCAAATACACAATTTCCAACTTCCCCAATTTATCAAACTCCAATTTCTCAATTCCATCAATATCAATATCCCCTAATACAAAAACTGTGAAGATATCGAACCACTTTCTGTAACATATGTGGAACGTACGAGAGCGTCAATTGTACGCCATAAATATTTGTCACAATTTCGAGTAATAAGAGATTTATTGGCAATAACATGGCTGTTAGATTCGTACCGCTCAGCAACATCGATTTTCGCTGGGGCAGCCAAGTACAGCCATTTCATTCGAAGCGTTTCCAGAGCGGAAAGCGCAATTTCGGCCTGTTTGTAGACACCGCCGAAGAGATAGCCGCTCCTTTGAATGAGGTCGCTAAAATGTGCTTCCGCCGCGTCTCCGACGCCTCTGAAATTCATGGGGATCGACAGCGATCGACGAATCGACGAGTACAATTTCGCTCGTATCTCCTCCAGCGGCGGTCGCCATTGCAAACATCCATCCCGAAACGTCAGTTCCACTTTAATTTCCGATAACTTCTTCAGCAAAGTCGGCAACGCTCCTCTGAAGCAGAAGAGAATTCCTCGTTCGTTTGTTTCATGCAAATCATTCATGAATATGAAAATTGAACATTACTATCTCGAAAGACGACCAAACGCGTTTCGAGATTATTAAAAATTATTTTCTCCGCATAATGGAAAATGATCAACTCCTTCGGCGATTTTTTAGACGAACTTCTTTAGCTTTTTCTCAGATTGAATCGTGATTTAAAATGAAAGTTTCTGGGGTTTGGGACTTGGTTTACCTGTAAGCTACACCTAAGGCTTTCAACAATTGTCGGTCCCAATGCAATTTCCACGCTGTCGTGTTCCCGTATTCAGCCTCCACTGTATCGACAGTCGTCCTCATGTTCATTAATGTCTCTTTCCACGTGTTGAAATTTCCAATCAAATTAACAGTGTCTCCTTTTAGCAAATTGGACACGAGATCTCGGAGCAAGTTGTGTTTTGCTGCCAGCTCGGAGTTTTGCTGCGCAAACTTTCTTACCTGGGTTGCAAAAAGTCCACGTAAATTACAAACACTTAATCTACGTAAGAAAATCAAGGTCTATTTTTTAAATTAATATCATTTTTAAGAGTTTTAGAAAAGATAAGATTCGAAGAAACATGAAGAGGTTCAGTATTCATTAATTTGTAAAAACTTTCTAGGTCTTGTAATATAAATCATATTCTCATATGACACACATCCTTTATAGATCACACATAAATGTTTGAAGTTAATGTACGAAATCTTTGAGACTATTCGACGTTAGCCGATGTATGAATACTTCAAAATCACTTGCTTAATATATCTGCACACCTGGTGGTATATCATGTATTAATACATTATGAGTATTAATACACCTAACACAGTATATATCAATTAATGAACACCTTAATATACATACACCTGGTGTATCATACATTAATACATTATAAATATTAATGCACCTAACACAGTATATATCAATTAATGAACACCTTAATATACGTACACCTGGTGTATCATACATTAATACATTATAAATATTAATGCACCTAACACAGTATATATCAATTAATGAACACCTTAATATACATACACCTGGTGTATCATACATTAATACATTATAAGTATTAATACAACTAACACAGTATAATTAATGAATGACAATACAGTATATGAATGACAATACAGTATATGAATGATAATACAGTATACAATGAATGAATGACATGTTTTACCAGTTCCTTCAATCTGGCAGTATAAGCATCCACCGCCTGAGGGTCGGACCAAACGACCCCGTTCTGTTCCTGAACAGCTCGAGCCAGCTCCAAGGCGGTCGTCAGCATCAAAGGTCTCTGAGACGGCACCATGCGATCACCAATGGTGT
This sequence comes from Megachile leachella, assembly GCA_963576845.1. Classification (NCBI taxonomy): domain Eukaryota; kingdom Metazoa; phylum Arthropoda; class Insecta; order Hymenoptera; family Megachilidae; genus Megachile; species Megachile leachella. The sequence goes on along the minus strand of OY756254.1, from coordinate 5,856,229 downwards.
TATGGAAAGTGGCAACTTGTTGAAGAGCTCGTGCACGACCCGCCAATGACCCTGCCCTTTCGACGAGGTCCCTAACTTCTCGTGGAAGTTCGATACCTTGACTCGACAGAGCTCTGGCTTCTCTGATCAAGGTCATCAGCCGGGGATCGTATGTTACCCTCATCATGCTAGTCCCTGTTAATTCCACCACTGCTGAATCGGTGCCCAAGGTTAGTTCGTTTCTTTCCACCGCCTCTTTCGTTTCCTCCGTCTGCGGAATTTAAGGTTAGGTAAAGTTGTTTAAGGTTTTGTTTCGATGTTTTGGTCGTTGAAGAGTTACCCAAGTGTCGACGAGGCTTTGTCTCTTCTTCTCGACGTCCTTTTGCGCTGTTGTTACTCTTGAGGAAATCTCTTCGTAGCCGGGAAGATCTGATAATAGTTCTTTGCCTAATTTGTTTAAACTTTCTAGGCGGAGCTCGGCTGATCTTGCGGACTGAACTTCTTGAAGAATTCTGGGTGTGTCTAACAAGTCAACGGTGTCGGGACCAGCCAGGCAATTTTCTTTGGTTGAACATGAAGAGAAATTTGAATGAGAGGGACTTAATTTGATTATGTACTTCGAATCGAATGATGTGAATATTATAGCGAACATAATAGCAATATGTATGTAGGAGATACAACGTTCATGCTTGATGCAGTGCAGTAATTGCACCAATTATCAGACACTGTAACAATTACAGAATATATCCAGATATTGTGATAATTGCATGGTATGTCCAGATACTATAACAATTATAATATGTATCCAAATACTCTGTAACAATTATAAAAAATATTCAAATATTGTTTCTATCAATTTCCCAAAATTAACTGAAATGAACTTATCAAAGTAGTTTCCCAAAAAATAATGTACTTGAAAACTAGTAAAGATTGAAATAATGATAATAAGATAGAACGTAACAAATCATAAATTACTTAAATCTGAAAAGATGTATCAGTATTAAGCTTGTGAGCCGTAGCGAACCTGACAACACAGAGTACAAGTAGCTAATCCAGATTTTTCCACGAGTATCTTGAGAACTTTTTTTCAAAAATTACCAATGAGATCCGCATACGCAGAGAGCAGTGCCTCTCGTTCTCCTCGAAGAGCACGTTTCAGACCGTCCCTCTTCATCAACTCGAAGTATCGTCGGAATTCAGCGAGTAATGAATTAGGCGTGGTAGCATCCGCAATTTGCGATTTCAGTTTTTGCGCAACGCGATCCTCAGCGGGTATTAAACCTTCTTCGATTTTTTTCTTCAGCCGATTCCAATCGACATTCTTCTCGTCGTCGTTGAAGGCAACTGATATGGAATCTTGTCTTTAGAAACACGACTTCTTTGTAAAATTAAAAATGTGGTACCTTTAACGTCGTCGAAACATTGCATCAAGGAGTCTGTACCGAGTCCAGATCTTTCGCTGGGTGTCAGCAGTCTGGTTAGTTGTCGATACTGAGCACGTAATTCTGCGATCTCTCTAAACATCACGAATAGAAATAAGAAATAGAGTTATTAGGTAAATTAGTTATCGAAAAATAGAAAAGTTTCATTTGTCATGAGTACCTAAGTCTTTTGCCAATTCGTGAACACCTTTCAGGAACATAGCTCGAGCCTTTCCAGGAATGCAACGAATGGTGAGGCCAAAACAAGGTGGTAAATCTCTCCGCCATATTTGCCCACTTTTCGCAGATCTCCGCACCCGTTAATATCGCTTCGATCTTCACTCGATCGTCCGGCACTCGGATCTATTTTGACCAGTCAATATCAACGTATAATTTATGTACACCTTATTTTAAATAAAATTTAAATTATCGATGTTATATCATGATATGATATAAATTCATGTTATTTAAATTTAAAGTAAATGAAGATTACATTGAAATTTATCTTGAATACAAATTTGTCGTTAATAAAAATTATATTGTACCTCGTCGATTGTATTTTGCACAAGGGAAACCACCTCATCTCCGATGACGTTCAGAAAAGATTTCATACGCTCTTCCGAGTACACAGCATCCCCTAATTTCCATAAATCGTCCACGTATCCCGAAACTGCCTCGACAGCATCCTCCACCCCGATCAATCCATCCCTAATTAAATTCAAATTTTAGCTAACATTAATTTCAATGTTCAGCTTCCGAGTTTCAACCCTCCCAAAATATTTAATGGAAATGAATCATAATTGATCATATCTTATCATCAAAATTTTTACTGGATGTATGACCATAAAATTACGACTATGTGTTGAATTAACATTATGGAGTAATTTAATTAACATATGTAGAATAATCAATATATAGTAATTGAATTAACATATGTAGAATAATCAATATATAGTAATTGAATTAACATATGTTGAATTAACATTACGGAGTAATGGAGTTAACTTATGTTGAATTAACATTATGAAGTAATTGAATTAACGTATGTTGAATTAACATATGTTGAATTATCATTATGAAGTAATTAAATTAACATGTGTTGAATTATGAATATGGAATAATTGAATTAACATTCTCTTACATGGAAAATTAGCATTACACGAATTTTGATACTTCACCTGGACACCGCCGCGCTCTCCAATTCCGCCCTGACGCTTTTCAACGTTTTCACGGTTTCTGCAAAGATCGTTCTATCATGCGATCGTTTCGCGTCTTCCCATCTCTTTCTCCAATAATCCTCCTCCTCGAAAACCGAAGTCGTGGCTGATGAACCAAGCAGGTTCTCCTCCAACTTCTTCAGATACGAAGAATCGAGACCAGAAGATCGAAGGGTGGGTACCCATACTTGACGAAGAGCCTCCACTAAGGTTGATCCTTTGCCGCTGCCTGTTGTAGTAACGTGAACGAGGTCGTGGAAATTTGTTTCTGTCACGGGCGCTTCTTTTACCTGCATCGACATATTGTTATTTATTTAATTCACTGCTACATATTAATACTACAGTCGGTGATTTTGATTGAACTATATGGACTGGAAGATTGAAATAATTGCCTTAACTCCTTGCACTAGTTTGAGGAGTCAGACTCGTGACGCACTCGTACTTCGGTTGTTATCAATTTTACTCGAATTTTTAATACGTTTTAATTTAGAGTTCAAGTCTAATTATAATTTGCATAGTTAACGATTGCGTAATAATATATTGACATAACATTTCAAATTTTTTTGTCTGTTTTAATATTGTAATTAGTCAGTTCTGATTGACGTACCTGACAAATACGATCATAGTGCAAGGGGTTAATGCCTAGCTGTATAATTTATTTGTCGGGTTCGTCAGTCAGAACTAATCATAGCTATACAATTAATATTAAAAGAAAATTGAAACATCATGTCAAATTTGGATTGTGCCATTGTTGACAAATTTTGGACTTGAACTCCAAATTACGGATTAAAAATTGGAATAAAATTGATAATAGCTGAAGTACCAGCGTTTTACGAATTAAACTCGTCGAAGTAATGCAAATGATTTATTCATAATAACAATGTTAGACAACTACAGTTAGCATCTTCCTATCTTACAGAAGACCAGTTAAAAATTTCAGTAAAATTGATCACAGCTTCCAATGCGTGAAGCTCATCAAAATAATGCAAAGAACTAATTCATAATAACAATGTTAGACAACTATGGTTAGAATCTTCCTACCTTGAAAAAGACCAATTAAAAATTCAAGTAAAATTGATCACAGCTTCCAATGCATGAAACTCATCAAAATATTGCAAAGAACTAATTCATAATAACAATGTTAGACAACTACGGTTAGAATCTTCCTACCTTGAAGAAAACTAATTAAAAGTTCAAATAAAATTGATCACAGCTACCAATGCATGAACCTCATCGAAATAATGCAAAGAACTAATTCATAATAACAATGTTAGACAACTACGGTTAGAATCTTCCTACCTTGAAGAAGACCAAGGTATTTCTGCCAACAGGTAACTCATTACTCAGCTTCAATGATGTTCCTTCGTACTCTGTATCCGGTTGTGCACAAAGTGTTCTACACGTGGATCTATCCAGGAAATTATCAAGCACCGACTCTTCGTCTTTAATAGTTTGTTCGTCTTTCAGGTTCACACCGAAGAAGTGACCTGCTGTGTCTACTATTAGGGATCTGCGTTTATCATCCACTACCATTTTGTTTTTTGTGAATCAATGACACTATTTGAAACTAATTAGTTTATGTAGTTTGTTAAGGTTTGTGGATACATTTTGTGGAGTTTCTATGAAACACTGACGAAGTGATCGTTCGAGTTGTCATGACGATCGGGGGTCAACACAAAACAGATGTGCCACGTGTTTGCAGGGTCGTAGTTGGTGAAAGGAAGGGGTGAAACGCACCCTTGCAGAAAATAGGAGACAAAGTAAAATACTGTTTAATTTGAAAATGTATTGATTTTAAACTGATTTGAAATTGTATTGTTTGTACTGATATTAAATGGTAATTATTTGAGAGTCAATCAGGGTTTCGAGGTCTTCAGAAATGATTTATGTTAATTTTATTATACAACTGCATTGTTTTGAAAGATTCCATACTTTTGAATCTATTCATTCTATTTTGAAGGACTCCATACTTTTAAATCTATTCACTTTTAAATCGAAAAATTGGGGAATTTGTAAATTTTCAAATTTTTGGTTCAAGAGTTTGAAAATCACAATTTGCAAATTTAGAAATTTACATGACAAATTCACAAGCTTGGAAATTTGTTAAATTAGAAATTCTCAAGTTTAAAAATCAGCAAGATCACAGATTTTCCAATTTAAAAACTTCTAAAGTTACAAATTCTCAAATTTGCAAAACTACCTACTTTCAAATTTATAACTTTACAACGTCACAAATATCAAGATTTAAAGTTTGTAGAATATTCAATTTTTGAAGTTAAAAGTTTTCAAATCTGTAAACTTGAAGCACTACGCAAAAGTACCTCTTCTTATGTATTTTCATATGTACTTTGTCAACTCTCCGTAAGATGGCGTTAACAGTATCATACACATAAAATTCTAGTGCACAAAGTAGCAAATTTATTAAATTATTTCGCAGATCTTTGTAAACATTTCTGTACTTTTCACTATTTAATGCATTTTTCTATCGTTTTCTCTTATCTTTCCCTCTTAACTAATATAACTTGGTGTTTATAATAATTTTTCGGGATCATCGATTTTAGGAAGGGTTTTTAAATAAAAAACAATTACTCTTCTTCTGTTTGATATTTATTTAAACAGAACTATCAGAAATAATTTATCTCTTTTATTTTACAGTCTCAAGTAACGAATTCAATTTATTCCATAAATTAATAGTTAAATTCGAACTTTGCCAGTTCAAGGAAGACAATGACAAAATGGTGCAAGTGAAAATCTCATTTAATGGAGACCTCAGACGACGAACAACATATTGCCAGTATTTATCATTCAGCATTGTCGATATTTCAAGATTCTCCATTAATATACCCTGTCAATACAATATTATTAATATTCTAATAAATATTGATATTCCAATATTGCCAACAGATATTTCAATATTGCCAATAAATATTGATACCTCAATACTATTAATAAATATTAATAGCCCTGAAATATTGACAACAGGATAAAGCTAACACCAAAACCTCAGCTGACACAAAACTTCCAACTTATCTCCGTTAACTTTGAAAAAATGACTCCTTTATTTCTTAATTGCATGTATATTTTATACGCACCTAACTCTTGAAGTCAATTAAACTTCAACAAATATACAGTTCTCAATTATGTTGCAGATAATTTTCGAAATGATTAAATTTAAAATGTGCTAACTGTATAATCGTTTTCATATACGTTATTTAGTGCATGCAGTTGAGTTCAATGCTTGTTAGTTGCACGTCATTGAACAGTGGAGATTCAACCTTGAAGCTACTGACATTATTTGCTTTTTGACAATTTATTTTTATATGTGTGATTCTAGGAAATTGATACAATTGAACAATCTTAATTGTCGAACTTATTTTTTCTGTACTTTTTCACAAAAAAGGACTTCTTTTTTAGCATCACAGTTTTCCAGGAAAATTAGTATACCTTTGAATACCTTTATAATACTTCATGCACTTGAGAATTATATTAATTTAATACTAAACGATGAAGAGTATAAAATATTATACATGCTCTCACACAAACTATGAAGACACAGAAACAGGTCTCATATATTCATTTTATAAAAAAATATAACACACAAATTTCAGAAGCTGGGACTCGTATTAGAAATTAATTTCCTGCTTGCATATTTTAATAATTTTCGTATGTATTTAAGTAACAAAATTCAGTTACTATATTTTTCAAGAAAATAAGATCTTATTTTTACAATGCGTATTAAATTTTTAACAAAAGTACCATAAATGTGCAAACTGAGACTCGTATTAAGAATTCATACTTATATCTGTATGTATAAATATAATTTTATCTCCATTCAATCATGCAAGAACAAACTGTTTTTTTTCCCAGCAGACTGCATCTTATTTTTAAAACTCGTACCAAATGTTCCAGAAACCTGGATTCAAATTATTAATTCATTCTTTTATTTATGTATTATTAAACGAAGAATCCGAATTTTATGGCACGTTGTAGTAGACAGTCGCCGAACACGTCTTATTTCTGAAGGTACATGAAACTTTAATAAAAGCGTTCCTAATAAAGAGTTATGATTTTTTAATGAAATGGATCCCATATCAGGCGACTTTACTATCGATCGTCCGAGGTCTCCATAATACGTGTGCGCTCGAGCGCGTAGAAGATTCGTTTCTGCATCGTTAACGTTATTACCACCGAATATTTGCATAATCGGAGTATAGTTGGCATCTACACCTCGAATAAGCGACCGTAGTACATTCCGATGATCGTCGAGGTCGATTTATGCGCTCACGTGCATACGTATGAACTGTCCATGCATACTTCCGCCGCAAAGGATGACGTATATGACGAAAGAAGATCGACATGACCAGCATTCGCTGACAGTACAGTCAACAACAAATCTTCCTTGTGATTTTCTGAGATTTTTGGGGACTGCGAACCATTCATAACACAATCACAAATTATTCAAACACTTCTGTATTTTTTAAGAGGGAGATATGGTCGTTCTAGATAAAAGTACGATTCAAATTCTTATTAATTGCTTTTGGAGATCTGAAAGTTAGGGAGGGTTAGGTTTGTGGATTAATTTAGGGAAGCGATTTTTGGGATTCATGACACAATCACAAATTATTCAAACACATCTGTATTTCTTAAAAGGGAGATATGGTCATTTTAGATGACTTTAGGAGATTTAATAAAATTCTTATTAATTGCTTTTGAAGATCTGAAAGGTTGAGAGAAGATTAGGTTTGTGGATTAATTTAGGGAGGCGATTTTTGGGACTCATAACACAATCACAAATTATACAAACAATTCTGTATTTCTTAAAAGAAAGATATGGTCATTCTAGATAACAGTAGGAGATTTAATAAAATTCTTATTAATTGCTTTTGAAGATCTGAAAGTTTGAGAGAAGATAAGGTTTGTGGATTAATTTAGGGAGGCGATTTTTGGAATTCATAACACAATCACAAATTATTCAAACACTTCTGTATTTCTTAAAAGAAAGATATGTTTATTCTAGATAACAGTAGGAGATTTAATAAAATTCTAATTGATTAATTAATTGCTTTTGAAGATCTGAAAGTTTAAGAGAAGGTTAGGTTTGTGGATTAATTTAGGGAGGCGATTTTTGGGATTCCTAACACAATCACAAATTATACAAACAATTCTGTATTTCTTAAAAGAAAGATATGGTCATTCTAGATAACAGTAGGAGATTTAATAAAATTCTTATTAATTGCTTTTGAAGATCTGAAAGTTTGAGAGAAGATTAGGTTTGTGGATTAAATTAGGGATGTGATTTTGGGATTTTGGGGTTTGGGGATGCTAAGTATGAGAATTTAGAGAGTTGAGTGTTTAAGAGGATTTGGGGATGTTGGAATTTGGTGAGATGAGAATTTGGAGACTTAGGAATATGGGAGCTTGAGAGTTTGGGGATGTTGGAAATAGGAGAGATGAGAATTTAGGAATTTAGGAATCTAAGAGCTTGAGAGTTAGGGGATGCTGGAATTTCGAGAGATGAAGATTTGGAGAGTTGGGAGTTTGTGGAGTTGGAAATTTGGGGAGATAGAAGTTTGAGGAGTTGAGAATTTAGAGAGTTGGGAATTTGAGAAGGTGGAAATTTGAGGAGTTGGGAATTTAGAGAGTTGGGAATTTGGGAAGGTGGAAATTTGAAGAGTTGGGAATTTGGGAAGATGGAAACTTGGGGAGTTGGGAACTTGAGAAGGTGGAAATTTGAGGAGTTGGGAGTTTGGAGAGTTGGGAATTTGGGAAGGTGGAAATTTAGAGAGTTGGAATTTTGGGAAGGTGGAAATTTAGGAAGGTAGAAATTTGAGGAGTTGGGAATTGGGGAATTTAGAAATTTTGGAAGGTGGAAATTTGAGGAGTTGGGAATTTGGAGAGATGAGGATTTGGGAATTTAGGAATTTTGGAGCTTGGGAATTTGGGAATATTGTAATTTGGAAAGATGAGAATTTGAGGATTTAGAAATCTAGAAGCTTGAGAGTTTGCTACTATAGAAATTTGGATAAATGTTTACTAATCTAAAAATTTGAATATTTACAAATCTACAAACTCAACAACCATTAAACTTCAAAAACATTAACCACATTAATTATGCTTTTCCTAACCTAACCTAATCATTAATGATTCTTACCAACTAAAGAACTATTACAATTGAAATTCAAGAAAGTTCTGAAATTTCCTCTTTAATTCGAAAAAATTTTCCAGCCTAGTGTACACGCAGCAAATAGAACGGTGATTAACGAAGAAACGTCGGCTGTCTTTCAGCGAATAATTACTCTGAGAGAGTAACACCTTTGTTCTCTAAAGAATAATATTCCTCCCGAGCATTTCACGTACGAGAAATCAACGACGTTTCCCATTCTGACGAAACTTCATTTACACGGCATCTCATATCTGCAAACTAATCTCATTTCATACAACTTCCTCTCTCTCTGTTTTTTTTTTCATTTGTAAAGAAATTTTAAATTCAACGTCCCACGTCATACAGGTTCTGTTTTCGAGCGACGTAATTTAATAACGATTAAAAGTTTCTCAGTCATTGTTCGTAGAATGACAGTTTAATTAAATCACTGTCAAAATTAATTCTTTTGTAATACGAGATAGAAGAGTGGGCGGTAGTGACAAAAAAAGCGTAGGTAGATGAATTCAATGGGAAATCAGTTATGTGAGGAAGTTCCGTATACATGTATATAATGTTGAGTATACAACGACAAGCTGTTACAAACAGACCTTGTGAACGAAAAAGAGAGAAAAACGGGATGATGATCGTACCATATGGTCCTGTAATCAGTAAGACGTTCGAACAAAATACCGCCATGAAGGTTCGTATTAGGGGAAAATGGCGGCATTAACGCTTTTTCGGACTGTTAGCGTTTCTTTTTATATTACATATAAAACCTATGTAGATTGTAAAGTAACTATTATGTAATATCTAAGAAACAATAACATATTCTATAATATAATTATAATTTTCGTTCTATAACATTTTATAATAATGTTCTATAATTAATTAATTTATAAGATTCTATAATGTATAGTATGTAAACTCATTTTTATATATTAAATGTACAAATTCTGAAATGATTTTAAAACATTGAAGTTTGCACTGAGAACACTGAATTACAGATTGTAAGTCTTCAAATTTACTAATTTTCAGATATGTAATCAATAAATTGCAAAATTTATAAATTATTAAGTTCTTTAGTTCTCAGCTGGGTAAATTTTCAAATTTTCTCTCCGTATATTGACAAACCTCTAGTTCTAAAATTCGCAAATGTCTCAAATTTTCAAATTCCCCAATCACTACAATTCGTGAAATACCCTAATTCCCAACTCTCTCTAACCTTAAACTCTCAGATTTTCCATCTTCTAAATCCCCAATTCTTCAAATTCCCAAGCACTCAAAATCCCAAATTTCCAAATCTCCATTTCTTCAAATATCCAAATACCTAAGATCCCAAATTTCCAAATCCCCAATTTCTCCAAATTCCCAAATACTCAAGATCCCAAATTTTCAAATCGCCATTTCTCCAAATTCCCAAATACCTAAGATCCCAAATTTCCAAGTCTCCAATTCTCCAAATTCCCAAATACCTAAGATCCCAAATTTCCAAATTCCCAATACTTCAAATTTCCAAATACCCAAGATCTCACATCTCTAAATCCCCAATTTCTCCAAATTCCCAAATACCCATGATCTCAAACTTCCAAATCTCCAATTCTTCAAATTTCCAAATACCCAAAATCCCACATCTGTAAATCCCCCAATTCTTCAAATTTCCAAGTACCCAAAATTCCACATCTATATATCCCCCAATTCTTCAAATTTCCAAATACCTAATATCCCACATCTTCAAATCCCTCAATTTTCCAAAACCCCAACTACCCAAGATTCCAAAGTTCCAAATTCCAATTTCTCCAATTCCTCAAACATCCAAATACCCAAATACCCAAATACCCAAATCCAAAACCCCCAAATGCTCATACTCCTCATTCCCCAACTCTCACGCACCCAGTTCCCCAAAACTCCTCCTCTCCAATCAAACCACATAATCAATACAATCAAAGAAACCCAAGAAGAATAATACATAAACTCTAGTTCCCTATCGCCGACACATCGGACCATGACGAAGCGAACAATGATCCAGCTCTGGCCGTCGCAACCGCAAGTCGTCCGTTTTATAGGGACCGCAGTGATCAGGCGTGCCAAGGCCGCGTTTACACAACGATTTTCCTGCTTGTTCGTTAAGGTGCATCGGCAACACGGCGATAGATCTTTGCGACCAGAGTTGCCGTTCGGGGACTTCACAAGTGACGTCGCACCGGGCTACACGCATTAACGCATACAGCTTAAACCAATGAAATTTTGTGACGTGTGACGTCACGATAACCGGCGCCAATCAAAGAAGATCGTTTAATGACGTCCCGTGTGATGTGATGTCATGGGGAGTTTATTTGTGGCAACCATGGTTGCGACTATTCCTGAAAGAGTGTTTCAGTCGAGGCGCGGACTCCGCTCCGTGCTTTTCCTCTTTGCTCGCCGAAGTCGGAACGCGATTTCGTTTCTGGAAAACTGACCCACTTTGACGTTTACGTAGTTTTCCTTGGAAGCTTAAGTACATTGAAGTCGAGGTGAGTACGGTGATTTTATCTGGTTAGAGGGACACGGTTATGTTTGGACACTGTGGTTTGTTTGATACTGGTTCGGAAGGAACTGGGGAAATGATAGTTTTGTGTATTAATATTTAATATATTTTAATGTAGTCTGTGTAACTGTATATAACTGCATAAGTTGTATACAGTAACTGCATATGAAGCTTCATTGAGTGACTGCAAGTTGTAAGTTCATACGATAAATGAAGAACTATGTGAAGTAATTATGTGATAGTCTGATGTATGATAATGAATATTTAATGTGTAATAATATATCATATGCACAATTATAATTGCATAGAATAATTGCATACAGTAACTGCATATAATAACTGCATATAATAATTATATGTAATAACTGCATATAATAACTGCATTTAAAAGCTGTATAGAATAACTGTGCATACAGTAACTGCATATAATAACTGCATACAATAATTATATGTAATAACTGCATATAATAACTACATATAATAATTATATGTAATAACTGCATATAATAACTGCATACAAAAACTATATAAAATAACTGTGCACACAGTAAATGCATATAATAACTGCATATAGTAATTTATATGTAATAACTGCATACAATAATTATATACAATAACTGCATATAATAACTGCATACAAAAACTATATAAAATAACTATGCACAAAAACTATACATAATAACTGTATATAATAACTGTACCTAATAACTGTATACATGTAATAATTAAATATAACAATTAAATATAATAATACAATATATCAAATTATTTCAATGTATTCATATTATGATATTATTTTATAATAATCTCACATGAAATACAATAGTAGCTACATATAATAACTGCATACAACAGTTACACTTATAACAAAAATTTCGAAAAATGTATTTTAAAAAATTGATTTAACAATAAAATAATTTATGTATCACTACAACTTTTTATCAATATTTATTAAACTGCATTGTCTTGTACGTTCAATATTTGTTAACGATACGATCAGCTTCAAGTTGGTGCAATGATACCTAATCAAAGAAAAAACGACGTATCATTACATTGTCTATGTTGTGTCTACAAGATAATATTGACATGCATTTTCTATAAAAGATAATATGTACAAATATTTAAAATTGTAGTCTGTAAAAGCATTTTTTATTAAAAAAGTATAATTAAATGAAATTATAGAAAATTTAATGAGAATCATATGTTGCAAACGTGCATTTTAGTCCCACAACTTTTTACTGTACTTTTAATGTGCAATAAATAAAAATTGAAAGTTGTAGAATATCATTAATTATAATATTTATGTTCACCAAACTGCGAGAACTTTGTCAGAATATATCAAATGTTAGTAACGAGGAGTTAATTGAAAGTACAATTTGATTTAACCTGAACACCTCATTCCGTGTCACGGTGCAACTATTTTTACTAGATCGCGTAAGAATGATTAAAAAAACGTTTGTCAGCAAATGACGAGTCGAACGTGGCCAGATTTCCATACGCCCAATGTAAACACGAGATTCGCGATGAAAATCGCGTATTTTACTCGGATCACGAAAGTGGAGCGTATCTGAAAGTATGCCACGAATCGGAACGTCACGGTAAGCGTGATTATATTACGATAAACGTAATCACGCGACCGTAATTGCTATAAGCATAACGACTGGTCGAAAATATCACCGTTGACCAACTTAACAAACGTTTTGTATCGACGCTCAAAATCCACGTTCGATTGAGCAATTTTTGGATTTTAGTAATCTCTTTTGATCTTGTTTTTCTTCGAACGATAAACCTATGAAATATTCACGCTCCCATCATTTCTATATACAATGTTTCTTTATTGATAATATATCTTGGAGAAAGATAACTCGCGGAGAAGTAAGCGGTAAATATAGAACAAAATTTATTTCCTAGAGAAAGAAACTTTTGAAATATTCGAAAATATCGTGGAGAGAAATTTCAACAAACTTAATTTAACGATTGGTAGTTTCAGACGATTTATTTATTATCAAACTGTATTTCTTGTATCAATGTACAACAAAACATACAATTTATCATACATTTTTCACAAATATAATAACTGTATATAAGAACAGTATACATAAAAAGCACTAAGATTAATTTTAATAAGAAATGAATGACATAGTAAATTCTAAATAACTTTTACATTCATTGATTTCTTAACTCTTGACCTTAAACATAAATTTTAATGATCAGCAAGTTATATAGTACATTTTAAATAATATTTATATTCATTGATTTCTCAACTCGTGACTTCAAATATAAATTTTAATAATCAACAAATTAAATAGTACATTTTAAATAATATTCACATTCATTGATTTCTCAACTCCTGACTTTAAATATAAATTTTAATAACCAACAAATTATATAGTACATTTAAAATAATATTCACATTCATTGATTTCTCAACTCCTGACTTTAAATATAAATTTTTATAATCAACAAATTAAATAGTACATTTTAAATAATATTCACATTCATTGATTTCTTAACTTCTGACTTTATATATAAATTTTAATAATCAACAAGTTATATAGTACATTTTAAATAATATTCATATTCATTGATTTCTCAACTCCTGACTTTAAATATAAATTTTAATAACGAACAAATTATATAGTACATCTAAAATAATATTTACAACATTGACATTTTAATTATTAACTTAGAACATAAAATAAATTATCAAGTCCACCAAAAAGTGAAATTTGCATCTTGTGTTAATAAAAGTTCAATACAACCTCTGCACTTATACATTTCCTTTCTAACCTTAAAAACTGACCTAATCGCAACCATTTTCTTCGCTCCAATTGTCGACGATTTCACCGTCAAGAATTTCCGATCCACCTTCAATTTTCGATGTTATATTTATTTACAGTAATCCAAGTAATAGATGAATCTCGATATTTACTACGATATATATCTCGACAGTTACAATTATCGTAATTCAGACGTTTACAGTTAGTTAGTAACAGTACGATACGATCGCTTCAGTTGCCATTGTTTTCCTCGTTTTTTATTAGCGCGCTTCCTCCATTTTGATATTTGTTCAGCGCCGTTCATTGTTAATCTCATCGCAAACGATCAAGGTATCTCGCTTTGCATACTGCAGTTATTTTTGTACGATTTTATAGGCACTTATTTCTGCGCTCGTCCGAGAGAATTTAATCATCGAGATAATCGATAAAGTCTGAGGAAAACACGCGGAATCTTCGTGTTTACTGAAACTACGCACTGTTTCCTTAGCATTAAAATATTCGATAAGAATGCGCTCGTGGCGTGTTTTCCTTCTAATGAACACTTTCCTCGAGTTCAAGAGAATTTCAGTGTACTCAGCTGGTGGTGTGAAGTTTACAGCTGTATGATTGATTATTTTTTATTTTGTCAGACGTTTGGCAAATAAGGAAAAGTGTATTGTAACGCGTTTTGTTCGATTTTTTAATTGCGGTTTGGGGTTTGCGTGTGTGGATATGGGAAATTTGGGGATTTGAGGATTTGGAGGTTTGAGATTTGAGGATTTGGGAGATTTGAGATTTGAGATTTGGGAGATTTGGGAGATTTGGGAGATTTGGGAGATTTGGGACTTGGGAAATTTGGAACTTGGGAAATTTGGAACTTGGGAGATTTGGAACTTGGGAGATTTGGAACTTGGGAGAATTGGAACTTGGGAAATTTGGGTCTTGAGAAATTTGGAACTTGGGAGATTTGAAACTTGGGAGATTTGGGACTTGGGAAATTTGGAATTTGGGAGATTTGGAGCTTGGGAGATTTGGGATTTGGCAAATTTGGAATTTGGGAGATTTGGAACTTGAGAGATTTGGGATTTGGGAAATTTGGAATTTGGAGAATTTGGAATTTGGGAGATTTGAAATTTGGGAAATTTGGGATTTGATGAATTTGGAATTTGGAAGATTTCGGAATTGGAGAATTTTGGAATTTGGAAATTGTGAAATTTGGGTATTTTGGAATTTGGGGATTTGGAAATTAGGGAATTCGAAAATTTGGAAATTTAGAAATGTTCAAATCTACAAATAATCTAAATTTTAATATTTGTAAATCATTGAATTTTGCACCTCAACAACTATAAAAATTTGATAATCCAAAACTTCTAAAACTTAGAAATCAAAATTAGTCAAAGTCTCTCCTATTATTTTTCCACCAGCACATCAATCAAACAAATCTAAAAAAAACTGCATTAAAAGATTAAAAAAACAGTCATTAGAAACAACAATTGTTAACACTTGAACCTATTAGATACAGCGATACTCCCAACTAGCGATATGACGTGTACAGAAAAGAAAAATGTATTTAACTTGCAATCATGATAACATAATTAATTGATCACGTTAGAGTGATTATTGCAATACAACTCTGATTATCTTTGCACGTACCATAGATAATGAGATACATCTTTGATTGAGTTGATTACATTGTGAAGATCGTGATAAGTATACATAAGATTAATTTTTTAATGAATGTTTATTTACAGCTGGCTGACTTTTAAAGTGTGATGCATGTGGAGTGAATGATTAATAAGAATAATTCTAATATAGATTATACTATTTTTATTGAATATAGGATTGAATAATATTTGAAGATGGAATCTTCATGGAATAATATTTATGGTGGAATCATTTTGGTTCCTGTATTTCTGAACTTATATATCCCTAGGCTCTTCAATTTCGATATCCCTATATTCTTATAACCTTGAAATTTGATATTCTTAGATTTTTAAATTTTCAAAATTTTATGATAAGATCATTTAGGTTGCTATATTTCTAAGCTTATATATTCCTAGATTCTTACGTTGCTAAATTTCGATACCACTAAATTTTCATAATTGTGAAATTTGATATTCTTAGATTTTCAAATTTTCGAAATCAGATATACAAAGGTTGTCATATTCTCAAATTTTTAACCTATATTCTTAAAATCCCACATCTCCATATTTGTAGGTTCCTATATCTTACTTTATATCTCCACATTTCTTAAATTCCTAAATCTCTAAATATCTAGATCGCTGTATTCTTGAATTTCTAAATTTCTGTATCACTTGACTACCGTATTCGTCGATTGCTTTATTGCTAAATTATTATTTTCCTATTTCCCATCTTCCCAAATTCCCAACTTCTCAAATTTCCACCTTCCCAAATTTCAAACTCTCCAAATTCCCAACTCCTCAAATTTCCACCTTCCCAAATTTTTAACTCCCTAAATTCCCAACTCCCCAAGTTTCCATCTTCCCAAATTCCGAACTCTTCGAATTCCACCTTTCCAAATTCCCAACTCCCCAAATTTCCATCTTTCTAAATTTCTAACTCTCCAAATTCCCAACTCCTCAAATTTCCACCTTCCCAAATTCCCAACTCCCTAAATTCCCAACTCCCCATATTTCCACCTTCTCGAATTCCCAACTCCCCAAATTTCCAACTCTCCAAATCCCCCCAATCCTCAAATTCACAAAATTAAAAAATTCCAAGATTCCTATATTCCTACACCCCCTTCCTCCAAATCTTATCTAATTTCCAGATTCCTATGTTCTCTATTTTCTCCATATTCCTCTGTTCCCTATATGTCCATAGATTTCTATGAACTTCTATTATTTATCGTACCTCCATCATTACAAAAGATAGCCATTGCTACCAGTCGTAACCCTTTTGAATAATTTAGGAAATGGAAATATACAATTATATGAATACATCGAATTTATAGTGTGAAAAAAGTAATGATATAAATTATCATCCCTAGATCAGTGTATCCTATATCCCTATATCAACGTACCTCCATCATTTCAAAAGATAACTACTGCTACCACTCACAACCCTTTTGAATAATTTAGAAAATGGAAATACATAGTTGTATGAATATATCGAATTTCTAATGTGAAAAAAGTAATGATATGAATTAAATAGTATAAAGTTCAGTAGATGTAGTTGTAATGAGTTTTATTATTGAGATATTTAACTTGGCTGTGAAGTTATTTGAACAGTGCAACAGCAGAATTGTGGCAATTAATGCTTCTTCGATCTCAACAAGCATTCACTTAATCAACAGCTTCATTTATCGAATTGAAGCTTCTGTACCATCGTAAAAGACGACATTCTGCAAGTTCGCCCAAGTGGATGCTGAAAGAAACGTAGAATCGTGTCACACAATTAACTATGAATCACACGTCGCGCATCTAAACGATCGTAGGAGCAGTTGCGACGCGAGAAAAATATATCTTCTTCTTCTATATGTGTAATTTTACGCACATTGCGTTTACCATGAAACTGTAATTACTGATTTCTTCATTTTTATGTAGTTATTAAGTACATTTGTAATGTATTTAAAATACGAGTTAAACTGTTTTGTGTTCAGAGATGAGTTCGGAAATTCTTTGGAGAGAATTTGAAGTAGTTGAATTTAGGGAGAGAGGAGTTTTACAAAATTGTCTAAATTCTAAGGTCTTTTAATTCTTACATTTTTAAGATTCTTAGATTTTTACACTTCATGTGTTTGGAAATTATAGAAGTCAAATCCACATGTCTGCAAATTTTCTAAACTGTAAATTTCTAAAGTTCTCAATTCTACAAATTCCCAACTTCTCAAATTTCCACCTTCCCAAATTTCTAACTCCTCAAATTTCTATCTTTTCAAATTTCCACCTTCCCAAATTTCCAACTCCTCAAATTTCCACCTTCCTAAATTCCCAACTTCTCAAATTTCCATCTTTTCAAATTTCCACCTTTGCAAATTTCTAATTCCACAAATTTCCACTCTCCCAAATGACCAACTCCCAAATTTCCAACTCCCCAAATTTCCACCTTCCTAAATTTCCATCTTCACAAATTTCCACCCTTCCAAATTTCCATCTTCACAAATTTCCACCTTCCCAAATTACCAACTCTCAAATTCCCAAATTCCCAAATTCCCAAATCCTGAAGTTCAAAAAATTCAAAAATTCCAAGATTCCTATATCCTCAAACCTTCGCATCTCCATAACCTCGAAAATCTCCAAAGTTACCAAAATTACAAAATCCTCAAATTCACAAGCTGTCCAAAATCTCCAAATGCTCAAGTCCCTAACTTCCCAAGCTTTCCTCAAAAACGCCCTGTTTCAAAGATTATATAAAACCATTACTCCAATCCATTACTGCAATAAGTAAGTTGTGAATTTAATTTGCCGTAATTTCAGGTGTGAAAACAAGCTCCTAGAATGACGGATCATCCAGGAGGCAAAGGACCACCCAGCGCCATCATGCTCGCCTTCTCAGCCCTCACACACTTTCTTCTCATAGCGCCGGTGATCTACATTTTAGTGTTGTCATTCTCCAACGTCATCTTCGTTCATCCAATCCTCATGAGCCTCGGAGTAAGTAGTCAACTTGGTCAATACTAATTGCACAACACAAGAGAAATAATAGAAGTACGTGGATCAGGAATTTAGGTCTTTTACTTTATTCTAACTGTAGAATTATGTACACGCAATAATACGTTCAACAAAAGATTCTCTTTTCTGTCGAACGTATGCTAATTTCCTGCATCTTTCACATTTCAACCTTCGTTTGGTTAATACATGTTAGAGGATCTTTCACAAACTTGTGGGTTACGTTAGGTAACTTCTTTCTGGTGGTAATGTAACCTAACCTAGGCAATTTAGAGTGGACAAGTTTCTGTTTGTAATATAATAAATAAAGAAATAAATGATTTTGAGGTTACTGATGGGTTTATGTATAATTTTGTTGGTTATTGATTATTAAATTGTTAAAGGTTATGTTTGTTGAAGGTTTGAGTACGATTGATAAAATATGAAGTTTTTTAAGTTTTTAAAAACAGAATTCGATAAACTATAAGCAGAATAGAAACTATGAGCAACGGTGTATCAGAATAAAACTTCTTTACTTAAAACTTCTTTATGATACAATAAATGAAAAAATAAATAAACCAAATGTAATGAATTGCCATTATTATCTGTTCTAAATATACTAGCATACTCAAATCTTCAAGAATAATGTTGGATAAATTATATTTATACATCAACGAAGCGTCGAAAATTATTCGAAAGTGGCTTTCCATTATAATTCAAAATGGCGTCGTATTGACGAATAACTAAGTTCTCACAATTATTTAATATAATTATTCACAGACAATTTCATTACAATTCGAAACATTGTTTATTTCTTTCATTTATTGCAAAATATAAAATGTTTAATATATCTCTTCGCTACACAAACTTTTATTTTTTGCCCAAACGAGCTAAACGAAATTTTCTTTCATTTCATTCATTTTATTAGAAAAGTTATTGTGTTACTCAAACAAATATCAGAAGACTAGTTTATAGCCGAGGGAAGCTCCGTTGTGTAAAATTCATGAATATATTGCAGAGACAACGGATTTCGTAACGTCTAGATGCAATAAATTTTTCTTTTACGCTTCGAACGCAGTTACGTAAATTCGCATTATAGCAATTGGTATTTCAATACAATGGAAATCGATACAGGACGCTCTTGAAGAATACGATTTTTGTCAACATGATTTAAATGATCTTGTTATGAGCTGGTTGAAGAATGTTTATGAGTAATCGTGAACTTGAAGAACGATGGTGTCACGCCTCGTGTACGTTTCTATGAATTCCAGTATAAAAACTTGATACTACACGTGATTCATGCAACTTCCATTCGAGTATTCTCAGAACACAATTAATTTTTTAATATACATCATTTATTAATGAACAAAAATTAAATTTGAAACACAATGATATAATTTTACATTTGTGTACATTAAAATATTTAACAAAATATTTGACACAAACTTTGACATGACTGGAATAAATTCTTAGACATGATTCATAAGAATCTCGTGTCAAGTTCCACAAGTATTCGATCATTCCTACGTTTAGAAAAATACCAAGATCTAATTATCTGTCCAGACTAAATTTACTATCTGATGTAAGACAATTGAAGCTGAAATACAAGAATGATTGATAAAACGACCGAACGTACCTTGCAAATTATCCAGAAACCTCTGAACATTCATCGGAGATGTACATCTGTTTTAAAATTACCATAAGCACACATTGAGTGTCTCTGAAATTACTTCTCGCACAATGTCATTTACCCTTCAATTCATTCTCGCGCTAAAGACGAACCTGTGGGCGTTGTTCACTTGAATGCACGTAAATTTCAAGACTAAAGTGTAACGTTGACCTAAATAGTCAAATTACTTATGGCATTCGTTGAACGAATTAAAAAGGTTCATCGAGTGCAATTACTTCTTTACTCGTTGAAATTTTCAAAAATTTAAGAACATGTTTGAAATTTCAAGTTGTTATATAGTGATGTTAATTTTTAAATATTGAAGACTTATATATGAAGATTTTAGGTTGACTTATGTAAGAATTGTGAAGCTGTAAATGTTAGGTGATTTTTGGGAAATTAGATAATTTCTAGAAAATGAAATTTAAGTTTGAAAAATTGAAGTTTAAAAATTTACAAGGTAACCAATTCTCAAATTCTCAAATTACAAAATTTGAGAATTCCAAATTTTCCAAATTCCAAGTTTTCTAAATTCCAAATTTTCCAAGTTTCAAAGTTCACAAATTCCAAGTTTCCCAAATTCCAAGTTTTCCAAATTCCAAATTTTCCAAATTCTAAGTTTCCCAAATTCCAAATTTCCCAAATTCCAAGTTTCCCAAATTCCAAATTTTCTAAATTCTAAATTTCCCAAATTCCAAGTTTTCTAAATTCCAAGTTTTCTAAATTCCAAATTTTCCAAGTTTCAAATTTCCCAAATTCCAAATTTCCCAAATTCCAAATTTCTCAAATTCCAAGTTCCCCAAATTCCAAATTTTCTAAATTCTAAATTTCCCAAATTCCAAGTTTTCTAAATTCCAAATTTTCCAAGTTTCAAATTTCCTAAATTCCAAATTTCCCAAATTCCAAATTTCTCAAATTCCAAGTTCCCCAAATTCCAAATTTTCTAAATTCTAAATTTCCTAAATTCCAAATTTTCAAAATTCCAAGTTCCCCAAATTCCAAATTTTCTAAATTCTAAATTTCCCAAATTCCCCAAATTTCCTAAATTCCAAATTTCTCACATTCCACATTTCCCAAATTCCAAATTTCCCAAATTCCAAATTTTCCAAGTTCCAAATTTCCTAAATTTCCCAAACTCCAAATTTCCCAAATCCCAAATCTCCCAAATTAGAAATGTCCTAAATTTCAACCTTTCCAAATTCCAAAATTTCCAAATACGTATGCTCCTAAATTCCCACATTTATAAATCGCAATCTCTCGAAAGTCCCATATTTCTAAATCCTTAACTCCCCAAATCCCCATATTCCTTAATCCTTTAATCCTCAAACCCTTCCTGTTATAAACTCATAAATCCCTAAACGCCCATATATCTGAATCCGCATCTCTTTAAATTCCCAAGATTCCCAAAATCCCCAAAATTCCTAAAATTCAAAAAATTCCCAAAATTTCCGAAATTTCCCAAATTTCCTAAATTCCCAAATTCCAAAACTTCCAAAATCCACATTCCCCCTTTCCATCCAAATTTCCAACCGTCACCTTCACTCCAATTTGACTGGTAAGCTAAAATTGTTTACCAATTACTAATTCCAGGCGGGTCTCCTGATGGCCGAGGCTGTGTTCACCATTTCCGGCGACGCGTACATCAGCTACAGCCTCTCCAGAATGAGCAGGATAAGAATGCACTGGATTCTGCACACCATCGGCCTCGCACTAATACTAATCGGCCTGATTCTCATAGTGGTACACAAAATCGATCACAATAAACCTCACTTTGCCACGCCTCACTCGATACTCGGTCTGATCACCATCATCATATGTTTCCTGGTGGCTGGTTTCGGTATCGTCACCAACAACTCCAAATGGCTTTATCCACGTGTGAGACCCGTCCTGCTGAAAGTGATGCACGCGTTCGGCGGTATTTTAGCTATGATATTATTACTGGCTACTCTAATCACCGGAACGTATTCAAGATGGTGGCCCGGAAGCGACACCGGAAGGAACCTGGTGTTCGCGTCGTTCTTCATCGCTGGTTTCTTTCTTTTATTGAAACCTATTTTGGGAGCTGTTTCGAGGACCAAGGTCATCATGGGACCACCACCCACCACGACGTAATCGTAAATTTTCGACTGCGGTCGAGTCCGAACAGATTAGTTTGCTACGGGGTCATTGTTCAGGGTGTATAATGTCGCTGCGGTGTACTGTGTTGCATGATACGGTGTTTTAGTAACGTAACCGTGCGGTGAATTGAGTAATACTGTAATGTAGTACGACGGATAGGATTATTGAGCTGTAGTATTGTATTCTTGTAAAGGGCGTTTCACTGATGGTGTGGTAAAACTGCAACTACAGTATTCTCTACGTAAATGTTACTTTTGGCGGTCTCGATTGTAACATTTACGGTAGAGGTCCTGCATTCTTTGTAGTGTGCTGAACGTAGAAAGAGACGGCGATATAAAAGACAAGAGGGGTAGAGTTTCGAACATTCGGCAAACATGGAAGACTCGTGCGTGTGATGTCTTTTAAATTCTTTATTTTTGGTTTTTCATTAATGGAACTTTTACCATCGTATTTGTCTCGTTTTTCTGATTAAAATAACACTAAACACGATATGATTACGTTCGTAATTACTTATGTAACAAGGCATAAAAATTTCCCAAATTCCAAATTTCTAAATTTCCATATTTCAAATCTCCCAAATTACAAATGTCCCCAGTTTGAACCTTTCCAAATTCCAAATTTCCCAAATTACAAATGTCCCCAGTTTCAACCTTTCCAAAGTCCAAATTTCCCAAATTACAAATGTCCCCAGTTTCAACCTTTCCAAATTACTAATTTCCCAAATTCCAAATTTCTAAATTTCCATAATCCAAATTTCCCAAATTACAAATGTCCCCAGTTTCAACCTTTCCAAAGTCCAAATTTTCAAAATTACAAATGTCCCCAGTTTGAACCTTTCCAAATTCCAAGTTTCCCAAATTCCAAATTTTCCAAATTCCAAATTTTCCAAATTCCAAGTTTCCCAAATTCCAAATTTTCCAAATTCCAAACTTCCCAAATTCCAAACTTCCCCAATTCCAAATTTCCCAAATTCCGAATTTCCCAAATTACAAATGTCCCCAGTTTGAACCTTTTCAAATTCCAAATTTCCCAAATTACAAATGTCCCCAGTTTGAACCTTTTCAAATTCCAAATTTCCCAAATTACAAATGTCCCAAGTTTCAACCTTTCCAAAGTCCAAATTTCCCAAATTACAAATGTCCCCAGTTTCAACCTTTCCAAATTACTAATTTCCCAAATTCCAAATTTCTAAATTTCCATAATCCAAATTTCCCAAATTACAAATGTCCCCAGTTTCAACCTTTCCAAAGTCCAAATTTCCCAAATTACAAATGTCCCCAGTTTCAACCTTTCCAAATTCCAAATTTCCCAAATTTTGAGATGTAACATTTACGGTAGAGATCTTTGTAACATTTACGGAGAGAATACTGTAGTGTCTGAAATAAGGAGTAGCTTCTGTACAAAGATTTTCTTTGCAGAAGTGGCGTTTCGTTTTTAAATTAATAATGAACACAGACAAATTAGAGCGCAAGATTACGTAGACGCAGGAGTTATGTTCATTTCGATGACGTACGCTAATTGTGAAACGTCCTGTACTGTATTTTTAGGAATAGAGTATTGTATCATAATCAGCTGATTGTAATATTATAGTACAGTATGTTTGTAATGGATAGTAATGGTCTAGTACAATAATGATCTGATATAGCAGTAATTTTGTATTACTACATATAGTAATGATTTAGTGCAGTAAAGCTTTGATACAGTGTTTCTGTAATATGGTTGCTATACTGTATTATAATATAGCGTGGTATAGTAATGTTATTGTGTAATTGTAATATACTTATGATGCTGTACTGTGCTTACAGATAAGAAAGTAGTGATAATATATTACACTAAAATAAGTATAACATTTGCATAATATAGCAAGTTACATGCAGTCCCATACTGCAGCACATACAGGGTGTCTCACAAATGTAGCTCCGGAAAAGGATAGAGAACGCGATTCTGAGCAAGATTTCTCTTTTCAAAAATGCGGTATAAAGCTTCGTTTTTGAGTTATTAAAGAAAAACACGGACCAATCAGAGCGCGAGGATTCGGCGCCAATCGCGGCGCGCAGTCGCAGGAGCGACGCCTTCGAGCATAATGGCCGACTGAGCGTAATCCTCGCGCTCCGATTGGTCCGCGTTTTTCCTTAATAATTCAAAAACGAAGCTTCACACCCCATTTTCGCAAAGGAAAATCTTATTCAGAATTGCGTCCTCTACCACCCCATTCTGGGAGTTACACGAATTGTGAGAAACCCTGTATTATAGCATATGGTAGTTTACCACCTACCATTTTAAATAAAATATAAAAATTACTATACTGCTTCAGTGCTAGTGAAAAAGTTATAGTGTATCGTTCTACAGTGAAACTCTTACATTATCATGCAATATAGTACACTACAACCCTAAAGAACAGTAGCAATAAAAATAAAGCACATTATCAAAGTGCGTAGCTTTGAATCAAAGCATTTACAGCGAAAAGTTGAAAAACAAAAATTTAATATATTGATAAAAAATATACATTATTTTCTTTTGTATAAATGTTCATATATAATATTTTCTTTTTAAGAATATCACATTCGAAATTTATCGAACAGATTATTTTAAATAATTTATAACTGTATTGATTAAATTTTAATTTAATTGAATTGAACGACTTTCCTGTCTCTCAAAATTGAGGCTCGAAAGTGTATGTACCATCGCATTTCTTTTTTACAAATACGAAAGAATGTTTATTAATTTACTTACTGTTAGAATATTCATGCATTCCGTCCTCCATCCGGAATTTCTTATAGGATACTTAAACACAATTCAACTCAATGTTGCCGAGAAACAGTGTTCAATATACATATTTTTTAAACAATTTATATTTATATGTAAACAGTTTGTTGCTGATTGTAAAGCTTTAAACAGATGTAAATACAGAAATTTATTTTTATTTGCTCAGAAGTGAATAAAGGGAGCAAATAATATTGTATGCTGTTATGAAAGAAGCGATTGCAAGGTTTATTAACACTTTGACGAGGTAATGAAATTTGTAAATTATTAAGGTTAGAGATTTTTAGTTTTGTAAATTTTGAGAGTTGCAATTTTTGGAATTCTTGAACTTCCGAATTCTTAAGTTATCGAATTTCAGATTTTCCGAATTTTTGGATTACCGAATTTTTAAATTACCGAATTTCTACATTTCCAAATTCCCAAATTTCCGAATTCCCAAATTCTCGAATTCCTGAACTTCCGAATTCCTAAATTACCGAATTTCTACATTTCCGAATTCCCAAATTCCCAAATTCCCGAATTCCTAAATTACCAAATTTCAGATTTTCCGAATTCCTAAATTACCGAATTCCTAAATTACTGAATTCCCAAATTCCCGAATTCCTAAATTAGCGAATTTCTGCACTTGCAAATTCTCCAGTTCCTAAATTTCCCAATTCGTAAATTCCCAAATTCATCAACTTCAAAAACAAAAATTCTGCAATTTCCCAAATTTCCAAAAAACAAAATCGTCAAAGTATTATCGACTTCAATACTCGACACCTGTGTTCAAACGAACCATATTCCACAAACCCAATGCAGCCACACAAAGCATATTACACATATTTCCAAAAGTCATCGAACCGTATTTTTAAACTAAAATAACTGTAATTTATAAGTCGAAACATTGACCAAAAAATAAAGTACATTTATCGTTAATTATAAACCGCTTTTTACGTGTAACGTAATAGACGATCATTAAATAAAAGGAAAGAACGAAGAATTAGTTATCGTCAACCATATATATCAACACTTTATTAATTACACACGCATCATATACATATACATAGAATTTACATAATGTATATATCTTTCGCAATGCAATGTACATGTATATTAATACAATTTCTTATGTCTCGATATAATTTCATCGTCTCTTAAATATCGTATTTTATAATATATATATTTTTTTCATCTTTTCCATTTAGTTTCCTTTTAAATCTCTCGTTTCTATATAATATACTGTTTCTTAATTTCTCGCAAATTTCAACGCACGATAAACATCTCGAATCAAACAGTGGATCACGCGTAAAATTTGTTTTCTTCCTTCGTCTCTAACATTATGCAACAACGTGTATACATAATTCTTTTTGTAATTTGTGTGTATACAGGTTTCATACACAATATAATTTCTTCTCTGTTTCCTTTCTTCTTTTCTCTTTTGATTACGCCGACATTCAAAAATCTTAGAATATTTATTGTACCACGAAAAACTCGTTTACGTTTTGGTATTTTTATATGATGCTGGAAATAATCGAAATGTAAATAAAATGTTTAAATTATTTTCTTTCATTGATACACCTATCGCTACTACCTATGTCAATTATAATTATTATGGTAAAAATATTTCTTTTCGTTTAATTATTTGTGACGATTTATTGTGATGATAATATAGTATTTCATATGTGATGACGGTGAGTATAATTAAGAAACTTACATGTATTTTAATTCTAAACAAGTCTGGAGAGTTTAAAAAATAAAATTTATAATTACAGTTTCTTTGAAGATGACAAATGTTCTAAGACTTCTGAACGACAGCTTACAATCGTTTAATAAATAATTTTTTCTTTATTGTGTTTTGTGATTGTATACAGTTCGACGCTGATGGTGTCTCATTTTAAAAGAAATTTTTGACATGAATCTATAAGTGACCTTATAAAAGCAAAATACAACGAAAAAGTCCTCAAACAAATTTCATAAAACTCCACCAAAAATTCCATAAGAAATTGATTAAAATTTGATAGAAATGAAAATTGCAACAAAATAGAGAAAATTGAATTACATAATTTTAAAGACAATTATCAGGTAAAATGGAGACACGATCGAGGCGTATCAAAAACAAATAATCGATTTTTTCTTCACTTAAAATAGTTTCCCACAAGCTACGCTTTGCGGTTGAAATATTTCTTGTTCAACGATTTCCCACGGAATCGACGTACAAAAATCTGCCTTAACGAGAAGGAACTCTAATCCTATCGTTTCCACGAAACATAACGCATCTTCTATCACCTACTTTTCACTCTCGAACGCTTTTCTCTTTCTCGATTAGCTCTAGGACACGTTACTTTGTACTGTTCGCTCTACTGGTTGCTCTTGGTCACGTAAAACCCGTAACACTGCACGATAACTGTGAACATTTAATTAAACCGTTCTCATAACTACATACTTTCTGTAAATTAAGTTTCTGAACTACATCTTCAAAGTTGCAGAAATTTAATATTCACAAATTTTGCAAATGAAATGCTTGAGGAAACACAAAATTAAATCTTCACAAAAGGAAACGAACAGCTTGAGCAATTGTAATCGATTTCGATTAGTGTACCATTCAAAATTTTTCTAAACCGTTTCTGTATACATAACTTCAAAAGTTTAAAAGAAGCTTGACTAAAAATCGCATGAAATTTCACCACAAAATTAGTACAATTCATATAAATAAAAGCCTTGTGTACTAATATCATGTGATCAAGTCCTCCGTTTTAACTATAAATTGATTATACTAAAGAAGGAACAGATAAGCACTCGAGTTTGAAGTGTAGAAGCAAGCTTTCACAAAATTTTGCAGCAAAAATGTCCATAAATAAATTAACATTGACGTTACCGTGTTGTTACCGATAATTCTACGTAACCGAATCTTAACCCTATCTAGGACAGTCGACCGCGTGGCCAGGCCAGCTTGAACCGGCAGCTAACACTATTATTTATTCCTTACTTTGTAACATAACTGTTATTAATAATAAGTATTATTGTTGTTGTTGTTAATG
The DNA here is from genome assembly GCA_963576845.1 of Megachile leachella. Lineage (NCBI taxonomy): Eukaryota > Metazoa > Arthropoda > Insecta > Hymenoptera > Megachilidae > Megachile > Megachile leachella. The sequence continues at coordinate 5,828,007 of OY756254.1, read as the reverse complement.
ACGTGCTAACTTTGTTTGTTTAAATTCCTTTTTAAAACCTGCATTAGATTCACCTATCTAGCCTAAGGGACATTAAAGTTTGTCGAACGCTTATCTATCAGTCACCCATCCCTCGCGAATCCCAAGTTTCCTCATTTTTTTTTTTTTTTAGCATTTTTCCCTTTCTTTGTTCAATGCTTTCGATGAACGTTACTTTATCCGACAACGAAGGATCTTCTTTATCGATCGAACGGTCGATTTCAGGGTTCTCTTAAACGAAGAAAATTTATTTGTTCTTGATTATGTCTCAGATATGGCTAGTTAGAAGGTGTTCTCGCTTTTCTATAATTCTTCCTCTAATTCTCGAATATCAGTACGTGTCGTTAGTCTAATGTCTCCGTTGAAACTGATGAATTTAAAATAGTTAAACGATATGTTTTGTTAACCCTCGTAGAACCAGTGAAGGACCATAAGCTCTTCGGAAACATTTTGTCGAATTTATGAATAGAACTTGCAAATATTTATAAAATAGAAATTATTGAATATTATTAATTTATTTAACTCTTGTATTTTTGTGCTAAAGATTGTTACATTTATTTTAAAAAATGTAAGATATATATATTAACGTTGCAACAGAAAATTTGGTACGTTTATTAAAAACAATTTCTACAGAAAATATTTGTTCTATCTTACGACAATTGCATATACTTTTCAATATAGCAAATTCGATAATTTTATAAGGTTAAAGAGTTGTGTAAATTATAGTTGTTAACAAATGAAAATACCAAAGAGACGTCTTTTCAATATGGTCCTATGAGGGTCAAGATCAATGGAATTCAATAAATGCAACTCGGTACTTCGATTACAGTCTCGTTCAAAATAAATTCGTAAACGAAAAATCCATGGCCATACGAATCAGAAGGGCGCCTTTATCGCGACCCAATTTGGCGCGAAATTTGTTCAACACTTTCGTTCCTACATAAATGGAAACTTAAATATAACTATGTAAAATGAAATCTAAATGAAAAGGTGTCACTAATTTTGTAACGATATAAAAGTCATCAATACATAATAAAATTAACTATTAGAAATTACAATAGTTTGTTCTTAATTTAGAAAATTTAATATTAGAGCTCGTAGTGCTAAAAATTTTAATAATTCTGAATAGTTAAAATTGAAATTAGAATTTGAATAATTGAAGTTGAAGTTGAACTACAATTAAAATTAAATAAGTAATGTTTAGCTCCTTTATTCTTATGGCTATGGAAATATCGATGAAAGTTGATCACTCGATTAACAATTGAATCGATCGAAACGTACTTCGAGATACCGGTATATTAAGCGTGAATCGATTCTCGATTAACTTTCATTGTGTTCAATACGAGGTGTGCCCCGATTGTTCGTGAATTCCGATCTTGGGATTCGAATATCGTCCTAGTTGAATGTTTTGCCTAGAATCTGAAGCTCTGAGTATTAACAACAACTAGATTCTAAATTGTTAATTAGGTCAACGAGGATCCATCTCGAACGCTTATGGCGAGGATCCACCTCCACTTGTTCGTCCCTTTGAGCAAAGGATCGATGGCAAAGGACGATTTAGTTAACTCTTAACATCCACCGTCATTATTTGTGATTTATTACCAAAAACGAATTTTACAAAAGATTCAAAAATTCTACAAAATTCACACCCCTTTTAATCGTGCGTTTTAAATGCAGTTGTTCTCGAGAAATTAAGTCACCGATGTGGCTAACCTAGGGCAGATATATTGCCCCAAACTCGTGGGCACGGACGGTGCGTGGATTAAAATGGAACGATGAGATTTTAAATTTTCAATTTTTAAAAACATTAAAGATTTGAACGTGTAAACATTTTATAGAAATTTGAAGAATTTGGAGGTCGAAGGAAATTTGGAAATGTTAGAAAAAGTAGGAAAGAGAAGAAGAAATCTACAAAATTAGAAATGAAGAAATCTAAAAACTTACAATGTTAGACATTAAAAAATTTAAAAATTTAGAGATCAAGAAATCTAAAGATTTAGAAGTGAAGAAATATAAAAATTTAGTACTCAAGTTCAGAAAGCTGGAGATCAAAAAATCTAAAAATTCAGAGATCAAGAAGTTTACAAAATTAAAAATGAAGAAATATAACAATTTAATGCTCAAGAAATTTAGAAGGTTAGAGATCAAAAAATCTAAAAATTCAGAGATCAAGAAGTTTACAAAATTAAAAACGAAGAAGTCTAAAAATATAGTACTCAAGAAATTTAGAAAATTGAAGATCAAAATCTAAAAATTTAGTGCTGAAGAAATTTAGAAAATTGAAGATGAAAAAATGTAAAAATTTATAAATGAAGAAATGTAAAAATTGAAACATAGAGTCCATCGGTGCCTACGAGCCGCCATCGCCGTAACCGAGCAGGTGGATCGTTAAGAGAACAGAAAGTGGAGTTAGGCCCTTATTATTCTAAAAAATATTCGTACACGCTGAACATTCACCCTGCTCATTTATTCATCCACGTAACGCAATAACTCGCACAAGCTCTCGCACGGATATGAGTTAACATATTTTCTGTTATTGTTTTATAATTTGAACGCAGCGGGTTTTCAATAATGTTAATTGTTTCACGTATAATCGCGACACTCCGCCCTGAATTTCTTAATATCAAACGATGATCGTGTCGTTTTTCATTTTTCATATGCTCTTTTTTTTCTGTTTTGTACACGGAATAATAAACTACGCGACGCCATTGTACACCAGTGTACCAAGCGTCTATAAATATTATATAATATACTTGTATGTATATATATAATATATTCGTATATATTATATGTATATATCTGTAACTTGTGTATATGTGTATGTACGATAAATGTCAATACATATGATACAGCTAGCAACACTTTACAAACGGGGTCACATAAAAAATAAAGAATCACGATCTCTCACGTTTATTGACTGTACGTACGCGTTAAATTGTCCGGTGTGCTCGACATCGCCGGCTTAATGTGTATTTTATAATTCCTATTTTCGGTTTGAAACGAACCGATGCGCTTATCTCGATGACCCGTGAAACGACACAACCCTCTTTTGCCCTTTTCCTGTCTGCCACCCCTTGCGATCGACGCAAAAATAACCCTTTTCTCTTAACTGCACTTCGCTTTACCTCGAGCCATGTAAAAGTAACGATACATTCTAAAAATACAAAAATAATACGAATTAAATATCTATTTTTTAGTACATCACTGTTTTCTAAAGGGCTGTTTATTTACTCAGATTTTTTCAGATATTGATAGACTTCATGTATAATAAATCAAATTTTAAATGTATTGTTTACCTTTTACTGAAGTCTCCCTGAAAAAATTTAATTTTAATTTGAAATAAATTTGAGGTTAGATTTTTTCAGGGTGAGAGCAGTATTTTAAATTATCGAAATTATTGTCGAACTCTGCGCTTTTAAATTGAGTAAAAATAACAAGTTTGTAAATATTGGAGTCAAATTTTTGGTATATTTGGAAGAATTTTTTCAACCATTGAATCAGTGTGAAAGGGTAGATCGAATAAAGACGAAACAAAAGCTTCGATTTATATCAATAAAATAAAAATTGCTTTTCAATTAAATTTTTAGTTTAACAAATATTTTTTTACAAACAATATTAACTTAACCTCTTCAAGGACGAGTTTCTTCAAAACTCACGCGTTTAGTACTTTTTTAAATTATTCATTTCTTTCAAAACTTATTTAATTATCAATCTAAAATGAGTAAAATGTTATCACATAAAAAATTGTATCGTTCCCTGAAGAGGTGCTGCATTGTAATTAATGCGCCATACTAACAATAACAACGATTTCAAAAAATGAATACTTATTTTTAAAAAATCAATCAAGTTTAAGGAATAATGTAATAAGTTATCTAACAAGTAAAATCCCAATATTTTCAAGAACAACGATAAGAGCTCTAAAAACGATAAAAATAGAGCATATCGCAACAAATCTACAACAGAAAACTATGTTCTAATGATTGTTTCTATTGGAGGACATCGGTGAGCAACAACAGGAAGATTCGTTAAAATAAATAATGCTAAGCCTAAGAATTTTCCTCTCCTTTCCTGAATAAATTCAATTTTATTCGAGACATAATTCCTTCAGCAAGGATAACGTATCACGGTATGAAACATTTCGCGAGTCAACATCGAGAACTCAACGTCCACGAGATTACTAAGGTATATTACAAAAAACTGACGGTCCGTTTACGTCCGGACCATCTGAACTCTTCGATAACGATAAATCCTTGCGACAAAATTGTCGAGCGTAGCAGGGGAGTTTAACTTTGTTGGGTGAAACAATCTGTCAGAAAAATCTCCGTACACTTCGGTGGACACATGAGAAACTGTACCGTGTAAATTAAATTGTATCCTTCATAGACTACTTTCATTATAACTATATCTACGACACCCTAATACGAATGGCCGGTTTCGATACATGCAAAATTTCATTCATAATTTTGTAAACGAAATCGAATCCTCGTATCTTTCCACTCTAATCACCTTTCTTACCGAAGACTACTTTCATCAGTAGTTAATAGTAGCATTAAATTTTACACGAACGGATTAATTTAACATTTATAAATTGCCAATTGAATTTCGCTTCTTCTCGTTCAATGATTTAAATTGGTATGAACTACTTTCATTATTACTATACCTCTAGGCGTTCTTACACGAATGGCCGGTTAATTTGAATGCACGCGCGAAATTCCGGTCAGGGAATAGAAATTAAACCAAGTTTAATAGAACGGTGGCTAGCACTATTACTACCCTTGGGAGATACCTTCGCTATTGACGCTTTCAAGCTTTAAAGTTTGTTGGTTGTTAAGGTTAAGTTCTCAAGCCAAAGATTTTGAGGAGCCAAGCTTTTTGGGTTCAATTACTTCTAAGTTCTGAAACTATTGAAATATTTTTAAGTTTTGAAACGGGCTTAGATACTTTTAAGTTGCGATACTTTCAAGGTTTGAAACGCTCAAGTTCTGTTACTCCTAAGCTTCGTTACTTTTAAGTTACAATTCTTCCGAATTCTTGTACTCCCAAGTTTTAGGACTTTCAAGTTTCAATACTTCCAAGGTTCAGTATTTCAAAGTTCCAATACTCCCAAGTTTCAGTATTTCCAAGTTCCAATACTCCCAAATTCCAATACTTGCAAGTTTCAGTATTTCCAAGTTCCAATACTCCCAAATTCCAATACTTGCAAGTTCCAACACTCCCAAGTTCCAATACTTGCAGATTCTAACACTCCCAAGTTCCAACATTCTCAAGTTCCAACACTCCCAAGTTCCAACACTCCCAAGTTCCAATACTCCCAAATTCCAATACTTGCAAGTTCCAACACTCCGAAGTTTCATTACTCCCAAGTTCCAATACTTGCAGGTTCCAACACTCCCAAGTTCCAACACTCTCAAGTTCGAACACTCCCAAGTTTCATTACTCCCAAGTGCCAATACTCCCAAATTCCAATACTTGCAAGTTCCAACACTTCCACGTTTCATTACTCCGAAGTTCCAATACTTGCAGGTTCCAACACTCCCAACTTCCAACACTCTCAAGTTCCAACACTCCCAAGTTTCATTACTCCCAAGTGCCAATACTCCCAAGTTCCAATACTTCCAGGTTCCAACACTCCCAAGTTCCAACACTCTCAAGTTTCAATACTTGCAAGTTCCAACACTCCCAAGTTTCGTTACTCCCAAGTTTCGTTGCTCCTATGTGCCAATACCTCCAAGTTCTAATACTCCCAAATTTCAATACTGCCAAGTGCCAATACTTCCAAGTTTCAATACTGCCAAGTTTCATTGGTTCCAAGCACCAATACCTCCAAGTTCCAATACTGCCGAGCTTCATTACTTCCCAGTTCGCATACTCCTAAGTTCCAATACATCCAAGTTCCCAATACTTTCAAATTTTCATTATTCCTATGTCTCAATATTCTCAAACACCAATACCCTTGTATAGGTGCTAAGTTCAATAATACTCCTAAGACCCACTGCTCCCAAATTCTCCTTCTCCCAAGTACTTAGTCTCCTCAGTTCTGATGTTGTCAAGTTTGGAATATATAAAGCTTTAATACTTCCAACTTTTATATATTCTTGTAAGTTCTAAGTCATCCATGTTTTGAATCAACAATATTCTCATACTTTCAAGTTTTTAAATTTGTTAAGTGCCAATACTTCCAACTTTTAAATCTTAAAATATTCTCCAGTGTTATCGTTTTCAAGTTCCAATACTTTCAAGTTGCAGATCTTCCAAATAACAGCAGTTTCTAGTTTCAATACTTCTATTGAATTCTTTAATACTTCCATTCCAGTATTTCTAAGTTCCAATGTTTCTAACTAGATTTCTTCTAATTTCCGTAACTACCAAACTTTAACTCTTAAGTTCTTCAGCTTCCAAGGTCTTTAACTGCCAAGTTCTTCAACTTCCAAACTCTTATACTCCCAAGTCTTTTAGCTTGCAAGTTCTTTAACTGTCAAGTTCTTCAGCTTCCAAACTCTTAAACTCCCAAGTTTTTTAGCTTCCAAGGTCTTTAACTCCCAAGTCTTTTAGCTTGCAAGTTCTTTAACTGTCAAGTTCTTCAGCTTCCAAACTCTTAAACTCCCAAGTTTTTTAGCTTCCAAGGTCTTTAACTCCCAAGTTCTTCAGCTTCCAAACTCTTAAACTCCCAAGTTTTTTAGCTTCCAAGTTCTTTAACTGTCAAGTTCTTCAGCTTGCAAGTTCCTTAACTCCCAAATTCTTCAGCTTCCAAGTTCTTTAACTGCCAAGTTCTTCAGCTGCTGAATTCTTTAACTCTCAAGTTCTTCAGCTTCCAAGGTCTTTAACTCCCAAGTTCTTCAGCTTCCAAACTCTTAAACTCCCAAGTTTTTTAGCTTCCAAGTTCTTTAACTGTCAAGTTCTTCAGCTTGCAAGTTCCTTAACTCCCAAGTTCTTCAGCTTCCAAGATCTTTAACTGCCAAGTCCTTCAGCTTCCAATTTCTTTAACTCTCAAATTCTGCAGCTTCCAAGTTTTTTAACTGCCAAGTTCTTCAGCTTCCAAATTCTTTAACTCCCAACTTCTTCAGCTTCCAAATTATGTAACTTCCAAGTTTAATTCTTCCAAATTCTGTCCCATTCCAAAGCTCTTAATATTCAATGCTACCAATCCTCCAAAGTTCCCCATACTCCTAAGTTTCCGAGCTTCAAAACCTCGTAACTTCAAAACGTCCCCGCTTACAAACTTGAAAATTAACAAAGCTCAGCAAGAAAATCTCAAAAAAATTGTCTGAATCTCTTCCTCTTCCGTTCGATACGATTCTTCAACTGAATACAAACTACTTTCACTCGTTTCGATAATATTATCTTTCTAGAAACATATTATATATATTATTATGTTTAAAAGGTAACATATATTATATTCAAAAACGTGTATGAAATGAGTTTCTGAGCAAGTGTACGGAAATTTGTTTGTTTTGCGACTGATATCGATGGAATTCGAGCTTCGATACTAATCTAGATCGATCGCTATGCAAGAGTAACATTACCTTAGATAAATCTTACACGGAAACAATTAATCGCTTCGGTGATGTGCCTATTGGGCGATTTATTTTTCTTCGTTTTTGACTCTAGAATATCTGTGTGTCGCTTGCACATGGCAATCAATCGGTGACTTTCTTCAATTGTTGTTTCCTCGCGTTTCTCTTCGTCTTATGTACAATTGAAAGCAGTGGAGTAGCGTAATTACTAGTTAACGGTTACATGTAATTAACGGTTACATGTCGTAGCACGTTTGGAGCGTCTCGCAGAATTTTCTCGGGCAACGTCCATTCCTCGGCCGCCATTTTCGATCCCATTTCAACGCTTAAACGATTTTGCACTTACTGGTAATTAAATGAACCGCTCGATATTGTCCGTTTCGGTGTTGCAGAAATTAGAAGACGTTGAAATCGTCCGTTGAATCTAGAACTGCAACGATTTGTAAACGAATTCGTTCAAAGAATTTTGATGAACTTTCGTACGAATCAAAGGATACGTCGATCTGAAATGAACTCGTTCGAATAGAAAGAATATTACGGAAGATATCTCCAAGTGATCTGAATCGACGACGATTCACCCTCGAATTAATAAAAAAGTAAGGCGCTAGGATTGTTGAGGAATATATCAGAAAAATACGCTGGCTATTCTTCTTTTAAAAAAATAAATTCGTAGAAATCTCTCTTCTATTGTGGAACATTCGTAGTCATCCTCTTTTGTTCAACTGCCACTCGTTTACGAACCTATCAGATACTCGACTACCTGTTATTGGCGCGTTGTATTTTTGGCGATAGATTTCTGGGCAGACTCGTCGTTACAGATAAAATGAACATCGTGTCAGACTTGCTGAGATGTGATTAAGTCGCTTTTACTTGAATTCTTGAGGATCGATGGTCCAGGAAGCTTCTGAGCGGTGCCTGACGTGCTCGACGGCTGCACCATCATTGGTTGACCGTTCACCAACACTATGGTGTCCCGTACCGAATCGTATCCTCCTGGTGGTCCTGAAACATCATCAAACTTTGTAATTCCATTTAATCACTGTGCAAGAATGTTGCAATTTTAAGACTTCTTTAAATTATTTACTTCAATACAAATAATTGTTTGTGCATGTAAAGAAGAAACATACTATGCACCACAAAGAAGTCACATACTATGCACCATAAAAAAGTAAAATACTATGCATCATAAAGAAGTAACATACTATGCACCAGAATAAATTATTGCACTAAATATGCTTTCATCAGAAACTATTTCAGTATGAAAAAGATGATCTGAAGCTCACAACTAATATTAGAAGTACAATAAAAAAACATGGACAGATTTATTTCTTTGTACTTAATTATCTCACTGTTTGAACAATTTAAATATTAACATTACTAGCTAATTTTAAGTAAAATATATAGTTCAAAGAGAAGATCAATTTTAATTGTTTCTATGAGTCAAAAAGAAAGTTTCACTAACTTAAATCAACGTGAACAACAATATTTATAACTCTCCTTAATGATTCGTGTTTAATAAACTAATTAATCATGATTGATTTAAGTAAAGTTTTCCCAAGTTTTATTATATTTAGTTCCGGAGTTTGTCATATATCGGCAGCTTAAAACGATATATCGAGTGACCATCATGGCGTGTATTATATCTAGATTAATTATCCATCGGTCGAGTTAAATCCGATTACAACCGAGGATGATGAGCTTGAAATTGCACCCTCGAACGAGAGATCTGGCTGCCTATACACACCACGTATTTAATATAGAAATACAGGTTCGAACGTACGATGGCGTTTAGTTGCACGCGACTGAAGCTTAATTAAGTTTCTGATTACCTGGTGACGGTGTGTGAGTGAGAGTTCTCGACGGAGTCGAGGGATTTCGAGCAGCGGGACCCCAGTCGGAAGTTGGCTGCAGAAGCATCTTCGCGCGCCACCAAACACTTTTGCTCTTGCTCTTCTTCGTTTTTCCTTTGCCTGGTCTTTGGGATGAAGGTCTGCTGTCTAGGTCGTCGTCGTCGTCGTCGTCGTCGTCGTAGGCTGATCGACGACGTGGGTCTCTTAATTGGTTCTGTAATCAAAATTTAATTTTAACTACTTGATCTCTCACGGCTTCTGTAGACGTTAATTCAACGTTAATTCAAATGACAAATTTGGAAATTTTAGGTATTTCTTGAATACCATTATGTAGATTATGATTGATCTCGTAATTTGTAGTGAAAATATTTAGGTTTGATAATTAAGTTAAATAAGTTAGGTTTGGGAGATTTGAACCGATGTGCGTCACAGCTGTAAATTCTTCAACCATCGATTATTCAAACTACTTCTCAAATTAGTATGAAAAACACTGTAAAATATTGTGCTTATGGCTTGTACCTATAAAAATTGTTGTGTGTCCTAAAAGTCATAATCTAACATTGAACCAATACACCATAAACAGTATATCTGACTCAATATACCATAAATCAAGATGTAAGACCCTTAAACACAACTTAATTTCGCTAAATCTATCAAAATCGAAAAATTTTGACGGATTTATGAAATTGTAAGAATTTTAGTAATTTATCAAATTGTTAAAAAACCACAGAAAATTAGAAATATTCTAAATAATTATTGAAAATGTAAATTACTTACGATGGCCAATCCAACGATGACCAGAATGGGTATCATACCGACGACCCATCCAACAACGTCCGCCCACTTTGGATACACGTATCCTCCATATTTGAGGGGTTCATATTCGACCCAATTGAAGAAGAGGATAAAGAACAACGTGGCAGGAGTAATGACCTTCCACATCCACGTCCAGAAAAACCTCCACAGACGACTACGTGGTCCAATCATCTGTTGAACGTCGTCGAGGAAACGATCTGCACCGTAGATCCAGGCAACTAGGATACATTCGCCTATGGCGATCAGCAGGACCGACCAGTTGGCTGCGTATTTGTCCATCAGTTGCAGCCAGTACATTCCAGCCTAATAGATTGAGTTTTGTTTTAGAGGTACAAAGTGGGACAACTATTTCCACGTTCTATTTTTTATTTGTTCATGTTTCTATGTTTTTATATTTGATAGTCAAGGTGTTCTCGGATTTGCACATTTATAAGTTCTTATATTGTAAGTCGCTGTATTTCCAAATTTCCACATTCTGAATTTTCCACATTCCCGAATTTCCACATTCCCACATCCCTATGTTCCTAAATTTTCACATTCCAAAATTGCTACATTCTCCAATTTCCATATTCTCCAATTCTCACTTTCCCAAATTCCTACATTCTCCAATTTCCACTTTTCCAAATCCCTATATCCCCAAATTTCTACGTTCTTCAATTTCCACATTTTCCAATTCCCACTTTCCCAAATTCCTACATTTTCCAATTTCCACTTTTCCAACTTCCCACTTTTCCAAATCCCTATATCCCCAAAATTTCCACTACCCCAAATTCCTACATTCTTCAATGTCCACATTCTCCAATTGCCACTTTCCCAAATTCCTACATTCTCCAATTTTCACTTTTTCAAATCCCACTTTCCCAAATTCCTACATTCTCCAATTTCCACTTTTTCAAATCCCACTTTCCCAAATTCCTACATTCTCCAAATCCCACTTTCCCAAATTCCTATGTTCTCCAATTTGCACTTTTCCAAATCCCTATGTCCCCCAATTTCCACATTCCCAATTTTCCAGTGTACAAAATCCCTATATTTCCAAATTTCCACGTTCCCAAATTCCAACTTTCCCCAATCTCTACATTGCCCAATTCCCATATTCCTCACCTCTGACATTTTCCAAATCCCTACTTTTTTAATTCCCACATCCCCATAGCTCCAAATTTGAAATTTCCAAATTTACAAATCAATTTCCTAAACTTTATTTCACGGCAACAAGACTTGTTCTCAAATTCACATCTAAGGATATGAAACTACACGGCCGATAAGTTGCCAGTCGAAAGCAACGCAGATCCTATTGTACCATCTGCCAACACCAGACGCGCACAAGTAATAAAAATAGTAAAAATCAAAACTGTTTACATATGTGTATCCGTACAATAACTTGTACTTCGTTAAAAAAAAGTGAACTAGATTATTATTTTGTTTTTTTTTTTTCCAATAAACTTACGTTGGTAGTGAAAATGATCCCACCGCAATATCCGAAAACGGCCGCCGCAAGGACGACCCAGAGTTTATAGTTCCTCAGTGCTGGAAAAGCATCAAGAATCGCCGTGGTGACGGTTTCCATCAATGCGAATTGCGAATCGAGGCCCAAGCTAAGAAGCATCACGAAGAATAGCAGTGACCAGACTGGCGCCACTGGTAAACGAGCTACCACCTGTTAGTTTTCAAACAAATCATTCTAAGAAACATTTCAATCATTCACGACAATTCATAGAAATTAAGAATTAAATTAGCAATTCATAGAAATAATTCATGAAATTAATTGTTCGTGTATCAAATTCTTCATGTTTAATTGTCGAATTGTCTGTAATAATGATTACTGATAAATATCTACGATTCACCCTTTTAACACTTTGAGTGTCTAAAATGATGTGAAATTTTGTTTGCAATTTTATTTCTGATAAATTAATATATAATTAATATATAATCTTGTTAATATAATTTATCATTATATGTTAAATTGAATGTTAAATACGCTTCCACTTCAAGCACAATATAAACAAAACAAATGGAATACAAATGAACTTAGATTTCTATTATACATAATAACCCCCTGCATCGATCTAGTCAATAGAGATTGCTCCCTGACCTTCCAAACTAATAGAAAAAAATTAGTCCCGATACTTATTGGACAAACCCTGTATAATGTTTTATTCTCATTTTAAAAATTTATTTTCCAGAAAAGAAAATTTTAATCCATCACTTCCCACGTTAGTTGACCTTGTATCGTTACTCACTTCGGGATACACGATGAACGCCAATCCAGCGCCCTGATCAACGACAGAGGCGACCGGAACATCAAGTTCGTGAGCCAGGAATCCGATCACGGAGAAGATGACGAAACCGGCGAAAAAAGACGTGCCGATGTTACTGACCGCGACGATCAGCGAGTCCTTGTAACAATTGTTGGTGAACTTGTTGTAGGAGCTTAGAGTGATTAGACCGCCCCAAGCTGGGCTCAGAGCAAAGAAGATTTGCACCGCAGCGTCGCCCCACACTTTCGCGGACATTAGTCTTTTCCAATCGGGCGTCAGGTAAAAGAGAATGCCCTCCTTGGCACCAGGCAGCTGAATGCCCCGAATAAAAAGAACGATCTGCAATTTCATGTCACGATTTCAGTTTCTTTCTAAAGTTTTAGCCCTTTGTACTTCTATGTCGACTGTGGCTCGACATTACATTTCTCTTGCTTCTTACAAATAATTCAGATAAATTGGTTAAATATATATATTTCTATTTATTTACTATTTATAATAAATGAAAAATGTATTTGTCACATACTTCACACTATTTTAACAAATTTTACTGAGGACCCCTATCTTGATCAATTTTTGTAAATTAAGGAATCGGTAGGTAAAAGAAATTGAGGAGTGCAAAGGGTTAGTGGAGATTGGGATTTGAAGAGTACGGCTGTAAAATAATGTGAAGCTTCAAATAGTATTAGATACTATAGATAGTATCATAATAGTATGAAACGGGCGTTTTTTGTTTAGTCTGTGTTCTTTGAATTGTTTATTAACTCTAAAAATGAAGATTTTTTTCAGAAAGGTATATTAGATTTGTCCAATCGTTGGCAATAACTCGTAGATGCCAATAGAAATTATTTCAATTGAATATAATAAATAATGTGAAAAATTGCGCTTTTCGATTTTTATTTTCAATCAACGCACGTTTCATAGTTTCCAACTATTATTTGTGTGAAGCTTCAATAGTGAATATAATGAATTATTTATTCGGACAAATTCAAATATTTGGGGAGTGGTAAATTCTCATTATAGTGCAGAGTAAGTGAGTACTCTTGCAAGGTTCTGTATTTGTGGCCCCAATGTTTCACTGAATGAACTTTTATGACAATTACGAAAGTGGTAATCAAATGTTATACTGTCACATAATATATTTCCTTACGTTGTATTTCCACATGTGGTATTAACACGCGTTGTATTTTCACATGTGGTATTGTCACGCGTTGTATTTTCACATGTGGTATTATCTACGCGTTGTACTTTCACATGTATTATTAAATACGCAATGTATTTTCATATGTGGTACATGTCTACACGTCCTATTTTCTTATGTCATATGTGCAATATTGATTAATTATGCGAAACTCACCAAAACGAAGTATGGGAAGAGAGCGGTGAAGTACACAACCTTTCCCGAGCTTTGAACACCTTTGCTCAGACAGAGGAAGACGATGACCCATGCTAACAGGAGGTTCACTGCCATCGAGGGTCGAATAGAACCAGTTTCCTCGATTCCGCTACTCATTCCCAACACGTGATTGCTGTATCAAACAGAATTTTTAATCTTGTGATTTAAATAGGAAAATTGGGAAATTGAGAAGTTATGAAATTGTAAAATTGAAAAATTGGAAAATTGATGAATTGGAAAATTTGAAAATGGAAAAACTGGAACATTGGAAAATTGGGAAATTGAGAAGTTATGAAACTATAAGATTGGGAAATTAGAAAATTGGGTAAGTGGAAAATTTGCAAATTTAAAAATTTGAAAATTGAAAAATTGGAAAATCGAACAATTGAACAATTGAACAATTGAACAATTGGAAAATTGGAAAATTGGAAAATTGGAAAATTGGAAAATGGGAAAATTGGAAAATTGGAAAATTAGAAAATTAGAAAATTAGAAATTTAGAAAATTAGAAAATTAGAAAATTGGAAAATTGGAAAATTGGAAAATTTGAAAATTGGAAAATTAGAAAATTAGAAAATTGGAAAACTAGAAATTTCTAAAATTGGGAAATTGAGAAATTTGAAAATGGGAGAACTGGAAAATTGGGAAATTGGGAAATTGAAAAATTATGAAAATGAAAAATGGGAAAATTGGAAAATTTAAAATTAGAAACTTGGAAAATTGAGAAGTTAAAAGGTTGGGAAGTTAGAAAATTATGCAAAAATTTAAACTACTGGATAACCTACTTGAAATATTCTTCAGCTGGTGGTCTTCTAAGGGCACTGGTGATATTTTCGATGGTCAGACCCATGGAGGCCATCTGGGTAGAGTTCAAGCATTTTCTTTTGAAGTAACTCATGTTTTGAGACGCACATGCTTCGGCAGCTTCTGGCATGAAGCAGTCCTCGGTGCTCCATGGTGACTCACATTTGCTCCACGGTAATTTACCAACCCCTACGGCGATCATAACATACCTTTGACCAGATGTATCAGACCATGTTATACATATTGCCAAATATGTACACACGGTAACTCGATATTATCCAATAAGATTCAGTCTTAATTAAATTTAAACTACATTTAAAACTGAAGATTAAACTTCAGCTTCAAACGTCAAATTAAAAAATATAAGATCCAAAGTAAAATTCATTTCGAACAGCTGAATAATATTTTAATATAATCTTCTGATGTATGTAATCATTTTATACATATTGCCAAATATACATAGTAACTCAATATTATCCAATGAGATTTAATAGCAGCCTTTAAAATAAAATATGAACAGTATAAACAACTCCAAATACCAAATCAAAAAATAAATTCTAAAAACCAACATAAAAATCATTTCAATAGAAAGCAGCTGAATTTAATATAATCTTCCAAGTTTAATTGCTACAATATCAACAGCGAATTTGATTGTTGTAATATTATCTACGAACAAACATTCTACCTAAAAATTAAATGAACCCTCGAAACCTACGCAGCTCGCAAAATAATTAACCGTTGTACATAATTTTCTAATCGTTAATGATTAACGTGAACAGTATTGCCCCAGTTAAAACGCATCAACCTAATCGTTCGATTCGAAAACACCACGTATTATTTCTTCCACGTTAATGCTCTTCTTAACCCGAATTCTTTATTGCCCGCGATCGAACGTAAAGCTCCGGGTTACGTAACAGCACGATATTACTCGAGTGCGAGCTATAACCACGAATCTAAAGCCATTCTGTCGATGCGCAAAAATTGTGCTCGATAAAAAGAATCGGATGCTTGATCGTTCAAACGAAGTGGGTCATCGAGTTTGTCGCTACGTTTCTCTCGTGACAGAGTGAGACACAGTTGAGCACTTCATATGTCCCGGAATGACTTTTAATCTTTACATCGAACGAGCATGATTCTACGATTTAGGTCTGATTGTATAGATTTTCAGGATTTAATTGTGACATTTGTAACTTCTTTTATTGGGGATTCGTTAGTGATCGATTCGACGATGCAATAGGTTCTTTATGCATTGTGATTTCGATACGGTGTATTTTTTATGCGTTGCAATTCCTATGTGTGTTTTGTACGCGCTGTGTTTTCGATGCGTTGAGTTTTCCACTCGTTGTGTTCTCTACGCGGTGAGTTTACCACGCGTTGTGTTCTCTACGCAGTGAGTTTCCCACGCGTTGTGTTCTCTACGCGTTGAATTTCCCACGCGTTGTATTCTGTACCAGTTGAATTTCCCACGCGTTGTATTCTCTACGCGTTGAGTTTCCCACGCGTTGAGTTTTCCACGCGTTGTATTCTCTATGCGTTGAATTTCCCACGCGCTGTATTCTCTACGCGTTGAATTTCCCACGCGTTGTGTTCTCTACGCGTTGAGTTTCCCACGCATTGTGTTCTCTACACGTTCAGTTTCCCACGCGTTGTACTCCCTACGCGTTGAGTTTTCCACGCGTTGTATTCTCTATGCGTTGAATTTCCCACGCGCTGTATTCTCTACGCGTTGAGTTTCCCACGCATTGTATTCCTTACGCGTTGAGTTTTCCACGCGTTGTATTCTCTACGCGTTGAGTTTCCCACGCATTGTATTCCTTACGCGTTGAGTTTTCCACGCGTTGTACTCCCTACGCGTTGAGTTTTCCACGCGTTGTATTCTCTATGCGTTGAATTTCCCACGCGTTGTATTCTCTATGCGTTGAATTTCCCACGCGCTGTATTCTCTACGCGTTGAATTTCCCACGCGTTGTATTCTCTACGCGTTGAGTTTCCCACGCGTTGTACTCCCTACGCGTTGAGTTTTCCACGCGTTGTATTCTCTACGCGTTGAGTTTTCTCCGCGTTGTATTCTCTATGCGTTGAGTTTTCCACGCGTTGTATTCTCTACGCGTTGAGTTTCCCACATGTTGTGTTCTCTACGCATTGAGTTTCCCACGCGTTATACTCTGTACGCGTAGAGTTTCCACGCGTTGAGTTCCCTACACGTTGTATTCTTTGCGCGTTGAGTTCCTTACGCTTTGTGTTCCTTATGGGTTGTGTTCTCTACGCGTTGTGTGCTCTACGAATTGTGTTCCCTATGCGTTGTGATCTCACCGAGTTGTGTTCCCAATGTGCTATGTCATCAAACCATTGTATTTTCTACGCAAAACACTCTCAATATACTGTACTATTAAAAATGTCTATTTTCAATGCAATGTACTATTAAAACATTACAATTTCGACGCTTTCTATCTTGACTTATCATATCACCATAACTGACCCTCACCGTCGTAAAATACTAAAAACTGTCTATATTATCGCAATATTTGACAAGTCTAATATATTCTCAACTCTGAAAATTATTCACATTTGTACCTATAAACAAACAAAAAAAAAAATATATATACAGGTCGAATTGAGTAACCTCCTCCTTTCTCGAAGTCGGTTAAAAAGTATAAGAGTCTATCATATTAATAAGAATGACTTCCAGAACCTCTCATTTAATTTGAAAAATATGAAAAATATTCTGTACACAATTTCAATTAAATTTTGTAGTCAATTGTCATTAAATATGCGTGTGAAATAATTTTCAATAATTTCAAATAATTCAAAAACGCAACTATTTAATCTTACACGAGGTGTCATTTATCCTAAATACTAAGAGTATAAAGGAATTTAAGCCGTGAAAGAATGCGAACGACGAGATCGATGAAGCTTACCAGCTACGGAGTCAAAGATGTAATAAATTGTCCAGGCGATGATTAAGTTGTAATAAAGCATCACCACCGAGCTGACTAACACCATTCCGTATCCCAGGCCACGTAAGAGAGGGCAGAAACGTTTGTAAGCTGCCACTGGGCCAAGGCTCGCGTACTGCCCTGGGGAGAATATTGCAAAAATGAAAGAAAAAAGGTGAAACGGATCAATAAGCCATCGTGGCAAGTTCCCGATGCACTTGTAATTTACACCGATGCATCGAATCGTGACTGAAGCAGATATCGTGAACGGTTCACCGATCTTCGAAAACTAATTTATTAAATTAAAGGATTCTGTCGTCGTACAGAAAACGTTCATTGTTTGAAAAATGATAAAAAAAGTAACGGGGAATTTTATTTTATTTACCTTTCGTGTTATTCGTTTTACGGAGAATCTACAGTGTAGCAGAATGTAAGCAATTTTAAAAATTTTAATTTTGCAATTTTGAAATTTGGAGACTTAGAAATTTTCAAGGTGTAAATATGAAAATTTAGAATATATTTGAAGATGTTTAATTTTTAAGGTTATGAATTTTAGGAATTTTGTGAATTCTCAACTTCAGCAGTTTTTATTTTCGCAAAATCACAAGTTTGAAGACTTTGAAAATTGAAACATTCAATTTCAAAATTAGATTCAATATTGAACATAGAAATTTAGAATTTCAGTAAGTTTTGCGAATTTTGAAACCTTACATGAAATCTTCTATGCAGTCAATTCCGTTTGCGGCAAAATAACAAGAGGTATACCAATTAACAAGACCTCACCAGGTCATTGCGGCGTACTCCAAGTAAAGCAAAACCAACGAGTAATAGCATTACGTAAGTCGGTGTAAAGAGGAACGATCGTTCATTGATCGGTCTATTTCGGTGAATTAACAAGCGTGCATAAACCTGACCTTGGTGTAACGATAAGAACACCGTTTACATTCCTACGTCTATTTTCGTACGATTTAAAGCCATGTCAGCTTTTGTTCTTCGGTATCGTAGTAATCGAGTTCCGGTGCTTCTATTCCTAGACTACATCGTTCTGGACATCGATAATGAGAAGCGATAAGGATGACGTGAATGAAATTGCTAAAAGAGCGGGAACGGATATTGTGCAGAATGTTTTTGGTATATTGCCGAGGTATTTTGCTTCGACGAATTTTGGAACTTTTTGCACGCAATTTGAGGAAGTGGGAAATTAGGGAATTTGAAAGTGAGGAACAGTTATCGTTGAAAAAATTAATTTGTGCAACTGTGGAATTAACATTAGAAATACCAGCATTAAATGCTCATTTATCAAAGAATGAAAAATAAATAAATACTAAAACGTCAAGTAACATATATGTAGAACTAGTTGTTACCTCAACAAAATATGGCAGATGTTTCCATAAAATCACGACAATAAAATTTTGCAATTTAAAATGAGAAATCTGAAACTAGTAACATTGGTTGTTCTAGTGGTAGTTCTAGTGTTAAAGAAAATTGGATGAATTTTGAAATTCAGAAAAAGAGAAATAGGAATACTTTATATTTGGAATAGGGAGTTATGATTTTCAATTTTGGGAAATTGAAGATCGGGAGGAAGTTTGGGTATTGGGGGGTGTGAAGTTGAAAAATTTGTAATTGGAAAACTTCGTAATGTGGGAAGTTCATACATTGGAGATATTAGGGAAGGTTTAAACTGGAAAAATTGGGAATTTGGGACTATAGAACTTTCAATTGGAGAAATTGGAAATTGGGAAAATAGGGAATTGGAGAAATTAGTAATTAGGAAAGTTAGTAATTGAGGAAAATTGGGAATTGAGGAAATTGGAAATTAGGAAAGTTAGTAACTGGGAAAATTAGGAATTACAGAAATTAGTAATTAGGAAAACTAGATAATGGGGAAAATTGGAAATTGGGAAAATAGGGAATTGGAGAAATTAGTAATTAGGAAAGTTAGTAATTGAGGACAATTGGGAATTGAGGAAATTGGAAATTAGGAAAGTTAGTAACTGGGAAAATTGGGAATTACAGAAATTAATAATTAGGAAAATTAGTTAGTGGGGAAAATTGGGAATTGGGGAAATAGGGAAATGGGGAAAAGGAGATATTGAGAATTGGAGGACTGGAAACTGGGAAAATTAGGAATTGGGGAAATTGGAAATTGAGGAAGTTGGAAATTGGGAAAATTGGGAATTGGACAAATTAGTAATTGGGAAAATTGGGGATTGGAGAAATTGGAAATTAGGGAAATTGGAAATTGGAGAAATTGGAAATTGGGGAAATATGGAATTGAGGAAGTTGGAAATTGGAAAATTGGAAATTGGAGAAATTAGTAATTGGGGAAATGGGGAAATGAGGAAATTGGAAATTGGAGAAATTGGAAATTAGGAAAATTGGGAATTGGAAAAATTGGAAATTGGGGAAATATGGAATTGAGGAAGTTGGAAATTGTTAAAATTGGAAATTGGAGAAATTAGTAATTGAGGAAATGGGGAAATGGAGAAATTGGAAATTGGAAATTCGAGAAACTGTGAAATAGGAAATTGAGAAATAGCAGAATGGGAAATAGAAAAATGGGAAATAGGAAAATGGGAAATAGGAAAATGGGAAATAGAAAAATGGAAAATAGGAAAATGAGAAATAGGAAAATGGGAATTAGGAAAGTGGGAAATAGGAAAATGGAAACTTTCTCATAAATCTCCATACTTACCTAAGGATAGTTCCATGAACATTAAGGGCAGTCCGGCAATAATGAGCATCACCGTGAACGGTATTAGAAAAGCACCGCCTCCGTTCGAGTAGCATAGGTACGGGAATCGCCAGACATTGCCGAGGCCGACACTGTATCCCAGAAGAGACAACAGGAAGTCGAATTTTCCCGTCCATGTGCCACGTTCCGGATGTTCGTCCTCGCCAGCTTGCAACGGTGCTTGGCTGTTCGCCACCGAGTACTTGTCTTCGTTCTGCTAAAGAAAGTAAACACCAAACTTCTTTATTCTCTTTGTATTCTTCTGTTTTCTCTCTCTCTGTATTTGACACTTTCACTGCCACGATCAAAATAAATAGCCCACTGACCTTTACATAAATTCTTTAGCATGAAACAAAAATTCTAAATGTTTTGTTTTAATTATGGGACGTTACAAAAATACTTATAAGGCTATTTTTTTATTTTAATTATTCTGGTTGTTATAGTATTTAAAAATAGATAAGGGTTGAAGTATTTTTATTAATTCTGAAAGAAAAAGTAATTATACATACAAAAATATTTTGAGTTAGGGACAATTTAAGTTATTTTCGAACAAAATTTATTTCCATAAGTGTCCTTGCAGAAAATAAAATAATTGTAAAAACCATTGGAAATATAATGGATGTAATAAAATATCCTTGTAGAGAGTTAAAATAATTATTAAAAATGTAAAAAATATAACCAATGTACTAAAATATGGTTTATAGAATAATATTATTAAGTATGAACCCTCATTTTGTATTTCTAACATATTAACATGTTGTGTTAGTCTTCTGTTCTCATATTTTGATCACAAAACTATTTGCGAAGTACAATTAAAATACAGTTTGAGGCATAGTTTAAGTGCCGTTTAGATGAAAGGAAAGCGTTCTGAGGTGGCCTGATTTTGGTAGCAGCGGTTTCCCAATGGTGATGCGATATAAAGGAACTCCTGGAAGCGCACTGCCGAGTTGGCAAAGTTTTCCGTGTGAACGGTGAATGCTAAAGGACCACTGGGAAATCACTGCTAACAAATTGCTTCGACAATTCAATCTATCGTGCACCTTCTAATATTCCCGCGATTATTAATCGCTCTTGACCGACACAGGCAACAGCTGCGGATACGTGAGACACGCGTGTCAAGTGCAACGTGAACCGGATAATTTATGTTTTATTATGCATTGCGATACGTGTGTAATTGCGTGAAAGCGTGAATTTATCGGGAAATCGATATTTAACCTTAGGCTGTGCTAGACGTGCACATCTTGACGACGATTTACACTTTCTTGGAGAAACACATATTTAATCTCGACGGCCATTTTGTTAACTTTCGTGCTACTTTACTGTAATTCACAAGATGGCCTTTTTTTGAAGTTATACCATCTTCGAGTTCTTAGTGAAATGGAATAAAATACAATTGAATTATGATTAATACATTAATTTTAATATAATTGAATTGTTATTAATGCTTGAATTTTAATGTAACTGAATATAATATTATAGTAAAGATACTTAACTAAAAATTACACTTTATTTCAGAAAGAAGAAATATAAAACTTCTCAAACCCTAATTTTGTAATAACCTAACAATTATTCCACTCTCATATCATTTAAAAAATATTGTATAATGAGCCTTCGCAAAAGTTAATTGTAATTCTCTCAAAAAAATCGATTCGTATTTCAGTGATTTGCATTGACTGAAATGGCAATAACATTCCATAAAAAATAATTTATTTCGATATATTTCATCGTGGAACATTGACGGAATCGAGAGAAACGTATTGAATTCGTTGGACGGAAAAATAATTCTCGTAAATCAGGAATGTCGTAATAAAGGAGACCATTGATGGAACGTAATAAATCAGAAATTCGTGACGCAAATTAAACGACACGATATTGAAAATGATGCGATATTCACTCGTCTCTATATAGAATCTCTTTCATGTCTATTTCTGTTTTTCTTTACTAGTGCCACCATCGATCGCGCTAAATCTGTTCGGCGATCGAAGAAACATCGAAAGCTGCTTCTATAAATTACTAATACGCCAATCAGCGGTGATTATGCTCTTAATTATTCGGGACTGCGTACCTTGCCTTTAAATTCCATTTAACAGGATCTCTTGGACATTCTTTTCTTATGTGTCTGCATAAATCATTCGACGAATTAAAAACTTCAATTTTAATAAAAATTGTACTTTTTATTTATACGATAAACTGAAATAATGCGAGTTTTGTAAATATTCTCCGCAACGAGATATAAAAAACGTACAAAATGTTTAAGCAGTCTTGTAGCTGAATATACATAAGTAAAGCTCGTTAAATTTTACGATAACGCAGGAAAGGTACTTCGCGGAAACTCATTAATTAACTTCGAGGAATTTCTGTGATTAAAACTAAAAGTAGTTCATCATATTGTTGCGAATACTGTAATTCTTTCAAACTTTATGAAATTACAGAACGAAATGACAAGATCAACTTATTTAACGAATCTCTGAAACATTCGGTGTTTCAAATCGATGATGAGGTAGAATAAATTGCAGATGAAATGTGTCGATATTAAGGTTGATCTTTAGACAGGTAGTTTTATCAAATAGTATTGGTACAAGGAAAAGAATTATTCTGGTACACTATTATACTTCTTTCCACATATTCTTCGATTACTATTACATTTATCCGTAGATAATGTAGGTGTGTATACAGAATGTTTCAGAAATAGTGTAAGTGTAAGAAATGAGTAGCTGACGTGAATCTGAATAAGATTTCCCTTCGCAAAAATTTAGTCTGAAGCTTCGTTTTTGAATTATTAAGGAAAAACATGGACCAACCAGAGCGCGAGGAGTACGCATGCGCAGACGCGAGAGCGACTATTGGCTGAGCGCGCGTACTCGTGCTCTGATTGGTCCATGTTTTTCCTTAATAATTCAAAAACTAAGCTTCAAATCCCATTTTCGCAAAGGGAAATTTTGTTCAGATTCGCGTCAGCTACCCCCTATTTCAAGGACCTATACTAATTGTGTAGATAGGTATATACTAATAAAGACACCCTGTATATGCATACATATGTAAACTCCACACTATTAACAAAAAACCACTGATCAAAATAACGAAAACTACACTCGAATTAAAAGTCAGAATTCTGTCTCCTAAAATTCAATTTTCACAGCACCGAACACATTAAATTAAGATTCTCCTCTCAATTCGTTAATTAATCTCATTTATCCACGAGCCATTGTCAGCAGCTAAGAATTAATTCGCGAAGGTGATTCAAAAAGATCCACTGCCTATTCAACCGACGTTTGTTTGTCCGTTTGGTTGAATTGACATTCTCATTAAGGTCGAGTTTAAAAGTTTCTCCCGGCGATTCGTTAAGCGTTCGCCTTGATACTCGAAAGCGTTTGCTTTTCGCGGATCGATTAAAGCCCGAGGAGCCCATTCAAGGAAATTTCATTTTCGAGATGGATTCGGGCATCGAGGCACGCTTATTATCGATTTCTCTCCAAGTTCCGAGCTTTTAAGAATATCATCTTGATACTGTGTCGAACTCGAACGAAAATATTAAACGGTAGCTTCTTCACGAGTATCTCGAGTGGCGCGGTTTCTGCTGCTTCGAAATGGGGCCTCCATGTGTACTTGAACTTTTCAATTTCCTTAAATTATACTTGGGTTTGGAAGTTTTCAAGTGACTTTGGAAATTTAGAAATTCGTATATAATTAAATTTTATGATTGTAGAAAACACGTTCTTAAATTTCTTGATTCCGAAATTTGATTTAAAAATAGAAAAATTTACACGTTTGCTAAATTACGAGTTCTCACGTTCAAAAGTTTAGCTTCTAAATTTATGATCATTCCAAAAAAAAATTAAAAATTGTCTTTCAAAAAAGTAGAATTTTCAGGATAAATTTTTATGTACGAAAAATCAACTATAGAGTTTGTTGTATGAATCAATAAATTTGCTTCGATAAAAACAGAGTAAAAAAGTGAGAAAAGTGAAAATGAAACCTGGAGGTTGATGGGCAATTCAATGATTAGCTAGCAACCGGCTGTAAAACGATGCAATTTTAAAAGGAACACAATGAACAGCAAGCGAACAATAGTGTTCGCGAGTGGAGATTGTATAAGTGTTGCGTAGAACGAGGGGGTTGGACGAAAGTGGTTGGTATCCTTCAGAATGATCGTTCTTTTGCATTGTGCTCGGCCACAATTTCCATAATTCGCGTTTAAATCGGAAGAAGCCTCGACAATTGCATTCTTCATCCAGCTACGAGTTTCCGCTTTTTCCACAGATCTCAAACAACGTTGTTCACTCTGCTCGAGAAAATTTTGTACGATAAACCGACACTTCGCTCATTATCTTTGCTTTGCAAATTGCTTTCGACAACTTATTACATGAACTATACAAACTATTAATAAATTCTAAATCAAAAAATTTTGCTCAAAACACTTTAATTTTATCCGTTTGACGCAGTGATATTACTTCGACAATTAGCAAACGATCAAATAAAATTTCAGTTTCAATTTGTCGACAGGTGGTAATCTAATTAAATATTAATTTAATCAATCAATTTGTCAAACGTCTAATATTATTTTAATTTTGATTGATTTGTATATTCTCGAATGTCTGATATTATTTTAGTACTAATTGCTCAATAAACGCTGAAATCTAATATTTTAATTTCAGTTGATTGATTCGTAATGTTCGATCTAATTTGATTTTAATTTCGGTCGATATGTAAGCGCTCGAATATTCAGCGATTTGTCACATTGAACTTTATTCAAAGAAGGTGTAGAAGCATAATTGTTTCATAAATATTTGATCTAAAAATCTGAGATGCCACGCGATCAACCAGCAAATTCAGATTAGTTGGTGACACGAAGTATTTCGGCAAGGGTGTTGATGTCGGCAGAATAATAATGTAATGGGAGTTTAATTCCGCTATCGACCGACCCGTAAACGTTTCCAACGACCGTTTAAAGTGATTATGCAACAGTTTCACTTACGTCCCAGCATTCCAGATAGGAACGAATCCTTGGCGAGGACTCCTCCATCCTCCAAACTGGCACCGAACGTGTCTACGAAGTCAGTCGAGTCTTCTCCTCTTCATACTCTGCGAATATCCGACAACTGCTGCTGGCGCGTTTGTTCTGAATCCATTACTGTCCATCGTTAATGCAAATCTTCGTTCGAACTGTAAGTCTCGCCAATTTCCATTTCCACGATTTTCTTCGGTATCCTATCTTTCACGTTCATTCTTCAGAGCGTCATTCGCCTGTCCCTTCAAACAAAACATGACATTCACATATTCAAAATTCTGTATTAACACGTTACTTTGTACAAGTATCAATTCCACAACATTCTATCAATATTACATGACTTAACATGTGAAACATCACAAATCTGCCAGACTAACAAAATGGATGCCAGAAAATTGCATGTGGTTTAAAATTAATTTTTGTTAAAATTATTATTATTTATGTGAACCCTTGAAGAGTTTTAACTCAGTAGCTGTTTAGTACCCATAGCTCTGCACATAATTAAAAACTTTCAATTATGTCTACATAAAAGTTACATATCTACACGATTTTACTGCGTTTACATTTTCTAAACTCTTCGTATTTTATTAAATCACTGATGTTGCAGTTGATGTTCTTTAACAGCAGATTCTACAGAAGATATAATAGATCTTAAGAATATTTTCCAGTTTAGAAATTGACGTTTAGTAATTTTCTCTCTAGCGAAGCGTCTTATCATCTGTCCAGCGAATTATTAACTGAAGTCATACGCAATAAAAATTCCAACAATTACGACGCTTACGAAATGGTCACCTCGGTTTACAATAACTATTCACGTCCTAATTGCTGTTATCAAGTTCACACCAGATACATGGCCATGCAATAACGTAGTTACTCCTTCCAATGCTAGCCGCTTTGTAGCTGACAGTCCAGGTCACGCCGTATTTCTACCCCACCCACTATTTCCGTCATTCCCTTTTCTCGCTGTTAATCGCGGAACTCCACCAACGATAACTTCAATTTCCTAGAAATATTGTGTATAAGATGACTATTATTCCTTGATAAATGGCGGAAGTGTCAATTAAACGGGGATCTATTCACATGTGCAACTGAACCCCTCCGAATTTTTCAAGTAACTTTACAATTAAGTTTCGTAAAATCTAAAATTTCTGAAGGGGTAAAATTTTGAAAATGTATACGAATAAAGTAAAAAGACAAAAATTAAAAATGAAGATAAATTAATTTTTTCCGATTAATTGAATTGTAAAGTGAAATATTTCTGACTATAATTTGTACGCATTTAAAAAATATCCATGTGACGAAAATTAATTTTTAGACATCCCTGACACGCAGCAACCCCTGGTGACCTATTCATTCTGAGAACGATATATTTAATCTGTATCCCCTAATACCAGCATCCCAATCTGCAAACTCAATTTCACTTAACAATATTTTATCATTTAACAGTTGTGGCGTACAAAAGGAAGGAGAGTCCTTAATCGAAAACAACGCGTCCTTCGAAGCGACTTGGAACATTCCGCTGGCGAGTCACGGCGGAAAAATCTGTTGTACGCAGAATATTCCGCGAGAGGGTGGAACAATGACGCGGATCGCATTGCGAGATCGATGTCGAACAAAGTAGTCGGGGTGGAAAAGAACAATCTGGTTAATCGAAAATCTGGATAAAGATCTGGCACATGTAGTTGCGAAAAATTGAACACAAAAAAAGAGGTCGGATAAATCGAACACCATAGGCACCGAGTAAATCGGAGCACAAGGGAGGGTCCACCGTCAGCTGGTGACCTTGTCCACGACAGACTCATTTTTTAACTTCTGCGTAGCACCCTCGCATTTTGTCTTCCCTTAATCTTTGACGATCAAACGATTTTAATCGACCGAATCGTTACGCGCAATTTCACCCCCTTTCGTTTAAATTCAAGAACATTCTTTCATTTTTTAATTTTTACTTAAATCGCCATTTTAGTTTCTAAAATAGAGCAAAAATGAAAGTTCATTTCGGGTTTAGAAAGTATTTACGGATACGGAAGATATAGGCCAAAAAGTTTTTATAGGATATTTTACAGTTTTACAACCACATTTTACGATTTTTCGCCTTTATAACGGATGAAAATGTTTTCTTTTATGATCTTCTGTTGCTTTATTCTTCCGCACTCGTGTACCCCATGTTCAACCTAACCTGACTGACATCTTTCGAAAGGACACATAATACACACATCCCTTTTGTTTAAATACCGTACACAAACCGATTAATACTGATGAACTTACTTAACTTCCATGACATTTTAAACGAACAAATTTTCGACTTTTTACATTTTATAATTTAATCATCTGAGTAGCTATTTTTAAATGAAGCTCGTAAACAACCCTCTTCTGAACCTTAAATTCTGATAAATATAATTCATAAATGTACTTAATGAACGTACTTGAAAAATAGAAATAAAATTTGATAAACATCGTGTTAAAATATACACGTTGTAATAAAATATACACATCATAAAATTTAACAAATCAGTATAAGTTACACTAAAAAATGAACATTCGAATTACCATTAATATTTAATATTTTCATACATGATTAATATTAGAGTGTATGCATTTTATAGAGGCTATGGTTTAAATATAATACAGGGTCGATAAAGCATGACTTTGTGAATTTTTGTCTATCGACGGCCGTAACGTGCGACGTAGCTATAGTCACGTTTAAATGTCAGCCCCAATGACCAGGGTGGAGGTTCACTGTTCGCTATACCATGAACTCAACACCTCCTTACGTAAACCCGAACACGATAGAACATTCCGCTTTCGTGAAATCTGTGTCAGTGTAACCCGATTCAAGCGGCACGCAAGACTCTCAATAATCGCCACGCGAAACGAGGTAACGATATCAGCCGACATTTACCCGAATCCAAACAAATTCGTACGAAATAGGACAAGAGAAAAGAAATGGCACAAGATCGTCTTGTGCGAACGCGAAGAAGTTGGGAAAGATATGGGTTAATATTCCAATTGACACGTTTTCCAATTTTTTATCTCTTTCTGCTCCAATTGTCAATTTTGATACTTGTATTTGGGAATTTGATTATTTTGGAACTGGTAAATTTGCAGATTTTTAAATTATTGGAATTTTATATGTAGAATTTTATGAGATTGTAAATTTGAGAATTTGAAAATATTTATATTTGTAAATTTAATAATTTTGCAAATGGCAAATTTCAAAATCTAAATATTTCCAGATTGCCACGATACTGAGATCGCTAATTAAAATATTTGAAAGTATTTAAACTTGTAAATTTCAAAATTTTTGAATCGCCAAATTTTTAAGTTTGAAAGTCACCAAATTTCTAAGTTTGAATATAACCAAATTCCTAAGTTCATACGTTTGTCAATTTAAAAATTTCTAAATCGCAAAATTTGTCGTCCTAAAAATTTCGAAATTGAAAAATTTTGTTTTAAAATTTACCAAGAACCAACGAGTGGTGTGACTTCTGTCGCCACAGCGCCATTTTCCCTAGGGAGCCCTAACGTGCTCATCAGTATACTGCTTACATAAAATTTCGGTTCACATAACTTCGTTATTACCGCGACAAAAATGCTACAAACACTAAAATAACTTTTATTTATAAGTTCAGTCTAATACACATACCGTTTATGTTAACACTTCGAGTGCCTCTCTAAAAATGATAAAATTATAGAAAATCCTTGGAGATAGTTTTATTTTCAATTTTTATGATAAACATGTTTTTATGAAATAATTTTGCATATAATTAACGAGACTATTTATAACTTATATCATGGAATAGTTTCTACAAAAATAAGTAACAGGTATAAAAATTCATGTGTGACGCAGATATGGGTGATACTATCACTCGAAGTATTAGCTTGACAAAGATTGTAGTGAAAAATCTTATAACTAAAAAAATATCTGATATCCCATGATCACATAGTATCCCATCACATAGTTGAATGCATACAACCTTGATATTATTAATACACAAACTTTCCAAACAACCCATTATCTTCAGGTATGATATATTTTCTTTATATCACTTAATACCATTTTACTTATTCTAAATCTAGTAACCATAAACCAAAAGAATTAACATCCACATTAACAACTAATTCAATTGAATTTAACAGCGGATATGTGGTTCTTTTTAAATTGAAAAAAAAAACTATACATCCACATATGTGACCACTCGTTCAAATTCAATGAGCAACGTCCACAAATTTGGTCCTCGGTTTTCTAAATTAAATTGGATATCTGTACATCCCCATATACGGCTACTTCATCGGAGTATAAAGAAAGACTAAACCTACATAAGCTACATAGTTAAAATGGACTTTAAAACAGAACCAAACATGCACATACGAGTGTCCTTGAGAGGTTAAAAAAGATGGACCAACAGATCCACACTCCCGCCATCGTTCATCTTTCGCGGTCCGCTGAAAATCACGAGACTCCGAGTGTGGATCGTTACGTAACTACAGGATCATGTCGTTCACCGAGATCCAAATTCGACGGTGTATAGAAAATGATTCCGGAGAACGCACGCACCTGATTATCGCCGATGACGCAACGTTCTCCGTCGACGTCCGCCGGAATTCCGCTTGGCCGTCGCTCGATCAGCTGTGGCTAGCAAGCCATTGGTGGTCGCGCTGTCATTGGAGAACTTGGTGAACCGTGCGCCAAGGTCAGAGACACGCACTGCCACTGGCTTTCAAGGTCACAGCTACGAAACGACCGCGTTGTTCGCGTAGGTCGTTTGTCCGGCACTGGAGCACAACGATGTTACCGGGTTTTGCTCGTCTCGCACGGCGGTCCACCGGGTGCCTTATATCGAGACCGCGACAGATTCGAAGTGACACTAAAAGAAGCGAAGAGATCAAGAGACAGACGCGACGAGACGAGACGAGACGAGACGAAACGAGACGAGGTGAGACGGACGGACGGACAGACAGTGGAAACGGTCCGTGCCCGGGCAGCCAGCCAGCCAGCCAGCCTGCCTGCTTATGGGAGAGCTTTTCTACTTGCAGCACCCCCAGTCGACCCTGTCGAGCCTCGAACTCGACGGATCGATCGATATTACTGCTCCTGCGAGCTGCGTCCTACCCTAAACCTTGCACTCTCTCTCCTCGACCACTTCACCGTCTACCTCTGACGGCCACCTTTACCCTGTGTGCCGAGACTTCCGAGCGAAACTCTTTTTACTTTCGTATGCGATCGAACGTCTCTGTTCTTTTTTTATTTCTGTTTAAAAAAGAACGCGTTAACGAGTCACATGCTGGCGTACTTGCGTCATAACACCTTATGACTCTCATGTGAATATTAAATTCTTTTAATAGGTACTTTTAAGTTCCATAGGTACTTTATTATTGATCACGAGTCCATTGCTCTGTTATGATTTATAGCAATTAGTTCGGAGGAATACAAACTTTGTCTCGGTAGAAATTCAGATGGAACGAACTCTTACTTCCGCGTTGATTTTTATGAAGTATCATTAAACGTTATCTTATCGCCACGCGTTGTGTGAGATGGAATCGTCATGCGTTGTATTGACGCGTTGTGTTATCGACTCGTTCTACTCTCGACGCGTTATATTCTTGACGCGTTGTATTCCCGATGCGTAGTATTCGCTACGTGCTGTTTTATACACACGTATTACCTATATGTTGTACTATCAATGCGCTGCGTTATACGTTACATACTCCACGTGTTATCAACTGGTATTATTGAGGCATTGTATTATCAACACCTTGTATTCACCACGCTTTAAATTCTACGCACGTTGTATTCTACATGCGTTGTATGTCGCACTATATTCTCCACATGTACTACCAACTGGTATTATCAAGACGTATTATCAACGCCTTGTATTCACCACGCTTTAAATTCTACACACGTTGTATTATACATGCATTGAATTCTACATGCGTTGTTTATCGCATTATATTCTCCACGTGTTGTATTACCAATTTGTGCTATCAACACATTGTATTGTTGAGTCGTCCAACACGTATTCTACGCATTAAATTCTACATATGTTATATATCGACGCATCATATTTGTTAAACGTTGTATCATCAACGCATTGTATTCACCACGCGTTGAATTCTACACGAATTGTATTCACCACTCATTGTATTCTAACTTGTTGTATTTCACACGTATTCTCCACATGCATTCATCACATTTACCATGCGTTGTATCGACTCATATTCACCACACGTTTCTCTCAACATCCTATTCTCCACGCGTTGTATCATCATAGGTTCTGCAACAACATTTCTCCACGTGTTACATCAACGTGCGTATAAACTGAAAATTCTCCAAGGGCTCCAGCGAAAAAAGAACTGTACATCTTTACATAAACATAGAAATAGGAAATAAAATTGAAATTTTCTTTTGAGAATCGAAAAAACCATTGCTCCGTTCTTTACGTCAGCCATCCCCTTACGTATCTTCCTTTTCCCGGTCCTGGTTCACGGCGATTTCTTTTCATATTTTATGTCCAGTAAACCTATCCACCTGTTCATCGATCATACTCCTCTGTTTCCTCCTCGTAATGGAAGCGTGACCGTTACCGAAATGGAGAAATTCTTCGCTGTGCATCGAAAGTAAAAATGACAGGGTACGATATTGAGATTAATACGAGTCGAACTTCGAACGTGAGCTCCGAATTTACCACGGGAATCGAGGTAAAAAATGATAGTTGCAAGATTCATCGATCCGAAACTGTTTAATTTCGCGCGTTGACAGTGACTGAGTATATTTAATGGAATTTGAAATAAGCGAAAACTATGATCACGGAAATATCGATTATGAGTTCTTCAATAAACTTTCAACTTCGACGTGATCGTTTTTTAAACTTGCTGTTTATTGCGACATAGATTTGAAGATATAGTGGCTTTTAGTTAAATTGTAACATAAAAGTGTCTATGATATATCAATTTGAAGGTTGTGAAATATTCTCGTAGAATTCGGCGAAATAAATCGGTAAAAGTAAGACAGCCGATGCTTATTGATCCATGGGAGGTTTCGTACACGATTCAATGATCGATTCTCTGTCTGTATGGAAAATTATTCAGCCACTGTCGAATTACCGAAAGCAATTTACATGGCCTAGATAACACTGGCTGCTACTTGCTCGACTTGAATAGAAACAGTCACGCAAGTGTTAAATTGTGGAATGACAAGAGTCCACGTTCTTGCAGCGGCATTGTATCAGAATCGCATTGTTTCGAGTCGATGTCACCCGACGTGATATGTCAAAACACTGTAAGGTTCTTGTGTTCCTTGACGTCTGAGATAAACCTAACTGAATGGATGCAGGAAAATTCCACGGAATCAAACTGATGAACTCGGTAAATTAACCGTAATTATCGATATCCGCTGTTAATGTATCCATTGATATCCCGGTATTAATATACCGGCGTTAATTTACGGTATTAATATGCTAATGATATGCCTTGCAACGTATGTCAGTTTCCGACCAATACATTAAAATCCCAGGTAAAACAACAGTGTCTAGAAACGCGAAGAAACGGCTTTTCGGGTCAAATTATGCATTTCAGGTCACAGGATCCAAAGCGAGGTTTTATGCGACTTTTCTTTGACCGCGTATGTTCTTTTTCGATTTCTTCACGCGCTGTTGCTCACCTATAAACACCATTGTAGCTTCGTGCCTACGCATTTCGCCTGATATAAACTTCAGAACGATGATCAAACAGTGACAATCGATTTGCATCGGTTAATTATGAGACCTTGCATCACGTGTTAAAGAATATTGACGTTGCGACGAAAGATAGCGATTGTAAGAGTTCGCGAAAATGATTGGATACCTTTAAACGAACCAGCACAGAATGAACGACCCAAAACGATTCTGGAGCAACAACACAGAGACGGAAGTCGATAACGTTGCAATCTATGGAGGTTAGATTTATGGAACACGATACTGTACAGATTCACCAACCCCTATAGCGACACCCACGAACCAGTACAACGCAATTTCAACCCCCTCAAACTTGTAGGAAGTAATAAGGACAGCCTAAAGCTCGTGGGATACGATTACGACCTATTTGAACTTATGGAGGTCAATGAGGACAGCCACAAAGATTTATAGGGGACTACGCTTCAAATATCGCATTATTGCTCGCAACTTTGTAGTATAGCATTACAGATGTTGTTTCGACGCAATAATAACGGTCTGTAAGCGAATACGATCGATTTTCTATAACTTGCATTTTACCGATGGACAGCGCTACAAAGCACGCATAAGGAATTTGTCATTGTTTCTCGTTAGTATTGTATAATGTGATATCTTAACGAGAGTATTGGAAATCTCGTTTCAGAAAACAGCCAGGATATTTGATGATAATGCGATAATCTTATGTCGATTTAGTTGAACGCCTGGTTTTGTTCATTCAATCATCCGCCATTTTGTTTTGCAAGAATCCTCGTATATTTGATTTAATTTTTTATATTTTAGGTAGATTTTACATTTGAATTTTCTTTATTTAAATTATCACTGTCCTATTAATACATTACTGAAAATTATTTATGAACATTTTACTGTACCTTTGTTATTCATCATTCTTATTTATTAGAAAGTCATTCAAATTGTCTGAAGACTTATAGTGCTAATATTAGAGGTTTTTAAACTTTAAAAAATTTGTGATTAAATTAATTGTACATCTCTCTATAATCGTAACTTTAAATATCAGACAATACAAGAGTCACTTTCTACCACTGTCCTTATAATAAAAAACCCTCTCCAAAATAAAATATCTGCTAACAAAAATTGACAAATTAATTCAGTTTTCATAAAACGTAATTATATATTAATAAACGTAGTTAAATATTGAATACACATCGTGTCCATTCTGAACTCGTAAATTAGTGACGATTACGAATTGTGAATGGAGATTACGTGATAGTGAAGCGTTGTATCATCGAGATTATGACGTCAGCACTTCCGTCACTGAATTCCCGGTAGGTGGACAGTAAATTCTTGCTGTGCCACGCACGATAACAGGAGTATCCTGTAAAATCCTTTCTGATGCATGGCCAGGGAATTTTATTATAGTCTGCGGCTGCTGCACTTGATTTCACCCACGGAAAACCATGACAATGATATACGCAAACTCGACTGCCGATAATCATCCGAAAATTGATGGTGACCATTAAACACGAACCGAATTAATCACACAATTTGAGGCCAGGACTTTTTCTTGGTACCGTTCCTGCTGTTTAATATTCCATTGTTTGTGTGCGTTCTCTTTTGTTGAATTTCGTGGAAGAGTGTATTCTGGGAACATCCATAGATTTCATTATTCTGTGTGCCAGAAAGAGCATTTTTTTTAAATGACAGAATAATTAATTGCATTTTTTAAATTATTATTCATTTAAAAGATGCAACGATGCGATAATGTTATGGTACGAAAATTTTAACAAATTTTTTCTTAATTTGCAAACAATGCACGATTTTGCAGAATTTAAAAATCGAAGAAGAGAAGCAGTGTGCAAACAATTGGGTAGTTTTTCTAGGGAAAAAAGAAAGGAGATACACTTTCTGCGAAAGCAGCTACCTCATAAAAATGTTGGAAAAAAATTCAAACACCTTCAACTTTCGTCTCCTACGACGTCCTTAATCCCGCCTCGACCTTCAGGAGTTCTCGCATCAAGTTCCCCTTAAAGTTGTCCGCTCGAGGAGAAGCTCACCTGCGGGCAACAAGGAGCTTTGGTAACGAATCTCGGTCCACCGAATATATCGATCGACACCAAGTTTCGTGGCCATAGAAAGGGAACAGATTCGAGAAGGTCAAATCTGCCCTTTCGTGTTGACAAGAGGGCTGTTCTTTCTCCCTCGTGATCCCTTTTAAAGTGGAAAGAGAATGTAGCAATCCGAGCATAAACTTATTGATCGCAACTTCTTTTCGACCAATTTCGGTTTCCATTCACGTTGTATTACTTTTGTCAGTTACAATTGTTACGATTAAGTTTGTATAGACATCGATTAAATTTTGTTTGGTGGGATTAATTGTCTTGATTGAATTATAGGTTTATTGATTTTTATGGTTTTTAGATTTGTAGGAAATTGGTTAATTGCAAGTTTCAGTATTTTTAAATTGTTGTTTTGCGAGGTTTAAGATTGTAAAAGTATTGAATATTTCAATTTTTCCATTTATCAAATTTTTCAGTTTTTCAGTTATTCAATTTCTCAATTTCTCAATTTCTCAATTTCTCAATTTCTCAATTTCTCAATTTCTCAATTTCTCAATTTCACAATTTCTCAAATCTCCAATTCTCCAATTCTCCAATTCTCCAATTCTCCAATTCTCCAATTCTCCAATTCTCCAATTCTCCAATTCTCCAATTCTCCAATTCTCCAGTTCTCCAATTTTCCAATTTCCCAATTTTCTAATTTTCCAATTGTCTTATTTTCCAATTTTCCAATTTTCCAATTTTCCAATTTTCCAATTTTCCAATTTTCCAATTTTCCAATTTTCCAATTTTCCAATTTTCCAATTTTCCAATTTTCTAATTTTCTAATTTTCTAATACTCTAGTTTTCCCATTTCCCAATTTCCCAATTTTCCAATTCTCCAATTATCAAATCGTGAAATTGTCAAATTATCAAATTGTCAAGTTGTCAAGTTGTCAAATTGTCAAATTGCCAAATTGTCAAATTGTCAAATTGTCAAATTGTCAAATTGTCAAATTATCAAATTATCAAATTTTCAAATTATCAATATTGTCAAACTACCAAATTATCATATTGTCAAATTGTCAAATTATCATATTGTCAAACTACCAAATTACCATATTGTCAAATTGTCAAATTATCATATTGTCAAACTACCAAATTATCAAACCTTGAAACTCTCAAATTATCAAATTATCAAATTTCTAACTTTTTAAATTTCTCAAGCTGCACATTATCACTTTCCCAAAATTTTCAACCCCCAAATACCAAAATGAATACATTCGCAACTTCACAGAATCTCAACTTTCCTCACCCTTGTCCAAACTCCCCACAACCCCTAAATTTCCATGTGTAACCTACCCTAACATAATTCAACCAAAATGACATCGAATTAATGTCCACCCAAAGCGCAACAAATGATATAAATCAGTTGATTGACGAATTTAGGACCGTGGAAAGGATAGATCGATCGAGTAGCGTCCAAGATAAACACGCCCTGGCCTTCGTGGTACCGAGACGCGTAAACACATTCACCTTTCACGGCTGAATAGCCCGATTACCTCTGTTTCCATCAGGAACCTGGCGAGGAATTACGGGCCACGTTTAATTAACGAGTCCGACGCGTTAATTATCGCGGCGACTGGTCGAGGACACCGGCTGGTAGCCGGGATAACGACGCCATCTTCCTCCGCGAACAGGGTTGAAACGAAACAGAGGAAGCTTCGTCCAAGGAAAATTAAAGCGACGCTTTCGTTCGCCGACGGCGAAATACCTTTAACGTTTTACGTTGTATATTCGTCAAATGTCGGATTCTGCTGTGATTTATACAGTATACAGTCAATACTGTATACAATTCGATGTCACATATGATTCGATGGCGTAAAGGTTCCGTAAAATGGTACTCGGGTTTGCTGAAAATGGCCACGAAAAATTGTTGTCAATTTCGATGTGGTTGTGAATGAGTAGATGGTTATGCAATGGTCGATAATTTTGTATTGGTGTTATGTAATTAGTATTTATTAACGATAAGTACTGTCTGTGGTTCGAGGTCAAGATCACAGTCCAATGTCGCGGAGGTTTAAAGCCGTGAAGTTGTGAAGATCTTAAAATCTGGAGACTTTAAAAACTCAAGGTCCATCTTGAGGACTTGACTTCATTTCAAAAATTTGAGGTTTTAAGACCTCAAGGTCTTGGAGTCTCAAATTCTTATGTGCTACCCCCATTTTCATAACCTGAAAACTATGAATCTTAGCATTAGAACTACTGGCATTAAATGCTCGTTTATCGAAGAATGAAAAATAAAATGAGAAGGGAAATAAACAAATATTAAAGCGTCAAGTAACATACAGAACTAGGTTTTACTTTAACAAAATATGGCAGACATTTCCATAAAATTACAATAATACAATTTTGTAATGTAAAATGAGAAAACTGAAACCAGTCATTTTTACTGGTTGTGGTACTAGTATTAAAATCTCAAAATCTCAGAGTTTCGAATTCTTAGAACCTCAAAATTATTATTTGAAGTCACAAAATTGTATAATTCAAAGATTTTTAAACCTCAAAATTCCATAATTCTAAACCTGTAAGGTATCAAAACCTTATAACTCCAAAACATTGAAATCTGAAAATTCCATACCTTCAAAACATTGAAATCTCAAAATTTCATAACTCCAAAACATTGAAATTTCAAAATCCCCCAATTCCAAAACTTTAAAATCTCAAAGTCTCACAATTCCGAAACTTTGAAATCCCATAATTCCATAATTCAAAAATTGCAAAATTTCAAAATTCCCAAATTCAAGGCTTTATAATCTCAAAATTCCGTAATTGCAAAACATTGTAATCTTAAAATCTCCTAATTCCAAAACTTTGAAATCTCAAAATCTCACAATTCCAAAACTTTGAAATCTCAAAATCTCCAAATTCCAAGGCTTTAGAATCTCAAAATCCCACAATTCCAAAACTTTAAAATCTCAAAATCCCATAATTCAAAACTTTGAAATCTCATAATTGCAAAATCTCAAAATCCCCAAATTCCAAGGCTTTAAAATCTCACAAACCCCCAATACCAAAACTTAAAAATCTCAAAATCCCATAATTCAAAAATTTGCAAAATCCCACAATACCAAAACTGTAAAACCTCAAAATCTCCCACTTACAAAGCTTTAAAATCTCAAAATCCTTACATCCCGAAATCTGCAACCCCAAAAAGTCCAAAAGAGGAAAGTCCCAAAACCCCAAGTTCCAACCCCATAAACCTAAGTCCCAACACCCTAAATCCCCTAACCTCAAGACCTAGAATCAATTCCCAAAATGTCAATAACAGAAATAAAAAAAATGATCGCTCACGACGCAAAAATCTGAATATTCCAATTTCGATGCTATGGTATTCAGTCTTCGTTCAATTGACCCACCCTTTCTCACCCCTCGCTCATGCTTTCATGGTCGTCCAT
The DNA here is from genome assembly GCA_963576845.1 of Megachile leachella. NCBI lineage: Eukaryota > Metazoa > Arthropoda > Insecta > Hymenoptera > Megachilidae > Megachile > Megachile leachella. Next base: position 5,789,515 of record OY756254.1, on the reverse strand, counting down.
GAAACGAAAAGGTCACCCATTATGCAGCAGACCTCAAAGATTCGAGTATCAGATTCTTTTCGAACGCAGTTGGACAGACAACGGTCGAAAGCAAAAGAAACGGAAGAAAACTCACGGAGACGAAGATGGCGAAAGATAAGAAAGAAGGCAAGGAAAGAGATTAAAAAATCGAGCGCAAACCGAGCAGATCAATACCGACGAATTTCGAAGATGAAACGTTGTCGAGTCTCTGTAAAAACTTGTTTTACATTTACATAAAATCTGAGGTAGTTTATTTTGTGATTAAATGTAATTATAATTTCAAAATGGCGACCATACGCTGCAGATCGAAAGCATCGTAAAACGATAAATAAAATTTAAATTAAAATAAATTAAATAAAATTTAAAATAAAATTAAATTAAATAAAATTTAAAATAAAATTAAATTAAATAAAATTTAAAATAAAATTAAAAATGTTAATAATATATAACTATGATAGTTATTATTAATGATTTTAATAACTGGTATATGTGTAAGGTTTATAAAAATTTCACGGTGAAAGTTGAACTTGGAATTTCAAGTTTGACAAATTTTTGAGTAATGGCAAATTTATTGGAGCATCACGGCAGATTACGACGAATTATTGAATCTGGTCATTATGATTCCGAGAGCAAGGGGGGATGAAGTTTAATATAAAGGAAAGTCGATAAGAGCAACGGGGCGTAACGTCGAACAACGATACGACCGGTCGAGCATTCACCACGAGATCATTACTGTCGAAATTAGAGCCTCTTAGAAACAATAGCGTGCAGTCCGCAATCAACGGCGAAGAATGTTGATGAGTAAAAAGAGAAATCACAAATTTTCAGCATCTTCTATAAGTGACGTATTTAAAAAATGTTTTATAAAAAGAATATTTACGAAGGTTAAGATTCTATCAGGTAGATATTAAATAAATGGAACAAAACCTACATTCTCCGGGCACGTTCATACCATTTTCCGCATCCCTTTAATCCGGCTCGAGTTTCCTTTCTCTTGCGCATACAATATTCTCGGCAAAAGAATTAAGCCAACCAAACCCATCTCGATAATTTGAATATTCTCTCAGCGAGACGAACGTACAAGCAAACAAACAAACAAACGTGCACGCACAAAGGCGACGAGTAAATTGGACAAAGAATTAAAGGAGAACTCGCATCCGGGGATACAAAACGTTCGAAAGGGAAGCACAGGAAGAAGAGCACGGTACAGGGACAAACAACGGCGAGTGATGAGAAAAAATGTGAAACGTCGCGAAAATAAAGGGGGTGAATAAAAGATGGGAATAAAAATAGGATGAAAAAAAAACGTGTACGTACGTTGTTCGGAGAAGGAGAAGAAGGGTGAAAGAGGTAGATAGGCGTAGAAGGGGTAGTGAGTGGCAAACGAATGGCAAAGTTGGCCTTGATCGAAACTCGGCCGCATCCAAGCGGAAGCTTCATCCCCTATCAAGCGACCTCTGGTCCCTGTAAATCCGTGTACCTTTCTGCTTCCAGATCTCGATCGTCCTCGCCATCTCACTTCCGTCTTTTGCACTGTTGAAAAACAACGAAATACGCGGAACCCGTTTATTTCGCTGTGCTTCCAATTCTTTTGTGGACGATGACAATTGTCTCATTAGCGGTACAACGGGAGGGCAGATAATACTGTAGACTTCTAGTTTTATTATACGGTCTTCTGTAATTTACGAACGCAGATTGTTATATATGAATATGTATTATCTCATGATACAATAGTAAAATATGTAATAATAGAGCAATTGTATATGTGTATTTTCTTTTATAATTTCGTTTGAAAGTTATATTTGTTTATTGGTAAATTTCTATATCGTTAAAGCAGGTCGTTAAATCCCTGGATGTATAGTAATTAACAATTTTTAGAATTCTAACTCCAAACAATTTTACATATCTATATTTCTATAGTTCTATATTTATTGATTCTCACATCTCTAGATTCCTACATCCCTACATCCCTATATCTCTAGGTTTCTACACCCCTAAATCTCAATATCCGTAGATCCCAAGGTCCCTACATCCCTAGATCTCTATATCCTTAGATCTTCACATCCCTAGATCTCGACGTCCCTAGATCTCTACATCCCAAGATCTCTATATCACTAGATGCCTAGGTCCACGAATTTCTCAATCTCCGAATCCCTAAATTCCTAAACTCCTAAATTCCTAAACTCTTAAATTCCTAAACTCTTAAATTCCTAAACTCTTAAATTCCTAAATTCTTAAATTCCTAAATTCTTAAATTCCTAAATTCTTAAATTCCTAAATTCTTAAATTCCTAAATTTCTAAATTTCTAAATTTCTAAATTTCTAAATTTTTAATTTCTAAATTTCTAAATTTCTAAATTTCTAAATTTCTAAATTTCTAAATTCCTAAATTCCTAAATTCCTAAATTCCTAAATTTCTAAATTTCTAAATTTCTAAATTTTTAATTTCTAAATTTCTAAATTTCTAAATTTCTAAATTTCTAAATTTCTAAGTTTCTAAATTCCTAAATTCTTAAATTCCTAAATTCCTAAATTCCTAAATTCCTAAATTCCTAAATTCCTAAATTCCTAAATTCCTAAATTCCTAAATTCCTAAATTCCTAAATTCCTAAACTCCTAAATCCCAAAATCCCTAGATTCCTAGATCCTTAAGTCCCCAAAATACCTAAATTTCTAGATCCTTAGATCCTCCAATTCCCTAGATACCCAAACCTTATAATTTCCAGATTCCCAAACTCCAAGAATTGCTAAATTATTTAATCTGAGAAATTTTCAAATCTCAAAATTACAAAAATCCCTAGATCTCAAGAATTTCAACTCCACAAAAATCCCTAGATATTTGAACCCTAAGATCAGGTTCCATAAATCCCTAGATCTCAACAATCCCTAAACCTAATTCCTAAACTAACTTAAATTCCTAAATTGAACTAAATTCCCATAAAGTCCTAAAATCCCCAAAATCACTAAATCTCAAAATTTCCTACAACCCAAAACTCCCAAAATCCCCTAAATCCCCAAATCCTTGAATTCCAATTATCCCTACATCCTCTTGTATCTTATTAATCCTAAATAAAAGAAAAAATAAAATTGTAATAAAATCGTTTTATTCACAATCGGTCCAGTTTGAAACATTTTTTGCACGATATAATATAACGAAGACGCACGAAATACTGGTTGAATGCTGATCCAGGCTGAAAAATCGATGAATCACTTTTCTTCTCACGTACCACCGTCGTCTTTCGACAATTGAATAGATATCCGTGAGAGTTTAATGATTTCCTCTTTCGTGATTTCAGCGGAGCGCGTCCGCTGGCCTGTTATTGTACTCGGCTTTCGAATGGCCGCGATTTCGCGAGTATTTTTAAAGTCCATTTTGAAGGATAGAATGGAGAACAGCGAGATCAAGGAGAAAGGAACAACTGGACGATTTACGCAAGATCGTGAAATTATTCAAACTTCTTTCGTCGTGTATCAAATATTGAAAGGAAGAAACTTGAACCTTTAGTTTTTTCAATTTTGTTTATATTTAATGTAGTTCTTGTAAGTAAAAATCTCTTTGTAGGTACATTATTAAAGACAGGAAGAAAATTGAAAAATATTTGCAATTTTGTGTAGGTTTAAATTGTAACGCAGTGTTCATTATTCTAGGTAAAACTGTACAATTAGTACGTCACCTCAAAAAAAATATTCGGGACATGTTTTCGATGTATTTTTGCCTCCTGAATACGAATATGATCATGAGCTGCTATTTTGGAAAAACAGCAGAAAATCGTGATTTCTTAGAGTTTTTTGCATTTATTTTGAAAAATTCTCATCTGATGAAAAAATGTTTCGAACAAAAAATGTAGAATGGAAAATTCTCTACAAGAAAGTTCTGATACATTTTTTTTGTAATTCTAACGGTAAGGCTGCAAATGAACGAGGAAAGTGACAAAAATTACCTTTCGAATGGAAAATATAATATATTGTGAAATCTTAAGGCAAGGCGTGAACCTAGGGAACAATACCGCCGGCATTAGCATTACCCGAGCACTACCCAAGGAAATTATTTTTTTTTTGACATTTCTAATATTTTATAAAATATTTGCAAAAAATGTCAATTTTTAACAATTTTTGTAACTTTTTACTAATACGTTACCGCCGATTTTTATGATCATATTCGTATTCAGGAGGCAAAACTACATCGAAAACATGTCCCGAATATTTTTTTTGAGGTGACGTAGTAATTGTAAAGTTTTACCTTATTCTCTGTCATTAAGTACTCGTTGTGTTTCACTTTGTAATGATTATTAAGTTCTTTGGACGCTGTTCCTTCTAGGAAGGAAAAAGTGATCGTCTATTAAAAGAATCAAGAGCGAATTAAAGCGGCTGAAACCTTTGACATATTTCGAATCAGGGTTTGACGCAGACGTGTATCATCGAAAAATCTCGAGTAGTTGGCTTAGCACCAAATTACTGATGACACCTCACTTGCACGAGCACCGATTTCTGTCTAATCAGCGGCTCTTGATCATCTAGCTAAATGGTCTGAGCTATCTGCCGCGAAAGCGATCTCGAAAACTTTAAATCACACTATCAACTTAAAAACTTGGTAACTATCGGTTGTTCGCTCGCTTGAACACGAACCAACTCCTTCTGGATGGGTTATTATATAAATAATTCAAGTACCTATCCATTCTTTTTAGAGATTTCTCAACGATTTTATCTATCTGGAATTTTGATATTTCGAATCTCAATTCTTAAGGAAAAGAATATGATAAAAATATAAAGGTCCTGTGTAAAAAGGTAGAAACGTAAATAGTTAAGATTATAATTATTTTTATATTATTGAACTCTTGGGAAGAAATAATTAAATTCTTAGAATGGTTTTCACTCTAAGAATGATAACTCATGGTTACTAAATTCCTTTTTTGTATTTTGGTCAAAAGTTAGGTTTAGATCAAATTCTCGAATTTGCAAACTGACATATTTTTAATACTAGAACTACCGGCATTAAATGCTCGTTTGTCGAAAAATAAAAAATAAAATGAAGAGGGAAATAAATAAATATTAAATCATCAAGTAACATATAGAACTAATTTTTACCTCATCAAAATATGACAGACATTTCCATAGAATCACGACAATAAAATTTTGTAATATAAAATAAGAAATCTGAAACCAATCATTTTAACTGGTTGGTAGTTCTGACGTTAAATTGTTTGCATTTCCAAGTTATCAAATCTTCAAATCCCTAAATCACAAAATCCACAAGTTTTCAAATTTTTTAATTCCCAAATTCCTATTTTCTGAAATTCTTAAATTTCTGAATCATAAATCCCTAAATTTTCAAGTCTCTAAAGTGGCCAGTTCCTAATTTCGCAACTTTTAAAATTTTAGGGCCAAATCCCAATATTCCTAAATCTTTAAGTTTCAAAGTCCCTAAAATCCCAAATTCTTAAATTTCTAAAACCGTCAATTGTCAAACCCTAAATTACCAAATTCCTCAATTGTCAAACCCTAAATTACCAAAACCCTCAATTGTCAAACCCTAAATTACCAAATTCCTAAATCCCCAAATTCCCAAATTCCCAAATTCCCAAATCCTAAATCCCCAAATCTCCAAATTCTCAAATTTCCGAACCACCACATTCCTAAATCCCCAAATCCCCAAATTCCAAATTTCCCAAATCCCAAATCTCCCAAATCCCAAATCTCCCAAATCCCAAATCTCCCAAATCCCAAATCTCCCAAATCCCAAATCTCCCAAATCCCAAATCTCCCAAATCCCAAATCTCCCAAATCCCAAATCTCCCAAATCCCAAATCTCCCAAATCCCAAATCTCCCAAATCCCAAATCTCCCAAATCCCAAATCTCCCAAATCCCAAATCTCCCAAATTCCAAAACCCCCAAATCCCAAATTCCCAAATCTTCAAATCCCTAAACCCAAAAATTTCAAAATTATTCCTCCAGCAACGCTTCATCATTAACCACCATATTTCCCGCAAAACGTAAATAAAACTCCGGTTACATCGAGTAATTGCATAAAATTGCATGCACATTTAACATCGCAATTAACGTGAAAATAACGAGACCGCGTTTGGTTTTAGCGCAATTCTTGTATGCAGCCAAGGTGTGACCGAGGGAGCGGTTTTATTCGCGCATCAAATGGCACCGCTCGCCACCGATAATTTCACCCCTTTTTACAGCGAACTAATGGTTTCCTGTTCGCGTCAGTCCCTCGTTTCGCCCCGAAAGCTCAATTTCCCTTTTACATTCATCTCGAACCGATCGAAATTATCGAATGACTTCGCTATTCGGCCCTCGTTTGCTCATTGTAGCAAAATCGGCCAAGGTATCGTAGCCGACAGTAACCACGTGCGATAACCTGGCCTGAAATTAGCATGAAATCGATATTCTCTTTAAGAACTATAGGATCAGTGTACTTTTATTTTCAGCGTGCACCCGATTCACATGGTTCGATAATTGGACTTTGTCTGCTTTAATTATTCGCCATCAAGGTTACCTTTTCTTTCGATTATCGTGTGGGCATCCCTTTTTCTAATTATCGCGTTACTGATTTCTTTAAATTTCAATTTTGGTATTTGGAAATTTCAGAAAATTTAAAAGCTTAGATGTTTAACAACAATTCAATTTTCACACATATTTCGTCTCTCAGAATTAAAAATAAATACGAGGCTTCTACGCTGGTTTATATCTAAAGAGAGTGCATATATGTCGTATTCCAGTGTACCTGTTTCCGTGTAATGTAAACGCGATCTTCGAACAAACACTAACAAGAAGGTGAATGTTACGATGAAGTAGAACGGTGTTTTTCTTCAAATCATTCTGCCCGGGGAACTCATCTCGTTCGAGTTCGACGCATGATCTATATAAGTTATTCTCGTCGAGTTATCGAAAAACGTCGAGTTCGATTAATCGAGGATCGCGACACTCGCAGCTGGTCGTATGTATCTGTTTAGAACAGTAGACAGTAACCAAGAATTGATCAGAAAAGGGATTATTTTGTTTTTTCTTGATTTTTGTTTTTGTTTGAAAAATTCGTGTACCAACGAGATCGAAGAATAATTTTACATTGTGCATTCGTGCAATATTGTTAACCTAACCTCAACTAAATACTCATTTCGAGTTACGAACAAATATACCTCAAACCACAAATCGTATTACGTACTATTTCTTTCTCTCTCCCTCCCTCTTTTCCTCTCTTTATCTCAATTTCTAATATTTTTCTATTTATCCGCTCTGGCTTTTCTTTTCCCGTTTTACTTCGTTTAGTGCGTAATACCGTATTGAAGTATAAGCAAAGCACCGCGGAGAAATTTTCCGATAAAAGAGCTACTACGCAACTAAATTTAGTGGTAGTGCGTAAGTGTTGAAGTAAATTTCGACAATAGAAGAGAAGATCGTGGTGAAATTTTCTATCAAGATCGACGACGAAGGAGACAAAATTTCGAAGATTCACGGTCTATGAGCGCCAAGGGCCAAGGGGACCCTGGGGAAGATCACGCTTCCAGGTACGTATTGATACTGTATAGCAATTACTCGTCTAGAACTTTCTCAAGCAAGCTCTGCATTTTCTTTCTTTTATCGCTAGTTTTCGGAGACCGAGGATCGCTTAGCGCCTTTCACGGAACGTAATATCTTTAAGAACCTACAAGCCTGGGCTATTTTTAACACGCTTTGTTTTGGTGCTGCAAATCCGTTTGCTTTCCAACCTCAAGAAGCTCGCCTTTTTCACAACTGTCATATCCACTTGAATTGGCAACGTCGCGAATCATTGTTAACGTGTCACGACCATGTGTTCCTAATTGAATGAATTGCGGTTATTGAAATGCACATCTGTATAATCCAGTTAACTTCGTTTCTCTTGTTTACCACAGTATTTATAGAATTTAATAACCATCGATTTAATATTTAAATATCCACGCAAGGAGTTTACTTTCTTTTTAGGTGTTTATATAGAAAGAATTTGCATGCCAAATATCACAAACTTGCAAATCTATTTATACCACGAATGATAAAAACATCTGCATGCGTTTCATAGGTTATATATTGTTATGTGCTCACAATTTCTAACAATAGTTCATTTCAAGTATTTAAATATACAAATGATAGCGATTCCTGCAATGTTTAATTGCTATTTACATACAAAAGATATGCTTTAATGCCATGAAAAATAATAAATTTAATGTACAGTCATTGTACGTACATAAATACTCTGCATTGTGAACCGAAAGTAACTATGTGTCCATTTTTTAATAGTAGTTAGAGTATCTAGATATTTTAAGCGTATTATTCTTCACTATTATATTATTAGGGTAGGAGCAGAAAGCCCTTGCAGCGACATGAAGCGTGCAGTTGCCAAAAAGTTGATTGAACGGTATTTTTATCAGTTAACTGATGGATGTGGTAATCCTGACTGCGACAATCAAAACTGTGCATCGAGTGGTAAGGTATGTATCTAAAAGCTAAACAATGCTGAAAAAACTGATTGAAGAATGGTCCTTATTTTTGACGTAATTGAAATTTTCATCATAATCATAATACTTGTTACATAGGTTACAAACCTTACTCCAAATCAAGCTGCTGCACAAGCTATTCAGTTATTTTCACAAGAAGCAAGACTTTGTGATGGTACTCAACCAAGTAAAGTTGCTCGAACTACTATAGAACCTGGGCCAGCATCTTTAGCTATGAGTTTACCAGTTAAAAATGTGAATCCAACATGTTCTCACGAAGGTATTGCATTAAATGTCAATTTAAATTTTATATTTGTAGTTAATACTCCCAATAAATGTAAATGATACTAATCATACAGTCAAATTAAATTAATAACACAAATGAATGAAGCAGTAATTATAGGGTAATGATTAGGATGATTGAATATGTGTACTTTATTTGTAATTTAATAAAAAATTGCTAATAGGAAAACAGGATCCATATCTCACAGAAGCAAAATTATTGGATATAATAGAAAGATGTAAATCGGAAGGATCATATTCATTACTAATTCGCACCTTGGGAGAAGTGTTTTCATGTGCTAAGGCATTGAGTCTCAGTTTCCAAAAAACTGTAAAAAATGATTCTCCATTGGCTGCGCTTCTTGATAGAGCTTCAGATACTTTATTAAGACCTCCTGGGGATATGGATAAAGAAGCAATCCGATCTATTCAAGGAGAAGACAAAGAAGAAGATAGCAGCGAGCCATCATTAACAGTTCCTAGTAATGACGATACCACTGTTGATTTACCAGCTGTACGACGAGCTTTTGCTGCTCTTTGGTCATTACCAGGTGAAAATTCTTTCTGATGACAAACGACAATTATTTGCTTCTTCTGTTTTTAACAACTACTTAATCCTTCGGATCTTTTACATATTTAGGAGAAGCATTTAAATCTGCTTTGGTCAATGCACTAGTCACTTTGGCAGACAATATTGAGTTAGATCTGAGGGTATTTCGCACTATGCCGTGGGATAATATGGACAGCTTATTGAACGTGTTTTTAATCGTGTTTGAAATTCCTATGCTTGGAAATAGCGAATATATGGAACTTGCCTTTCACATGCTTTGTAAGGCACTCAGCTGTTTTCCTATTGTAGCACAAGCTAAACTGGCTCGTGTATGGGCTAAACATTGTAAATCTCGACTCCCAAGTATCTTGCAAGCCCTGCAGGAATTAATAACGGTTAAGGTACATACGTTTAATGTATGAAAATATAATAGTAATAATATACGAGCTTTTTATCGTTATAGGTAATAGGAGGATCTTTCACGCGCGATTATTGTGTGCAAGATGCAGACACCATTACTGCACCAACAAAAGTTATGAAAATTCTTTATTATGCAAGTATGCTAGCTGGTGAATTAGACGAACCTGACTTAAATATAGACGAAGAAGGAGAATCTAGCAGTAACGATAAATCTGGTAGATCGTCGTCAGCTCCGATACCTCAGGTTACATTACAAAAATAAGTTGCAAGATATTATATACTACTCACGATAATTATTTTCCCTTTTTTTCTCAAAATTACGAATCTTAATTAACACTTATAGGATCCATTAGCTAAAGAATTAGGAATTACCGTTTTGGATGCAAGGAAACCGTTTATACCTTTTACTGATTTTTACAATGAACCGCTCAGTGACGCAATAGAGATGGATAAGGATTTTGCATACTACAAAAGCGAAGAACCTATGAAATTTAGTTTTATGAATTACGCTTTTATTCTCACGCCTGCTACAAAAACATTAGGCCTGTATTATGATAATCGTATCAGAATGTACAGCGAACGCCGAATGAGCTTTTTACAAACTATCGTTGGACATTTTCCTATCAGTCCTTATTTAAGATTAAAGGTACGTACACATTTTATCTTTTATTGCAACGCATTTTAACAACCCTCTATAAAAACAGGTGAGGAGAGATCGTTTAATAGATGACGCGTTAGTCGAATTACGAATGATCGCAGTGGAACATCCGCTAGATCTTAAGAAACAATTAGTCGTTGAATTTGAAGGTGAACAAGGAGTAGATGAGGGTGGAGTTTCCAAAGAATTCTTTCAATTAATTGTAGAAGAAATTTTTAATCCTGATTATGGCATGTTTATAACTCAGGTAATTAATTATAAGTAATTTGAATTTATTGAAGAATTAATAATTTATACGCTTTACATTAAAATTGTTCACAGGAAGATACACAGATGACATGGTTTAATCCAACATCGTTTGAAAGTGACGCACATTTCACGTTAATAGGCGTTGTACTTGGCCTAGCAATATATAATAACGTAATACTAGATGTACACTTTTCAATGGTAGTTTATCGAAAATTACTCGGTAGGAAAGGATGCTTTGCTGATCTTGAAGATTGGAGTCCAACATTATATCGAACACTGAAAGAACTGATGGATTATACCGGAGATGATATGCCAGAAACGTTCATGCAAACTTTCAGAGTGGCTTACAAGTAAACTTATAAACCTAATTATGAGCGTTGACAAACTGATTTATGAGCTATAATTGATAAGTTATATCTTATAGGGACGTCTTTGGCTCAATAACGTTCCATGATCTGAAAGAGAATGGTGACGAAATTTTTGTGACGCAAGAGAACAAAAAAGAATTTGCAGATCTCTATGCAGACTTCTTACTTAACAAATCAGTGGAAAGACAATTCAAAGCGTTCAGATGCGGTTTCCAGATGGTCACAGATGAAAGTCCACTGGCGTTACTTTTCAGACCTGAAGAAATCGAACAAGTATGTTCTAACTGTTTGTCATTTCGTTATCATATATGGTGTAACTTATTCTTTAACAACATTTTATCATTACAGTTGGTTTGTGGCAGTAAAGTTTTCGATTTTGCGGAATTGGAAGCAGCTACGGAATACGAAGGTGGTTACACTGTGGACAGCGAGGCAATCCGTAATTTCTGGCGAGTTGCTCATTCATTACCACCGGAAAGCCAGCGACGACTTCTTCAATTTACGACTGGAAGCGATAGAGTACCGGTGGGTGGTTTGTCCAGGCTCAAGATGGTTATTGCGAGACACGGTCCAGATTCTGACAGGTATGACCTTACCTTATAGTTTGATTCCCGTTTGCAACTTCTACAACTATGAATGTTTTGTTCACATTTCAGACTACCAATAGCACACACATGCTATAACGTTCTACTGTTGCCGGACTACAGTACGATAGAGAAATTGCAAGATCGTCTGTTAAAAGCAATCAATTATTCAAAGGGTTTCGGCATGTTGTAAATGTGCATAAAAGCTTCGATATCTTTCCCAGTCTTTCAGAGTACATCGAGTCCTGTTTACGGTGTTCGAAATGCCCTCCTCTCGCCTCGCTACATGGGCGTATATTTATTTGAAATCGAGGGGCTCAGTAAAAAAGGAGGACATGCCACGATACTATAAATTTGCATGAAAACCAGTTCTTTTTTTTCGCTAAGTCGTTAGTGCTTGTTGATGGTACAGAGAGCTAAGTCAACGTAGACGTGGTACGTACCCATTTTTTACTGAGCCCTTCGATTGTGCAGCACGTGTAAACACACGCTGAAAATCCCCCTCTGCTTTTGTAAGACGATCCATTGAGAAAGAGAAACCGAAATCACCCTTTGATACACCGAAAATACCTCGCAATCGATCGTTGTCCTCCAGTGTGTTTTCCCTCCAACGCATACGGCAACTAGATTCGCTGTTGTACAAAAAAATAATACAAAATTTCTTTGCGATAACATGCTTTGAAACTTTCTTACACCCGTGTGTTGTTTCAAACGCGATAAAGCATATTTAACGCACTTCGATGAAATTTCACAGTGCTGTTCCGTTGGATAATTCGCTATCCCCCTGTTTTTCGAACAAAATTCATTTGTTTCAGAACTGCTTTGATTTGTTCGTCCAAAGAGAACAGCGTTACGCAGTGCACACAGCTTGAAAAATAATAGTGAGATGCGCGACTGTGATGAGTGAAAGTGAACCGAAAAAAACGATCGGTCGAAAATTTGTAGAAATACGTATTTGTAGGCTTAGTGAATCCTATAGTTGATATTTCATGCTGCAAGCCGAGAAATAGCCCCTTTGGACATTTGTCGTTGTCATGTACGTTCGGATGCAACGTAGACTTCCATCCAATAAAAATCAGTATAGAGTAGCAGCTCTTACGATATTAAGGGATTAAATATGTCAATTCAAAAATTGTCTAAATCCGTAGATTTTTTAATTTGAAAATTTCCAAATAAATTCCCAAACTTTTTCAAGTTTTAAAAGTTAAGAATTGTACTCGGATTTCCTTAAAGGAAGCCTACGATGCTGAGAAGTGTACAAAACATTTTATACGGCAAGAGAAAAACGCAGAAGACTCATAAACGCTAATGTTTTATTCTATCTTTTTCTTTCCCGTTTGTATGTAATTTTCGTTTTCAATTCTTACTTGTATTACACTTTTAACTTGACGAATACGAGTAAATAGTTGATCTATACATATATACATATTACATGTATGTATATATATAATATAAATATACATAGACGAGATCGAACTTGTATAAATATATTTGTAAACGGAGACGTATCTCAAGAAACTGCTCCACGTTGTCGGCTGTCCGATTCTTGGTCACATGACAATAAAACTTCTATCGAACGACTCGCCGTTTATTTTCGCAACGATTTAGCGATTTTAGTTATAAGAGATCAAGCGATAAATTCGAAACGAGTCTTCACCGTGTATGGATATCTCAGTGGTGTAACTAGAATTTTTATCTTGAGTGGGTCTCTTTACTGATAAGTATGCCATATCTTTAGCAAATTTGGAAATTCGGCGATTTAGAAATTTCTTAACTTTGCGCTTTAAAACGTAGGGAAAATTTTTTAATTTATGTAGCAAATGTCAGTCTATATTTTGAGGCTCGCTCTAAAACCCTGTCTAGTTACGCCAATGTCTGATTGTCAAGTGACGTTAACGTGCGGCGGGTTTCACGCGTTTTCATCTTGCATGTAAACGTCTCGTTTTGAGGATGGATCGAAATGAAAATTAACTGATTGTCATTACATACGACAAATGATTTTTAAAAAATTGTATCCGTGCGTGTCCAAGAAAAATCGTTGCTGATTATACGTACCGTGGTTCATCTGCGATCAGTGTGTCCTGTTTTTCGAACATGAACGACATACAAAATCAGAACAGTTTCGATTTTGTACCAAAGTCTGATTATAACGAGAAATGGCATCTGAAAAATAAATGTCTTTTTCATAATCAACAAGTAAACTAGATATGTTTTAACACATCACCTTATTCATTAAAATAAATACGTTAAATAAGTATAGTTACTAGCATGATATAGTCGTAAATCTTTGTCGAATTTTTATTTCTTTAAATTAAAAAATTTGAGAAGGATTATGATCTTGTTATGCCATGACAAATGTTACAAACTCTCTCGTTAGGAGAGTTTATTTGCTTTCGAATTTTTAAAGCTTGATATTTACTACGTTCTCAGTTTTCAGAAGGGGATACATACAGGTTTCGAAAGTGCAATGGAAAACATACCTGTCATTTCTGTAAGCATTCAGACGACAAATTCAAAGTAAACCAAGAGATTTTGACGCAAAAATCGGGTGATTGGAACCGCGAAGATGAGATAATCGAATATTCCTCAGAAACCGGAATCCAAAAACCCACGATCTCCGACTGGAAATGGAAAAATCCGTACAGCGTTTCGAATCTCGATCGAAGCAATTTTGCTTTGGGTAACTCTTGTTGTAAACTTATTTTTAATCATTGAATAACTTTCTTTCTTATTTATTTAAGAACATAAATGTTCCACGAGTTTCTTACACGATGAGTGTAACAAAAGATACGAAGATTGTGGTAAAGACAGGAGAAAGAATATCTTATTTGAACTTCGGGAATACTTAGTTAACTATCAAGAATCTTGCGGTGTGCCGAGAACGGAGTATTCTTTTTCGGCTCTAATTCAAATTATGGGCCAAGCCACTGGTCGATTTCTTCTAGCTTTGTTGTATGTTATACTGAACGCCGTGCCTCTTGTTGAGGTAATTGGACAGGATTCTCAAAATAAATTTTTAAAACAAGTTTTTTAATATACATTTGTTTCTATTAATTTTTAACATATTCTAAGTGTATAAAAAATGGAAATTAAAAGTTTTTGTATTTTCAGGTATTGTTGTACGTGTTACGATTCATACTGGATAAAATGATCAACATTAAGGACAGCAATGACTTCAGACAGGCGATACTTCGGTGTTTTGTATTCACAACGGAGTTACTCAGCGTTTACGTTTGTCTAATATTCATGTTCGGTTTTATTGTCTTGCCCATATTCCATATGGCGGTCGGAATAATTGCAAAGATTCTGCTTTACAAGTGAAACATAATCGAACACTACATTACCATGCAAATTTTTACAAATTGTACAATTATTCAAAATTATTTGCACTTGTAATAGAATAATTATTCTTTATCTATGAGGTCGTAAATAATAACAAAACGTTTACCGTAATAATTGGTGCGATTTTATTTAAAAAAACGTGTCGACAGCGTATATCTGCAAGCACATATTTTCTTATCTTGTTTTGTAATAGATAATACAAAATCCATTTGCTATATAATTCGTTACAGATGAGAATGTATTTTAAGGCTAAGAACACGTTAATTGCCATTTTAATTCAGTCGAATAAATAAAGAAAAATGAATTACTAGAATTACATCGGTGGTAAAGCGTTGAATTCTTAATTATTGTGTGCTATTCCAGACGTAACTATAATTACAAGTATCATCTAGACTTCTGTATTTCTACCGTACGGCAATTAACGTGTCAATTTCGAGCTACTTTCGCTGTGAAAATTTACATGAAAGTATATATTTCTCCATAGAAAACACGTGAAATATATGTAGAAAGATAGCTGTGGAGTTCTCGCTTCGAAAATGGCGCGACACAAGAAAAACGATAAGACTTCGCTACGGTGTTATCATTTTATACAACTAACGATCGCAAGAACAATCGTCGATTTCTACGATGTGTGAATAAAACTTCAATTCCTATTCATTCCGACGACTTCGACGGACACGTGCACTTGCATGGAATGCATCCCTGTACACGTTCAATCCGTGATTAATCAGTTTTGTACGAGTATCTGAACAATTGATCCGACAGTCTCATTGATTCGAAGCGTGCTGTTCAAAGGAAACGAGGGGATGTGCAAGAGTTTCTCCTCGATGTACTCGCTCCAAGTGCATACTCGTCTAGAAATTCAAATATTGTACTGAATTTTTTCGTGGTCTAGTTTCGAGAAGTTTTCGTGATCTAGTATTTCAGACTTCCGAATGTAAACTGAACAGCTAAATACTGTTTTGTAGATGCGATTACGTTTTATGTACAACGTCACAAGCACAAATAACTAACATAAATATATATAAACACTGACATAATACGCTCAACACTTATTTGGACAACGAAAATTTTCTAGTCTGACTTTTTGATTTAACTTTGCATTCAACTCTTGTATTTGATGTACAAGAATAACAGAATTATACATATGTGGCTACTGCTTTTTAATTAAAAGAAATTAAATTTACACAAATGTGTGCTAAAAGAATAGCCTTGAATTCCTAAAGAGATTAAACTGTAAACAATTTAATATTATAATCTGCTTATACGAAGTAGAAAATAAGAAAGAATGGAAAATTGTTCTTTTGTTAATGAAAGTCAGATTAGAATTTTGATCTCTCTGCGTAACTAGTAAATAAATAGACGTATACTACAATGAATGATAAATAAAATAAGTATCGCTATAAGTATAAATAAATTATGATTACCGTAAATATACAATACGCAACAACGTGACTAGACATTTACAAAATGGCTTCGCTTGGAACTGTACGTAATCTCATCTACACGTTTCTTTCAAATATTCTTGGCTACAACATAGGCTTCCTTGGAATAAATATACGTAAAATTGAAGGTTTTTATATAACAAAATTTTTAAATATTTCAAATTTTTAGGGAGAATATTCAATTCATTAAATTATGGTATTCTCACATTTTCACGCAGAGAATTAAATTACCAAATTTCTACATTTTAAATTCATGATTGTGTAAATTTTTAGACTTTTAAAATTCACAAATTTTATAAATTTGAGTTTCTAGGTTTCTAAATTTTCTAAGACCCAGATTTCAAAACTTCAAATCTTCAATTCCCTAAATTTCCAGATCTTCAAAATCCCAAATTCCGAAATCTTCAGAGCTTGAAGTTTTTAACTTTCTAAATTTTCTAATTTCAAAATATCCAAATCTCGTCATCCCTAAATTTCAAAATTCTCAAATCCCTAAATTTTCAAATTCCAAAATTTCCACCTTCAAAACTCCACAAAAAATAAAAAAATCACCAGATATCCTTCAAAGTTTACCAACTAAAACCAATATCCCTTCCTCAGGAAGCCTTCCCATCTGTACCCAAAGAAACATAATTGTTTCTTTGTCATATTCGAATCTCGCGTGTCTGCACTCGAAACGAAGGTGAAAGGAGGGACGGTGATCGATCTGAAAAGTGTGAAATACGAATAGGCCAAGAAGATAAGACTTAATAGATCGTCGTTGTTAGAACAACGAAGAGGAGAAGAAGAACGAGTTGATAAGGCGCATGGACGTAACTGGCTGTACCCCATCCACACTCGAGGTCGGTTTTCAATGCCTCCAACACCGAAACGTTGTTTTTGTTCAAACAAAACGATTCACGAAGATCGTCGTCCCAGCCATTGTCCCAACAATCGAATTCATCGTCCTCTTCGTCTCGCTCGAAGTTCTTGAATTCGCTGTACGTCGTGCAACGATCCTCTTGATACTGTCTGTGCTTTCTCTGCCAATTTTCCATCCACCTGTAATACATATTTTTCTTCTACATCTTTACTTTTTACTTTTTAGCGTAATTTTCTGACACTATATATTTTTGATGTTGTTCTGATTATTTTCATTTGGTTATGAGTAAATTAGGTGGAGAGTAAAGTCTACGAGGTGTTGGAGTTACGTAAATGTGGAATGTCTGTGGTCTTCAAATTTTTAGGTTCTCAGGTTTCGGTGGATGCAAACTCCTAGATTTTTATATCTTTGCGTCCTCAAAATTTCTAGATTTTTATATCTTTGCATCCTCAAATTTGTAAATTCCTATAGTTGTAATATGCAAATTTTATATAGAATATCCAATTTTCAAAAATTTCAAGGTTTCCAAATGTCTGGGTCCTCAAGTGGATTTGCAAATTACTAGATTTGCAAAGTCCTATGTCCCCTAATTTCTAAATTTCTAGAAATTGTGACCGAATTAGAAGTAGATGACCTAATTCCAAAATTCTGAAATCCCTAGATTCACAAGTTTCCAAAAGTCCCCAATTCCAAAGTCCCGAAATCCTAAAATCTCCAAATAGCAAATTCCCCAAATTCTAAAATATCCAAACCTCAAATTCACCAAATCCTAAAATTTCTAAATTTCAAGTTCCCCCAATTCCTAAAATCTTCAAATCTCAAATTCCCCAAATCCTAAAATTTCCAAATTTCAAATTTCCCAAATTCTAAAATATCCAAATCTTAAAATCTTCAAATCTCAAATTCCCCAAATCCTAAAATTTCTAAATTTCAAATTCTCCCAATTCCTAAAATCTTCAAATCTCAAATTCCCCAAATCCTAAAATTTCCAAATTTCAAATTTCCCAAATTCTAAAATATCTAAATCTCAAATTCCCCAAATCTTAAAATCTCCAAACTTCAAATTCCCCAATTCCTAAAGTATCCAAATCCTAAAATTTCCAAATTTCAAATTCTCCAAATCCTAAAACCTTCAAATCTCAAATTTCCCAAATCCTAAAATTTCCAAATCTCAAATTCTCCAAATCCTAAAATCTTCAAATCTCAAATTCCCCAAATCCTAAAATTTCCAAATTTCAAATTTCCTAAATTCTAAAATCTCCAAATAGCAAATTCCCCAAATTCTAAAATATCCAAACCTCAAATTCCCCAAATCCTAAAATTTCCAAATTTCAAATTTCCTAAATTCTAAAATCTCCAAACCTCAAATTCCCCAAATCCTAAAATCTCCAAACCTCAAATTTCCCAAATCCTAAAATTTCCAAATCTCAAATTCTCCAAATCCTAAAATCCCCAAATCCCAAAGTACCCAAATTGCAAACCCACTCCTACCCTCCCAAATCCCTAAAAATCCCTAAACTTCGCCCTATCAATCTTCCTCCTCAATGTTACTAAATTTTCCCCATAATTTAATTCCAAGAATTAAAAACTCACCCGATATCGCAATCGCAAGTGAAGTAGCTACCAGCAACGGTTAGTTTCGTCAGGAACCGCTTCCCCGGAACACCTGGTTTATAACCGTTGGACGGATTATGAAGAGTCCGCACATCGTTGTGATGAAGATGGATCGTCACGTTTCTGACCCATTCCGCGTTGTCAAACATTTGCTTTGGCACGCTGCTCACGCTCGTGTTATACATCCCGAAATGCAAGTGTGGATTTCTTATACCCTGAAGAAACACGGTTTCTCGATTACATCGACGTTTCAAGGTTTGAGATAATATTTGAACATTTCTGGATTTAATTAACTTCGAGTAACACGTTCGCTTTGAAGGAAGAATATTTTTATTGATCAAAAGTGAATTATGAATAAATGACTTGTGGATGAATCTTTGATGGCTGATTAAGTAAAGTTGGATGCATACTCGTAGTATATCTGGATTGATGGTT
Source organism: Megachile leachella (assembly GCA_963576845.1). Lineage (NCBI taxonomy): Eukaryota > Metazoa > Arthropoda > Insecta > Hymenoptera > Megachilidae > Megachile > Megachile leachella. Next base: position 5,770,225 of record OY756254.1, on the reverse strand, counting down.
TTCAAATCTCGACCAGTTAACGTTATGTTGAATAATTTGCTGGGGAACTTTCCTTTCATTTCTTTCTCCAGATTCGTGTCGTTTTGTACCTAGAATTGATATACTTGTTAAGCTAGTTATAGCTTTTGGTATTTTTTATAATTTTTATACGTACGTCGATGAGTAGATGCCGCAAGCCGTGATTGTACTCGAGAATATTAGGAAAATTGAAATTCTTAACGCCGTTGTAAGCAGTTATGTATAGCTTGCGAAGCTTTGTGGCTTTACAAAGCGCTCCACTCTGCGAATGAAAGAATCGTTTACAATTTTTTAAGTGAAAAAATATGACTAACAGCTTTCAGTAATTATTTAAATTTGTAGTTCGAGAGGACAAAGAAATCAGAGGTTTTGTAATTACTAAATTGTCATATTGATAGATTCTTTAAATTCCAAGGTCTCCAAATTTCTGGATTCTCAAATTGGGAGATTTACAAATTAGGAGATTCTCCAAATCCCAAGGTCTCAAAATTTCTGGATTCTCAAATTGGGAGATTCTCCAAATCCCAAGGTCTTCAAATTTCTAAATTCTCAAATTAGGATATTTACAAATTAGGAGATTCTCCAAATCCCAAGGTCTCCAAATTTCTAGATTCTCAAATTAGGATATTTGCAAATTAGGAGATTCTCCAAGTCCCAAGGTCTCCAAATTTCTAGATTTTCAAATTAGGAGATTCTCCAAATCTCAAGGTCTCCAAATTTCTAAATTCTCAAATTAGAAGGTTTACAAATTAGAAGATTCTCCAAATCCCAAGTTCTCCAAATTTCTAGATTTCCAAATCTCTAAACTTCCAAACTGAGAGATTCCCCAAATTCTGAAATCCCCACATTCTTAGGTTCACATATTCTCATGTCCCCATATACTTAGATCCTAATATTCTCATGTTCCCATCTTTTAAAAACCCCACATTCGTAGGTCCACATATCCTCACGTTCCCATGTTCTTAAATCCACATACTCACATATCTCCACATTCTCATGTCCCCACATCGTTAAATTCACCTACTCTCATGTCCTCATACTCTCAGATCTCCACATTCTTCTTAAACTCTCGCACCCTTAAATGTCCATATTCTCATGTGCCCACATGCTTAGATCCACATACTCTCATATCTCCATATTCTCATATCCCCATATTCTGAAATCCTCATACCCCCATATCCTCGTTCTCTTAAGTCTCCATCTAAATAACTTCCCATGTTCCTACATCCCCAAATTATCAATGTGCCTCCCAATATTCAAACTCTAAATAATGAACAAAATATAAAGAGCGAATGATTCTCTTCTGTGTTGTGATATTTTTCATAGGGAAGCCAAATTTGCTCTTGACTATACCTCGAAGGTTGACAGAGACAATCGCCTTATGTCTAATTCTTCGAGACTGTCCGCGATTCCTAAGAAGCTGGTGTTGCTAACCGCCGTGATAGGATTATCTGCTAAATTGAAGGTTTTCAGTTCCGGCAGGGTGTGCGTGATCAGTGGCACCACCGTCAAATCGTTGGCACTTAGGTCCAAATAGTGAAGGGACGTTAAATTTGATGCCATTTCGGCTGGTATCGATGCCAACTCGTTGTGCGCCAAGTACAACGTTTGTAGTCGTCGCAATGGTAACTCTGGCACCTACAAATAATATAAAATATAGTAACAATAATGTGTAAATTCGTTTTTATTTGAATAGTATATAATTCGTTCATATGTATGGTAAATGATAAATATTATTCATAAAAATGAATAGCATGAAATCGTGTTTAAATGAATAGTACCTAATTCAATAAATAGTATATAATTTAACGAATTCATATTTATATCAGTGGTACTATAATTCAATAAATTTGCATTTATATGAACAATATATAATTTAACGAATTCATGTTTATATCAGTGGCATTATAATTCAATAAATTTGCATTTATATGAACAATATATAATTTAACGAATTCATGTTTATATCAGTGGCATTATAATTCAATAAATTTGCATTTATATGAACAATATATAATTTAACGAATTCATGTTTATATCAGTGGTACTATAATTCAATAAATTTGCATTTATACGAATAGTATATAATTTAACGAATTCATGTTTATATCAGTGGTATTAAAATACAATAAATTTGCATTTATATGAACAATATATAATTTAACGAATTCATGTTTATATCAGTGGTATTATAATTCAATAAATTTGCATTTATATGAACAATATATAATTTAACGAATTCATGTTTATATCAATGGTACTATAATTCAATAAATTTGCATTTATATGAATAGTATATAATTTAACGAATTCATGTGAATATCAGTGGTATTATAATTCAATAAATTTGCATTTATATGAACAATATATAATTTAACGAATTCATGTTAATATCAGTGCGACTATAATTCAATAAATTTGCATTTCTATAAATAGTATACAATTCCATGAATTCGGAATTTTATTAAATGTAAAAGTATGATGGAAATTCGTACACTCAGAAGGGAAATGTTGCTTAAGTCCAGATACAAAAGCGAATCTTCCAAACCGTGGAACGTTTTCCCACGTGATTCTAATAGTAGCTGCTTGTTGTGACTCAAATCGAGGTGAGTTAGGTACTGCAGATCGGAGAACACGCCATCGTCTAGTCTGACCAGTCGGTTATAAGACAGATCCAACCAAGTCAAACTCTGAAAGTTACACAAAATTTTGATTTTAAAATTTGCAATTTTTTTATTTTCTCAAATTTTCCTATACCTGGTTTACCAATACCAAATTTCTTATTTGTAAATTGCGTCAATTCTCAGAGATTCTAATTCCCAAATTTCCTAGTTTTCAAGGTTTCAATTTCCAAGTTTTCTAATTCTCAAAGGTTTCGATTTCAAAGTTTTTTAATTCTCAAAAGTTTCAATTCCTAAATTCTCTATTACTACTTTTCCTAATTTTCCAAGGTTCCAATTCCCAAACTCCCCAATTCTCAAAGGTTCCAATTCCTAAATTTTCCAAATCTCAAATATCCCAATTTCTAAATTTTCTATTACCACCTTTTCTAATTTTCCAAGGTTCCAATTCCCAAGTTCCCCAATTCTCAAAGGTTCCAATTCCTAAATTCTCTAAATTTCAAATATCCCAATTTCTAAATTTTCTATTACCACCTTTCCTAATTTTCCAAGGTTCCAATTCCCAAGTTCTCCAATTCTCAAAGGTTCCAATTCCTAAATTTTCCAAATCTCAAATATCCCAATTTCTAAATTTTATATTACCACCTTTCCTAATTTTCCAAGGTTCCAATTCCCAAGTTCCCCAATTCTCAAAGGTTCCAATTCCTAAATTTTCCAAATCTCAAATATCCCAATTTCTAAATTTTCTATTACCACCTTTTCTAATTTTCCAAGGTTCCAATTCCCAAACTCCCCAATTCTCAAAGGTTTCAATTTCTAAATTCTCTAAATCTCAAATATCCCAATTTCTGAATTTTCTGTTACCACCTTTCCTAATTTTCCAAAGTTCCAATTCCCAAGTTCTCCAATTCTCAAAGGTTCCAATTCCTAAATTTTCCAAATCTCAAATATCCCAATTTCTAAACTCTCTATTACTACACTTCCTAAATTCCCATGGTTCCAATTTCCAAATTTCCCAATTCTCAAGGATTCCAATTCCTATATCCCTCAACTTTCAAAGGTTCCAACTCCTAAAATCCCCAAATCTCAAATGTCTCCATTTCTAAAATCCCCAAATCTCAAATATCCTTTATCCAAACCCCCAATCCTCAAATCTTCAATTCGCAAATTCTCAATTCCCACCTCCCCACATTCCTAAACCCTAACTCCCTTCCGTTCAAATTTCAAAAAATCTACCTTCATCAAGTCCTAAATAAAATCACTAAAAATCAACATTCCCTACAATACTCCTACATCCACCAAACAATTTATAAAATCAATTCATTCATAAAAATACGAACTCTCAGCCTGAAAATGGCATCCGTAGTGTGTACTCCAGACAGCGAGTTCCATGACATGTCCAAAATAGACAAACTCGCAGCCGCTGAGATAGACATGGTTTTAATCGGCAATCTCATAAATTGATTATGAGACAAATCCAGACTTTCTATATTCGCATCCGCGAACATATTATCCGGCAACGTTCTAAGTTTATTATGAGAAAAATCGACGATTCTCATTTTCTTTAACGGTCTCAGTGCCTCCGCTGGAATATCCATGATGTTGTTCCATGACAGGAAGAGTACTTGAAGGTTCTTCGTGTTCCTGAAGCAGTCGAAGTCGACTTCTATCAAATCGTTGTGGCTTAAATCCAGCCACTGCAGATGTGGCATGTTCCCGAATACTCCTTGCGTGACGTTGATCAGCTGATTGTGGGATAAATACAGATGCGTTAACGAGTACTCGACTGGCTTGAAGTAGTACCTCATTATGTCGCTGATGTTGTTGTAGCTGAGGTCTAACACTTTGATGTTCGATTGTATCGTACCACCGACTGGAATTAAGAGAAAAATTAGGGGATATGATCGTTTATGATATTGTCTATGCATTTTTTATTATACTGTTATGAAGAGGTGCATTATTCGAAAAATTGGTGTAACATACAATTGAAAGTTAGAAGTAGACTCGAATTTTTAAGTTGGAAATTCTGAAATCATCAGGTAGTCTGATTCTCTAGTTTTTCAATTGCCAAATTTACAAATTTATAAAGTAGCGAATTTTTCAATTTATGAAGTAATAAAACTGTTTTACTTTAATAGTTAAATCTCCCAATTCTATGTTTGTAAAGTCTCAAATTTTATAATTTTTAAACTTTCAAATTACCAAAGTCCTGAATTCTCAAATGTTTCTAACCTCAAATTTTCAGATTTTTGAAATCTTTTCTGATTATACTGTTTCTAAGTCCCAAAGCTTTCAACCCTCAAAAATTTCAAAATTACAAATTCTACAAATTCCAAATTTCTTAATTTCCCATTTCCTAAATCCCTACATTACCAATTCCTTGAATTCTCAAATTCTTCCAATTTTAAACTCCCAAATTTTACAAATTCCAAATTTGTTAATTCCCTATTTCCTAAATCCCCAAATTACCAATTTCTTCAATTTTCAAATTCTTCCGATTTTAAATTCCCAAATTCTATAAATTCCAAATTTGTTAATTCCCCATTTCCTAAATCCCCGAATTACTAATTCCCTGAAGTCTCAAATTCCTCCGATCTTAAATTCCCAAATTCTATAAATTTCAAATTTGTTAATTCCCCATTTCCTAAATCCCCAAATTACCAATTCCTTAAATTCTCAAATTCCTCCAACCTTAAATTCCCAAATTCTACAAATTCCAAAATTCTTAGTTCTCCATTTTTTAAATCCCCAAATTACCAATCCCCTGAATTCCTAAATTCTTCCAACCTTAAATTCCCAAATTCTACAAATTCCAAATTTGTTAATTTCCCATTTCTAAATCCCCAAATTACCAATTCCCTGAATTCTCAAATTCCTCTGATCTTAAATTCCCAAATTTTACAAATTCTAAATTTCTTAATTTCCCACTTCCTAAATTCTCAAATTATTAATTACCTAAATTCTCAAATCCCTCCAACTTTAAATTTCCAAAATTCTACAAATTCCGAATTTCTTAATTCCCCATTTCCTAAATTCCCAAATTACCGATTCTCTAAATCCTCAAATTCTTCCAACCTTAAATTCTCAAATTCTACAAATTCCAAATTTCTTAATTCCCCATTTCCTAAATCCCCAAATTACCGATTCCCTGAATTCTCAAATTCCTCCAACCTTAAATTTCCAAATTCTCAAATTCGTCCAACCTTAAATTCTCAAATTCTACAAATTCCAAATTTCTTAATTCCCCATTTTCTAAATCCCCAAATTGCCAATTCCCTGAATTCTCAAATTCCTCCAACCTTAAATTTCCAAATTCTCAAATTCGTCCAACCTTAAATTCCAAAATTCTTCAAATCCCATATTCCCAAATTTCCTTGTCCTCAATTCCCCAAATTCCCCAAATTCCCCAAATGCCGAAATTCCTCAACTCCACAATAATACATCGACCTACTTTCAATTCCCTACTAATCGCAACTCTAGTAAACGCAACGTTCTTAGTTCAACGTCATTCGCTTCTAATGCAACGTAGTTGCATTAAGTAAATGGTCTCGTCAACGCAGATTTAAGAGGATTCTGCGTGACAGGTTGCATAAGATTTGTCGCGGAGAAATTAGAAGCTTCGTTGCTTTCGGCTTGTAACAACAGCTGGTTTTATCGACTTTCGTTTAGAAGGCTTACGAAAATCTGTTTAAGAGTATTAGACATGCTTCGTTTAACGAAAAATCCTTGATGAACTTACTGGTAGTCGGTGGCGTGAATGTGGTGCTGTTGATCCACAATTTCGGGATCTCGTTGTGACTGGCGTTTATCTTGAACGAAGATAGTGTTCCAACTTGATCGAACGAGGCGAAATCGAATTCGTTCAGGTCGTTGTAAGAGAGATCGAGAAACTCTAAATCTGGAAGATTCTTTTAGAGAAAAAGAAAACGAGTTGTAATTTCTTTTGAGAAGGTTGAACATCGTGTGCTTGTTGTAGTTAATTATTATAATTAAGTGCATCTCAAAATTTTGAGGATATTTGTATTTTATTCTAAAATTTAGAATAAATTTTAATATAAAATTAAATAAATTTTAATAAATTTTAATTTTAAAATTAAAATTATTCTTAAAATTTGAAGGAAATTTGCATTTTAATTGTGAATAGATGCACTCAACATTCTAAAAAAATTTGCATTTTAATTTCTAAATTATTCCTAATAATTCACTGTAATAGGTACTTGAATTCTCCAAGAAAAATTTAACTGAATATCCAATTAAAACATTAGTTCATTATGTTAAATATATCACATTTTGAAGCTTAAATTGTTCGTAATACATTAGCAACAGTTTATTACAATCTTCAGTTAAATTGTTAACAAAAGATGCTATGAAGTGTATCACTGAAACATTAGTGAACTTAATGCGTCGGTATTCAAACAGTTCCCTAGGTGATTCTCCGAAATTACCAATGAAATATACCATCAGTGGGCAGTTCTAATTACCTGGAAAGCCTCGTCGGTGATATCCTTGATTTTATTACCACGCAGATTAATGTATTTCAGTAATTTCATGTTCATAAACGCCCGCCTCTCGATTCTATCTATAGCATTATCCTCTAAGTTAATCATCGTTAACTTTGGCAGGTCCACGAATGTGTGGGTTTGAATGGTTTTGATTTTATTGAACGAGAAATTCACATCCTCCAGGTACGAGTGTATATCGCCCTAATTAAACGAAACATCCAGCATATAATATGCATTTAATATGAAATGAAAAATGAAGTTAAAAAATATAATTAGTACATTCTTTATCTTGATGTAAACCAATGCAGTTTTCAAGAAAAGTACTTTAACAAATTGTATAAATTATAATAAGAAACTTGTGGAGTTAACCGGTTTGGTAGTTTTAGTATGTTAACAATTTTGCTGGACGTCATACACAATTAACATAATTATTGTAATGCTAAGATAAAACTAGTTCAAATATTAGACACCTCTTGCATTCGATCCTTGATTGTACAGATTACAATTAAAATAGAAATAAATCATTGAAGTAAAAATATTTTGGTTTGTCGCAACTGTGCGTGAAGGGGACGCGATGTTATAGGGTAGGACGTTAACTGTCGCAAAAGTGTTAACTTGTATAGCAAATTTAACATAATTAATTTCGAGAGAAAGAAACCAATAATGATAGCAAAATAATAGTAAAATAATAGTAAAGTAATAGTAAAATAATAGTAAAGTAATAGTAAAATAATAGTAAAATTACAGTGAAATAATAGTAAATAGTAAAATAAAAATAGTAAAACTGCAAAAAATTCACAAACTTGAATTAATAGTCAAACCTAATTATCACAGAATTGACTTCGGTGCTTAATAAGTTGAGTGACTCACAATACGTTAGTAATTGTGAATTACGCGTAAAATCATACCTGAAACGTTCCCTTTCTGATGTCATCGATTTCGTTGTCCTGTAACTCGATCCGTTTGATCCTCTTCAGAAAATGGAACGAAGTATCCGGCAAAGATTTAATTTTGTTATTACTAAAGTCGAGATGTTGTAGATTCGGCAGAAACTTGAAGGGTGCGTTCGGCATCTCAGAAATGGAGGACGACAGACCGTGCGCTATTCTCAACGTCAAAAGCGAATGACCGACCTAAAGAATTAGGCTGGATTAGATCACTGATACTTTTTATCTTCCAATTAGTTCAATACAAATGAAACTTGATAGGTTTGCGTGATTCTGAATAGGTCAAGTACTCGTTAGATTCCTTGTCGAAGCCTGTTTTGTTCGAATTATCTACGGATATCAAGGTCTACGAATACAATTTGAATCTAGCTTAATTAAATATTAGAACAAATTACTAAATCTGATCGACCGTGTCGCGATGTTAGAGGGCTGCTTCGTTAATGACATAGTTGTTATGTGATCAAAGACAATTGTGAGATTTGAAAAGATAAGAGTATTAACTACTTTTCTAATTGTTTAAATTATCATTAAATTGTCATTTGTTTTACACGCTAATTTCTTGTTATGTTTTACAATCTCATTGTAGTTGATGTAATTTTATCAGTATTAGTATTATTTAAACGGAACACTTTACGTGTTTTATTATTTTTAACTTCTAATTGAAACATGACTGCACGAGGGTTAAAAACATTTAGATTTGCAGTGCAATATTATGTAATTAACACATCATTTCTGTACATTAATACCAATATTATAATCTGTACCATCGTTAAAAATTATATACTGTTTAATCAAAATTGATTCAATGTTTCTATATTTGCAAACCTAAGATTTGATATTTACGTATTCAAGCTTAAGACCTAACACTTGTATTTACATTTGTAATTATTGTAAGTGATGGACGTTAACCGTCAGAAAAAGTAACGAATATAGCATAAGAACAGTGACAAAAACGAGTAAACGCGATCAGAAGAAACATGGCAAAAACCGAGCAATCAAAATGGCTGATCAGTTTAGATCGCTACTTCGTTTACCTCCTAAGTGAACCTCAAATGAGTGTGTGTGAATGTTGTCGAAATGACAAATATGTTATGAAATGGATCGGTGGATGTTTAACTGTTAGAAAAATTCGAAAAGCACCGTTTGTGCTTCAATCTTTGTATCATAATCGTCCTTATCGTTCTTGTCCTTAACACGTTCCACAAATGGTACACACCATTTGATACACGTTAAATTTGATCTACAGAAACTTGTTCCGTGCCATAAATACATAGACACACGCAGACATATTTATTTAGTGCACTAAAAAAACAAATAACCCGAATATCGCTTCAGTCAAAAATAACTTAGCAACGTGTTAAAGAATAAATTCTACTCCCACATCATTTCGCAGTATAAAATACTAAAGAAAGTTTTGGTATCTGAAAATTACCTCGGAGAAGGCTTCGTCCTCTATGGACGATATCGAATTCTCCGAGAAATCCATGTACTTGATCCCACGAACGTGCATAAAAGCATGACCTTTAATGGTGTTTAGGTTGCTTTGTACGATACGAAGCTCCTTGATGTCCATCCCATACTCCATGAAATCCTCCGTGGACAAGGTCGACTGTGGCATCCGCGAAATCGAGAGAAATCGCATGTTACGCATTTGTCGTAGGTCTTGAAGAGACACCACGCTGTTTTCTTTGCCACTTAGGTCCAGATTGTACAGGGAGTATTGGAACCCGTTGAACACTTCGGCTAACGAAATTATCGATTATCAAACCATGTGAATTATACGTATACTGATTTATTGTTTGTTATATTAGCATGACTACTCAATGTTTATTATGTGAATAAGCTAGACGTTAATGCAACTTGGTGAGGTATTAACTTGGTCGATGTTAATGCAACTTGGTTATGTATTAACTTGGTGGATGTCAATACATCTGGGTTAGACATTGACTTGGTGGATGTCAATACATCTGGGTTAGACATTAACTTGGTGGATGTTAATACAACTTAATTGTTGCACTAACACAGTTAGTGATAGTGCATTATTAGAACATATATTCAGTGTCACATGTGAACTTGATTGCTGCATTAACACAGCTGTTTATAATACATTATTAGAACATATATTCAGTTCCACATGTGTTAATACGTTCATTGCATGTTTGCTTATATGTTTGATTAACACAGCTATGGAATGTTCAGTATGTTAACACGCTTATTTATATTAGTTTATTGACTATCTGCTGTATCACCACAATTATTAAATACATCTATTTAATGTTTATTGATATACATATTCAGTGCCACGTGGATATGTTTATTCGATGTTTGGTATATTAACAGCTGTTGAATGTTCAGTGTATTGACTCATTTATTCAATGCTATCTGTAATAACATGTTTATTCAACGTTTGCTGTATTCACACAGTTATTCAATATTTAGTGTGATGACACAATTATTCAATGCTAGCTGCATTACCCTTGTTCAATCTATAATGTGATTCAATGTTTAATGTACTAACAGAGTGTTTACTGTAAATAAACTTTAGCATGTATCATTCGACCCATTTAATATTCGCTGTATACATTGTATGTATTTATTTAATGTTAGCTGTGTTAATGCACTTCAAAGTTAACATTTCGATATTAAGAATATGTAGGTTATTGATTTGTAAATTTTAGTAAATATTGTTTCGTTATGAAATTTATAAGTTTTAGAGAGTAACTAGAAACTGAATACGCATTGGTTTTATCTTACCCGGGGAAAACGTCTGGATCTTGTTCTCACGGAAGATTAGAGTACGCAGAAAATCGTATTCTTGAAAGACGGGACTTGGAAGGGTGGTGATATTGTTCCCCGAAAGATCCAACAATTCCAAAGACGATTCCAGACCAGCAAAATCAGGGGAACTCACTTCCATTAGATGACAATCACAGAAATAAAGCTCGCGTATCCTTGAATCCCTAAACGCACCCTCCTGAAAATAGGTCAAGGCATCGAACAGACACTGCGAAGTTACGTTTCATGAATTCGAATACTGGTAAATCAACGTTTACTTTCTTTCGATGTGCAAGAAAAGTATAGGCGGAAAGGGGTGAAAATCTAGTTCAACCCTTGTGCGTCACTCCATTATACATTCATGATCACGTATGTACAATTTCTATGAAAGCACAAAATTTTATTGCTGTTTTATCGAGAATTGCTTTCTAGATAAATGTTCTGGAGCAGGAAAGACCAAGATGATTGTTGAAGGTTTCAGAACTATTTTTGTAAGTCAATATAATAAAGTAACATCAGTATATAAATAAAATGAAAAATACACATAAATATCTAAATAAATAAAATGCAGAGCCCAACTATAATTAGAAATTATGTTAAAAACAAATAAAAAATGAACAACTAACAAAATAAATAAAAAAGCAAAGTAAGTATATACATAAAAAAAAAGAAAAATAAATAAAATACAGAGCCACACTATAATTAAAAAAAAATAAAAAATGAATATCTAAAGAAATAAACAAAAAAGTAAAATAAGTATATATATTAAAAAAAATAACAATAAATATCTAAATAAATAAAATACAGAGTCTAACTATAATTAAAAAAAAAATAAAAAATGAATATTTAAAGAAAATAAACAGAAAAGCAAAATATAAAGAAAAATAAAAATTAATATCTAAATAAATAAAGAATGAATTTAATCTTATAAGATCCTTATGTCCCTCAAAATAGTTTAAAAATCCTACCTCGATCATAGTCAGCGGGTTCCCATCAAGATAAGTTCTATTGACCTTATAAAAATGCTGAAAGTCACCAGGCATCAATGACTCGATCTGATTGTAATCCAGTCTCAATATATCCAGTGACATTTGTAATCCCCTGATTTCCGGCTCCTGTTGTTGATTCAACATCTTCGATATCCTATTATAGCTCAAATCGAGGACCTTCATACGTTTCAAAGAGGACAATTGCGCGTACGGTATGTGAGTTAGTTGATTCCCGTTCAGATACAGGTGCACCAGATGCGCCATGCCGTCTCTAAACACCGAAGGATCGATTTCCTTCAAATTGTTCTCGCGTAGGTCAAGCATATCTAAGTAGGTGAGACCAGCAAACGCGTCTGCCGGAAGTTTGTCGATCGCATTTCGACCCAGCCGTAATTTTTGAAGGGAGTTCTCCAATCCACGCCAGTTTTCTGGCGCGATCTTCGATATTTTGTTACCTATAGAAATGATGGATATCAATTTCTCTGCATGGTGGAATCTTGTTATATTGCTGTTTACTAGACGTTCTTTATTATGTATATTCGTCCGATTGAATTTTTTACTTTTTTTTATTCGATGAGAGTTGTATTATTAGTTTTCTGAGTTATTAAGTTAGCGAATTTCTAGGTGTAACAATTAATATTTTTCTAAATTTCTAAGGTAGCAAATTTCTGGATATCTAAATTAACATTTTTTCAAATTTCTAATGTTCTGAGTTCCTAAATTTGCGAAATTCTAAGAGACCAATTTCCTAAATTTGGGAATTCCTGGATCTCCAAATTTTTGATGTCCCGAATTTCTAAATTTGCGAATTCCAACCTTTCAAATTCCCAAATTTGCGAATTCCAACCTTCCGAGTTCCCAAATTTGCGAATTCCTGGATCCCCAAATTTCTGATGTCTCGAATTTCTAAATTTGCGAATTCCAACGTTCCGAATTCCTTAATTTGCGAATTCCAACCTTCCGAGTTCCCAAATTTGCGAATTCCTGGATCCCCAAATTTCTGATGTCCCGAATTTCTAAATTTGCGAATTCCAACCTTTCGAATTCCCAAATTTGCGAATTCCAACCTTCCGAATTCCCAAATTTGCGAATTCCTCGATCCCCAAATTTCTGATGTCTCGAATTTCTAAATTTGCGAATTCCAACCTTTCAAATTCCCAAATTTGCGAATTCCAACCTTCCGAATTCCCAAATTTGCGAATTCCTGGATCCCCAAATTTCCGATGTCTCGAATTTCTAAATTTGCGAATTCCAACCTTTCGAATTCCCAAATTTGCGAATTCCAACCTTTCGAATTTCCAAATTTGCGAATTCCAACCTTGCGAATTTCCAAATTTGCGAATTCCCCGATCCCCAAATTTCTGATGTCTTGAATTTCTAAATTTGCGAATTCCAACCTTTCGAATTCCTATTCCCATATCACCAATTCCCAAATTTACCATTTCCCAATTGGCCAATTCTCTTATTCACCAATTCCCAAATCTCCAATTCCCTAATTCATCAATTCCCAAATACCTAATTCCCTAATTTACCAATTCCCAAATCTCTAAATCCTCAAATCCCCAATTTTCAAATCCCCAATTCCCAAATCTCCAATTTCCAAACCCCCAATTTCCATGTCCTCAACTCCCAAATCCCCAAATTCCCAAGTCCTCAATTCCTAAATTCCCAAATCCCCAGATTCCCAAATCCCCAAAATTACTAAATCTCCAAATTCCCGAAACCCCAAATTCCCAAATCCCCACATTTCCGAATTCCCAAATCCCCAAAATCCCAAAACTCCAAATTCTCGAAACCTCGAATTCCCAAATCCCCAAATCCCCAAATTCCCAAAACCCCAAATTCCCAGAACTCGAAATTCCCAAATTCCCCCAAATTCAAATCTCCGAATCCCCCAAAAAATTCCCAAATACCCCATAAACAGATCCTGATCACCGTAGATCTCCAATAAGTACCTGTCAGATCGAGAAGTTGCAGTTTCTGTAAATGTCTGAACGACCTGCTGGGAACCCTTTCTAACCGATTGTAGGGTAATTCGAGCTCCCATAACGATCTCTCAAGCCCTAGGAAAGCTTCGTCCGGGATGTCGGCCAGGGGATTATGCTTGATCCGTAGACTGTACAGACCTGCAAGATAAAAGAATGGCATGCATGTGAATAGAAAAGTGCCATACGATCGTTCCTCTGCAACGTAATCGATGACGCAAGGAATTATGCGTGACGCGGGTCACTGCCCTTTAATCCCCATTTCCTTATTCCCTCATCGGTTCGTTTCTTGAAAGACCCTTCGTTTATCGATTTGGACATTGCTATAAGTATCTTTCATACTGTTAATATTTCTTTACTTTAATCATATTTTTTATGAAATTTTATTAGAAGGCTATTGTATTTTTATATTGGTAGGCGATTTGTAAAAGAAAGAGATCAATGTGGAAAATGTTCTGAGTAGATAAAAAATGTAGATACTTATAATAAGAAATGTATTGTTCTTTCAAATATTTTTTTGAAGTGTGCTGAACAAGTAAACTTTTGATGTTTACTGAAGTTTACTAAACATTTTGAATGCGAAAAATAAATACTTAAGTAATTGTGTTTTTGTAAATCTTACAATGACATGATATTATTACTTAATTATTGTTATTATTACATGTATGTAATAATAAGATAAATATGTCTATACAATAAATGTATGTATGTATGTATTATTACATGTAATTGGTGGAGTGCAATAATGTTGTACGATTATTATGTTTGTATTGCTATATGTTATAATTATTACCACACAGTAATGTTGTACTGTTATTATATTAAATCATATTGTAACTGTTGTATTCTACTATAGTTATGATGCTATTATTACAATTGTTATCACGTATACTGATACTCTTTATCAATTAAATGATAATAAACTTAAATTGATTTGAATAATAATAAACTTAAATTTATTTCAATGATAATAAACTTAAGTTCATTTCAATGGTAATAAATTTAAATTGATTTAACACTAGAACTACCAACCAGTCATTTTGACCAGATTCCTCATTTTATATTACAAAATTTTATTGTCGTGATTTTATGGTAATGTGTGTCACATTTTGTTGATGTAAAAACCAGTTCTATATGTTACTTGATACTAAGTATTTATTTTTCATTTTTCGATAAACGAGTATTTAAATGATAATAAATGAAAAAATGTTTAACGATGAAATACCTGTGTTCACAAGAAACTGTGGCTGCAAAAACATCAGTCCATTGTTCTCCAATTGCAACATGAAAATCTTGGAAGAATTGAGAGGTTGAGGTATGCGTGGCATCGGTACATTGTAACAGGTGACTATGCCCAGATTGGGGATGGCTTTCGAACAGGTGCAAAGAGGGTTGAAGAAACAGGGTGGATACTGCACCGGAAACTCGTGCATTCGCGCCAGAGATGCCCATAGCATCAGCAACAGTGTCAAAATCACCAGAGTGTAACCCACCTTCACCATCGTCATTAAATTCTGGAATTTTTTCGATTTTTACTACATACCACTTTCGATATTTATCGAATTGATGATACTGAAAATTTGGATATTACTATCTCGTAATTCGTTTCGACAACCGATATCGTTATTTGCTTAATAAAATATGGATTATTATCAAGCGACAAATTTTTACTACAGTTTTTGTACCTCTATCTTCCTTTTTTTTCTTCAATTTCTACTAGTTTTTTTAGTTCTGTTAATAAATTTGTAAAGAAACGAAACAAATATTATTGCATTAGTAAATATAAATGAATTTGATCTACGGAAGTTAAAAAGTTAGTAAGGTCGTAGAGGATTGTGTAAGTTTTCAAATATTTACTGTAAAGTTTTGTTATATTGCCACACGTTATATGTGAAGTTTAGACGTGTATACTATGCTTTACATACGTGGTTTAATACCGTCATCATATTAAATTTCCATGCGTTATATAGCCATGCGTTGCGTCAGTACGTATTAAATTATCATGTGATAAATTACGATGCATTAAATCGCTATGAACTTTATTGCCACGCGTTAGATTACCACGCGTTAGATTACCACGCATTATATAACCACGCGTTAGATTACCACGCATTATATTACCACGCATTATATTACCACGCATTAGATTACCATGCGTTAGATTACCACGCGTTATATCACCACGCATTAGATTACCACGCATTAGATTACCACGCGTTATATCACCACGCATTAGATTACCACGCATTAGATTACCACGCGTTATATCACCACGCATTATATTGCCACGCATTAGATTACCACGCGTTAGATTACCACGCGTTATATCACCACGCATTAGATTACCACGCGTTATATCACCACGCATTACATCGCCACGCATTAGATTACCGCGCGTTATATTGCCACGCATTATATCACCGCGAATTGTATTACCTCGCATTACATCGCCACGCATTAAATTCCCACGCATTATATCACCACGCATTGCATTGCCACACATTATATCACCACGCGTTATATCACCACGCATTATATCACCACGCGTTATATCACCACGCATTGTATCGCCACGCATTATATTACCACGCGTTATATCTCCACGTATTATATCACCACGTATTATATTACCACACATTATATCACCTCGCATTACATCGCCACGCATTATATCACCACACATCAGATTACTACAACCTATATCATCACGCATTATAATAGTAATCACTATATCACCACACGTTACATCGCCACGCATTATAATAGTAATCGCTCTATCACCACACGTTACATTGCCACGCATTATATCACCACACATCTTCTTTATTAAACGCCTTATCGTGTCAACAGTTTATTTCTCGAGAACCACAAGTCGTAGATAAAAACGGATCACAGATTTGGAATCAGCGTGATCGAATTAGTCTAAAATCAAATTTTTGTCAACCTGTGAAAAATTTTTTTTTAAGTGACAAAAATTTTTTTTTTAAATTTGAAATTTTACTTTTTTAAGTCTTTATTATTAAATTTTATTAATCATTGATATGTCGATTGTTTCGACAGGCTTATCTAGTTAGATTACTACACGCGTTATAATAGTAATCGCTAAATCACCACACGTTACATCGCCACGCGTTGTATTACCTTGCGTTAAATCATTAAACATCAGGAGACATAACTTCAAGAACTTTCTACTATTACAACCTCATATGTGGCAATATAACAAGTCTATATACCAGCACAGTTAAAGCATGCTCACAATTAAATTTAAGAATTCCAGTAACTCTTCATAATACAAAACGAATTAAAAATTCTTTCGTTGTAAAAGAAAAATTCGTTGTAAAAGAACTCCGATTAATTATAAGCACTATATTACTGGTTGTGCAAAGGTCTCCAAACGAAAGCTCACATTCGAATCCACTGTGTCGATCGATTTCGATTTCTTCGTAGACACATCTGACCCTTAACCCTCGTACGACGAACACCCTACACTTATGCGATACTTCAAATAAAATACTGTAATTGAACTATTAAAAAATCGTGTTTTGAATAACTTGAATACTATAATAATTATGGTATAAGCTTCCAGACACCCCAATAATGTTATCAATAATCATGCAAGTCATGCAAGACGTTAAAATGAAACGATTCTAACAATCATAAAATTTTTCAATGCAGAACATTTTCACTGGTAAATAACTATCAAATACTTGACTACACGTGTTTACTTTTTTCGCATTACCTTTATTACGCAATTTTATTTAGAGACAAAAATATATTTCAAATTTTGCACATCGCTCAATCTTCGAACTCGTATAGGACCACGTTTATCAAGTTGATCCCAGAATATTCGTCTTCCGAGGATTAACGTCTTATTGCCGGTGAAAGATCACACGATTCTGTACTATACGATTGAAATTTCTCACTGTTCTTTGCACATCCACGATTTAATTGAACAACGATACGTTTACCATGTTTCCTTGAAGCAACAAAGCACTACGAGAGAATTTCTATGGGAGCTCGCGATCATGGATCGCGGCTCGATCGCGATGATCGCACTGAGGGTTCTGGAAACTAAGTGGTTGCTAGCACGTATAATAAGGCTTCGGGAGTACCGGAGACAGTTTCGGTGCTTCTCTTTACCCGATTATAAGGACGATATTCCATTAGGCAAGGAATGAAAATAGTCGGGTAAAACGTCAGTGAACATTCGAATTTTAGCTATAGTTTATTATATATAGTGTGTGTGATCATATTGTGTATCAACTTTTAATCTGTATTGGCGTAAATGGAATGTTGGCCTCGCAATCAGGGAGCCTTGTATCGTCACGCTGTGTCGTGTGCGAGTTCGGGAATTTGGGAGTTGGGAGGAGTGGAAATTTGAGAATTATAGAATTTTAGGGTTTAGAGGTTTGATAACTGGAAAATTTGGATATTGGGAAATTAGGAAATTGAGAAGTTGGGATATAGAAATATTTGGGAAACTGAGATACTCGAGAAAAATTGGGAAAAAAAGGAAATGGGAAAATGGAAAATTGGGAAATTGAGACATTAGGAAATTGGGAAATTGGGAAGTTGCAAAATATGGAAATAGGGAAATTGAGATATTGAAAAATTGAAAAATTGAAAAATTGAAGAATTGAAGAATTGAAGAATTGAAAAATTGAAGAATTGAGAAATTGAAAAATTGAAGAATTGAAAAATTGAAGAATTGAAAAATTGAAGAATTGAAAAATTGAAGAATTGAAAAATTGAAGAATTGAAGAATTGAAGAATTGAAGAATTGAAAAATTGAAAAATTGAAAAATTGAAGAATTGAAAAATTGAAAAATTGAAAAATTGAAAAATTGATAAATTGAAAAATTGAAAAATTAGGAAATGAGAAAATTGCGAGGTTGGGTGATTGGGAGATTGGAAGAGAGGGGAATTGGAAAATTGGGAAATGAGGAAATTGGGGAACTGGAAAATTGAGAAATTGGCAAATTGAAAAACTTGCATTTCAAGCACCAGAAAATCAAAATTAATAAATACATAACATATTAATCAATAAAGTCAATATTAATTGTTTTTTTATGCAAATGAAACAAGTGGTGCCATCTTTCGGGCGAATAGGGTGAACTATACCTAAACAATGAGTGTCCGCGCACGCATATAAGGAAAATAAAAAAATGAATATTTCTGCACTTTGACGACGTAATATGGTTCCTGCATTTAGAAACAAATTTCTATTAGGGTTTGATGCGTTTTGATGGCTAATAAAGTCAGAAAATCAATTTGTATTTGACCCTTTTACTGCATGTACGGACATACGTTTTCTGAGTTTAGTTCGAAGTTTCGCCGCTAGATGGCGTCACAAATTTTCCCCATATAGAGAATATTTCTCTATATATTAATCAAACAGACCTAGTATCACAGGATCCAGAGTCTCTCTCAAGCGCCCTCCCTTATGAGAAAAATAAAATACAATTGTTACTATTTTCTCCAGAGAAGTCAGTTTTGCACTTGAGTATACTTCTTTCCCCTGTGTTATTATTTTCCCTAGAAAATCCTGTATTGTTTGCCAGTGCATCTGCATACTATTCATTATTTTATGGTGCTTACAAGTAAATGAAGTACAAGTGCAATTATTAATTGAACTTCGTAGCATTGTAAGATTTATGAAATTATATTAAATCTTTATAAGTGTATTTATTGATAAAAGTTTTTGAAGTTTAACACTTATTATTATTTTGCAGTGTTTTGGGTGCAGTGAAATAACCATTGTATATATTACAAATAAGTATTTTGCCACCAAATTTTTATAAAATAGTTTTATTAATGAAGCTGATTACAAATCTGTGAAATTAAGCACTGCCAAACAATGTTTCAATCAAATCCAGAGCCTGATATACCTGCAGCTTTAGGGTTGCTTTCTCACTTGACCAATGACGAACTGAAAGAATTGTTAAATAATGATGGGAAATTTGAAGACATTGTAAAAGATATAAAACAAGTAATTTTTGTTACTAATATAAAATTGCACTATATTTATTTTATATAAAAATATACAATTAAAATCTGTGTTATGGAATCAGTTTAAGGATTTGGAAACTGAAAAGGAAATGTTAATGGCAAGTAATAGGTCTTTAGCGGAGTTCAATTTATCAAAACAACCAGAATTACAGGAAGGAAAACAAATATTAAAAGAACTCAGTGAAAAAGGAACAAAATTATGCATAAGTGTAAAAGAGAAACTGGACCAAATAAGTACTTTCCATTTTATTATTTTTATTTTTAATATTTTACTATTTTTCAAATTACATGTAGAAGTATATTAATGTACTTAATTAAGGTACATATATAAGATTTAATTTGTATATAACATCTGTAGGGGAAAAGTCTGGAGAAATGACAGTTGATACCGCATTAGATTTATTACAAACAGCAGCAACTGAAATTGAAGAAGAATCAGAGGTATGGTATAATTAATATCTTGTAATTACTTAATAATCAAAATCATTAAATGTAATAGTATTGTTATAAATGATAATAATGATTATTTTGGATATGTAGACCATAGCAGAAAAATTTTTGGCTGGAGATATGGAAGTAGATGAATTTCTGGAGCAATTTTTATCAAGACGAAAATTGATGCACTTGCGTAAAGTGAAAGTAGATAAGTTAAGAGAGTTAATAAGAAAATCGCGTTCTGTTACTGGTGGTCCAGGTTATCCAATTGCTAGCAATTTCCCTGGTATAGCGCCTTCCGTTCCATATCCAACTGGACCTGTTTCGATGCCAATGCCTGTACCATCTGGTTTACCACATTACAGACCATATTAAACTATCTAACAAACATAATAATGAAATTTAAAATGCTGTTCCACTATAAATATTGAACTTTCACTAATACGAAAGAAGTATGTATGACAAAAAATGCTATCAAATTAACAGTAAATATTAGCAAATATATATAACTAACAAATGTACAAATTTCAATAAAAAAATTATTTGTTTAATGTACAGAATTATGTGTTATAATAGCTGTAACAATAAATACCAGTAATATACATTCTACATATACAATAAATATGTTAACATGTTTGGGTATAAATTATATACAATTTCAATTAGAGACATTGTAAGTTACATGTACATTTTTTACTTAATATATTATTCACGATTTTTTAATTTAGTATTCTGTATAGATTGTTACTGTTCATATGACATATAGAAGTAACATATACTACAATTTGTATTTTATTTTATGTTTAAACAGAAACTAAATTTATATAATAAAATTTAATTCAATTAATATTTTTTATTATTTCTATATACTTTTTCAATTTTATACAGGTTTATAAACATGTATTTCATTTTACTGAATACCTTTATGTAAACATTAACTAATTAAAAAAAAATTAAATATTTTTATATATATATATATATATATATACTGAAATCAAATGTTATTCAGATTTTTAATCTGAAACTATAAATGTTTATTAATGTTAATTTATAAATCAATTATAACATTACAAATAAAGAGTGCTTCTTCTACATCTCATAATGCGTATACTTTAAAATATTTGTAATGTATTTATTAAAAGGGATTGATAAAATATACTCTGCAACATATGTTATAAACAACAATTTTTAATTGCACTATTATATTAATAATTCTTCATGGAACTAAGAATAGTTTTACTAAAAATAATATTTTTAATCATTTCTTTTCTTCATCCACTGGTACATCATGATCTTGTGATTTGAAGTAAACAGTGAAACCTATTACAGTACATATAGTTAGCCCTAGAAAAGTAACAGTACCAAGGTCTACTTCACTTGGTTTTGGTTTAGATTCATTAAATCTTTCTCTCATCCATTTTCTTTGCTTGTCATATTCAAAAGTTCTCTGATAATGTGCTCGAGTCCATTCATCAAAGTCATAAATTTTTTGCTTTATTGGTGGTGTATCACTTTCAACATTATTCTGTTTATACACAGGTTTATGAACTACATTTACTCTTCCATGTCTAACTGCAATACTTCTATCATACTGTTTACGTGACTTGTAATTACCAAGCACACCATATGCATCTGAAATTTGTTGGAACATGTGTTTTGCAGATTCACTTTTATTTTTATCAGGGTGATATTTTAAAGTTAATTTATAATATGCTGACTTTACTTCATTATGTGTAGCATTTGGAGATATTCCCAACGTTTCATAATGTGTTCTATTCTTTGTAGATAAAGCTACTCTCATATTAATTTGTATTATGAATTGTTTTAGGAATTTTATTCTAATTTTTTTATAAACATTCATTATGAATGCTTGAATATAAACTACATTTAAATATTTATTTCTTATTCTTCTTGTTGAAGAATTATCATATATATATGTTATAAACTAAAATTTGTTTTCGATTTTTTATATAATTCGTCATACTTATTTAAAAAGTATTTCACACTTTCTAATACAATAAACAAACATTTATTGTACTAATATAACCTATAATAAAAAATACAGTTATAAGCGAATAAAATTGCCTGAATTATACATAATCGTAATGTTATGAAATTTTATAGATATACATTTATTACAAATGTTTAACATTGATAATTGTGCAATACGAAGGTTATATAAATCGTTTCAAATTTATAAAATGATAAAATACATATAACATTTTCGTGATTTATTCTCGAACGAAACAATAGTAATTACTTTCTAAAATTGTTACAAATTCGCACAAAAACATATGACATTTAAAATATTTTAAGTAATTTTGAACATACGTGTTTAACGTCGCGTCGAAGAATTACAAATACAAACTGTCAATTATAAAATAAAATTTGATTCAGGTATATAATGAAGTAAGTTGTACAGTTCCTGATATAAAACTTAGCAGGAATTTGGTTGTCATGTGCAAATAAAATCACGAATAGAAGTTTCTATGTATTAAAATCTCTTAATAATATCAAGAGCCATATACAATTCGACACGTGAACTATGATGTCATACCAGTGAAAATTGTATTTGTAGTCGATGGTCATATCCAAAAGGAATAAAATATAGATTAAAAATGCGATGCGCGCATGTGCATCTTGGAAACGGAGAATTATTTTTATCAATATTTTAAAAATAATCAATTTTGTCTAATTGTAATTTCGAATATTGCTTGCAGAATGAAAAATCTTTTGACCTGTACTAAAACTGCACTTGCAATGTGTTATACAAAATTTTTAGAACTATCGTTCGCGTGAATTTCTTACTGGTCCCTTATGATATTTTTATACTAAGCTTTATCTTGTATTAGTGATTTTAAAGAGAGTAATTGGAAAATCTTTCATACTATTCAAGTGAAAGTTTAATATAAATAGATTTGAAGTTGCCGTAATTTGAAATTATTACTGCCCTCTTCTCTGGTGTTGTATTTCTTCAAGATTATGTGGGGAATTTGTATACAGTTTATTGACCAAAAAGCTCTAAGACAAACAATAAGGCTGCAATATCCCTACTCAACTCATGATGTACTCGCGAGATGTACAAAATAAACTAACTGATATTTAATAAAATTGAACAACAAATTAAAACTTGATAACTTCTTTTTAATTAAAATTTGAATAAAACCAAATTCAAAACTATACTAACCAATTTAAAGTTAAAACTGAACAAAACAACTTATTGCATTTATACACTTCACGTTAGGAACGTCACTGATCAGTTTGACAGCGACCAATACAAAATTCGGACACAGTTTATGCTTATTCCCTTCTTGTTGATTGTTTAATGTAAACGTATCCCAAATCAAGTATCGATAGGAACATGTAAACTCTTCAAAAGTGTTTCAGATTTATTTTGATTTGTGTCATTAACTAAGGTTAATTTGTAATAGCACTGTATTATAGTACTAATTTTGTATAAAAATGCATTTTATATGTAGTTAATGCTAATATATTTAATTGTACATAATATTTTTGGTTGTGCAGTGCACTTACTAAATTTGATACATAGCTTCGGAAAACTTTTAACGATGCCAGAACGAATTGAAATCGGTAAACAAATTTTTTGATATATTGAATTGATTGAAATCTTATCTTACTATTTAAAACAGAATATATGTGAATCATTACTTCAAATATAAAATCACATACATTCAATACTAATAAATATTACTACTTGTTAAATATAATTTATTTTTAAGTTTATGGTTGTTTTGAATTTGCATTATGGTTATTCATAATTAGTTAAATGTTCTAATAGGTATCATTGTTTAACATGAAAATATAAAGAAATGAGAAATTAATTATGTTGGAAAAGTATTCTGAATATCAGATTCTATTTAAAATAGAAATGAACAGTTAAAATTATTACTTAAAGTTATAATCATTTATTTTCCTATCTTTGATAATATTATTTGGACATATAAATCAGCTGCACAATATACACAAGCTCATTTGTAACATTTAACACATGGACTCAATGTTCATTAGTATGGTAATTAAAATACAGAGAAAACAAAATTCTGCATCAAAAATGAATTTCTATTTGAAATCTTTATATCTGTTTTATGGACAAGTAATATCAATATTTTATATTAAGAATAGCACAAGGTTTCATATTAGGGATATCTTGAGTTTGAAACAAGAAATTAAATTAATTTGAGAAGAGTTTATCAATGTTTCATTTAGGTAACAATATAATTAATTGATAATATTAACACGTTCTGTATTGATATGATCTATGTTGAACTTTGTGTTTAGGTCTCTTTGGAATTCTCATTGAAAAACTGAGAATCATTTAAAATTTATTGTACAGTCAAACATGGAATCTTAATGTCCTAGCATACTGCATTTATTAAAGTATTATATTACAGCCCCTTTTTTGATAATTATAATTTTGTAACTATTTTGTAACACCATATATAAATTAGATATATTTCTGATATTTGATATTTTTACTCTGTATTTTGTATGATAAATAATATCATCACTTACATGTTCAAAAACACTTATAATATATTATTTTTGGTAAATTTATATGCTATGAGAAGTAATACAGTTATACTTTTATCATAATAAAAATATCTTTTATAAATTTGACATATAGGAGTTATCCCTGACAATTTACGGCATGAAGAAACTATTGTTCAAATCGCAGAAGCTCTTGATAATCTGGATTCTGCAGTTAACTATATATTTGAATCTATTGATAAAAGACTTTCTGAAAATAGCCAAAGGTATTTTATGTTTTTATATATTATTACTTCAGCAAATTGAAACAATGATATATAATTATAATTTGTAATAATGAATTCTTTTTATGTAACTATTCTAATTTTATTTTTTACTTTTTCTTATAAATATTTAAAAATTTCAACTATATAAACTTTTTAATTACTGAATTCATATTGATTTAAATTTTTATATAGAGATATAATACATTTGTTCTTTAGGTTATCAAATATTAGAAATAGAGCAACAAAACTACAAGATCGATTACAGTATTTACAAACTAATTTGAATTTAAAAGCTGTGAAAATGTATTCTGCTGCAAAGTATCCTGCTAATCATACATACAAGGAATATGAGATGGCTATAAAGCCTGAATATAATGGTACCAATAAAATACCAAAAATGTACAAATGTTCAGTACCCATAAAGAATGTTCCTGAAACGTACTTATCTTCTAATTGTAAAACAGAGGATGGTCAATATGTAGCAAATAATAATTTGCAAGAAAAGTTACAATATTATCATGTTCGATCTAAATTGAGTAAAGAAGTTTATTTAAATAGCAGTGAAGTTTCATTTCCACTTCATATGTCTTCAATCAATGCACTTTTATTTAATAGTATGGACAATCCTTATAAAGTATCTACAAAAGACAGTAATCATAAGACAAATGATACACAAGAAATTGAAGATGCACCTGATTCAATTATACAGCCATGGAAATCAGCAGAAACAGAGTCTTCTAGTTATCTCTATACACCGACTTTAGGCGAGGTAAAATATTTGAACATAAAATATATAAAGCGTTTTTTTAAAAGCTGCATAATAAAATATTTAAACAATATTATTATTTTTATTTTATGTGATAAATATGAAATATTTTGATTTGTAGGTACCGCAAATAAATGTACCGCCAATGCTTCCAGATTTACCTGGAATTGTGGACGATGAAAAATTTGTTTTAGACCTTAGTTTTCAAAGTCCAATTGCACCTTCTTCAGCAGTAACAACACCTACCATTCGACCTGACCTTCCAACTCCAACATCAACAACAAACGAAAAAGATTCAACAAAATTCGAATTAAATGTACCAAATCTACCTGGTTTCTCTGAGAACGATTCTACAAAAAGTTCTAGTCAAACTATTGCACCACCACCTCCGCCTCCTCCTCCACTGACGTCATCTAATACATTAACTTCAAATTCTGAGATTCAGCCTTCTGCAGCTTCAGCATCATTACCCTCAATGCCACCTCCGCCACCACCGCCTCCTCCTCCACCTCCACCACCACCGCCACCACCACCACCTTCATCAGAAACTAATGTATCAGACACTCAAAATGACTCTAAAAAGCATAAAACTATTGAAGAAAAAAATAAAATAGTAAATATGGATGATCGTTCAAATTTAATGGCAGCGATTCGGAATGCGGGTGGTATAGGGAGAGCAAAATTGAGACATACAGTGCCGTCAGACGAAAAAGGAAATCGTTGGTCTTCTGCATCAGTTGGAGGAGATTTAATGGCTGATCTACATGCTAAATTGGCCCTTAGGAGGAAAGGAATTGCAGGATCAACGGGCAGTGCCTTGGAAAGGATGTCTAGCTTAATTCCACCTCCTCCTAAACCAAATGAAACAACTACATCAGATAGAAATTCAGCTACTAGCGAATATGATTCTCAACCGGATACTGATGACTGGGATGAATAAAGTTCAATATAATATTATCAGTATGTAACAATTTTTGTTTCTGATTCAAGAAGGAAAAATGAGCTTGAGCGGTAATGATATTTCTAAATGTTTTAAATAACTTTTGCTGTTATCTGTTTAATACTTTTTGAGCTTCAGTTTTATATATATTACTAAGATATATACATACTCTTAATTGTCTGATTCTAATAACATACTTTTAAGTATTCAAAAAATTAATTAAGGGAAAAGATTTCCCTTAGAATAATTAATGACAAGTTATTAGAATCCATTCTTTTTATTCAATTCCATTGCAGATTCATTTAAATATCAGTTTACATTGTCTTGTCTATTGTAATTTTGCTTTTATACAGATTACAATTTTGACAGTTACAAATTGATTAGATAGTGCAATTAGTATAATAGCAGGCGCAAGGTAACACCACTATTTTAAAGAAAATAAATACTCAAATG
Source organism: Megachile leachella (assembly GCA_963576845.1). Lineage (NCBI taxonomy): Eukaryota > Metazoa > Arthropoda > Insecta > Hymenoptera > Megachilidae > Megachile > Megachile leachella. The sequence continues at coordinate 5,743,010 of OY756254.1, read as the reverse complement.
AAATGTAATACTATTTTTTTATACATACATAGGTAAAAGTATAACAGAAATTGATTCCTTGTTCTTTTTTGGTAAAGTACATGTAGTATAAGTAGATTTGCTTTACAGAGAAAAATCTGTTTTGTTTTTTGATTATATTTATACAAAGATTTAAAATAAATAAATATTAATTCTAATGAAAAAATTAAAAGGAATTTATGATTTCAATCCAATTCTATCAGTTAGCAAGCACTAAAACACTACTCTAAAAATTTCTAATATTAGTGGCATCTGTATAAAAAAAAAAAAATAAAAATAGAAAAACTGTTCATATATCTAATTAACTCAAATATAAAAAGATTATCAAATATATAAAAAAAGAGGTTTTTTTCCTGTGGTATTTTTTTTTATTTGAAAAACAACTAAAACAAACTTATCGTATTCTGGCGAGAAATTGTCCTGATTTGTCATCAAGTTTTGAAAGTGTCTTTGTAATAGCAGCGTGTTTGTGCACTTATCTGTTTTTATTTAACACTTGACCCTAGATTACTGGACCAGACATCTATACGTTTATAAATCTGAGTTTAAGCCGTGGAATTTATAGTTTTTGTTTGATCATTGATACTTTTTGTTAATTACATCAATATTTAGTAATTGAAGTGCATCATTTTCATTGTGGGTTTGCAGTTATTTAAAATAAGTGGAATATTCTATTATCATTAAAAAATGTATCTGTTTGGTTTTTAAGAGCTTGACACTAGGGAATAAATTTGGAAAACACAAGGCAGCAATCATTTTAAAGAACATGAGAGAAATAAATAAATTTATGATTAGTAGTGACAGAGGGAAAATATGAAATACTATTTGTAATTATAACTGAATTATGTTTAATTAATGAAATAAGTTAATACATTTGGTCAGCTTATTTTATAACGTTTTGTGCCAACTTTCGTTTGTTTTATTTGTTGCAATTATTCGTATATTATAATATTTGGTGACAAATATAATTTTAGTTGTGAAATGTAAATTGTGATGCGAATAGTTATGAAGTGGTTTTTTAGAAAATACTAAGTTGTGAAAATTAATTGATTGGTAAGTTACAGGAATGTCAAAGTCATATGATAACAATTCAAGAAATTACAGTTTTTCTAGTGATTATAATATTAGAAAATTTTTTACAGCTTAAAATTGTAATAGTGGTTAAAAGTAGTGAAAGTAGTAAACTTTAGATTGAAAAAATATTTTTCAAACTACTTGCAAAACAATTTGAAACTTAGTTTCAAAATAATTGAATAAACAATATGCGTTTAAATGTCATCCTGTTATTGCATGAAAATTGTCTACTTAAAACTCCAAACATTTAATCAGAATCCAAATCAAAACATGGGTGCTGACTTTTGTTGCAGCATGATCAAAGTACAAATTAATAATGAGTTATTTCGTGATAGTTAATGAGTTTGTATGTCTTTTGGATTTTAATAAGGTATGTTGATTTATACGTATATCATAAATTACCTATGTTGGAAAGTCTAACAATATGAAAGATCACTGCATAAATTGGAACTTGTGATAGTAATGACATAATATTAATATTTTTTTTTATCTGTATTGGCTAAATCAGAAGTTAACGGTGCACGCTTTTTGCACGTGATGTAGTACCGCATAATGGAAAGGAAATAATCTAAGCAAATAAAAACAATGATTTTTTATCATGAATTAAATTCTTTATAATTTAAATAAATTTTTTAATTGATTAGCTGTTACTCTCTAAATTAATCTATATAGTAAAAAAGATACTTAGACATACAACTTTTAAAATGTTATTTAATTTTTTGTCTGTAGTACGTATGGAAAAAAACCATAAAATATGATTTAAGTTTTAATCATATCAATTGTGAACTAAACAAAGGAATAAACAAATTATTTATTTACTATACTTTCAGACAAATAATGTAATGTATTATTATAATACATTATAAGACTACCTATAATACGCTTTCTTAAAATGTATTGTAATAAATTAAAATAATTAAAAATTTGTAAGAAATAAATTGGAAAAGTGAAAATGTACATTCTATTAAAATTATATTTAAAACATGTTTTATACAATTTAATTTATCTGTAATCAACTTTTCCGCAAATAGAGTTTCTGGAACTTTAAGATAAATCATGGGGGGCACCATAGAAGTGGCTACTTCTACGAATTTACCCCAATTTCAAGTCAACAACTCAGACCATCTGGAGTTACCGATTGATATGCGTTTTAACGAGGGCCACATTGTTAGTATTTTCATTTATAGCGTGTTAATGATAATATCTGCTGTGGGAAACACAACGGTATTAGTGTTAATTATACGTCGTAGACGTACATCTAAATCAAGAATACACAACATGTTAATGCATCTTGCAATTGCTGACCTACTTGTGAGTAAAATATATTTTTCCCTTTATTAAGTCTGCAATAGCAAAATAATTAACTTTTATATTTTAACATACTAATTTATTGGAGAAACTGAAAACAAAGAAATACTTCCCAGGTTACTTTTTTAATGATGCCACTTGAAATTGGTTGGGCAATTACAGTTTCCTGGAAAGCAGGAGATGCAATGTGCCGAATAATGGCTTTTTTTAGAGTGTTTGGTCTATATTTATCATCCTTTATTCTGGTATGCATAAGTATCGACAGGTCAGAATAATTTTCTTTATTTTATTGTTGGTGATTGTTTTAAACAAGATTTAATTCAATACTAAAAAATGATGAATAAAATTCAAGTAAATTTATTTTTCATTTCCCAATTTTGTTTTCTAGCTATAATCGTTTATGTACACCATCCATTCATAGTTACCTAAAATAATTAATAAAAAACAACCATAACTTAGTAATAAATCTCAATAAATCATATGTTTATATGAATCTTTCTCAATTTCCAGTATTGAACTTAAATCTTATGTTTGAATAGGTCTACTAGTATTAAAACATTTTAAACTATGCACCATAATGTTCCTGCTAATTAAATGGCATCATATCTAGCAAATTTAATTATTTTATTCTAGATATTATGCTGTGATACATCCTCTTCAATTATGGGATATTGACAAAAGAGGAAAACTTATGTTGTGTCTTGCATGGGGAGGATCCATTGTATGTTCTATGCCTCAGGTACAAATATTTTAAACAACTTTTATAATGTTATTTTTATTATAAATATTTCAACTATTTGAACTACTTTTAACTAATATTTTAAAATGCACTTGTATCAAAACGCAAATAAGTCATCAAAACCATAAAGTTATCCGAAACTTAAGTAAACCTAGTCTGGAACATATTTTTCTTATTAGTGTACGTTATTTTCAGATGATAGTATTTCATTTAGAAACCCATCCAAATATTACTTGGTACTCTCAGTGTGTCACATTTAATACTTTCCCAACATACACTCATGAAATAACGTATTCGTTATTTGGAATGATTATGATGTATTGGTTTCCTCTCATTGTGATAATATACACTTATACAAGTATTTTATTAGAAATATGTAGAAGATCAAAAAAGAGCGAAGGTGGTATGTCAAAATTATTTTGAATTTATACTGAAATTCTAACTCGCAATTTTATATGTAGTTTTATTTAACAATTTAATATACAAAATTAATTTAATTCAGATAAGATTCGTCGTTCTTCCATGGGCTTTCTCACTCGAGCAAAAGTACGAACTCTAAAGATGACAGTTATCATTGTCACGGTATTTTTTATTTGTTGGACACCATATTACGTAATGAGTCTTTGGTAAGCAATATAGTTATTTTAATATATCGAATGCTAATATATTACTACATTGAGGCATACATTCTAATACATTCCATTTCATCATGAGTAAAGGCGTTCTCATACTTATTTCGCAATAATTATTGACATAAGATAGTACATTCTTACTAATTTATGCACAGTTCTTAAGTAATGCAGAATTTTTTATATGTCGTATCCAAATTTACATTACAGGTATTGGATTGATCGTCATTCAGCGTACAAAGTCGACCAACGAATTCAAAAAGGTCTTTTTCTATTTGCATGTACTAATTCTTGTATGAATCCCATTGTTTATGGAGCATTTAATATACGAGATCGCAATAAGGTGATTATTCTTTGTTTCAATTTGCCTAACAAAACAATTCTAACAAATCCATAAATAAATACGACATATTGTTTTAGACATCTGTGAGGCCAGCAACCATAGAAACTCGAGTTACTCCATTGACTTTATCGCTTAAACTACTTGACTGATATTTTTTATGTATAAAAAATGTATACAATAAGTTAAATCTAGTCGTTGGCATCAAATGTAACTGTGATCGACGATCCAATTATTAACATTCTGGTCAGAACAGCATATATGCATTGTATTAGAAAAGTCTCTTTACAATGTGATTATCTGTTGATATGTGATTTAAAAACCTCCGTTAGTATATACATATCTACTTGTATCAATGACATAAGTATGTAAATATACACTGGAAGAAATCTTTTTAACACTTTATTTTGCTAAGAAAAAGTAGAATTGTAACTAAATTTATTAGAATGTATTATATTTAAAACTACATTAAATTATTAAATATTAATAAAAACCATTTATCTATTACTATAAGAACCCAATAATCTATTGAATCTATTGAATAAAAGAAATCTATTGAATTTCAAAACTGTTACATTAGAATAATAATGAAATTATTTTCTTATGATAGAAAGCATCACTTAAATGAGAAAGAACATAGGTTCGTAATATAAATATGAAAAGGTGAAACTTCGTAACATAATAAAATATATAAAACTCACAAGACAGTTAAAAAATATTAAGTTATTACAAATTATTATATTTTCTTCAATTTATTAATACATTATTTTTATAAAAAAACATTTATTGCTTTTTTATATATTATACTAAGTAAATTTTCGCCTGAAAGTATATTTCAAAAAATTAAGAAGATTACAAATCTACATCAGTAGCATGCTCTTTTTAAGAAAAATCAGTCGAAGATAGAAGCGTACATTCTTACGTTTTGTGAATAATGTAAGTTAAATGCATTCTAAAATGAATGAAACATGTACATTCCAAATAACTGTCTTATGGAATAAGAATCTCCTTCTCTTATTTTGAGCGTATGTAAGGCATATTGGTTTAAGAAAAAATGAATCTATAAGCTTTAAAAAGAGTAAAATTGACGGATAGCTTTATTAATCACAAGAAAAAATTGTGTAAAAGAATCTCAAATATAATTTCACTAGTTACTGAATTATTGCACTCAATTAACACAGATTTTCTCAGAATTATATAAAAAGGACTTGTTAAATACAGTAAAAATTGTAATTGTGTATAAATACAAGTGAGTTTAAACAACATCAATGTAAAAATCAAATATACAGTGGTAAATTTTGTGCCAATGCTGTTAAAATTATACAGCATGTCTTGTAATTAATATCTCGTAATTAATGAATTTAGTAAGAATTGTACTAAAATTTCTGTATCTTTGTAAGTGTTTTAAACGTTTACGATAAGAAAAAGTAAGAAATTATATATCTTAACCATAGTTTGTTGTATAAAGGAAAATTGTTAATGCATAACTAGTTTTGCCAAGTCTTTAATTAGGCCTTAATCGCCTTAAATGCAAAGAGCACCGGTACTTACGCTTCTTCACCACTCTGGACGAATTTGATGGAAAGACCACTGCTGATACGCATTATTAATATCGCATGGCATTAATGACAACTGCTGTGTCTGAGGATGAAGTGCCATACACTTCTTGTGCACTCTGTGCAAAAGCGTTTTTGTTTTCTAAAGAAGAAACAAAATTTAAAAGAAAAAAGAAAAAAATAGTAAAAAGATGTGTTTGTTACATAATAAAAACATATTTGTTACATATTTACTAAAACTTACTTCATCGTACTGCCACGGGCCATCCACAGTCCCTAATCGGCAAAATACAAATTTCACTCCTTGGCTATCAGCCGATATACATCGTTCTCCAACACCTAATTGACCTTTTGCGTTTAATCTAATTAGCTAAAAGATATTACATGGAAATTAGGAATAAATAAGTAAATTATTTTGTATATAGTAATTGTAAAACTTACCTGATTATTACCAAATCCATGACAATGTGATGTTGCCATTAAACTAGGAGGAGAATGACTCATTGTATCTAAACATGTTCCCGTTGCCACGTTGCGTAACTATAATTTACAAAAAAAGAAATAGTTTTAAATACAGAAATAAAGAAAGTATTGTTAATACATAATATATAGCATATTCACAACATGGATATTATAACTATTACCTCTCCCCAATGGATGTTAGGTGGTAATTCAGGAAATTTATCAAATACATCATAAGCCACATTTTCCATGTACCACTGAAAACTTTTACACCTTTTGCGCTTCTTAAAAGCCAGTTGTTCTGATATATCACCATGATCAAGTAACTGTGCTAATGGTTCTCTTGTATAAAAGAATTCCTTATATTTATCATCAAACCAGGTCTCAATAACTCTTTTATAGTTCTGTAACCAAGTAAATAATTTTCATAATTTTTAGTAAATAAATATTAAATTATTTAACTAAATCTATTAAAACTTAATTTTTTTAAATTACTTTTTTCTGATACTATATTATCAGGTATAAGAACAATTTTTAGTTTATCCTATCTCGATTGCGAATTTGTTTGGTATATCATAATTATTTAAAAGCGAAGGTCTTACTTACTATGGTTATTAATGGACCTTTTTTCTTCTGTGCTAATTTACCAAAATTATAAGGCATAAATCCTCTATATACATGACCAACATGCGAACATGGTACCCAAAGAATACTTCCTCCACATTGCCATATTTTAAATGACAATTCAAAATTTTCTCCACCCCATACAAGCAAACCTTCATCATATCCACCCAATGATAAAAAGTATTCACGATTTATTGCAAATAAACCACCAGCATGAGTAGGAGACCTAAATGCAATTTTGCCTAATATATAATTGTCAAATGATTTTGATATAATTGTCTAAAAATTACTTGTATGGCATGCTGTTGTAAGGTCGCGTTTTTTGTTCCCGTGCAGGAAGCTCATTTTCCTTATATAACATTCCCCATTCAAAAATACCTCTATATAAGTGTCCTTCTTGATATACAGGTCGATATTCGAAAGTTTTGTGATCAATTCCATCTATGATGGGAACTGTCATTACAGTTCTGTAAATATTTAAAATGGAAAAAATAAAATTCTTTTTCTTGTAATATATATCATTCATGATAATACATTGAACTGAATTAACAAAACATTACCTATCAACAGCGATTGGAGCTAATAAAGGTGGTAACCAATTAACATTGACTTCACAATGTGCATCCAAAAATACTATAACTTCTCCCTTAGCTTCACGTGCACCACGTGATCTAGTCCTTATTAAACCTTCTCTTTCATAATTCCTAATCAATTTAACTTTTCCTTCCCATTGCTCAATATAGGATTCTAATTCTCCTTTTAAATTATCTGCGTACAAATATTTTAATAATTTTTAGATATTTACAAGTTTTTTTATAACAGTTTGTTTTTTTCACATTATATAAGTATCTAACATATAAATATATGTATTTATATAGTACATTTACCTTTATCAGAATAATCGTCTACTAGCAAAATTTCCTCTAAAAATTGTGGAGGAGTACGATTTATTACACTATGAACAGTTCTCATTAATACTGACCAACCTTCATTGTGGAATACTATGATTACACTAGTTCGAGGAAGAACCTCTGGATAATTCCAGTGTTTGCATCTATAAATTATATAAATAAATTTTGCATGAATTTAATATGTATGACATATCAGTAATATTGTTCAAGATATGTATTTTATATACAGTGTGAACTGCGTAAACAGTTACATGATTTTTTCCTGAGAACTAATAGACTTTTTGCTTAATTATACTTCTTTTAGTAGAGCAATATACATATTTTTACATTTTTAAATAATTAATGAAAAATAAAATAAACATTTGTTCAGAGTATCTCTTTTATCTAATAGAGAAAAATATGTTTAATGCATAGTGTAGAAACAATGTAAAAATGAAAAACGAAATTAGAATTCAAAACTAAAATAATATTGCTAAGATTTCAAAAGAAGAGAATTGCAGTATTGTTAACTTACTCAGTCATTCTTGTGTCAGGAACTGATCTGTCTAATGAAATTTCATCAGAGCATACCATGTTCATACCATACTCAGACTCTGATTGCTGAACATCATTTTGTTGATCATCCCTAAGAATATGAGGTTTACCACCTTCTCCCGGTCCTGTTCTAATTGGTACATTCTGTAGTTCAAAATTACCAAGATCTTTTACTAATACTGGAACCTGCAAAAAGGCGTTAAAGACCATAAACATTTATTACAATATAAATAAAATTTTTTATTTTTAATTTGATCATGATTGCTATACTTTTGTATTTATACTTGTATTCATATTTGTTTCTTTTCTCTTACTTTTTATTTTAGATACATAAATTCAGATTAAATCAGATTAATTGTTATTAAACATATCATATAAAAATTGTTTCACAGAAATAAGTAACATATATATAATATTTTATTAAGCAAATTTATTTATTTTATTGTTTCATTTACCTGTTTACTTTTTAGACTTTCTGCCCAATACTCTTTTAAGTTACTGATAGGCTTTTCAGTAAAAAAATTTATAATAAGATATAATGAAAAAAGAACAAGTATACATCTGAGAATAATATTAAAAAGACGGTTTCTCTTTAGCTGCACAATTCTCATTTTGTTTGAGGTAACTATATCTGTAATTAACAATTCATTAATATACATTCATTATTTATTTATTTAAGGTTTATTTAGTACATTGAGGACATTACACTTTAAGGTAATAAACAAAACTCTTTGAAAGAAAACATTCATACATTTATATTGACAATAACTAAGTGGAATAGAGAAATTACATTTGCATTAATAAAATAAGTTATATTAATTTAGTATTCTCCATATTTAGAATGTAGAATTGACTAACACGATTTGATAACATAAAAAAACCATAAAACAACACTTGCTTTCTAACAATTTAAGGTTTAAAATTTAATAAAAATAACCATAGAGATGTTTTGTTGCAAATGTTTTTAATATGAACTGATTGGTTGTCAGAAACTCAATTTATGAATTACTGTGTACAATATTCAATAAGATGACTATCTAAGAAGCAATAGTTTTATATCTGCAAAATTAATAACTGCTTTCAACTGACACATTTGTAAAACTTTATGTTTTAAGTTAATAGAATAAATGTTACTTTATAATACTTTTATGTCATGAAATTATATCAGACTATTACTATTATAAAAATAATAATTATTTGCTGTAACTTTCAACCAGATTATTTTTATTGTAAACATTAATGAATGATTTATATAGCCATTTTCAGCACATTTTATGTTTCAAATTTACAAGGAATAAATATTATTTTACAGTCGCTATGTAATATCAAATCTTGTCAAATTATAAATCTCTTGAATACCAAAAAATATTAAATTATTATTATTTTATCCTCTACTATACCTGAAAATGTAATATAAATATGTATTCAAATATTTCCAATATTTATAAAAATATATTAAATAATATTAACAATGATACAACAAATTACGACAACTTTTATACTTTCATAATTCTTTAAATATTTAAAATATTAATTAAAATATTGTAATCAAAACAGTAAAATGTTAACTACACCAAGCAAATATATTAAAATATAATTTACCTTAAATAAAAACGCATAAAACTCGTAAAAGAAAATAAATTTGACTACATTAATTGTTCAAATGTATTAGAAGAATATTAAAAATTATATTATAATAAACTCAATCATTATTTAAAAAATCTGAAGCTATGTTGCTTCGCGCAATAGCCAACGTGTCTTGCGTGCTTTTGTAGTTATATTATATGATTATGTGTACAATATATACTTCTGTAAATACATGAACGAACATGGCAGGCTTATCTAGGAAAATAGCGACGTAGCAAAAAATATCCCCATTATTTGATACTTCTGGTTGGTAAGATTTCAAATGTAGTTACAAAGTAGACTTTATTGAATACAGTCAGAGCAATAACTTACCGTACTTGCTTTAAATTTCGGCGAACTTCACACCGTTGAATCTAGTAATTTTCTTGACGCTTAAATTTCGCAGATAAGACAAACGTTTGAAGATAGTTGCATTTGTATTTGAAACACTGTTGCCATTTTATCCCGTTGCCTATTTCAGGGTCCGAACTTACCTAGATGGCTCTTTACTTTACGACCCGTTCAGTAAAAGAACATACTCGTTTCGCGTAACGCGGCTAACTTTAGTAAGTTCGCTTTCATCTAGATTTGTTTCACTGTAATGCACTTATGACTCGGATAGTCATATACTTGGTGGGTAAAAATTTATGAATAGTAGTGCATAGTTCTACTTTGTAACAAAGTAGAAATGTAAATTTCTATTCTAAACACAATCAGATATAGAATAGATGAGTTAAAGCATGGTATTCTTTTAGAAGCCAATAGCATTCTGATCGACCGCTCGGATAGAGCATATAATACATTTGTGGGAATTGATGATTAGAAAATAAAAGATTACTCTATATATGTTTCGTATCATGAATATTGCAAACGCGCATGCGGGTTGCTCTTGGTGATAAGTGTGTTCATCCAATCAGAGTCGATATATGGAGACGAACGAAAATTGGTGGCAGTGATGGGCAGTCGTGAGATTTTATCTCACGCGAGAGCTTTCTGCGCATGCGTCAGCTGACGTCACAGCCTGCTATTAGTGCCGTATCTAGCCGGTACATGCAGTGGTGACTGATAAGAGGCACCTTAATGATTTTACATAATTTTTCAAAAATTCTTATAATTGCACTGTAAACTATGAATGTATAAGTTGGGTTAGATTACATTAGGCTGGGTTAGGTTAGTTATATATATGACTGTATAAAACTATACAACTATATATGTATGTATAGAGTGAATTATACAAAATTGCTCTGAATGTTCATCTTCATTTTCGTTTCCTCGATACATTTAGTTCCGTTAATAAATGTATACTTAGTAAATTTTGTAACTACTTACCGGCTGACGCATTATCGGTGGTAACTACGTTACCGATGTCGCGCGATTTGCTTGTTCACGACCAGTGTCAACCGTCACGCTTGCACCCGTCGCTCTCGCATCCGAGCTCGCGCTATTCTCGCCCTCTGATTGGTCAGTGTTTTTCATTAATAATTCAAAAACTAAGCTTAAACCAGCATTTTGGTAAAGGAAAAAGTTGTTCCGAATCACACCAGCTACCACCCCTCAAGAGGATTTCCACCTTAAAGCGAACACCCTGTATGACCAGATCTAAGTAGTATAAGCGCTTTATGGTCAGACCATTCAAGTAGTATAACCGTATGATATGGTCAGACCTAAGTAGTATAGCCGTATGATATGGTCAGACCTAAGTAGTATTACCGTATGATATGGTCAGACCTAAGTAGTATAACCCTATGATATGGTCAGACCTAAGTAGTATAGCCGTATGATATGGTCAGACCTAAGTAGTATAACTCTATGATATGGTCAGACCTAAGTAGTATAACCGTATGATATGGTCAGACAATTTAAGTAGTATAACCCTATGATATGGTCAGACCTAAGTAGTATAACCCTATGATATGGTCAGACCTAAGTAGTATAACCGTATGATATGGTCAGACAATTTAAGTAGTATAACCCTATGATATGGTCAGACCTAAGTAGTATAACCCTATGATATGGTCAGACCTAAGTAGTATAACCCTATGATATGGTCAGACCTAAGTAGTATAACCGTTGATATGGTCAGACAATTTAAGTAGTATAACCCTATGATATGGTCAGACCTAAGTAGTATAACCCTATGATATGGTCAGACCTAAGTAGTATAACCGTATGATATGGTCAGACCTAAGTAGTATAACCGTATGATATGGTCAGACAATTTAAGTAGTATAACCCTATGATATGGTCAGACCTAAGTAGTATAACCCTATGATATGGTCAGACCTAAGTAGTATAACCGTTGATATGGTCAGACAATTTAAGTAGTATAACCCTATGATATGGTCAGACCTAAGTAGTATAACCCTATGATATGGTCAGACCTAAGTAGTATAACCCTATGATATGGTCAGACCTAAGTAGTATAACCCTATGATATGGTCAGACCTAAGTAGTATAACCCTATGATATGGTCAGACGGTCTGACCATATCATACGGTTATACTACTTAGGTCTGACCATATCATACGGTTATACTACTTAGGTCTGACCATATCATAGGGTTATACTACTTAAATTGTCTGACCATATCAACGGTTATACTACTTAGGTCTGACCATATCATAGGGTTATACTACTTAGGTCTGACCATATCATAGGGTTATACTACTTAGGTCTGACCATATCATAGGGTTATACTACTTAAATTGTCTGACCATATCATACGGTTATACTACTTAGGTCTGACCATATCATACGGTTATACTACTTAGGTCTGACCATATCATACGGTTATACTACTTAGGTCTGACCATATAATACGCTTATACTACTTGAATGGTCTGACCATATAATATGGTTATACTACTTGAATGGTCTGACCATATAATACGCTTGTACTACTTAGGTCTTACGTGCGAAAATTATAATATCAGAGATACAATAAGAAAGAAATGGATTTTATTTTGTTAACATGCAAAGATCTGATAAAAGTCGAGCGGTATCTTTTTCCTTTGCTCTTGCAACAAATATTAATATAATATAATTAATTAATTAATTAATATAATAACAAATATAAATAAAATAATAATCATAAATAAATTAAATTATTAAATAATTTAATAGTCATAAATAAATAATATTACTTTTATTATATATAATCTGTTATATTACTTAACCATTTTATTCTCTTTCCTGCAATTTTCTTCAGATTTATTTTTTTTCCTCATTAGGGCCTAATGATACCTTATATTTGATCAAACTGTATACGCTACTGAGAACTTCTGCGAATAGCTTACTGCGCATGCGCTGAGACTGCCCACCACTGATTGGTGGATTGACGAGTACGTTCTCTCAATGAACATCATTATAGTAATTCTAATTATTTTAGATGGCGCTGGAAAGCAAAAATTATTTTTTATAGTAATGCACTAACTCTAATATACTTGCATGTAGATACATACATTATATGTATATGCTACTTGTGTTTTGCTAGATGTGGATTTTGTTTATACAGTTTAACCGTTTACATTTAGACTTTTCAATTTCTTTATATTTTACTACAAAGTGATCTAAGAAAGTTATACGATGTATTGCGTACATAACCAAATACCGATAATGTATTAAATATTTCGTATTAAATTAAACAGTATATTTAACATTGAAAGTAAATTGAAAATTGTATGGTTAAATTGTTTTTATCGCTATGCGTTATAATATAGCAAAATGTATTTCATTATATATACCAATATTTACTTACTAAAGTGAATAAATATCAGCAAATATGTACATAAAACAAAGTATCATCAAGATATTAAAAGATTAAATTGAATATTACAAACCATTTATAATATCAGAATTATTGAAAATACCAACACTTTTGTACTATGCATTAAATATATAATATGTAATACATTGGTAGTTATACATTCTTAAGTAGAAGCATTTGTATATATTAAATGTTTTTCTACTCAAATTTTTGCATATATCATGAAAATGTATTCTAGAATTTCGCTTCTAGACCCAGATTAATTTTATTATAACATTCCATTGCATACAAAAGAAGTATGTAATAACGTGAATATTAATGAAACAATAAATATATTGCTACAGTAATATTAAAATCAAAGGAATATAGAGTTTAAAAGAGAATGTTTATTTAAAATTTAAGATATACATAAACAGAACATTAATTTTAAATTTTAAATATTTTTAATCAAGTGTTCAGAATATATGTTAATATTTTTACAAACCTTCTATTAATTTAACCTTAGAAGAGGAAGATTAAAGAATTAACAAATTTCAATTTGTCTACATGCATTTATTTTATAAAAGAAGATGTTAAGGTCATTTTTTAAATATTGCTTTAATAATTAATGTGTAAACATAAAAATGGCTTCTTCTGAAATTGATGATTTACTGTCTGGACCATTGGTAACTTGGGTAAGTTTTTCGAAATTCTAAATTACAATTCTTAGATTTTCATTTTAAGATAGCTTCTAGTCATTTTTTGTACATATACATGAGATGAAATTATTTTGTCTACTACTAAAGATATATTTCAAATTCTTTTCATAATAGTTCACCAGTTGCCTTGAGGATCCTAATTTGTTAACAAGTTATGATGATTTGGTAGATGGCATATTATTGCATAATGTGTTTTTACAAATGTAAGTACTTGAATGCATATACAATTTTTGTTAACACATATAAAGTATATAATATTCAGCCATATTGCAAATTGTACTTATATAGAGATCCAGAGCCTCTATGCGATGAAATAATACCTCCAGAAGGAAATGCATTAATCCGCACAAAGAATTTAAGAGCTGTGGTAGATAACATGAAACAGTTTTACGAAGAAGAATTAGGTCATTTAGTTCTAAGGTTACCAGATACTATGAATTTAGGCAAAGAACCAGAACATTATGTTGCAGAAATGAAATTATTATTACTATTACTCCTTGGTTGTGCTGTACAGTGTCCTAATAAAGAAAAATTTATTACAAATATTAAAATATTGAATGTAGACACACAGCTTGCAATAGTGGAATGTATTAAACAAGTATGTTTTCTAATCCATTTAGTTCATATTGTTTAACAATTAGTTGTAGTAAGTCATAACTAAATGTATCCTGTCAACAGGTCACAGATAATCAGGATATAGTTATTACTCAAGATGCAATGGAAAATGTAAATATGGGTTGCTTATTTGTGCAAATAAAGAGATTGACTCAAGAATTGGATTTATATCGTCAGGTATGTTTTATGCAATTAATACAATTATTAAAATAAGCATTATGTAAAATCATATAAAATATTTTTGGAAAAATAGAAATGGAGAAATACTGTTATAAATGAAAATGTTGAAAGAAATGATTCATCCATTAGTGGAGAAGCTGAAGAAATAAATAAGGCACAACAATCTAATCTTATTATTAAATCAGAGCATGAAGAGAATCATCATTATGCTGTTGAATTGGCTGATTGGAAATCAAGAGTTAGAAAACAACGTCAGGAATTGTACGTATCATAATTAATAATGTAATAATTCTTGTGTTAGTTTATCTTTCTATTTTGTAAATTGTTGTTTATAGAGAAGAAAAAACTGAAGCTTTGTTAGAATGTAAAGAAGAACTTGAATATCATAAAATGTTAGTAACTAAATTAAAACAAGAGGTAAGATATATTTCATAAAATTTGATATTTGAAATAAATAAGAATCAGTGTAAATATAAATTTTTATGAAATATCTAGTTCAATTTGAATATTTAATTTGCTTTAGAATCAAGATTTGATGCATGAAGCACGCACAGCAAAATCTTATAGAGATGAATTAGATGCAGTAATTGAAAGAGCTGATCGCGCTGATCGATTAGAGTTAGAAGTAGTAAGATATCGGGAAAAACTTACGGACATAGAATTTTATAAAACTCGTATAGAAGAATTACGTGAAGATAACAGGTACTTTGCATAATAGATGTACTTTTTCTTATAAAGTATAATTCAATTATGTTTTCTTTATGTAAAACATAATTGTTTTTGCTCTAGAGTTTTAATGGAGACCAGAGAAATGCTTGAAGATCAATTGAATTCATCCCGAAGAAGAGCAGACAAAGTGTTAGAGCTTGAATCTGAAATTATTAAATACAAACAGTTATTGAACGACATGGCGTTGGTACGTATATACAAATTGGAATTGATATTTCTTGATCACGTTTTATTTTCTTTCTATAATTTTTTCAGGAACGCGCAGCTGATAAAGAGAAATACCAAGAATTAGTTGAAGAAAATACACAGTTGCAGAAATTAACAAAAGCTGCTGCGAACGAAGCCGCCTTAGCCGATTCTATAAGCGATTCTGAAGAACCTGGTAATAAATCATTATTTTTAATACAAAATAATTATATTTACTTGTTCAACATATATCAATTTAATGTATGTTTGAATTTTACTTAGCACACGCTGATAATAGATTATCTGAACAGTTGACAAATAATGCACAAACAAGAGCATTGAAATTAGAATTAGAAAACCGCCGACTAGTCACTTTAATAGATTCTTTAAAAGAAAATTCATTTCACGAGACTTCGTCTCGCGTGCTAGAATTAGAAAAGGAAAAGAAAAAGCTGTCGTTAAAAATTGAATCCTTAAATGATAATATTGAACGATTAACACAACAAAATTCAGATCTGGAACTAGTATGGAAGCAAGCTTTAGACGAGAATAAGAAACTACATAACTCGTTAAAAAATCAAAAAACGTCGTCTGAGAAACAACAACAAGAATTTCAAGTATATTATACAAATTTAATTAATGTTGATATTTTGTTTGAACAAGGAGTAGTTATTTTTTTATCTGTATATTAATTTTTAGGTTCAACATACGAAAATGGTAGAACTAGAAAAAAATTATGATACGGCAGTGAAAGAAAAACAACGAGTACAAACTCTGTTGGAAAGTGTACAAAGACGTGCAGATGATTTAGAACGTAATTTAGAAGTTGCAAATCAAAAAGTTGAAGAATTAAAAATTCTTGAAACTAATATACAAGAAATTAATTCCAAGTGTCATGATCTTGAATCAAAGCTTGTAGCGACTGAAAAGGAGAAAGACATAGCGCAACGCGATATACATCGTTATCGGGAAACAATTGAAGTATAAATTTTACAAAATACTTTTACTGAGATTGCTGTTTTTAAATGTAAAACATTTCTAACAATTTAAACAAATTTCAGGAAAAAGATGTTGCATTAGATAAAGCAGCAAATAGTATTGAAGTTTTAGAAAGGAAAATAAAACAACTTGAAGAGGAGCTTCACGATTCTGTTACGCAGATTTCAAGGTATAAAATATTTGCTTGTATTTATTATACACAATTTTATTATAAAATTACTTGTTTCGATAGGTTGCAAGAAATTGAACGGTCTAGTAAGGAACTTGATTCACGAGCCGCAATTGATAGAGAAACATTGGAAATTTTACAGTCTAATTTAGTAGCTGAAAAATTAAGTACTCAACAATTATACACAGTTCTAGAAAAACTTGGACTTAGTGATAATATGCTGTTATCACTTTCATTGGACGATATCCTTAAAAAGTAATATTATTTTTAACTTTTACTTAAATTTGTATATAAAGTTTGATTCTATGTGTCAATAATGATTAAAGATATGAAAAGATTAATCAATTAATGTATAATGTTCAATAATTTTAGAATTGCAGAAATTCCAGAGGTGGTTAATTATGTAAAAGAATCTAATGATTCTTGTTGCGACAAATCAGTACCTGAGTCTGTGAACTTCGAAAACAGTGAAACTACTAACATTCATAGCACCTTGGAAGCAACGGTAGAATCACTCAAGGTATTTTATAATTTAAAGAAGTAACAATACAGTGTATTAAAAATTGTTTCTAGTAAAGCACAGAACACAATATACTATAATTATTTTACTTTTAGAGAGAGCAAGAACATTTACAAATGAAATTAGTTACAGCACAAACAGCATCAGAAAATCTTTTATCTGAAAATGCAAAACTTCAAGTGCAAATAACAACATTACAATCTCAAACTAACTCCTTGACAGCACAACATACGGCATTGCAGCTTGCTAATTCGCAGCTTGTTGCTGAGAAAGAAGAGGTGCGCATTTATGATGTCGATTTTTTTGTGTGTGAATATTTTCAGAATTAAAATTTACAAGTACATTCACAAATGTTACAAGTATTTCATAACTAATTTAATTTTTAATAAATTAAAAATTTTAGTTACTAAAACAACGTAGTACACAACAGCAGGCACATATAAAACTTGTTCATGATCAAGTCACTTTACAATCTTTACATGAACAATTGAATAATGAGTATGAAAATTTATTCCATGAACATGATACTCTAAAATCGAATTTGCGAGATGTAAAAAATGAAATTAGAATGTTACGTGAATCCTATGAAGGATTAAAAGAAAAGAATAAATTATTGCAAACTGAAAAGGAATCATTGGTAAAAGACGCGAATAGTTTAAATAATTTACGAGGAGAACATTCGAAATTAAAGGTAGTATATATATGTATATATAAAATATATTATTATTATTTTGCTACAAGGCGAATTTATACTAACTCTAATTTTAATAACTTTAGGATGACTTCAGAAATTTATATACTGCTACAGAAAAGTTAAAAATGGAATATAGAAATTTGCAAGAAGATTATAGAAAAAATAAAATTGAGACGAATCGAGTAAGCCTTAAACTAACAGAGATGCAAGGTGAACTTAGTAGTAGAGACGAGAGATGTTCGAATTTAGAACTTCAAGTGAATAAACTAAATCAACGTTGCGAAGTATGAATATATTTTTATTTAATAATGTATTAGTATATATTTCAAATAACTCACACTATTTTTGTTGTAGGTATTATTACATATGAATTCCGGTTTAGATAATGATAGAAGATCACTAATGGATCACATTAGTTTACTATTTAGCCAGTATCATGAACTTTTGACTCATTCTTTGGAAGATAAAGAGCATTATCATATGGAAGAAAAAATGTATACGTTAGTATTCTTAAAATTTATCAG
Source organism: Megachile leachella (assembly GCA_963576845.1). NCBI lineage: Eukaryota > Metazoa > Arthropoda > Insecta > Hymenoptera > Megachilidae > Megachile > Megachile leachella. Next base: position 5,724,109 of record OY756254.1, on the reverse strand, counting down.
TAATAAGTTATTTTAATATTTCACGAATCAAAATAACATTTCTAGATGAGAATATGTCCAACTTTATTTCAAGTATATTTTTTTTCGTATTAATTAAAACATTATTTATTTGAATTAATATATTAATTCATCTAATATGTTAAATATATTAACCTAACATTAATAATAATTTTGATTACAGAGATACAGTGAATTATTTATACAGACAAAAAGAAAAATTAGAAGATAAGATCATGGAGCATTACAAAAAGTTGGAAAGTTGTACTGCAAAAAAGTAAATTATATATTGATTTATAAGCATGATTCAATATGTATATTCTTAAAATATGTGTTCTCGTACTAATTTTTTATTTTCTTTGTTATCTTCTAAAGGAAAGGATTTGGATCCAATTTGGTACGAAGAGTTCGGAAAGCTTCAGAATTTCTTAATAAGGTAAACACATCGATGTACATATAGATTGAATAAAATACATTTTATATATTTTATACTTAAATTTGTAAATTAGAATCGACGATCTTGGGCAGAAGATTCTAAACATTCAGAAGGAAAAATATATGAATCAGAGTCTGGAGGAAATGACTCGGATGCTAGTACAGAAGATCATCGATTAGCAGGTAAAGACTTGCCTAAAATATTTTTTGTTGTATTTATCAGCAAAAGGTGAAGTTCAATAACAATATATTTTATTTTTTGAAGGATCCGCTAGGGGTCTAGGGTCTGAGGCATTGTCTCTTGGTCATCCAGGAACTAGAAGGACAGTATATTATACTGATGATTCTCCACCCCCATCAGCTAATATACCAGTAGGAACTTTTTAGTTATATTATTCATTATTTATATATATTTTGTGTCTTTTTATATATTATGTAATTTTCTATTTTTGTTTGTATGTATACGTAACGAAACAGTGTAAATTGTTACAGGAACAAGGAGACGATAGACGTTCAATTCTTTTGGAACAAACACCACGTCCAGAAGTACAAGTAGAACCCCGACCAGTTTTGATATATAACAAAGTATCAGCAGTTATAAACGAATCAAAAAATCTTAATAATAGCGATATGAAAGATGTAGGGCAAGAAGAAATTGTGGAAACTCCGGTCGATAAAGATACAAAAGCAGGCAATCCGGTGTGGTACGAGTACGGTTGTGTATGATTTTATATTCATTGCATTTATTGTGTGCTTATCACAAAATTTGTGTTTTTTACCGTGTATTACAATAATGTAACTCTAATTTTTAATCATTTAATTTAACGAATGTTTTTTACAATTCGTACGATAATTGAATATTTCAAAAGACTTTATATGATAGTAATTGTAATTGAGCATTTACGAGTTCCTAGAAAACTTTTATGGCAGCAGCGAATATTGCCAATTTATTTTCAAATGCAGTATTTATTTTACACTCGATATTTTTAATATATCATTTATTAACGTGTTTTCATACAAATTTATACATTTGTTCCGATCTATTATATTTATAAATAGTTAAATAATTTATAAATAATTAACTGTACATCAGGATATATGTAATAATACGAAATACGCATTTTCTTTTGAAAATAGCGTAATGATGTGTGTACAGTGCTAAGTACGTGACATAAATATTCAACGAATATTGCCAATATTTAACTCGTTTGTTATGCTAAACCGTTAAACTAAATTATATTAAGACTTTTGCCGCTTTTATTAGAAGTATAAAATAACAATAATTATATAAAACCATGTGTTCTTTTTAATTATATGAAATTCCAATATATTTTTTTAAATATTGTAAATAATAATTGATAAATTTTCAGTAAATGAAAAAATTATACCATTAACTGAGTTATTTGTAATATTATTTTCTTAACAAAAACTTTTCATTATTATTATTTAATTTGGTATTTGTTGCAATTTTTGTTAGGTTCAATTCGTGTGAGTTATAAAGTAATTTAGAAATTATTGGAAATCAATTCTACGCTGTATTTTGACAATCTAAGATTCAGGGTCTCACGCGTTCTAGTACTAAGAGAATACACACCTCGTAGTTTTTTATTTTCCTACGGTCGGGAGCAGGAAGTCGTGAACGAAAAAAAATGACCACTGTCTGCTTAAACCCTTTCTGAACGATTTCTCAGCCTTTAGAAATTTGCATACGACGCATATCCGTAGAATTACATCGCTACTTTGGGGTCAGATGTTAACATTTTTTTTTCTGCTTACATTGTTATAAATACAATAGAGTATTCAACGTAGGGACGCATATTTAATTCGAACTTATAGATACAATCCGACAGTCCATATCTTTGTTTTCACTTAATAAGGAATTTGTTAAATTTAAGTAAAAATTATTCGATTATTAGATGCTTCACAAAATATACACGTACCAATCTTTTTTCACGATAAACTTTAACAACCTTATCCACCCCGTCTTTTCTAACTTACCCTTCGACGAGTATGTCGACGACGAGAATGAAACAAAAAATTTCGCTCACAGCAGCGATTGGCTAGCAAAACCTTCGTCTCCAGCCCGCTTTTTCCATTTACGAGAATAACAATCTTTCTCTCTATTTCTACTGGCGCAGAAAAGGTAGGCCAATGGAGTGGGAATGTCAGGGGGTAGTGGTAATAGTAGTGGGCGAATGAGTGCAAAAATAAGACTGACAGAAGCAAGGGTAGCAGACTAAAGTAGGAAAGAACTAGAATGCCACTGAGCGGTTAAAAAACTAGGAATCGTTTAACAAAATGGCGGGAAATAATAATAACAAAAGAATAAATTTTAAATATAAGTTATCTTTCAAACATTTAATTGTATATATTTACACATCAGTGTTATTTTTGTGTACTACATTTTGTATTTCATCGTTACCAAATATGTTTTATTACGTAATATTAATTGGATCTTTTATTCGGATTTATGATTATTTTATTACGCGACACTGCACTCTAACGAGGACCTCAGACAACCTATATGTGTATACATTACCACTTACTATATGTCAAAAATTTTCAAATTCCCAAATTCTCATATTTTAAAATATATAAATTTCTAATTCTCTAAATTCACAAGTTATTAAATTTACACTCAATATAGATACATTGTCAATAAACGTTGACAAAAAGGTTAATAAAAACATAAGTTAATTTTATTTAATATATTTGTTTATTTATGAAATTATTTTTACTTTGCTTGACTGTGTACTTTGATTAATAAACAAAATCGAAATGAGATTCGAAATTTGCAAATGAAAATTTTAATAGTAACCTATAAAAATGTTGACTGCTAGCGAGTAAATGGTTGGATAAAGGGGTGGTATGTTCCTAGGGGCTACATAAAATGAGGGAAGGAAAATGGCTTTTTAGGGGACGTCTTCTTTCTATCTTTGTTGCTACCACCCATTCTCTGAAATGGTGAAGTTCAAAAGGATAGTGGAGGGATAGTTTTTACACCGGCATGATGGACTAAGGAGGGGCATGCACCCGTATGTTCTACATACACAGTTACTTATAAAGAGAAAATGATTAATGTATTTCATAAACTTTTCAAACTGTTACTGAATTGTTAAATGAACATTTTAATAATGATATACACTAGTAGTTTTACCATTAAGGGATATAGTTCCAATGAAAGTTCTTGATTAGTAATTATTGTATTAGATTTGTTCATTTATGTAAAAATTAGTATTTTTTTGATCGTAATACAATCCATATGCGTATAGAGTAACATACATACATATATACAATTTAATTTCATTGTTACAGTCCCACCACTATAAATTCTTAACAGTAGATGGTGACAAGTTAAATTTTCTTTTACATTTTCCTATAGTTTAAATGCTTCTTATGAATGTGAATTCTTAAACTTATAACGTTGAAATTACTCAAACAAATCATTTAGATAAACGAGGTGTTAAATGTTGCGATAGTACATGATTTGTACAATTGTAAAGACAATAATCATAACTTACTATTTATTGTGATGTGTAGAATACAAGAACGCAGGATTTACGTACTGTGGTTAACGCGGTAATGCCTATCGTTACTCATCAGCTTAAAGAGTGGGGGAATTGCACAGGGAAGTGGGGATAACCGCACGTGAATGTTGAAATGGTGGGAGAAGCATTGCACGTTGCGTGTTCGAATGGAGGGGGCACTGTAACAGACACAGTGGAATCACTTGATGGTCGGCAATGTATACCGCGTTATCGTTCCAAGTGTCTCGCTGCTACTTTTCAAAGTGTTAGCACAATTTTTCTTACTTTCTCATTCAATAATCACATAATTTCAAATATATAAATATAAATACACATTCGTTCGAAATATTACTATCGTGAAAGGGACGATCGATGGTTCTAGACCACAATATAAAATAGATCTAAAAGTATTAAATAAAAAGTTACAATAACATTCAATACTTTTTTCTTAGATAAGATCGAAGTAAATTTACAAGGTTATTTGTATTATCATGATTTTGAGTGTCGTCTGTAACACGTGTTCACGAGAGCAAGAGTTTCTCGTCGTTAACAGTTCGCACATTTGAATCTTATTTTACACTAAAAATATTTCTTTTGTCGTGGTCATTGATCTTTACACTTTCGTTATTATTCGTGACTCGATTTATCATGACCATTGGTCGATAACGCTTAAGCATCACCATTTAATTATTACAAACGATTTGTAATCACTGCACGATCAGTGTTAACTACAGATCGAACGATTTGCATCCGTATCATCGAAAGAAATGTATGGAACCGATCGAACGTGTATCGTGTTATAAATGCATAAATCTTTCGATGCGTTGGAATGCGATAAACATTGTTGTTCGAGTGTTGTGAGTGGACAGTGGGAGGTAACACCTCGGTGTCGTCCTCCCTCGAGAAAAGAACGAAGAGTGGTACTACCTTTCGAAGATGGAGAGTCGTGTTCTCGGTGGATCCACAGCGGAAGAGACAGCAGTGGCGGTAACTACAACGTGCAACATCGGGACACCCTCTCCAGTACCAACGACACCAATAAACGCAGTTCCTGGTGTTGGTGGTGCTAGTGCTCTGACTTCGACCACTTGTACTATTCAGAATCCTGTGGTCGTTGTAGCAAGCCCACCGACTAAACACCAACAATCCGCTACTGTACTATCCACTGCACCCGCTATCCCTACTATCCCTACTGTCCCTACTGCGGTGTCCACTGTTACTGCTGTTACCGCTACTGTACCGAAGATACTTAGCAGAAATGTCAACGGCACGTGTAAGTCTATCATTTCTTTTTTTCTATAATCTATTATTAAAAACTGATTATATTTTATATGGACCAACGAACGATTGGTCATTTTATTAGGTGCTGCAAAAAGTTCGTGAAAAACTGAATTTGAATCGAATGTTTTGTAATGTTTTGGAAAAGTAATATTATACTGTTGGCGTTGTTAGAAAATTTTGTTCACTCAGCTGATGATTGTTCGCTATTTTTATGTGTTTTAATGACCCTCTGCAGTGATGGACAAGTGTTCATCGAAGAAATCACGGGCGCAGGTGTGCATGGCGCGTGCAATGATGAGGTATCGGAGAACCATGGCGGCTTCAAATTTAGAAATTTAGAAATTTAGTTTTGAAAATTTCGAAATTTTGAAGATTGAAAATGTGAAGATGTGAGAGTTTAGAAATTTGGGAAAATAGGAATTTAGAGTTTTGGAATTTGTACGTGTGAGATTATTAATTTTGTAGCAACTTGAGATTTGGAAATTAGAAGATTTAGAAATTCGGGAATTCGAAAATTCTCGAGCATGGAAATTTAAAAATTTGGAGATCTGTAAGTTTGAACGTCAGATGGTGTAGGGGAGTGGGAGTTAAGAAATTTGAAAATTTGAAAATTTGGAAGTGCAAAAATATTTGTATCGCTGATATAACACGATATATAAAATATCCCAATTATTAGAACAATGTTACAAAAATAATTCAAAAGAAAGTTATTCAATTCGAAACAATAGATATAATAAAAATGTTAAATAACTAAAAAATAGAAAGTTTGAATTTTAATTCGTTTTGTTTTCGAAATCGTTTTCTATTTTTTTGTGCTTAATTTCATTTTTATCGTCACTCAAAACATTTTTATTCAATTTTATTCATCAATTTGTTATTGATATTTCATTTCTCTACTACTTGATTTCTATATTAATTAAAAATATTGAATCGTTTCAATATTAATTTTAAAATGCAAATTCTTTACAGTTCTTCATATTTGCAGAAATAAAATAATATTTTGTTGCTCAAGAATGAAAATTTCCATTTTCTTTTTCTTAATTCTTCAAATGACAATAGTCAAACAAATAAAGTATATTATATTAAAAATTGTTACCTTCACTGTCAAGTTAATCTTCACTTTCAACATTTAATAAAACAAATCACAATTTTTCAAAAAACTCACAAGTTTACTGCCACTAAAACAAAAAAAGATGAATTAAAAATTAAGCAGATTTCAGTCTACTCGAATTTAGTTTTCAAAAACTGAAACTTTAAAGATTACTTGTATGTGTCTGTATAACGTGAAAATACATGTGTGCCAAGTGGATGAGCATTGTCTACTTGTGATAGGAAGAGGCATGAGTCAGGCAACGAGTAAAAAGCGTCGCGCCACGCAAAAAGGCACTTTTTCTTCCGCCATCAGTGAGCAACTATTGCGAGATCTGTTTTTGTCGGTTTCTTACGAGATGAACGGCCATCGGAGGTAACCGTATAAGCACGGAGTTGACCAGTGCAGACTAACGGTAAAAAAAGTACTGGTTCACGGTTTTGCTGCCGTTTCTGCGAAAGTTGAAATTGCGGGAGAGATCTCACGGAGACGCCAGTTGGTCCATGCTGCAAATGGCTACTACTCTTTTCCGCTTCTTTCTCCCTCCCCACCGTTCTTCCTCGATCTTTTCGTTTTCTTTCTTTCTTCGATTGCGCAAATCAAAGACTCTTACCCATTAGAAGTTGCTTAACACTTTATCGTCGGGCAATTTGTGTGCAATCATTGAAGATAGTGAACAGTTACAACTTATTCTTAAGAAGAATAATGCATTCGTTCTGCTTTCACCCTCTTTTTATTCGATTAAAAAATTGTGCTAAATACGGTGCAGTTTTTGCGAATAATTATAATAGACGCTTGCTACTTATCAAAGTATAGAAAAGTCTAGTTAATTCACTCAAAGAATTTAATAGCGTTAAGTTATATCGTTCTATTTACATTGAACCATAATAGTGCAGTTAAGATGTAACTTACAAGTCAGTATTTGACATTACTTCGAATACTAATTAAAAATAAAACTAATATATTGTAATATAATTGCAATAAATTGTATTCCGAATGAACCCATTCGACGATTATTTGAATAGCATGCAACTTTGATTCAAACGTTTTGGTTTTGTTTCAACTTTGGTTCAAACTAATTTAAAATAAAACGAATGTATTGTAATATAACTGCAACAAATTGTATTTCGAATGAACACATTCGACGATTATTTGAATAACATGCAACTTTGGTTCAAACGTTTAGCCATAAATTAAATTCCTCATATAATAACCCAAACTAATTACATTAAGTTCTCTAATTGCAATATTTCCAAGCACGATATAAGCGCCAATCAAATATTTCTGGATACATTAATGCAGCCTAAATGTAGTCTTTTGAAATGAAGAGTTGACTCATCTTCCTCAGACAATAACAATTCCAGGTCCCCCGTTCTTTCTTTTTTCCATGGATATGATGAAATGAATGGAATGTCACGTTTTCGAATATCATCCTGGCAAACGAATCAAGCGGTATGTTTGCTTAGAATTAGTATGCCAGAGGCGGCCTATTTGAAACACGAGGATAATTCGGAGCGTCATAAATTTGAGCCCGAACGCGTGTAAAAACGGCCACTTGCTCGCTCCGCCGCTATGCAACTTGACAAAAAATCTGGAACTTTTTTGCGGCAAGTTCGCTGGATTCCCGCGCTTACTTAGAACTTATTGAGCCAAGAATTTTTTCCCTGACGAACGTGTCCACAGCAGTAGTAGTAGCACCAGTCTTTTGTATTCTCTCAACTCTCATATATGTACAAATCGTTTTATGATTCTTCTTCGTAAAAGAAATGTTTGTTTTGGAACTCGAAAAATTACGCAAAATTACTTTTATGAAGAACAAAAATTTGGAGGAGATTGGCCATTTTGTTATTTGAACAACGATCACGTTCTGTTTATTCTTTACAGAGAAAAAATTACTGTTTTTTCATCACAGTGATTAGTAGGTTTCGATTTATGTTTCGCTTAACTTTTGAAACGTGTTACATCCACCATCACCGTGTATAGACTCAAAAACTTATGAGATTGTTTAGACAGGAAGGTTAGACACCAATTAGACAAGGAAGAATTAAAATAAAGATTATTAGAGGAAAGTGTGTTACACAAAGTTATTTGCAAAAAGTTAAAGCTATCATATCCAATTGTAATTAAATAAAAAGCCTATCCAATTGACACTTTAAAATTTTCGTATTACATTCGAAAACATTTCTAAATATATTTGCTGTACAATTGATTGGATTAAGTAAATATAATTTTCGTTAAAAGGAATACACGTCTTATGATAACAAAAAGAAAGGATATATTAGTTTCATTATGCATAAATATATGAATTAGTAACTGGTAGAGTATGGTAGTAACACTACTATAGTATTCGAATATTAATGAGCCATTGTTTCAAAAATAGTTTCTTTCTCTGCATTGATCAAAACTTCTATTGTTCTTATTAATTACAATATTTTTTGTAGCCTTAGCTTGAATATTGAATAGTTACAAAAAGTAGTTTATTTAAAAAATTTACATATTTACCTTAAAGTATACATTTTTCCTGTTCAAAAATATTTTTAACTTTCCATCCTCTCTAAATTAAGAAGAAAAATATTTTGAATGATATTAAGAGCAAATAAATTACAAAATAAGTCTTTTTCTTATAAGAAATGTATCAGAAAATAGTAAAACGATCTAGAAGAAGATAAAATCGTAAAATTTAATTTTATATTTTCTGGTGTGTGAAAATTGCGTTTCTAATTAGGGGCATACGTAGTAGTAATTTAACACGAACACGATGAAATATATTAAGAAGTAAATTAAATTTGTAAAAAGAAAAATTATCTGATGATGTTTTTAACGACGTGCTATGCGCGGCTTGTTGATATAATCTTCTGCTACCTAACCGTAACCCTTTCGATTTCAACGTGTCTTCACCAGAGATCTCAGCCCCCCGAATTCAGCTCGTCACTCAAATTAGCCGGTATTCGAGTGCATCCACCCACAGGTTGCACGATTTCTTGATCGTATTCAGATTACATTCAAGCATCCCTTTAACGTCGGAGGTATGCACAGAAAACTCGTTCAGAAGGCGAGCAGAGTACACAAACGAAATGAAAGAGCTCGTTAGAACAAGCAGCTGCGTGTATACGCCGCCAATATTTGCGTCTAGTCAGACATTCAACTTTCTATGAATGAATTTTTATTTTGTTGGCTAGGGACCGATTTCTTTAAAAAATCATAACCCATTATTAAGAAGACTTTTATTAAAATTTGATAGGGTAATTTCAAGCGAGGCTGAGTTTCATACATTCCAAATATATTTTAACATTTTGCCAGCCGTAGCAGTCAAAGCTGCATTATTTTAATTTTTATTTCTGTTTTCAATCGAGGAATTAAAAAAGTTATTTTTATTATGAAATCGATTACCCATTTACGACTTAAGCTTAATATTAATTAAATTTACGTTTCGATTACCAATTCTGCTATTAACCATTATAATATAATTTTTTTAGAATGTCCTTAATATGACATAACGAAGTATTTAATTAAAAAAATAAAAAGTTAGTAGTATAGTAAATTATTGTATATTACAAAAATTAAAGTTTGCTACATATGTATATAGAGACTAAGGTCGAGGTTGATTATACATATATCTAAGCAAAGTTATTTAGCATGTTGATTTTGAGAATGTATTTAAAGATTACCAAAATCGGTGAAGTGTGTAGCCTTTTATAAAGAATTACGACATTAAAAGTATTTTCGCCAATGTCTTTGAAATTAAAGCTGAACATCCATTATAGAGGAACATTCAGCGTATCATTCTTCACAACTTACTTCAAAGTCATCGAAATTAGTGACGTATCTTTTCTACATATAAAATTTCTTTCTTCATCATAATAATCAAAATGTTATCGATCAATTTTTGAATAATTTAAATGAAATTTGTATAACATACGAAAACGTACTACAATTTAAAAGAATGTCTAAATTAATTGTATCAGCGAGACAGACCTATTCAGAACCACATTATAAACCATCACGTAGGTCCAGTTCCATTCAAAAAGCAATCACTGAGGACGCAAAAACAGAACATTCGATCACCGTATCCGCAAACTCACCGAGCCAGGAAAAAGAAGTCGAAAAAAAGAAGAAACAAGTGTGGGTGTAGTGGTATCGAGTTCTCGATAACATCCGTTTCCTTCGAACAAACAATCGATCGCAACAAAACAAGCCGTTCGTCGAAAACGTTCGATCAAGCAGCGTAGAATATTCCCACCGGTGAGGTCTCCTTCATTTCGTTCGTGAATAAATTAAGAGGCATGAGGTGTCCGATCACGAAGCAAGGGGCACACGGTGTCCCACGTTTTCTGTCGTGCACCTTTCCAACTTTTTTTCTGCTTTGAACGACATAATCCCGCGAAACGATGCGCGACTGCGCCCGCTACCTGTCGAATGCAGCGCACCCTGCAAGGTTACGTGTGCTCGTTAGGTCTTCACATGGACCTAGGGATTTACTGATAGATACTCTTCTTCATTACACGGGGTAAATCGAGAGGTTTGAAATAGTCAACATTAAACACGTTTTTCGGTGAAATTTAAACACGCAATTTAATCTCTTCCCATACTTCGAAGAGTCTCACTCGTGAGGCACTTACAGCTCAAATGTGACACTTACTCAAATTTTGAATACTTAACTTGAAATTTAGATCCAACTATAAGTTGCATTATCAAGGATCCCTGAATATAAAATACTCACATTTTAATTTTCTTTGTTCGTTTTATAGCCCTGAATTAATCTTGACTGATGTAGCTGATAAATAAATGGCACGGGAAGGGATTAACTCTTCAGTGATGAATTTTGAATATCAGTTATAACAAAGAAAATAAATTTTTGCTCAGTGAAGAAAATACGATATAAAAATATAATGTTTACTATGTTACCCTTTGTACTCTGAAAGTTTATTTTGCAATTTAAAATATCCCCTTAAAGGGGGTTGCAGAATGCAAAGTGTTAAAAGAGTAACTACAAATTAACAATGTGGACGTTTAACTTATAATTCAAACTTAATATAATTTTTAGAAGCACTAATAGTTGGAAATATATTTTTAAATACAGCAATTATTTTTACTCCCTAGCAGTCTTTGGTGAAATTACTACTTATTTCATGCAAGAGAAAAACAAAGTCTTAAACTGTTGTTTCGAACATAAAGACACCTTCTATTTCCCTTATGATACTTAGGATTTATTTTTTGGTTACCTATCTAAAAAAGATAGTACATTTATTTTTGTAATAGTTTCGGAAACGAATATAACTCGATACAGAACGTAAATTAATTGTTTGCATAGATAGTCAGGGACGTGAAAAGATTAATTTGCAAATGGTAATTACACGAATAACAAGTTTCGATTCATTTTTTACATATTATCCCATTTTATTGTCAAAATATTTTGTTCGATGTTTCTGTCTATTATGTTCACTCCTGTGCTTCAAAATAACAAATTTTTTTAAGAACGTTTACCTTTTAGAAGTGATAAATATGTAATCGTATTTTATGTACAAGCTGTTTCATTTTTATTCTGTCTAATGGTACTGACATGATTCTATGATTAGTAAAGAACAAATGTTATATAAATATTGGGTCATAAATGCTTTGTTACAAACTTGTAATGGATTCGAATATTATAAATAATTGATTTCATTTGATTTATGGTTTATAATGAAAAAATGTAAAATTTGAATAAAACTTAGGTAAATTTAAAAATTTTTAAATCTGCAAATATCTAAATATCTAAATTTCTAAATTTCAAATTTTCTAAATTTCTAAATTCCCAAATTCCCAAATTCCCAAATTTCCAAATTTCTCAATTTTTCAATTTAATATTTCTAAATTTGAAGTCCCCAAATTCACAATGTGGGTAATCTGAAGATTAAAAATTTCGAAACAATTACTAAATACCCGAATTTAATAATCCCTAAATTGAACCACTTTAAAAATTCTGTATTTTTTAATTTGGAGGTTGAAAAATTCCTATTTTATAAATTAAAAAATTTCAAAGTGAGACCTATGATAATTCTTTTGCAATATAACAAAACATTTACATATAGAAATTAATGAAGAATCTTTTAAAAATTGTTACTTATTTGAATATTTTGCAATGTATATAGCTGCAAACTTCCTGCAACTTTTTTATTCCAAATTCCTGAATAACTACGTGTAGTAAACATTCACTGTAATTTTATCTGAACTGGTTTTTTTTTATGATCTAGATATCTAATTTAAGACGAATACATATTACCGTTGATACATGTTTGTATATACATAATAGTTATTGTGATTAATCAGAGCTGCAGAACACGTTAGTCTTTCACAGCTATTTTTAAATTTATAATGAAGGATGTATTTATTTTTTTATATTAAGTGCATATAAACGTGTGAGCTATCGCGTTAACAGCATGAGGTTTAACGTATAACATTTTATAATATATCATGTTCATCATGCAAGAAACGACTTTGCGAAGTTCGATGGGTAGAAAAATACGAGAGCGCATCAGAAGCACCGTAATTTTATTATACATTGCGTATCAACATAGGCGGATAATATTTAAAGAAAGAGCAAAGTCTTCCTCATGTCCAGTTAGACTTTCATACTTACACCAGTACAATTACTTCTGACGCGAAGTACTATTTGTAGACTGGTTTATACAAAACGAATGAAAATTAACAAGATTATAAACTTTGTCCTGCATACATTATCAATTTTAAGATGAATTTTTGAGAAATAGTTCGAATTTAAATTTTCAAATTTAGGAATTTAAAAGTAAATAAAACTTGTAACTAGATTAAAAGTTTCTAAATCTGTAAATTTTTAAAATAATACATAGTGTTATGGAAATAATCGCGTATTCGGTATCAATTTAAAGATGCTATTAATATAGTGATTTCATATAAGTGGCACAGGATATATACAATAACGCAACTATCATTTGTGCAACGGTTATTACTGTTCTTTTCTCATGTTAGCTTCAATCCCCTAAACACGAGAAAAAGTCATTTAATAAGAAACCCATTATTTTAAAAAATTATAGTTCTCGATTAAGAACGTTTTTATTTAAATTTAATACATCCGTTACAAATAAAACATACATTCCATGTAATGTACTAGAACATATAATATAAAAATTTGCTTTGAAATAAAGCGAAAATTATAAAAATATACAGACAAAAGGTGTAAATATCTAATATGAAACTGCTTCTTTTTAGAATTTATTTCCTCTATCTTTTTTTATGAATAGTAAGTATTTTCTTATTACACTAGTTTGCGTGGATTAACTTGTAACAATTTATATGAAATTAACTTAGCCATAAAATATATAAAGTGTTACAGTATTAGTAACGATGCTGCAAAAATAAATAACTTTTCAATAACTCATCGTTTACTAAGATCTGACTCATAATAGCAATTTCCAGGTATATTTCAAAATAACATTGCTATTTTGTTATTTAATAATATGCAAATTGTGATTCTTATACTCCATTGTATGTACTTTACAATACCATTTATGAAAATATACACTGAGTATTATTCAGATACTTGTCATTTAATCGAATTATTTTAAAAACTGCAGCGTATTGCACAACTACGTTTTCTTCGGATGTTTAATCGATCTGAAAGGTAATGTGCAGATAAAACATTCGTGCACGAGACAAAACAGCACCCCTGCGACTTTGAAAAATTCTGTAGGAGAGATCACCTGGAGTCTCATATTAAACGAGGTGTTCATATTGGGCAACCCTACACCTCGTTCCATATTCCTAGGTCCATAGTTTTGGTGAAACCGACCGGACCCGTTGGTCCAGCCTAACCCCATTCGTTCGACACTGTTCCGCGGCCCTTCGCCTCGAACATATGCATATCATCACCCTTTTACATCAGTCGAGAGAAAAAAACAGAACTCGGAAGAGGCCTGGACCCAGAGAAAAAAACAAACAGCTTAGGAAAGGATTCTTTGTCTCTTCCTCCTGTGTTCCTTCTGTCCTTTCTCTCTATTTGATCTCTTCCTTTCTCAGGCCGTTTTTGTCCTCTCCCCACCCAACCAGATAGAACTTTTTCTTGGTGTTTTTATCAGTGTTCAACCTTGCGATCCAAGGGAGAGTACCGCTGGGTGGTGGGAAAACATGCGTGCTCACGCGTCTTGTGTACCATTTTTGTTTTTCCTTTTGCGATACGCTGTGAAAATCGGGAGAAGGGGGAACGATAGAAGATTCTTTTTTTGAGATGGATGAGAAATAAAAATCGCGAAACTTAAAGGAGAAACGACGCATTACGTGACTGGGGAGTGACGAGCGCGCTTATTAGAAAAAAATTAGCCCTCGATGCTTTGCCTTTAACCCTTTGATTCGTCTTCACCGGGTCAGTGGAAAAAAGTGAGTGAAAAAATAGTTTATTCGCTCGGTGTTCGTGGGAAAGGGTTCATTCATGATTTCACGATCTCTGTGTTTTTTCAAGAATTGTTTCCTTTCGCGCTTCATACCCTCTTTGAGCATCCAGCGAAGGGATTTGTGATGTAATTTGTCGTGGGAAGATTTCGATTATCGGATATTTACATATTAATTCTAATAGAAGTGTTTGTTACAATCGAAATTGTTTGATGGAATTTTTACAAGAATATTTTGCAGAGTTTTGCAACAATTATTTGTACAATTTCGAGAATTTGGAAATAACGTATTATTACCAAGAAAACTAAATTTTCTAATTAGTTAATAAAATATTTACACAATTTTATCAGTAGGGAATAAGGAAATGAATTGTTTATTTAAACTTGAAATGATGTAGCTCCTTTTCAGAATTAGTGAGTTGTGACAACAATAAATAATCAATTTTATTTAAGAAACAAGTTAGTTTATTCAATTAATTTTTTGCAATTCTTTAATTTTTTGTTTCTTAATTGTAAGATTTTTAATTTATAATAGTTTCAATACTTTAAAATATTTTTGAAAAATTACCAGTATGTACGGTGAATAATAATTAGGTATTAATAATTAATAATTAGAATAATAAATAATTAGATATTTTTATATGCTTTCGATTTTGTCTTTTAGTGTAAAGATTTGTAGTATGAAATTTAAAATTAGTTAATTAATAATTAAAAATTTGTAATTTATTATATGTATAGTAAAGTGTAAAAATTTTATCTTTTTTAAAATCACACAAACTTTGTTTAAATTTCAACTCAGAACGTATAAAACATTAAACCTATACAAACATTTTTACTAACAATGTTTAATTTTAATAAAATTATCATTTGCAAGGAACAATTTTATTCAAATTTGAAACAGAGAATAGTTCTATTTTCATATAAACTATGTAAACAAATCTTTTTTTATCTATTCTCTCGGTTGGTTTAAAATGAACCTATATCCGATATACTAATGTTAAATATAATTAATTTTGACAAGCTATAAAAATTATCTTAAAATTAGAACAAAATTTATTTTATTTCACCCTTAAAAATAAACAAAAACAGATCGGTTTAATTTCTGGAAAGCATGAAATATATAAAATATAAGAACTGTAATTTATTCATTTCGTGGACAGGTTTCTCCAGATGTCATATTTGCGTCTGATGCAGGTAAAAATGCAAAGCAAAAACAATTATTGTGCTATTTACAATGGAATCCAGATTTATACTGTTTACTCGGTCGAAGCTTGTCGTACGACTTTTTACCTAATGTGTTTTCGTACATAGCCAGCCATCGCTTGGTTGACCTCCGAACTCTTTCATTTGTTCCCTGCAAAAGTTGGTATATTTTATTTCTTAGTCGAGATTGTTCATTTTTGCCAGGATGTTATGTGAAAACGTCATCGTTTCTACTGAGGAACTTCGTTGGATTAAATATCTTGCTGTCTTCTACTGAAAAACAAATGCATTACACAGGAATACATTTCGTCAAGCTACTAGAATTTTTTTGACGAACTTTTTATAATATTGCAATGTTCTTGCAGACATTTTGTTTTAACTGATTGCAATTTACACGGTTAATAAACATTTAAAACTTTTCTTTTGTAACATTAATCATTAAGGGTTAGCTTCATCCTATATGAATTTACAATTATTGTAAACAACTTTCATACCTTGCATTTCATATTTAATAGTAGCACAACATTTAATTGCTGCTTATTACCATCGACTCTTAAAATCAAGAAGTGGGTTAAAATTTCATCTATGATATTGCGTTTTCTGTTTTATCGATAGCCTTTAAGGGTAAAACAAAATAAATTTTTTGTTATTCTATAAATTAACGTTTATTCCGCATCTAAGTTTAATGAAATTTCGAGTCCAATTGCTTAATCATTAATTATCAGTGAATGCAAAATATTTTGGAAAGCAAATATTAAAGCAACTCTACTGAAAACTTTCTATATAAAAATTTCATATTATTCAAATATATTCCGAGATATTAAATTTAAGGATTAAAGTCGTTAGATTAATACTTATAAGCTTATCCTATTGCTATTTGAATTACTTCTTCATTTCTTATTGCTTCAAGAATTTTTATTTGTTTTTGTCAGACAACTCAAAGAATAAATACCAAAATTAATTACTTGTTCAGTATACAATAATTTATACACATTTTATTTATTTAATTCTAGTTAAAATATGAAACGTAGAAAGACAGTTATTGTTGGATAGATAAGGAACCGTTACGAGTTACAGTTCGTTTCATCGTCAAATGAGCATTACCTGCCATTTAAAACCGTGTCAGAATATTTTACAGCTCCAACGGCCCGTCAATTTTTTCAATGGCGGGGTACAGAATCAGTCGACCATATTTTGAAATGTGTTTAAGGGAGGGAGTCGAAACCACAGGGGATGGAAAACGACGGAGGTTGGCCCCTGACAGAAGGATGCTATAGGGGCCCCACCCTGGGTACCCAAAAACCCTACCCAGCCAATGTCGACGGAGGGATTACTACCCCTTCATAAAAAAATATATTTCCTCACCCAGGTCTACAATTTGGTAGTGAAGCACGTTGTGCTACCATTTTTGCATCGTCGCCCATGGAAGGGTTCGAAATCTTGCTTGAACGTCGTAATAAAAGTATATTAAAGCAATTTTATGATTAAAATTCAAAGTCTCTTCTCTTTTCTACCAATTTTACATTTTCATTTCGAAATTAAATTTAAGAAAAAATTTGTTTAAAAAAATTTTTCATTTCTTTTGTTATTTCATATAATTATACTTCTATGCTATTTTAGTTTTACTTCTTATACTACAATTATACATAATTATATTTCATATATAATTACTGTATAATATTTTCTACTACTATTTATTTTACATTTTTCTGACGATTCTGTATTTATAACCAATGTAAAACGCCTTTATAAATTACGTTATGTATATTACATGTCTAAACCATGGTAGTTAAGAATTAATAAAAATATTGTCACGGTTGTTTAAAAAAATTAAAATACAAATAGAACAATTTACCTACTAAAACTACAAGTAATTAGTCATATAAAACAACATACATATGTATGTATTCCAAGTAAATCTATTTTTTACGTTATGAAACAAGATTAAATGTACTCCTGAATTTAAAAAATAAGGGCAGAAATATTCTTTCTTTGTTTTTCTGTTAACAACTCAATTACTAATAAGAATTTGAATATCGTTTACCAATAAAGCTAGCTATCAAATCAGTAAATGTATACATTCACTGAATTTATTATTATGGAATATAATAATAATAATGATAGTAATAATATCATTAAAAAAATTATGATAAAATATTACTGTGTATAAATATCATTATACAGTACTATAAAAAGATGCTGCGAAGAATATTTCGTAAGTACATAATAGGAAATGGTGATCGGTTAGCAACAAATCCGTTAAAACACGTTTAAGCATTAAATCCTGTAGAAGGAAGGAAAAAAAGAGAGGAAACAGAAAAGAAGCGCGCATTATAAGCACCTATAATTACAATTAATCCCTTTTTCTTCGCAAAGGGTCGCGCACGGTTCTCTTTGCAGCCCTTAGATTGATCGTCGACCGGCAAATTAGTTTTTTTTCTCTCCCGCAGGATTCACCGGGGGAGAAAAAAGGTGGGGATAGGTAAAATCGTATCCTAGAGAGGGTCTAGGTTGGTATGATGATGATGATGGTGGTGGTGGTGGTATATGTCGAGAGGAGGAGCGAAGAGGGCAACGAGAACGAAAACGGTAAGGGGTGGTGCACAGAGAGCAGCAGGAAAGATAAAAAGAGGGCTGCTCGAAGTGTAGAGGGGGTAACCAAGAAACGAGGGGCTGGCAGGGGAAGGGAGGAAAGGCTACGGGCTAGATGGAGAAAGAGATAGAAAGGAAAGGTAGGGAGATCGAAACGGCGACTCAGTCCATCTGTCCGGTGTTTTGTCCAAGCGGCGGCAGAGGCACTAGACAAAAACTCACCTAACCCTTCCTTGATTACAATGCCGGCAAAAAGCGAAATACTAACCGCTGCCGCCGTCGCTGTGCTGCCGTTGCCGTAGCCGTAGCCGTGGCCGTAGCCGTTGCCGCGCGAGAACGGCCGCTTCTAAGAAACTAGACTCGTTTTTGCGTAGCATCGGAAGAGCGTCCGCACCCGTGAGCTATCGGACAAAGAAGCTATAGCACTCGTTCGCTGTCCCCCTTCGCCACCAACCCGAACGTCTTTTACCCTGGACCAACCCCCCTCATCACTGATAGCTCTCCTCCGTTTCTAGCTTGCTGCTACCTCACCGCCTTTCTTTGCCTATCGACTGTATGTATGTACAGTCAACAGCAAATCTGGTTTCTCTATGTAAAACTAAGGGAGGAGTGCCCTCCCACTCCTTCATTTTTAGGGATTTTTATGGTTGGGTTCAGAATTTAAGGATATAAGAATTTGTGAAATTTGCGATTTTAGAATTTTTATTGGGGAACTATAGAATTTGGGGATTCATAGGAAATATGACCTAGAAAGTTGAGGACATAGAAATTTGAAGATCTACAGATTTCGAGAAATAGGAATTTAGAAGTCTAAAGAAGTCTAGAGATAGGAATTTGGAGGTAGGGGATTTAAGGACATAGGAACTTGGAAATTTTCAAATTTTGGGATCTATGGATGTGGAAATCTATAGGGTTTTATCGGTCCATGAAATTATGGATTTAACAGTTTAGAGATTTAGGGGTTTATGGATATAGAAATTAGGAGATTTGGGGATTTATAAATATGAGAATTTAGGAAGTGACGATCAATCGATTTGAAAACATAAGAATATGGAGGTCTAGTGAGTTGAGGACATAGGAAATTGACATATGAGAATCTATGAATTTGTTGATCTAGGTATTTGGAGATTTAAAGATTTGGACAGCTTAAAATTTGAGTGTCTATGGATGTAAGAATCTAGAGATTTGCTGCATAGACATTTGGGGATCTAAGGTTGAGAGAATCTACGGATTTAGGGATCTAGGTATTTGAAAGCGGTGAAATATGGAAATTTTTACATTTAAAAATTTTGGAATTTGTGGACTTTGAAATTTGTGCAATTTAAAGAATTAAAAAGTTAAAAGTTGATTTAGAGAATTGTAAATTTGCAAATTTAAGAAGTTTGAAAATATAAAAATGAAAAGATTTGCGAAATTGGGAATGTAGACATTAAAAAATTTGTAAATTTGAAAATATACAAAATTAAAAAATCTAAAAATTTGAAAATATACAAAATTAAAAAATTTAGAAATTTGAGAAATTAAGAGTTTGTAAATTTGAGTATTCGAAAGTTGAAGAATTTAATAATTTAAGTATATGGAAATTCCAAGACTTGAACATTAAAAAATTTAGAAATATAAGGAAGAGTATTTAAAAATTGTTCAGTTGACATATCTGTTTTTGACCAATGAAAGTCAATGTTGCACCCGAGTGTACGAACCTCGTGGTGGTTTCTCTTTCGCTTTTAGTCTTCGCTTACATGTTCCATCCTCCTGTTCTTCTCCCCTTATCCATTACCTACCAGGACTTATCGATTCTCCTTTCCTTGCAACATTTGATACTGTTGCCGAAGGAAAACCATGCTTCTTCTTATTCCATCCAACACAACATTACTGAGAAAACTTTTCGATATCGATTCGTACGGAATTATCTTCTTTTTCGTAACCTTCATTAACTGCTAACTACTGTGGACGCTAAAACTTGCTTAACCACTATAGAGGGTGTGATCGTTAGTGCTTATTATGATATTACATAAATATACGTGTGAAATTATGATCAGCTGCATTTTCTCTTGATTCACAAATTAACAATAAACAATTCCATGTATAATTAAATAGCAAGTAATGAACTATTTAAAAATTTAATGCAGCTGATTGAGAATCGAAAATGGTGTTAAAGATCTCCTACAATAGTTAATTGCTAAACCTTTTACATGTGAATTTTTTTAATCAAAAAGTGTTATTTTAATAGCAGTTTAAAATACTATTGCCAAATTTAAATGTTACATGGTTTCTTAACTCTTTGTTGCATAATGTTGCAAATTTAATCAGTAAAATTCTTTTATTTTATTGAACAAAAGTGAACAACAAATTTCACTGCACAAAATTGTTGCAAGCGTTTCGTGAATTTCGTAATTACAATTTTTTGTTGTACCTCTATGACAATGTTACAAATTCAAAGTAATATATTTTTTGTATACATTTTTTAAGTAGTAAATATAAATATAAAAGATTCAGTGATGTTCAGACACATTACAGTGGTAGCATATAAAACTGTATGAATAAACATTCACAAAGCGTACTGTAATCAAAGTGTCACCCGCAGCGAAATTCACCGTTACGGAGTGACCAGGTAGAGCACATCGATGCAAAGAAGTAGAAATATAAGCAATTTCTAACGGTAAGAAAATAAAGTGTCATACGCGTGTTCCCGGTGAAAAGCGAGGATCGTTAGCAGAAAGGAAAGTCGGTGGTGACGAGAAGACAGCGCAGACGCTGCGTTCCCAGGGAGGCTGAGGAGGCCACGGTAGGATCAGGTTTTTCTTAGCGCGTCCCTGGTGCGCGGTATTGGATGCTATGCCGTGACGATTCTGCCTCCGGCTCGCGTACGTGTTCCCGGCTAACAAAAACGATTATCCTGTGCCAAAAAAGTTGTTATGTAAATGCACTGCCTGTCCTAGACTGTCGGTCAGAGGCATAGCTACTCTACTTAATCCGGGGGAACAGACTCATCGATAGAGTGGTATGCAGTCCCGAAAACAAATTAACAGCTGCGTAGGAAGCTCGCATTGTACTCTCTTACAGATCAAAAATCACTAGTGCACAACTTTTCGGAAACTTTAAAAACATAAGGTTGGTAGTATGTCTGACTTCACACGAGATACTGAATTTTTTTTTAATTAAAATATACCTTTATTGTTGCATTTATAAATAAATTTTAACAAAAAATTATTCGATTGTGTACAGTCATTCAGCAGTCTCCTTAAGAATATAAGCTTGGTAGTATGTCTAACTTAACACAAAGTATTGAATTTATGTTTACACACTTTTTTAAAAGGATTTCCACGACCTTTCAGTTAAGCGTTAGATTATGTATACCATTCTAATATTTTGTAAATGATACCTCCAAAAATTGTATAACACCTAAAAATTGCTTTTAGTTTTGTTCATTGTGAAGCTGAATTATGTTCAAATTATAAAGAAAAACATTATCATTTGTTTGCTGAATCTTATCTTTTGAACCTATGAAAATAATTTCTTATTTACAATCAAATCGTAAAAAATACATTCTAATATACTTAAGAGAAATTCAGTAGATACATTAGAATAATAGGGTAAAAAAAATAAAAGAAAAATGTCAGAAAAAATTTTTTCAAAATGTTTGTAAGAAAATTTGTTACTGTTTCAGTAGATTATGAAAGTATATGTATACTCCTGATAAACTGCATTGACTTGCGTATTATGTCATAGCAATAACACATGTAGGTTTAAACGAAACAGGGCAAAGTGATGTGACGTAATACAACTTATCGTAATATATGCATAGTTCAACGTAATTTACATGTACTCGTTGATAATCATAACGGTAAACAGAAATATCAAAAACAGTTATGAATATATTAAACGGTAACACTTTGAAGAGCATTTGTATCAAAATTAATCCTTAATCAAGCATGGATATTAAGTAAAATAAACGCATATTTAGGGAATAAAGGAAATAGAGGTTCTACAGAAATTTATCACTGTCGAATTTATCATGAGTCACACTTCCCAAAGTTCCACAGGTAATAAATTCCAAGGTTTCAAAATATTAAAATTCTAAAGTTCCATACTTCCAGAAATTAAAAATTTCTGAAATTGAAATATTCTAAAATTTCAATATTGTAAGATTCAGAAGTCTCAAAATCTGAAAGAACCAAATTTCCAAAGTCTCATAACTCTACAGGCAACTATTGCCATAAAACGATCGCTGACAGCTGTATAATCATCCAATGCAAAATGTTTACATTTCAAAATAGAAAAAATGAAATAAAAACTTTTGTGTTAATTAAAAACAAAAATACTACGTTTAAAAATTTAAAGTTGCAAATCAAATTTTGTGGGAAAATTTGCAGTTATTTTTGCATATTCAATTGAATAATTTCGTATAGAATAGAAAAGATTATATGACACCACTTGGTAGTGTAGAGATACGTTTATTGTTGAATATACTAAACCTCTTAGAAAATTCTTAGAATTAGCATTATATTGAGTTGAATTTCTCTCTGGAAAAAAATTCTTTGGTATTGTGAAGTTTGTAAATCCGCAATTCTCACAACGGTAAGAATAACCAAGTATGTATAAGTATAGCTAACGCGAGAATTCACATATGTATATGTGACAATATAATAAACCAATGACGGTAAGATCAAGTGTATATTGAAAAATTAATGAACACCAGCGTGCATGAATACCTTTTCTCATTACTGAAATTAAAAATTTTTAAATTCAGAAATTCAGAAATTTTAGAACACAGAAATACAAAACTACCAAAGTACATAAATACAAAAATATAAAAATATAAAGACATCGTGGATACAAAAAATGTTGACAATGTTGTAAACTAAATGCTTATATGATGTACGTTTCCTAAGTGCGAAGTGAATTCGCACACATAAAATACGGAAACGGTTGAATTACGTTGTCTGAATAAAGTTCAGACTTCTAAAAATAGAACTGCTTCCTAAATTTTTATTGTAATTTAGGACTTTTTGTTTATTTTAATTTGAAAAATTATAAAATTTTTTAATATGTATATTTGTAACTTAAAAATATTTTTTCTTTTTAAAAAAATTATGTATGCATGAATTAATGATATTTTTGTGGTACAACATAATATTGCATAGAATATCTACGCAGCCATTCAAACTTTAGGGAAAAGTTCCACGCTTTCGAAAGAAATATTAGTTTTTTTGGTTGCCAAACTTTTTATTCAAAATATTAGTCACGAAGCATTAATCACCTAATTTTAACAGTTTCGACAATATTTTTAGCAGACTTTCCGCCAATAAACCTTGAATTTCTGGAAACCATATTAAATTTTATGCCGTAGTTTGAACTTGAAAAATTGAGAATATCAAAACATTGAAATTTACAAAGTTTGTTAATTCAATAACTGTAAAGCGAGAATGAGTTTTAATTATTTTGGTTTTTCATGTACCAAGATCGTTTCCTGTGCTCAATTTACAATTTTTATGATTCATATCTCATTATGAAGCATTATTTTGAATACAATTTAACTAAAAATGGAAGTCCACTCTTCCGACAGTCGCATTTTTTAATTCGTCTTTCGTTTCTATAGGGGTGGTCTTAACAGCACGATCCAATAAGTCCCATAGATTTTCAATTGGATTAAATTCCGGTGATTGTGGTGGAGGATGAAGCACTTTCGCAAGCATATAATAAATATTCCTGCACTATTCTCGATTTGTGTTTCGAGTCGTCATCTTGATAGAACTTAAAACTGTCGTATACCCATATCGTTGCACTGTTTAATAAATTTTTTACTAATATGTCTCACTATATGTTCTTGTCCATATCTTCAATAAAATCCAGCCTCCCTACTCCACTAAAAGTGCAGCCCACACCATCAAACCTCCAACACCGTGTTTCATCGTCGATCTTATATTACTTATTTTTAATTGTCCATTAGATTTACGCTACAATTTCCGTCTGTTACATCCAGCAACATGAAATTGAGATAACAGATCATACATAGTACGATTGGTAACCGCAACTGCATTCAAAATTAACCTTCCGCACTCGAAAAATGACACTCACCGTTCGGTTTAAAGGAATTCGAAAAGAGTATTTCTGTTAACATTAAAACTACCAAACCGATCAAATGACCGCTCCACAAGTTTCTTATAAGGTACACATGTTAAAGAACATTCCTTGAAATTAGAATTGATTTTCATCAAGATAAAGAATAAATGTGTGTACTATTTTATGTTTCATCGTTTGTTTATTCATTTATCAAATTCAGTTTTAACTTCTAACTAAGAATACATTATATGAAAGTAGATTTAGTGTTAAATGTTATCATGTTGTGTTCTATGAATGATAAAACAAAGTAGCAAATAACTTCAAACTTTTCAAGCAGACAATTTAAGAATTGGCACCTGCAGTAAAAATGTCTTCGGGTACAATGATTAATATGCAAGGTTAATAGGTACGTAAGGTTAATACGTAGGCAAAGGTTAATACGCAGCGACCGAACATTTGATTCGTAAGGTACAGTGATCTCACTTCGTAAGTGAAAGAAGACAAGCTCGAGATCACTGTCTCAGTAGAAAAATCCACATATCCCTTTGATTCTCGTTGCTACAGGGCCAACGTCAGAAAAATCTCGCGGAACGAGTCACCCCGCTGCTGTCAGGGACTTACTCGTATCTCGGTCGGTGTATATAAGCGTGAGACCGGGCCTCAGGTTCGTAATAAGACCTGACGGCCAGGTTTTTCAGCATCGCTCTACCGTATTGCTCCGTATCTCCTTCTGCATTTCTTCTCTCTTTCGTTCTCTCTTGGCTTCCTGTCACTCTCTTTTTTCCCCTCCTCCTCACTCCTTCCTGATCCCATAGTAATATATATATATAATGTATATCTATCTTTCTCTTTCTCCGCTCATCTTCCGTTTTGTCTTCTTTCCCTTTGTTTTAATTTCTATCTTTTCCTCTTTGTTGCTCCTCGCCAGTTCTTTCTTCGGGACACTCTCGCTGCCCCCGTCGTTGCGGCGTCTGATGCCATGCCAGTGGTACCGGTATTAATTTATACGCCGTACGTGTGTGCACGCCGCTTTTTCATACAGTTCCTCGAAATTTGCAAGAAACTAGTCGGACACCCTAGCGGCTCGGCCGTCTGCCACATACTGTTCGCCGCGCCGTGGCTCGGCTCGCTGCTAGTGACGCACAATGTATATCGATAACTCTAAATATCGATGTTTCATGAAAAATGCATCGCAATTTTTTACCGATATTTCTGCCTATGATAATTACATATATTGATACTTTTTACACGAACATGGAACCGATATGACATTCGCGAAAAAACACCTTTTAAAACCTGACAAAAAATGTGTTTAATACTTTTAAATAAATAAACGATAAGGTTTGAAAGCACTGTACTCGAAAATGTATTAAAAAATGTATTAATAAATTTCGATTATTAACAAGTATTGTCTAGGTTGTTTATTATTGATTTAATTTTTACAATCAAGTTTCTTCGCACTAATAAATGAATTTTATGTAGAAGATCGTACTTGTAATTTCAAAATTTTATTTCTTTAATTATCGATAAGAAAAGAAAAACTAAATATCGACTTCTAATGTATGAGGATGTCTAATGTGAATCGAAGACCAATGAAGCAACGATTCACCCTTTCATATAATCGACAAAACGAGGAATTCTGAGAGTTATAAATGTCGGCATAAAATGTGGACATAAATTTAAAATCGCAATAAATTTCAGTGCAGATATTTCAGTTAAAATATTTTTAGCGCACTTTTTGCTACATATACTTCTTGAATAGTGTGCTGTTGAAATGTAGAATGAAATGCTAGATTGGAAGAGACTTACGCAATAAAGCTGGTATTTTGAACTGTGGAAATTTCAGAAATAGTCAAATAGGAATTTAAGAATTTAGGGATTTGGGAATTTGGGAATTTGGGAATTTGGGAATTTGGGAATTTGGGAATTTGGGAATTTGGGAATTTGGGAATTTGGGAATTTGGTAATTTGGGAATTTGGGAATTTGGGAATTTGGGAATTTGGGAATTTGGGAATTTGAGAATTTGGGAATTTGGGAATTTTGGAACTCACAGATTTTGGAACTTAGGAGTTCAGGGATTTAGGGATTTAGGAACTCACAAATTTAGGAATTTGGAAATTTGGGTATTTAAGAATTTGGAAAATTTACAATTCAGCAACTTGAAAATTAAAAAAATTCGTCATTTGATAATTTTAAGATTTTAGAAAATTGTTCGATCACATAAAAATTCAGAAATTTAAATAATTGATCATTGAGATATTATTCGGCGTCATGTTTCTCAGCTAATTTAATAACTAAGTCATATTATGTGCACTGTCTTTAATTCATAGTGTAAACAGCACTAGTTTTACAAGTTCCTGTGCATAGCATGCATCAGTACATAAATAGTCTTCAAATGCTTGTACAATACAACGGCGTACTTGTGCAGCGACCACCCAGCTATCGTTCAGCATGAACCAAATTCTTTTTTCCTTTTTCTTCTACATTTACGGCAAATAAGAAATAGAAACGATAACTATGCAAAGTCTAGAATGTAGTCTGTTAAAGAAAATTACACATGTTTTAAATGCCGTAAGAAACTTACGTTGGATAGTGAATGGCGTGAAACTAAATGAAAACGTTGTAATTATATTACATTAATTACACCGTCATCTTACTTTGTTATTAATTTGGTTTAAATTTAAATCAAAAAGTAACTTTCGAAATTAATTAAATTTATTACTGTCTCACACGGTGAACGTGTTGTTTATGTTTCAATTCGTGAATATTGTTTGAATTCACAGATAAATATACAATCAGCTCTTACTGTAACATTTTTGTCATTAAAATATATATTCGAAATAAATTTTGAAAACGATTTTGTAGCAGATATTTTAATTAATTTTATCGTCTATTGTTTAGTGGTACAGACGTCCGTGCCTCAGAATGAAGCAGAATTGCAATTGTACAGAGTGATGCAACGTGCTTCATTGCTGAGCTACTATGATACTCTTCTGGAAATGGGTAAATATATTTCTTAAATAAAATTATTTAACTTAAATGAAATTTTTATATGCGTTTGAGTTAGTTATACCAATTCTTCATGTTCATTTTAACAAAAATTTGATCTTGATACTTAAAAATGCATTTAGCTATTGTAAAGAGTTTCGAATTTTATTAAGACAAATATGCAATTGTAATTTCCTGTAAAATATAACTAAATTTTGTTAATAAAGATATTAGTTAAATGAAAACAAAAGTATAACTGTAATATCTTTATTTAACAAAACAGTCAAATTCGCATTTATAAAAAGATAAAGTCTTACATTTAGTAGAAAAGAGAAGAATTAAAACAATTTGTGGATAAAAATTATTAAGGTAGAATATCAAATATTAATTTATGGATTTTTTATGTTTTTAAATCAACAGAAATATACGTATTTTTTTTTAACAAAAAATCTACTCTTGTGTTATATGAAATATTCTAGGTGGTGACGACGTGCAGCAATTATGCGATGCTGGAGAAGAAGAATTTCTAGAAATTATGGCACTAGTTGGTATGGCCAGCAAACCTCTTCATGTCCGAAGACTTCAAAAAGCTCTTCAGGAATGGCTCACGAATCCTTGTAAAGTACCACAATATTGAACTGATCCTTATTACATTTAATCGGGCCACTGTTACACTAATATCAATTTCGAATCAATATAAACGATACAAACTAAGTGTAGCCTCGCTCGATTATTTTATGTACTTAAAATAGTCCAACTTTGTTCTAAAAAGCTTTAATATACATATTTAAGAAATATTTAGATACTTTTCAACAAGTTCACATTGCATACTGCACCTACGAAAGTATAAAAATTCTATATTTAAAAATTGTTATGATATTGTTCACGTAATTCATTTAATAATTTTTAAATATACGAAGTTGGTAAAAACATTGGTTTCTGTTTCAGCACTTTTTCAAACGCCAGTTGTTCCAACAAGTGCTACGTGTAAAAATCCTGCAAGCATAGGATTCCCCTGTGCAAGTCCCAGACCGCAGGTACAAAATCTTCAAGGTTTCACGACAACATCGCAAACAATAACTCCTACGCCTTACGTATCGTCGCACGTATCGTTAACACCATTGCCATGCAGAAGTACCAGCCCTATTGTATCTGTGACGAGTGTAACAGCACCAGTCGCATCTACAACTTTTCGACAGAGCCCAAGCCCTAATACCCCTTTACCTTATGCAACATCTCACAGCCCTGGTGTATTACAAGTACGTTAAAAACTATTGGGTTGGCCAAAGAGTTTTCTCGTTTTTTTTAAACGAAATTCGACTACAGAATTATAACTTATTATGCAAAGTATTTAACTATTCGTTTCTGCTACTTTCCTTTCTGTTTCTTTCTTGCCATCCACAAAAAATTAACCTCGTTTATTCCCAAGCATTTTGTAAACCCAACTTCTATATTAATTTTGTAGAAAATTAATGTATGCAAACATATAGAAAATCTTCATTATACACCATCTTTTCTTCACTTCACATAGCATGTTTACCTTTATAGTGAACATAAATATTGTAAGAATTGATGCTTCTTATATTCCATCTTTAATCTTTAATCTTAACATTACTTTTCTGTAAGATTGATTGGCATGTATAATTCTAAACTATGTATGCATATGTTAAAGAAGAATGTTCACATATAACAACAGTAATATCAACAGTAAAAAATGAGAAAACTTCTTAACCAATCCAGTATATTTAAAAATTATAAGATATTGGATAATAGTTATAAATATAATTCAAATATAAAGCAAGAAAATTGATTAAATATACATTACTTTTACAGGTGGGTACATGTGAATCATCTTGTGGTAGTGGCACTACACCAAGTCCTAGCGGTGGCGGTGGTGCACCTGCAAGTCCAACTCAGCCAACTCCAACACTTCTGCAATCACAAATACAAAGACTTGCTGAAGCAGCTGAAAGACTTGCCGCTACTATTCGACCTGTTGATCCAAAACCACATAATGTTAAGAAAAAAATTTGCAAAAATTTAGAGGTAAATTAAGAATTTTGAATGTTCAATGTTATTTCAAAACACGTCATATTTTACGACTATGTGTAATTGCGTTTGTGTGTAGAAGCATTATAGTTGTGATATTTTTAGATAGTAATGGCTATGCCTGATAGTGATCCACGTAGAATGGAGGAAATTCGGAAATATGCAGCAATTTATGGAAGATTTGACTGTAAGAGGAAACCGGAGAAACCATTGACATTACATGAAGTGTCAGTAAATGAAGCTGCTGCACAAATTTGCAGGTTCGTACCTGCCCTTCTTACTAGAAGAGATGAACTGTTTCCTTTGGCCCGCCGTGTTGTGAGAGATTCTGGGTATCATTATTCAAAAAGTCATTAGTAAGTACATTTAGTATGTATCAAATGTTGTTAATTGTATTATATATCTAAGATACAAAGGGTAAAAGTTAAGATAAGCAGGAAAGATGAGGATAGTTTGAGTTATTACAGAAATCCTGTAATTACAAAAACCAGTGATTTTATTAAATCACCTATTATTTTTATTTCATAGATATAAGAAATCCAATTAAAGTAATTTTAGCCATTAATATATTATTGAATATATTAATTTAAAATGTTTTAGTTTATCTGTATCGAGGTCACGTGAAAATGGCGAAGAAAACGAAACTGAGCGTACAAAACGGCAAAAGCTTGAGCTTGAGGGTGAGAATGAAGATGCGACGCAGGTTAGCTCACCTCGACCATAAAAATAAGCCGTATGCAAATGACTCAGCTTAAAATTATCACTACCTCAGGATGAAATCAGGGACTTTGACGTAAAGACATATTTTTATATTAATTCGTTTAAATGTTTATAAAAAAAAAAATTATGTTATGGAAATTTAATAATATCTTAAAAGGAAGGATATTCGAACACTGATAGTAAAAGTTTATAAAAATTATGGTAATATAACATATTCAGAATATTAAATATAGTAAATAACGTGTTAGGTATGTTAGGGATTAAAAAAATAATACCATTAGTACAATAACTGTTAAGTAGTAATCAGAGAGAAATATCAAAAGAAATTTTTATTGTTTGAAAATAGTTAATATAAAATATTCTATTCGTAAATATGAAGAAGCATATTTCAAAGTCCTTGATGAATTCTCATAGTTGTGATTGTTTTGACCCGGGATCGTTGGCATATTAATGAGCTGCTGCACTCGCTTGAACGCTAACCACTAACCATGCATCCAGCACGTAAACTACCACTGCGTTGATACATACGCGAAGCATCGGCAGAAAAGGTCAAGTATAGCTTTCGCATAATATGCGCATGGCTTTGCACTAACTGTTTGTATACAAATTTCCGTTTAACACTGTTCTACACAAATATTTTGAATAGTCTATAGATTTCTCAGAATCATTTGAAGTAATTTTCTTTAAATAGCTGTTCAGTCAATAACTGATTTGATTAAATCAGGATTATGTTTGAAATCAAATAAATAACTGCAACACTTAATCCACACTTGTTAGGACTCTATGCTTTGTTCCTGGTGCCCTGACAAGTTGTGCATGATTGTTTCATTGTTTTTCATTTTCATATATATATATACTTCTACATTGCTAACTGTCTGTTTTACTTCCTTTCCATATTGTACCGTATTTGGCACTTCTACTGTCTCTAGCAGTTCATTGTTCTAGGAGGAGTTGGATCTTCGGTGTCCTGACATAGATATAAATAACTCGACAATGAGAAGACATCGATCATCGAGGTGATTATTTTGAGTTCACTGAAAACAATAATTAACATAACATGTTAAGAAAATGTATTATAAAATAAAATAAAAATGATATTTTAGAACTTAGTAAAAATTAATAATATATCTTGAATATGTAATATTTTATTAGAAATTATTTTGCAAGTATATATTGATGTTCAGACATTTGCATTGTTTTAGTCCAGTTTGGAGGAAGAAGAATAACAATGGTATGTTCGGTGGAAATATTGAAGAAATTAGCGACTCTGATAGTCAACTCTCCTTTTCAAATGAAGAATCTTCATCAATACATGTAAGTAAAAAGGCTATATAAATAATGTAACAACGATAAAGGTAAAATGACTGATCAATTTGCAACAATAAGACTTCCCAAAAAGGTTTCCTAATTTTAAATTATTAGAATTATTACGTAACTATTTTTAGGATGCCAATGAAGTTGAAGCAGATAACACTGATAAAGAAAGTGATTTCAATCTCAAGGTATACTTTTCTAATCACTATATGTATAATGTAAATATATTTTCTTACTTCTTTCCCTCCAAAAGAACATTAATTCGTATATTAAGTTTTAAAAAAGTGTAATTTTTAAAGTATATTTTTAAGTAGTTATTTTCAAATAACATTGATAACATATTATTTTTTCTTAATATAAATGTGTGTTCTAAATATATTAGAATTATAATTTTGTTAACAACAGGTAATAGCTTCACGGGGGGACAATATAATTGCAGTAGCAAATCCTGCATTAATGGAATGTAATCATCCTATAAAAGAAGAACCAACGGACGAAAAACCAACGCTGTGATATTGTTAAAAAATTGTATTATCTTCTTTAGTATCATTTCTACAAATATATTTCAGCTTGTATTAGAATAAGAATTATTATTATCTATATCTGATTATTGCCATGTTATTTACTATGATTCTTATATTAATTGTTGCTCCAGTTGTAAAAACTTGTTCATTAGAAACTACTCCAAGATCAGATTTACTTGATTATTAATATAATTTTTGTAAAATTTACTAGATTATGTTAATACAGTATTGATCATTATGCAATTTTAATAAAATTTTAGTATATATATTTTAAACTATGAAAATACCTTTAGATATTGTATATACTATGTTTGTTTAAATCAAAACAAAACATACGTTGACTGAAATATAATTACATATTGTATAATAGTAATGTTTGTAAATATTAAATATTAAATATTGTTTTAATATTAATCATTAGAACAATTAACATTTTTTATTCTTTCTATTGTATTTTTAAAACAATTTACATGTTATTGCATAATAAATATATACAAAAAATATTATTCTACATCGTATTATAACGCAAAAACATGTCCGTGAGTACGCTGAGAGGTTGTACGCATGCTCGAAAACAAGGCAGAAAAATTTTATATGTGTACTCTTACAATGATAGTACAGTAAAACCCTTATTAAAGGACACTTTTTAAAGGGATACATAAAAATTAATTACACCATCATTGTGAGTGCATTGACTACTTTTTTTTTATTACTTTCTTTGTAAAAACTCACTGTGCATGTCTATTTCTTACGATTTAGGACTGCGCAGAGTGTCAAGGTTTTCATGAAATAATCGCGGATCCTGGACAACAAATTTTCGAACAATGAAAATTGATCCAATTTAAAAACTAATTACGCCACCATTGAGAGTGGCCCATTTGACTTTTCTGTGTTAAGCCTGTTTGTAAAAAATGTACTGCGCATGTCTATCTTTTACAGTTTAGGACTGCGCTGGGGTTCAAGATTTAACTGAGGTATGCATAGCACGCGCGTTCCACAAGTCAGTAATTAAATGATTAAACAATAAGTTTAATTAAATTATGTACTGTATGAAAAGTGGTGAAAATAAAGAAAAACTTATGAACAATCATTGTGTATTTATTGTTACCTAACAAGTCCAACAGAATAGAAATTTATATATTCCGAAGAGAGAATTTGTATCAAGAGAAAATTTTGGCGTTATCAAAATTCCAAGAAGTAGCGTGATAGATACCTCTCCATAACTTATGTTCTCCTGATACAAATTTTCAAAAATGCGCCAGGAAATTCTTGGAATTTGACGTCATTAAAATTCCAAGAAGTGGGACGAAGGATACCTCCTCACAGCTTATGTTCTCCTGATACAAATTTTCAAAATTGGTCGGTGGAATTTCGAAAAACCCGCCTTCTCTCATGTCATATTACCATTGAAGTGTAATCAATTAATTATCGACAGAACTCGGTCGGTACTTTTTACGTATCCGTCATAGTTCAGCAGTTTGTTGTTAGATGGCGTTGTTAACCGCATTTGTGGCGCATTTATTCAAAAAAGAAAAAACCATGGTTCACAGACAAAATCCTACCAAGGTTCGTCACTTCTTGGGTTTGTCGTGCTCATTTAAACCACAATAATCTATATGAGTCCCTCCATAAGGTCAACGTAGTGAGTAGCCCTTTATGCCGCTGTGGGATTATGGAAGAAAACCTCAACCATTTACTCTGGCAATATCCCCTTCTGGATCTTCACCGGCATGAACTCATCAATGGACTCAAGTAAGAGGGCATAAAGACGTTTCTTACAGAACCACTCCTCAAAGAATTAAAAATTATCACTCGTTTTCTGCAACAAAATAACATATCCATTTAGTGTAACAATACAACTTCAAACTTATATGTCCAAAACTCCAGTTTTCACTTATTCAACCTGTAATATATGTATATAAATGTAATCGACCAATGAGCTTACATTGAGTTGACAGTTTAAAGAAATACATGCATACATACATTGGTGGAGATAACTCAGAAAATGATATGGTAGATAGAAGCCCAAAATTTTCTTCCGAGCTTCCAATCTGGTTTCCATAAAGGGAGATCAACTGCAGACAACATTCTGCATGTTTTTCTTGGCTGCCACTTTTATCAGGGATATCTAATTTGCATTTGAATGTAGTAGCGGAATGATTCTTTACGACGCTCTAAGCGCCATCTTCTGTAACAGGAAGCAATGTTCTTAAAACTGTGGCGCTGTTACCATTCTCGTCTGCTGACTATTGAGTTTGGACATACGTGGATGACCGATCTCTTGCATTTCGTTGTTAATACTTTCCGAGTTTTGTTTAGAGTTGTTGCGCATGAATAGGTTACTTTAGTATTCAAATAAAGTCGCACGTGGTTAAGACATTAAACCAAGGTGTTTTATTAAAATAATGGCTTTGAAAGCAAAGGAAAAAAGTTTAGCAGATAAAATTAATTCATTAGTTACTCCAACACCAACAAATTTTGATTCTGACGATGAAGCTGAAGATACAAAAGCAAAAGTTATTGAACACGAAAGTGACGAAAGTGATAATTCTAAAAGTAATTTTGAAGTTTCAGAACTACGTAAACGAAATGTAGATCCTTTGGATCAAATAGACGAAAGGTAAACAAAAATTTACTTATAACTGTATTTTTATTTCCAGCCATTTGCATTAGCATATATTTTATTATTATGTTGTTAACTAATATTTTTATATATATCGTAGGTACAAAGGTAAAAAAGTTTCAAGAAAAGATGTATATGACCATGTAGATGATTTTAATTCATATAACTCATCAGAAAGTATGGAGGAAAGTGATAACGATGTAAGTGATAATGGTACTGATGATGAAAACGATGATCATAGTAATGAAAGTGTTGAAAATTATGATGATAGTGACTATGAAAATGAAGAAAATAGTAATGAAAGCGATAATCTAAATGAATTAAGCAATGATAGTGAAAGTGATTTTGAGCAACATTTTGGAAATAAACATAAAGTTACTTTTAAAGATAAAATTAGTAGTGATGATATTTCGACACAAGAAGAAAAAGATTTTCGTACAATGACACATACAAATGTGAAAGCTGATATTGATAAAGGCAATTGTGTCAGAAGTCAATTAAAACTCTGGGAAAGTTTATTAGAAGTAAGAATAAAATTACAAAAGTGTTTAACTACAAGCAATCAAATGCCTCAGTATGATGTTTATAAAAATTTTAAAACAAATGCAGAATATACAAAAAAAGCGGATGAAGCTAAAAGTAAATTGAAGACGTTATTAAACAATATGTTACAATTGCAAAATTTTCTTTTAAAACAATATCCTGAAACAAAGAATCTGCTTACACAAAATAATAAAAGAAAAACTGAAGAAAATATAGATGAAGAACAAATGGACATAAATGATTCATTAGACGAAGAAATTCCTTCAGACACTGAAGATGAAAATGAAACTAAAAATACATTAGTTTCAACTGAAAATGTTGCAGATTGTAATGAATACTTATTTAGGAAGAAAATGAAACTTAATGATTATGAAAAAATATTAAACGAAAATCATAAATCATACTCAGATTATAGGAATTCAGTTATACAAAAGTGGAATGAAAAAACAAAAATAGCTACTGGTAAATTAGAAAAAAATATGAATGAGTCTACCTTAAAACAAATTGAATTTGCTTTAAGTGATAAAGAAAAAGCACGTAAGAAAAGTCGACTAAAACGTTCAGAATATAAAATTATTGGCAAGGTAGAAGCAGAAGATGATAATGATGGTAGAAGAATTCAAGAACATGACTCTGAAATTTATGATGACGATGATTTTTACCACCAATTATTAAGAGATTTAATTGAATATAAATCAAGTGATATTACTGATCCCATACAACTTAGTAAACAATGGATTCAATTACAAAATATGAGGAGTAAAATGAAAAGAAAAATAGATACCAGAGCTACCAAAGGTAGAAGAATAAGATATAATGTACATAATAAATTGGTAAATTTTATGGCTCCTATTACAGTAAATGATACATGGACAGATCATGCGAAAGATGAGTTGTACAGCTCCTTATTTGGTAAAATTAAACCAACAAATAGGGAAGTAAATAATTAAATTTAAAGTAATTAATAGAACTGTAGATAATTTTATATACTTTGTTAAAAATGTAAGGCTTATAGAAATTTTGTAATGTATGTAGAAAGAATTACAGTCAAAATTGTATAACAAAATAAATGTAATAATTATTTATACTGAAATTATCATAAATTTAAAAATCTCTTATATGATAATATAAAATTTATTTAAGACCGTCACTATATACTGTATATACTATGCAATAGAATATTTTGAATTACAAATAATTATTGTTTTATGAATAAATTAAATACATCGTTTATTTTTTGTGTTATCATAATTGAATTTGCTATCCCCGACTTCCTTCTAATCTTCCAGTATACCTTTTTATGTCTTGCACTCAATACAACACTACTACATCAATTAAAAACAAATACCAAATATCACATCTAGAATACAAAAATACAAACATTATGAACTATAAACATACAGTATATCAATGCAATACAAATGTTATCAACCTTTTTAAAACTTTACAAGATAAAATAAACACCTAAACCTTATCTCACTAACCTAAGGAAGTTTCTGCTTATAAAGTTTCGCACTTCATGATCATATACACTGTGAGGAAAAATAAACAAATAACAATGATAAAGTAAGAAATATAAAAGATAGAAAAAAATATAGCGAAATTTTGTAATATATCTATAAAGTATTTAAGTATAGAACAAACAGTAGACAAAATTTTGTCTACTGAATTGAACACATTATAATTCTTAAAAATTAGAAGTTGCAAAACTTTTTGTCCCCTGGATATATACTTTCGGTGTCACAAGAGTGCAGGCGTATTGCCATAGATTATAGAATAGATACAATCGAAAATGTGAAACTGCATAAAAAGAACGGATTTTCATCATATAAATATTGTATTCTTTTGTGAAACAAATAAATTTGATTATAAAACAATTACATTTATTTTGTAAGTATAATTATGTAGTTCTTTTATTATATTTCATTTTCTTTAATTTTGCATTTCGTACAAATTATAAACCTACTTCGGTTATATTTTATTAACTGACAATTATGTATTCATGACATGCAGAAGGTGTACAGAACTAAGTACAGACTTAAAAAATATCTGTATATATAGAATATTATCGAATTGTTCTTTTCAAAAAGGTAGAGTAAATTTATTTTAATAAATTTCATGAAAGGATTAAGAATTGTATCTTGAAATTTATAATAATTTGCTATGAATAAATTAGTAGTTATAACCATTAAAGTTGCGAATTTTCCTGTAAAATACTATATTTGACTATATTTTTCAGATAAGATACATACAACTTTATGTATTTATTATGATCTAAGATTGCAATTGATTACATTTTTCTGTGATTCTTAAATTATTTTTATTATGGCTCTTAGATCATTTTTACATCTAAATAATAACATGAATAAATGGTGAGTTATATTATAGCTGATCATATAATATTAAATCAGTATTAAATCATAAACTTATAATTTTATCTTTTTCGCAGTATTTTTACAATTGTACAGCTTAAATCTAAAACATATGTGGCTCAAGAATATGCACAAATTAGGAACTTTAGTAAACTAGCAGTCAAAAAAAGATTATCGAAATCTTCTATAACAAAAAATTTTCGTAGACCTGAAAATAAAAATGATTTCAAAATATTTAAACCATTCACCTTTACAATTATGGTAAGCATAAAACAAGTAATATAATTGTATTAATACATGTATTAAAAAAATAGGGTGTTTAAGATTTGGTAAATATTCACTTTAGGGTACCTGCTTTTTTCTGTACATATAATGGTATAGACTCAGTGCTTAAGATATTTTCTGAAGACCGTTGCTGGTAATGTCGCTACGAATTTTAGAATTATTTAAACTGAAATATCTTCTAAACTATTAGTTTTTTGACATACATAGATCAGTGTTTTTTTTGTAAAGAATGTTTAAAGGCATTTTTAGATGTATAAAAAAATACTTTATTTCATTTAAAAAAACAAAGTTTACCTTCATATGTCCTTGATACGACCACTTATGAAAAAATTAATAACATCGGAATATGCCCAACTTGATACCATTTATGTCTCTTATGAAACATTTTTTATTATGTGCAATAATAGTAAGAAAATCGAAATGTCAAAGTGAAAATCAAATGGTTAAGTTACCTTGTATCATTCAAACCATAGTTAAATCAGAGATGGCTTCCCTAAAGTAAATTTTTACCCAAGAGTTTACTTGTATCAAATTAATCTGAGCAAAATCATTTTTGTTACATTGTAAGTTTCACTGTTTTCATCAACCCAGTTTAGTGGAGCAACATTTATTGGTGCTGTCATTTGGGAATATGAGGGTATCAGAGAACGAACACACAGGATGATCAGAAGTTATAAGCAATGGGGAATACATGTTCGTATAATGAAGGATATATAAAGAACATAATGTAAAAAATAATGTTCATTAAACATTATTAAAAACTCAATTGTATTCAGCGAACAGGATGGAGAGGTGCAATGCAAGATTGGTGGGATAGTTTATCAGAAGGAGAAAAGATATTTGTTCCTATATGTTTCTTAAATATCCTGGTGTTTTTATCATGGCATATACCTGCATTTCGAACAACAATGAATCAATATTTTTGTAGCAGTCCTGCATCTAGTAAGTTATATACCTGTCATGTTTTTGCAGTCTAATTATTGAAACATTGAATTTTTTAATTTTGATTAAGGTGCTTTATGTTGGCCTCTACTATTGTCTACATTTTCTCACTATTCTCTTCTTCATTTAATGGCCAACATGTATGTATTACACAACTTCTCTACTTATGCTGTAAAAACATTGGGCAAAGAACAATTTGTGCTACTTTATTTAGTTAGTGGAGTGTTATCTGGTTTTACTAGTCATTTGTACAAACTTGCAATGGGTTTCCAAAATCCTTCATTAGGAGCTGTGAGTATTAATCAGATTTATATTTTTTTAAATTATGAAGGTCACATTAATAATCCTAATATTTAATTCAGTCAGGAGCAGTTATGGGCATTATTGGATATAGTTGCATTGCATCTCCAGATATATATCTTTCTATTATTTTTTTTCCTATGCTCAAATTTAAAGCAAGTACGGTAAGTTATTGCTCTGACTGTATTCAATAAAGTCTACTTTATGAATTAAATTATAATAAAAACATTTATCATTAGGCCATTAAGGTAATATTGGGAGTTGATGTAATGGGATGTCTTTTGCGATGGCAGCGTTTTGATCATGCAGCACATTTGGGTGGAGCATTATTTGGAATGTAAGTATATTTATATTAAAATTAAACAAATTTACATATTCATATCCTATTTATTATAGTTTTTGGCAATTATGGGGAAGTGCCAATATATGGCAAAAACGTGAACCAGTATTAATGTTTTGGCATCAATTACGTGAAAAATCAGGATCTCGTTAATGTTTCTTTATTGTATAACTAATATTTCTATACCAATTTTGAAAATTGGAAATTTGAAGATTGTAAAAATCAAATAAAGTATGTATAAATTATATAAGGAAAAGATAAATGTTTTTTATGAATATTTAAAAAAATAGTTTGAAAATAAAACACAAAAAAAGAGAATGATTGCTTTTTTTTTGCATCATTTAATTCAAATTTAATTTTCACTTATCCTAAAACAAAATGGAATTTAATATTTTGTATACTATTATTTGTTATAGGAAATACTATTAAAAAATTCGTTTTTAATCCATTCACGACAGTGTCTATTTCATATACAAAAACCAAATCATAAGCAATACAATACAAGGTATATTTGTTATAAAATATAAGAAAACGTTACAATAAACTTTAAATACAGGAACTATAAATTCTTATGAAATTGTAATAACTGTATGTTTCATATTCTTTCTCTTTATGTTTTGTTATATATTTGTTGCATCTATTGATATTCATTATGTCTTTAGTATACCAGAACATCATACAAATATACTTGATGTACTAACACATCATTTGGTACGAATTAGTTAATATATAAAAAATTTAAAAGTATACATTAAATTAGCTCTTAAGATATTTTACATGATGTTTAATATGATCTTCAATAAATGTAGCTATGAAAAAGTAACTATGATCATAGCCTTCTTGAAATCTGAGAAACAGTGATAAACCAGCATCTGTTGCAACAGTTAACAAGTTCTCTGGTAATAGTTGCCCATCTTTTAAAAACTTATCTTCTTTTCCCTAAAATTACATAATACAGATTTTATTTCTGGTCAGTTTTTTTTGTAATGCATATGTGTATGATAATATACCTGATCAACTAAAATATCCAAAGGAGGTCCATTATACTTTTTAGTCAGTTCAGTAGCATCCCAATCTTTCCATGCAGCATTAGTATCTGTACCACCCAAATAGCCAGAAAAGGCTTTTTTACCCCATGGGCATTGAATTGGGTTGCTTATAGGTGCAAATGCAGAAACAGTTTTATATAAACCAGGATTTTTTAAAGCACATATTAAAGCTCCATGACCACCCATACTGTTAATAAAAATATTTTTATATTTATAGTAATTAAATAATTTGATACACATATTAAGTTATATTGTTCTATTTTACCTATGTCCCATTATAGATTGTTTGTTAGGTAAAACTGGAAATTTTGCATTAATCAAAGCAGGTAATTCTTTGGTCACATAGCTATACATTCTATAATTTTTATTCCATGGTTCTTTTGTTGCATCAACATAAAAACCAGCACCAGTTCCAAAATCCCAATCATCATCTTCTCCAGGTATGTTGAGATTACGAGGACTTGTATCAGGTGCAACTAGAACTACTCCATGCTCAGAAGCATATTTTTGAGCACCAGCTTTTTGAACAAAATTTGCTTCTGTACATGTTAAACCAGATAACCAATAGATAACAGGGACAGGTCCTTCTTCCACTTGTGGTGGAAGAAAAATTCCAAAATTCATTTTACATCCCAGTTCATGGCTATATAATAAATCAATATTAATGACAATAATTTTTTATTTCTAATTAATAAATATAAACTTGCAGTACCTCTCGTGCGAATAGACCTTTTGCCATCCGCCAAAGATTTTATTGCTAGAAACTTCAGTAATATCAGTAGACATCTGAAATTATTTTTTTATAATAGAATTAATTAATCTTTACTTTTCAATCATATTTTCAATTTTACTATAATGTTACTTCTTATCATTAAAAGGTTATATGGCTGCTCTTAACACTAAGATCATGCGATATTTTTACATTTGTGATTGAGTTCGTATTATTAAATAGAAGTATGTAATTAATATTGATGAAATAATTTTATATTAACATTGTTAAATATAAACATATATTTAAAATTAGGAACAAATTTTACTTTGAATAACGTACCTTGTATCGTATGAAATTATACGTTTAGTATCGTTTCATATAACGGAGTCTGGATAACTGTATGATTCGTAAATAGTATGTATAAGTGATGATAACGTGTTTTCTTTCTTTTTATTTCAAATATTGACTAGTACAATTTTATGTTATAAGTTCTTTGATAACGATAATATATGTAACCTTACAGTGATTAAGAAGTTTTGATAAATATTAGAAGTAGTACTTATATCAATTATTTTCACTTTATTATGCGTAAATTTAAGTATTAATTACTATAATATATGGTTTTTAATTTATTTCATGCAGCTTAATACAGTGAATAAAAATGTATTGGTATATAATGTATAAAAAAAATGAAATTAAAAAGTTCTCTTTATTGACTGTGTTTGCAAAGGAGTTTTTACACGTTGTTGCT
The DNA here is from genome assembly GCA_963576845.1 of Megachile leachella. NCBI lineage: Eukaryota > Metazoa > Arthropoda > Insecta > Hymenoptera > Megachilidae > Megachile > Megachile leachella. Next base: position 5,682,006 of record OY756254.1, on the reverse strand, counting down.
TGTGTTTTATACACTTTTTTGATGAGCTTGTTGCTGAAACAGCTGAAATAATTACCATGTGAATAAATTATACATTACCGATAAAGATACTTAGGATTTAATAGTAATTATAATTATAATTTTTATATTTATTTATATTTATATACTATATTTATCTATATTTACTTATTTATTTGTTTAATAAATAATAAATAAATGTATAAGCATACTTTCAAATTCTGGTTCTATATTGACAATATTTCCAATACTTTCTCTAGATGACCCACAAATGCTTCCACGATTTGTACTTCTTGATTCACAATCTATTGAATTTGTACTACTATGATGTTGACTTGATAGTGGTGATTGATTGAATATTGGAATTGATGGTAATTCTATATTTTTAACTGCTAAAAGTTTTTTAATATAAGCTTCAGTTTCTATGTGATGAACTGTAAATTCTGCAATATCTTGCAAAACAATAGAATTTTGTTCTTGAAGTTCACGTAGCTGCACCTCTTTCTAATAAGTGTAAAATATAATTACAAAAGGTTTATCAATTTATACATTTTATGTATATAAAATATTTTAGACAAGTTACAAACCTCCTGTATAAGTACTATATTGTCCCCAGTATTTATACATTTTCGTTGAAGACTTTTTTTCACATTTAGTAGATTTTTATCAGCTCTTGATATTTTTTCTTTTTGTTCTTGAATTTGTTGTTTTAAATTAGTTAAATATTGATTTTTATTTTCTTTTTGTTCCTGAGCTTCATCTATATCTTTAAGAATTTTTGCATAGACCTCTTGTAATTTCTATAAAAATTGTTACTTAATAAATAATTATACCTTTTACTTTTAAAATATCATTATGTTAAATACATTATAAAATACCTGCATATCTTTAGTTAATGATTGCAATTCTTCTTTTTTTTGTTTTAAATTCTGTTCTGCATTTTGAAGTTCATTATGTAATTTATTACGTTCTTCTAATTCAGATTTGTTATCCTCATCTGCATTCAAAGTAACTTTATATTTGTCATTACAAGTATTTATTATTCGTAATGTATTTTCCATAGCTTGTATTTCTTGTTCAGTTTTCCTGATTATTTCATCTAATTTATCACCTTCTTCTTGCAAAAGGTATTTTTCTTGTGCATTTTGAATTTTCAAGTGGATAGTATTTACTGGCGTACCATCGCTATTAGTTCCTAGTAATGCTACACTGTTATCATATCTTGCTTGCAATTGTTTTATTCGTATTTTTCTTTCTGCAATAGCACATTTTAATTCTGAGCATTCATTACTAGCAACTCTTTTTTGAATGTTAAGTGATTCTTTCTGTATTGCAATTTCTGCTTTACGTTCTCGTATTGCCTAAATAATTATAGTATATTGGTTAAATAAAAATTTCAATAGTTGTATATAATGTATTATATAATAAAATTCAATTAATATACTTAGTGTATTGATTACTATTATTTTATTAAAAACTTACAGCTTCTAATTCAAGTTGGTATCTTTCCAAGTCATATACATTGTTTCCAAGGTTACATATTGTCTTTTCCATCTGTGATACCTTAAGCCGTAACATACCTTCTTCTACTTGTTCCTCTTCATAACGATTTTGAGCAAATTTTAGCTCTTTTTCTCCAGCATTTATAAAAAGAATAAGATCTTGTCTTTTATTTTTTAAAGACTCCAATTCAGTATTGTCATTTGCCATATTATTTGATATTTTTCTCATGTCATCCTATATTCATTATTATTATTATCATCATTATTATTAAGTAATCATAATATGTTTGAAATTGTTTGAAATTATGTATTAAAAGTAAACTTACTTCTAAACTGATAATTTGTTTTTGTAGTAACTTGAATATTTTGGTTTTTTCATTCAAAGTATTTTGTAGTTCTTCAATCTTTTGTTGTTTTCTTTCTACTTCAGACTTGTCATACTCAAGACCTTTTAATCTATCTAATTTCATCTCAGATTTTTGTAATTCAAATTCCACTTGATACAATACTTCTTTCTTTTCCTCTAGTACCTGTTCATCCTTACTATGTAATTTACCTAAATATTCGAATTTTTTAGATTCTTTCTGATACTGCATCTTCTGAAGTTTATGCTCATTCTCCAAATCTTTTATTTGATGAACTACACGTAAACTTGATGTTTGCAATCGATTTATTTCTTTTATTATTTTAGACCTTTTTTTTTCTTGTTCCTACATTAGTTTTATGTATTATTTTATGTGTTATAAATATATTACTATAATTACTATGAAAGTAGTTTAAATGAATACCGTGATCATATCCTCGACTTCCTTTGCTTTTTCTTCTATATCTAATTTTTGATTATCAATATCATGTAACTTTGTAGTTAAATCAGATACTTGTTTATTTAATTTCTCCAGTTTTGCATGTTTTGTTTGAATTTGTATTTCTTTATGTTTTATGTCTGCTTGCATTTGTTGCATACGTTGAGCTAGTTTTTTGACACTATTGTTATATACAATTAACTGAAATTTAAGCAAAGTTAAAATCCTGAAAATATAAATTATGTGAATGTCCCGAGGGACATTATTTCTTTTCAATCTACATCCTTACTTGATTTTCATATGTACTAAATGTTTCTTTCAGTTTTTGTTGCTCTTCTTTCATTTTAAAAAGGTCTTTTTCCAATTTATTAATTGATTCTTCAACTAGTTTGTTATTATCATTCTGTTCCTTTAAAAATCGTTCTGATTCCTCAAGTACTTTTTTTTTATCTTGTATTATTTCATGCAACGTTTCAACTTCCTATATAATATTATTTTATAAAATATTAATTTCAAAACATTTGTAACTCTTATAAAAAGTTTATATATTAGATTTAAAATAAATTTTATAATTTATGTTTTTTAATAGAACATATTTATTATAAGAAAATAATTTAATACTTGAATAATATTTTTGATGTCATTATTTCTTTGCTGTAACATGGTTACACTCTCTCTCCATTGATTAAATATTTGCTGATATTCTACTAATGTTTGATCATATAATGTTGATGTGCGACTAAGAATAATTTCCATCTCTTGTGCCTCATTAGTTACTTTAATGATAGTATTACGATATGACTGTAATTCTGCACTAAGTTTTTGCCTTTTTAACTCTAGTTCCTGAATTATAAAATAGTTGAGTGAATAAAAACATAATTATGTAATAAAACCATTATAGTTCGATTTGTTTTGTTGCTTATCTACCTTATATTCCTTTAAATCTTCTTTTATATATTGTTCTATTAATTGATTATTATCTTCATTTTGACTTAACATTTCTTCCAATTCCCGCAAACCTTTTTCGTCGTATTTAATTGTTTCTTTCGAAGTTTCTATTTTTCTTGTCATTTTTTCTAATTCCTTTTCAATATTTGATACCATTTCATTCACTGATTTCCACTCTTTTTCAAAATCTCGCGCTTCTTGGCGAAGATTGGATTCCGTGCTACAACTCAGTCGGTAATAATGATTTTCACTTTCAAGTTGTGCGGAATGAGTATTTATAATATTTTGATTCATATCTTGTTCTATCATTAAATTATTTATACGTTTTTTCATCATTTTAATTCGTTCCTCCGTAGATTCGAGTTTTGCAGTCAAATTTTGTTTCAATTTCATTTTTCTTTCAATCTTTTAGTAACAAAATTTGTTAATTAATGAAAATAATTATTAAGGATTATAACAATAGCAATAACTATCTTTTATGTAATTGTAAAATTCTGTTATAAACTATTATAATGTGTGCAAATTTAATTAAAAAAAAATAATATTTACGCATACTACTGTGCAACAAGTTACTATGTTAAAAATAAAAACAAAAAAAGCAGTATTCAATGTAAAAAATTGATGTGTGTAAAATGAATGAAACTAGCAGAATATGAATGAACTGCATTACTTCTTCTTCTAATTGTCTGTTCTCTTCGTTTGCTACTGGTATTCGAAATCCATCTTGCCATCCTAACGCAGTCAAAACTTCGTCAATATTATTATTTATAGCCATATTTAGACTTTATGTCTTTTCAATACAATTCTTTGAAAAATAAGTAGGTATATATCGTAGTTTTAATACGCGTAAATAAATATGTGTATTTTGCCGTCATAGTAACGGTGGGCGTCCATAATAACATTATACATAGCGACCTTAGTTTTCATGTTATACTGTTTTTATAGCTTATGTTATGCTAATTAATACTTCTGAAGGTGAAAGAGGACGGAATTTCAAAGTAGTAATTTTTATTTTAATATTACATGTGAAATTTATTTATTGAGTTACTAACGAAGTTGACGATAAGCCGGTACGCGCCTGTAGTACGCAGGGCCGTAACATACCATAAGGCCTGTTATGCCTGCCGTTTATGTAGTAGCGAGCACAATAATCTTTTTCAGAGAAAATGACGATGTAAGAATAAAAACATCATGATATGTTAGTATTTGATTCACAAAATTTTTAAATGTAAAAATGTGAAAATTCGGGAATTTAGAAATTTGGAAATTTGAGAATTTTGAAGCTTAAGAATTTGAATATTTTGAAAATTAGAAAATTTAGGATCTTGAAAAATTGTGAATTTATATAAAATTTGTTAAAATTTTATATAAAAATAATGGAGGTTCCTCTTCCCATTTCGTTCTTATTGTATGAATTCTTATTTTATTTTAATTTGTCATTGTAGTTGATAATTGAATGAATGAAGAAATAAATTGAGGAATAATAAATATGTAAGTAAACAAGTATGAATAAATGTTTAGAAAATTAGTTACATTTTTTCTTTATTTTTATCTGTTTATTGGTTTATTGATTTATTTGCTAATTAATATAAAAAATAAAAATATTTTAATAAAGACGATAAACACCAGGGGTCTCAAGGCATACACTCCTGTGCGTTCTGGCCGTGCACCGATTGGCTAACTTTAATTGTTAGTTATGCGATAGATAATGGTCTGAATCAAAATTGGAAAAACAACTTTTACTCCCAAATTCCATTCTCTTTTATCTTCTATAATATTAGTTAAAAATGAATAGATGATCATGCATTTCTTTGTTTATTATTTTCTTTTTTATTAAGATATATTAGCTCATTTTATTTAAGATATTTATGGTGATATCAATTACGATATACACAATGTATATAATTATATATTTCATTACATTTAGTAAGTTTTTCGCTTAAAAGATGATGTAGTAATTTTAATAAGTTACTTATACTGGAAGCTTCGAGATCTAGTTCATAACTAAATGCAGTGAAAACGTGTTTGCTGCATTTGACGTGAGACGAGAGTAGAAAAATATTGGATAACAATGGCGGACGAAGAATTACCATCGGGTTGGGAAAAACGTTTAAGCAGATCTACCGGTATAACGATTTATTTTTTATAATTATGTGATAATTTAGTAATATTTTCATATAATGATTTTCCTTATTATTATTTTTTTAGGTGAATCACGTTGTTCACTATATAATTAGTAATTTTGAATATAGGGCCGGCATCCTTTTGTGTAATTGATTCTGTTTTCGAAAAATTGCATTATTTTATGTCTAATTGCAAAGGAATTATAATATTTTATTAAACTTTTATTTTGAATAATCTTTTTTTAATTTTATAAAAATATGTTAAACTAATATCGCGTTAGATATACTGTAAATTATGAGTCGAGGCTGTTGAAATACAGTAAAACATTTTCCAATTTAGAAAGGATTTAATATATGAAGTTATTAAATTTTCCCTTGTAAAATTAATGTAGCAATGAAATTGTTTATTGTGTCTTAAAGCGTTTTATATTTTATGTAATAAATTTGATAGTTTAGGTTGGAGATGAATATCTGGTTATTAAATATTTTTTTACAGGGCAACATTATTATTTAAATATTTATACTAAAGAAAGTCAATGGGATAGACCAGATAAACCTGCAGATCCATCTGGAACTAATAAAGAAGATGGCCCAGAAGAAGTTCAATGTTCTCATTTATTAGTAAAACATTCAGGTTCTCGTCGACCATCTTCTTGGCGGGAAGAAAATATTACAAGATCAAAAGAAGAAGCTCTTGAACTTATCAAATGTAAGACTGACGATTCAATTTTTGTTTTTGTGTACTTTTATTTATTATATAGTTTGTCTTATAATATTGTGGGATCTACTTCAAGCATTGACTTAATAACTGAAAGCAGTTCATTTAAACAAATGTATTTAACTTATTTGTGAAGTGTTGTAAATTTTGAGTTGTATTGTTTGGTATCTGATTACATTTATAAGAGATCTCTAAAATAGCTATTTATATTTCAAGATATGTTTGTAGATATCTTATGAAAAATGTTGTTATTGTTTGAATCTTTCCAGGTGTTACTTGAAGTTTTTAAAAACTGCATAGTTCTGTGATGCATGACTTTACATTTTCAATAAATGTATATATCCAAACATTCTTATAAACTAAAATGCAACAAATTTAAATTTAGAGAACAAGCAGAAAACATAACAGGATCTCCATGTTTTATATATTTAACGTACGTTAACAACTTCTAAATTAGAATAATTCTTTAATGTTATACAATGCAGTATAAAATTAATTTATACATTTATGGTAGTAGTACTACTTTTATTTACCAGAAAAGTTGTTACAATAGAAAACTTGCTATATTTCATAAATGAGGTAAAACAGAACATATGTTTATATGAATATTTTTCATTCCTTTAAAATGCTGAAGTAGGTCATATATATTATGAGATTTTTTTATATATTCTTATATTTCTTATATCTTCTTATGGTACTGTTTAAAAAACTGATATAATTGTGTTTGCAAACTTAGCTTACAGAGAACAAATTGTATCTGGAAAAGCAACATTTGCTGAACTTGCTTCAAAATATAGCGATTGTAGTTCAGCTAAGCGAGGTGGAGACTTGGGACCATTCAGTAGAGGTGCAATGCAGAAACCTTTTGAACAAGCAGCATTTGCACTTAAAGTTGGTGAATTGTCTTCACCTGTTCACACAGATAGTGGTATTCATATCATTCAGCGAACAGCATAAAAGATTGATCTTGAATAAAGTATTAAATTTGTTAACAAAATTTCTTCAGTTTTGCTAATGACATATGTTCATAATAATAGAAAATTTTCATAATTGTATTCAAAATCATGTATATTTACTTATGCAGTGGAAAGTTTTTTGTATATGGATGTGACGTATGTAAATATTTTTTTTAAACACAATATCCAGTTATATATTTATGTCTTCCAGTTGAATCTTAACTGAAGTAGTATATTACGAAGTTATAATTAATTTAAAAATTTGTCATGGTGTGCATTTTTAATATGAGCATTTTCATGCAATGAAAGCAAAACAGATATTTAAATATTATGCAAGATAAAATAGATGGATTGTATGCACACATTTAACAATATTTTCTATTCATATTTGCTAACCTTACATTCCTTAAATATCAGCTAAGTTTTGCCTGATTATTAACAACGTTTTTTAGCGTTTCTGTTTTACATAAGTTATAAATCACTTTAAATTATAAGTTCTTGTAAAAGAAAGATTTTAATTTTTCCTTCGTTTCAGAACAAATGAGATAAAAAAGAAAATATAATAAACGTGAAAGATCAATTTTGTTACTTGTATTGCAATAAAAATCTGAATATTTCATGTTTAAATTAGTGCATCAAATTTAAGATAAATGTTTTGCCCATTTAAAATGAATTTAATATCGATAAAATAAATCATATTATACATATGTGTAACTGTGAAGTTTTTGCTCAAGTAACGACAGATGTTTGTCATGATTTTATAATTATTCTTAAAATTTATTTAAAAAAAAATATACTACTTTTTAGAAATACAAAAAGATAGCAGTAGGATATTTATGTGTAACTCAGTTCAATCATTTTAACTGTTATTAATAGAAATTTATGATCATTGAACATAATAACTTAATTTTTATTTATATTTAGCTGGAATAAACTACAATTATAAATATGCCACTAGGAAAAGTACAATTATTTGAGATAATTATAGCTTACAATAATGAAATTAACAATATAATATAAATTTTGATTGTTCTTCACTTTATTTTAACATTTTAATAGAAATAAACTTTTAATTCAAATATAAAAATAAAGAAACTTGTTTAGAAATCATTCATGTTTCCAATATTCTTCATATTTCTAGTCTGTGTCTATGATAATTTATGTTTTTGAAGACTGTGAATACATATTTATGAAATACATTCTGCTTACTGTACTTGTATAGTAAGACACATGTATTAGACTTATAATAATTATTTCCTATCATTCAGTACAGTGTATTTAATTTAATTATATGTATATACAATATCTATGTATGAAATAATTTGTCCTGTTGCAAGAAATATATTACAACTAAATGTGATAATAATTTGCATATAAATGCATTTATCTACAGTGAAAATAAACATGTCTAACCGACATTAATTTTCATTTCTTTAATTTCATAATAAATTATGTAAACGTTCCTAAAACATGTTTTTGTTAAAAGCATTGCTTGTGCACAAATTTCATACTATTTTTTCAACAATGGTAGTGATAAATGCATTAGTCTCGTAAAAATGTATTAAAAGGATTTGCGATAAAACAATTAAATACATGTAACAAATATGTTTAGAGTGTAATTATTTGTGTTCCAAATTGATTGAAATTTATTGATCCTGTTTTGTTATCATTGTTGTAAAAGAAAACAATGATAATCATTTGAAACATTATCAATTCTGTAAGTGTTTCGGCACAAATTATTCTGTAAGAAATTATTTGTTAACGTTCATGTAGTCCATATGATCTAGTATTTATGTATGAACGTCCCACAGAGGAAGTCTGTGATTCAATCACTTCCTTCTCAGTTGGGAACCCTACATGAAACCTGCTTTAAATTATTATATAATCAAAGGTATGAACGCATATTTGCTTGTACAGGAGGGTCACTATATGATTGGCATAATGTTCTCTCGGACATTGTACATCCACACGTCGCACTTACGTTAAATATAAACGATTATCGCAGTTTAGTAGGTCAGCAGAGAAATGAATGCCATCGAAGGTCTGAGGTACATAGATCTGGCATTTTTTATTTTGAAAACAATTTATATGACCTATCGTGTTTGCATACAAAATTGATTTCATCGCATGTTCATCGTTAGACCGAATATATTCACTAACCTTGAAATAAATGGTTAGTAATAATCGGCGGAATCATGCAATTTCGAGTGGTCGTTTTAACGAGCTTCTCAAATTATTGTTATCAATAAATTGGTCACGATACTTAAGCCCTGCGAATTATACAACATGCAGTTTCGAACTGTAATATATTTTAACCGTGAGAATTATTTATCTCTGGGAGTTTTGTTATTTCAGCCGTAAACACAAAAAAAGAGGAAATTCTGAAATACGATACGCCTATGACGCACAAGCGTAATAAAATGATATTGTTGAGGCAGAGTAAAATGCGTATGAAACTTAATTGCTTGTTTCATAAAATTCGCTATGTTACGAGGTACGTTGAGGTTTCTATTGTATAAATTTTAAAACATCGTCGCTTGTATGAGTTACACAGATAATGTAAAATTATCAATAACAATATAGGGACATCTAATTTTAAAACGTTAACCCTTAACTACGATAATAGAAATATAACACATACAATATGATAGAGTAAAAATTGACCTTATACCTTTTTAATGTATAAGTAGTACTCAGGGTCGGTGCGAGGAGAGTAATTCCATGGAACCTTGTCCCGTGTTTGAAATGGCTCTGTCTATGAAAACTTCATAGCAAATTTCTCGATATTCTATGCATAATGTGGAAACTTATAAAAGCTCTAAATGTTTCATAATTCAGCGTCGAATTTGAGAAAATGGCGGATGGAAAAAATTGAGAAAGCTTGGAAACTTGGGTTTTTGGTGGTATACGAATTTTAACATTAATTTAGGAATTTGCGAATAAAATTTGGGGACTGTGAACTTGAGAGTTTGGATATTTGGGTAATTCAGAGGTTCGAAATTTAGGAGTTGGAGACTAGAATGGAGAATTAGTTTCCCCGCACGTTTCTTCTGGTTCCATAACTTTGGAACCCAGTTTCAAACGTTCGCGCTGATCTTGATAACACTGTTATATAAATTTTATTATTGCATGTTCATTTAGTAAGCTAAATATTTCTTACACACAAAAATATTAAATAGTTTCTATTGTCAAAGAGAAGTACATTAAATAATATGCTATGTATCTACTTTAACTAGAATTTTCACGTTGTCATATAAGATCTTGTTGTAGTACACAAAATGTAAAATAACATTTTTAAATTTTGTTTCATCTGTATATGATACTGTTGTGTCAAATAAACAATTTAATTAAAGTTGCTAATTTAAGTTCATTCTGAAATTAACAGTTGGTTTTATGTAATTTTTTACCTTTTATGTATTTTTCAATGCTGTTAAATGGTGTCCTTACAAATAATATACGTATCCTCAAATTATTTATCTTACTTTAAATAAATGTACAATGTACGTGGTAAATTAATTTTTATTCTATTTGGAAATTTAAAAAGTTGGAAATCTAGAAATGTTGGAGTTTGAGAATTTTGGAAATTCAGAAACTCGAAATGTTCAATATTGAAAACTTGAAATTTGGGGATTTTGACAGTAGAGAATGTATTAATTTGAAAATTGGGGAGCTAGGATATTCATTAATTTGAAAATTAGTGGAATCCAGAAATTTATTATGTGAACATTAAAAGTCTTGATATTTGGGAATTTTTAATTTAAAAATTTAGGAAAGGAATCTTTTATACTTGGAAAGAGTATTTGAAAATTTTATAATTTCCTATTTTAGAAAAATGAAAATTTGAGCATTTAATTTAGGAATGAAAAAAATATACAGTGTATCGATTTTTGTACATAATAGTACATATGCATATTCGTTAACATCTGCTGTGTTCGCGAAAAACCTACGAAATCGTGAATTATATGAATCTTACTATCTTTAATATTATCATCATTATTAATCTTTGTTTTTCCTGAAAAATTCTTGTTTGCAAAGTTAGCAAAGAGTATCGCTTCACGTTTTAATTATGATGACCTTTTCAAAAGTAGGCATAAGTTAACTATCTTTACTTAATTGTTTACGCTTACTTATCGCTACATACATAAATTGACGTAAATGATTTCATCACACATGTCTAAATGAGCTAGTTTTACGACCATTTCTTCTTTTACTTTTCTTTATTTATATGAATATACTTACGTCAAAACTGTTGCTTAAATTTTGAGCAGACTAAAATTTATTTTAATTCGTAACGATAAAGAATAAGCAAAATACGCGATATCAATTGGTAAATTAGTCCAAAAGAGGATTAAAAATCTTATACATCAATAGGAACAGAAATATTATAAAACTAAAAGTACTGCAATTTTTACTGCAAGTATATTTACGTATACGAAAATTCTATTTGCACTTTTGCTCGTACTAACTCAAAAAATAAACTTTTAATATAGTATCACAGAAATAAGCATATTAATAATTTTATTATACATATTTTAATAGTGACAAGAGTTTTTAAACTAAAATTGCAATGATTCGAAAAAGATTATAACAGAGAGCTTTGTAACAGCATTACATTAATATAACTAATATAAATCACACTTTGTTTGGAACATTTTTAACGAAAAACAGTAAAAATACATACTTAGAAATTTCTATTGTCTCTAATTAACATTTAAAGAATAATTAACTAATTAATCCTCATAATTTTGCTGAAGGTTATGGTGGCTTACTTAGGTTTTCAGAAGTTTGTAAAACCGCCCACATTACCTGAAACAAAGAAAAAATGATTCTAAAATAAATGCAACTAAAGTCTGTGTTCAGTAATGATTTAACCAATAAGTAAAAATGAAGAATTGCTTAGGTCAAGAAATTGTTTAATCTTTAAAATCTTTCAGAAATGTTATTTTACAGTTTACATTTTTGGAATAATTTATTGTTGACTTCGTTTTGATACTATCTACAATGCTATGAAATGAAAAATTACGTCAATTAAAAAAGTCAAAGTCTTTAACCTTTTATCGAAGAAATTTTTGCAACTGTAACTGATTGACTTTTGTTAAAAACAAACGATACTTTCCGTTAGAATAACCTTCACTCTAACCTTTTGTCAGAATAACTTTTATAACTTTTTGTCAGAATAACTTTTATTTTAAGCTTTCGTCAGAATATCGGAAGTACATGTGAAATCGCGTGTTGTGTCGGAATTAATTCTCCGTAGAAAGACTTTCAAGTATTTTAAGTGCTCAGATCACTGTTTGTGCTATAATAATAGTAATGTTTTCTTCTACACAGCATTTTTATACGTTCCTGCAAGCTATCATTCTTTTGAAACATTTTTTGCTTCCGGGCCAGTTACTATCTCTGTCATTTCACAAGATCAAGAATGGAGTAACAGTATTAATGACTACTGCAGCTAAGTACGTGGGATTTAGTTAGAAGATTAAATACGTATTTCGAACAAACAACAACAGAATCGTTGTAAAAATATGATAAAAGTGACATTTTGAAATAACAAATTTTTATAAATCAGTCAATCGCTTAACATATTAATCAGTTTATAGTCAGGTAAAATATTTGTAATTTTGTCTTTCATTTTGCTTCACGCTGCACAAATTTTATTATGGAAAAATAGAAACATCACGAAATACCAGAGCTGCAATTTAGAGCTGTTACAAAAAAAGGAAGAATGTAATTGTTTGAAATTGTACTATTTTTGAAAGGCTAGTCTCTTCCGGCCCACGTGTCGAAATTGAAAAAATATATCTTTTCTTTTTTTCACATTCGTACCGTTATCTTTATGGAGATATAAGAAGAGTCGATAACAACTGATTCAACGAGCCTCGATTTAATCTTTCAAGCACATTTCGACACGTTGAATTAGCGAATGCTTTGTAAACAATGGAGTTTATTCAAGCAATTGGGACCAAACGTAAGAAAACGTATCTAAAAACAGGATACATCGAAATGTTTATTCGTTCAATAGACCCAATAATTTGGGAATTTTACTATAGAGGAAAGTTTTCAAAATAAACATTTTGTAAATGTGAGCGTTACAGAAAATAGCACAGATTTGGTTGATTTTTCCATTTATATTGTATAAAAGTACATCACCGTGAAAATAATGGATATTAATTCTTTAAAAGCAGCACAATATAGAAAGAATATCAATAATTAATTAATTTTTGCGACACTGTTAAAAGTAAGGAAACATCGAAATAGCTCGTAATATTTATTTAATTAATTGGTACGTGATATACATGTAATAACATGTTTTCATCATATAATAGTAAATGTGTTTTAAAAAAATATAGGAAAAAATTAATTTCACTTTGTCTTTCGCTATGTAACAGTTATGAATAATACTATTGTTTTTCCCACGTAAAAATCATGTGAAAGTGTCACGTAAGAATGCGAAACAGATAATTCTATGAAATCAGATTTTGCAATTTTTATGAAATTTTCGTAATAGTGTACACTCTAAACATTGTCTGTGAATATTACAACAAAGTCAAGTAGTTTAAGCAGTATCTCAAAAGTGAAAGAGGAATGTGCTTTTTCTTATAAAATTAGGAACTTCATTGTAATTAACCAGTTAAATCATAATATTTTCAGTTTTGTTTGATTTTTCAAAAGAAATGTAGAAATCGAGAACCTTAGAAATTAATAAGTTAGTAAATTTTCTAAATCAAATAAGAAGTTAAGGAATTCTAAAATAAGACCTTGAGAATTTGAATGTTTGTTAACTGTTAACTAATATCACGTGTTATATTATTATTGTTTATTGTGTATTTACTTGAGATGCAGAGCACAATATTCAATATGATATTGGTATTCGAAAATGTTGAGACTGCCTGCATAAAAATAAAAATTAATAAATTTAAAAATAACAAATTATTAAAATGAATAAATTAAAAATTAACAAATTATTAAAATTAGTAAATTTTAATACGATATAATACAGACATTAACTGATTAAGATTGTAAAAGAATGAATGATGCACTATCATAACCATAAATATTATACAAATATTAATAATTATCATTATTAACATCCATTCATTAGTATTCATTAACATTCATATATTAACATTTATAACATTCATATAATATTCATTAACATTAATAACATTCAAGTACAAAACACCAACTTCTTATATCCAACAAGTCGTAGTGACGCAATGAGATCCTTAAATCATTAACTTACCCCATTCCTTTCCGTTTCTAAAAAGAACATTATTTCAGATATTATAAGAAATCGGGAAGTAACAATTACCACTTCAAATATAATTGCAAAATTATAGTAGAGTATCATTAACGTGAAAATGTAATAATGATCGTTTAAATTTCATATGTATACCTTTTTTCCCGTTTACGCAATTTTCACGTCACATACAACACGCATAATTGTTAGTTTCAGGTTCCTTCAAATATGTAAAATACAGGATTGGCCTTCTGCGTAAAATGTTACGGGTACAAGAAACATTTTGTGACCTTAAGTTTTCAGCGATTATAAAGACATAATAGGACACGATAGCAACGACACAAGAAAAATTTAGTACAATTTAAAACAGAAACGGTCTTTATTAAAATCTTGCAGTGCGTTTTATTTGGACAACTTTTATATCCATAATAAAATGTCCATCTTGAAACAGAGTTTTATTTATACTCTTTTTAATAAAGACTACTTTAGGAGATAATTGTATAATAATTTAACCAATTAATTGTGGCGGTCTTTTTGCAAAGCGTGTGTGTCGCCATAATCAAGCGATGACGAGTTAGCTCTGAAGAATTTATCAATCCATCTCAAATCATTTACACTTTTTATTTGTTTATTTCATTTCGTGTTGATCTCTAAATATTTTAGACAAATTACAATTTTCAAGTGCAATTTAGTTTTCGCCAAAATTGCAATTTAAATATCAAATAGTAACAAAATTTTGCGCATGATGGATATAGTTGTCATGACACAAAATTCTGCCACATCTCCATGATGGATATAGTCGTCAAACACTTAACTGGTTAATTGAAACACCTTGTATATACTGGCTAATCAAAATTATGAGTTCATTTCATTTTTAACTAGTTTGCTGTAATAGAAAGTATATTGCCTTTTTCTCTTGATATGTTAAGTATGAATGCGAAAAGAACAACGCTGTGATCGCGATTTTTTCATACATAATAAATTATTGCTTTTTTAATAGATAGCACTATTTGCACGGTATTTGATTTCATGGATAAAATTAATAAAAATGAGAAACAAATATTTCAATTGATTTAGAAATAATGGAAAAATGTACTGTGTACAAAGCTACTTAATAGACAAAGAATTTTGTAATCTTAAAATTGAAAATGTAAAATTGAAATTTATTATAAGACACATTGAATGCCATCTATCATGTAGGATATTTATTATTTGCATGAATTTATTAAATTAACACATTTATTATAATGTATATACGTACATACGTATGTATACCTTAATGTATTGCATAATGTGAATATTATTCAGTTAAATTTATCACGTGTTTAAAATAAAAATTAGGAAGCTTAGTAAAATGTACAGATTTCGTATCGTAACTCGTGTTGATCTTTTACTGATCTCCTTATCAGGTCAAATTGCTCTTTATTTAAGATCCTTAACATTGTCTGTAACTATGTATTTGGCGCATGTGCAATTGCTGATAAAATTAAGCATTATAAGTTATAAAATTAAGCATTACAAAATACATACAAATGTATTTTTATACATTTATATAAAATGTATTTATATATATTTATATGTATTTTGTAACATGTAAGGAATAAAATTGGCACAACGAAACAGAAGGCTTAAAAAGCTACGAAGCAACTGCACCTAATTGTAGAACTCACTCAATGTTAGAAACTTGCCAAAAATGGAAATTTGTTCTCTTTTCAATGAAACTAAGGTTAAAACATGACAAAAATAAATATAGAAAAAATTAACTTACTGAAAGTTTTTTCTCTTTTTGTTATACTTTTTTATAATGCAATATTATTCTTTTAAAATAGATATTTTAATAGAAAATATTTATTATTTTTTTAGTAACATCACTCGTGAGAGTTTGAAAATAAATTATCTTCAAAATTGAAAGGATTATACAACGAAGGGTTAATAATATAAAAAATATAGAGCATTTATATACCTTTACAACATCAAAGCAATACTATACCTTTTCTATACGAGTGCTTCTGTTTCCGACTGTATGTTTATCTTCACGAATAGAAATGTACATATCAGAGATAAGTTTCGGTCACTGAGTGGTCCGTTTTCGAAAGCAGTACAAAGCTAATTTTCAAATACTTCAAGAACTATGTAATTGGACTATCTTTCATTATCTGTGAAAATAAACAAATTCAAAACTTGCGTATCTGAAATTATCTGGATCTAGTATCACAGAAAGTTTCATGAAAAGCAAGTAATAGCTTTGTTCTTAAAATATTGCTGAAATTTTATGAAAAACAATTTTATCAATTTGATATTAAAATACTTTTCTTGGTATTTTTACTCGGAAAATTATGTGAAAGATATGGTTAAAAAAAATATAATAATAGTTCATAAAATTGATTTTGTTTTTATCGAGTCTGAAAAAAAACATGAAAAAGAATTTGATTATTTTCTAATTCTTGTTTGAATTACGATCTGTTAATATTTTATTAAACACAATTTTTCAATTTTTTAGGACAATGAATTTTTGTTTACAAGTCACATAATTATACTAAAACTGTACTAAGAAGTTTAGAAAGAGGGTTCTTATTGTTATGTATACAATTTGTATATAATAATTATTATTCCTATTCATTCAATTTATATATAATTATTATTTACTTTACATACTAAAAAAATGTATTGTTATAAAATTTTTTAAATTTGAAATACAAGTTAATTTTTTACAATTAACTATTTAATTTAATTTTTTTTAATACTTTCAATTTTGACAACTGGTTAATGAGTGCCTACCCACAAATTTAAAAAAAAAATAAGTTTATAAATAATAAAAATTTGGTACTTTTCCATAATGTTACGTCAATCGCAAAAAGTGAAATTAAGATGTAAAGAAAATTGCTATAGCATACAGTAGAAAGTAAGTATAACAACACTTATAAAGTATCAAACATAGAATTGTTACAGTATATCAAAATTTAAATAATTAAAAAACGATTGCACGAGATATTATGTAACACTTGTTTACTTCAACCTTGATATCGAAATAATAAATACAAAATGTAAACTGTTCCGCTTTTAATATGGCAGCGATAAGTTTATTTGTTAAAATGATTGAACTTTTATAGGGTGTAAAAACAAGTTTCCTTGTTCCCTTATAGAGCACAGCCGTATTTGCTATAAAAAGAAAATCTCAGAAGATCCGGTAAAACTTTTCCAGCGTTCCCAATTCCCCGAAGAAACTATACCTGTTCTATCCTCGATTTTAAATTAAAACAGCAATTATATTAGAATTTTTCCTTTAAACGTCTCTCTTTAAATTACCTGTTTTTAAACCTAACTTTATTTCCAAGCAACATTATCTTTAGTAATATGCAAAAATGTCAGAGATTTGTTTGAACTGAACAAATATGATAGTTAACAAGGACATATTTCTTGAGATTTTAAAACTTAAAAGAAGGATGACAAATTTATATTACCAGAACGCAATAGGTTGGATCAAAAGTACTTCAAGGACTCGCAACATAGTGATCGAGAACGCAGAACATTAACTTGTATTGCTCATTGTCGTTAATCGTCATATGAAAATGAAACAACGAGAGGAACATGACATAAGGAAATTTGTATTCATCGCTGTTACAAGGCAATGGAGATGTAAATAAAGTTATCGTTAGTTTGTTTTCACTGTAGTGCAGATTCATTTTGAGGAAGTTCCTAGCAGGAATGCATACTGTATAGCTACTGCGTTGATATGGTGCTGGTATTTATGATAGTAACGTATCATTCTTTGATATGCCAACAAAGTTACAGACATGTTGAGCTGTTTGTAATCAAATGTCCAAAATGATCTGCAGAATGATGATTTGAGTGCTTCGTACATAGTAACATTTTAACTGCACTATATCAAACTGCTAAACGAAAAACGTCTGGTAGAACATGATAATAATGCCATTAATTATTTGGTAATTACTGTAAATCTACAGTGACTATAGTTATTTCATCATTTGCGTCAATTACCACATAGTTTCAAATTTTTCGCATTCAAGGTTTCGTATTGAAGGTTATTGGATTGCACTTGATCTCAAGTCAATTTGATCACGACGATTCAAACGTGTAATTTCATTAAAAAAAATGTTGATTAACTTAAAACTTCGTCGAAATGTTTCTATTTACCATAATATAAACCAAATTTTGTTATTGACTAAAAATAGTAAATGTCTCGTAATAAAATTAATGGGGCTATATGCTGATGAGTTTAAGCTATCATTTTGATTTTTATCAGATATTTTAGATTTTGAATCTACATTTATTTGCTTTTATCGCTTATCGTGTCTTTACTTTTAATTCAAATTGAAGTATTCTAAATTTAGTAACCCGTTTCATCAAATCTACTCTACTTACGAAAAATGTTTCAACTAATGAAAAACTAGATTTTAATATTTTAAATCGACAGAAATTAAATACACTGATGAAAGAAATAATAACATGAAACGGTAGAATGAAAAGAATTAAAACATTCAATTTATTTAAATTGAAATAACAAAGTCGAGTTTAGCTTAACTATACGAGGGGAAAACAAAGAGTAAAGAGATTTAATTGGTTGCAGATGCAACTGAAAAACTTTTTTCCGACGGAATCAAGAAACTTGTAAAACGTTGGGAAAAGTGCATTGAGGTCCAAATAGATAGAAAAATAAGGTATTTCATATTTCTATCATTAAAATAAATTCCTCAAATGTCTCTTTACTTTTCAGTTCCTCCTCGTGCAAATACTTGCATTCTTTAGAATAACTAGGATTTTCGTTTCGGATAAGACACGTTTTATTGTAGTTTACTACAAATAGGATTTGAGAATTTGAAAATTTCTTTTCTAAATGGTTTTGAAATTTCGAAATTGGATCTTGAGAAATTAGGAATTTGGGAATTTTACTATTTGACACTATAGGAAATTGGAAATTAAGGAATTACGAATTTAAAAATTTGTAAACTTAGAAAATTGGAAAATTTGAAAATTTGAGAATTTGAAAAATTTAACAAATTAGGAATTTGAAAACTTGAAAATTAAGGATTTAGAAATTTGTGAAATTCGAGAGTTTACAAATTTCAGAACTTCTAAATTTGAAAATTTGGAATTTTCAAAACTTGCAAATTTGAAAATTTGTAAATATGGAAATTTAGAAACTGCAAATTTTGAAAATAAAATATGTGGATAATAAGAAATATGGTAAATTTATAAAAATTTT
Source organism: Megachile leachella (assembly GCA_963576845.1). NCBI lineage: Eukaryota > Metazoa > Arthropoda > Insecta > Hymenoptera > Megachilidae > Megachile > Megachile leachella. The sequence goes on along the minus strand of OY756254.1, from coordinate 5,662,495 downwards.
GTAGTTCCATGAAAGAATTTGATCCAAATATAGTAATAAGTCTGTTACAAATGTCATTTAAAAATGGTATTTGAAACACTCATTGATTTATATTAATAATATTTAACCTTTCATCTACTTCAACAACTTTATTTTACAAAAATGAAAGAATAACAATAAATTCTCGAATAATCTTTTACATCTTTATATTACATCTTTTACACATTAAGATCTCCATCTTTAACCTTAGAGCCTCTAAAGAAAACAAAGAAAACAATTCTTTTTCTATACTAAAATGTTTTGCAATATACGAACAGATGAAAAAATATTTATTCCATTATACTGTTTCCCAATATTATAGATAACACTAAATATCTGTTTATTGACAGTATAGAATACACAAAATAAGATCTATATCTAATTGCATCATATTTATAGCTTGGAAGAATTGTAGAGGTGTGGCCTTGTCAACATATCTCATCGCACGAACCTTATTTACTCTATTTACTTACGTTAACAAAACACGTTACATGAGACGAAAAAGACATCTCTTATTTCGTATAAATCTAACAAAAAAGACTACACGTATTTCTTCGTGTAACATGATTGGTTTCACTTACACAGAGAGTGTTTATAAACGTCTACTGTTTCAAATGACTACTGAACAGTTGATAATACATTACCGATAAAAATTATAAGTTCACTTCATTTTATGCTGACTTATGGTTATAGCTAATACTATTGCTCTTATCCTTTGCAATATCATGTAAAATGATATCATGTATTATGTAAATTACTACTGCATTACGATTAATTAAATGGAAGATTCCATCTTGATTAATTAACTGGATCATTTATCCAGGAAAAGTTATGATCACTCTAAGGCTTATGTATTATTAATAACATTGCGATTAAATTTTTAACAACTTTGTTATTTTTAGCAAAATAACGGTTCTTCGAATATTTATTTTCTTTACAAAGTTTGTTCACTAGTATTCACCATACATTTTTAAGAATTATATTCGTGACGAGGAACGTGTCGGACATTTTGAAATTTTAATACTGCAGTTCTTAAAATTGTTTTATCACATTTTTATTCAGTAAAAATTCAAAAGTTACAAAATTGGTTAATGTTATAAGAAATTGTAGTACATAACTTCTAATATAATATGAATGCAAGGAAAATAAAACATCGTATCAATATGAAATAAAAAATAAATATTTTTTCTGTTTACCATTAAATACTAGCTAAATCTGATGTGTTTTCTTCTGCTTCATATTCTTCAAAATTGATCACATAGTATTCATAATAGTGCGTAACAATTCAAATTTGCATGTATTTAAATACTTTGTTATTATATTTATTGCAATAATTTACCATTAGCACATAGAAGTTTATGAAAATGGAATTTTAATAAAAATATGCTTGTTTGCTTATATTTCACCTCGTAAATCTTACGCTTTTAAGTGAAATTATCCCTATTTTGGTACAGATGACATTACTGAAAGTTCACTAATCTATAGATATTATTATTTACATTCAATTGAATTTCAGAGAAATTTCACAATTAGTTTTGAAATACAAACAAAAGTCACGTTGTACGCTTGCACTGGATAGAAATATCATTTTAAAACGTGAATCGTATTTCATTTTCTTAAAGATAAGAAAGTAAACATGATTCTAAGATTTCTCAATATTTTTCACTATTCGTTCTTGCAATTGGAAGTTTCCAAAAACATCAAAATTATGCGTTAAAAAGAATTTAATATCAATTTGAATTAATAATTTTTTAAATGGTCTGTGACGAATGGAAATGCTGTTTTTTTTCCACGACAAATGTTCAGAAATTCTATTTTTAGTTGTTAAAAGCTGTCGTAGAATTTTGTTTAGAAATGAGTGTTTCAATGCAAGGTCAAGTGCTTGTTTTGATACACTTGCACATGCAGTATCAATTATTAATGTGCCTCTTAATGTATTACGGATTCGTTACGCGACTATATTAGTAAGCACAGCTAACATTAGTGCCACTATGATCTTTTTTATAAATCATACAATACTACCTCGTGTTACGCGCACTAATTGAAAATTTGAAAACATGACTTTTGAAAACTTCAATATTGAATGATTCGAGGACTTATATTAGAAATGTTGGCTTTTGAAGATTTTAGAATTGAAAGATTTTGGTAATTTTGGGACTTTATGAATTTAGAATTTTGGAAGTCTGTGCTTTTGGGAATAAAAAAATTAGGAATGTGAAAATTTAGAAATTTGAGAATTTGAAAAAATTAAAACAATAAAATTGGAAGTTCAGAAATTAAAAATTTGACAATTAACAAGTCCTCAAATTTTATAAAAATATAATCTTTATTAAGAATGTCATTACAAATATTAACAATAATTAAAAATTAAGGTCAGGTTTTTGAATCTGGACCAGAACTTATACAACGTCGTAGCGCCCCTAGCAATCATAGTCTATATCTTAGCTTAGTATTTTATCTTTCATTGTTCTTTATCTCATTGCTATCTATCGTCCTGAGTTAATTGCGATTTGTCAATTGATAATTTTACAGCGTAGAGAATAAACGCTCTCGAATATAATCCCACAATTAATCTTCTTTTTTTAGATATAATAAGGAAGATAAAGCTATAAGTGCTATAAATTCCATGAAAATATGCGGTCATCAAAGCGATAAAGTAAACGATGTTTTTAACAACTTCGTTTAATATTTCAATGCGGCCACTTTAAGCATAACATTTCTAAATAAAGTATTAATCTTCATCTGTTTCAATAACACCAGTTTTTAATTTGAGCTAATTCAAGATAATTTGAAAGTAGCGCTGAGTTCCTTTTTCTCATAAAACAATAATATTATCTATACAAAAAATAAAAGAGACTTCAAATGTCATTAACAAATTTTTATTTTATATATCGTACTTTTAAGGTTTATAAGGTAATTTTGTTATACTAGATGTAGAGTTTTATTTGTATCAGGACTGAAATAATTAGACATTCTTCTGACCAATTTAGATCATTTCTGTTCTTGTCTTTATTACCAAAATTTCTATTTTAACATTATTCTTTTTAATTATAGTTTATACAAGAAACCTAGCAAGCAGAAAAACTAACTCATAAAATACTACGCGAGATATTTATTCACATTAAAAATTTCATTTAGTTAAAACTTTATAAGCTTTTTACATTCGCAGTTTAATATCAAACAATATATATAGACTTAAAAAATAATACTAACATCAATGTTTACATAGGTAAATATCCGTATATAAATTTTATCTTTCGTTCATTTTTAATTTTGACCCTTCTGTTGCTTGTGAATAATGTTTGAAGAGGGCTATAAATATTTCTGCTACCCAAAAGCCATTCTTCAACTACAATCACATAATTAAATTTAATTCTACTTCACCTAAGCTAATTAAGGCTAAATCTGATGTGCTATACAATTCTCATTTTAAGTCTTTGTTTTTCGACACACATTTAGTAATAATCATTGTCAGAATTTATTTATGATATTTACTTATTGTTCGCGTCCGTTTTTGTTGTGTGCTGAAGATTCAAGAGAGATTTTCTTAGAGTTGGACACATAGCAAGTCAACTATTATTGTAGAACGATCTCCGTGGACTTAAACATTGGTATGTATACAGTATATCTGGTTTATTTAAGTACACGCAAATATTTGGATTGGATTTGAAATATTAATAATACGAGGAAATGTTTCGGACAAAAATTGTATCATATCCAAGAAAATGAAGAACAATATCTTATTCTTCTAGTTATCTAGAACTAGTTTTGATATTATATCTTAATACTTTTTTTGAAACAATGAAGGTAATACCCTAATTGATTATCTAATTAAAATGACCTAGTATAAAATTCTTTGTGGTTTTACATGGCCAAATTTTTCGGTAAATTGTAACGAAGAATTAATAGATAGTACATAGCTTTGAACAACGTGCGTAAAAATGCATGCTTGATAGCACCAACTAAATACAAAACATTGAATTAACAATGTTGTAACTTAAAGTATTTTATAGATCTAAGAACATAGTTAAAGGAGTTATTTACATACTTTTCTCAACAGATTTCTATACTCTTCGTGCTACGTTAAGTTAGGAATATTACTTATCTTATATTTTTAACAGGACCCCCACTAAAGGCTATCAAAAAATATCAAAATCTCTTCCGAACGCATAAATTCACGATCAAGATACCTTAACACTCTTTTACAGATAATAAGATATGTTGATTAGTACCAGAAAATATCAGATATTGTATTTTATGAGTTATAATGCATTATGTAACACATCAATTCAAGCAATTTTGTTTAATAACATTTTTTTTTATTTTTCACTGTTTTAAAACTATGATTTGACCCATTTACTTAGGACACTGTACACACACTATTTGATAAGAACCTTTATATCAGATGATGCACAATAAGCTAAGAATTATTATTATTATCATTAAAAGGAAACGATGAAACGAATGCACACAATGCTTTGTTCTATAATCATATCTGAAATACGACTAAACTAGCAAATAAAACCAGATCAACGGTAACTAGAAACGCGTGTCCTTAAGAAAAGCGTATTATCTGCATACACGTGACTTTGGATAAGCGCAACTTCCGTTCGGTAGGAAAAAACACATTTTTTATTAGCTTATCAATAGTTACATAGTGCCCCCTATATATTATGAATATGACACAGTAAGACCGAATAGTAAGATAGAATATGACACAGTAAGTTCAATTTCACATCAGAACGTATTTATGAAAAATAAAACTCTTCGTTTTCCTTTAATAATTTGGTTAAACTGATTCGCGAGAAATAATTTCCATATTGAATACTAAATAACTACTACACGATTTTGGAAAAATTATTCTATGTTAGGCTTTCTGAAATGAGCTTTCGATCTAAGACCTTTTCAAAAGCGTATAATATAATCCCAAAATCAAATATGTAGAAGTAATGAATAAAAATGAATAAAATAATTAATAAAATTAATTTTAAGTAAGGTATGATTATCGCTTAAACTGTAATATACATATATATATATATATATCAATTTGTTTATAACAATTTATACATGTATAAGAAAATGTACATGTCTAGTGAATATCTTTTAGGAGGATACGATGTACGCATGCGCAGCTCACGAATAGAGGTCTCCTAAAAAATAACCTTCTATGAATATTTTAAAAACAATGAATTAAATTAAACAATTCTGATTTATAATTTGCAGATTAAAAAATCGATACTAAGACTAATAATAAAATGTCATTTCTTTCTGTCGCAAACCTGAACTATTTTTCACAGAATTTCTGGAGCCTTTGCGTGGTTTGGGCAAACCTTTTATCGAACTTTTCGTAATCTATTTTTTACGCGCAATCGATATACATAGCAAGTTGAAATGGAAGCTTATTCTCGTATTCGTGCGAACATTTTTGTGTACTACAGTTTTCGCACCATTAATATCGCATGCGTATCATCGAATACTAAAGACACTGATAGTTATTCCTCCGAGAAAGAATGATATGAAGATTCTCGTGCGAAAATTTCCATATGATAATCTAGCAAGGGTAAAATAGATTTAAAACTAATTAAAATTCTGCTTTAATGAAAAATCAAAACAAAGTCTCAGATCTTGATTTCTAAATGCTTAAATCAAAAGCTCTATATATATCACTAATTCCTAAATTTCTGTATCCTAAAATCATTATATTCAATATTCCTCAAATTTAAAAATTTCTAAACCAAAAAAATCAATAGATTCAAAAATGACTAGACCCACCTCTAAATTCTCATATCTGTAGATTCTTGATACCTAATAAAAAATCTCTACAATAAAAACAACTTAGAACCAAACATTTTTAAATCGCAAACTCATCGAACCAAAAATTCTCTACAACCAAAGTCGTCACACCAGACAATTCCCAGACTTGTACAATCTTCGCATAAAATTTTTAAATTGTTATATGCTTAAGTAATCGTTAAATTCCTGCATTCTGAAACATCAGAATTTCTTGATCTCCAAATCGCAGGTTACTCAAATTTGTACAAATTCTTAACTTTAGGGATTCGTATTCAAGAATCTCTAAAAATCAATGAGTGAGGAGTTCTTACTGCATAGTGAGTCAGATAAAATTGAATTATATGCAAGAAATTTATGAATGAAAATATGCTTTAGTGCAGTAAACACTAGGTTTTCAAATTTCAAGGTCTCTAGATTTATAGACTACAAAATCTTAGTTCCCAAAATCCCTAGAGATCAACAAGTGGTGTCTTCTTCTACGGCTACTATATTTTCTTTAGGAAAGTCATCACATAAACACACCATCCACAACCATAAAAAACCATCAACCACCATCAATAACTATTAATACACCGTGAACCACCATCGACAACCAGCACACCGTGAACCACCGACATCCATGAATATACCGTCAACCACCATGAACAACTATCATAAGTTTGTTTCCTAAAACATGCCGGCGACGATCGGTCTACCCGCGTCCTTGTACAAGTTCAAGTTACGTCATGGAAGGAGAACCGTGAATAATTTCCGTCGGTGGTACACAAGCCTAACGCGGAGGAACACCATGGCGACACGTGCGGACGAGAATTTTCCGGCACGTAACGATCGAGTGGACCTAGGATCACATCGGATAATCACTTTCGTGTCGCGGAGGTGGGGAATCGCGTGGCGGGCGGCCGAAGAGCGCGGGGCAAGCGACGCTTGCGCTGAAACGCTCGTCTACATAAATATCGCAGCCGCGCTCCTACGGTAGTAACACAGACCAGTGCTATCAGCCGCTCATTGCCTTCATGACCAGTGCCTTTTAACTCTTTGCAACACAACATCCACTAGGACGCGTCGCGCGGTTCCGTTCAACGAGCATCGATCAAACGATCATCTAGTACACCTCGTGTGATAGCTGGACCGCCAGTAACAGCGGTGAGTAACTGCACTAATTCCCTCTCGGTCTTTGACAAAAAACTTTTCGAGATAGTTTAATCGACGGCTCCTACTCTATATCCGTTCTGATTTTACTATCGTAGACTTTTTAATTATTACACGCGTATTTTCATCGAACGTTATCTAATCAGAAACTGCTGTAAACAGAGAAACAATGCGTTCGCGTTGCAAAACGGAGCGCGATCGTACTGACACTTTTCGATCGGAGATCTGCAGTGACCCGTGATGTTTGAAAGGTTAAGGGCAGATAGCATTTCCGCTCGACTAAAAGATTAAAATTTGACGCTTGGATAGTCGATGTATTCGTCTTAATTTTCATTTACCAATTTACTTTGGATAATAATTACAAGTTATTACAAAAATGCTCGGTAATTCCACAATGAAAATTGTATGAAACTTTTGGGTGTAATTCTATTAATACTACTCAGTTATATCTAACAATTCGAGGAATATCATAGATGCTAGAAAATCTGCGACCATCGAACTAATATTGTTAAAACTTAGATATTTCTTAATCTTGTAAATATAAACGATTTTTTGTTTTGTTTAAACTGATGCCTTTTTCGATTTACAATTGATTCACTTTCTTCTTAATCCATGGAAAATCGTTGACGTAGTTCTCGTAAAAGTTACCGCCACACAAAATGTTTCGATATTCGTGTCCCTAGTGATCGTACGAGTCTTCTTTTGTAATTTTCTTGAAAAGTAGATCAACGGCCTATATCAAATTGTACATCAATTTGATCGTCAGAGTGCTACGTGTTCTGGTTACTGGCTTTTTAATTTTTTTGATATTTCGTGGCTAATTTTGTCGCAAAAGGAATTGTTTATATTATCAATAATAATCCTGCACGTTGTGAGCTTCCATCGATTTCAACACATCAAAAGGATTATTGCGTTGACACACTGAGAAAATGCCTTAAACTAAACTTCGTTAAATTGTAATAAAAAGTGTAAAAATTTATTTTTGTTTGCTATTTACAATTAATCAAAAGTGTAACAATAACGAAAATATTTTTTTGTAACGATGAAATGTAATTATTTTCAAACTTGTGATAAATATTTTGTTGAAATATTATAGTGTTTCGTTTTCCCATTCTGAGAAACTCAGATTTAGGGAATTGGTGCCACGAACATAGCATATCAAGAGATAATTTTTTTTCGTTATCCAAAATTATATTCTTGTATGTGCTGTCTTTTTTATTAACATTTTTCATAAAGGTTGTTTAAGTGTATCAATTTAGTTCGTTTGACTTAAACAGTACTTTTATTAAGTAATCAGTGCTTGATACAACATCCTCTTTAACTGATCCCTATGGAAGTGAACCTTTGCTTGAATAAACGTATGACCGATTTATCGAAACATATTTTCCGAATATTGTGCACAGGTTGTACATTTAAAAAGAGAGAATTATTGCAGTACACTGTGATTATATCAAAAGTTTTTTGTCATATTTAACGTATTGGCAGAATATCAAATTTTGGGCAGATTTTTCAAAATTTATGTAGACAGACAACCAGTTAATTTCTTTATATTTTAAGTCTTTTTCCATTCAATTTATTTCAAAATTAAATCTGAAGAAATGTGTCAATTATTTTTCTGGGGCCTCTCAGTGAAAACGTGGCTGCACGAGGCAAAGACCGATTAAAACAAAAGCGGATAAAAAAAGTGTAGTGTAATTAATTCATGTATAATAAGTTTCATCTGGATATTTATCATTATAAATCTACTTATTTGTTTTCTGATTTATTTACATTCAGCGGTAATACTGAGAGATTCATTTATCTTGACTTGCAGCTGCTAAGGTGGAGTTCACTAACGTGATGCAAATACAGTAGACTCTCGTTATATGTGAGAAAATTGGGAAGTTTGGAAATTTAAAAATTTGGAGATTTGGAAGTTTGAAAATTTAAGAATTTGGGGATTTGGAAGTTTCGAAATTGGGAAATTGGGAAATTTGGAAACTTAAAGATTTGGAAATTTTTCAATTCAAATATTTGAAGATATGGAAATTTAAAAATGTGGAAATTGGGGATTTTAGGGTTTGGAAATGTTGGAATTTTAAAAGTTGGGAAAGTTAAGAATTTAGAAATTTGAAAATTAGAATATTTGAGAATTAAAAAATTTTCAAATTTGGGATTTAACGAACAATATAACGAGAGTTACTATGACTTTAGCATTATGTAATAATTAATAATGCAATTTCTTTTATTCTATAATTTTTCTACCAACTTCTATACATTTTCTACTTCATTTTTTATGTTATTCTTTGGCCTCATTATCATTGAAAACGTATTCACAATATTAACATAGAATGCAAGTAGGATTTTGCCGATGATACCCTATCCAGTATAATCTATCTTTATGTGGCACTAACTTTTTTGTAGATAAATCATTCAACGTATTTACAGAAACTTATTAGTCGAGTTTCGACTAGTTTCTTTTTACCACAACAATAAAATATATTCAAAAGAAGAAAAAAGAATACGTTTACCTAGAGTAATTTAAACAGACAATAGTAAATAAGTTACACAAGCCATGTAATTATTGTTAATGATTGACTCATAGTTATGCGTATTAATACAATGACCAATCGCTTATCTTTATACCGATACTAAACGTTCGTTTTCTCGCGACTAGAATGCATTATTGCCTGCTACAAAAGCCATAGCAGTATAATTTAGGAGTACAATACAACAAATAACTTTTGTGTTATAACAAGAAAATTTCATATTTTCAAATTTCAAGATTTTTTAATTTTTATATTTTTGAATTCCTAATTTCGAAAATTTGTAAACTTCTGAATTTCCAGTTTTCAGAGTTTTTGAATCCTAAAATTCCTAAATTTCGGGATATTATGATGCTTAAATTCTAGAATTTCGAATTTTGGAAATTTCCGCATTTCCAAATTCTCAAGTACATTTCTAAATGCAAAAATTCACGACCAATATCATCAATACATGTTAAGAAGACTTTATTGTCAATAAGTATTGATTGTTTAAGATTTTCATAAAAATTCATGCAGCAATGTTCGTCCGAACGCTTAAATTGAAAGAAAAAGTTTTCATACATGGTGAAAATAATGTCTAACGAAGTAAACTGAAATCCGATAAAGTAACATGGGAAAACAGTCTAAAATTAATCTGGAATTGTCGCTATATCATTGGTTCGAGGGTTAAAGGTTATATCGCATCGGTTTATTAATCCTTTGTCGATACTTCGAGGAAAAGTTTGTTAGGTACTTTCGCGTATCTAAGCTAATCAATCAGTGGCTACATTATACAAAGGCTCTGTCTCATACATTTTATTTTTGCTTTTAACACTTCATTTACGAAACTCGTCAAAATGTCGCATCTTAGATTTTTTATTTAAAAATAACTAAGAATACTATAATTTTGAATAAAAAATGATTAAGAATAATACAATTTTGAATAAAATGTGATGAATACTGTGAATAATTTTAATAAATACTTAAACTGCTATACATATGGGTATCACCTAGATGTCCATATGAATCTAACACTTACATGTACTATTAAGAATTTGTTTACCTAATTAACTAAAAATACTTGTACCAAATACATGGAATTATCAGTAACAAATATAATAAAATATTATGAAAATATTGGGTAAGATTTGTTAAAAATAAAAATACCACTCCATTATATTTAACTGCATCAGTGTGGAAGTTAACGCGTTAAGAAAATGATTAAGAATATTGTAAATAATTTAAAATAAAAAAATCGTTAAGAATACTAGAAATAATTTTAATTAAAAGAGTTGAAGAATTGATACACTATAAGTAATTTAAAATAAAAGATTAACAGGAAATTTTTGTCAAAATGTTAATCTTCATCAAGATAAATTGATTGATGTTTTATATGGGCCTCGACTGCTATGATCATTGGCTCACAACAAGATAAAGCTATAAGCTATAGTTTAATTTCGGTTGAAATGTTATACAATAAGTGACCACTAAACCATTTTAGAGTTACTCCTCGAATTGCCTTGTTCGACACAGACTTCAAAATGGAAAACAAAATAGAAGAATAGATAATTAACAAATCAAACATAGACATGAAAGGTTATTTCACTTTTGTACACAAAGCAATATATTTTGATTGAAGACTGACGTAACACATTCGTGACTTCGCTGTGTATCTTGTCAAGTTTGCCTTCACTTTATTTGCATTTCTCGTATCGTATATTAATTTCCGTTTAAAACAGTAAACATAATAACATAATTTATGAATATCCAAACATCGAACCATCGCCGTTTTGATAAGATACGAAATTTAAAATGATAAAATCATTTCAATAATTGCCATGTTATCTGCTGATAGGAATTCGTTTTCTATATCATTAGCAATGCTTTCACTTAATTAGTTAGGAACGTTTACTAAACACTTGATATTTCATATCATAAGTGTAATGATATAGTGTGAAGATAATAGATCAGATTTATTAAAAATATAGATACTAATTAATGATACTTTCTGTAGTTTTAGTGTAGTAGTAAACAAGTTAATAATTTCATAAAGAAATGAAGTAACCATTTTTTTAATATTGTGCTATGTTTCTTTAATAATTTATATTATTTTATTCAAGATTGTTTTAGGAAACAAATAAACAATTACCATTGTAGCATCAAATTTATTTGCATTTTTTTAAATGAAATTTCTCAGCAGTTAAAGATTTGCATTTTCTAAATAAATTTTTTTGCTATTAAAGATTTGCGTATTTTTTAATCAAATTCCCTTGCAATCGAAGATTTATATTTTTTTTTATCACATTTTCTAAGACGTTAGTAAAAGAATGTATTACAGAGTCAAATTCAGCGCATAAAAATAAAAAAAAGGGGATTGAAAATCCGAAAATAGATTGAAATGAAAAAATCATTAACAGAACAGTTTAACTGTCCAACAAAACTTTATCAGTTTATCAGTCGAGAGATGAACAAAGACATTTTGCACTTTGCTCAGTACAAGAAGTCCTGTGCCGTATCTCGCGGATAAATATTTCATCGGAGATAAAACTGAATCGTTTTCAGACAGGATATTTTAATTTCAAACAACATCGATGACATAGGGAATCGAATAACCAATTAATTGGAGTGTCTCATTCCAGTTTCCTTTTTCTGCGTTCGAGATCGAAGCGAGTCATTTATAAATCATAATGAGTCACATTTGAAGAATTACGTATAAATCACATTGTTACCGATGAAAGTGCCACTTGTTTTGTTATAATCGGTCAAAGCTATTTTTTATTGGGTCAAAACCAGTGTGCAGCAGTTAAAGACAATGCGTTAAACAATCAACGTTAAATAAACAATAACATGTTACACTTGCGACGTACATTACAGTTGAAATGCGATAAAACTCTTATTTTCACTGCAATTGAGTTTTGGGTTCTAATTATAATTTGTATAGTTAAATACCGCTGAAACCAAAATATATTTAACATTTTAATTTTCTTTAATTGTCTCAACGTTATGGCAATAATTAGCTAGCTGTGCATGACGCAACTGCCTAGAAAATTGTAGGTTAAGAGGTTAATTTCTTTTATCTAGTCTTAACTCTTTGCGCTCGAAAGGTGCCTCTCAGACACCATTCAATTTAATACAATAATTTGAAACAAGTGTTATTTAAGTAATTCTATAATAATGCTCATATGATGTATAAACATAGTGAAATAGACAATAGTGGAAATTAACAGTAAAGAAATAATAACCTTAAAAGAACTCATTTAACATTTTAATTAATATTTTGAAGTTTCTGTTTGCAAACAGTAAAATTATCTTCGAGTGCAAAGGGTTAATTTATAAAATAGATCAAGAAAGGGGTTCTTGTGTTGCAAAATGTGTTGTAATTTTGTATTGTAAAATGTATTGTAGCAGTATGGAGAATTCCTAAAATTCAAAAACCCCACATAGGATTATTCCATAAACTCCAAAATCCCACAGCATCAAATTAAAAAATGATAACATTTGATACAACGATGATGTTCTAACAAATTACAACTGATTCTTTGGAAATAAGGACTTATGTTTGTATTCTCCGGTAATTGTCAAGTAAAATAAACCATCGTTCCGAGATAGTGACCCACATAGTGAAAATAGAAAATGTCGAATCACATGAAATTTTCACTGGTACTATCGGTTGCTCGCATTTCGCCCGATTAAACTGTGCTTTTCGTAATGCAAATGTGAGCATCTAATGTATCAGAACACACACGAATGTAGGCGTGTACAAGGGCACGCAATAGTAATTACCACTCGACCGATACCAAGAATCGTATTTATACGACCGAATCAGTGTTACGGATTATTGGAAGAAAAGTTCATTGAAATAATCTCTGAAAAAAGAATTATAAAAGACGAAAGTGATAAATATTTTAAAATGAAAGTCATTATAAGACGATTTATCTATGTCTTAAAAATTTAAAACTCATAATGAATTTGCATTTCAATTTATAACAAGTGATTATTAGAATTGTTTAAATTCAAAATGTTTGTGTTGTAATAAATTTTCATTTGAATTAAACTTTAGAAAATTTATTATAACAAGTCTTTCGTATCCTTGAGATTAATAGGATTTGTTACAATAAAGTCTCTGAATCTATGAAATTTGGAAAATATAATAAGTGGTTATTAGAACTTTGAATCTATGCAACTTAGAAAATTTGTTATATTTTTAAAATTATAAATCTTTGCTTGCACTGTTCAAATGTAAGAAATTAAATAGAATAAGTCAGTATTTGAAGCTTTGCAATACAGAAAATTTATTGTAATGAAGATTAATTTAAAAAGAACTATTCATTATTGTACTTGAACAGGTGCTATAAATTATTCGTTAAACATTTGTAAATATGCCAAATCCTAAAATCTACAGATACTAATGCTTTAAATCGTTGAAGCATCTGTGATATTTAAACGGTTACTTGAATTATTTTAATTGAATGAGCAGATCAAGTGTTCGCTGAAGGTTTCAATCCATCATCTCAATTCTGATAATTTTACGAATACTGCATTCAATTTTTCAAATTTATAACTTTGAAAATTCAGAAAGTTCCATATCTGCAAATTTCCTAGGTTACGAATTTCAAAGTTAATAATTTGTTACCCTCGAACTTCCAAATTTTCATGTTTAAATATTTATATGTTTAGAACTTTAGAATATAAATTTAATAAGACCTTTTGCATTATAAATTTTTTTTATTATTTCCAAAAATTTAGTAGATTTTAAATTTTCAAATGTTTTCTTGGAAGAAACTCGTACCTTCAAGTGTTGAATAAAAGGACCACTTACTATATTGCCATTTCCAAACTCTCTTCCAAAAAAAGTTTCAAGAACCAACAATCTTTGTATTTTTCTAATTTCGAAACTGCAAAATTGCACAATTTCGAAATGTCAATGTTTAAAACTTCTAAAGTTCTAAAATTGCAAAATCCCAAAATTCCAAAATTTAAAAACTTCAAACTCTCACAATCTTAAAGCTCTAAAATTGTAAATTTCCAAACACGCATTACACGAAAAAGCAAGAAATAAACATTATTTATTAAATAACTTATCTTGTAGAAATAATCATTGTTTATAAAAAGGCTTATTGTGAATGAAAAATAGGTATTCTTCTTGTAAAAATAATCATTACTGTTTATTTGGCACAAGTTTTCTTTCAAAAAGAATAATAAAATTTGATTGCATTAGTTGTATTCTAAACACGTTAATTCAATTCTGACTTTAATGCTTTTTCCAAACTTTAAACTAGCTATATTTCAACGCGCAATAATGTCTGTGAGTAAATTAGCAAAGCAAATTAACATTATCAGTAAAAGAACTTGTAAAACCACTTGGTATTCTATGGCTGAGGATTTGCAAATTGCTAAATATATGATAAAAAGTAATGAATTTAAATAAACGAATTATTTGTCGAATGTTAATAAATAATTTAGTATGTAATAGTACTATTATAATATATGTATTATATATACAATATTACAGTGCATGCATAACTTAAAATGAAAAATAAATAAGCAAACGATAAAACATAAATTAGTGTACACGTTCATTCTTTATTTCGACGAGAAAAAATAGATTTCAACGAGAATCTAATCAATCTTGTAATTTGAAATCTTGTAAACGAGTTTAATGATCGGTTTTGTACTTTCAGTGTTAAAATCGTGTTTAAATTATTAAAAATAGTAATTCTAAGAAATTATCTGTGGCAAATTTAGAATTAACAAATATAAAATTAACGATTTCTGAAAACCTCCAAAGATTCATTTTCGGGTAAAAATAACTCTTCTGATTCGGATTAAAGGCTCAGCAGCATATATTGGTAACTGTGATCGATAACTCTGCAAGAATCGATATAGAAGATAACAAGGTTTCTTTATCACTGAAGTACAATTCAGCTTTCTCAATTGATAACATCTAATCCTTTATTTATTAATTTCCGAGCAAAACACACGATATTCTATTTAAACACGATTCAAACGATCTGACAGAGCATAAGACCGTCGAAGTGCTAACACGTGTCAAGCTGTTTTTTACGTAATTTTCCATTCCGTCTATGTAGGTCGGCAATGATTTATTTATTACACGGCTCCTGGCCATATAATACAATGTTTCGTGTGTGATGTTGCGAAACGAGAAATTCATAAATTATTAAGTAGTGTTATTCGTTAAAACTGGACATTTTCTACGTGTTTATTTCAATTTTTTAAATTTTGCATATATTTATTTGTTGAATTTATATCCTCAAGTCTTTGTGTTATCAAAATTTAATAAACTCATTCTCCTTTTAATTTCATGTAAAGAAACTATGCAACTCCATAATAGGTATATTTTAGTTACAATAGTATCAATATTATAGATCTCTATTTATTTAAATTACACTTAAAAATTTTTCTCACAAAAAAATAATGGAACTACCACAGCTTGAAGAGATTCGTTTAAACATTTCATTATGTTCGCAAAAACTGCCAGGGATTATGTAACCATTAGAATTGCACTTCTTTTCATAAAAAATTATTTTATGTATTCAAATACATGTATCAAAGTTCAGAGAGTGAATAAATCTAACTCCAGAAATGGTGATATTTATTTTTAATGACATAGACTGTGGAATTATACTCTGCTATCAGGAATAATGATAAATAATTTTTACATTGATACAAAGAAACAAAGCAATACATAATATACTGTACACTAAAGTATAAATGTCTCTTAATTTTTAATAAATTTTTGCAAATTGATGAATTATGTTGGTATAAATATTTGTGTAGATGGTTTTGAATTTTAAAATAATAAAATTGTAGCTGAAGAGATATTTTATAAGAGTAATTCAAATCTAGCGCCATATGTTCTGTGTGACGTTATTTCCTGTGACGTTTCACCGGATTTTAGTTTCCGCATGCCATGTTTGAGGATAAACAACGGCGACGAAATATTATAACATTGTATCAAAAGAATACGATAGTTTATACTTTTATGGAATAGTTCCTAAAAAATTCATCTCTAACAAATTTAATAATAAAAATCTATTTTAAAATATAAATAATAATAAAGTTGTAGTTCAAAAGATATTTAATAATGAAGTTGTGGTTCAAAACATACATCATGATGCAATTACAGTTCAAAACATGTTTAATGTTAAAACTAATGTTAAATAATTACTTAAATTATTAAGATCAGTAGGATTTATGTCTTTTACATTAAAACAAAGTTTTAAGAATATCACTTGCCACATCAGTATCAATTTCAATGTTTTGTAGTGAACTATATCAATACTGTAAATTGATATTAACTAAATTCATTATATCAGTAATGAATTAATAATGTTATGTTTAAATTATATCATTTTTATACCTATAGTTTTTGTAATAAAATTACAGTTAATATTGTTTAGACATGATAATAAATAGATCGATTTTATATGCCATTTTCATATTGTATAACGTTTTCTATACACCAGTGTGGATAACAGACATCACAAAACGTTTACACAGAACTTATTTTAGATTCTTTTATAAACATATGGTATACAGCTGTGTTTTACTAGAAAATGTTAGAAAATTGTTCAATTTATAGACGTTAGGATAACGTGTTTCAATTTTGTCGATTTTTTGTTTCTTTCTTTCGCGAATTTAGTATTTACAAATATCTGTGAAAAATATAAATTGGGAATATGTTACAATGCAATAATTTGGCAACATTGAAATTGATTATATTTATTGATATATAATGCTTGAAAATTCTCAAACTTAAAAATTTTTTATTTCTAACAATTTTCATTTTTCAGCTTACAAATGTGTCAATTTATAAATTAAAAAGTTTATAAGTTTGAGTATCCGAAAATTTTAGAAATAATTGCTGTAGGAATTTGAAGATTTAGGTACGTGTCAAGTTAGCCATTTTTTAATTTTGGAAAATTTAAAACTTTAGAAATATGAAATTGTGAGAATAAAAAAATTGTAAAGTTCATATGTACATTCATATTCACCAGAAGCTGACGTCACAGCCGTATGTATATAAACATATAACTATAATTTCAGTAAAGCACTTGTTGCCCAGTTATCGAAAATGAGATTTATCTATTACTGGTTCACGTGTCAGTTTTACTTATCCAATTTTGGGTCGGATCATGATAACACGATCTTTCCTATTTAACCTCTTAAATGTGTACTCCGTGACATTGTCAGGCTAGCATGACGCACGCACATTGCCCAACTCGTGACAGTCACGATCTAATGTGATGTGGAATCTCAATATTTCCTTGCAACAAAGGTTAAAAACTATGAAGAGTCATTGTTACATCTCACCTGTTTTCCTTTTGTTGAAAGCTGTCAGGAATAAAATGTGTATTCATTGTGTTCACGTCCTCATCTGATGTCTCCGTTAAAAAGTAACTATTTATGAATCGATAAATTGTTTTTTCAATTTTTATAAAGGGTTGTAAAGTGAATAATTTTTCTAGAAATTGTTTACTTGTACGTGTTTCTCTAAGCGATGCTTCTATAACTGTCATGTGCTCGCGAACGAAAAACCGGCAACTGACACACGCCACGAAGATCGCCGAATTTACCCGAGTGACTCACGAACATTTCGCCGAACACGCAGTTGTGATTTCAACAAAGTAGCTACTGTTAAATAGAAGTTAGATTAGTTTTCTTAAACGCGAAACATTTTCAATTATCCACGTAAATAAAGAGATCTCTAAAACTTAATTGTATATGCAATTTGTTAAAACTACTTAATTGTTGTTTCTTTTATGGTATATTACCACTTTTGATTTGTAAATTCATTGGTTCATATTACTTGTAATTTTATGGGCTACACCTGTTCCATATGATGTCATATATCCTCTATAAGTATATATAATGGCGCCTCCTTGATATTTTAACCTTTCCTTGTTATGGTGTCGTTTTACCTTCTCACTTTTCTTTCTCCGCTGTCACAAACTATTGTATCATTTGTAAACATCTAATTAACTATTATTTCACCAGATAACACAAAGTTATGCATGTTTGTTGTGTAATGCATGAGACCTTAATATAAACACAACTATGGATAAAGCAAACTTCTTCGGATGTGAATATTGTAGATTAGTTTTAATGAATTCATCTCTGAAATGTTTTTTACAGAGGTCACAAACCTTGAATCGTTTTAATGCTAATATATTCGATGTCGTAGTGTTTTGTTTTGTGTTCGATGAAAAATCACTGATGGCGTAATATTATTGCCTCTATTTCTTTCTCTTCGGTTTTACTATTACAACGAACATTTTTTACATTAATTTTATACTATTTTACACTAACACAATATAGAATGTCAACAAGATTGCAATTAGAACAGAATTGATTTATCTATCAATATGGCGGCATTTCGAATGATGGCGGGAAATCATTTTCAAATACTTCTTGTAGATGGGTAATTATACTTTATCTTTTATACCAAATAATTAATATAATTATTAATAAATAAATTATGAATTTATTTAAAATTATGCAATTATTCATAAATAAATTATTGCAAGTGAAAATATTTATTTCACTATTTCCTATACAACAAAGAAAAAATTTAAACATTTTTTGACGCTTTGGGTAATTTATTGATTATTGTTTTTCAAGATTTGAAAAATTAAAATACCAGTCGTGTTTAAACATCTTTAATACACAATTGTGTATTAAACTGGGACGCAATTGACACGCGCAGTATGTAGCCAGCTTAAAACTAAACAACATTGTCATCAAAACATTCCTACGCTTTGCTTACCGATATTTTCTCGAGTATTAAATGTCGACTACATGATACCTGTATCTAATTTGCCTACTGCGATAATGTGGCTCATGACATTGGCAACGAACTGCAACTTCCGTAAACAGTTCTGTTAACCGGTTTCCAACACTTAGATAAGCGTTTATCTCTCGCCTATGAACTTTTCGCTCGATTGAATTAATTAATTACCGTGAGAATAAATTGTATCTCTTTAATAAAGAGATTTATGATTAAACTTATGCGCTAATTTGCTTCTGAAACACGTGTATGCACAGTAATTATATGCATAATCGAAACGGAGGAATCTTAGGTAAAATTATTTACTTTTTCACGGTTGTTGCCATCAATCAACGGAACCGCATATTCATTTATCATAGCTTTGTTAATTGATGTAATTTTTCCTTTTAAAGTTTTCACGTAATAAGAAAAACGAATCTTTTAAAACGTGAAAAATAATGCTACAAAAAGTTAAATTAAACGTTTTTGTGAAACAGGTTTTTTTCTAAATGACTGTAAATGCGGGAATTAGTAAGTGAACACGCGGCATCACGTGACTGAATATGTGGCTTTTAAGGAAACCAAGTAAAAGAATCAATAATTGTAAGTATTTTTCAATTATAAACTTTTTTTTTTAATTTTCAAAGGTATAGTTTTTTGTTGTCGATATTGCTATGAATTCTTTTTTAATAAAAAAATTTCAGATGAAGAATTTAAAATGTTGCTGCATTGGTAGTATGTGTATGATATTTGGCTGCAGTAGATTTCTTTAAATTTGAGAATTTAGAAATGATAAAATATCCAAATTTCTACTTCAAAATTTTTGAATTTCCAAATCTCCACATTTTCAAATGCTCAAATCTGCACTTTTAAGTTTCCAAATACTCAAACTTCCGAATTCCCAAATTTTTAAACACTCTTTTCAAATCTTCCATTCCTAAATTTTTAAATTCCAATTCCCTATTTTTCAAATTTCTAATTCCCAAATATACAAATTATTAATTTTAGAATCTCTTAATTATCAATTTTTAGATATTTCAAAATTAAAAATTTAAAAATTCTGGAATGATAATATTCAAATTCCCAAATCCTCTCATTGCGGATTTTTCAAATTTCCAAATTGTAAAATAGGAAAATCTGTAAGCTCCCAAGTTACTTGGCACTACCTAATGTGAAACGTATGTCATTTTTACCAACAGCTAAATAATCAAGAAATGGAAATGATAGAACGGTCGTAAATACTTATAAAAATACGTTAATAGTATAAAATGACAAATAGAAGCATTGTACTAAAAAATTAACATTTCCATTAATCCATTTTATTGCATCGCTTTTACGGTATCGGTGAGGAATTATTTAGAGGTCTCCAAAGTAGATTTACTACCTCCGGAGCGTCCTCATGTTTAAATGTAACATTTTTTTGAAACTCTGCATAATGTTATCTTGTGTCCCATTAAAACGATCAAAGCTGTTGTACGTGATACGAGTATGTAGGTTGATAGAAAGAAACAAGTAAAAAGCAAACCAACAGACACGAGCAGTGACGGATTAAGACATTTAGGAGCCCTGAGCACTCGGATCTCTTTGAGTGCTCATTTCAACACAATACATGTCCGATATTTCGACAACAAGGTGTTTTTAACAAAAGTATATTCTCCATCAGTGTAGTTCTTAAAATTCCCAGAAGTTGCTTTCTTTTCAATAAAAAAAGGAACTTGAGTTCTGACGTTTTTCGATCTCAAAACGTTTTAGTTGATGACGGATCATTCAACAGTAAATAATAATTTACAACGAACGTAATTGTAAAATAGAATTCATGAAAGATTTTAAAGAACAGAAAACTTGTACGGTGCCGTTCTCATTCTTGTCCTCGCAAGTGTTTATTTTGTTTTTCGGTTAATCCAGCACTGGACACGAGTACTCCATAAAACAACGTACGACACACATGATCCGGTTTTTCTACGCGACACACTGAACTCTCGACGCAAGTCTACGGTGGGTCATATCGGGTCTCCAGAGTCACGCCGATTATGTTTTCGCCAGTATCCATGGCGATATAACGTCGGTACAAACGAATCGATCTAAATGTTCTTTCACGTATTAACGAGCCTGTTGGAGCCACAACCTGCTGATGGTGATGGCAGTAACACGTGTATGGTCATCTGATAAACACGTGTTTGCAACAAAAGTGTGTCACCGAACTGCGTGAACGCTTTCGAACGGACAGAAATCAAAAATATTTAACACCTTGATGCTACAACTGTTATCGAGCTGATTTAGTGTTTACTGTTACGACGCTTTATTTGGGACCATTTCAATACAGCCAAATTAATACGGAAGCTGCAGGACTTCTCTAAATAGTACTTTTATCCGACTCAAAAATAGTCTTTATACTCGTCAGAGAAAATAACATCTTTCCACCAATCTTCTTTCAACACTGAAATGGCGAAAGTCAATTCGATTTATATCATTAACAATTTTCTTCTTGTTATTTCTTATTATTCTACACACAATTTCAGCACTGAGTTTCTTTCGACTTTCATGACAGATTTTTTATACTGTAATTCGGATTTTCTTTAACTCTTCGTATTTTTTTTCTTCTCTCCTATTTCAAGTTTCCGTGCCTTGCAACGTTTGCTACTGTATTTTTCATCGTTATTAATAACACTGTTATTTCTCGATAAGTTTTATCTTTTTTTCTATGATAAAATATAATTTGTCTCTTATCAGAACTGGTATTCTTTCCTCCTCGTTGCATGTTAAACTCTAGTTGTTTACGCTTCGAAGTACAAACTTATACTGAAATAGAATTATGTTCCAGACGTTTGCACACAAAACAAACCTACCCCGTAGTTCAAATGGTTTCGAAGTATTGCTAGCTTGTAGAAACTGCCGAATGTTAATGAGGCATGAAAATACGACATTTTATTTAAAATGATTTGTTCAAATATTATAGCAAAAATAAGTGGTTGACATATTTTAAAAAAACAATAAATAGTTTACCGTTCTGTAAAATAGATAATACAACATCCAAATTAACTCTTCTTATGCAAAATGGTAAATGTAGAAAACTCTTCTGGAGTATGTAATTATATGTGCAAAATTATAAATAATAGGAAATGATGTTTCAAAAATTGTATGATATTAAGAATACATACTCTTGTTCATTAGACCTTGAGACTTAAAGAATCCTGTGAAAGTTATATAAAAAATTTTCGAATTAGTATATTTTTACACTTGGATCCTTCAGAACATTCTGTTTGAAAAGGTATAATTTAACAAAATCAGTATCAAGAGATACTAAAAATTTGGGTTCTGAATTCTTAATTTGATAATTGCATAGAAAAGGGCACATCTCACCTACATCAATCGTGAAATATGTCAAGCACGCTATTCCGAGAAACTTTTCTCTGTAGAACCGTTCGTCTTTAATTTCAAAGATGTTTGCAAAAATATTTTTCATGTGATATATATATAGGGACACACACTTCGCCCATTTTAATGACCTTCTTTGAATAATTTTGCTTGAGTATGTCTTGGCTTAAGTTTTTAAGTATACACAAGAAATGTCGGCTTTTATAATATACAGTGGTTTATACAGCATAGCAAATTTTAGTACTGTATATTCACTGTATCACCGTTTAATATACTCAAATATATTATATTTCAATACATCACTGTTCTCATTTGATTATGGCATTTGTATAGCGTAGTAGATATATGATAGAAGAAAATATTACATTAAAATATTGTATACTTAGATATATTATACTAGGAATATAATTAATAAGTCGAATTGTGCTGGTAGAATATGCCAACCGAAATATAAATTTAATAGGAGCGGTAATTTTTCTTAGATGCCATCTTTCCGTATAGAAACAGAACCAATAAACTAGACCTTTAATTGAAGTTTTTTGCGAATATCTTTGAAACAAAAGTCAAACGATTGCTGTGCACAAAGAAAAATGACTCGGTGTCGCCCTTGAAGATATATTACAAGGCCATTGAAATCGGTTAGGTACCCTTTTCTACATAATTATCATCGATTTTTTTAACATTGTATGCTAATACATGTTTACATAACATACTCCAAAGAAGCGCTAAATGTAAAAGGAAATAGTGAAGAAATTCAGTTAAGAAGCAAATGTAAATGCACCTTTTCGTAATAACGTTTCATTTTTGTTTACTCGAATCAAAGAGTCTCCATAATTGGACGAGTCCCCATAAAAGGATTAAGATACAGTTTAAAATATCTTAGAAACCATGATATTTCGTAATATTGTTTTCATGCTTTCCTACGCAGAATTTTCTGAAGAATTCGTGTGGCGAAAGATATACGATTCTATTTCAAAGTTTTAGTGTGATCTTCATAGGGCGTTTGAAGGACATCACAATGTAAACTAGATAGGAACATAGTGTGTGCCCCTCGATACCATACAGTTTTTATCTACAACATTTTTTCGTGTCATTCATATTTTTTAAGATATTTGAATGGTTCTAGATAAAATGAACACAGTGTATATTTTAACATTAATCAGTATTCCATTCGTAACGCAGACCATTAAATTTCACTTATTACATATGGCAAAGAAGATTCTTTTTAATTGATCAACTAGTGAATGAAATTATTTCGTAAACTTGCGAAGTGTCGCAAACACTGAATTTATTAAATTTAATTGAATTAAATGTCGAACAGATACAGGATCAATTGTGATACAAGTTTGCGAAATTATTCAGTGGCAGTTCGATGAAACGTATCAATTTTTGAACGAAATAAATACTAAACAGTTTCAAAAACTGTTAATATTGCTACTTATAGAAGAAAACAAAGGAATCTTTTCTTGAATACAGGTACAGCTGCGCATGCGCAGAATATATGTTTTGCTGAAGATAAATAATGATATCTCGCATCATACACGGGGATAAAACAATGTTTAATAAAAAAAAACGACTATAAAATAGAAATCTTTTCTTAACGTTATTTCGCTTAAACATCTCCTTGATTACATTCTTCCGTTTTCTTTATTTGAACAACTGAAAGCTTGATATTGCGACATAGTGATACGCGTTTCATTCGATCCAGTATAATCGATTGTTCTATGCGAAGATGTAGAACACTCTCATTTAAACTGTTCGAAAGCAGAAATAAAGTATTGACTGCGGTACAAGTGACACTGTTTCTTTGTTGTTAGACCTTTTCTACACTGTAACTAGATGATACTTAACATAAGCAGTTGCTTGACATGGAGCGATGAAATAATTCAAAAAGACAAATAACTACAAAGAAATAAAAGATTAAACATCTTGAAAACGGAATATTGAAAATTATGTAACGCATCGCTACTTAATTAATTGTAAACAAAATAAAATGCATCTTAATACACAAAACCGTATACAAAAATCTTTTCAAAATAAATGATTTTACGTTCAATAAATGCTAAAATGGCTAATTATCAATATCATAAGTTTTAGTTGAAGAGTATCCAGCAATAAGCTTTTATTTGATAATTTATAATGTCGAATAATTATCATTTATTAGTAACTTACTGCTACTTATGAATAATAGATGATTAGTTCATTCATCGTCCTCCTGTACCTTATTTCGAATAATTTTTAGTTAAAATGCAGTACTAATATAAAGAACTTGCAGTAGAATTTGTGGCGCTTGAAATAAGAACTGGTGTTAGTGAAAACATCGATGATAGACTATCACTATATTACCACAGTTTATATTGCACGTTCTACATTTTAATAAACTACATTCCAGTTCCTTATATACATCAACGTCTGCAGAAAAGTTCATGGACATCGATACGTGTAATGATAAAGAGACGGAGTTTTACGTGTACTAAAAATGTACAAATTTAAATATCTAATAACTTGGTAATTAAATTTACAAATATGAAAGTGAAGAAATTTACAAATGTGAAAATGGAAAAGTTTGGAAATTTGGAGACATACAAATTTTAAATATTTGACGTAAACAAATATCAAAATTCAGAAATAGAGTATATAGTCGAAAATTTGGGAATATATAAAAATTTAGATTTATTTAGTAGATTAAATCAAGTTAGGGTAAAACGGTATTCTTGTACTGACCGCCTGGTTCATAGCAGCTGGTCACGCAGTCCAACATTCAAAATAACTGAAATCAGGTAAATTTGGTTTTTTAGTACACCCGTTATAATCACTAATTTTCGATCGCTACGTATATTTATAAAAAAAGTAGAACAGCAGCCGTTGCATGCTGGCCCATACACTGCCATAAACATATGTTTATACAGGAGTCAATGTACAGCAAATATGTACTAAAATTTACTCAAATTTATCTTCGATTGCGTACAAAAAAAGTTGCTCAAAATCATGTCCTTAACAAGGTATTAAAGGAGCATTAACCCTAGACTTACGTTTAATAAGCATGTTTAAATTGAAACTCAACTAAATAAATAAATATGGACGATACATAAACTAGCTTATCAACCAACCTGAGCATCTTGACGAAATTTTTTAATATTCATTTTTGAATTTAAACTATGCTACATGCAGAATCTTATCCCTAGATTTATAAACGATTAATGACCACTTTTGTTTAAATTTAAAGTAAGTTATAAATATAAATAAATAAAGGATAATACACAAACGAATTAATGAAGGTTAACATTTCAAGAGAAGCTTCCTACTAATCATATATAAAAATAAGAAATTTAAGCTCCGTCATTTTAACGGGTTTCATTTAGTGTTAAAATCGTTCCATATGCACCTTAGAAAATGTTATTTCTATAAAAAACAAATGTGTCAATTGTTTAATTTAGTAACTACAAATTTAGTTTAAGTTAGTGTATGTCCCTCGTGTAGCAACAACATTGCTTGTAACGCAAATGCACGCTGAATTAGTGGCTCACGTAAGAGTATGAAAACAGACGAGCATCTTGAAGATACTACACAGTTTCTGCACCACATTTACGCCCGGAAATCAAGTTTACTTTAAGGCAGTTATATGTATATGTAATAACGTATATTACGATTCGGATCACTGTACTATTTTTACTACTGTGTTATCTATACGTACAACGAAGCTTCAGTTGTTACTTTGGCAATTGCACTTGGCAAGGTTCATCCACTACATCTTCACAGTAATTGTAGATAATATATTAACGTAATTTTTTGTAAAAGGTTACAAACGGATGAATCAAATCGACACTTAACGTATACAATGTTGTAACTGGTTCACATTTTTTTATAACTGCTATTTGTTCCTATTAGCATAAGTAACTTTCATTCAAGATAATTCAAGGTAATTCAAGATACAATTCTTTTAAGGCCAAAACCTAGAAAATGTCGGATTATAATATTTTGAAAACGTGGTTCTTAAGCAGAAATACTGGCTGTTTTTCTGAACACGTTGTATAGTTGTATGTACTGTTTGTATTTGTGTAAAGAGGAAATCGTAACTATAGCATTATGCATACCAGTGCTGAAATAATGCCATAATTTTTCATGACATGATAAATCTAAGATTATATGATAGTACGAATTTTCGTATACATATTTATAAATAACAATATGTAATAATTGAGAAAGAAATGCATAATATTGCAAACCTATGAAATCATCTAACGAACCTTTGTTTTTGTAACACATGTGAAAGAAAAGTATGAAGTAACATTTTAGTGATTGAATAATAATTTTCAGTATAAAATTTTTAAATTACCAATTCTGAACTTTTCCGTATTCCTAATTTTATTTCTCTACTGATGAAACTGATTGAAACATCGCAATCTTTGGATAGATCTCGTCCTCTTTCGTGATATACACAGTGTCTAAATAAAACCGTACAAAAATTGTGACTATTTCGTTATAAAATAGATAGGAGATTTCTTTAATATTTTATGGCATAACTTACTAGTATGCAACACTATTAGCGAAAAATTAAAATGAACCATTAATTATTCCAGTGTTAGTCGACTGAAAATGTTCATGTAGTACTTTCATCGAATTTTAAACTTCAGATCGTTATAATCGCTGTGTTGTAATAATTACATATCCTCAAATCATCTCAGACCTTTTACTGAAATTACGAAGAAACTTGATAGTAAAATTCAACTTGCTATTCACAGGACACTTTAATTAAAAGTGCAATTAGTACAGTATATTGAAGGCTAAACAAAAATTGAACAATTTGCTGAAAGGGGGCCCGTTTAATATTCACGTTGGTACATACCAATTGCCGTGGTATAAACGAGGAAATGAAAATTACGAGGTCATGGCAAGAGGAAGCGTGGCTCTCAATAATGAATCACGATTTATAAAGGTGCCCTTGGTGTGTGTATGTGCCCGAAATAGTTGGCAGAATATTGCAGCCATCAAAAATTCACGGTCTTTCGTGCCACGTTCAAATCGTTAAGATAAAATAAACAATTATCAATGATAAATTATTCATTATCTTGTTCACAGTAACATTCGATTCTTGTACTATTCGCGGTAAAAGTGCATTCATGATTTTTCTTTCCGCGTTGAAATCATTTCGTAACACGGGACGCTCAGAGTTCAAACAGTAAACAGGGTTCATTTTTATGACTTATTTGTAAAACTCACTCTTTCTTTTTTTTTAATTAATCTTCTGTTTCATTCCTTTTTTTAATGATGTGAAAAATTTAAACAATGAACAGTATTTTTTATTAGTTATTAGAAAGAAAATATTTAAAGTTTTCATTTTTTAGTTTTTTTAACATAATTTTTTACTGGTAGCAAATAATTCTAAAAATAGTGATCAGCATTTATAAGAAATTGTTTATTAAAAAAAGCTTTTCTTTTAAATATTTTTTTGCTTATTTTTGACTATATGTTAGGACAAAATCATTTCATTCATCTTAATAGTTATTTGTTGCTCAGTGTTAATAAGTACTTAAAACATATAATGTTCTCATTCTTTTCTTCTTTTGATTCAATTTGTTGTATTCTGTTGCAAATATGTTATATAAAGTGATCCACTGTATAATTATTGCATGTCGTCAAGCATAAGTGAACAACAAATTTAAAAATGAACGAAAATATCCAAAATATTTCTTATCTTCAGTGATTATAATTTTTGGTTATCTCATCAAAAGAATTTGGTAAATAATTTGGTTATACCTTACCATTCTTTTCCACATAAATTTTTGTTATAAAAAATATTTACTTTCATCTTTGCATTATTTTAAGTTTAATAATGCATCTAAAGGAAGAAGTAATTTTTTAAATTAGAAATAAATTTCTGTTTTCAAGGAAAGAAAATTATTTCAATTTTTTCAGACTGCACAAAAATTAAGTTCATTAACCTATACACTCCTCTGATTAATCACTGAAAAGTATTATTCGATTCTGCAGTTTATATGCTGCACAGCCACTAAAACTACACATTATTAAAATAGTCAGAGTATCATAATTTAAACTGACACGTGTACCGATCATCATTATCAAGCACGTGCCAAAGTTACAAGAACAATTCATTTAACGATTCGTTATAGGTTTAATTTTAGAATACATTTTTATTAGTGTGCAATCACACGTCACGCGTATATAAAGAATCGTCTAATAACTATAATATCAGTAAAGGCTTTAAAAACTATAGCACTTGAAATATTTTTTAAATAAAAGATATTACATTACTGATGAAATAATTTAGGTCATTTTCTATATAAAAAAATAATACAAGATTAAAGAAATTTAATGAAACTCTTAAAAATAATATAATATTTTTCATACTTTGCACTGTTTTGTTTTTAAAATATTTTCAAGTATAATTTTCAAAATAGTTAATAATTAGCTGTTTACCGTACGTGTACATGTATACAAATGTGATTAAGTAATTGCATAACTAAATCCTGTAATTTACATTTAATAAAAGCCTTCAGTAGATTGTCATTCTCAAATAATTAATTCAGTTTATGAATTTAATAATTTCACTTCGAAAATAAAAGAATTATTTGCTTCTTATTTATCAATCTTAATTTCACGTGGAGAATGTAGCATCTGTTTAACTCAGGAGACTAAAAGGTGCAAAATATATGTTCAATTTTCTACACTATTTAAAAAAAGATTTCCTGTATGTGCACATTCTGTGTAACTAAAAAATATAACCAATAAAATGCAAGTGTTTCATATGAGTGTTTAGTTGTAGACCAAAATGGTTCACAATTTATCTATCCTTTAAAATTTAGCATCTTCAATTAATTTTATGACCTGCATCCAGGCAAGAAACCTTCGTCAATAACTTTTATAATTTTGACTCAAGTAGCTCTGAGTGTCGTCGTTCTATTTGGACGATAATTAATACCGCTAATTGGTTTCGTGGCTTCTTTTCAATCTGACTTGAAGGGTGTGCTACACAGCATGACGCCATTCATTTGAACGTTTTCTTTTGAAACCAATCGGAATACTATTACACGAGAGCACCAAGGAAAATACTTAAAAGCTGCGAAAATGTTAATGCGCGTTATTCTGCGAATGTGAATTTTAGAGTCAAGGTTAAATGATCGAAAGACAACTGTAAATGACATAGTTATAATGAAATACACAACAGAATTCTGGCATAGCGTAATGTGCTATGAATTTATCACCGTTACACAACTTGTAATACACAGCGAACTCTACAGATATATACTGCATCTTCTCAATTGGTAAAGATGTGGCTCTTTTTCAGAAGAAATGTAGAATGAACGTTGAATTAATTGTATTAATTATATTAAAACAGAGTTTAATGTGAACAAAACTTTTGTTTCAGATAAATTATCTACAGATTCTTTTCTTAGATCATTTTTTTATATTATTGGTATCCGATGTTATACTGCCACAAAATAGAGTGTAATGGTTTTGATTTTGAAGGAGAAAAGAATTTTGTTATATATTTTACTAACAATACGATAACCGATACACACATTTTTTCAAAAAATTTCCCTCAGTTTTTTTACTCAAACCAAGTCTTTGGAACATTTCATGAAAAATCCAAAACGAATAAATAAAAAAAGATAAAATTATTTCCTTCTAAACAACTCATAGTAGACACTTAATGCATACAGTTTATATTTACATTAGACATTGTGATTATTTCAATCATCACATCAAACGACTATTCATGTCAAATTTCAGTACAAAAAATTGCAAACAAAAAATCCCAAGGTTTTTACATAAAAGTGGAACTATTTCAATGTATCAATGAAATTGCTCGGGACATTGACCGTTATAACGTATGTCAATATCATTGAAATCGGTGAAGTGCACCCTATTTTACATGTAATTACCATAGAGAATCCATTAAGCGAAAAATAGTCAAGGGCACATATAACACATGACTCTTTAAACCCAATTTTTCTCGAGGAGCTTTCCTCAAAAGCTTTTACGAAAAAAATTGTATTCCTTATTTTTTATCGATTTTACACTTCATGTCTCAATCAAACAACTAAAATTTCTGAATATTTCGGCCTTTAATTTGAAGATTTAGAAAATGAGAAATTTCAGAAATTTAGAAACCTGGGAATGTAGAGACTTAGAGATTTGATATTCAAATTTAGGAACTTGAAAATTTAGAAATCTGTAATATTTAGAAACTTAGAAATTTTAAACTGTTGAATTTATGATATCTTAAAATTATAAATATTGAAACTTGCGAAGTTAAGAATAGTTTCAAATTTGCAAATTCTCGAATTTCTAAATCTCTATGCGCAGAAATTTAGTAATCGATACTTCTTCATTTCGAAATTAAAAAATGTTTACATTTAGAAATTTGCAAATTCCAAATTTTAGAGATTTGAACCATTCGAAATTCACAAACATGTATCACGTTTTTGAAATTGCAATATTACTTTGCAAATTGTAAATATTTATAAGCATGAATTTGTTATGTTAATAACATTTTACAAAATATAAAACCTATTTAATAGTTAATTGACACAAAAATAAACCCTGTGTGATTAAATTTCAAACCACAGCAATTTTTTTAGTAGAGTGAGGAAAAGTCCACTACTTATCAATTTCGTGTTAATCACTATGTTTGCAATTAGCTTGGACAAAATTAACCCGCGTTTACGAATTAGATGTAGTTGGAAAAAGATAAGTTACAGACGTAAGAACTACATCTGTCAAGAAAAATAGGTTAGTGGAACAATTTAGCATATCTGACAAACTAATAATTCATAACCTCACGTGTCGCATGCAACGAGACGCGAATTCGATCTCTCAACGGTTCACCGAGCAAAATGTCTTTCTTCGTTCGTCCATTGATTCTATCCCTCCATGCTACAAGTAGTCGACGGTATTTCTTTAACAAAAAATTGTGCATTAAATCTATATATAGATGTAACAGTTTTGTTTTTTCGTAGCTATTGAAAATACAAAGAGAATTATTTATATTTTGTATAATGGCAATTTAAAAATTGCTTCTTGTAACAGATAGAATTTGCTTAAATTTTCAAATCTTCGGGTGTTTCTTACTCAGAAATTGTAAATATCCTAACTTCCAAATTTTCTAGTTTTTAGATTATCAAATTGCCAAAATTCGAAATTTAAAAATTACGGAATTATCAAATCCCTAAATTCTTAAGCAGGTTAAAAATTTTTAATAGGTACATAAATGAACATCTCCAAATTTCCTGACTTTGAAATTCAAAGTTCATGTTCCCATACTAAATTTCTAAATATTTGAAAAATCTCAAATTTTCAGATTTTTCGTTTATAAGTTTCTCAAACTACTGAATCCCTAAATTCTGCAATCTCTTAATACAAAGTATCAAATTTTCTAATTTCAGCGTTGACAAATGATCAAATTTCCAAATTTCAAACTCGTACATTCACAAATTTCTAAATCACAGAATTATCAAATCCTCAAGTTCTTCAAACTCTCAAATTTCTTGAAAATGAAGCTGCACATGAAAAAGTTTTGTTGCATACCTTCTAACCGTATAGAAATCTTGTTTAACCGTAAATTAATAAATTTGTGAAATTTTTCTGTATATAATCCGCCTAAAATATAAACAGAAATCTTCACAAGATTATTTTAATAATATAATCAAGTTTCTAATAAATCTATATAATTATATGAAACGAAGAGTTATTTAATTTTTACTTTCATAAAATAACTTTGGGACCTTAAACTGTAATAAGTGTATTGAAAATGGACAATTCTTCATTACAAGAAAAGACATTTCATTCGAATTACTTAATTTCGTGAAAGTTTAAAGAATATTAACATCTGAATTTTTGTAAATTCAGTATAATAAAAATACTTTATGCAACAAAAGTTAAAATGCTCTTTTCGTTTCAAGTAATTGAAAAAGTTCGATTATAGGAAAATTTATTGTAAACTTTAGTGCAATTGTTATAAGTATTTATTAAAGCAATAATATACGTATTCAAAGATTGGTTTTTATGTTCGAAAAATATCGTGTCAAAAATGCTGCGTGAAACATGGACACCCTGTGTATTCGCACATTTCCTTGCCACGTTCGTATTCACGCGAATGTATGTTGGAATATTTACACACGTGATACTGAAACCACACGATGGCATTATGATAATCAACACATAGATTGGTAAACAATAACAATGTGAGAAATAAATTCGATTGTGTATATTCAAGCACCGCGAAATTAACCGATCGTAATTAATCAGAAATAAATTTGCAGCAACTTGATACTTGCGTTGCTTTTATAATTAGTGGAACAAGGTTTACTATTATTGGTACAGGAGATATTTTATCGCTAATGAAAATTAAAAATTACAGACAAATCAGTAGTAGGCATGTGATTAAATGTTTCGGTTGATAAAATTCCACTGATAAAAATATTTCCTTGAATATACAATCGAAATATGCATCTAAATGTTATTATATCGTGAGCTAAATCCTCAAATATTGACTAAATTTTAACTTATGTAATTTGTTTCTACATAGTGCAGACTGGCGAAGGTTATCTTGTGATACTTTCATTCGCGTGACGAGCATTGTAATAAATTCAAGATTTTAATTATATTCGTACCACTATGCACCTTCATCGTTTAGTTAACCCAAACAGTAAATAAAATTATATAAATTGTTCTGAGTATCAACAAATTGTTATAAATACTGTTCTAATTGCATACGTTTCAAATATTGCTAAACTGTAATATTTATCCAAAAAGAAGAATAAAATGATTTCTTTAACAGAGATACGTAATGCGCATGCGCATGGTACCTACAGCCCATGCGCAGTGAGAATATATGTTCACTTATATTCAAGAAACACTTTTTATTTACTTTTTTTTATAAATACTTTAATGTTAACATTATTTCAAATTTAAATAATAAAAACTGGACTTCTATGAATTTTGTGGAACTTTGAACAATTTAAAATAATCGTTATTTTAAGAAATATGATTTCGGAAAAATTATTCACTTTATTTTGTTTCTTTTTTTAAGAGAAATTTAAATGATTTAAATACATAGCTAATAAAAATACGTGTATTAGTATTTTTTAATATGAAGCTTACATTTCTAATTTTGAAAAATTAAAAATATTAAGTCATTTTTTAAATAGTGTTAGATGTTGTAGGCGACACCGATTTCTATATTTTAGATACAAATTTTTATTGAGTATAAATGAAATATTGTTTAGAAAGAAGAGAAATTTATCTAAAACTATATAATTCGAAATAAATGAAAGAATAAAAGATGAGAGTCGAGAAGAAAGGAGTTGCTGGAGAAACACTAATTTAAAATTCGTTCGAAATTACGATGGAACCGGTATTTCTGTCAGAATTCGATGGAAGGGATAGCTATATAAATGATGCCAGCAACAGTTTGTGTTAGTAAACCGGTGAATAGTACGTTGATCCTTCTTGGTGAATCCTGTCCCATTTTATTCGAGATTTTTATACCATTTTCAATCACAATACGTTACCTTTAAGTGAAACTATAGGAAATGACTATTTTCTAATATTTACATCTTTTCGTTACAAACTTATTGTATTATTTGTTTGAAAAGTCTTCCGTGCAAATAAGTTAATCGCAAATCGTTTCTTGCGAAAAAAAGTTGACAAACAGAACATCAAACGGTTGATCAAAATATTATTTAAAATGAGTTCGAATATTTTAATGAAGTTATGCGGGACCAGGATCCTGCAAAATGTCGCTATCGGTCAAAAACCGAAATGGATCACCGTCACCAGATGTCTTAGGTTAGTAAAATAATTAATTAATACATTAATGATGTGTTGACTTGATTCCACTAATATCAGGGAAACAAATCAAAGTGAAAAAATTAATAAAAAAATGACCTATTCTAGAAACTAATAAATGATCTATTCTCACTGGATTAACTCTTATCATGTTCAATCTAATATGTCTAAACGGTAGTATACAATATTCAATATCATATATAGTAAATTACTAGATTCATACCTAGGAATATTTATCATATATTGATTATGCTAAAATATATTTATTGTAATATTAAAAATTAATAAAATTCTTTGTAATGTTTCAGAATGTACTTTTTCACTTATATTACAATATAACACATATAATATTATAATGCATATTATCAATAATAATCTTCATTTTCTAAATCTTATAATTTCTTCAAATTTACAGTATTTATCATAATCTTTCAAAACTTTAAAAAGATCGAAACTTTAATATTAAATATTTTCTAGGTACTTTTTGTTCAGTAATGCACAAATTACTATTATTATGGTGAGCTGAAAAGCAACTATTTTCATCTAATTTCTTTTGTTTAATACAATACTGTAAAAGTAATGAACCTCCAATCGTTTAACCTTATAAAAGAAAGATATTTTCAACTAATCGAGATTATTAAAAATATTAATAATTAAGAAATATTAACAAGATTCTCTGACAGTTCCAAAAAGTTTACCATATGCTACTAGTCATCATTTAAACTCGCCTTGAACCTTCTACAGGAATGACTGAGCTATAGTCTAGTTGAAGTGTAATCTTCCATTGGAAGAAGTAAAGGCAACACCAGGTGAAAGGAGAGTATGTCAATCATATACCGGCATACAACACACACTTTGAAATTAAAAATTGGAAAACAAATAAACAAGTGATAAAGTATAAATTAATATATACATGAACTGTTTATCTTCATGTAAAACAATGCAGATCTCAATAAAACCACCTTAATATTTTCACTGTTATGTCATCCATTGTATATGGGTGACACATAAATCTTTATATAGATTTAGCATCTATATTATTAGAAATTTGTTCATTTATCGAATTGAAAATACTCATATTAATTTTTTGAAGCTATCAAAAATAAATATTATAATATCGCAAGATTTGTTAAAAATGAAAATACTACTTATTACAATTTTTAATAGCTTCAATAACGAAGTCAATGTGTTAACAATCTCTGTTAAGTAAGAAACTTCTTAAATCATCATTTTGACCATTTTGGTTGGTTTAGCGTTAAAAAAGCAAAGGGTCACTGAAGGCCACCTCTCTCGATAAAAAAAAAAACAAAGTAAGAATAAAACGATTACAGTGGTTTCAGAAATCATATGTCTGAACTTATGTTTGAAAAATGTTTTCCTAAAGTCAACAGTTCATATATTTGAAGTCGGTATGTTACGAGAGTCACCCGGTATACTGAAAATTAATTTCATTGCAACTTCTGAAAATTGTAATGTGCAATTTGCAGTCATAATGAATTATATCCACGGTCAATTCCCAAGCGGCATTTAAATCTAGGTTGTTACACATACAGGGTGTACCGTTTAAATCGATTTTCTTCAGTATCTGAAAACCTTGCTGTGAACATGCATACTCAAATCTTCAAATTTCCAAATTCTCAGATCCTAAAATTTCTAAATGATCAAATCTCCAAACTGTTAAATTTTAAAATGATCAAATTTCCAAACTGTTAAATTTCGAAATGATCAAATCTCCAAATTGTTAAACTTCAAAATGACCAAATCTCCAAACTGTTAAATTTCGAAATGACCAAATGGCCAAATTTTTTAATTTGTAAATGACCAAGTCTCCAAGTTTTAAAATTTCTAAATTTCCAGATCTTAAAATTTGGAATTCCTTAAGTTGTCAAATTTTCAAATACCCGAAATTCAAAATTTCCAAATATTCATATTCAACAATATCATAATGTGCAATACTCTGAATATCGTAAGTTTTTTAATTCCAATATTTCCAGATTCTAAAATTCCGAAATCTCCAAATCCCCAATTTTCAACTTTGCAAAAGTCCATCTGTTTAAATATTCAACCTCACAGATATTAAAATATAAAAATTTCTGAACCTCTAAATATTTCCGTATTAGAAATTTCTAAGTACGCGGTTTCCAAAAATTATGCTTCGAATTCCCAACTTTCTACATTCCCATATTTTCAAATTTCAAAATTCCCTACACAAAGATTTACTCTGCCGGCCCTGCGCTTGTTTCTCGGTCAGCAATTATGAAAACATTAAGGACACTGTTTTTCAAAGCATCTCTTTCGCCTTTGGAATGCACGATGCATTGTGAAACAAGCTGGGCAATTTACCGGTTTGGCGTCAGCCGCCATTTAAAATGAAGTCTGTTCGCGGTGTGTTCTGTGGCGGTGCATTCATAAGCTGTCAATAAAGGGAATCATTTTCGAATCCTCCAATGAAAAACAATGGCCTCGCAGTTCGTTTAACGGAATGTTTTTTCCCAATGTCGATATCTCATAGCTCTGCACAATCAAAGCCATTGAAATAATTAGCTTTCCGTAATCTTGGCTAATCATTCTTTTGATAACATTTTAAAATTGTATTTTTCTTTCTGTCGGTACAAGAGCCTTCAGAACCGTAGAGTAAATACGTACATTTCTATTCTTGAATATTTAACGTTGAACTGCTCCTGGAATACGGTCATATAAAGATTTGGACACTCCAGTTTACGATGAGCATTTGAATCCGAAAAAACCAATATGGCGGCAATGCCAGACAAGACTTTGTACGCATACGTAAACCAGTATGCATATCTATATCAGTAACTATTAAGGGTACCGAAAAATAATCAAAATTTTGTTCGCTGGCAAAAAACATTTATTTATTAAAGAATTCTTAAATGCTAATCAAAATAATTTCCATCATTTTCTAACGCTTTTTGTCGCCTTAAATTGCTTGGTTCCCTTCTTAGAAAAAATCCTCCAATTTTTTGTTAAAGAACTTTGAAGTCATCGAAGAAATTTTGAATACTTCTCGGTACCCCTAATATTTTGTATTTTATATACAAAAAAACTCAAAATATACTTGTGTAGTGGCATTACAAGCACTAATTTTTAATTTTAATTTTTAACATTTGAAGCAGAATAAGTAACTCTGAAATGTACAAATGCTATTGTAACATAAGCACATATTTTTGAAATGATTAATGCGTTAGAATGCTGTTTTGGTATGCATGCACATTCAGTACATGCTTATTTGAAAACAGTGAATGAAGTGTTTGATATAGATTTATATTTCATCGCATGCAGCATACTGATGTGATTTACTCGATTAAACTCTATGTCATTAATGAGAATGAGATTTTACGCGTATTACGCAGTTGAATACTGCTACTGAAAAGTTATAATATTTGAAATTCGAAATATAATTGTAATTTTAAATATGAAAGTTAGAGGATTTAAAATTTAGAAACACAAAAATGTCAAACTATCGAATTTAAAAATTTCGTGATTTGAAAATGCCGATTAAAAAATTTAGAAACTTAGAAAATTGAAACTTTGGAGATCTAGAAAATTATAAGCACAAATGTTAAAAATTAAAAGAAACATTTCAAACTTCCGGATTTTTTAATTGAGGAATTTAGAAATTAGATAATTTTAAACTTTAAAAGGTTACAAACTTTACTTTTCAAATATGGACATTTAGAAAGTTGGAAATTTGAAAATTGCTAGATTTGAAAGTTTAAAAATTCAAAAATTATTTGGAGATTTTAAAACATAATAGTACTTTCAAATTTTTAAAATGAAAAATTGGAAAATATAATATAATATATTTTCTCTGCAATTAATCTCTCCAAAAGTTTTCTCAACTCATAAAGAGTGACATACGTCTTTAGAGGATCGCGTTTTACGACTTTCACGCGTACAATTATTAAATAACTAAAAAGAATCAAAGAAAAATAGATAATATTAAAAACCATTGTGTAACAATTTATTTATCGGTGAGTTTTCAAAAGTGTTTGCATTGTATATCAACGTCACTCAAAAAGTTAAAATAAACTTTTATTTTATTATGAGTTGAATAAGTGAATTTTTATGATTGCTTCTTTAGTTTTAAAAGTTAATCAGATAACACTATCGTACACAAGGATGGCATAGTGATCGCTCTTACTTTTGAATAATGGCATTTGTTTATCAGTCTATAAAGCAGTATGACACGGAATACTAAGAATATATCAGAAATAGC
Source organism: Megachile leachella (assembly GCA_963576845.1). Lineage (NCBI taxonomy): Eukaryota > Metazoa > Arthropoda > Insecta > Hymenoptera > Megachilidae > Megachile > Megachile leachella. The sequence goes on along the minus strand of OY756254.1, from coordinate 5,623,821 downwards.
GGGACGAGTTAATTTGATTACAATTAGCGGAAAGCATTGGTTCTCGATCGATTAGTGAAGTTAAATAAATGTCCATACAAACAACTACTCAAGTTCATTTACATTTATAACATATCGTGAGATATTAAAATCCTCTAAAAATCACTGCATTAATAAACCGAGAAGAATAATTGCACTTATTAATGTAGCAATAAGAATTATGTTTAATGAAAGAAACTTAATATGTTTGAGAAACACTGTTCATTGTTCTCAGAAAGTTATTAACCCTCCCGATGTTTATGTTGAATATACTCGTCACTAAAAGATAGCGATTCTTTGTTTAATAACAAGTTTCTTAATAATGAAACAAATCGTTTTTGTTAATCAAATTAAAATGTAGGGGAAATAAGAAACATTAACACGTTTTGTAATAATAAATCCTGTGCATTATAAGTTATTTAATATTCAATTTTTTATTTGACTATATTTGTTACAAAATATGTTGGATATTATTCCAATAATTTTAAAATACAAATTTTATTATATTTCTATTTGTAACATATTTTACTATTTTCTTATACTATTAATTTAGTATAGTATTATTACTTATACTATTTTGTTATACTATTTTACAATTTTATTATTTTACTGATTTATTCTATTATTTTACCATTTTATTATTTCACCATTCCACTATTTTTTAAACTACATAAAATTTACATTAAACTTTGTTCATAAATGGTTATTTTTAATGTGATGACAATGGATTTAGTAGAAAAATGTTAATGCTTCGAAACTTTTGAACAGTACTGTATATCAGCTGTGTGAGAGGTATATTTGTTCCAGATTAAAGGAAAAAACAAAGAATTAACGAGTATAATGATTCTAGTAATCAAATAAAAGAGAACGCGTGACTCACACGGAAGTCCAACAACATCTTGAGAGAAATAGTGTTTTTAACTGTGCGCGTATATCAGCACATGACTCTCAGATTCGTCACGTGCTGAATAATAACCAGTTTAGTGTTATCACGGTTTTCTTCATTGAATCGGAAAAATTTAACAGTATCTGAGACGTGAAATTTACCTTGATTTATAATCGCTACCTACTAACCAAGAATTTAGCTCTGTGTAATTTGAACTTATGAAATATATATTTTTAAAATTGCTTAATTTTAATAATCAATTATATCGACATTTTTCTTTTGTTTTTTAAGCGATTTTATTTCTAACTATTCAAAATTTGGACTATTTTCTTGTCAGTTAAAAACTGTAAGATTTTATTTAAAGCTTTATTTTAGATTTCTGTACCTAATTTCATCTATTTTGTGAATCACAAATTCATTAAAACTTTATTTTATTTTGGTTCAATTTTCTAAATCAAATTTCTGCTATTTTGCTTAAAATTTTATTTCATAATCACTTTCAATATTACACTAATTTTTTTTATTTTTTTTAAATAAAATTACAATACTAATTACGTTATTTATGTAGTAAGTCTAATTCTTTTATGCAATAATATTCATTAAGTAATATCTTATAAAATGTATAAAGTAATGTATATTTATTTTTTCAAAGTTAAAAACTTCGTTTCTACAAGTGATTTATTAGTTTTAAGTTGTTTTTAAAAATAAACGTACTAAAATAGTACGTTTGGAATAAGAAACTTGTATGTTTCTTTTAAAGCAAAATTATTATTTCTCAAACGAAATTGGTATTCACATACAGTTAAGAAAATAATTTTTATTATTATGTATGAACGTTTTCTTGTTTATTGCGATAACAAAATAGAAAGAAAACAACAAAATTTACATAAAATGACCGCTAATCGTTTTGAAACAAATTTTTACAGTATTTACTTCAATATCAAAAATATGAACTGCAAATCGTCATAAACAAACTTTTTAATTATTGCTAAAAAATCCTTTATTCCAGTGAAATCTTAAAAATACACAGTTACATTTAATTTTACCGGTATCTTAAAAAAAGATGGCAAATATAGTTTACATTTACAAAAGGTCACTCGTGCAATTTATTATTTGTATAAAGTTTTATAAATGCACGAACTTATCGATAATTTCGATGCATTGAAATGAAAGAAAAAATACAAATAATAAATAAATAAATTTGTATGTTTTATAAATAACTATAACAACCAAACGAGAATATTTATCAGCATTCGTAGTTAAACAGAAATGAACTCTAACGATTGTTTAGTGAACCATTAATTCACAGTAAGCAGCCCACGTACACTTACTACGGATTAAGGACGATTGTATAATTGTAGGGGAAAAACAACTCGATAACTGCTTGATAATGCGCAATTTTCCGATTTAAGAACGCGACTGGCACAGGAAATTTTCCACGGTTCTTTATTACTGTAAAAAAACGAATTTCTAAGTATTCATACATAATTCTAATATAAACATTTATACTTACTGTAAAATTTATGTTATTTTTCAATTTCTCTGCTTTCAAAGTTGTTAATATTTCAATGTTTCAAGTTATTGTTAACTAACCTAGATGGTAATTTGTTTGGAACATAATTGTTTCATTTATCAAAAAGATATATAAATTACAAATCACTGCATAAATGTTTAATGAGTAAATTAAAACAAAGCTGTTTACACAGTTAAAATTTATAAAATGTATAAATTTTACTGGCAAATTACATTTATTTATTTTGGAAAATTTATATATAATATTAGGAAAATGTCTCCAATACATCAACAGAAATTAGTTAGTAATAAAACATACATATTGCAATGTCAATATATCAATATTTCATATGTAGGTTGAAAAATATTCTGAGAATCGAATTAAAGAAATGAGGTTAAGAAACAACAACGATAACTGTAGCTTGGTGCAAGAATATCATTTATAAATATGAAAAGCACTTAATGTTAAAAAGTTTCCAAATAATATCTAGTAACTCTTATGTGGTTCTTTCAGATACAATCGTCTTTATTCGCAAACTTAATATTAGACTCAACTAATTTTTGCAAAAATATAACAGCACTTCTTGTATCAAATTACATATAAAAATTTGGAAATCACTGTCGCTATTTAATACAAAGCTTCAAGTCTGGACAATGAAGACAATCGTGGTTCTTTATTCGCAAACTCAATATAAGACTTAACTGATTTTTGCAGAAATTTTGCAGCACTTCAAGTTACATATAAAAATTATTAATACAACGTTTCAAAACGATCTGGACCATGAAGACTATTGTAATCACATTCGTTCAAAATTGCGTTAATCTTCATAATTGTGAACAGCACCTAACGCACGTTTTGTTCTATGTTATTGATGTCGTGAGTCACGTGCAATATCCAAGGAAAAGAAAAAGAAAGAGTTAAAAATAATTTGAGATGGCCTTCAAAACGCCCGAAATGTTTGCACGTGCGTGCAGGGTTATGATATCGGTTAAAGACCTTAAACACGTTGTTCGAACGCGTTGCCAGTGGGCGACTGGCAACATGCATACTCCTGGAATACACGTGGTTCCTGCGTGAGTGCTGCGTGATGCTTGATGCGTACTGCGTGATACGTGGGCGCACCTCTCTTTCTGTTTCACCAAGAATAAACCAGAGGAATCTTTTATATGCTCGTCCCTCGATGCATCTGTTATGTGTGAATGAATCTGCGTAATGTGCGTTACAAATACGCGATCTCATCACTAGACGGCGCCACAGTCCATTTTAATCCAATGAATCTACTTGCATCTTAAAATCAAATCATGATGTAAGGAAAACAAGCTGTATTTCCACCGTGAATTCATTGAATTTTCTCGAGAAAAAATACTAATACGAATTTTTATTACTTTTCCTTCATGTATTGAAATTATTTCTTAAACTAACGATTATTTTAAATATTAAAAGGCCTGTTGAGTTCCAAACGTAAAAACTGTTCTTGAATTAAGATGCGCATACATAAACGTATACGCTGTAGTTTATTCGGCAAAACCTTTTTTAGTTTCTTTTCGATAAATTTTCGCAATGTAAACTTAAACAATTAGGACATTACTCAAATTTTTCTTGTAACAAAAGAGAAAAAAGGAAAGTCTGTTTCTCAGAACCAAAATTGAAAAAATTTAAGTCAAATGGCTGGTTGAAATACGTCCATCATTATCTTTACTATTAAATTATGTTTCTTAAGCTAGGGGCCATAAATTTTATTTTTATGACGATCGGTAGTTTTAGTATCTAGAAATTTTAGTTTAAAATCATAAATCAGTGTAAATGCGTTTGATAAATGTAAACTCGATATTTTTACAAAAATAAATACAGTTCTAAAATTTGTATAATAAATGCATGTTTTATTACATTGTACAATATTCTTATGGATTTTTATATTATGTTGCAGCATCACAATGTCGCGCCTTATGTTGAAGGAGTCGCCGAACGCGGCCCTAGATAAGACCTTGCTGAACAAGTACCTCGACCTACCCCAACCGGAAAATACAGTTTTAGCAAAATACATTTGGATTGATGGTACCGGTGAAAACTTAAGATGCAAGACTAGGACAGTCGATTTTGTGCCGAAACACCCATCAGGTCAGTAAACAGTCGTTATTTTTTTATCAAGCAAATATTATCTTCTTTCATTCTATAAATCACTTATCATTTGGTATTTGTTCAACTTCTTTAGTATTTTAGATAACTTCAAAGTCTGAATAGGTGCTGTTAAATACCTGTGTGTAAGAGACATTGGTTGTTTCTAAAAATGAGCTTGGAATTTTCAAATATATTTGCCAATTTAAAAATTTGAACATATTGGAATTTGGTAAATTTCGAAATTTTACAATTTAATAGATAGTGAATTTTAAAATTTGAGGATTTGGAAATTTAATAATTTGAACATTTGGAAGCTTCACAGCTTGGAAGTTTTAAATAAATCCTAGGAATTCAGTTATTTGAAAATTTTCAAATAGTACATTATATTATAAATAGTGAAAAACTATTTGAATAAAATGAACCAAATTAAAAGTACCATGGACTATTTTGCTCTATTGGAATGTGTAAACGTTTTAAAGAATATAGTATATGCCCTAATATTTAATTTTATTAGCTGCCCTAGGATTTAGCTATCTAACGTAGAATATATCAGAACTGGTTCTAATTAGAATATAACAGAAGCACATTAAGTTATACATCAATTGAAAACAATTTTGGTAAATAGAGAACGAAAAAATATCAAACTTAATCTTACATACTGTGTGATATATTTCTTAATTTTATAACACATTAGTTATAAAAATCATTCAACTGCAATTATAAAAACTTATTTCATTGTCAGAGATAGGTCAAGATTAGTTCAGGCTTTCTTTCTTCTATGTCCATTCTTTCTGTATTATGTTGTGATTTGGTTAGAGCATCGAGCACATTAAAGTCTGTAGCAGGATTTACAACCCTACTATATCTATTATTTCTTAAGAAACAGTCACGAAATAAGAATAACTGTTTTATATACATCTAAGTAAGTAAATATATATAATGTCCAGTGATTTATGGGTTTGCATATACCAAATTATATGTTATGTAGTAGAGATATAATCTTTAGACAAATATTCCTATAACGTGACTTTCTTCAGTAATCGTACAGTACATATGTACATACCGACATAGCAGGAGTTGTGGCAGAAATGTAGAGAACCCAAAACAAAAAATTTATTTTACATCTAATCCACTAACTCAAATCTGTTTGATACCACTGTAGTAATCGGTTTCTTCGAATATGTCGTCAAGAACATTATTCTAAGCAACTTTTCCTTACATATACAAATATTATCTAATATAGCCTTAATATTAGAGATATTTGCAAATTTTCCTTATTCAAGTAAAAAGTGTTTGATTCCGAACTGGCTTCATATAAGTAAAAAAATACGATACGTGTACATTTATAATTATAAAGTTAATTAGACAATCTGTTGATCATCATCGATCAAGTTTCAAAACAACCTTGATCTTGTTTTGAAATATAAAACATGATAAGTACGTGTACTTACGTTTTGGAAGATAACCAAAATGTTATCTGATCGTGTTTAATATTATGTCATGATAAGAGTGAAAGGACCGTACATGTGGATTTAGCAAGTATTTGATATGATAATCGTTCGTTACGTATCTCTGTTTGCCTTCTATTCTTTTCCTGTAAGCGAACCTCGAGTTAATCATTAAATCATAATCTTTCATGAATGCTAATCGCATGTAACATTCAGTGAGCGAATACTTGTATTTTCTACACCCAACGCGTATGCAACAATATTCGCCACAGTGAAATAGCATTTATTTATATTCATGAAATTCTAGGCGCGTTACGGAACTATTGACATCTGCAACGCGTAGAATCTACGGGGACAAATTTAAATGTCAACTATTAAGGGTAAAACTTGCATAGAATTGGTATCAGTTCAATAACTTCAAACGATATTAACGAGATACAATAGTGAAATATTTGATCTTTTTATCAGATATAGTCTTATGATCTTATGCAAGAACTCATAGATAAAATGTCACAATTTTTAACAATATTCCATAATATAATATATCCGAGTACAATCCGCCTATTTTTATTTTAAGGTATATGTATCTAGCACAGTATAAACGAGTACAATCCGCACTATGCACATAATGAAAATCGATAATACTGCCCAAATTGTGCAGTAAGGTAAATGTACCCATTAGTGAGCTCTACATTACTGATCGACTATTTATTTAATTTCATTGAAAATGACAAAGTGATCTTATTGGCCAAGATTTTTAAATATTAAAATTAAAAGAATTTTGTTTACTATTTCAATGAGATTATTACATTCATTAATAACTATGCTAGATTTGAAGAGGATACGTTATTAAATGTATATGTATTTCTAATGTAATCAATTTCATACAAAAGGAATGGACAAGTCTATATGATAGTATGTTAACAATGAAATCTTAATGAAAGAAATTTTTATAATTACAAAACATTTAATTTCCTTTAAGGAAGATATACAAAATGTAATTTTCGTTAATTTGGTCTTATATTTGAAAATTGACTTGCTTAGAAACTTAGAAAAACCAACAGTAGATCAATATCTTAGACAAAATCTTTATATGTTAATCAACGACTTCATACTGAAATGATATTATATCGATACATATAAACTGTCGGCGTGTTATTTTACGTTGTAACGATAAAATAGGAAATTCCAACAAACATTGTTTTTCTATTTAATCACTTTTCAATATACATACATACTAACGATAATCTGTCTTTTTCAGAGTTGCCAATCTGGACGTACGATGGAAGTTCGACGTACCAAGCGGATGGAGCAAATAGTGAAATTTATCTATGTCCGATAGCGATATACAACGATCCATTTCGTCGTGGCAACAACAAACTTGTTCTCTGCGACACGTACTACAGCGACATGACACCAACGACAGCGAACAAGCGTTACAAGTGCAACGAGGCAATGGAAGCAGTGAAGGATCACGAGCCGTGGTTCGGAATCGAGCAGGAGTACACCTTCCTAGATTTCGATGGCAGGCCCCTTGGCTGGCCGAAGAACGGTTTCCCAGGTCCTCAGGGACCGTACTACTGCGGCGTTGGTGCCGACAAAGTGATTGGTCGTGAAATCGTCGAGGCGCATTACCGAGCTTGTCTGTATGCCGGAGTGAAAATCGCTGGAACGAACGCTGAAGTGATGCCGTCTCAATGGGAGTTCCAAGTTGGTCCCTGCGTTGGTATATCAGCCGGTGACGATTTGTGGGTCGCCAGGTTTATCCTGCACCAAGTGGCCGAGGAGTACGGTGTAATCGTCACCTTGGATCCCAAGCCCGTGGACGGTATGTGGAATGGTGCGGGTGCACACACGAACTTCTCGACGAAGGCAATGCGCAACGAAAATGGCATCGCCGAAATCGAAAAAGCCATCGACAAGTTGAGCAAGCAACACCTCAGGCATATCCAAGCGTACGACCCACGTGGAGGAAAAGATAACGAACGTCGTTTGACCGGAAAATGCGAAACCAGCAGCATACACGATTTTAGCGCCGGCGTAGCCAATCGTAATGTCAGTATTCGTATACCTCGAGGCGTTGCCGAGGACAAGAAAGGATACCTCGAGGATAGAAGACCTAGTAGTAATTGCGATCCGTACTCGGTGTGTAACGCTCTCGTTCGTACTTGCGTTCTTAACGAGTAAAGAAATAATGGATTTCTGAATATGATGCTTAGTGGAACGGAATAATTGGACAAAAATCGGTAGTGCAATAGAGTGGTTGAACCTTCGTTGAACGTGTTCCGTGCAGATTGTAAGCCTGTTCGGTAAAATTGATTATTCATAGTGAGAGAATACAAGATCTGAACGAGAGATGATGTATACATATTTCAAGCGAGACGGAATCGTTCAAGGACCATCGATCATGTTATAAATAAAATTGCTTTTAAAGGGAGTTCGAGCTAAGAGGAAGGGAAAATAAATAAATTTCTTTCGTATTGTCGATCCGTGTCGATCTGAAATCGCATAGGATAAATAGGTAGAAATTTAAAGAGTCTCGTGTAAAAGCGAATAAAAGAAAGCACAAAGTACAGACGAGACGATTGATAGGAATAATTGTTTGCTTTTGTCACAATCATATCTTTTAATAAATTGTTGCGAATTGAATGATCTATAATTTATATTTCATATTTCAAAACAGTGCAATAGGAATGGTTATTTTTTAAGATATTTACTATAAATGTAGCGGTTATGATTATGTTCGTCTAAGACGTTTGATGATATTATGGTAACCGTGGCGAAAAATAAAACAGATTATCCATTATTATTTCTTTTAATTAAAATTGTGATGTTTATTAAAAGAAAAAAGAAATATATATTGATCCTGTACAAATAAGGTAAATATATTTTTTGCGACATATTAGATTTTACAAAACAGCTTAACGATTTGAAATTGTTCAATCGTTTTCGCTTCTACGAATTTAAGATATCTATGTATTTAGAATATTATTTAGTAATTACAAATAAGTTGTTATTTTAAAAGCTTTAAAAATATTACTCTTAGGAATTACTCTTTCTTGGGGCAACGTCGCCGCTAGAGTTTGTGTAACCCAGATCAAATCTAATATTTCATACGAACATCTAGATCCTTTATAATAAATTTTCGACGTTAATTAAACGCTGTACTAACTCGTAAAATTTCATTCAAAACTAATTCAAGTGGTGAATCATCACTAATCTGAAATTAAACTAATACAGCTCACTGTTCTAGCCATCACGCAGCTAATAAGGCTAGAATAACATTAAATAATAGTATAAGTTAAATAATATAAATATATATTAGGACATTAATGAAAAAATGTGCCATAAGAATTTTCCGTTCTTGGAATTACCGTCATATTTACGGTATGATTCCAGAACTCTAAAATGTCACATTTCAAAATTCTAAAATTCCGAGATCCAAAACCCAAAAACTGTAAAGTTGAAAAATTTTAAGGTCCCAACGAGGATACATAGGAATATATCAAAACTTGTTAAGTGTTTGGGCCCCTGAAGATTTTAATATAGCCCCTTTGGCCCTCATTTTTTTACTAATATACTGAAAGGATCGAAACCGAAAATATTTAGAAACCACTATGAAATGCAAGACTAGGAACAAATGCTCTGTTTACCCAGCACTAACGGCGATATTGCCTTGGGATTTTCCAGGAGTTAACTGTGTTCTTGCGAAGATACGTTCCGACGTTTTATCAACATTGCAGCTGGTTTCATCAGAACAGAAATTCACAGACGCACTGATATTGATCATTTAAAAATGATATAAGTTGTATACATAATTTCTTTCACAGTTTGTTTTGAAACATTGAAAAACATAGAATCCGTTAAATTTTTGTCACGGTGGTGCAACCATGATTTATATACTATTTATTTTTCTAAATTGACATGTACTCGTTAGAATAGAATGAAATGGAATGTGTATAACGTACAGGATGTTGCACTGAAATATAATACATATCTTTTGGACAAATTTAATACCTCTCCTGATACCTGAAAATCCGGGAATGCCATCTATATATCGTTCTTATGATAAAGAAATGTAAATCGTGGTATTCCATGAAAGCACGATAATGTAGAAAGTTAATTATAAGCATCCCCCTGCAGTCGAAAATGACTGCAATTCTGTGAAAGCGTCATATCGTCGTATAATTTCACAATTATATTACAATAATAAATACGTAATGAAAGGAAAGTCGATGTAGTATGTACATGGTGTATTTTCATATTTGTATGGTATATTTTCATATTTGTATTTTCTATGCTGACTTCTTCAATGTAACTATTTACCATGACCATTGTTGACATTTTTGTTAGTAGTGGTTATCACTGTTGTTGTTATTGATAATAAAAGGCAACAATTTTTCAATGAAGAATTAATGTGCTCTTATTAGTAGAAAACATTCAGTTTGTTATGTTATGAAATAAAATTTATGAATATTATACCCACTTATTTTCATTGTATTCATTAATTTTGACAATTAATGATAAAGATAAATAGTATATTAAGATTCATAGTAAAAGGAACATCACATGGATAATAATAAATAATTTTTATATACATGTATACAGTTATCTTACTTAAATATAGTTCTACTTAAAAATTTTCTTTTTCAATACTTTTTCATATTTTTTGTGTGATACTAACTTCTTCTTGTTTTAAAATACAATTCGGTTTTTAATGAATTTTTTATACCACATATAAGCAGTGATTATAGAAAGAGAATACCATGTAATGATATAACTTGTATGTTCATTTCTTAATTGTACTTGTGTTTGACCACCTACTGGATATTCTGGTGCATTGGTATTGTATATCATTTCAATATATACAGGATCTGCATCAGCTATTTTAGCCATTTCATTCAAATCTCTTAAACAATACAATATATAAAAGTAATATTAATAAAGAAATTAATAAAATTAAAATTTTAATACAGACACTAATAAATATTTTATATTTTTTGCTAAATTATATTTTTGTACCTGTAATGCCAGACGTCACTTTTTGGAGAATTTTTTGGAACAAATTGTGGTCTTGTTTCATTTAATCTTAAAATTCCAGTAATTTCTATTTCATCATTTGCGTCACTTTTTTGCCCTCTTACAATATTTTTATATGACTTTGGAATCCAGCCACGATTTACCAAGATTGTCAAACTATATTTTATTTGAAAAGAAAGCATGTAATATTATAGATCTCTAAATACATTTCGAACATGTTTGTTTTGCTAATATATTTACTTACTCTCTATCAGCTAATTTAAAGGGTGTAATAATATGGTACCCTACTTCATTTCCTGCATTTTTCATGAATGTAGTATTATTTGAAGATTTCCCATCTACTAACAAACTTCTAAATCCTACAATAAATTCTTTTTCATATAGAAATGTTCCTTTTACTTTAATGGGATAATATTCCATTGATTCCAATTCTCCTAAACTAAATAAAACTTTAGTTCATTATGTTATTAGTGCTCATATCATAAAATACTTTATTGATCTTACAATTCTGGTAACTCAATGGGCTTCTGACAGATACGATTATTTAACTTTTCTATTAAATCTAATTTCCATTTACGTCTTTGAACTTGCCATGTGCCAAGTATAAATGTAGCAATTGGTATACTCTAAATTAATAGTTTTAAATGAAACATTTTAACTTTTCAATAAAAGGTATTTATTTTCTGATTTATTGTGACATAATAAGTTATATTATAATAATTCAATCGCTTCTTTTTATAAGTATAGTATATATTTATAAATGTAAGTACTTGCCAATAAAAGATATCCAGAAACACTAATATTACTCGCTAAGTTTTCAACATTTTTGAACTTTTTTTTTCCAAACAGGTTAGGTTTAACCTTGTCTTTATACGATTTTGGGATATTTGTAACATTGCATAATGATCGTGTAGAACATCTTTTGTTTAACAACTGAATAATACTAACATTAGATTGATTCCCAGTTCTTATAAAAATTTTACTAATCTTTAATTCCATACTTGTTTGATACATGAACGAATGTTTACAAGTAAAGCAGACTTTTTTTCAACTTAGATCATCTTAAAGATAATAGTGCAAAATGTTTGTTTGAATGTATATGAAATACTAAACATAAATCGTGCCAGTAGTTGAATTAATTTACAAATCTTACTAACTTCTACAACATGTAATTCCACTTATTTTTCATTCTATAAAGTTCAAAAAAGTAAAATATATATCTCATCGAAAGAGGAAGTACCCCTATGTTTGCTTTATCTTACAAAATCTGCACGAAAGCCTAGGGAAATTCTTCATCAGAAAATGTGATACCTCTCTACAATTTGCTTCTGCTTTCATGGATATATACACGGTGATAGAAAATGAACGAATAGATAATAATACAATAAATATATAAAATAAAAATATTATGCTTAACCTTTTTAGTATATTCACGAAATATATAAATATGGAACAAAAAGTACTTTGTCTATTAAACAGAATATATTACAACTTGTACGAATTATAAATTCATAAAACTTCCTGTACACTGAGTATCTACGCTCAGCATGCTGATTATCATAAGAGCGCATGAGCATTGGCATAAATTATAGAATGTGTAGAACCGAAAGTGTAGGTATGCACAGAAAGAAGAAATTTTAGCCCTCTAGTTCCTGTATTATCTTGTGAAACAGATATTCAAAATTAGATAAAACTTTTAATTTATATGTATATTTAATTTTATAATAGAATAATTAAGTACATTGTTATGCCATTTATTATATATAAAAATATATATAAACATATATATAGAAATGCGAATCAAACAAGTTCAAGATGGAAACATATTTTACTAACAGTTGGTGCTCGTAATAGTTCATCCGGTTGAAAACTGTATATGTCTTTTGCTTCCGGTAAATCATGGTAAGTGAAGTGTGGTTTTGAACTTATCGTTATTATACACGTGTAATTTGCACCATTCATTAAGAATTGTTATTTTGATAGAAAATTTATTTTTGTTGATTACGTACTTTGATTTAATTTATAAACTTGTTCATAATGTTTAAAAAATTGGATATATTATTCAATCTAACCTTGTACTTACTTGCGTGCTCAGCCACATGGTAGGCAAATTTTTACTGTTGTAAACAATTGTACATATGTGTTAAAATAATAATGAACCTAACAGTTATTTTAGTGAAATTATAAATTTAAGGTAGAATAAAAATGTTTTCTTTTCTAAATAGCCGTTCCAAAGATTCGTGGAATCCGGCCGCATTGCCTACGTGAGTGATGGCCCACACTTGGGCAAATTGGTTGCAATTGTAGACATCATTGATCAAAACAGGGTAAGATAATTTTGTGCATGCAATAAAATGATCAAGTAATTAACGACTTATTGTGGTTATATTTTATTTGTTATGTATAATGTACTCATGATGATCCAGTATCTTGATAGGAATTGCCGGCTGATGTTTAACTGATGCCAATACTGTTAACTGATATAAAAATTTTTAATTGTTTTATGTCAAAAATATAGGTTTCTTTATTTTAATAAGTTATATGGTATCTGTAGGTTTTGGTCGATGGTCCCTCTACAAATGTTCCACGCTGTGAGATGAGGTTAAATCAGTTGCATCTTACTAAATTTCGATTAACCTTCCCATACACTGGGTCTACTCGTGTTGTACGTAAAGCTTGGGAAACTGCAAAGATCAATGACTTGTGGAAACAAACTATGTGGGCGAGAAAGGTTGAAGCTAAGAAGAAGGTAAATATTAATTACTTTGTGCAATATATTTTCTTTATTTTCAGTAATGCTTAATTGTAAGCGTTTTATTTAATAAGTAACAATTAACATGCATATTTTATTCAATTTTAGCGCCTGGAGCTCAGTGACTTTGACCGCTTTAAGTTAAGGAAAGCTAGACAAATTCGGAATAAGTTGAGGACAGATGCATTCTACAGATTAAAAAAGAAGGTTAAGAAAACAAAGGCTACAGCAGCAAACAAAACCGCGTAAAAAAAGTGATTTTTTATTGTATGAAATAAATACAAAAATTATCTTATAATAGTATTTTTTATTATATACCTATTATATTAATTTTTTTTAAATAAAAAAGAAGTAAGTCAAATATTACTTCTTCTATGTTATTAAAAATATATAATACAAATCTTAGTTTTAAAGAAAATAAAATACAAATTGCATATAGTATATCTTTATAATATGCAGTGCATTTGCTGTATTTATGTGCTCATTTTGTTATTGCTACAAAAAAATTATGTTACAATTGTGAGAAAAGAATATGAAGATATCATAATTGAAGAAGACATAGAATTACGTTGAAATATATATTTGCAAAAATTAACTAAGTCTTTTCTCAAAAACTATGCTTCATTAAATATACACGTGCATCAAAATGCGGAGAGATTGATTAAAATTAATGATTTTATTAATTCATCGCTGTTTCTCGTAACCTACTTATTTTCATTGGTAACAAGTTTACTAATTCCCTACAAAGATTTAATTCAACTTTCATGATTTCAGCTGCTTTAGGATACTTCTCACAATAATCAACTACAAATTTATATGCATTAAAACTGTTTTGAGTGTTTTCTAACTGGATTTTTTTATCAGGCGTTATTATCTTATTGTATAATCTGCCAAGATGAAAGTAAGAAAACAATGCGGGTTGTATTACATCATCAGGAAACGGATCTGTTCCAGAATTAGAATTACGAATTTCTAAAGAATCAAGAAAAGTTTGAAAATTTTTTATAGCACTTTTTGCTAAATGATTAATTTTTGTCAGAGCTTGGGGTGTTGGATTTTCGTCAGAAGCACGTAACCGATCAAGCTTTATATCCAGAATCTCAGAATACGTTTCTCCTAGTTCAATCCAAATCTGTCTGCAAGCAGTTTTATAATATTGGGGGTTTAATTCCTTGATAACATTTTCCAAAATATCTATTCTTCTTTTGTGCATTTTTGCTTGTCTATCTTCCTGTTCTTCGAAAAAGGACAGGTATTTGTATGCTTGAGAAATGTCTTGTACAATTAATACGTGATCAGAAGCATGATTTTCCAAGGTGTAATATGTTTTTGCTTGTTCTAACCATTTTTGAGCATTTAAAAATACTAATCTTGCATCATCAAAAGTTAATAAATATTCATTTGTAACTTGATTTACAATTGGTTCTATGTCCTTTTCTAAAACATCAAATTTTAAATCCTCAATCATTTTTAATTTTGAGGAATCCTTATTATCCGACTGAGTATTATTCTGCTCTGTTTCACTTTTTTCTAACAATCTTTGTTTTGATAAGCTCAAAAGTAAGATTCCATATTTAGCCCAACATCTGGAAACATCTGCACCTCTATGTTTAAATTCCTCCCATTCTGCTGCAACTACTTCACTATCCTTATTGTTTTCAGTTTTCTTTTCCAGTATATTTTCATATTTTTGGAGTATGTAAGATGCAGCTGCTAAATGGTGTCTTGCTTGAGAAAAAGCATCGTTTTCCATAAAATATTGCGATAATGTTGCTGCATTTAAAGCCCAATGAATATAATCAAAGTCTGGCATATCAATATTACATAACTGTCTACGTAAAGTCATATGACAATATATTGCAGACTTGCGATGGTCTTTTAAAGAACTATATATCTGTGCTAAATAATATAATGTTAAAGTGTGAACTTTCTCAAGTATTTCTTCAGGAGACAGTTCATCTTTGACTTCTTCGATTCCAAAATTTTGTGCCATGTGAATAGGATTTCTACACTCATGATTAGTGTTTTTGAAATCATTGTAGATCTGTTCTGCTTGATCTAAGAAATTCTTTGCCTTAACTGGTTGATTCCATTGAGACCATATGATACCCAATTGATTAAGAGCGCTTAGTACCGTTAAAATTGCTTCTGGTTCTAGTTCTTTATTTTTCAATAAATTTATACATTTCATAAACTGCTCTTCACCTGCCTTTAATTCCTCTGTATCGGCATGTATTAAACCAAGATTTAAGTGCACTACTGCAAGCATTATTACCTCTTCCCCTTTTTGTTCTTCTGGCATGTCTGATAAGATGTTAGTGAGATCTGTTTCCATCGCTTTCAACAATTCAATTGCTTGATATTTTATTTTATATGGTTCGCTTTCAGTACTAAATTTTTCATGATCATTCAGTAACTTGCGAACCTCTTTAAATTTTGCTCGCATTTTTGTAAGTGTATCCTGTATTGCCGTGTTAGGTTCCATACCGGTTATTTCTTCGGACTGTTAAATAAGATTTATTGCCACATTTAACTTGATTCTTATTTCATTTTAAATATTATTGTAACAGATTTTTTACTGATATTACCATAATTATTAGTTGTCATATGACGTTACGTGATGTTACGTCTTCTCGTATATAGCCGTTCTACACAATGTCAATACAAAACATTCGGAATTCGGAGCATGCTCATTCTGTTGATCACGCACCATGTTGGAAGACATTATTTTATGGCGGTTATTATGGATTTCCTTTATATCATTTACTTCGTATATCACAAATATAACTTCTCTTAATAACATATTTATTGCTTCGATAGAATATCATGGTTAAATCATTAGTATTTATTGCCTTTATTACTAAATTTATTTACATATTAAAGATAATACATGTATGTAAATATTGGTGTGATAAAATATTCTTTTATTACAAGTACTACATGGTATACATATAAAAGTAAAAGAACTTTTCTGTTCATGCAGTTGCATACATAGAAATAGTAAATATATTACAATATTATTTTTACAAAAATCGCATTTGATAAGATGCAAATTATTGGGGGGAGAGGGCATTATAGAAAGCGTATATAACAGTAGATACAAATATTATGCCAATAAAATGGGGAGTGACATCCAAATGACACAAAATTCTTTTCAAGTCGCCAAAAATCCTTCTCGGAATCATCATTTTTATTCAAAAGAAACCCATTCCCCAAATTTCAACCAATTAAAAGCATAGAGGTTTTTGGAAATCGTATTTATTTATACAATTTATTAATCTATGATTTTCTAAATAAACACTGAATTTATACATTCTAACAATAGAACAATAACTAACTTCGTTTTAGAGCGTCTGCCTTGCAACCACCTGCCGTGTTTTCCAGGAAAATGGCGTGTATTTTGGAGGGAAATTATCCTCCAGAAAAACGTTACAACTTTACGCGCGTAAATATGCTTTTCGGCGGGACGGTTGGGCGGATGTAGGTGCCGCTCAGTGATGAGATATTGAACGGTTTTTTGCGCGCATTGTGGCGCCACTACATTTTTATATTATATATTTTGCTTACAGTTATTTTAGTGCCCTTCCTTTCCATCTGCTCCACAAATATGAAAATATGTAGATAATCCAATTTTATCCAATCTATACATTCATATTTCACAACCAAATTATAAAAATTTTTGAAAAATAATGAGGGGTGCCGCGCATGCGCGAAGAAAACCGTTCAATATCTCATCACTGGTGCCGCTATAGTACTTCTGTTCCATCTCGTAGAAATTTGTTAGGTTCCTTGCCGGCATTTTTTTACTTCGTAAGTTTATATCTTAATTTAACCTTACTATATGTGGATATAATTTGTTTTTAAGAATTCAAACATTATTTTGATACATTTTATATTTAAATTTTGTAGAACAGATCTAATTTCTGGTGGCGAAGTGTGTTTGATTTCTCGCAGGGCTTTTAATTTTCTCTGCTCTCTGTTGTTGATTATTCGCACGTGCTACGGACGCTGCTTCAATTTTGTGATCAATTCTATATCTTGTTATTCATCATGTAATATATCTTGGTAAGTACATGTTATGAAACTATGGTTTCCTATTATTATCATAGTATAAGCCAAAATAATTCATATCTTTTGTGTTTACTTCTTTAAGCACATGATTGTATCCTACTGCATTTGATCTCTACATTGATGGTAAAAGTCTGTAAATTGGATAGATTTGTCTGGAACAGAATCCATACTGATTTCTGCTTTAGCTATTCTATCTGTTAATTCATTTTCTGTGATTTCTTTGTGCAAAGGTATACAGACTATTACAAAAACTATATACAAAAAATTTTCCCCAAAAAATATTCAATATTTAGTTGAATAGTTTGGTAATGATTCTGCACTATTTATGTACTTGAAGAGAGATTTAATTTTGTCCCAGCAATGATAAAATCGATGTTTTTATCTTTGTTTTTTTAATATCGAATGTAAATATTTTTTTAAATTTTTAAATCAAAAAATCTAGTATGATTAGGTTTACTAATACTTCTGGTATAGAATTAGATTTGTTGATTAGTGCTTTTATTGCATAAGGACTGCAAATAATTTGCTGCGTCTTTTGGTAATTGTAATTTTGTGCTTTTTCCAGTTGTATTTTTTAAGTTATACTTTTTTTTATAATGTTTGATAGTTTCTTATTCTGTAGTGGATAATACCACTAATATGAATAGTCCACATGTGACTGTACCTAATGATCTGTACAAGTGAAGGAGAATTTGCAGATTGGTTTCCAACCATCTGCCTCTGAAAAACTTGATGATATTTAGTGTTCAGTTACATATACTTTGTAACCTAGGTTATGACATTAGAATTTGTGCTTGTTATGTATTAGTAGACCTAAACATTTTATTGAGCAAGCAAGTTGAAGGCAAGTAAAGCTCTTATACTTGACTTTGCAACTTCTTTGTCATATGTACATCCAGATGGACATAGAAAAAAGAATTTTAAGTCAGACTTGCCACGGAGGAATAATCACTAAAAAAACTGATTCTCATAGACTTCAATGTAAAAATTGAATTTGCTAGCGCTTGGAATTTTCGTTGTTGGGAATATTGCAAAACACCCACCATTTGATATTCAACACATATATTTTAAAAACATTATTTCTGGACAAATATACAGTTTTATACATATATCGTTGTTTAGAAAATATTAACTTGAGCCGTCCAGGTTTAAAGGGTAAAAAAATTTCACTCTGGGCTGAAATACACTCCTGGAAATTAAAGATCAATCTTGAACTTTGAGGATCCGAACATGCATATAAGGAAAATAAGAAAATGAATATTTCGGCATTTTGAAAGGAAAGGCACGCAAGTGTCCCCCTCCGATTTTGATGAAACTTCGTAGGTTTGTTAAGTAGGCAAAAATAAGGGACACATATTTTTTTTTATCGGCTGAGACGCAGGTTTAAGGGGTGAAACGAGCCCTTAAAGTTTCGACCTCTTTTGGCTATCTCGAAAACCATACGAGATACATTAAAACTTCTAATAGGAAAGTTGTATGGTTTTTTGCGTACAATAACAGGATGTTAATGAATTTTGCAAAATACAATTTGTTTATAACAAAAAAATTTTTCATAACCTTATTTTACAATTTATTCAAATTTGTATAATGACAAAAAGTGTAGAGAATTTTATTACAAATCCATTGGTATATATATACACGATATTGCCTCCTACAATTCCTCTAATTTTTATCATAAAGGTTACGCGCGCGCGCCCACTGACGCTCCACTATACTAAATTGGATGAAGTCGGACGATATTACACTACCAGTCAACGTCATTTTTAAGCATAAGTAAAAAACAATTATATTTGCGTTATACATAACTGTTAATTTTATTAAATTTGTATTACAAAACATTTATTGTTAAAGTACATAGGTATTCTATGTGTGTGTCAATTTTATAGGTAATGAATAGTTTGAATAAATCAGGGAACATAATCGTGGAAATAATGGTATTCTTCGAAAAAATGTTTCAAATACAACGGTTTCCAACATTAAGTATATGTAATAATTGCTACGTCATCGCATATGTATATGGCATAGTGGTTCATTATGTGATGCGTAGCAAAATTCCACTGCATTTGAAAAATGAGATGGTCTTGATGATATGTATCTACTTTTATGTCATGAACACTTAATAAAATTTTCAAATTGCGGTGAAGAAAACTGATTATGAAGAAGTCATTACAACTACAGTGTTAGAATGCCATTTCGTGTGTGGGGATTAATGTCATGTTGCAATATAACAACAATGTCCGAAATGCGACGAACAAAATTTTTCCATACGTGAAATCCGCACACGTATAATAATTGTAAATATTTTGTAGTTGCAGTTAGAATCATAAATAACGTTACTTCTTTAATTATCGGCATAGCTTCGTGAACCCTACGACAACAATGTGCGCTCCAAGAATCTAATAATAAAGCTGTTTTTAACCGACTTCGAAAAAGGAGGAGGTCACTCAATTCGACCTGTATATTTTTTTTTTTGTTTTTTTTTTGTTATTTATATTTGGAGAATAAACTTTTGTTAACCAGGTTTAAAAATTTTCTTTTGTAAGTTTTGCGAATGGTGATACCATAACAAAAATATTCATCGCCTTGAATATGGTCTGCTATAATCGAAATTCAAATACTCCATGCCATAAAATGGATACATATCGTCAAGACCACCTCATTTTCAAAATTCCGTATTTTGCTATGCATCATATAATGAACCACTATGCCACATATGTCGTGATGTAGCAATTATTTCATGTGCATGGTGCATCGAAAACCGTTTGAATCATTTCTTCGAGCAATACCGCCATTCCCGTGATTATGGTCCTTAATTTATTTAATCTATTCGTTACCTAATAAAATTAACATATATAATACCTGTGTACTTTAACAATAAATGTTAATTCTAACGCAAATGTAATTGTTTCTCATTTATGCTTATAAATAATGTTGACTGGTAATGTAATATCGTCCGACTTCATCCAATTTAGTATAGTGTGAGCGTCAGTGGGCACGCGCGCGTAACCTTTATGATAAAAATTAGAGGAATTGTAGGAGGCAATATCGTACATATATATACCAATGGATTTGTAATAAAATTCTCTACACTTTTTGTCATTATACAAATTTGAATAAATTGTAAAATAAGGTTATGAAAAATTTTTTTGTTATAAACAAATTGTATTTTGCAAAATTCATTAACATCCTGTTATTGTACGCAAAAAACCATACAACTTTCCTATTAGAAGTTTTAATGTATCTCGTATGGTTTTCGAGATAGCCAAAAGAGGTCGAAACTTTAAGGGCTCGTTTCACCCCTTAAACCTGCGTCTCAGCCGATAAAAAAAAAAAAAAAAAAAAAAAAAAAAAATATACAGGTCGAATTGAGTAACCTCCTCCTTTTTCGAAGTCGGTTAAAAAAAAATACGTGTCCCTTATTTTTGCCTGCTTAACAAACCTACGAAGTTTCATAAAAATCGGAGGGGGACACTTGCGTGCCTTTCCTTGTTAGTATAGTTCCTGAGGCATTTAGAAACAAATTTCTATTAGGGTTTGCCCCAACATGCCCTTGCAAACACTGCATGACCTCCCTTGCAATTTACACACTTTGCTTCCAACTCACATACCCCATGCCTCTCACATCCACATCTCCCACACAGTGGCCTCCTAACTTTACAAAATCTTTGAGTGTGTCCAAACTTCCAACACATATAACATTGTTTAACTTTTTTAATGTAGGGCCAAATTTTGACACCTACATGCCCTTGTCCAATTAATAAAGATGTTGGTAGCTTATCGCCTCTAAACACTATTAGCAGAGGCTCTTCCTCTTCTTCCTTTCTCCCTCTTCTTCTCTCTTCCCTCGGACCTCTTCTTAGTTTCTCTAGTACAAATTGCCCCTGTCCAGGCATCGCCTCCTCCTTCAGCTCCTCCATAGTCCCTGGCCAATCTCTTATAACGCCTTTTCTAAACCTCATTTCTTCAAAGAAGAGGGCGTCTGAGCCCCTTTGGGGCTTACTTTGTCCGTACATTAGTTTACATATTAGTCGTCGGTGCTGTCATCGCACCACAAGGTTAAGGTTAAGGTTTTTATTTACTTCCACAGAAGATGGCGTTTTGGCCACAATACGGCTCATTCCGCCTCGCTTACAATATTTACCCTCTACGTTCCTGGTTTCTTCCCTTCTATAAGAGTTCTCCCTTGCCCCTTCAATTTCTTTTTCTGGTCTTCCTATGTCTAAACTTCCAGCCCCCTTCCGCTGTTCTTCCTCTGCCAGCGTTTCTTCCTCCCTTATTGCTTTCAGTTCCTCTATAATTCTGTCTGCTTCTTCTCTGTCTTTCTTCGCTTTCATTTCCCATAATATCCACCCTTCTGGGTTTCCTTCCCTTTTCCTTCTTTCTATGGACTTTTCATGGTCTCTGATGGCCTTTCTTCTGACCTTTTGTCTCGTTTTTTCATCTATGTATTGCACAAAAGGTGGGGTTACGATCGCATTCCAGTCTTCTTCTTCTTCCTCTGTTGTTCCCTTGTTTTGACTGTTTCTGTTTCTATCTTGTATTGCTTGCGCTACCCTTTCCTCCATGTTTTTCTCTTTTAGAAATTCGACTAACTCATTGATGAGCTTGTCCTCTTCTTTTTTCTTTTTTTCTTCCATTCTTTTCCTTCTTTCCTCTTCCTCCCTGGTCTTTCTTCTCCTCTCCCCCTCCTGTTCCCTAACTGGCTCCTCCTCACGTCCCTGTTCACTGCCTTCCTTCTGTCCCTGGTCCTGTCCCACCATCTCGTGGGGAAACGGGATCCTTTCTAATACCTTGTGCCTATCTACACCCTTCTCTTTCGCTCTTTCTACCTTCTCCTTGCAGCCTAAGCAAATGTATTTGTTGTTTGTGAGCACAAGGTCCGTCCTTGAATTATAGCAAGTCGGTCTTCCCCCATTTTTGGGGGTTACCATTGCGGATACACCCTGTTTCCCAAACACCTTACCTCCAACACCCTATTTTTCAACCAAGCTTCCATATATTTCCTAATCCTCTTTGGACATCCCATTTCCTCTTCACTTCTTGTCCCCAATCTTCCTCCTCTAAACCCATCTTCCTCTCTACCCTCTTCTCTAACACCTCACTAAATAATCTATTGTCTTCTCTCCCTTCATCCTTCCTTCCCATTTTCCTACCCCTACTCTCACCTCTCAACGCCCTAATTAATTCTATGTCTCTTGCAATGGGAACCTCCTTGTTTTCCCACACCTCTCTTCTTTGTATTGGTCTCATCGCCGGGAACTCCTCACAGTCACCCAGAAAAATACCCTCCCTTTCTTCCATATCCAAAACTTTCTCCCCAACCGATTTTGAAACTATATCTCTCGCTGTTTCAAATTCCACGTTTCTATACGCCATTATCTTCCTAATAGCTGCCTCCCTTTGCCACATCCAGCATTTCCTTGCCAACGCTCCATGTTCACCGCCACAATTCTTGCACCTCGCTTTCCTATCACACACTCCATGTTCCGCCTCCCCACAATTCACACATCTCTTATCCTTCTCTCTGCATACCGTTTGGTAATGGCCAAAACCAAAACACCTAAAACACTGCTTAACTGCCTCAACGTACGGTTCGATCTTTATACCTACATGACCCTGACCAATTAATAAACTCGTAGGTAGTACGCTACCCCTAAAAGTTATTAATATCGCTCTCATCGGCACAAACTCCACATTTCCGTCCACAATTCTCCTTTTCTTCATCCTCTCCAAGTAAAAATCTCCTTTCCCCTTCATTGCTTCATTCTTCAACTCCTCCACCGAGTCCTCCCATTCATATATAATTCCTCTTCTATAACTCATTCTCTTTGGAATAAAAGCCCCAACAGTTCCTCTCTTGTTCCAAAACGTCTCAGCAATTCATTCGCTTCTTCTTTCTTCCTCGTCGTCACCTCCGCCCGATTATATCGGTTGTGTTGGCGCACTCTCGTAGCCTTCGCACGAAGGTCCCCTTAAGGTTCGTGGACCTCCCGGCCACCGTCCTTACCTCATCCGCCAGCGCAAGGATCTGCGCTACCAGGTCGCAGGAAGGCAGTCTTCTGGCCTCGGCCGCAATTTCCCTGACTTTTCTCAAGGGGAGGCTTCCCTTGCTGGGCCTAGCTACCTCGCGCATCGCCAGGCCCTCTTCTTCAAGAGCCAGCTGTCGCAAGGCGGCCGTCTTCTCCATCTTGGCCGTCGTCACCTTCAACCGGTGCGTGATCTCCCTCTCCTGCAAGATCGCCGGCTTCTTCTTCCGGTTCTCCGCCTTGGGTTCCTTTCGGGTTCTGTCATCCATCGTCTCCGGTCTTCGCGGGGAGGAACCCATCTCCACCGCCGGCTTCTACATGCTTTGTGGGTAAAACACCTTTAGTGGGTGTTTTACACTTCTTTGGATTACAGGATTGCCACGAACTGACCAGGCATGTTTAATAGGAGACCAAGCTCAAAAGGAACATTCATCACTAAAAACAATATCACTCCGATTGCGATCAATATTGGGTTGCGCCCACGCCAATCGATTTTCAACATGCTTTTTTGAAAGCAGAGGTTTCGTCACCGTATTACGCCATGCAATGTTATTTTGTTTCAATCGACGTCTTAATGTCATTATATCAACCTTTATGTTTCTTCTTGCCAAGACAGCTTGGGCTTTACGTAGCGAAAGTTGCGAATTTTTTGAAAAAAGTTGCAAACTCGCCGTATCTTCCCTCGCTGTAGTCGCACATTTTGAACTTCGATCTGGAAGACACATTTAGTGTCTCTATACCTTTGTACCCACTTATTAACAAACTCACGCGATTTATGCAAATATTTAGCTGCACTCCAAACGCTCATTTTTGGTCCTTTCGGATGCGAACAGAGAAAGACCGCTTCAAACCGTTTTGCATACGCTGCACTCATTTTACAAACATCTTTGTTTCTCAACGATACGAACGAAACTAAAAGAATTGTGACAAACGCGTATTAGGGAAGACAATGAATGTTCACATTATAACGGTCGTCATTTTGTTTTGTTCAGACCTTAAGCGTCTGAAACATTGTCTGACCGGCTCGACAAAGGGTTCTATTTCAATCCCAACATGTCCCCGGTCTATTAGAAGCCTCGTGGGCAACACACTTCCCTTAAACGTTATCATAATAGACCTCATCGATTAGACGCAACGTCCTATTACACTTCACTAATTTTAGCTTATTATCTTTCAATCTTTTACCCGCTAATTCATGCATTACAGTCATCCTCTTTGCCTTCGTCTCAATGTGTCGATCTAATTTGCGTGGTATTAAAGGTGTTTTAGTGGTTGTGCTACTAACCAAATTGTCATTCCCAGAACCAGAATATATATTTTCTTGCTGTTTCATAGGTAAGCCGTTCTTGTCAAGTAACGTCATCACTATCTTACCGCGAACGTTGGAGTTCGCCATGATACCGTATCAGCTCATATCAGAATGTGCCTTTTTCTTAATACCTTTAGGTCCACCTCGTGGAGTGTTATCGTTCATAGAATTTCGATTCGGCTTGGAAATAAAAGAAGTTGTATTGTTTAAGCGGGTAAACATGAAGATATTCTAACTGATGCTAGATTTAACTGATTTTAAAAGTTTTTGGATGGACATCGATAATGTTTAGACTGTCCCATATTCTAACATCGTAGGATTATAACAGATGTCAAGACGAGTGCAAGAATATGACACACTATGACCTTCCGACTACCTTGAAATGAAAAAGACTCTAGTTGAATAAACATGGACAAACGAACTCTGCTATTATTATCAAGATTGTCGGATGAATGAAACATGGTTAAACAAATTAAATAATATAATATCAACCAGTAACACACAGGTCTGTGGATTCTTTGCCGAGGGAAATCCGTACCTGCGTATTAACAAAATTGTCTGCAGTATGTAAAACATATATCGTTACTCGAAAAATGTTTACGTCCAGTTCGCATTGATTGTCTCTAACGTATTCCTCTCACCACCATAAACACGAAACAGGGTTCTTCACTTTTAAAAATATTTTTTACGCCATTTACATCCAGGTATCCTGTTCTTACAAAATGCATCAATATAAGTGTGCCAGAATATCGAGGTACATTTCTGTTGGTACTGTGAAAGCTCTATCATTTGATTTGACGTGTCCTAGATTTGTGTGAATGTATTGTTTTATTTTCGTTAGACTTATTACTAAGGAAATATTTGAATGTGGTAATAGTGCTAAATGCACGTCACAAAAAATCTCGTGCGATAGTGAAACATATTAGCAAGATAAATGAAGTTGCTAAATATCAGGAGCGCTGTGTGAACACAATTGGACCTATATTTTGCGATAAACGCAAATTGGTTGTTTATAGAAGTCAACAGCCGATTGAAACTGATAGTTCTGATACCGATGACAACCTAACGAAACCGGAGTTTTCTGCTGAAAAACTCCCAGGAAGTCTTCGTGAAATTATTCTTTAAGAAAAGTCGTGCATACACATAAATATCGCACGAAATCAACAGTTGCGATACCACTGGATATACGTCTAAGCATTCACTCAAAGAGGAATTCATACACCGAAAGGTTATCAGTGTTGCCGCACTTACATAATTAAAAAACGATTTTATTCAGTATGCGAGTGAATCGCGAACTATGCAGGCCCTAATTTTGTTTTTATTCAAATTAAAAAGCCGTGCCTTGCTACAATCCAAAGTACGTTTAGCATGCGAACAGCGAGTATCGGAGTACTTTCATCAAGTGCTTGCTGCATTCCAGAAAGAAGTTTAACTCAGCCGTTTTGGCATTCATGCAAAATCTAAGAAGTGAAACTGCAAGAAAACTTTGATACGAAACAATCAGTGTTAGCTGTAGCATTTGATGTTCCGTATATCCAGCACAAAAAAGTGGTAATAATGAATGTCATTGAAAATTATGGACAAAAAATCTTTGTGTAAACCATTTATTATTTGCACAATACTATATTATCGATGCAGCAGGCCTTTTCAACGGAAATGTGGATGACGCTTAAATACTGAAGACACTGTTAGAAGATCAAAACGGAATAAGGCTTTAAGAGACCGGTTGACTTTTGCCGATCGTGGCTTTCAAGATATCCTTGCAAGAAAAAGGATATATCTTGATGTCGGAGTGTGAACACAATCGATTACAGTTAATGATTCAGGAAACTAATGAATCACGAATCGTTGCAAAAATAAAGTAGCTGGTCGAAGTAGTGTATGATGCCATTTCTCAAAACCCTTTACATCACAAAATGAACAACAAAGTCCTATCCAGTTTAAAATCAGTATGATAGCGTCTTTTTCATGCAGCATATTTGGAAAAAGACTGGAATCAAATTCGGAGATTGCAGATATTACCTATCTGCAGATGTAATACACATCAATCATATGAAAACACGTCAAACTGAGGATGATGCTTTCCACCAATTGATATAAATTAAAGTCGCAAGAAACCTTTCGACCAATGATTGCCATCTCCAGGATTCCCCAGAATTAATTGGCAAAGACCAACAGGTACGTATTAATTGTTACGAGCAGCATTTTGCGAAATTATTGAGTAATGAATATTAAATGTTGAATATTATTTGCAGGCACGTCTCAGTTAGTGCAGATTATCTTGCAGAACTGCTAAATGAAGAAAATTTTTTAAACGTGGAGTATTTGATAGAAAACAGAAACATTAGAATGAAGACTTATATTAATCAAGAAGCGTGTCAGTGTTACATCGAAAAGTTCTATTAGTTGCATGACAATAACAAGACACATGCAATTGTGCGAATGGCAACAGAATAATAGATTGCTGTTTCACGTAGCTACCATTACCAATCGCTCGAATGGTTTAAGTCAAAAACAGTTAAACTATCGGAAATATTAACAAATACATTCTACACAAATAGTACCAGTTATTGAGGAAAATAGCGATAAAGACTTCTTCAATATGTTTTTTCAATTCAACCGATATGCACACTTTTTATACTGGTGCATTTCGTAAGAACAGGGCAATACCCCACATACAAAAGTTTATGTGATTTTCAACATTTCTGTGAAGTTCTCTGGGAAACAATACGTGGTATGGGTGGAATATTCAGCTACATTTTTCGCACGATACTTGCTTGGTTAACGCTATGTTTCCGAGCGAGTCTAGTGCTGATCTAAGGACTTACATTTACTGCAGCAAGGATGTTGACAGCATTTACTTCATTTGTAACACTTTTTACTTACATAGGTTTCTTATTTTCTACGATACCTATTTTACCAAACTTTTTCTATTGAAGTAGAAAGAGATGGTACATACAGACTCGATGGTACAGTGACTCCCAGAAATATTCTGACACCAATGCACGGTTAGCTTCATGGTTGTTATTAAAAAAGCAATCTCCGTTACTTTTTCCAATAACAAGTCATTTATTAACGTTAACAAAGATGTATACATAGATCCAAAAATTTACATGCATTATACAATTGCAGTAAACAAATGGAAGTATACATTTTTAACTCACAATACGTTTCACGATTCCGTACTTCTCAGGGGTGTTTCGAAGAATGGTAAATTACTGTGATATTAATAACTACGACATTAAGTCATAAAGCTAACCGTACACTGGTGTCAGAATATTTTTGGGAGTCACTGTACCTGTACCTTGTTATAAACATGTTTATTCATACTTAGAAATTATTTTCCATTAACAATATACGCGTGCTGAGAGCATACGATTTAATCAATTAAATATTCGTTGATCACACGGAATAGAACCTATATTTTAGTTCAAGGTCATAGTCTTGACATTAGTTACAACCCTACGATGTTGAAATTATATGGTATATACCTTGAAAAAACATTGAAAGCAGCAACAGTCGGAAAATATAGTTACATCTTGATATTTGTCCCCTTAAACAGTACAACATTTTTTTCTATTATTTTCTTCTACCTTTAAGCCGAATTGAGAAAATTGGGTGTTCTCATGAATCACCCGGTAGGTCAATTTTATTAGATAATGAACAGTTTGAATAAGTTAGGCAACATAATTGTGGCAATAATGGTATTCCTAAAAAAAAACGGTTTCACATATAACAGTTTTCACTACATATATGGCATTGTTATTCACTATCTGATGCATAGAAAAATTTTACGGGATTTCCAAGATGAGGTGGTTTTGACCATATAGCATCGTAGACAAAATTGAGTGGATAGTATCCGTCTTAATATTCGATTCATAATTTTGTTTTGTAATGTTGCCAAGTTACAGTGAAAGAAAAATAATTTTATACACTTCAAATTATTTAAATTTATTTAAATGTTTCAGTAGAAGGTAGGTATAAAGACAATTTAACAAAAAATAATATGCAAAAAATTTATTCTACATGCTTTCCGCTATTTGAAATACAAGTTTGTAAACGTTTTACAAATTCGTTCTCGACGTTTTCCATAATTTCGCATGGAACATTTGCACATGCATTGTGTATTCTATTTTTCAACTCATTTATATTGTTTATAGGAGTTCTATGAATTTGTTGTTTAATGTGACCCCATAAAAAGAAATCACACGCAGTCAAATCAGGTGACCGCGGTGGTCAAGAAATTGGTCCACCACGGCCTATCCATTTATTATTAAATATTCTATCCATCCACTCCCTAGTCTCTCTCGCGTAATGCGGAGGAGCTCCGTCATGTTGAAACCACATATTTTTCCTATCTTGGAGATTCATTTCCTCCAAGATAGGAAATAAAAAATTATTTAAAAATGAAAGATAGGATTGTGCGGTAACTGAATTTTCAAAGAAGTATGGTCCCTAAATTTTTCTAATAAAAATTCCGCACCAAACCATGATACTCGCTTTAAATTGTGTATTTACTTGTATTTTCCAATTTGGATTTACGGATGACCACATTCTTGTGTTTTGGTGGCATATTTGCCCGTTTGTGGAAAATATACATTCATCGGTAAAAAATATGTTTCGCACAAAAATTGAATTATCAGCTAACTTATTCGAAAACCATGAACAAAATTCCAACCTAGCCTCGAAATTCCTATCAAACAATCTGTGTACTTTTGTAGGTTTGTACGGCCTCATGTTATTTTTTTTTAAGATTTTGTGGACTGTCGTTTTTGATAATCCGTAACGCTTCGCTATTTCCCGGAGTGAACTGTTGGATTTTTCCTGAATCGCAAATTTTCAATTGATGGTCTAACGTGTCTCGCTATTCTGTTTTCGTTGACTGACCCAGTTATCTGAAAGCGGTCACAAATTCGCTTTATCTGAAAATATAACGATTTTATATAAACACGAGTACAGAAAGCAACTTCAGAGAAAATAATATCAAAATCTATTAGTGTTTTGATAAATGAAAATTGTTAAATTGTGTTCAATTGAGATGTGTACAATGTCAGCAATCTCTCTGACCTTCATTCGACGATCTGTTAACACGACACCATGAATTTTTTTTACCATATCCTCCGTAGTAACCTCAATCGGATGGCCTGGGCGCTCTTCGTCAAAAACTGATGTTCGACCACGCTTGAATTCGTTAAACCAGTATCTAATGGTAGTCATCGAAGGTGCATGGTCCTTATAAGCGGCATGCAACTTAATTTTGATCTCCTCACACGTCTTCCCATTCAAAAAAAGGAATCGAATCACTGGCCGATATTGTTCTTTTTCCATGATTGCAAATGAACACGTACTTGATTGTTCCAAGTTTTGACAGTTGTTACACATATCTACTTTATACCTCGGTCACTCAAACCATTATTTGAGTTTTTTCTTGGAAGCTCTACAGTTGTGCCTGCTAGAATACTCACAACAGCTACAATTGACTTTAAAGCTGGAATTATACAAAGAAAGGGGTTTGTTAGAGTAAAGTAGTCGTTAAATAATGAAAGAAAGCACAATTTTAGGTTAAACAAGGATCTGACAGGTTATCATAGTTTTCAAGAACAGACAATGAATTACCTTAATTCATTTTCTTCAGTAATGGATGATAATTAGGATAAAATGCCTTGGCAAAACATATAAGATATATTGGGGTTGGTAAATTTGTTTATTAGATTTTGTTTCCTTTGTTTTTCTAGGATTTGGGCCTGTTTTTTTCTTCTAATTTCTTTTTGTTTTCGATTAGTTTGGGGCATCCACGATATGAAGCTGGGTGACCGAATCTTTCACAGTTTACACAGTAGGGGTCAACTTTTTACTTGGAAAAGTATCTTCCGTTCCCACACATACCGAACTACGACGTAAAATTAATGAATGAATGAATTTTATTACTTCCATTAATATATCATTTTTATTAATTATGAATGCGAATCTATTTAAAATTACTTCAATTATATTTATTTTCTACTTATTTCTAGCGACTTAATTACAATACATGGCTGAGGTACGGCACTTGCACAGTGCAAAAATGGTAGCAATTCCCTGTAAATTGACATTAGTTTTTAGTGTGATAGTATAAGATAACTTTAATAAAAACTATTAATAGTGGTATACCGTGTCATTGTAACGGATGTGTACAGTGTATAGTTGCTGGAGAAAGAGCATTTGTGGCACAACCTGTCAAGAGATCAAAAATGGAAAAAATTAAACAACTTTCTCTACCTGAAAAATATTAACATTATAAGTTGTTTGCCTTAAATACTTACGGAAAAGGTACCATCTATGTAAATTTCTTTGGCATTTTCTAATGCACTTAATAATACAGTGTTGGTAAAAATCAGGGCATATTTATTATCATGTGTAATTGCGCATCCCTTATAAATGTCTTTTAAGACATCGTAACTTTCAAGCATTTCATGCGCACTCTGTACTCTTTTAGGAAGTGGCGGACGAGATTTCACCTTCTCTCGAGACATTATAGACTTCATACTGTTGTATGAAATATGTGATGCTGCATTAGGATTGGTACGACAAATAGTGTCGAAAATTTCCTTATTATTTATGCAAGGATTATCCCTGCATTCCTTTAACATCATCGACTTTAGTTTTAACACTTCTGCATATTGTGGATTTTGAGGGTGAGTGTTTTGAATTCGTCTCAATGTCTTCTAAAGCTACAAATAAAAAAAAATGTACGTTCCTATTGAAAAGACCCAAGGTGACCTTGACTTTGCCAAGAGAACAAACTATTTCCAAAATTTGTTTTACACAATAATTCGTTGTCTGCTGCGAGCGACTGACTAACTATAACTGCGGCTGATTGTAACGGACTGACTGAACTCTTGTTGACTGTGACTGACTATTGGCGACTGGCCCGTGCGGCCCGTATATTAATGCGCGAGTTACGTTACTGGATGGTCGAATGGTTTTTAAAATAAATGCACACCTCTTTAAAATATTTTAATTAAACTTGATTTACGAATATCTTAATAACGTAATATATTTATTTATTTTTTGTAACACACGAAAGTCTGATCAAAATCGAGCGGTATCTGAGAAGTAATTGATCAATGCAGGAATGCGATTATCGATTTTTCAATACATATACATTTATTCCGGCTAATTTAATTAAATTGAAAATTTAACAAAAGTTATCTACGTCTGAACTGTTGCATATCGTATAGAGTATTGATTAATGTTTCACTGAATATAGAAAAAGACAGTTGTTAGAATCTACTATTGCAATATATTTATTCGTAATTTCAAACGTTACGCTTATATCAAGAACTTTACTTGAATAAGTTATTGCTAATAAATATGAACCAAGTTACGTCGTTAATCTTATTTTAATCAGGAAAATGTCTTGAATATAATGACGAAAGTCTTATGAAACATTAATTAAAAATAAGAAAGTTAGCAGCGCATTAACATCGCAAATTGATGGGAAAAGAATATCGCGACCGGAAGGAGATGAGGTCCGCAAATGAAATAGTAAATTATTCATTAATACGTTATAACTTATTTTTATTTTATTGTTGATATAGGCATTGTATGTTACAATTATTATATACATTTTGTGTGCGGCGGTGACGCTCCTCGTTTCCGTCGCGAATAGAACCACGATAATTACTTCGTCGCGTTTTAAGTGATTTATTTTCAAGTGTATTTTTTAAGTGTTTAATTTTTAAGTTTATTTTTTAAGTGAAAATCTAGCTGTTGTTCGACTTGAGAAGCTAACCTTATGGCTACTTTCAATTCTTTTACTCCATCCTTGGAGATCCTACTCGCGATATAATTGTTCCGTAATCCCCTGAAGAATCCGGTTACTTCATGAGTAATTTCTTAACCCCTCTAAGCTCCTCCGAACTCAATTCCTCCTTTACCGCCTGCTCTCCGCGATCTACTTGATGTCCGTCAATTTGTGAAGAAATATTCGATACATTAGAATGAGGTGGTATCATGAAAACATTATTAGCAGTGCTATTCGCAGGGACTGTCGCGCCGTCCAACGCACCCCAACCCTGAATCGCAGGCTGGACAGGAATTAAAGACGACTCGCGTACCCGCGTCACAATCCTTCCGAATGAAGTAGAAGACTCAGTACTGGGTGACTCAGCAACAACGTCTTCCACTAGAACGAAAGTACTACCACGCAGTCTATTTTTGCGACTTCTCTTAATTCTTACTAATTTCTTTAAAAACGGCGGCATATTGAAAATCTAACTATTACAACTATGCCCAAAACTCTTCAATTGGATTGCTTACAATCTAAACTTGCAGTTCGTTGTCTTAATTGAATAATATTCTGTCCAAAATCGCACGGAGTTCTTTAACTAATTCTTTCTTCCACAGGTGTACTGCTCCGTTCGTTGGTGACCCGTTGAACCTCGGTTTTTGAGACAGTCCACAGGTACACCGGTTTGATGGTCCTCAGCTCAGCAACAGGTACTTCGATCAGGTCCGGCCGAAATCCGCTGCTGCTAAGTGGTTTTGGCTCTGTGGAGAGTTCTCTCAGTCTCCAGATCCTCAGGTCCTTGATTTTATTCACCACTTCCAGGGAGAGAAGTGACCCAATAGTAATGTGGACAATGTGCGTGTGATTCCGGTGGATGCCTTGCGCGGCTGGTGAAATCATCTGTCTCTGGTATTCAATCTTCGCTCTTGGAGAAACCACGCCAAAACTCAAGAGAAAGTTGTATTTCCTTAATAATGTCCACTTATACTACACCTCAACCCGACTCGAACCCGATTTGAACTCACAGTGGAAACTTAGTCATAGCCAATAATTTGCAACAAGGTGTACGCTCATAAATGGCACTAATATACGCGGAGGCGCGAATTACAAACGCATATTAGGGCTACCGAAAAGTAATCAAAATTTTGGTGGCAAGAAACATTTTAATCTTAAATGTTAATCAACAAAATAACTTCTATCATTTTCTAACACTTTTTGTCAGCGTAAAGGCAATTATTTGCTTCCTTTTTTAAAAAAAGGCCTTTTCATAGAAAAACTTTAATGTCATAGAAGAAAGTTTGAATACTTTTCGATACTCCTAATATTATGTAAAAACAAAATTATAAATGTTTAATTTTAAGTACACAATTACTTTGAATATTGTATCTGCGACCAGAGTATAAGATCGACTGACAAAAAATCTTATAGTTTTGTCGCGAATGGAATAGCCTGTTTACATACATTTCCCAAATCCTTACAATTGTAGCATTAGACATATTGTAGAACTGCAAACTATAGTTAAATATGATGTAAATAATAAAACTGTACATTAAGAACGACAAGATTCAAGCCTTACATAGTATTTTTACCTAATTTCGCGCATGTCTTATAGTTTTGTCACGGAGTCTAAGTTTGACGACAATATTCTTGTAGGATTGAAATGTGGAAAATGATTCAAATCACTTGACTCAATAGTTAACAACAAACATTTATTTCTACACTTAAGTCTTGCACAAATCTCTCTATTTATATATATACTCTGACAATGCTTCTCTTAAAATCTAACGGTCTCCACCACTTATCCTAATATATAACCTAAAATCTCCCTACTCTTATTAATTCTATACTTTGAGATGGATGAACTCTTCGCTCTTACTTTATTTTATTCTATTTGTTCAAGTTATTTTAGTGTAATGTTTTTTTACTCTTAGGTTTAGATTTTACACAAATAAGAGCTTTTTAATTTTATTTTACAGAGGTAAACACGTGATTCTTCTTCTTGAAACATAATTCAATCTAATGAACTTTTCCTATGAAACATCAGATGATGCTTTTGTCTAACTTACAGTTATAAATATAGTTATAATCTAATACTTACGATGTTGCTACTTGCTAATAAGATGTGGAGATTGAGGTTCGTGAAGGAGAGTCTAGTCTTGTAAATAACACACGATTTCCTTGCAACTCGCAAGTATTGCACTTTTATTAGTTCACGACACGTCTTGCCTCGTTAGGTTTCTTACACCAAGTGATGTTCCTTACAAACTAGTCTTACCAACTAACTATACAACTTAACCTAAGAAATAAAAATAACTAATATAGGAACTTTTCTAGAGGGCGTGTGTGCTGCTGTCGCTACATTAGTGTGGTGATCATCAGAGTCGTCGGTCAAAAAGAGTTCTGCTATCAAAGCCATCGATCAAGAAGAGTTGTATTAAAGCAATCGTTATTTGATCGTATTTAATTTTATTTTAAAAACAAACTCGTTTGCCATTCGTTCTGTAATTAAACTTTAATTCAAGAACACGTAAAATTAAATTTAAGATCAATAAAATTAATTATTTTGCAAAAAATTTGGGTTCATCTATCATATGTAGAATATTCAATCCATATTTATTATCTCCCTTCAAATATATCCAGTTTACAGATCTACCGTATTAACACTATTTCTACCAGGATTTTGTGTATACCTATTTCAATCAAAAGGCTTTTGACAACTTTTGAATAAATTCAAATAATTGCGAAAACTATTAGGATTTTAAATTATCAGTTAAATATAGATAATTTCAGGAATATATTTATTGATATATTGATATGTTTTAGTTAAAAATTATTGTAAATTTTTAATTCGTATAATAAAAAAATATAAACATAGTGGTGTACACTGAAATGCAACATGGCAGAAAATGAGCGAATATCAGTTGTGCCGCAATTCCTGTATTATTCCGTTACAAATGCCGTAAAAATTCTCTAATCTGATTATAATTTATACGATGCTGCAAAATGATGTTAATATTTATATGTAAAATTGTTTAAAATTAGGGATTGTCATGAACGTCGCTGAATGAATTTAACAACTACTGTACGAAAAATAAAAGAATTAATTGTAGAGTAATGATTCAACTTAGAGAATTACTTTAAGTTTCAAAAAATGTCTTTTGACACCTCTTGGTAGAAATTTATATAAAGAGGAAAGCGAGCAGTTTACATTTCGAGTGCGTCAGACCCACTTCGATCTATACCCAGTTACATCGATACTTATTAGTCCTATTCAAAGAAACGGATGTTTAATTTTCATCGAAAGTCAAACACTTTCCGCTGCATCCTAAAAAGCGATCGCTATTCTTTGCAATCCGTTATACTTACACGGTTCGTCTCATTAGTATTTCCATCGAACGAGCGTCTATTATATTGCGATGTTTGTATTCCCACTTTTATTCCGATGATCCCAGTGGTTCTCATCCGCCGATACGTAAATCCATAACCCAAAGAGCAAGCACTAAAACATGTCTGTCTAAAAGTTTTTAATATTTGCTTTTCGTATTCTAGACATTTTCTTGCAGTATAATGTGTCATAATTATTCAGATACAGTTTCAGACTTTTACCTCAAATGAAAATAAACAGTTGCTTTTGCGTTTTCGAAAGCATTGTATCAAAACCTATAAATTATCACCTTACTTTGTTTTAACGATAAGTAGACTGTTTAAGTATGATATGCAACAAAAATGCAATAAACACGCAGTATACTGTTAATCAAATTTAACGATTTCTCTAAAGCTTCTAAATAGTTTTTGCATATCTTTGCGGTCTGTTTAGGATCATTATCCTGCATAGATATAAAATTTGGTCCCATTAATCTATTGCCACTAGGCACTGCATGTTCACTTAAAATGTTTAAATATTGTTCTTTGCGTAACACGCCGTCTATTTTTACTAAATCCCCAAATTTTTCCCAAAACATCCCCACACAGTAATAGAACCACCCCCATGTTTCGCTGTTGGCGTCCGTGAATTTTTCATTGAGCTTTCTGCGAACAAATTGTCGTCTTTTGGTGCCAAAGATTTCAAAGGACTCATCCGTCCATATCACTGAAATCGTCCAATTCTTTTGCTCCTTTGCCCAATTTAGTCTTTTAATCTTATTTATGGGCCGTAGAGTAGTTTTTTGACTGCCACGCATCTACGGAGGCCAGCCTTTAGTAGCCGCCGTTTGATCGTCGTCACGCTGATGGGATTTTGCCGTGTTGTATTAATCTCAGCAGCTATTTGCGGTACACTAAGACGTCTATTACGTTTACTTAATGTTTCTATATATTGGTCTTCGGATTCCGTTGTCTTGAATGGTCTTCCAGTCCTTTTTTTTGACAAGCAACCACATGAGAAAGGTTGACAGGAACATGCCAGAGTGCTAGTCATTAAATAATACTGACAGTCAGTCACATGGATTTGCTATTCCAATGCAGCGGGTGGTCAGCTGTATTGCCAAATTTTATCGTGGATCGTTCATTCACCGAATACCTGTTCTCTTACCTTAAAATTTATTATTCGCACTTTTCACTTTAGAACTGTCATTGCATATACATATTTGTATGTATAGTCCCTGGCCGTCGAATTAGGAGCACGTATGAAAATTTCACTTTTACGGTTGTAACATTATTTTATATGTATATGGAAAATTGTCTTAAGTCATGCACATTGTTATTAAATACGGTAATAACGATATATGGGTACCATTTTGCTATATTTGTGAAAATGAACTGTGTGGGTGATGAGCGATTATGGTCTGTGCAAGCGTTTACGTTAGGTTCGAATCTCAAAAGACCAGTTTACAACTCTCCAACCACATTATCTGAGTCGAAAAGAATTACAGATATTTGCAAAAATAATGAAGATATATAAGAGATATAAAAATAAAGGATAAAAGGGAAATACAAGATACTAACGTGTTAATAATGTTATATACAGTAATAATGTGTCATGTTAGTGGCTAATAAATTATATCATTACAATTTGAATACACCTTTTAATTTGACTAATTTTTGTAAATAGTCTGTGTGATTTTCACTAGCAACATTAACGTGTTCCTCTGTAACTAGTAATATAATGAACACTGGACGATTCTGAATTACAATTATACGAGAGTCGCTTGTGTTTATGTCGACCATTCTCCACATTCTTTTCTACTTTGCATTTTCTTTTGCCAAGTTTTCCTCCATCAATCCTTAAAAATATGACTTTATTTGTGAAACATTCTTAGTACGATTGACCTGATGGATTAATATTTAGCTTAATCAATACTACTCGGATTTTTCTTTATTTAAGGGGGACAATACCTTTAGAATCTTGAAAAATTACAAAATTTCTTTTTCTATAAAATATCAGTGTAACATCTTAAAAATATTGTCTCAAAATTTTAAAGTGAAATACGAAGCCCTTATGAAGTTATGGCTGATTAGTGCCGCGGGTATTCACGCGTTCAGTGCGGAGGACTGAAACTTTAAACGCGTTTTTCTCAAAACTACGTCCTTAAAATTGACGTGGCTGATAACTCAAAAACTAGTTTATCAATCGCGCTCAAATTTTCTGCACATATCCATGACAATACTATCTAACATATGAACCTAAATGTATGAAATAAATTGAACGTTAAAGTCCTTTTTATTGCAAAGCATTGCAAAAATTTGCAATAAAATTCAAAGTTTTCCTTTAAAAGCCATTTTTTCAATTTTATATATTTTACACATTTCTGAGGTTCATCTACTAACTGTGAATGATAGTTTTCGATACATTGTCTGCAAACTTGCTTTAGACCAATATATCTAAAGCTAGAAGCCACGCCGATTCACGGGACGCGCCAAAACACTTCCAGAAAGGATTGTCATAATTCCGTCACTTTGAAATATTTTTCAAAACAGAATATATTCTGTAATAGGCAATAATTATAATAAATTATACCTGAAATTTGTAAAATGTAAAACAAAGATGTTCTACACAAAAAAATTCACAAATATCAGCTTATTTTCATCTGTCTAAAGGTAGTGCCTCCCTTAAATCAGTTATGTATCTGAACTACGATTGGAAATCTCCTCCTCATTTCGTAATATTAATAGTCATAATTATACCATCAAAAATTATGGTATAAACAATAACCAGCACCTTAGTCCATTATTCATATTGGTAATACTGTACGCTTAAGCAGAACGAAAGAGTTTCAGAAGAGTTGATAACCATGCAGTACAAATACCAAATTTTAAGAATTCATAACTTTCGAACGAATAAATGCAAAAATCTTTGTATTTCGCCTATATTTATCAAGTACTATCTAATTATAGAAAAAAATCAGAAAGAAATGCTCTAAGACGAAGTTTAACCCTATATTTAAATTATTGTCGTTTCAATTCGAGCGTTAATCATTCCAAGTGCTCAAATAACACTGAAGAGTTTAGCAAAATGAAGCAACTTGATGGCACAGTTAAAGAAAGATGAATAGAGCTGAAAGTCTTGTCATTTAAATAGTATAATCATAAAAATAGACTCGAATTCTTGAGGAAGGATTATAGTGCATCCCTGTTGATTTAAAGCGGCTTCGGGCGGAGGCGTTTATCTCCGTGAATTGGGAACCTCTGTTTGAACACCTGAATACTTAATAAATGGATAAAATTAACATTAATAACGACTGTCTGTGACCGATCCACATCTTATCCGACGACAAACGTGTTCGACAGTCGCGTGTGATATATACGTTAGGAAAGTTTCTCGAAGAAGGTGGGTCGACAGTACCCTAGTTGCTTCTTAGACAAACTGTTCCGAAAAAGTAAGGAACCGCTGTTTAGATTTATCGGTGATCGAATTTGTGGCATGGATTCGGAAGAATACACCAACGAATTGTCAAGAAACGAGGTAACTTAGTTTTCACAACATTTTACATTTCATCACAATCTTCACCATGAAACTATTGGACCAAATAAAAAAATTCGATAAAACATGTTTTTGACGATGTTTCAACCTCACATTCAGATCTCAAATGTTTTCTTTATCTGACACTTGATCTTTTGTATATGTAACTTCGTTACTATTTTATAGCGCAATAAAATTACGGTTGCAAGGATAAAAAAATGTACAAAAAGGAATTAAAAATATTTTCTTAATTTGATAAAAAATGTGGTGAAAATTAGATTATATGAACTTTATCAAAACTAATTAAGACATTTAGCCAGTCAATTTCAAATCTTTCAACAAACAAGGTAAAAGAACAAAGGAATGTTATACTTTTTATTTCTACGTTCGATTGAGATTATAAAGTGATACTACGTACTTACATATGTTACATACGCGAAAAACATTGAATAGTGTGCGTATGTTTTAATAAATACTACTATATTTTATTTCGGTTAGAAGTTATGGTTAATTAAAATAACTCTATGTGTACCACATATTGTGCACATAAAATTACATACATGTGCGCAAAATATTGAATAATGTACATACGTTATAGTATATACTACTACTTTTTATATCTATTATAAATTATAAACTACTATTAATTGAAATAACACTATGTATTACACATTACACATCTAAAGTTACATTACATATATTACATATGCGAAAAAGACAAATATTGTACATATACTGTCTCTTACTTTTGTTACAAAGGTTAAGGTACGCTTTTCCTTATGTTAACTAAAATAATATTAGATTGAAATATATTAATACAATCGCGATTATTAGGCAGATAATATGCTAAACAAATAGCAATTTTATTTTGGTAATTATGCTTTTGAATTACATGGCTTGACGATACAACTAAGGTTTTAACGAATCAAAAAATTGTTATACAAAAAACATTTGGCGAACGATGAAAACAGGTATGAATCGACTTTCTTCTTTTATTATAATTTGTAAATTTTATTGTGATAATTGTAATCTGAACAGACTACAATAACACGTTTCAATATAATTTTTCAACGCATTACGAAGTTAGGCACTAATTGCATGACGAATAAACAGAAAACAGTAAATTGTTTGTATATATGGAAAATTTTACTTTGATAGATATTTCAGGTGTACTAAATAGTACACATTTAATAATCCAATTAAACATTCCATATAATGCAGTTGAAGTGAAATCAAAAATACCGTGTAAGGTCCAACTATTTAAATATTAATCATCTTTTAAATGAAACGCTAATTCTTATTCATATTAAAATTTTAATGAATGAAAGTATTTAGAACAGTAAAAAAAAAATCAGTAAATATAAAAATGAATATCAAAAATGTTTTTCCCTGTGTAACGGAATCTGATATTTTTTTCAGTCCGAAAATGATAGCAATAACGAAGACTGTACTCACTCGCCAATATTATTGGATCTAGATAAAAACACTAAACAACAACAACAACAGCAAGAAATATTAAAACAAGAAGAAGATTCGATAAAGTTACCCTCTGTCGGTCAATACTTGCAGGATCAGTTGATTAAAAAAGGATCAGGTACTGTTAATACATATTTTGTAAATACGTTATTGCACGTAATTGTTAGAGAAATAATATCGACCGTTAAAAAATGGTGATTTATATCGTTTTATTCATGAGTCCATGGAATTGTTTCAAACAAACTACTGTAGAAGTACACGATATTTTCGATATATAAAATGTGCAAATTTTGCACAAATCCGATTTTTTCTGAAGTTACAAATACTGCAACAATAAACATTGATAAATTAAAATAAATATTTGTGCATTTTTGAAAACCTCATACTCGCAGAATTCGGCTCAAGAATTAAACACTAACATTTTCTTCTTTGGTATGGTTAAAATTTTTCAAGTTATGAGAATTTAGAGCCAGCTTTTGCTAAAAAAATCATAAACTAAATAATATCTCAGATATGCATGTGGATTAACCTTACTTGCATTGACCGTCTATTAATAAAAAAATTTTTAATATATTTAAGTATTTAAAAATTGCACTCAGTGCCAGAAATAATTTTTGAGACATTTATTAAATAAAAATAAAGCTGAAAGTAGTGAGTGTCCGAATACTTATGGACGGGAGTATGCGTTTAAAAATGTTTAACACATAAGAAGAGCATTAAATTGTTAAGTATATGAATAGAAGAAATTGTAAATTTTTATCCGTAGAAAATTCATGCGTTCCCCGTCGACAGTCAGGAAGGAAATCATGGCAGGATGGTAACTTTGAAGATCGTCATCAAAATAGCGATCGAGTGTTTGTAATAAGAGTACCAGAACCAGAAGTGATTAATACTCATCCTCATTTAGAAATTCTTCATGAAACTAACATTAAATCGGTGCAGCGGGAGCCATCACAAACTGAGAAAGGTAAAAAACACATTTTACAATTAACAGGATATTTTCATTTCAAGACTCCACAAAGTTACATGAAACACAATGTAAGTGGAATTACTGCACTTTATAGTACTTCTGTATTTGTTATTGCAAGAAAGGATAATTTATATATCACACTGCTTATTTGACATATAATACACATAAACTTAAATTGAAAATAGTTGATATAATATGAACTTTTTAAAAAGTAAACTAGCGTACGAAGAAAAATATTCGGAAAGAAAACAACTTAGTGAACCTCAATTTCTTTATCTTAAAAAACGTTTTAAAGGTGTTGGATTTGTAGGGAACCATTGTCGTAATCGAAGATAAATAATTAAAAGTTCTTTTACATTCTCAGGAAGATTCATCTGCTTCAATAAGATAGTGATTCGATTAAACCATCGTGTTACTAGTAAAATATGATATAGCACTTGAAAACAGACATTGATTCCTAATACCGCAAAAATTTATATTGTATGTAATACACATATATGTAATTTGACGAAAATAAAGAATCATACTGTGAATATAACTCGAACCAGTCAAACTAAAAGTACGAAAATATATTGGACCGTAAAGGGTTAAACAATGTTTCTCTACCAATTTTCTGCAAAATAAAATGTCTCTATATCCCTATATATTTATATGTTTCAATATTTA
Organism: Megachile leachella; assembly: GCA_963576845.1. NCBI lineage: Eukaryota > Metazoa > Arthropoda > Insecta > Hymenoptera > Megachilidae > Megachile > Megachile leachella. The sequence goes on along the minus strand of OY756254.1, from coordinate 5,580,859 downwards.
CAGATTACAAGAAGTCAGCCTGCGATCGCGAACGAACTAGGATGCGAGACATGAATCGTGCATTCGAACTTTTGCGATCAAAATTACCGATATGCAAGCCACCTGGAAAGAAACTTTCGAAAATTGAATCACTAAGACACGCAATAACATATATACGTCATTTACAGAGTCTTTTAGAACCACAATATAGTTACATTCCGAATGTACCTGAAAGAGGTTATTATCCCACGAGCACATCGGTTACTTCGAGTACATCTTTTGATGTACAGCACCCTTCACGATGGGAATCGTTTGCTTATTATCGATACGATTATCATACACCTTTCGTCAATTCTTCTTCAGCAACGCTACCTCCACCTATTCATCCTAGAGTACCAACAGAACAAGATGACCGACAGTTTCCTTACGAAACACGACATTAATTATTTATACGATAGAATAATTAACATCACACTTTTTTTAAGAACAACCTAAACTTTATTTAGATTGTTGACATTTTTATTCAAAATTATACATATTTGTTATTATATTTCTATGTGGATATTTAGACAATTTAGATAATAGTTTAAATAAGAAGAAATATGTTTAGCTTTCGTTTTTTAATTACTATGTAAAATATTGCTACAGTGTTAATACAGTTTGACGGCCGCACGTTTCGTGAAGTCTATATCTTTTACGATTTTAAAGTTATCTAGAGATTTTTCATACTTAACATGTGTTATTTAGTGTACAATGCAAAATTACTCATTTTCAAAATGTGATTAATATCAAATAAAATAGATATAAATAAGTAGAAAATTATTTATATAAAAACATGTTATTTATTTGTTTATAATCATTATTTGTGAAGATACTAATATTCGCTTCTTTTAAACGAATCTTTTATGAGCGTAATCCGAATGTATTACGATTGTTAGTCAATTTTTAAATTGCACAATTTCCAAAACTTTAAATTTCCAATTTTCATAATTTCCAAAACTACATATTTTCAAACTTTTAAATTTCTAAGTTCCAAATTTTTAAAAGTTTAATTTTCCAAATCTTAGATTCCTATTTACAATAAATGTAGAAGTTTCACTTTTAACATATATAATAACTAAGTACATAATCTTTTTTCAATAGAACACATATATTTATTACACTTGTTAGATTATATTTTGTTAGACACGTGTAAGGCAGTAAATAATGACTAGCTATAATTACTTATCTACCAAATGTTCCTTGCATATATAGTTACTTACTACAGTAACACTTCTGATTATCAAGTTTATTCTCCTACTTTATTATTGTGACACAAATATAGTAGAACTGATTTAACAACTTCATTTTAAAAAATATTTGCTGTTATAGGTAATTGGATATTGTTTTTTTTTTTTTAATACAATCTCAAGAAACAAAATCAAAATTTAACTAAAGACTATTTAAAAAAAAATGTACTTAGAAAGTTGAGTGATATTCAATAAGTATTATAATAAAAAAATTTAAGAGTGATGAAAATTTTTGATATATACAACTATATGGTATTTTTGTATATATTCACAACAGTATTCAAATGCGTTTTAAAACGGTGTACTTTGTTTAAAATTATGATAAACAATCTCTAGCTTTATTAGGAACTAATGGGGTTAGTTTACTATATGATATGCATCCGTTGTTTTGAAAAACTTAATAGACCCAAGAATATAATTATAATTTACAAAAAGTGCGTTTTAAATTTTTATTGTAAGCTTAGATAAAAAATTTTGAAAAGTGACTTGTTTTTTCTTTGCTATTTCTACAAATTGCATTTTTTTAAATAACATATTGTTTATTCCTATTTCAAAAAAGGGTGCACCTATTAAAAATCATTCAAATATTTTCATGAGCCACTATACCTAGAGTAGATCCTTAATTAGTATAGATAGGAAACATTAAATATTTGATATCTAAAAAAAAAAGTTATTAAATATTATGTATAAAAAATAAGCTGTATCTATGATAAAAAATGCATCTGTTTTTATAATATAATTAAAATCTACCTAGGAACTAAAATTCATGATATAAATAGGGTCGAAAATATAATATAATAGTTCAAAATAAGATAAATATCCAGAATAATAAAACTATATTAGAAAATTTTTATTGAAAATAACTCTATTTTTATACAACTGTATTTATGTACAAAATTAAATTTATATACCTTTATAATACTAATTTTCATACGAAATTATTGTACCTTATGTAGTAATATTTATCTTTTCAATTTAAAGTAATACCTGTTTGATGCCAGGCCATAAAAGCCTCAAGTCTCTCATAATTTGTTATTATTACATAAAATTACCTTATCATGCTGCATATTTTGTACAAATGATAACAAGATAATAACTTGTTTTTAAAAACTTTTTCTACAAAAGTTTTCTTCTATTCTTAAAATATAGACTAGTTTTGCAATTTACAATTTATTGTTAAGAAGAAAACAAATCTTCCTCCGAGTCACTATCAACAAAATTAGAATTTGGTTTTAATGCTTTGGTTTGAGACTTAGAACTTTCACCTTCAAGAATATTCTTGTTATCTAATGTTAAGGAATTGTTCGTTGCATTGTTATCAGTATAATTCTTATTTACAGTAGAATCTTTCTTTCTAGTCTTGTGAGTACTTTCAGAATTAACATTATCAAGAGATTTTCGTTTATTAATTTTGGTACATATTAAATTATTATCAAGCTCTTGATTATTTTCATCTGATTCTTCACCTTCATCTGTACATGCATCAAAAACTGATTCTGTAGCATTCTGTTTCTCTTTTATTGCAGTTTCTAGCTCTCTTATTTTCTGTTTTTTTGAATTTAAAATTAATATAAACTTTTTATAAAGATCCTGTTCCATAGCAGTTTTGTTTTTTGTAATTTTTTCTACTTTGGAAAGCAAATCTGTATTTTCATTTTTTAAATTTTGATTTTCTTCTTCTAATATACTTATTCTATCTTGAATATTTTGATAAAATTGTAATAATTGTTGAAAACATCCAGAAAAGTCTTTTATGTCCACAATAGGTTGCAGCTTAATTCTTCCTAAAGTCCATACATTTCTTCTCCATTCCAATTTATCGTTCTCAATAAAAAATTTAGTTTCTTCATCCTTTCCACAAAATATTGTTTTTGTTTCTTGTAGATATTCATCAGATGATTTACCCAATCCATCACAAAAATTTTCCAAATCTTCGGTATTCATCTACAACATCAAATTTATTAAAATAGTTTACTGTATTACTAAAAATATGAAACTAAAATTATACTCTAGATATATGAGCTTTCATTTGTATACAAACCTCACCACTTAGTGGTGGCATTGTTGAGCTTAACAACATTATTTTAAAATGTGAATTTAACCATTCCACATAAACTGTAAAACATTTATTATCAACTTCATTAACAATTTCACATGTATTTAATTTTATCATTATGTTATTTTTAAAAAGGTTATGAAACTTGAAAATGTTCAGTTGTATATATGTTCTACTGGTTTATTTACAAAAATGTATATACACAGTGACATATTTTCATAATTAACTTTTTTCTGTAAATCATTTGTTATATAATTTTGGAATATATTAAAAAAATAAAACTATATTATCCTTATATAAAAACGTATTTTTGTGTTCAGTGAGTTAATACTCGCGCACCTAGATGGTGTCCTTATAGCTTTACTTTTTACTTCATAATCATATATACGATGAACAATAATGTATGTATGAATAATAAATCAACATATTTTAGAAACGTATGTAGTAAAATACATAAAACAAAGGTATGTACATGCAACATAAAAATACAGGAAAATATATGAAATGAAAGAATTTTGATTTTCAGAACGATCACTTTTAAATACAACTTAAAATCGCAGTGATATACATAATAGCTTCTAAAAAATCATATTAATTGATTCAGTTTACTAAATAATAGTCTGAAAACAACTCTTATGATACAATATTAGAAAAGTGAATAAATTATATGTAATATATTATTAAATTCAAAAGTAAAAAACATATTTTTTAAATATTTGTCACAAAATAATAATTCCTACAACTGTCTGCTCACTAAGTATGCAAGACATCGAGGTATTCTGATGATACAAGAGTCTGCGCATTACTTGTGATTACGGAGCATGTAGAACCAATCAAAGCAGATCTGCACAGTAATGAACGAAAATTTATTTAATGTAATTATGTTTGTGTCACTAAACCGAGATAGAACTTCTTAACCTCGCTCGAACTTCTAATAAATATGTTTTTATTTAGTTTCCAGTACATCAAGTTTTTACTAATTACATATTTATATTAATATAAGTACACTAAAACTAGTAAAATAATTGTAATTTGAAAAAAATACATAAGCTTTTTTACAAATGTCGTTTTGCATTGGTATATTTAAGAAAACAACTAATATTAATTTATGAGTACGTATAACATAAATGATATTTATAATAAAAAAAATCGAGTTTAGAAGAGATAACTAGCATAGAATACTATTTATTAAACGAGTTGCTGGTCATAATAATAATAATTATGATTGAAATAACTGCAAAATTAATTAGAGGACCTGTATATTTCTCTGGAGAAGTCATAGAATGTTTAGTTACATTCAGTAATCCACCAAACCCGATTCATCAAATATCTCAAAGTAACAGGTAATAATATCAATTTATTTTTCAGAAAATTAAATTAAATTTCTATACATAACTTATAAATCATTATAGTGATATCTTTGAGAGTCTTGCATGGGCTAGTGCACAAGTACATTGTCAATGTTCAGCAAACAGTAAACTTGTTATCTCAGAAAAATTAAATACTGCAGCCCGATTAGTAGCTATTAATGCAAGTAAGTTAATAAATTAGTAGAAATAATAATACTTTGTAATTTAAGACTTCTTCCATATCATATAAATTAATAATTGAAAAATAAAATAAAAAGAAGTTGTTTTACTCCTTAATTTGTTTAGTTTATTTCATAAGATATATTTCACAGATACAACGTTTGCACCATGGCAACAGGATAATGGCCATGTTGTATTAAATACAAAACCTAAAATTTTATTCTGTGATTTGAGATTGTCTCCTGGGGAAAGTAAAACATGTAAGTCTGTGAAAATTATATGTGTAGTATGTATTGTGCTGCTGAAGATTATGAAAATATGTATCTAAATTTTGTAGATATTTATCGAGAAATAATTCCAAGCGATGCACCTCCATCCTATAGAGGACACGCAGTAAAATATTCTTATAAAATCACGGTTGGAACACAACGAGTAAATACTGCTATAAAATTACTCAGAGTTCCATTCAGAGTACTTTCTTTAAGTGGTAATGTATTGCTTAAATTTGGTTATTACATTTAAATATAATATGTATATGACCATTATATGTCATTTAATTAACACAACTTTTACAGAACTACCTGAAGTGACAGCTTGTAATGATAGTGTTGATTTAAGTCCCAATAATCCATTCATGGAAACACAACATAGAGAAACTTCTTTAGATGTTGCACTTCAAACTCTTCAGGTTTGTAAAATCTAATAAAAATATTGATTTATTTTTATAAATGTAACATTAATTAATTATTTTATTGTTATACATGTTTAGAATTTAACTGCAAGACGTAGTCCAAACTTTTATAATATTACTAATGGACGAGGACGTGTTGTAAGGTTCTGTCTTTTTAAAAATTCTTATAAACTTGGAGAGGATATAGTTGGAACATTTGACTTTTCAAATGCTACTGTGTCTTGTGCACAAGTGTCAGTTGCATTACAGTCAGAAGAACATATTTCAGAGGACTACAGACGAGGAAAAAATACAGCTCCTACTTTAGTTAGTTATAATAAACATCATGAAATGTGTATGGGTTTAAAGTACTCCCACTTGGTACTACCCATACCTTTACATGTAACTCCAGATTTTACCACTGATTTAATGACTTTAAAATGGAGATTACATTTTGAATTTGTTACTACATCTAAATTAATAGAAATGCCCAATAAAAATACTATGAACTGGCAAGGTCCATTGACACTGGATGTTGAAACAATGATCTGGGATTTGCCTGTTCATATTCATCCAACAACTACACCACCTAATACTGCTCAACAAACAAAGTATAATATCGTGATATAGCAAATTTTATATTATTTTTATACTAAAAATCTTTAGAGCATAATTTTTCATTAATGATTATTCAACTGAATATTTCTTTATTTGTTTAGTGTATAATTCTTAAAAACGTTTTGTACAGAAAAATATGTATATATGTAACATATTTTATTTATATAACATACTTCAATTAATGTAATAAATTATATATATATTTTTATAATAATATAATAGTTTGATAATTAGATATTAAAAACAACGACAATCAGCATAAACAGAAAATAATTTTATATCGAAGCTAAGGAAGTCACCATTTACATGCTGTTATACACTATCTGTATTAGTTACTTGCTAACTGAATTATGAATTAAGTTCAGTACTATTTTAACTCGTTATAAAATGAATCAATTTACTTTTAAAAATAAATAATTGTTCGAGAAAAATTTGTTATTTATCGACTTCTATGATGGATTCTTTATTCTGAAACAGGTGATGAAGATCACCTCCCCTTGGCCGCCATTTTTCCTAGGAAACCAAATTGCTCTTGAATGTATATATGTTGGTAAAAATACTTTGGATGCTCATGGCATGTGAGATATACATAACCTCATTTTATTTGTGTATATACATGTGAAATTTAAACAAAATGAAAGTTGAAAAAAAGATAACAAAGAGAAAATTAAACAATATAAGAACTGAAGATCATGTTAAAAAAGAAGAGAAAGAAGAGAATCCAATAGAATCTGAACATGAAGAAGAATCGGTAAAATATTTTCTTTTCTATATTTTAACCTCTATAATTATAAGTTTTCAATAAAATTTTCAAAGTAATATTATTAATAACTATTTGTACTAAAAAATATAGTTTATAGATATGAATGTATTACAATTTTAAAGTATGTAAATACGTTAAAAATTATTTATAATAATAATTTGAAGAAAACAATTTATAAAAATCAACTTATAACTGTTTACTACATATTGATATTAGTTTAATATATAAAATAAGCTACTGAAGTGTTCATACATTCTTTAAAACATTTGAAAAGAAATAAGGATCAGTTTATTGTATTATGTCTTTTGAAAATGTTGCAATTGGTTAAAATATTAAAGAAATATGATGGTCACATTTTATAATTCTTTTAATGTATGAAGATATTTATACGAAGTCACACATGTACTTTTCGCTTTAAACAATCATATCTGTACTTTGTTTACTATTTTACATGGACTCATTTTATAATAAAAAAATATTATCTGTAGCTATAAAGAAAAATTGAAAAGATCCTTTTACTTTTGCATACTTCAATAGTTTTTATTTATTTATATATACATTAATGAATTTCGATTAAATTTTCATTTGCCTAAATCTATACCAGGTATTAAATTATTATTACAAGTTTAGATAACAAAGATGCAAAACTTAGCTTTTATTTGTTTCTCTGCTATTAGAGTCAGCTATAGTTGTTTAAAAATAACAAAGACATATTATTTAGTAAACCAATTCTTTTATTTTTTTAAAAAAGTTATTTTATTTCAAAGAATATACAAGCACTTGTAGTCCAGTTAGGATTATTATTAAGTATAAGTTCATTATAATGTGAAGAAATAATTGTTTAGGATTCAGGTACTGAAGATTTATTGTCAGCTGAAGTAAATAATAATGATGAAAGTACTGATGAGGAAGCGGATGAAAATGAAAATATTCCTGAATCTGATACTGAGAAAGATCCTATTGTTTTTGAATCTGATGATGAAGATGAATTAAGTTTTGAATCAGACTCTGATATTCTAGGTTTAGATGAAAGTTATTCTGAAAATGATTATGAAAGTGATGTTATTGATCAAAGTAATATAAATGAAAATACAGAAAAGAAAAATGAGAATGTAAAATCACAACAATCTAAGCCTAAAACGAAGATAAACAAGTCTACTACATCTAAAATGAATAACAAAAATTTATCTGCTACATTAAACACTAATAAGAAAAATAAAACTTTTAAAGATGAGTCAAATAAATCTAGCTTTTCTAAAGTTATACAAAATAAGAAAAATTTAAGTTCCAATAAAAGTGCAAGTACTACTTCGAAACAAAATTTATCAGAAAAATTTAATAAAAAAAGTATTGTGCATAGTGTAAGTAGTGAAAATGTAAATAATAATGTATCAGTAAATCAACAGATAGATGAATATGAATATGATAGCTCTGATGAAGAAGATATTCGTAATACAGTTGGAAATATACCAATGAAGTGGTATGATAATTACGACCATATTGGTTATGATTGGGATGGTAAAAAAATTATAAAACCTCAAAAAGGAGATCAGTTAGATAACTTTTTGAAACGAATGGAAGATCCAGATTTTTGGAGAACAATAAAGGATCCTCAAACTGGACAAGATGTGGTATTAAGCGAAGCAGACATAGAATTAATAACAAGGATACAAAAACAGAAAATTCCTGATGTAACTTTTGATGAATATGCTGTAAGTTCTTTTTAATATATATAATCTTCATATAAAAATATATTTTTTGTAATGTTTTATAAGTTAATAACAATTAATTGTAGCCATGGGTAGAGTGGTTTACTTCGGAAGTAATGAAAACACCATTGCGTAAATTTCCCGAGCATAAACGTTCATTCTTACCATCTAAACCAGAAGCTAGGAAGGTATCAAAATTAGTTCATGCACTTAAAATGGGTTGGATGAAATCTACTGCCGAGTTGGAAAAGGAAAGGCAACAGAAAAAGAGCGAACCACAATTCTATATGTTATGGCAGTCAGATGATCAAGCAGAGGAAATGCGTAGAATTCACAAACATATTCCAGCACCTAAGAGACATTTGCCTGGACATGCAGAAAGTTACAATCCACCTCCAGAATATTTATTTGATAAAAAAGAACTGAAAGAATGGAACAAATTACAACCGACACCATGGAAACGAAAATTACATTTCATTCCACAGAAATATAGTTCACTTCGTGAAGTTCCTGCCTATCCTAAATATGTTAAAGAAAGATTTCAGAGGTGTTTAGATTTGTACTTGTGTCCTAGAGCACTAAAAATGAGATTAACAATAGAACCCGAAACTTTAGTACCTCAATTACCTAGTCCAAAAGATCTTCAACCATTTCCTACAACAATGTCTATGGTGTTTAAGGGTCATATAGATATGGTGAGAAGTATTACTGTAGAACCAATAGGACAGTATATTGCTTCTGGTGGAGATGATATGAATTTAAAAAGTTAGTATACTTTTTACATTGCAAGCAGAAGTTATTTGAGCTCTGAAATTAAAAAAAAATGAATTTGTTACTGACTCAAATAACTTCATTAGTGAAAATTACTTCCTTGGCAAAATATAAAATTATATGTTAACATTATAATCTACTTTATAGTATGGGAAATAGCAACAGGAAGATGTGTAAAAACAGTGCCATGCGGTGGAATAATAAGATCAGTAGCATGGTGTCCAAACCAGTCTCTATCACTTGTAGCAGTTGCTGCAGATAAAAAAGTTCTTTTGATAAATCCTGGAGTAGGAGATTGCTTAATTAGTAGTAAAACAAATCAATTATTGCAGATAATTCCTCAAAGTGATGTTATAGGTATCATTATATATAACGATATTATAATTCATTAAAAATCAATTAATTGCTAAATCATTAGCAAATAAGTTCTGGTGTATCTTCCTTTTTTATAAGCTAGTAAAAATTAATTTTGAATGTATTAAAATTAAAATAATCACGTACATCTTTTTATATATATCTTATATATTTTTAGTAAGTGACAGAGTCAAAACTGCTGTTCAATGGGAACAAGCAGAAGGTGAAGATTGGTCAAATGGCATCAGGGTAATTTTAAATCACTTTAAAATAGTAAAGCAAGTGACATGGCATGGTAAAGGTGATTATTTTGCTACTGTTATGCCAGATGGTCAAAACAGATCAGTCCTCATAAATCAGTTATCAAAAAGGAGGTCTCAATTACCTTTTAATAGATCAAAAGGTTTAATACAGTGTGTTTTGTTCCATCCAATTAGACCTTATTTATTTGTAGCGGTAAGTAACTATTTAAAATAAAATAGAGAAAAATTTTAATTTAATGGTTGCATTAATATAATTACAGACTCAACGTAATGTAAGAATATACGATTTAGTGAAACAAGAAATGATTAAAAAATTATTATCAAATTCACAATGGATATCATCAATGGCAATACATCCTGGTAATTAAATATTTGATGAACTTATTGCCATCAACGTGGTTTATATTTAATAATTACTTTTATATTTTTAGGAGGTGATAATGTTTTAGTAGGCACTTATGATCGCAAAATGCTTTGGTTTGATCTTGATTTGAGTACAAAACCTTACCAAACGTTACGTTTACACGGTACAGGTGTACGAGGCGTTGCATTTCACAAGCGATATCCTCTTTTTGCATCTGGTGCTGACGATAGAGGTCTTATTGTTTCCCATGGAATGGTGTATAAGTAAGATAAATAATCTATTATACATATAATTATTTGACATTAAAATTCGTTATATATTATTCATTTTATGATACATTTTAGCGATTTATTGCAAAATCCATTGATTGTACCTTTGAAGAGATTATGTAATCATGAAACTTACAATGATTTTGGAATTCTGGACGTAATGTTTCATCCTATTCAACCATGGGTATTTTCTGCCGGTGCGGATTCAACAATCCGAATGTACACTTGAATTATATATACTACTTGTTTAATAATCGAACGTACTATTTTGTGCGTTTGTTTAATAAAATATAATAGAAAACTTTGTATATGAACAATAAGATAACAATTTTTATAATACCATAAAAATTGAAATAAATTTTTTCATTCATTTTATTTCTGTACGAAAATTTTAAACATAACTTGTGCATTGTAATTGATTACAAAAACTAAATGTATAGGAACTTTTATATAGCAACAAATAATTATATGATAGTTTCATTATACTAAAATTGTACAATAAATATTCCATAATTAAAATAATAAAAAATTTATGTAATTTTATATAACATAATTTACAACATTTCTGATAATTTATTATACAAAGATTCTCCTAATAAAACATCAAATAAATCTTAAAAACATAGAAGTTTTAGAATACTTAAAAAACACCTGAGACTAGCTTCTATAACGCGGAAATGTACTACCTTTATTAGAATAAACATAAGAATAGAAACATAAAAGGAACAATATGAACATAGGTATAAAACACCTATATAATTGTACAGTTTACTGAGTTAAACGTTTAAGATGAAAACCAATTTGAAACGAGTTAAAAAAATTGATCCCAGATGATTATTCCTTTCTATCTGACCAATAGTAGAAATTATTAAAATATACAAAATTATTTAAAAATTGTATTTCATACGGCATAAATAGTAATTTTAATTATAAATAGCAGAAGAACATTATTCTTCAATAGTTTTTGAAGAATAACAATGAAAGTTCACAAAAAATGAATAATGTAGATTAATGTAATATAAAATGTTCTATAGCTGTACAAATGAAATTATTCGGTTTTTACATAATATAACCAACAATTTAAAAATGTGCCGAATTAAAATTATCTACAATATATGTGCATACGTTATATATGTACACATTCACAAATCATGCACGCGTCGCGTACATTAAGACGGTGGTGGTGAATGACCCAAACATTGCCATTCAAGTTCTCCACATTCACAGATACGACCAGCATGTCTAACTTGAAAAACTGTAACTATACCTCTATTGTCATCAAATCTACAAGTGATATGTAAATCATGAATTAAGAAAGTATAAAACTGACTACCCCATCTTTGTCTTAGGTATACCGATCTTGGATCTTCACGAAGTACATTTTCAATTGCTACTTTTTGATCATTAATTTTGGTTCCTAAAATTTCGTTCAATTGAATCAAAGCACGATCGTTAAATACCACACAAAGAGGCGTTCGAGGTCTTGATATCCAGTCTGGAATTCTTACCTCTGAAGAGGTATTAGATTCTGTCTCTCTACTTTCAACGTTTCCTGATTCAGAAGAGAATACTAAGTTTGTATTTGCACTATCTAATAAACTGTTGTCTGATGTAGTCCTTATTACTTGGGTATTTTGTAAAGGTTGTGAAGAAATAAGGTTTTGTGGTTCCAAACCTTCTTCTCCGTCAGGAGCTTCTCGAACTCCCATTCTTATAGGAGAATTATCGATTCTCGAATTTAACGATCGTCTATTAATTAAATCTATGTCGGTACCACAAACGGTATTTGGCCCATCTGCACCATCCAAAAGTCTAGAGCGGGAAGCATGCGTCTCTATATAATTATTTCTCGGTGTATATGTCGGTTCGACATTGGTATGACTACTCGTATTAATATTTTGTAGTCTACTATTTATATCTATTAAACTTTCAGGTTGTTGTTCCAAATTAGATGAAAGTGTATTGTTTCCAGTAGATGTATTCAAATTTGATCTTGCATCAGACAATGTGTTAGTATATGTATGAGATAATCTGTGTATCCCTGTAACATCTATATTGTGCTGCAATATGCTACTATTATGCATATTGACATCACTCAATTCAAAAAAATGTGTTACATTGTTGTAATGTTCAAAATTAGAATTTCTTTGAAATTCCTCTGCTTGTAATCTAAAAGCAATTTCTTCGTCTCTAGAAATATCTGTTTCCTGATTGCTTTTGTTGGTACTTTTTCTATAATAAGAATCTGAAAGTAAGTTCCTTGTTTCATCACCAAGATTGACATTAGCACTGATTGTTTGATTTCTGCTAGTATCTTCAATAGATCCCAATGTATCATTTACATTAGTCGGTTCTTGTGATCTGTTATTTGCTTTTTCAAAATATAATGGACTATCATATTGTGGTATATAAGGTTTTATATCTAATACTGGTGATTGATCCACCATATCCACACCTTCAAAATAAATCGTATGATTTTCTATTCTTGTAATCTTTACTAAACTTAAACCAATAGGACATGGGCGATGAGGAGAACGTGTAGAAAATACACCAGTTTTTGTGCCATTTAATCGAGGTGGTGCAACTTTGGCACGAATATGTGTTGAATCATTTCTATGAAAGTAGAATAAAACCCTGTTAAACAAAAATAATTTTAAATTAATTATATTGTAACAAATACATTTCCATATTAGAAAGTATTATAAAACTTTTGAAATGGGTTAGAATTTGAAACAATATTATCTATGTTTATGTGAAAAATAATTATACTACATAACAAATGATATTTTATCGGTTGATATGAAATATTTAAAATTTTTCCACTTGTAGATTTCAACTAAAATAATATTGACTTAAAATTTTAAAGAAATACCACATATGTGAGAAGTCTTGTAGTCCTTCAAGTGCATGATCAGGATTAGTAAATACTGAATTATATAATAATAATTTTCCTGGCACTTTCCCACAAATCCCTGTTTGTCTAGGAGTACCACGTTTACTAGGAAACCAAGTAGATATTACTCCAATTGGCTTTAATCTTATAGCATCATCATCCGTACTTGTACTAGGTTTCACATCATCTGGACGAATAACTTTTGTATCAGATGCAGAAGATTCATTTTTAAATGATTCTAATATATGTTTTATAGTATCAATTTCCTTTTCATGTATGTATCGAAGACTTTTTATTTGCTGCCTGTAAATAACAGAAATTATTTTGCATGCAATTAAAAAATGCAATATGGCAATCAATTACAAGTAAGAGGTATAATTTTTGTCAGCTTATACTATTCATTTTACTTAGGTATAGCATGTAATGTTGTAAAAACACTGCATAATATAAATTATTTGTATAATTGCATATATACATAAATCGTACGTATTTATATTTGTACATACTAAGAAACTATAGATATATACAAACTAGCATGTTTGAATGGAACTTGTTGATATATCTTTTCCATTAATACTTTGAATTTATAAATGCAATATGTAGTGAAATACTTAAAATATTACCTTAAATTATTAATTTCTTTTCTGGCTGTATTTAATTGACCAAGTAAATATTTAGTATTGAAATTTGAATTTTGACAACTACAATCCATATTATCGTTAACTTTCTTAAATGTAATCACCGGTTGAATCAAATGGAAGAAAATCAGATGCACTTACACCATGAATTAACTAAAACCTTAAAGATATGACCATACTTTTAGAGCGTGAAGTAATTGATTGCAAAAAGAACAAATGAAGTGGCGACAGTGTCGCTTAAACTGCTCAGATCGCATTTCCATCGGGACAAAATAAAGGTTTCCTCCTATTCGTTTATATTTCATGACATAACATAGTATAATCACTGTGAATGAACTTTTTTAAAAGAAAGCATGAAAAAATATTGCTTCTTCGCCTTGAATTTTTAGAATAACGAAGTCGCGCTTTTAATTTTTTGTACATGAAGCAACGCAGGATAAGTAAGAATCGACTCTAGTGACAAAAAGAACCTAGATGTGAATTTAATGACATCATGCGGTGAATTGCAGAAGTTCGACGACTTTTGTTTATCTTGTGTATTTTTGGTTAGGTAGATATCTATTTTTCAAAAATGTGGAAAACACGAATTCTTACTGCCAATGGCATTTTGTTAAAAATAATGTTTTACCATAATTTATTTTGCATGCTATTCTCAGAACTCTAGTCTAAGTCGGTTGATTCATCACTCCACTAAACTATAATTTCTAATTTAGAGACTTTTTGGTTCACAGTGTTACATGCACTGTTAAAAAGCGCCCTCTTCCAAGGTGTTTGGCAGATATATGATTTGAAATTATTCCGCTCACTCTGCAACGGTCGTTTAGTTGTTTAGTATAAAGTTATTTGGTTGCATGACAAAAATAATTCTAAATATATATTATTTGTTATTATTAATTCATTTGAAGAAAGTACATTTAATATAGTACTTAATTTATTACTACAATAATAATTGTTTTACATCAAATAAAGTAAAAGTGAGTGATATATTTACTTTTATCATATTAATACAAAAAGGGTATAGCCGGGCAAGTTTTTGTAAATGACCCTCGATAGTAAACTATCACCAACATCGTGTCAGGAAATCTCTGAGTAAATGATACATTTAACTTCATGAACCAATTTTGGATTATTTTTAAAATATAAAAGAGTTATATTAAAAATGTCAGCAATTCATAGCATTGTTAAGACCTTTTATAAAATGCATCATTTTTTAATTTAAAGTACTTAATGCACTGTTCATTTGCTTAACATTATACCTTAATACTTCTGTAAGTAGAATATTCCAAAGAAATAATTTACTTGAAAGAAGGAATAGTTATTAGGATATAACATATAAAATAGGGGATTTTAAAAATAGAGTTACACAATTTAATAATGTAACAATACTGTAAAATAGAACTTGTAGCATGTCAGCCTGAATCTTCAAATTTGAGAAGAAAGTCTATACAAAACATACATTAATATTAATGATACAAAATATATCATTAAATATATCGTAATGGTTGTCAATTACAAAAAATACTACTGATTTTGAAATATAAAATCTGACATAAAAGTGTTTTAAATTAATACTTCTGCTATATTATTTTGAAGCTTAAATGACAATAAATGTAATGAAAATGACTAAATGAATGAAGAAGTAGTTAATTGTTAAAGAACTATCATGTAATGGGTTTTTATATGTAAAATAAACAATTTTAAAATAAGAAAGTGTGATAGAATTTTGATGACTTATGAGTACTATAAAATAATACTTATGTTTTTCTGATTTGAAGCTTCAATTCAAAGTATTATAAACTAGCACATTTTTTCTCTCTGGTGACAGAGAAGTTCATAGAACAGCGTCGGAACAAAAAATGTCACCATATGCTTTTTAAATATAAATATTCTACATATTCTATTTAAACATTTACTTATATTATAACATTGAGGAGCAATTTTTCTATACTTGTCCAACTATAACTTTTTTTTATCAAGTATACAAATATTTAAATTATTTTTTGAAAAAGATTTAAAACATTTGAAGGTATATTTTTATGCTTTTAATTCTTAAAAAAGCAGAATTTTTTATTAGACTTTTATATAGTAGAAATAAATGCCTTTTATAATTGTATAGTATTATAATATATAATCATACATTGTATTTCAATTTATATTTAAGTATTTTAAAAAATAATATGAACATTTCTACATTGCTATGTAATGAATTTAGGGGATGATTGAATTTTTATAAAAAAAATTGGTGATATTTAAACTGCTATAAGCTTCTGAAAAAAGATGAAAATTTAAATCGTTAAAATTCAGTTAACTTGTCAATTTTTAATGACCTCTTTTCGTGAAATATGTATATAATTTATTTTAAATAATTATCTAGATAAAATATATAATAAAATTGAAAAATAAGTTAAGTGCAAATAAATTTATGTAAAAAAATATTACTAATGCAAGATAATTATTTAAAGTATATTATATAGTTTAAATCTAAAAAGAGATAGTAGTTTAAAATTTTTTATTTCAGATGAGCGAAGATACAGTTCGAGTTGCAGTGCGTATCCGTCCTTTAGTAAAGACTGAAGTTGAGAGGGGTTGTCAGATATGTCTAAATGTTGTGCCTGGTGAACCTCAGATAGTTATACAAAATACAGATAAAGCTTTCACATTTAATTATGTTTTTCCTCCTGAAATAGGCCAGGAAGATTTTTATAATACTGCCATTAAAGATATGGTAAAAAATATTTTTCAAGGTAGGATTATACATATTGACATCAATATATTATAATATTTTAAATCGATGGGATTATAAAAATACAAATATTTTTACAGGCTACAATGTCACTATATTAGCCTATGGTCAGACAGGAAGTGGTAAAACTCATTCAATGGGTACAAATTATGTTGAAGCAGAAGATATGGGTGTTATACCAAGAGCAGTGCATGATATATTCAATATAATTTTATCAAAGGAAGACTGGAATTTTAAAATTACAGTTTCGTTTATGGAACTTTATCAAGAACAGTTATATGACTTATTGGCTGATAAACAGCGCAATCAATCTATCGTTGACATCAGAGATGATGGAAAAAATATAAAAGTTGCTGGAGTTGTAGAAAAGGAAGTCAAAACTGCTGTTGAAGCATTACAGTGTTTAACACAAGGATCACTAGGTCGTGCAACAGGAGCTACTGCAATGAATGCAAATAGTAGTCGAAGTCATGCAATATTTACTTTATGTATACATCAACAAAACAAAACTGATCCGTAAGTTTATTGAAGATTGTAAAATAATATTACAAATATTGATTATTTACAACTTATTTTTTTATTATTAGTAATATGGCAACAACAGCTAAATTTCATCTGGTAGATTTAGCTGGTTCTGAACGTAGCAAAAAAACTCAGGCAACAGGAGAAAGATTTAAGGAAGGTGTTAATATAAATAAAGGTTTATTAGCATTAGGAAATGTGATATCTCAGTTAGGAGAGGGTGGTTCCATGTCTTATGTTGGTTACCGTGACAGCAAACTCACTAGGCTGTTACAAGATTCTCTTGGCGGTAACTCTATGACATTGATGATAGCGTGTGTTAGTCCAGCAGGTTGGTACATGTACAATGTTCATAATATAAAATTTTTAGTAATAATTGTTGAAATAATTCATGTTATATTTGAAATATTTACAGATTATAATTTAGATGAAACTTTAAGCACATTGAGATATGCAGATAGGGCACGTAAAATAAAGAATAAGCCTGTAGTAAATCAAGATCCAAAAGTAGCAGAAATAAATCGATTGAATAAATTAGTGCAGGAACTGAAGCTGGCTTTAGTAGGACAAGAAATTAATATTTCCTGTCCAATTGAACATCAAGAACTTGAAGTAAAAAATCAGTCTTTGCAACAAAAGATAAAGGATTTGACAGAAAAATTAAATGCAAATTTAATTGAAGCAATAATTATGCATGAACGAGCAGAATTAGCCGAACAAGCTAGAGAAAAAATTCAGTCTGTTATGAGTAAGATATTGGAAGAGTGTAAAGAACTTATGGATGATTTCAATAAAAATCCTAATACACATAGTGAACATTATATAAAACTAGAAGCAATATATTTAAAAATTCTTGGTAAGTAGAATCATTCTTATGTGTTCCATTAATAAAGTTATTAATACTGTTAGAGAAATATTCTTTTTATTTTTAATAAACAGATATTCAAAATGATCAGAAGAAAACAACAGAGGAACTTATGAATCATGGTGTATCATCAACTGTTAATATAAAATCATTTACGGCAAATAATGAAGAAGTTTCGGAACAGACGTCCATAGATGAGGCAAGTTCAGAAAATTCAGATAGCTTAGACGATTTCGACGAGAAACAGGAAGAACATACTCTGCTTCAAGTTAAAAGAAATAACGAAGTGCAAAATATAAATAAAGAACTAGCTATTAAAGAAAGTCTTATATGTCAGCTTTTAAAAAACTCGTCTCATGTAATTGATTATTCCAAAGAAAAGCAAGATATGGAACAAGAAATAAAAGCACTTCAAACGGAAAAGGAAGAACTTTTACAAACATTACAAAATGTTCATGCAAATAATGCGAGCTCAAAGTAAGAAATTTAAATACATATAGCAACTACTTTTTATCGGTCATATTAATATTTAGTATATTTTTTTAAATCAAGTTATCTTATCCGTTATTTTTATATATTTTTAGATTGGCAGAAAGTCGGCGTAAAAAAGTACAAGAATTAGAAAAAAAAATAACAGAATTAAGACGGAAAGTAATGGAACAAGATAAAATAGTTAAAATGAAGGAAAAACAAGATCAACAGATAAAAAATCTATTGAACGAAACACAATTATTAAAGCAAACGAGAGTGAAATTAATTAGACAGATGCGTATTGAATCCGATAAATTTACAAAATGGAAAACAACTAAAGAAAAAGAATTGAATAAATTGAAAGATCAAAATAGAAAACAAGTAAACGAAGTAACACGTTTAAAAATGTGGCATAATAAGCAGGAGACAGTATTCAAAAGAAAAATGGAAGAAGCTTTTGCAGTTAATAAACGTTTAAAGGTAATATATTAAAATCACAACTTCAATTGTTCGCTTAATGATAATCTATCGAGAAGATGACGTACTTTTCATGGATGAAGCGTCAAGTCAAATAACTTTTACAATGTCCGATCCCTATTACCAAGTTACCCGTGAGTGACTGCTACTCAGCCTTGTCGACTGTGCTTGCAGAACACCTCACAGAGTCGTTGACTATGTCATGGTCAGTTCTTAGCTGATTCTGTCTTTTGTTAAAAATGGTGCTCTTTTTGTAGCCTAACGCGGACCATGGGGAGGTCGTGTTTAATGACTTTTGTATTACTTGATAAGTCGCTCTGTACCGCCTCGCATCGAAGTTCATACGCTGAGTAACGTGGCTATCTTAGGTCTTTTCCCTGAAAAGAACGTCACGTTATAAAATTATGTTTTTATAAAAATAATACGATTAATATTTTGTAATGAAAATAATTAAAATTTTATTTTTTCTTAGGAAGCTCTTGATTTGCAAAAAAGAGCTGCAATGAGAAGAGATAAAACGAACAATGTCGATAAAATTAAAAATTGGCTAATACAAGAAATAGAAATATTAGTGAGCACAGTTGACGCAGAACATTCTCTTGAAAAATTAATGCAAGATAGAGCATCATTAGCATGTATGCTAGATAAATTTCAAAACAATAGTAATACAAATGAACAAAAAATTGTTGAACTTACACAATTTTTAGATTTACGTAATACACAAATTTCCGATTTACAGCAAAAAATAATTGAATCAGATCAAGGTAAATATTTTCTTAAATTGAATGTACTAAGTACTTACGTGTTTAGATGTATGTTTATATATATTTTGGTTTTGTTTAGAAAATAGATCACATCAAAGGTGGCAAAAAATACAAACAATGGAAGATGCGAAAGCTGCTTTGAAATTATTATTTAAACATATTGCAGAAGATAGAAGGAAACAGTGTGTAAAAGAGTCCGAATTTTTGGTTTGTGGATTTTGCATATGTAATAAATCTAATAAATTTATTAGTTTAATGGCAGTTAAATGTAATAACAATTTTTTGATATGCAACTTTCGTAACATGTCTAATTAAAAATATAATTTTAGGAAAAGTGTACATTATTACAAACGCAATTGGACGAATATCAGACGAAAGAACAAAACGGACAATCAATGATAGGCAACACAAATTATATTGCACAGAATGATAATGAAGAAAATATCAATTTGCAAGAAGAATTGAAGTACTATAAAGAAAAATGTCAACAGTTGGAACAAAGAGTTAATACACTTTTTAAATTTTAATAACAGTCTACATGACCATATAAATTATAAAGTACACATTGTAAATCTTGCAGGTGTTAAATGAAATTCAAAACACAAGCGAAGCGCCGAAACCAAAAGGTACAAAAAAAGCGAAGAAAACTGTAGAAATCGATCAAGAATTTATATACCCTGCAACAGATGATAGCATTGTAGAAAATGATGATACCGAAAATGATCCAGATTGGACACAGACGCCACTCTATAATCGTATACAAAAACTTTTGGTAACTGGCTAAAATAAACAAAATTGATCATTTTTACATTGAATTAACAAAATATTAAGTTATGTATTTGAAATATTTAAAAGTATTTTTAATATTTTTTCTTATTCATTTATTTTTAGAGCACAACAAAAAATTCCTCATTGGATCATACGACATTAAAACGATCATCAGATGGAGATATAAAATGTTCTTGTAAAACAAAATGTGCTACGCGCCTTTGTTCATGTCGTAAAAACAAAGTTATTTGCAGTAACTGCAATTGTAATCCAGAATGTTGTCAAAATAGAGATAAAAATGTAAGTTTATAATTATTTCTATTTGCCGTTGTATGTTCAATTTCATTTTCATGTCTTTATTTTTTCCAGTTAAATCGTACCTTATTCGTAGATTATAAAGAGAATGAGGCTGAGGATTCAATAAAAAAACCAAGGTACATTTAAATTACTTATTTAAATTACTATTTAAAATGTTATTAAAATTTAATTTTTTTTTTAAAGGTTAACAGAACAATTATAATACTACACTACAATTTATTTACTTTGTACATAATCATATGTTTGCAAACACTTTCATTACAAAAACTACATACTTTACACTCTAATAATTTATGTTACACTACATATTTTTATATTCATTTTACTTAATGCATTAATTAACGTTTGTGTGTAATTTTAGAAAAAATATATTAATACTAATTTTATTGTAAATTGTAAATATTAAATTTTAATGTAAAGCTATGTTAATAAATATATTTAAAAATAGATGAACCCATATTATCCATAATCTATATTTGGATCCCATTTTAAATTTTAGAGGAAAACGAAACAAAAATGCAAAGAAAATCTTAATTAAAAGAGATTTGAATCTGACTTAAAATGCGCTACGAACTTGGACGTATAAAAGTGATGCAGACATACTTTCATAAGTGTAGTGTGTGTTTGTATTTTTTCCTAAATGTACAATTGACTTTAGTGTAATAAGTTGCAATATTGTAAATAATAAATTGAGAATAAGGAAATTATTCACTACATCTCCAAAAAAAGTATAGTGTATCATTAATTACTTTTATAGACGACAGTTGGTAAAGCAGAGTCCTATTCTTCAGCTAGAACTTTACATTATCGATTGTCGAAAGAAAATGTTTTACAAAATTACTATATTATGCGCGAAAGTCTATCTTTCGACGAAACGATTGAAAAGAAGTAAAAGCTGCTACCATATTTTCAGCCAGCAAACGCGGAAATATCAATCTTGAAATGCGTATCAAAATAGAACTTACAAAATACATTCACATTTCTAAATTAATTCTTTTAATAAACTATAATTTATTGACTTTTTTACAGTTTAAATCATCGCAATTCTTTCCTTATAAATATAAACTTGAATGTAAAATTTAATTATAAATAAATGTTAATTTACATTATTATGTAGTTCTTAAAATTGCCGTTCTGAAACGTAAAATATGCAATATAACAGATTACAATTAAAAGTAAGCATTACTTACGAAAACTGTATTATTTATCAATTTCGAAAATGCCTTTTGCAAATTGAATGTTATTACAAGTCGTAATAGTCTGTTTCCTTTAACTGTTACTTTCCACTGGGGAGTCAGATTTATACTCGAATCTATAACAAAATATATATTTATATTCTCATTTAACAAATCTTATATTTTGTTATAATCTTTTATGTAATTTTCTTTTGAAAAATTGATTACTTATTTTCATGAATTTTAATTACTTTAATTAATTTCAGATGTTAAAAATATTCTTTTTTCAAATATAGCGGTAAAATTTATGTAAATTCTGATTTCCGTAAAGGAGGGTTAGTTCTTTTCCGGCCGTGTAGCACATCAGGCAAAATGGGTACGTTACAAATGTTGAAATTTATATTGTTTTTGTAAGTGTGGAAGACAATTAATGAAATTTGTAATATGTTAGTCGATTCTATAATACATATAATTATAATTTTCTTGTATATCCATTCGCAAAAGATAACATAACTTGCTTTATGTCTAACTTAAGATAACGAGGTTATGTATGCATAGTTTGTTATAAGAACTATACGACATTTAATAAAATCTGTTTTATTGTTTCATTTCTACTTATGCTTAACAGTATTTTTTATTCTGTTAATAATATAACATATAAATAATATGTTATATTTAATTGTAAGATGACAGTTAAATCTGATGCATAACGTTTTTATCGTATAGGTAAACCACGTGGGCTTCGTACCGCACGTAAGCATGTAAATCATAGACGTGATCAACGATGGAACGATAAAGACTACAAAAAGGCTCACTTGGGAACAAGATGGAAGGCCAATCCATTCGGTGGTGCTTCTCATGCCAAGGGTATTGTTTTAGAAAAAGTGTATGTAGTAATCTTATAAATGTTTTTTTTATCATGTGTTATGTGAATATGTTAATCTTTTAACTTTATTCTTTAGTGGAGTTGAAGCCAAGCAGCCAAACTCTGCTATTCGCAAATGCGTAAGAGTGCAGCTTATCAAAAATGGAAAAAAGATCACAGCTTTTGTGCCCCGAGATGGTTGTTTAAACAACATAGAAGAAAACGATGAAGTTCTAGTAGCAGGATTTGGTCGTAAGGGTCATGCTGTGGGTGATATTCCGGGAGTGCGATTCAAAGTAGTAAAAGTTGCTAATGTTTCACTACTTGCATTGTACAAAGAAAAGAAAGAACGACCCAGGTCGTAAATGCATTGTCATGTATTTCTAATACAATTATATCAGTTTTTAAGTAAATCAGTATTTTATTTATACCCTGAAATACATTTATTTTTATAAAAATAAAAAAGTACAGAGTGGGACTTACAAAAACTAAGTAAATTAAAATAATATTAGTAGTTAATAGCTGTTTATAACATTCAAGGTTTCTTCTGTAGCTGTGACTGCATCTCCAACAATTTCATTTAACAATGTATTTATTTTGCTTATTTCCTTTGGTATGCTTGCATTAGATATTTCCTCTTTTGCCTGCAAAAACTGGAAATCCATTTGATACAAACAAAATTAGCAAGTGAATATGATGTTAATTACATTACAAAAGAAAATTATAAAAATACCTGTGTCAGAGAGGAAAAATTGGAATATATCTTTTGTATATCAGCATCCATGGAATAATTAGTTTTTGCACTTTTTGTGTTAAGCATTGGCCATGACCCAATTGAGGAAAATGCTTCTATAAATTTTTTTTTTTCTGTGTTAAATAGCAAATTTCGATCTTCCTCATTATCTTGGTTTTCTTCATTCTGTAGCATTAAAATTTATGTTTTTACATATTACCAACAATGTTTTTCAATGAACTATTTTACCTCTTTGATGCATTCTCTTGTTTGGTCTTCTTTTTTTGGTTCACAGGCAGATAATTCTTGATATTCAATTAACTCCTTTTGTAAGTTATCAAAATATTGTAAAGATTCAGCATAATTCAACTTTGGTTCAACATTAGATGTTAATGTACTTAGATCTTCGTTGATATAAACCTAATTTAAAATATTATATTTATATATTAACTAATACTTATTGCTTTATATACATTAAAATTTATCATATGTGTATATGTATATATCTAAACTTGTTGACGGCATACATTTAATAAATCATCAATGGATTCCTCTTCTTTATATGCAATGTCAGAAGATTCAAAAAATACACATTTCATAAAATCCAATAACAATCTTAAGGTTGGAAGTTGTTCCTCAAACTTACAATTTCCCTACAAAGCAAACTTTATTGTTTTTTCATTGAAACAGTTTTAAAACATTTCAATATAACCAACAACATACCAGTAATAAATTTTTGTCTGTGCATATTCCAATCTCAGAATAACATTTTAATAATTCAGCTAAAAAGTAAATAAAATATCTAATTATTATCATAATAATTAATGCATCTATTTATTTATAGCGTAATTAAAACCTTCTAAAGTGACGCCTTTTAATTTTTGTAATTTAGTAGCAGTAGCCGGAGATTTTTCGATCAGAAGCCAAGATAATAATGCAATTCTATTTTCTCCGTTAAGAATCATTGAATCTACGTTCTTAGGTACAGCTGTTGTAATCTTAGGATATCGTATTTTTACCAGAGTATTATAAATGTCGGACATTAAATCTTCCATGTTATTCATTATTGAAAGGTAAAATACTTATTTACATGCTTATACTCTGTTCCATGAGAGAATAGTATATACTGTACTGTATATGTAGTATAGATGACAATTTACACAGCCCAACGGACTATAATATATATATGTAGTATGGTAAGTAGCATTGTTTATAGCATGTTTTGTGTTTTATTTTTCAATGCTTCCTTTTACATAACCTAATTTTAATCAAAATGTTATAAATTATAATTTTATTATCAAGATTAAGAATTTCAAATCGAATTTCTTTTACTAATTTATTATTGCAATTATGTTAACATGAATTTAATATTCTGAATTCGCATATGGAATCACCATAAATAACGTACTAAAAGATATATATAATTTTTATGTTAAGCAAACCTTCTTCGCAATTGTTATGAGATGCCAAAATCGTCACATTGAAGCAAAATTGTTATTTAAGAAGATCAATTATGGATAATTCTGAACCTAGACGTACCTCTGTTAAACGGAAACATTCAGTTAGTAGCACAAATGATATAGTGCAGAAAAGGTTACACAAAGATTTACAGAATTTATCTGATGAATTCGATGATACTAATCAATACAGAATTGTTCCTCATTCTTTGATTAGTCTTATGTACCGAATAGACTTGTCTATTCTTTGCTCACTTAGAAAGTGTATATATAGACATAAGTATCCCTCATTGTCATTATCTTTTGGAGATACTGAAATTAATAAATTTAATGATATTGTCTTCTATTATAAAAATAAATCGATTCATGTACATATTGAAAATGTAGACAAATATTATGTAAATAACAATATCACTTATGCTACATTATTTACTAAAGAAAAGGAAAGACGAAGTTTCTTTATTAATGATTACTTTGAGGATTTTATTAAATGCTTAACTTCAAAAGTAGATAGTTCATTACACAATTTGGAAAATCTTGTTATCTATACCAATGCAGGGTTGGATCTTACAGAAGAAAAGAAATTAAAACCTGGACGATCCAGAAACTTTTTTCCTTTTAAATTCGATAACGTGAGTGTGGAGAAGTGTGAAATTTTAAAAGACTTTCTGTTTACAAATAATGAGATGAGGGAACATGGTTTTTATCAGTTTTCACGAGATAAAACAACAAGAGAAGAATTTTTAAAGCGGCTACAATTTCCGTCTGCTGTGGAGACAGAACTAAAAGAAAAGAAACTTTTTCAAAGTTCTGAGAGAGAAATAGAAGAAACATTTTTAGATAAATTAGTACTTGCAGTCAACCAACCAAGTAGAGAAGAATTAAACAGTATTATTAAAAGTGAAATAGATAAAAACATTGAAGTTCAAGATGATTACATATCATTACAGCAAAGAATATTAAGTAATTTAACAGCTCCAGAAAAACACAGGAAACTTAAAAATTATGTATTGCAAATTATGTACGAATTTACTTTATTAATGTCATTTTTGCATGACATGTTTTTACATAAGAATTTGTCATTTATAAATTTTGAAACAAAGAGTCATGATACACCTAGTTACATTATTATGAATTATAAACATAGAATTATTTATGTAAGTGTTTATAATGCAGTTGGTGATGTTGATTTTGGTAAATTATTTCCCACAAGAGAACGAGAAAAAGAGAATATGTTTTCTGTTAATAAGCATTTTGCTCTTTTTATTGAAGGGTTAAAAAATGATCTGAGATATTTTGTTGTCTATACTAATGCAGGTCTAAATCTTACAGAGGAAGGGAGATTTAAAAAAGGAAAATCTAAATATTTTTATCCTTTAAAATTCAATGGTATAAATATTCAAAAAAAAAGATATAAAGTTTTAAGAGATTGTTCATGCATAAATGAAAATTGTTTGTATCAATTTGAACAGGAACAAATGACTATGGAGAAAGTTTTAGGTCTATTAAAACTACCATCTTCTCTGCAAAAAGAAGAAGAAGAAGAAAAACTTTCTGATGTAAATACAGAAGAAATAAAAGAGAAATTTTTGAACAGACTAATATTTGCAGTTAACCAACTTGATAAGGAAAAATTGGATAATGCTATTAGAAATGAGATAAGCAAGTCCAATGTTCCGTATAATTACGAAGAGTTATGTGAAGTAGCATTACGTTGGTCTGAATCTCCAAAATTTGGCTATATTACAAAGAGGATAATGGTAAAGCTTTTGAATGATATAAAAAACAATTGTTCTAGTTATCAAACAATTCAGAATGTAAACATTAATGAAGAAATTAATTTTGCTAAAAGTGTGGTCGGTAGGAAAGGGACACCGTCATTTCATCAGTTTTTAGGTTTTTTAATTAAAGGAGAAGGAAAAATATATCTAGAAGTTCTGAAAAGGAATAAAATACATCTAGCGAACATGTCTAGTATTTTAAATAGATCAGGAAATAATGCTGTAGAAGCTTTTAAAGGATTATATAATCTTTGGTTTAATGACAAAAAAAATAAAACACAATATTTACAGACTTTAGACAAAGAAGGAATAAATCTAGCTAGTATGTCTAGCATATTAAACGGTGCAGGAAATAATGCTGTAAAAGCTTTTAAAGGATTATACGATCTTTGGTTTGATGAAAAAGGAAATAAAACACAATACTTAAAAACTCTAGAAAAAGAAGGAATAAATCTAACTGGTATGTCTAGTATTCTAAATGGAACAGGAAGTAATGCTTCTATAGCTTATAGAGATTTGTATGACCTTTGGTTTGATGATAAAGGAAATAAAACTGAGTATTTAAAAAGTCTAGAAAAAGAAGGAATAAATCTTGCTAGTGTGTCCAGCATTTTAAATGGAACAGGAATTAATGCTTCTACAGCTTTTAAACACTTATATGATCTTTGGTTTGATGAAAAAGGAAATAAAACACAATATTTAAAAACTTTAGAAAAAGAAGGAATAAATCTTGCTAATATGTCTAGTATTTTAAGTGGGGCAGGAGTAAAAGCTCCCAAAGCATTTAAAGACTTATATGATTTATGGTTTGATGCAGAAGGAAATAAAACACAGTGTTTAAAAACTCTTGAAGAAGAAGGGGTAAATCTAGCTAACATGTCAAGCATTTTAAGTAGAGCAGCAGCTAACGCTGCAATTGCTTTTAAAGGATTATACGATTTGTGGTTTGATTCAGAAGGAAATAAAACACAATATTTAAAAATTCTAGAAAAAGAAGGAATGAATATAGTTAGTATATCTAGTATTTTGCATGGCGCAGCAGCTAATGCTGTAAAAGCTTTTGAAGAATTATATAATACTTTTTTTGACAAGCAAGGGAATAAAAAACTGCATTTAATGCACTTCATTGGAGAAAAAGACGAAAAACAGAGTTTTATACTGAATAACTTGTCCAGTATATTAAATGGAGCAGGAGCTAATCCTCGAGATGCTTTTGAAAAATTACATAGTGTTTGTTTCAATAGTGATGGCAAAAGAACAAAATTTTTAGATGATTTCTATAAGGCTGATTTTAAGGCAAGCCATCTATCTTGTATGTTATGTGGAGCAGGAGTTCATGCTTCTTCTATTTTAGAAAGATTACATAGTGTCTTTTTTACTGACAATGGAGAAAAAACTAAACTTTTACATGATTTATACAAAGTAGGTTTTACACCAGGTGATTTATGCAATATGTTGAGTGGTGCAGTAGATAGTTTAGAAAAATTTCACCGGTTTTGTTTTGTAGAAAAAACAAAAAAGTATTTAAATCGCTTCTTAAATGATAAAAATGGTTTTACACTAAGTGGTTTAAGCAGTATACTGCATGGAGCAAGAACTAACATTTGTTCTGCTTTAAAAGATTTTTATAGTGTTTGTTTTGATGAAATAGGAAATAAAACACAGGTTTTAGATGATTTCTATATTGCAGGTTTTACACCTAATGATTTATCCCACATATTATCTATGGCAGGAAATAATGCTGCTTTTGTTTTGAGAAATTTCCATAAGTCTTGTTTTAATAAAAAAAATTATTTAAATCACTTTTTAGCGCAGAAGAAGCTTTTTACACCAAAAGATTTATCTAAAATATTACATGGAATAGGAATTAATATATCTCCTGCTTTTAAAAAGTTACACAATCTTTGTTTTGATAAAACAGGAAATAAAACAAAGTATTTAAAAAATCTTATAAAAAATTATCACCACAAAATGTTTGATATATTATATGAAAAAGTTAGAAAAGGTTAGATGATGCATCGTTTCAATAACAATATTGATGCCACAAAAAATAAAAAAATAAAAATCTATATTTTCAATTGGGAGATACGTTTTGTATGACCTAATGTAGAAAACTATACAGTTCCAAAACAAAATCATATAATTTTAGTTTTATAATATTTATTATTTTTATAATTTTTGTAAGTTTTATAACTCATGTTGTTCAGGTAATTAAATTGTCAATGAAATATACTATCCCTGTCTTTTGTAACCAAAAACATCATAAGATAGACGAAGGTCGATAGAACTTTTGCAAGTCACCGCATGAGGGCATTAATTTCACGCTTGGGGTTATTTGTCATTATAATGACGTCAATGCGGCGGTGGTTTCCCCTTTGTTGTCATTTTACTCAAGGTTGGTGCTCCTGGTACGGTAATTATTATGTTTCATGTTTCCAACAAAGGATTGTATTGTATTGTGTGGGCCAATTGGGAGGAAACCTCCCAAGCGCCCTCTCTTATGAGAAAATAAAGAAAAGAACAGATGTATTGTACTTTATTTTCTTAAAAGAGATGGCGTTTGAGAGGATCTCCTCTCAATTTGCCCAAATATTACAACAAAGAACATGCGATTTAGGAGGTTTCTGTTTACAAATCAAACGATGTGTATGGCATTGTCTACAGATATAATTTTGTAGTCACTAATAATAGTTTTATGAGCTTTAATAATACGCAAGCAAGATCGTAGCAATTAAATATAGATTGGAAGATTCGGAAATAAGACAATAAGGTATTTTTTTTATTTGTAATACTTTTCAAAAAACGTTAATCTTTAATGAAGCTATGTAGCTTCATATCATAGCTTATATCACTTTTCGTGATATAATAGGGGGACTGAAAAGTATTCAAAATTTCTTCAATGAGTTCATTCACAGTTTGTGTCGAGACACGGTCTCGGCAAACACGTAAATTTTGTTATTACGATCAAGCTTAGTTATAAATTTTATTTTTCGGTCAACAAATTTTTGTCCTACTAAGGAGGAAAAATGTCAAGTTCAATAATATAAGAGTTAATAATATAACACTTACGATAACGCGAAGCCTTATGCTGCAAAAATAACATAGGAAAAAATAAGGGAACTTGGATTCGAACTTTTACCTCATCCACCATATTCACTAGATCTCGCGCCGTCGAATTATCATCTTTTCAGATGGTTAGAGCGTACATCAAGAAGTAAAAAATTTACCAATGTTAGAGAAGTGAAAATGCACTTGGAGAAGTTTTCAAATGAAAAATCGAAGGACTTTTTTAAAAAGGGAATCGAACAATTGCCTTTACGCTGACAAAGAGCGTTAGAAAATGATGGAAATTATTTTGTTGATTAGCATTTAAGATTTCTTTAATAAATAGATGTTTTTCGCCAGCAAACAAGATTTTAACTGCTTTTCGGTTCCCCTAAAATATTGATTCTTCGAAACATTCTGCATACGAAAAATATAGAGGTGTAACATTAAAAAATCAATTCCTAAGATATTTCAAGCTTTTACATGAAATATTTAATTATATTTAAAATATTTTACAAACCATTCATTTTTGTAACATTATACTATAATACTTTTTTATAAAAATGTTCTGATAAACTATAAAATAATTTTTCTAAAAGAATTTTTTTTATGAGTATTTAGAAATCGGATA
The DNA here is from genome assembly GCA_963576845.1 of Megachile leachella. Classification (NCBI taxonomy): domain Eukaryota; kingdom Metazoa; phylum Arthropoda; class Insecta; order Hymenoptera; family Megachilidae; genus Megachile; species Megachile leachella. The sequence goes on along the minus strand of OY756254.1, from coordinate 5,550,079 downwards.
ATATTGAAGTGACATGGTGGAGGGAAAAGACCTCCAAGTACATACCAAGTGGCACCTACAGCAGTCTATTGGTTTCAGAAATATTAATTAAAAACTGTCTTTTTGGTATGCGAGATAAAATAATTTCAATGTTTCAAAACAATTATTATCGTGTTTTAAAGTGTGGAAGTATGTAATACAAAATAATGTATTTTATACATAGGGTCACCTTGTAATTCGGCGACCTCTACATCGGTAATTAGTATAGCGGCAATGGTTGTATCAGTTATGTCTACAAGCAGACCTCTATGTATTATATTGAAATGTCAATTTATTTGATTAATATATCAGAAACTAATAAGATATGGCGCATACTGCTTGATATTTAAGGTCTCCTTACTTCCACCTCTTACGTATCCAAAGCACATGTCAATCGAACATCGGGATACCTCAATTTTATATACAAATTTTTATTTCGTTGTTTTACAAATAATGATATTTGATAAATTTATAACCTTATGACATAAGAAAATGAAATGTAATGCATAAGTTTAAGTAATTTTGTATTTATTAATCTATTTATTTTTTGTTTATAAAAAATAGACTACATCAGCTTCATCTGTAATCTACAAAGTTTGGTAAAACGCCGAGGAGTAGAACATCTGCACTAGTTATAGCTACCTACTTCCCTTCATTTAAATAACTTTGATTCGTGTACCTTGGAAAATATGAGTTATAAAAACTTTTCGACTTCAGTAGAGTTGTTGACTCTACATAAATGGTGCACTTTAGATGTATTTATTGAATTTGTTCAAAAAATTCAAAAAGCAACTCCCGCTGACTCCCAGATATGGCGAAATCAAAGAGTTGATTTGTTTACTATATTACATGGTCGTGTTCCGTTTAAACGTAATATGCGATTCCCGAACACATTTTATGTGTGTGTAACACATTCTAGTATTAGAGTATGGTACGAAAAGCTACAGCAATCGTTGATAACACTTGTTATATGCGGTGAAGATCGTGATACTTTTATTAGATATAAGCGTTTATTTGACACTGCCGCATCTAACCTGGCACACATTTGTTATTGTCTAGATTCGGAAACTCTTGCCAAGAATGGTATTTACAACCAGGAGACTTTTGAAAGAACGTTCGGTTTAATTTGGGGGTGAATTTATTTATAGACTGCTCTTGCTTTGTAAAAGAATTAGAAATAATTTGTGTGCTTTGGCACAATTCACAAAACTACTTGTACTACCAAAATGATTATGCTCTACTTCAGATTTATTACATATGATTAAAATCTTTGTAGCTTTTATTTCAAAAAGGGTATCCTCTATCAATTTATTTTTTTTTAGAAATACAACAATTATAAAATATTTTTAAAAAATTATTAGGTTACTTCATACATAATGTACATATTAATAATTGTAATAAAAGTCAAAATTGTAGAAATAGTTTCCAATATCTTTCCGACACACATTTCACTTTATTGCCCTTACCATGGCACACTTTACACATTCATACTGCAAATTAAGTTATGTAACTTTTGTTATTCAAATTTACACGTTTTATATAATTTATATTTATACAGCATAATTAATTAATTATATACAATTTAAACTACTAATAAGGCGGCGGTTGATGTTGATAATGTTGCGGTGGTTGGCTTAAATGCCGTTGTAAATGTGTCACTAATTGAGGAGTCGGTTGTTGCCCACCCGCATTGCCTTGCTGCTGCTGTTGTTGTTGCTGTTGCACTTGTTGCTGTTGCTGTGCTTGCTGTTGTTGTTGTTGCATTGCAAGCATTTGTTGTCTTATCCGCTGTTGATTTATTGCCTGCTGCTGCAATTAAAATAATTACAATTATTCAAAATGTATGTAATTATAAAAAAAAAACAATGCAGCCACAGTTTTATGCAGAAAACCACGGTTAACAGCAGAAATTAAGTAAAGAAAGCTTTTATAAGTTTTGAAGTTTATTTGAAGAACTGACTAATTTTATATTAAAATACTAATTTAAACATTTAGCAATATCATTAAATAATGTAAAGAATATACAAAATTTTAAAAAATAGTAATCTAATAAACTTACTTGTTGAAACTGTTGATTTTGTTGCAAACCAACGCTGGCAGTACCTACTCCTGTCACTCCAACTGTACCAGGTTTTCCACTAGTTTGTCTATAAGGTGGTGCTGGTTGATTTTGAACGCCACCTGCCATTGGACCCATTGTATTCATAGTGACATTCGGAGCCTGAAAATATGAAGGAATAAATAATAGTTTTCTCGGTAATCTTTCTAACGGAAGAAAATTGTCTGTGGTGTAATAATCGTTTCATTTTTTTCATTAAAATAGTACTTGAAGATATGGCGGTCTTGTGGCTCCAGGCTGTAAACGTTGCGGAATATATTCTTGTCCTCTCTGAGGTCCCATTATTTGTTGTTGATTGGGGAACATCATGTTCTGCTGCTGATTCATTAAACCTTGTTGCTGTTGCTGCTGTTGTAATAACTGTTGTTGTTGTTGCGCTTGTTGAGGCGCCTGTTGTTGCTGCTGCTGCTGTTGTTGCTGTGGTATCATTTGTTGGCCTCCATATCCTGCATAATTTTGATTCATACCTACCAAAAAATATCGTAGAATTATGAATAATAAATATGTAAACATATTAAGAATAATAATTACCTTGTTGCATTCCAGTATAAATTCCTTGTTGTTGCGCTTGTTGTTGTTGCTGTTGTTGCGAAGCAAACATTCCTTGCTGTGGGTTGATGTTTGGAGCTCCATGCTGAGCTCTTAACTGTTGTCTAATAAACTGTTGTCTTTGCATACCTTGGAATGCTCCTGGTCCACCAACAGGCGCAGCATTCGGTTGTTGTTGAGAACTTATTAATTGATTAGATGGCAATCGTAAGCGTAACATATGAGAAAGTGCCTGTTTTGACTGATTGTTCATGCCAGGTCTATCATATCTTGGTCCAACTGGAGTTGGTGGTAACTGCTGTCCATATCCGTATTGCTGTGCTGGTGTGTGAGTTTGTTGGTTAGCGTACCACGGTTGCTGATGCTGTGGCGGTTGACCAGTAAACATTCCAGGCTGTTGTGAGACAGGTACTTGTTGATTTCCGAATGCTATTTGTTGCAACTGATTGGTTGGTTGCTATATAACACACAAATAATAATAAGAAAATGAATACATGTATTTAATAAATTTTAAATTTAATAAAATAAAGTATACCTGAATTTGCTGTGTTACAGGCGTAGTAGGTGTAGCTGCACCTTTATTTTTTCTATGCCTTCGAGATTTCATAGCCTTGCCTTTACCATTAGTTACAGCAGTACCTATTATGTTACCACCAACGCTATTTGCTACTCTTCCAGGAGAATCAATACTCATTGGAGTATCAGCTTTTCCAGGCTCAGATTCCTTTTTATCCGGCTCTAAATCTTCTGCAGGTAATGGTGGTGGATCTAAATAGTGGCTGGGTGGTCTAATTTGACTATGAGTATGGTATCGTAACAGCTTATGCGCATTTTGGTATGTAAGAGGTTTACGTTCCAATCTAACTGCTCTGAACCAAGCCCAAGATATTGGTGCTGGATTTTTATGACCTTCTAATACTTCCCAAGCTGATACTCTTTGAGAATCACATACTTGTAAACCCTGATAAATAGAATTTTATATCACAAAACTTTTAATTTTAATATATTTCAATTTCATTTAGCTTAAGTATACAATATTTCTCAAATATTCCAATTTACCTGTTTTTTATCGATGCTATCAAAACCAGCTATCTTATTGCCTTTTGTATCTGTTAGACATCCAACTGGTTCACATGTAATGACTTCCATCGTCAATTTCGGTAAAGGTAATAATTGTCTAACATATCTAATACTTGGAGAATTTCTATCTCCAAGCTCTTTCTTTAATTTTTTCATTAAGTTTTGATAATGTTTTTTATTTTCATCTTTTTCAGATTGTGAATCAGAGACTAGGGTAGAATGTATTAGAGTTGCTAACATATCTATGACAGTGGTGAATAATTCAAAATTATTATTCAAATCTATAACACCATAGCTAACCAACTGAACTAACAGAATAGCCCAATCAGTGGTAGCAGTTGTATTCCTTTGTATGGTATCGAAAACACCACCAACAAGACTAAACCTTAATTGTAATGCATCTTGCAACACTTCTCTCGTTTTAGGATCTTCAGTAGCGAAGTTTTTTTCTTCTTTACTGATATTCAAAAACTGCGATAACTGCGAATGTAATGACATTAGCAAACCTTCCCTTTGATCATCCTGGCCTTTAAGACAAGTGAGTACTAGGGACAGAAACGGCTGATGATTAAAGAGCGACGGCGATTTTGATCTGCTTCTTTCGCGACCGGCTGCTGTTTTCGACCAGTTACCAGATTCTAGAACTTGACCTGCTACTTTAAGAACTCGACCTTGTACCGCACTGGGTAATTTTGAAACAAGCGGTGCAACCAACCATATTGATCCAGATCGTTTGTCTGATTTACTAGACATAGTATTTAGCTGGAAAACGTCGATTGCAGCTTTAGCGACAGTATCTAACCATTGCGATAAGTCGCTTGATCCTGGGGGAAATTGTTTGTACATAAGTTGTAAGTCGAGCCACGACATTCTTAAACTCCATTGTTCTAGATTCTCCAAAATATTTGTTATGTGAGTTTTTTGGTCAATAAATGCGTCTATGGATGTCTCTGGGTAACATATCATGTGGAGTAATCGTTGAGCTTGACGAGGTGTCAACATGTTATCAAGCAACATGTCAGGATGGCAAAGTTCCTCTGGATTTTGTAAACATCTTTCTAATACCCATTCTTGGCTACAAATTTGTCTTAAAACATGTTGTGCGAAATCTGATAATCCTTTAACATTTTCGGTAGTCATTCCAGCACTACTATTAGACGAAGACATTGCTAGATCAAGTCCTAAGTCGTCACCACCTCCCAGAATATCACTTGTACCTAAGATATGACTGATCGATAATTCACTTGATCCACCAGTATTCACACCTACACCAACGCCAACACTAGCTGGTCCACCTGCTTTACTAGAATGATTCATTGGTACATCCGGTTTCTTTGGTGGTTGTTTACCAGCAGTTGCATCAGCAACAACGAGTATAGCTTTAAGTACTGCTAGCACTGGACCAACCCTGATGTTGTTATGAGCAGCTGCCAGTAAGTGTCTATCACAACTTAATTTTATGCTGTAACCCCTAGAGTTTCCATTTGGTAAGGGGTGAGGGCTTGTACTCACGGAATACAAAGCCGGTTGAGGACATTCGACTGTTTTAAACAGACGTAAAAGCAAGTGGCATGTTAAACGTGCCCCAGCTTCAGCTTCCATGTCTGCATCTCCACGACCTTCATTGCAAGCTTTAACTAAGGATGGCAGTGCTATATGCACAACAAAATCTTCTAAAGAAAAACAATGTCTTGCTGTAAAAATAAAATATTATTATAACAACACATTTCCTGCTTACTGTAGTATTCGCACTGCTTTCATTAAATGGAATTTAATTATAAGATAAAATTGTTATCAAATATAAAATATTTACCAATTAAAATTGACGTGAATACGGCTAGAGAATTATGTATACTCAAATCTTGCACATCTACTTGATTTAGAACGTCAATATAAAATGCAGAACTACTCGAAGAACAACATAGTGCCATAAGGACCCCTAGCCACTCAGCATTAAGAGCGTTGCAGCAAGCTGTTAATTCTGCGCATGTTATCGCAATATCATTTAGTTTGTCATTATCTGTTTCACTACAAACTGCGACAATCGCATTGCAAACAAAACTATAACGATTCGCCGGTGTTTCGTTTAATTGTCTAGCCCATTGTGGTTCGATTTTTCCTCCGCGCCTTGGGCTAGTAAAAACATCCACCATAAATTGTGAATTATATACATGACTCGATGTAGTCGGTTGTAACGTACTGTAAAGAGCTGTTCGAATTTTAGGGTAAGCATTACTAAATGCTTCTACTCCGTGTGGTTTTGTTTTTAACAAAGAACAAGACGAGTATAAATCATACAGATGCGCTAATACGCATCGTTCGGCAGAACTGCAATCGCTAGGATTTGATACGTGTTTTACAACTTTACAAAGTAAATCAAACACTGCCGTTGTTTGCTCAGGAGACACTAAAAAAATAAATTAAACTTGCTCATTATTTATAATTCTTTTAAAATTTTTGTTATTACTTAGATTTTACTTGACAATACTTACACAATAAACAACAATGATATCTTCTTAATACCCCTACAACATATAGACTTAAACTGGTAGTATAACTTCTAACCAATTGACTATTTCTAACCGTTAACTGTGCTTCTACTTCTGGTAATTCTTTTAGTATTTGAATACAAACGTCTATTAAACCATATATATTTAGAGCTAGTTCCATTAAATCAAATAAAAAGGCAACGTGTTCTTGTACTGGTAAATAAGATGATCCAGCCAGTGCAAATGTATTTAACATTTCAATAACTTGAGTTGCGCATTGCCATGTTACTACATGCTGATCAAAATAACTTAAATTTTGGAACTTTAAAGTGATTGCCTCAAAGTTAAATTCACTACGGGAATGTTTTTTAACTTTTCCACCTTCTGCAACGTCGATACTAAATTTTTTTCCAAATAATTTACACACTTCTTTTGTCATTTTTTTAACAATGTGTCTAGCCTCGTCTCTGACACGACCTACTCCATAAAGTAGTACATGTCGTTGGTTACAGTCATGCTGACTACATGTTTCATCCTTTAAACATGATGATAAAATATAACATTTTGTCATTTTGTTAAATTTACATGTTAAATTTTGACAATTACCTGAGGTAATGGAAAATGAGTTGTATATAATAAGTGTCTACTATGGCTTGATGGTATTTTAGAATCTAATCCTTCTTGAGTTCCATGTCCAGCTAGTGCATCTTCTTTTGGACTGTCAGGGGCATCCATACTATTCTGTTGATCTTCTTTAATATGTTGTAATAACTTGTCCAAGTCATCGTCAATTTTACTATCATCGTAATCCATTGTTCGTCCGTGATCTGTTACTTCCAATTTTGTTGGTTTTAAATCTATTCCTGGAAATAGGCTGTCTTCATCAATTGATTCTCGATTATTTGGAGTTCCTGGTTTACTAGCCACAGGACCTAAATAATATAAAATAGAACTCAGAACCTCTCAAATAAATATTGCAGTCATAGAAATTAAACATTACAATAAAACTTGATTATTTTTCAACCTCATAGTCATGAAAAAGTAGGGATCAACATTAATATACTATACCTTGTATAAGGTCTCCTCTGGAAATAAGTGTACACATGTATGCATCATGCGAAAACACGTCATGCCTAATTAATTCTGAAAATAAGTGAACCAAATTCGTAAACTGAACTTTTGATTGGGCAGGTGTATTATCTAGTACCGGCGCATCCATGTCCAAAAACTTCATAAGTAATGGTTGAAAAATTGGAAGTACAGGCGGACTTCCGTTACTACAAATGCTATCTTTATCATCATTATCGTTTGTTTCTCCAGTAACTTCGCTTTGTCTTTTCTCAAGTAATTTTGCAACTGCCATCGCTCTATGTTCTCCCCATCGTTCAGCGCTTACAGCCCATTCACACAGTATTTCAACTACAGCCGAATCTTGTTGTGGATTATATTCCGGCTTTGTATCTCGTTCATTGGCAGTATCTTTTGGTGGTGATGTAAATATTTTGGCATATAAAGTATCTAATGAATTGGTAGAATCCATTCTGTCGAAACTATGTCGATCTAATGCATCTAAAGCAGCTAAAACTTTAGTTGTTGTTATTCCAGCACTACTTTGCTGCCATTTATCACATGACCATTTCCCTTCAGCAGCTTGAGATCTAGCCCGAATATTCTCTTGAGCAATTTTTAGCTGTTTTAGTGTAGGATTAGTTGCAGTTGCTGGTGGAGATGGTAAAGTTGTTGGAGGACATGGTAGATAATCTAATGGAGAACCATTTAACACAGATGGAGCTTTTCCTTCACCAACACTATTCCATACCAATGCTGTTGGACATTCCAAAGTAATAACCTAAACAATAACCAATTTGTTTATATATTATGAAAATAAAACTATTATAAATATATGCAATAAAGACTTATTACCTGTATTATTGTTGATAAACTGTAAATAACATCCCTGTGATGTGGACATGACAAATAGTCGTTAAAAGCAGTAGTTAATGGATTTTGCATGTGACTAGCAGTGGCAGTGTCTTTTCCACCATTAACTTCGCTTTTAATTATGGACGGACTTTGTGGATTGCCATTAGTTTCTATATTACTACACATATGTGCCAATTTACGACAACACAGATATGCTAAACGTCTGGCTAATAATTCAGACTGCACAAATTCTTCTAAATATTGCAGTGCTAATGGTAACAGAAGTTTTAAAATACCATCCTCTAAAGGAGAAGATTTAATTTTGTCTAATAATTCTAAAATCCATTGTAATAATTCTTGTCTATCTAGTAATCCCTCTTCAAACATATACTTTGCCAATTGGACACAATAATGCCACTGTTTCAATGCTAATTTATGTTCCTCATTCATGACATTTCCTACTGTCACTTGATTACTTGAATTTGGTGTAGCTGGCTGATTATTAGCAACTCCATTATTATTATTAGTACTATTATTAACATTATTGTTACTGTTATTGTTGCTATTGTTGTTTCCAGTACCATTGGTATTACAGGAACTATTTGTGATACCATTGTTGCTGATGCTATTTGTCACATAATTATTTATATAATAATATTCTTGTAGCTTTGAAAGTTGATCTTTCAAAAATTTTATAAGAGTTCCTGTCCACTCTGGATAAAAAAATAAAAAAAACATTAATTAAAACTACTATACACAAATGTTTATACTTCTACTATGATACTAATTATAAGTTTGATTTAAAAATGATAAAACGATCTAAATATTTACTTCCAATATAGTTTTTAACAACACTATTTTTATAAATTAAAATTGTATACGTTAATGTACATGCTGCATATATGTATAAAATTTAAATCAATCAAGAAATTATTATTCTGAATATTTCAGTCATATTATAAACATAATTAAAAATTTTGTAAATCTCTGCTAACCAAATTTGTTTCTTAATAAAAGATCTTATACAAAAACTGAGCAATAATATTTTACATCATTAATTTATGTAAAGCAATACCTTATACTCAAATTTAAATCTTTATAGATATAATATAAAATTTTTAACATTTCTCATTTCAAAATTTATAGTAAACTATAGATTATGAAATTCTATTAGTTACCTGTAGTTGGATCAGGTAGTTGCCTCTTTTTTATTTTGGCTTCAGAAACTGCTACCGTATAAGCAGAACTTAGTTTAATAAACCATGCAGCTCTAAGCATTGGTACTTGGTATTCGCAAAGCATCATAAATATTTCTTCTTTCTTATTAAAATTAGGAGCCTTCTTTGCAAGAGCTATTAACGGTTTGCAACCAGATAGATCCTTAAACCATGCCTCAATACCATTTTTTGTCCTTGCAGTTACTGGCCAGAAATTATCTTTTGGGTTAATCTGTTGTCGCTTCCTTCCTGTGTCCGGCATGGTAGAAAGCTCTTCCTTCTTCGCAAGAATTGCATTGAAATATGCTCCCACCTTAGCAGCAGTGACATTACAATGTCTTGCAGTTCCAAACTCATCTGATAACTGGGGCATTGTAGCAAAGCCATGTTTGACATTTATGGAACTGAGTTCGTCTTCTTTCTGTTTAGGTTCTTGAGGATAGACATCAGGCGGCCCTAATCTAGGCCGTTTTAGTGGCCGTTTCTCATACAATATTCCCATCATGGTATAAGGAAATAATCAGAATTAGCAATTGGATATTGACATCGTTTGAATAAATAATAAAGAAAAAAACACTTCGTGATTTATAAACTCATTTTTAAGACTGCTGACGAGATATAACCTGTGTTAATGACATATTTACAATTACCCAACACCGTAAACGGTAACGCAACGACGGAATCACTGTACGTACAAAGCCTTCCAGGTGGCGCGTTATGTTGGAAACCCGAAGCAAAGAGTAGGTACTCTTTGCCTGAAGTGTATAGACCTAAAAGCGTGAAGTGCTCAGGTAACTATAAGTAAAACTATTGTATTTATATAATTATTTTAATAAATTGATATAAACCAAATAAGTAACAATATATCTCAACATTCTAGCAACGTTAATACTAGTATTGCTGTAAGACTCGTTAACAATTCAAGAATTTCTTTATATTTGTCTACAATTAAAATTCTGGAATAAATAAGATATATGTAACAATGTAAATTATCTTTACATTTGATTTTTTGTTTAATTTTAGTAAATATAAATATTATTTGTTTCTAGTGAATATTTTAAATTGTCTAATAGTACCAACTAAAAGGAGCTTTTCTCTGTTTAGCGAAAGAACAACTTATACGATCAGTTTTCAATCGTTGTGCGCATGTCAGCTTTGATTGGATACAGCATGCTTCGTAACCAACAGCAACGCGCATGTGCTATTTTAATGCCCCGACTCCCGACGCTTGTACATATAATACATACACACATACAATATCAATGGTAATCGTGTATATAGCCACTTGAAGTTAGTCACGTTATATTTTATTCAGTGAAAGAAACGTATAAAATGAATTTTCGTTGATGTTACATAGATCTACTTTGATTGGTTCTACGTGTTCCGTAATTAAAAGTTATGCGCATGCGGTAATAATGTCGAGTAGTTCGAAGCGTATATATCTAGTGAACGGACAGTTCAGAAAATTATTACTTTGCGACAAACATTTTATGTACAAATATATCTCCCACACTTTAACATAAAATATTTTAAGAGGTATTGATTTTTCAAAAAAATTATATCTTAAAAATTGTTTAGAACAATTTTTCAATGGGTTAAGCTACTTAACACCGTATTTCGAAATCTACGGTGAGTTACCGTTGCGACTCTGAATTATATTTGAAGTATACAGTATGGAGAGTAAATTTCGTTCATTTCGTATATTTTCTTGTATTTGTTTTATTGTATGTACCTGTGTTTTATATACTTGTTATGTACACTTTAAAAATTATTCTGATTTTACTATACGTGCATTATTACTGTTCACCATGTATATGACCACGAAGTAAAAAGCGACCATAAAGAAGTATCAACTAAATTCGTGAATTACTACATTGTTTGCTAAAGATAGTACTATGTTTTATTTTGATATAAATAATATAATGATTTTCGTTTGTATATGCTCCGTTTCATAAAAAAACAGCTCGATAGTTAAAAGAGGTATATTATTGTGTATGTGATGTTTTTCTATCGCTTATTTCTATCTTTCTGGTAGGATATGCTGCGTAAAAAATGAACGTATAGCGGGAATCAGTGATGATATAATAAGTTTACAGAATGAAAGCGTAAAATATAACAGCGCATTAACAATAGAACAATTTCTGCTAAATATACACAAACGAATCTTATTGTTATTAATGAAAATTAGATGTATGAATCTTTCTGCTTGTGATGTACTTTCACATTAATTATAAGATGCGTGCGTATTACCAAGGATTGCAAAATATATAGAGCAGAATGAAGTTAACATATGTACAGATACTCCTTTATGGAATGAAATATAATTTTCCTTTTCTTTTTATATAATTTATTATATTTATTTCCATGTAAGATATATCTAAATAAATGTAATTATTTTCTGATATTTTATTCTTTCTTTCCGCATATATATAATTTGTATATAGTTAGGCAGTTAGAAGTCGTTTGTAAAGTTTGGTATGCATGCATTTAGTAAAGTCCCTAGATGTTAATCATGGTTACTCGTAAATAGAATTGTAAGAATAATTCGTTATTTGAAGTATCTTGTATTCATACTTCGTTTTGATTCTACATCTTAAATGTTTTAATGAAAGAAATGAATTAAATGGTTAGATTTAAATTAAAGAAAAATGTTAATGATTTGTGTTTAACATTTTTAAACGCTAACATGTGTCGTGACTTCTAGAAGTGTTTGTCTACTTGTTATGCCGACAAAAGTTGAATTATTTTCTTTACTTTACAGTTAAATAATAGATGCACAATATTTCATAATTATCTATTCTTGTATATATATTATGACCATACAATACAAAATGTATGTTATTAATAGTTCAAGTAAAAGTAAAATTTGGTAAGAATATGAATTAAAAGGAATAAAGTAAGTATTGAATGGGAATTAATATTTTATTATTTATCTCTAAAATTTAACAATTAATGTTAGTGCTAAAATATTATTTTATTCAACTTTTATAATAATTATTGTTATAATGCAGTTTTGTTGAAAATATATAATCATAACAATTTTTTTCATTATTTTGATATATTCTATGAGGATTACATTGATGAAGACAGTATTTATAATTTTTTAGTATTTTATTACTTTATATATCATGCTTTAATTCAATGTTGTGTTAAAATTAAATTATTTTTAACAGCTAATCTTCTTACATTATTTTTTAGTTTTTCAGATTAGATTATTAAAAGAAGCATATGGTATTTATCATAGTAGTTTCATAATGTAAACAATTAATCTTAATTGTGACACATAGACTTATGATAATATGTCTCTAAATCACTGAACTGTTAATAGTATACATTATATATTATACTTTTAAAAATTAAGCATAGTTGAAGATAATAATATAATTTAAATTATATAATAAAATTATATAAAGTAATTCAATTTCCATCCATAACTTCAATGCGCTAATGTTTCTGGAAGTCACTATACACATGTTGGAAACTTTTTACAACAAGCGATTAGTTTAATAGCTTATTATTTTTAACGGTAACAGAAATTTCAGAGAACTAATCGACGTATTTTGTACGTTCTACTTTAATTTAATTTTTTCATTAAGACAAAATAACAGACATGGATAAAGATGAAATTATCTGTATTTCATCGGATGATGATGAAAAAATAGAACAGGTTTGCGCATTGCAAATATCACAAGTATTGCTACTTAAATGAAAGCAAGTTCAAAAAGTTATGAATTCTTTATTGTTTCAGAACAAAGCTAATAACAAAGAAACATCAGTAATCAAACAGTTAAAGGACAGTTCTTCTGTAAAAATGGAACCATCCTTAAGTCAAAATGAAAGTGTAGAAATTGCTAGGAAGAAAAGAAAAATTTCTGAAGTAATTAGTGAAAATAATACTTCTTCTAAAAACAAAACAAAAGTGGTTGTGTGCGAAAAAAACAGTATTCCTATATGTGACCCAACAAACAGTTCTGATGAACTACCAACTGTACAGAAAAATGATGAAGATAAAACATTATTAAAACCAAAGTTAGTTGTAAAAGAGAAAAAAACTATTTTCTTAGTTGAACAGGATATATTTCCTATGTTCATAAGTTTATGTTTGCAAAAAGACCATTCTGAGGATATGAAAACTGTTGTTAATAAATTGAAAAGGCGTTACGAGCAATTGGATCCTTCATATGCTAATTCTGAAACTTTTGCCAATTTTTTAAATGAAAAGAGAAATGACATTATGCTTAGCAAAAACAAGTTATACATACATATTGCTGAGGTAATGAATGAAATGAAAAATAACCGTAAAGAAAATTCATTAACATCATTAAATGGCTTAGAATGTGCTGTTAATACTGAGGAGTTGAGTGTGGATAAAAATTCAACTAATTCATTGTGTTCAGATGTGGTATCTACCAATAACACTGCAGTTAAAGATAGTGAAAAAAAGTCAGTTGTTGATAATAAACAAGAAAAACATGATCAACAAAGAAAGATTAGATTAATATTAAAAGCTATGAGAAAATGTGAAAAGTATATTAAAAGATTAGAAGAAGCAGAAGTAGATTTTGACAATGAAAATAACAGTAACTATATTAAATTAGAGAAGTTTAAACATCGAATGGTGGAACTTTATAATAAATATTGTGAATACGTTGGGGAAAGTACTGATGCAGGACGACAGTACTTACGGCCGAAGCACTTTAATACAACTGGAATTGTTTTTGTAGATCAAGCTATCACAAGTTTTATTAATTCTAAATTATCCAAAAGAAATAAATTAAAGAAAATCGGTGCTTTTACAAATGCATTAATTTTCCCGGATTATAGAGATATTTTAGAATGCGTTATAAAATGCAATGAATTACATAATTTAGGTTTGGATAATAAAAAACAGCAACAGATTGGTAAGTTATTAAATTTGTAACTGAAACTTATATACAATTGTAATTTCACTGTTTATATATAATATTTGTTATAGCAAAAAAAGCATTCACTGAATTGGGGGAATATTTACAACGCTGCCGGCGTAATGATTATTGGGATACATTTTCCCTGTCTCTTGAAAACAAAGAAGATGATCCTGCTTTAAAGGATTCACAGTTAGCTGAAAAGCTAAGGCAGAATAAACAAGAGGGTGAAAAGAGATTGGCAAATGTATTTCAGGAGTATGCGAAGAAACAAGAAGAGATGAAGGAGCAACCGTATTCTACTGGGACATCAACAGAAAATGAAGAAAATGAAGAGGATTACACAGAGAATGAAGATGAAGAAATTGAAAATGAAATCGATAACGTTAATGAGGATGGTGCAAGTGTGAGTGCCACTGAAAATAAAGGTAGTACAGATGAGGATGAAAATGGTACAGATGGAAGTGAAACACCTGTAAGTAAAATGGATATTAATATTAAATCTAGTGTAAATGATGTTCAGTCTGCTATAGAAATAAAAGAAAAACACCAAACAGAGACTAATAACAAATTAAAAAACGTTGTTAACGATTTAAAATTAAAAGGAGTTGATAGTGATGTAAATATTTCTAAATCAGAACACACACAGTTAATAAAAAAAAACGAAACAACATTGTTGCCTGATACAGTGCCACGTGATTTAAATACTTCTCCTAGTGTAATATCATTAACTACGTCGGAAAATAAAATTCTTATTGAGAAAACAAAAGGTTAGTGTACAAATGTACTATTAATAAAGAAGAATTAATCATCAAAGAATGAATAGAGGAATTTAAAGTTTATTATATCTGTGTGTTGTAGAGGATGAATCTGATATTATAAGTGAAAAATTAATAAATGAACAGCCATTGGAGGAGGAAAAACCATTGTTGCGAGTACGCTCTTTTGCTAAGCTTCCTGGGACATGGAAAGATATTCAAGAAAAAGTAGGACAAGTAGAGAAAAATAATGATATTATAGATCTTACTCAAGAATCATCAAAACAAAATTCGACTGCTCATCAGCAAGCAAGTATTCAAAGTAAAAATAAGGTACTTCCTAATGTGAAAGATAAACGCAAAATGTTGGTAATACCAACAGGTAAAAATATAATTAAAGTAAAAAACATTACAAACAATTATGTGAGAATGGGTTCTAAAGACTCGGTGGATTTAAGTAATACAGAAAAATTACAACGTGAAATTGTGACATCTTCCTACCAAATGGTAGATAAAAGTGGAGGTTCCACAACTATCCGACTACCATCTAATGAACATTTCAATCAGAAAACTAATGATAATGATCAAGTAAAAAGTTCACAAACAAAAAAGAACAATATTATTGTACAAGTACCTCAGTCTGCTCAAATTGTATTATTACTTGCAAAACAAAAAGAAAAATCTTTGCAACAGTCAAAAACAGACGTATCTATGTCTCAATCTAAATGACAGAAACAAAAGCTGGAAGTGATTCATCTTGATCATTGTTATGTAAAGTTATTAGAAAATGACAGATGACCACTGAATTGTGACACGTAAATGTAATAATTTTTTTAAAAAGACCATTTGTAATTACCAATACTGTATTAGAATATTAGCTATATTACATTGAATAAATTTTTTTATAAACAAAGACGTATGTATGGTTTTTATATGTTAAATATTTTCACTGTACTTTTTAATATTTCTTTTTTAACATTCAGTGTGTTACTGACATAAACCGTGTACAATTTCTTTTTATCATAAATTATAAAATATAGAATTCAGTATCACTTTTGTTAAAATAAAGTCTTCATCTGTAAAATTTTCAACGATATTAAAGTGATCGATATTATCTCGAAGTAAAATATATTGAACGTTGTCCACTACTGTAATAAGTTTCTACAATAAAAATAAAAATTATAAATTTTTGTCTGTAGAACATCATCTAGAATATGTTAGAACTTATTATTTATTTGTTTTAGGTAGTACCTGAACACATTCTCGTGATTCATTAATGAATCCCGGTGATTCACATTCTCCAACAGTTACAATAACTTTTAATCCTTGAATTGGCTTATTGTTTTTGATATCTAAAGTAGTAAGACTGTATGCCTTGATTTCGTCTCTAAAACGTGCAGAGTACATTACGACTTAAAAATGTTAATAATTCTAAAAGTTTCTCATTACTTACTTTGTTAGTTTCAAATTGTTAATAATAGTAGTATTAACCAGCTGGTTTAAATTGTATATCCCGCTTATTAATACAATGCCTTTCAATAAGCTTAAACATCCTTTTTCTGCCATTTTTTCCATCCATAATTGATCAAACAAAAGACTTGAAGCTAAATGTGCACCAGCACTATGACCAGAAATCCAAACACCCCTGTACAAATGTATTTATTTTTATTATAATATTCTAAATTAATTTAAATTTAGAATATACAGGGTGAATTCTACATCAAATGATTTCAAATAGTTAAATTTATTTAGTAATTTTATATTTTATGTTAATAAAATCTAAAGATTGGTTTATAAAGATAGTGCAATAAAGAGTCATTGTTTTAAATTAAAAATGTACTAAATCTCTATTAAACATTAATATCTAGTAAAAATGGTAGCAAAGTATAATATAATTATTGACAAACTACATAGGAAATGTGCATATCAATAATTAAGTCATAATAATTTTATATTCGTTTGATAAACGAAAACTTTAACAAATGTCGAAAAACACAACTCATTGTTTTTATAAACATTTAAAAGAATAAATACATATTTGAGAAAATAATAAATGCGTAATATTTATGAATCCTTACTAAAATTAGATTCTCCTTTTGGATAGTACCTAAATTAATAAAACTTATTCTATGCAAATATTATATTATACATTTGGCGTAATATAATTATATGGTTCGTACCGACTACCAAGACTAAAAGCAAATTTCAATATTTGTTCCACTGCCATTTTTATTTGTGACATTATATCCCCAAAATTGACTGAAATAAAGAAATCAAATAAATGAAAGTATTTAAATTTATATTTGGAAGTAGATAAAAAAGGAGACGAAATAAATTTCACCGTGGGGACATAAATCATAACCGATAGTAACAACTTTGACCCCTTTGCGAGTAAAAACAGGAGCCGCAAACGCAGCTGTGTCTTTGCTGCCTTCTTGCCAATAACCTCCATGAATAAATACAAATAATGGAGCGTCTGAAATAAAAAAATAATAAATTTACAAAATTAATGATAATTATTTATATTTTTGTACCTTTTGGTAAATCGGTGCCATATATATCATATTTAGTTCGATCTGTTGTTCCATATGCAATATCCAGTTCGCATTCCAAATTTTTACGAGAATTTTCAGTTACTGCAAGAATAAATCAATTCAAAAGATTCCAAGATAATTGTGCTTCCGAAATTCATTTTTTACCATTTTTAGCCAATTTGTAATGTTGCACCAATATACGCATTTGATCAAATCTTTTGCTCCATTTAGTCGGAGTGTAATTAGCTTCATGATCCTAAAAATGACTCCAAATTTTGCAACAACAAATTTTGCAATTGGACAAATTAATTTACGCGAACTTACGGAAATAGACATATTTATTCGTCAAGTATAAGAACGTAA
The DNA here is from genome assembly GCA_963576845.1 of Megachile leachella. Lineage (NCBI taxonomy): Eukaryota > Metazoa > Arthropoda > Insecta > Hymenoptera > Megachilidae > Megachile > Megachile leachella. Next base: position 5,532,125 of record OY756254.1, on the reverse strand, counting down.
ATTAAAAGAAGTATATTTCCACAAGAATCAGGCTATTGCTTTAATAATAAAGATGTTCCCTTCCCTATCGATGCCTCGTTAAAAAGAAATGTATTACTAAAATTTATAGACTGCAAACTGTTGACTGCAAATTGATGACTGATAACTGCAAACTGTTTTAACAATAAGTTGTTCGGTGCTCGTTTTGAAGAATGTTAAATCTACGCTATTTGAAAATACTCGAATTGCAGATCGCGCCACTCTTGCTAGTTAGTCTTACTCGTCATCCATGCGCACAAACGACTGATCTTGCTACTCATAAATAAAGATATGTAATCTCCATTACATATAGCTGCGATGGGCAGATTGAGTAACCGTAGTGCGTGAGTACACAGTTTATGTATCGATGAAGTGTCAGATAAATGACTCTTTCCTATTCTACACCTCTGAAAATTCTTTATTTGCGACTTTAAATCTTTGAAAATATAGGAATTTGGAAATTTAGAAATTTAAAAATTTGCAGACGTTTAAACATTTAGAAATTAAAAAATGTAGAAATATTCAATTTTGAAATTTTTATACTCAGAAATGTCAAAATCTAAAGATTTGCAAACTTAGAGATTTAGAAAATTTAAGATTTACAAACCTTGGAAATACAGAAACATACAAATTTTAAATATTTAGAGACGTGAAGAATTAAAAATCTAAAAACTTGATAAATTAAAAGTGTTGACATTTTGAGGGGAAAATTCAAAGTTTCAGAGCTTCAGAGTTTTGAAATTTTAGAATTTAAAAAAGAATAAAATCTACAAAGTATGTTCGAATTTTCAAATTAAAAAATTTGGTGATAGAGACAATTGGAAATTTATAAAACTTAGAAGTATAAGAACATAAAAATATAAAAATTTAGGATTTTAAGATTTTATTAACAGTGAAAGTTAGAAATTTGTAAATTGAGAAGTTTTTAAATTAATCTGAAAATCTGGAAATTAGCTAGGAAGAGTACAAAGTAAAAATTTTTCTGATCAAAAAATTAAAACCTTTTTTACCTGTGAAATCAACTACTCATTGTCTGTGAACTGTAAGTATTTGTAAGTATACAATGGATTAAACTAATAATATTACTTGATACTTTAGTGAGTTTACATTTGTAACATATCTACATAATAATATACATTTATCGTATTTGTATTACGTAAATGTGTATATTTTTCATTATCTCCATCGGCTTTATCTTCGGGCGCTACATGGAAGGATTTTATCTACATTATTAATTGCTACAGTTCTAAGTGTTCAGATTTTTTATAGAATCAGTTTATAGTCTATTTGTAAAAAATATTAAACATCTAAATCTGCTCACTATTGAAAACAGGTAGAGATAATCGATGGAAATTAACTCAAGACGTACATTGAGTAACGATTAAAAAATAACGAAATTAGAAGGCACCTATATATGTTTCCCTATCTTTAAGCAACAAAAAAGATTTTAGATAGATAATTTAGATAATTTTAGAAAATAATTTAGAACTTCACAACGAGATATAAAAAACTTAAAGAAAAGAGCAAGCTGAAAGTCAGATGAGAATAAATCTTCTCTTATAGCAATAACAGCAAATGTGTACATAAGATACTTGCCAAAATTTATCCAGCACGATTCTATCCAAAAATGTCAAGTTAAGAAATAAGAAATTGTAGCCGATATCCTGTTACAAAAAAAACAAAGAAATGCAGATCGAATCAATCACCTACATTCAGCAATAAAAAATTGCATGACATAAATAAAAAAAGATGTTTTCAGTTTTATTTGTGGACTGTTTCAACGTGCTCCGTTCGCTAGAATTAAGGTGAGAAAATATTTAGCATGGTCAATGAATGCGCACGATTAAAGTAAAAGCGAATAAGGCAAAAGTCATATTCGGCATAGCGACGCGAAGGGTGAAATAATATAGGAAATATGTGTATGCGTTTAAGGATATACACATCCTATAGCGCATTCACGGAGAAGGTAGAGAGAATAGGGTACGAGGGTCGAAGAGATTGAAAACCAGAAAAACCGGTCTCTCCTTTTGGCCCCACTCTTTCGTAACGTGCACACCATTCTCTGTGGAGGAGTCACAGGTAGGTCCGTAGCAGCTGATGTATCGGGTATCGTGCCACGTCGACGCCTACCCGCAGACCACAGGTAAGAGAAACCTTTTCCAGTCAAAAATTTGTCGGTTGATGGGCTATTTTGTTCAAGAGAGGTGAGTAATGCACAATAAAATGCAAGCAGCAAGATTGTTGACTCTACGATTCTGCAGTCGTCGAACCTTGTGCCGATATTCAACCAAGAAATGATTACGTTTAACCACTCAATTATTTGTATCCCGACGTTCCTGCAAGACATTCCTTCAAGAACTCGCAATAATTTGACAGATATATCAGCGAAATGACAATAAGTTCGTTATGGTAATTCCATAATAATGTTATCAATTTTGAAACTACGAGCCTTTTTCTGCTCTCCTTGATGGCCCTTCTCAGCTTACATGTTTTGTAACCGGTTCTTCGGTGCATACTGGGTTAATTTATTTGACCCACCAACTACTACGCTCATTTCCAATTAGTTTCCACGGCGTTAAGTAGGTATCCTTTTGTATGCATTGTATTCGCTGGAATTCAGGATCACGTTGTTAAATCGTGCTAATAATAGCACAACTCTATTGGTAACCTACAATTTGATACTCTTCCGAGTCATTGTAGAGCGTAGGTGTGAAACGCATCGTTAAAATTACGATGAATGTTTCCTTACGGGTGGACATTTTTTCTCCAACCTATTTAAACTTTCAACAGGTAAGAGAAAGCACGACCAAAGGGCGACTGCTTCTCGAACGTGACGGAAACAGCTATTTTTATGGAAGTATTCTGATCTGATAAGTCGCAGGTTATTTGAACTTGGCTCTGCATTAATACAAGCTCCGCGATAAAATATTTTTACCGAATGCTATTCAAGCGGAGCAAGACAGAGAACAAGTTTTCGTTGATTCTCTGAAAGACTGAAGAGGCAACAGATTTTCGTTGGACAACATACTTTCGTTGTCGAACCTGTTTGGTCTTGTCTGCCTATTCTTACCTTGAAATAGCGTGAACGATCGCTGAAAGTATGCATACCCGCACCGTGAATGTATTTCTTGGGTGAAACGTGGGTAAACGTTCATGTTGATCAACAATTTTGATTAATCGAGTATTATGAGTATCACAATGATATGAGAAATATTTTCATTCAACTACGTTAATTCGAAATTATATATACCGCACTGAATTTTAATATCGATTGTAAATACGGTATGAAAAATTAAATTCTTTTTCAATCGTTTGTTTTATGGTTATCACGATTAATGTACTGTGAAATATTAAAAAAAAAAGCTTACGATCCTGCCAGGATTCGAACCTGGAATCTTCTGATCCGTAGTCAGACGCGTTATCCGTTGCGCCACAGGACCGTCCTTGATTTAATGTTGTATCTACCGGTACAAAGGGTTCTAATATAAAATATAATTAAAACAATGTACATACAGCGGAGATTTCCAAAATGTAGATTTTGATCCACTCGTTGTAAGCTGATTTTTGATGGATCAGAGAAATAAACATTTTTCAAGTATAAAAGTCACATTTTTTATTTAATCCCTTTTCTTACAATACGTGCTATGAACAAGTGATTTGCGAAAAGTTATCAGTTTCGTGAGACGTCGCCCACGGAAGTTCCGATTTGCTGATTGAGAAATATCAAGTTATACGATTTTTGAAAATATGATATCGCATATGCTAACTTCGAGAAAACTAATGTGCAATTTTATTTTAAAAAGTTACTTAAATTCACACGATTGTCAAATATAAAGAATTATAAAACTGTTAACCTATTGTAATTTATTTCACAAGTTTTTATTTGTTGGTTTTGTTTCAAAAATGATTTATTTTTAATGAAATGTTGATGTCACAACATATTAAATTCACCGAGCAATTATTTTCATACACGAAGTGAATGTTGCTTTGATAATAAATCTGATATTGTTCGAATGAAACAAAAATGGTAAAAGATCAAGCGTTCAACGTTGAAGTACATATTATCGTGCTCTTAGTTACATATTAATTCACAAGACAGTATAATCTGGCGTAATAGTAAGCAACAATTGGTAAACGCGTATGGGGTAACAGTATTGATTTTCATGCCTTTTACGCACTTTCCCATGTTCTGGATTCAATGTTGTTTCGGGATCGATCCATTCATTTTCTAACAGCAAAATATCTTGCAGAGATTGTAATACCATTAGTTTTTTTATTGATAGTATTAAATTGCGAAGTAAACTCGAACGATGGCGTCAGCACGTACAGCATTGCAGATGTGCAATGATGTGTACGGGTACGTACTGACAATTTACTTTGCAAACTGATACCATTGTTGGTGAACGGATTGTATTCTTAAATTCGCAGAATTTAAAAGACTACTCGTTACAGAGAAGCGTTAGTTCAACTAGAAATACGATTCATCTGTCGACTTCACATTAAGAGCAATCAATCATCGATAATAGGTTTATAGAAGATAAAATTTTATTGGAGATTACTTTAATTAAAATTGAGGTACTTGAAAAAGTTGAGTTATCCTCGGACCTATGTATATTGTAACAAAACCGTTTACATTAAAATAAAATTAAAGTTTATAAATGAACCTTAAGAGCAATTAACAAATAATTTTTGTTATATTAAAATATTTTAAAGGATCTAGTACGAATGCATTGGTAAATAATAGACACTAATTAAGAAGTAACAATTATTTATTAGCGATGATTGTTGTTCACCGCAGTATCGACTTAGATCGGTGTAAAATTTCAACCGCAAAACGATATGTAAAGCTTGGTATTTGTAATACGAAACATATATGTATCATTTATACAGTATCGCTAACTCTTTCTTGTAATATATTCCTATTATATGTTCTACATATACTAACATATGCTAGTTAATAAAGAAAAACTATTCTGCTATTTGTATTTGTGTCACGTGTATCCTTTTTCAAGAAAACCACTTTTTTATATCATTTCCCGTATCTACCTCATAAATTTCAATGACATATCTTTAAAATTGCCAGAACAATGGTAAATTTTGTAAACCGATGTTAAAAGATTAGTTTAAAATTATTTCAATTTTTTGTTGGCAAATCTGTAAAAACGATATAAAAAATTATTGTTTTTCGTATAATAAAATGAAGTTTAAACGTGGCCTTGACTATAAAGATGTTTTATTGTCAGGTGACATTTTATTTAAATAATCAAAAATATTTTTAAATATGTTTCTATATTTCAACATGTTATGAAATAAGGGCCTGAGAATAGACTCATTGAAAATGAACTGGATTATGAATTTGTTAAACTCTCAAATTTCCAAACGCCACAATTCATATTTTTAAACTTATAAATTTATAATTTTGAATTTCTAACTTTATAAGTACTTAAAAGTTTTAAATATATTCAATTCTCAATGCAGCAAATTTCTCAATTTCCAGTTTTCTCCAAATTTGCAAATTATATTATCAATAACACAATGTAATTACGAATAAATTTCTATAACCTCGAAATATTGACCATATAATAAATACTGATTACCTCTATACAAAGAAAAACATGAAATTTGTAATCATTGCACAGTTTCTCTGCAACTTCTGTACGCACAAAAAATGACATACATTCAGCGACATAAGACGGAAAGTTGGGAAAGTAGATTACGATTATCGGTAAAGAAGTAAACTATAGTTATCTCATTCCTAGATAGTCGTTCTATCTAAATACAATTGTGTTCAAACTGTCCCTCAATAAACTCGAATTCCAATCGAGAACAGTTCAACTTTCGCACAAGAAAATGAAAATTTCGAAAAAAAAGAAATTACCCTGAACATAAATTTACACAATTATAATTGCAAGCAAATATTTTCAGCTTTTCTCAAATTTGTGCAACATTGTGCATAAGAGAAACGTGAATATCTCTCTTTTTTTTGCCGTCTACGCGTGTGTACCGAACGGCGAAACTTTACTGGAACCGACGTTAACCGAGTTCGATCGAATTCATACGAACAAGCCTAAGTTTCCTGTGATCCAGAGCCGACGCGGCGGTTAAAAGAGGCGAAAAGTGGGGTTAGGTTGTAGTAGAGGGACGAGAAGGAGAGAGAGAACGAGAGAGACGAGTTTTCTCGGGTCGTCAAAGTGGGGATAGAATCTCAGTGTGCAGCAGAAGCAAACATATAGTTCTGCGTCCCCGAGCAGGCCGTGTGGGATCAGCGTTGCCGGACAGAGAAAACGTTTCGTGAAGCGAAAGAGAGAGGAGAAGAATCAGCGTCGAACGAAGGTAGAAAGAGAAGAGAAGAAAAGGGAGCAACAGCTCGTGGAACGGCATGTCCTCGCGTGCTTGTGTCGTACAGCGTTTCTGAACGCAGCCATTACGACAGAACCGCTCTCGGTGACGCTTTGCTGGCGGTGGAGCGGTGCTCACGCGCGCAGTGGTCACGGAACGATCGGAACGAAAAGCACGTGTCTTTTTCGGTGAAAAAGAAATTCGTAGTGAGAAACGGTAACGAGGGAGAGACTAACGATCGTCGTACGAACAAATAATTAAACCGTGTTTCTGTGTGCGTGTACAGAGGCTCAAAGACGCCTCTTGGCGCGCGGCGTCACGTCGCGCGGGCATTAATATCTCCGAGTGTGTCCAATTCAATTAGCAACGTTATTCACGATCTGTAAAAAATCTTCGATCTTTGTGAACGGTACTCTTCGAAGAGGAAACATTAAACCGCAATCATGTTTGACGTATTCGGCTCCGTGAAGGGCTTGTTGAAGCTCGATTCCGTGTGCATCGACAACAATGTGTTCCGGCTGCACTACAAAGCGACGGTGATTATATTAATCGCTTTCTCGTTGTTGGTCACGTCGAGACAGTACATAGGAGACCCCATAGATTGTATCGTGGATGAAATACCGCTTCACGTGATGGATACGTATTGCTGGATCTACTCGACGTTTACGATTCCCGACCGAACCGGTGTCGTCGGTAAAGATATCGTGCAACCTGGCGTAGCATCCCACGTTGAAGGTGACGACGAAATAAAGTACCACAAATATTATCAGTGGGTGTGTTTCACTCTCTTCTTCCAAGCGATACTGTTCTACGTACCCCGTTACCTGTGGAAGACTTGGGAGGGTGGCAGGATCAAGATGTTGGTGTTGGATCTTAATTGTCCGGTGATGAGCGAGGAATGTAAAACGGAAAGGAGAAAGTTGCTGGTCGACTACTTTTCCAATAACTTGCATACGCAAAATTTTTATGCATTCCGATTTTTCCTCTGCGAGGTGCTGAATTTCATTAACGTGGTCGGCCAAATCTACTTTATGGACTTTTTCTTGGATGGAGAGTTCACCACCTACGGTTCGGATGTGGTGAAATTCACGGAAATGGAACCGGAGGAAAGGATCGACCCCATGTCTCGTGTATTCCCGAAGGTCACCAAATGCACCTTCCACAAATATGGTGCGTCCGGCACGGTGCAGAAGTTCGACGGGCTGTGTGTACTGCCATTGAATATCGTCAATGAGAAGATTTACGTGTTTCTCTGGTTCTGGTTCATCATTCTGTCCGTGTTGAGCGGTTTAACGCTGGCCTATCGTGCCGCGGTCATAGCCGGACCAAAGCTTCGTCTAGTGCTGCTGCGTGCTCGATCGCGTCTCTCCCCGCAAGAAGACATCGAATTGATCGCGAAAAACTGCCAGATCGGTGACTGGTTCATTCTTTATCAGCTCGGGAAGAACATAGATCCATTGGTGTATCAACAACTCGTCTCGGAACTGGCCCTAAAACTTCAGGGAAAAGAACCCGTTTAGTTTCGATTTATAATTGATATCCTTTTTTTGCTCGCTTGTTCATTCCTCGATCTTTGATTTTGATTAGCCAAGTTGAAAACCGTGTACCGTAGTTAATTCAGCGATTTAGGGGTCATTTCCCAGCTGACCGTTGCGACCCGAGATTGCATTCCATACTTTTTGCAAAATTGCGGACATAAAAGACATACGTCACGAACTGATCGGGAAATCGATATTTTTTCATTTTTTTTTTTTGTTGAATTATGCAATTCATTCATTCCTTTTATTGTGCCGTCTTGCATCTTCTCTTTTCCTCGTCTTGCAATTTCCTCGGGTTCGTCCAATAATCAATTTTGGCCATTTTTTTTTTTAACTAAATCCAATTTGGATGGTGCTTACGAGAAGCGACAGTGCCAACAATGCGCAAGATTTATTTTGAGATATCTCCGGTTAAGTGAAGGCCAGAAGGCAGTATAGATTGCTACCTTTTATTTTTCTAACGCCGCCATTTTTACTCGCAAATAAAAAACGATTCTACTTTACTTAATCGATATCTCTAGATAAATCTGTAAGCAACGACGAGGAGACGTACGTGAGAGAGTGAGAGAAAGAGCTTAGTATTAAAAAATAAACTCCTCTGATACATGGAGGGCTTTGTAGAGAGACTCTGATTGTGTGATATAAAATGGGCGACGACGTTCATTTTCTCTGCCTTTTTATTTCATATCTTTTTTTTCTTTTTTAACATTGAGCCTTTGCTTTTCGTTCCTTCGATGGGGGACGCCAATCGTTTTTGTACCGAGAAGAGAGTCGGGGCGGTGAGTCTACTGCGAAGGTTGGTACGCCTGGAGAACGACGTACCATCGGTTCGCAAGGGACTCGCTTATTTTTTTTCCCCCTCGTTCGAGATTTCGAACGCGTCGTCCTTCCAGAATCGTAATTTCATTGTCTTACCAGTTACTTTTCATATCGTAGACGTAAGACGTACACATCTTGTACATTATAGACCGTCTTATGAAATAGAAAATATAAATTTATATTATATATAAATATATACAGGGTGTCTCAAAAAAATCCGAAACCTGTGGGTTGTTCGCGCCGAAACTAATCAGAAGCGATTAAAAATTGGAAGACGGTAAGATAGTTTTAGATTCGGCGCGGAAAATTCATTGTTTGAGGGTTGTGCGATGTTTTTTGAGACACCCTGTATGTTATATTTAGAGGTTGAGAGAGAGAGAGAGAGAGAGACACGGATATATAGAATGAAATATATATATGAGAGAGAGAGAAAATGAGAGAGAGAAAGAGAAAAGAGAGAGTGAGAAAGACACGGAAGTAAAATAATTTAGAAACACTATCAAATTTTCTTTCTGTAATACCTTCAAACAATCTATACCGAGGGACCAAATATAAGATATGTGAAGAAGAACAAAATATCTATGAACACGCAAGTTTCTTTTTCTCTGTTAGAGTTAGAGTTTCATTGAAATTACTGCCGAATTATTAGAAACCGTCCTTTATTAGGCAAAACACGTTTCCTGTCTAACGTTTCACGAGCAGGAATAAGATATTTGAAATTTGAAAAGACAAGTAAAAACGCTTAGCTGATAAGAAATTAGAGTAGTTTCGCGCCTCAAGTTGTCCGCCATTTGTATTCTTGTGGAATTCATGCTCAAAGTAAGACTGCCAAGTAATCGGGACACTCCATATCATCGTGATTCTTGTATTTTGTACCTATTTAGGATTGTACACGTGAATAGAATTTAGAATGTTTCTATCATTTATCTTGGTTTTTACATTTCCTTCTCCCTGCTTCACGTCAATTTCCCCTCGATTATTTTTCTGTCCTGTTTTTTTTTCAATATACGCATAATATTTTCTCCGACATATTTCGTTCCTTTAGTCCCACCTTGTTATTCGTTTCTTCTTCTTTTTTCCGTTGTAGTTTTCATAGATATCTTAGATATTTAACCTTAATCAAGGGGAGAGCCTCGACCAGTCTCTTCAGGATCCACCGAGGAGGGATAAAGAATCAAAAAGACGCCGCAGTTAGCCTTAGTACCTTCGGATACTTCTGTAGTTTTTTTGGATTAAATGTTAAGAAGGAAAGAGGGTATCCTAAGGGCTATGATTCCTTTTAATCGATAATTACGTGTCAGTGAGAAAAGCTTACTGATCAACGGATAAAAGTGCCTAATTTGTATGCATATCTAATGCATCAAATTTGTAAGCTGCATTAGTAAATAGTGATAGCATACCGTTAGGCTATATATTTTGGATCACATTTTCTCGATAAATAAAGAGGACCATATACACGCACACATACACGTGAATTTGTATCGTACATGTGTCGTATGTACGTGTTTCCTTGCGACTATATAAGCGATAAGATATACATATATAAATAAATATATATTTTTAATATATAATTATATATTTTATATATAATTATATATATTATATATATGTATACATAATTATAGTGAGCGACCTAGTTCAGAATTACTGGAGAAACGAGTGATAATTGATTAGTAACGACTGTTTATGCGTTATTATCCTTATTATTTAATATCCATGGCTTTTGCTCGTTGATGCTAATTTACTGTTTACACGTGAAACGAGGAGAGACCGTTTCTTTATCGCGACAAAGTATTAGAAATATAAATTGACTAGTTTTAAGGTGTACGAACAATTAAAAATTCACCTCTGCGACGTTCGTCTTTGTTGCGCTTAACGATTATAATTGTAACTACTGCCCAATTTATGTTCTCTCGCACAAATGTGCATGGAATTAAACGAATAAATATCAGCGAGTAATTTTAGTAGTTTCTATGATTCTTATTTAATTACTGCCTCTATCACATTTGGGTTGCTACGTTGGGGTTCAGGGAAGCCCCGTGTACTTACATAATTATAATACATTAATAAAACGTTTATAATTCATAGAATAGTTTTATACAAGTAATCGAATAATTATTATTATTTAAATGCAGAATATTTTCACAGATGAAAACCATTATTGTTTTTTTCAAAATCAAGTTTCTAAAATCTGAGGATGCCGGCAAAAACGGGCTGTAGATTTGTAAGTATACAATTTGCAAGAATTAGTAAAAAAGATTTGTCGAATAATATATAGATTTGATAACGTTTGTTGAACAGCTGTATCATTTTTTTATTTTATGTTTTGTTTTACGTATAAAAATATTAACTCTTGATGGATGGTTTCTGATTTTAATCTTGAAAAATAACAAAATATTTTTAAAACATTAAAAATTTCAGAGAAGTACCTTTCATGTCGTCAAAACGATGTAATTTATTATTCAGGAAATACAAATTTAAAAGTAAAATAATTTATTGCAATATTATTATTAATACTATCAAGTAATTGATTAATTTTTGTATATAATTTTTGTTTATTGATATGAAACAATTTGTGTAATTAATAGGACCTCGTTAATCACCTCCGAACCTTGATTCATTAATATATTTTTCTTCAAGAATATTATTTATATAAGAATGCATCCAGGTCTCCTCCAAAATCATTATTTAAATTAAGAACGATCAACGAAATGTACAAACGAGTTTTAAATAACATTTCGTTGAAAACGTTTTTTAGAAATAGAGGAGATTGATCAAATCAATTGGAACACCCTGTATACGTAGAAAATTAGAATCAGTACGTAAGGGGTGTCTTAGTAATTCTACAACATTATACATTCATTACAATTATAGAAATATTTTTTTATGTAGTGGGAATTGAAAATGATAATTTTAATAATTCTTTGTTCTATTTAACAATTAATGCATGTTATAAATTGCTAAATAATATTGCTAAAATATGTATATTATAGCATATTTTCAACGATGTTATTAAATTTTGGTATTCTTCAAAGTTATAAAAAAATGTCAAAGGTAAAAGATGAATGTAACTAGTATTATATTGGATGTATTACATTCTTTTTAGAAACTGTAGTGCAGATACAATCTACAATTGCATTGCTATTCAAACTGAAAATACATGTTTCTTTTTATGCATAAATTGTTCTTGTCATTCTACTTTATAGAGAAGGAATAAATTAGTTCGATCTGTGATAAAGAACATTGACTAAAACTACTTTCAGTGATATTGATAGTTACATTTATTAAGTGATTGCGAATATTTCTGCATTTATATATCGCAGTTATCAAAGCATACAATCATTTATAAAGTATGGACATGTAACGTTGCATGTGAGTATAAGAAATACTATTTTTAAATTCATAAAAGAATTGCAACGATCATTTTGCCATAAATAAATTTTCTTACAAACATTTTGAAAAATGTTCAAACTCGATTTTTTCGAAAATTAAATTAAATATATTAAAATTTTGTTTTACATTTACGATTTACCTTAGTACATAGAATCATTAATAACAGAATTGAATTACGTATATAAGAGAAAAGTTACTATCGACAAGTGCAATAACTAATAGATAGTATGATATTTATCAAGTTTCATTGCTCTGAATCACTAACGGGTTAAAAATAAAGTGTTAATCATTTAAGTGTAAGGATAAGTCATAACAATGTATGACAATAATTACCACACAATGCAGTAAGCTTACGATTAACCTTCTTTGTTTTAATGAAAAAAGGAGAGATATAATAAATAAAAGGTGTAATGAAATTTTATTAAAAATACTATTCTTATATGTTAGCTAATAATTGCATGTTAACGTTAGATTTGAAATAATTAATTGCAATTGCATTACAAAAGTGAGATTAACTAAATTATTAGTAATTATAAGAAAATAAATAATATTTATTGGCAATTTTATTGCACAAAAAAAAACAGAAAAATAAGCAGTTTTCTTATACAAAATATACGAATGTAATTAATGCATATATTATTTATTTATCTGCATGAAAAGGAGGATACTAAATAATGTTAACACTTGAAATTAAATTCGGTAGTGAACAGCATTTTTATTTTGAACAGGAATAATTTAAAATTTAACAATAAAGGTAAGACTAAGATATGAAGAAAACAATAAAAATGGTATTACGGTACAAAATTTAGGTATGTATAATAAATTTATTGGTGAAAATGAAGAAGTTCGACATCGATTTAAAAATTTTCAGTTGTCAATCGTAATATTCCAATTTCTTCAAAGGTTAATAGTATAACTATTCTATTTTGCTAGACATAGTTTCGATTTTAATTTTCCACTTTAATTAAACACTTTAATGTGTTCTAATTTATTGTGTTTAACATCGTGTTTCCTTTATTACTATTTGAAATTTGGACACCTTCCCGCACTTTTATATTATAGATTTAAACGCTGCCGATAAATGGCGGTATTACATGAATTATTGATGTTACTATAATTAAGAAAAAACTGATAATTTAATTGTATTTAATAGTACCTAAAGGTATCTAATGAAACATATTATCTGAGGATACCTAATGCTGGAGAATATCGTAAGGCTAGAATATGATATGAGATATTTCATGTTATCGAGAAATATTAAAAATAGCTGAAGGTGCTAAGTGGTTAAATAGTATTAAAGAGTATGTTATATGATCTAGGTGTAGAAAACAATATATACTATTTACTGAAATCTAATAAAACCTAATAAAACTCAACCACATCTAATAATACATAGAAAACAATATATGGTTACTTGACAACATTTAAAAAATGTAATACTATTTTAAGGTATACAACGGTTAAGTTTTACTGAAGAGTATTTTAAGTACTCATTTATGTAATGGAATCTAAGAATAGAAAATAATACAGGATATAAAAAATAATAATACTTATAATTTTACTTAGTTTTTTAATACTTATAATAATAATACTTATAATACTTAGAAAATAATACTTATAATACTTAACAATATTTAATAATATGTAAAGATACTAAACAATTAACTGACACCAAAAGGTACTTAATAATATTTACTAATATGTGATGGTTAAGGGTAGATAATAGTGTAAGGTAGTGTAGGGATAATAGTGTAAGGTTGATGATATTTGAAAATGTGTAGTAGCATCCAAAGGTATAAAACTGCTAAATGGTATCGAAGGAACCTAATAATAACCGTATTTAATGGTACTCACATTTAGTAATTAAATTTAGTAGTTAATTACATATTAACGTCACTATTGTTATCTACCAGTGTCCAGAAGCGCAAAACATAATCTAATCACATTTAAAAATACTAAATAGTACACACAACGTAAACTAAAGATACAAAATTGGTATAGGGTATGTAATACCAAATACCTAAGAAAATTGAATAATATCTAACAATAAGTTCATCTAATGGTATCTAATATCAGCGTACCAAATGGCCAAACGAAAAAGTACCTAACGGTATTCAAAGATACTTAATGGCATTTAATACTGGTTAAATGCAGCAAATGGCAAAGGATATTAAATAGTACTTAAGGGTACGTAATGCCCCCTAATATCATTTAATGGTAAAGGGTGTGTAATAAAATATCAAGGCTATCGTAGAAAATAGATACGGGAGACGAGTGTAAGATCGATTCGAGTAATTCCTGTGCGAGATAATGGGTCGATTTCATGGCGAGTTAAAGCGGAGCTTTGCATCCGAGTTACTAATCAACGAAATGAGAATAATCTTCGTGTCCCCCGATGCAGCGCAGAGGGATCCGAAATTGGTTGGACCTCGAGTTGAGCTGCGTTTCACTGATCATTAATCTACAACACACGTGTTCGTGAAGAACCCCTGCGACTACTCGGCGATCTAATAAATTGCAACGGTGTGCTGATGGGAATTGTGCAGGGCTATCGGTTACAAGTTTCGTTTAAAGTTGCAACGAAGCTACATTGGTGCGTAGTCGAACCGGAGACTCGATTTTGTAGACAAAATTGATCAAAATCAACTCGCGTAGTCACGCAAAATATTTTTTTTTATACAAACAATTATTTGAAGACATTAATATTTCTGATTTTAGCAATATAAAATATAGTAAATGAGTAAAAATATTTATTGTGGTAAGAGCAGTTATATTTACATCAAAAACTGCATTTTTTCTTAGCAAAGTCATTTCAAGTTTTGGTCTACGTTTATTTCAGGGATAAAGTCTCTTCAACAATGTTTGAGTCATTTCGATAAGCTGCAAATGGACCAAAATAATTTCTCTTATATGAACAATTATTCTGAGACATTAATATTTCTGATCTTAGCAAAGTATAATATTGTAAACGAGTAAAAATATTTGTTCGTGGTAAGAGTAGTTATACTTTGATTAGAAATGACATTTTTTCTTAGCAAAGTCATTTCAAGTTTTGGTCCACGTTTATTTCAGGAATAAAGTCTCTTCAACAATGTTTGAGTCATTTCGATAAGCTGCAAATGGACCAAAATAATTTCTCTTATATGAACAATTATTCTGAGACATTAATATTTCTGATCTTAGCAAAGTATAATATTGTAAGCGAGTAAAAATATTTGTTTGTGGTAAGAGTAGTTATACTTTGATTAGAAATGACATTTTTTCTTAGCAAAGTCATTTCGAGTTTTGGTCCACGTTTATTTCAGGAATAAAGTCTCTTCAACAATGTTTGAGTCATTTCGATAAGCTGCAAATGGGCAGGTAGATAGCTGCGAGGTCAAGAATGATGGAACACGAGACGACTCGCATACACAGGAACGAAGTAAGCCAGAGGACAGAATTTTCTTTGGAGGACCCGTTCAGTTTGCAGGCCTGGAAGCGACCGCATCAGGGGCAACGGCCGGTCAAAGTCCTACCTTCGACATTCTATCCCCTCCATGCTTATCCCTGTCCTTCTTCTTCACCGTTCCTTCTTTCCTTACGACTTTACTCTTCTTCCCCCTTAAAACTCGTTTCCCCTCAACGCCTTCACCTTTCCTTTTTCTCCTGGATTTACCTTTCTTGTCCCCTATTGCCTTCTGGGCTCATATTTTGGCCATTACCTCAGCTATTCCCATGCTTCTCCCTTATTCTTCGGAAATTATTCATTATTCGCACTTTTTTATACCGTAGAATTTTGATAATTCAGTATTCAATGCTTCTACGTCATTTTAATAATAATTGTTAATTTTCAGAATTTTGGTGGATTTTATTTCAAGTATGCCACATAAAATGATGTAGAGCAACTTAATATAAATAACTTAATATGAAATGTAATAAATAAGAAAGTATAAGAATTATAATTTCTCGTTATGCGTAAAACAATCGTATGAACTGTGAATGAAAGAGTCATCTTTTGTTCTTGTGGTTATTTTATACAAGTTAAATAGTTAAATCTCCGAGCAGAGGTGTATTTTAAAATAAAGTAGACTTCAATATAGTACGAGTTCTCACAATGCTTACTTTAACGCGCCAAAGATATTGTGACTGGTTTTCATATAACGCGATACTTCGAATATAAAACAAAATGGAGGACAAACTTTTCTTACAACGCGCCAATAAGGGAGTCTTCTGCATTACTTTTGTACGATTTATCATTCAACATGTTTGTCGTTGCATTTTTAAAAGTACATGTAATTAAATTTATTTTGTTCTTAGAATAATTATGTTTTTCTGCTCGAAATATACATTTTTTTGTTGGAAATTTTCGAATTGCAGTATTTTATGATTAATTCATTTTTAATTTTACTAGGTTTTAAGTTTGGACATTTAGAAGTTTGAAGTGTTTGAATTTAAGAACTTGGGGTTTTAAAAATTTTGGAATTTATAAATTTTCAAATTTGGAATTAGAAAATTTGCAGAATTAGGGAATTTAGATGTTTGGAAACTTGAGAGCTTGGAATATTAGAAAGTTCACAACGAATTTTTACCGTTTCTTCTACAGAATTAAAAAATATGCAGATGAATTCTGTTATCTTTCAGTTCTTGTAAAGATAAATAAGCGCTATTGTTGTTGTCAATAATACATGCATTTGATTCATGAAGTAAACTGGATTTGTTTTATTATTTACTATTACCACTCTTAAAAATGGCTGAAAACTTGTTTCATATCATACCACGAAAACCACACGAGTTGTGGTTATTTTCTTTGACATGACACGAATTTCGTGTTGTGGCATCTTTTTATTTCTGAGCACTCCTTTTTGCTCATTGAGCGTTTTCGCACTTTGAGGTTAACACGTTCGCTGTCAGTGTCACGTGTAAATGTGTGTCGCATTGAATTTCCCACATGACACCATAATTTTTTATTTTATGTTAAATCCTTCACACTCGCAAGTTTATTCTCATCTAACATATTACGATAACCTCTTGAATTGCTATTAATATAAGTAAATTCTTTTTGAGGGTACAACGGATGTTTTACAAGGTTTTGTAAATATCGTTTCAAATAAATAATAACATATAATGTATAATCATACAAGATTCGCCAAATTTTGTTTCAATTGTTTTGTACAAAGTAAGGTGAAGTGGGGTAAGTGAAGACTGATCTTTGTAAAGTTGGTATTTAAACGCAAGTATTTTCAGTCTGCTATGCAAATACTTAACGCTGTCGATATCGAACGCTTTGTACAATTACTACTATTTAATTAATATTAACGAGGACCTTAATTTTCCTTGTACATTTTGATTTTGATAGGAAATTGTTTAAAATCTCAACTACTCTGCACTTTCCCTGAAAATGGGGTAGGAGCGTAACTTGAAGTTAAATACTTTGAAACTTTATTTCATGTGCAATGGGGCAAGAGCAGAATTATTAACAAATCTGCTATAAAATGCTTTTTACTGCATTATGCAAGTACTCTATACTGCAAACAAGTACTTAGCTGAAATATAAAAGGATATAGTGAAACAAAACAAGGAATGAAAAGTAATGTTTATATTTGCATACTTCAACCTTATTGTGTTTAGAAATTGAAAAGGATTAAGTATGATAACTTCGTTTAATGATTTTGAAAAGATAACTATGAAAGGTGAGACTATTTTCAATGCTCACCGTATTTCTACGGAAAGATCAGGTGTTTTGCAGATTCGTTGAAATCACTGAAACTGCTCAGGTTTTCCATTACTTGACGATAAGCTTTATATCTCTCGTACACACTTGTGAACGGAGGAAAAAAGAAGGTTGTGATAAGTGATATTAATTATCACGATTGTGTTATGACGCGATTTCAACGTGATTCTATGAAATCAACTTCGATATAGATTAATCATTACTTTGTTTCGCAATTTTAGTTACTATATTGTGTACTATGTATTGTTCAAATAAAGCTATGAAGTGCTGTTTTCATAGTACCTACTTAATTTGCTTGTATCTAAAACCGAGAAAATGGGCAAAGTTACAATTTTTTTTCAAGTTTGGTAATCCTGAAATTCTTGAATTTCTGAATTTCTATATTTTCAAATTTCCAAATTTCCAAATTTCCAAATTTCCAAATTTCCAAATTTCCAAATTTCCAAATTCCCAAATTTCCAAATTTCCAAATTTCCAATTTTCCAATTTTCCAATTTTCCAATTTTCCAATTTCCAATTTTCCAATTTTCCAAGTTTCCAATTTTCCAAGTCTCCAAACTTCCAAATTCGAATTTTCCAAATTTCCAAATTTCCAAACTTCCAAACTTCCAAACTTCCAAACTTCCAAACTTCCAAACTTCCAAATTTCCAAATTTTCAATTTTCCAAACTTCCAAATTTCCAAACTTCCAAATTTCCAACTTTCCAAATTTTCAAATTTCCAAATTTCTATACACTTCCAAATCTCTAAATTACTCAACCTCTAAATTTCTACATTTCTAATTTCCAGAACAGTTTGAGGAACATACTAGTAAAAATACCGAGGTATTAAAACGCTATTTATTCAAATTTTCATGATATAAAGTTCCTAAATTGAAGCTAAATCGGCTTGAATTGTTTTAGACACCAAGGTGGCCATTATGGGTTAATGAGAAATAAATACAAGGAATACTATTGTGTCTAAATGTAATGATACGATTTATTATACAATTGATCACTAATGAAGACGTGATATAATAGCACGAGTTTACACTTACCTCAATGGCGTGTTCATTACTTTGATTTTTTGTTCTCAAATTGCACATGAATGACATGTCGTATTCGATATGCTTGTTTTACGTGTGCAATGTAACAAATTGCTTTTTTCCTTTGTAGAAACGATAAGAAATAGCGATAATAATACTGAAGAAAAAAGTGCAGAGGCCGTGAGATAGATCATCGAGCAATGTGCTAAGTTTCACTTTCGTTGAGTCAAGAATTATGAAACCAGGTATCATTTTATCTTCAGAAATTTAATATCTTGGAATTATGGAAAATTAGTTATTTGAAGAGTTAGAAAGATAATTTGAACATTTGGAAATTTATTAATTCGGTTATTGAGGCGTTTGGTTATTCGAAAACTTGTTAGTTGAAAAATTTAGGAGGGTAGGACGTTGAACAATTAGAATTCGGTACCTTGTAAGCGTAAAAATTTAAAAAGTGGAAAATTTATAAATTTAAAAATATAAAAGTTTGATACTTCAAGTATTCTATCACTAGATAATTTGCAAATTTGAAAATCTATGCATCTATTAATCCAGCAATCCATCGATGTATCTGCTTGCCGCTCTATCAGTTTATCAATCTGTCAATTGATAAATTTAAAAATCTAGAAATCTATGAGTGTATACATTTAATAATTAAGAAACGTAGAAACATACTGAGTAAATTATATTAAGGACAATATAAATTTTATAATAAATTATTTCTGAACTCATTTCTGTCAAAAAGGATTATCTATTTTATTCATTTCGCAACAAATGTTCATTGCAAAATCACCAATATTTCCATAATAAATTTATGATTACAAGATAATCGAGTCTTTTTTTGACTATAAAAAAGTAATTTGCATGATTGCTGATAGAGCTAACGATCTATTTATAGAGATCTTACGGTATTCCTTATTTGCACGTGTTGTTCCATATTCATTGCGCTTATTCTACATATGCAAGTACATATGATAGCCTTATCAACTTACATTCTTACAATTAGTACAGAACAACTGAAATGAAAGAACGCGAAAGAAAAAAGATGGTGATAAATTACGTTATAACTATATGTCTTCCTGACCCAGATCTCTGTAAAAATTATAAATAATTGAGGAGATTTATTTTATACAAAAGTAACTTATTTAATATATATAAGATTTATTTTAATGTAACATTATTGTGACATATTTTATTTTAAATATATATGAGATATTTGTATTACACATATTTTATAAATTTACAAACTCATTACTGATAAAAACTCGTATTTAAAATAATTGTATACAATCGTAGATAAAAAATGGCAAAATAAATTATTAAAATAAGTCGAGAGTGTGGTTGAAAAATAATTTTATTGCAAAAGGAAAAGACGCATTCTTGTAGGTAAATATTAATAATTTTTGCATTAATGACAAATTTTTATAATTTTTAATTCTTAAAATGTTGAAATGCGAGAATGAATAAGGCTATTCATAAAAGATATATTTTGCTATAATAGTAATTGTTTAATGATAATTGTTTTACGTTTGCATTTTCAGTTTCCTGTATTTTATTACACAGAATAAATTAATGATTTTTAGTATTTCTTTCAATTTCGTCAAGTCATTAAAGTACATAAAAATGGTGTGAGTCATTGATGCTATCTGTAGAATTCAGCGCTATTACAATTAAAATTGCAAACGTCAGTGTAAATGTATCAGTAAAGATACAGCACTTTTTTATAGATAGAACTATAATTCTCTTAAATGAGTATTACACATAGTTCGTACTAATTGTTACAAGATTAAGATAACAAATTTATTGTACTGATCAAATTTACTTTGACACGAAAGGACATAACGAGGTGTTTAACATTAAAGAAAGTTTAGTTAATTATAATTCGGTCTCCTCAATTATAATTCGAGTAAAATTGAGCGTTCAATTGCTCGATGAAAGATTCTCATAGTTGTATAATGAAATCTTTATCTGCCTATAGCAATGACTTATTCAATTAAGCGATAAATGTCGATAAAATAAATGACATTTCGGAGCAAAACAATTATTCGAGGAATCATTGATCAAGATTTTACTCTATGTAATAAAACAAGATAAATATCTGAAGATATAGTCTAAATTTAGAAAGGATGATGAAAAATAAGTGGAAAAATTAAAGCATCTAAATTCCTAGAACACTGGAATATAAATATTTCGAGTTTCCAGGCTTTTATATTTCCGAACTTTCTAATTTTTAAATCTCTAAATTCGAAAATTCTAATGGTTTCAAATATCTAAAGATTTATATTCTCCAGTTTCTAAATTTATATATTTCCATCATTATATATTTTTAAATTCTCAAATGTTTATATTTCTAAATTCTCAAAATTCCAAAATTCCAAAATTCTAATATTCTATAATTCTAAATTCCTTTATTTCTAAAAAATCAAAACACTCAAATTAGTACATTCCTAAACTTTCAACTTTCCAAGTATTCAAGTTTCCAAATCCAAATTTCGTATATATACTCCCCAACTTCGAAATCCACAAACATCAAAATCTTTGAATCTATAAATTCACGAGTTTCTTAATTCCATAATTCAATATATCCAAAACCCCAAGGTTTTCAAATTTCCAAGCTCCTAAATTTCCACAGTATAGAAGCATATACTTCACGGTGTCAACCTCGTATTTCAATTTCTTTCAATTGCTTAGAGTAACGCTAACATGTTCAATGGATGACTTTACTAATTTGTCCTACATTTTCTCCGAACCGATATCAGAGACCGATGAAAACCGTGCCGTTTGGAGTTGTCCAATACCAAATCGTATTCTTCTTACGTATCTCGATTTGAGAACGATGTTATCTGTTCTTATCTCCGCGAATAAGTGCCCGCACAATAATGTTTCTACCTCCTTCGACCAGTTACAAGTTTTGTGAAATATTGTCACTCAATGCTACTGCGCAATCGTCGTCGTTGATAAGAAACACGATTTACCGGCCAACAGAGTTCAGTATGTGTTCGATTAACGATCTATCTATCGATATTGCGGAAACTAAACTGTGCGCCGTGGTTGTTCGCGAGGATATCGGACCGGAAGTGATCCGGTACAGAGTGCGCGTTACGGAAGTGGCCCGACCGCGGCTGAGTGTTTCAAACGGAGCGTACGATTGATTAATAAAGGACATCTTGTGAGAACAAGCGGACGATTACGATCGAGCGAACAGTATCTGTTTCTCGTCGAGATGGCAACTGTTTTAGCTACATTTTCGGTCCTCAAGGACCATGTCAAGTTAAAGATCTCGGAGAACGATGTGGCCATTGACAGTATTGGTAATGAAAACTCTTCAACTTGACGCGTTTATTTTTATTCTTCTTTTTGGTAATGGTAAAATGTAATCAGTGAATTGCGATTAGTTTTCAAGATGCACTACAGGGTCACATTCCTGCTACTTTTGGCCGGCACGCTTCTGGTGACAGGTAGACAGTTTATCGGAGAACACATCAGGTACTGAAAAGTCTTGAGACTGTATACGTTTTTAGTGAAATCTTGTATTGATATCCCCTTGACTTATAACGCTAAGTCAGACATGTGACGTATATGCAATTGAAATTCAAACCCAAATCGTATTTGCGCGATGATTCAATTTTGTGAGAGATACGAAGTGTAATTTGAACAATTAAAGACCGCTAAATACTAAATAAATTTAACAACATTTTATTTATCTTAACGCTGTAGTAATAATTAGTTAGCTCTGACTGACGCATCTGACGAATAAATTATAAGTTAGGGGGCTAATGAATAGGTTTAGGTGCTCTTTTTATGTGGAAACTTTCATTGGAAAAAAGTATGTGTATAAAGTTTGATACTTGTATTAATTTGAACGTTTTGCGACAACTTTTTCCCGTGTTATTGTCTGCGATGTGGAATTGTCTTTTCTTTTATTCATTTACTATATTTTACAATCTTCTACGCATTTCTGTGAATCTTTTTGGACATTCTTGAAATTATTGAGCGATCGTGTACGATTTTGAGTTTTAGGAATTAACCTGTTGCTTGTATTTTTTTATACAATTATCACTTCTTAATTTTGTAAATAAAAGCAATGTCTCAAATACATAGAAACGATGTGTTGATACTATATGTGGTAGGAAACTTATATAATAATAGAGAACTTGTTTAAACTATTTTCAATAATGAAAAAGAAAATTCATTAATAATGAATAACAGATTAACGTTTCATAGAATTCTTTGAGTAGTTTGATTTCGTTTTGCAAGACACGCTTGTACGAATGTAAGTACCAGACATTCTCAAAACAAGTTTCAACTCAGCAAGATTGATTCGATTGTGTCTAATTGAAGATGAACTTGGTACACAGATGCTAAGATGTCCTCTAGTTTCTAAATAGTCACGTTCCTTTATTACTCGAGTGTCTAATAATATTCGCATAACTTTTTAATTATCTTTTGCGTCCAAAATTAATCGTTGTTATTTTGTTTATATTTACTGACGGAATTATAATATTTGTTGTTTCAATTTCTATACAGACAGAATCGAGAAGTACGTGGTAATTGAAAAGAATTCCATATTTTTACAGTGATATTTCATTGTTTGGTAACATTGTAACTATCTTGATTAAAGATATCCTGATAAACTGATAAGAGTTTCTTCATACCGCTATAACGATATAAAGATTATCCATTGTCGTACTTATAAAATGTTATCCAGCATTAATACCGTTCCATTTATTTCATTGCACATTAATTTCAACAATTTTCTAATTTGTCATAATTATTAGCAATGTTCTTATAAGCTTTCTTTAAATATTAATACGTAACTATTACACTAAGTGTTTCAGTAATTTTCCTACAGATTACATTATGATATTTTTCTGTTTTTCTTTTCCATTACAATTAAAAATATCTGTTTAACTTTTCAAAGTATTTTTTATTCGTTCCTTATTTTCTTTTCAATTTTGTTAAATATGTTTTATACTAAGTATGTCATTGATTTTATTATAAATTATTTCGTAGTATTATGTTCTCTTCTTTCCTACATATTTACATTATCTATAAAAATAATGTCTTCAATTTTTATTAGATAGCTGAGACACAGGATGCTTTAACAAATTCATCGTTGATTACTTTCAAATATATTACATGTCACGTTTCTTCTTTTGATTGATATTACAAATATTTACATAGACTCGTCTAACATTTAATCAGACACAAATTTTATCTGCAATGTATAGAAAAATATTTAACCCTTTCATTGTACTAATCGAACACTGCCATTACGAGAAAGCATGCCACATTTAGCCAACTAAAAATTAAGTTTATTCCATTTGATATATTTTACATTATTTTATTTCGTTCTATTCCATTGTTTTCTTCCTTATTTATTTTCTCATGCGTTACAAATGATCTGTGCCGGATGACTGCAGTCATTTATAGTTCACAATGGCTACTTAAAGAAGGGTAACTATAATAATCTCTATTATACGTAATGAAAAGGTTAATTCGTTACAAGGGAGAATATGTTTAAAGTTCAGAATGCAACAGTTCAATTTTTATAAAATTCCCTTTAAAGTACATTTTATTTCCAGCACTCTAAACAATTAAACGTATTACGAAATCTATAAATTGGAGATTGAAATCTCCAAACATGTTATTATGATAACTTTCCAATATCTTGTAAACACCTATTGATTAGAGGGTTATAGACTGAAGTATTACAGTATTCTGCAATATTAATATCGAAATAACTGTTACGTACAAGATAATGATTCGTTAGATTAATTGATTAATCCACGATACATTAATGGATTTTCAGCGTCCAGATAAAATTAGTTAAAATGTCGATAGAATAACTGGACTTGCTCTTCAAAGAGAAAGATTTATACCTGCAATTTGAAACGACGCTAATAGACACGCAGCAGAGGTTCAAGTTTGTTATCTTAAAACCCAGATTTTCCGGAGAAACCAAAATACCTGGACAGCTTAATTATCGGCTAGAGATTAACCAAAGGTCTAAGGAGACAGTTTTCTTCTGTTGCGATACCTGAGAAATTTTGTGACAAGGTCTTTGGGACGTATACGACCCATGTTGCACTTTCTGTACAAATTATTATGATCTGTACAGAACTTTACTCTGACGCCACCTTTCTAATAAATTGAACCAATAAATTGATTTAAATGACTGTTTCAATATCGAGTCAAAATTTTTGATAAGTAAGATTGTAAAAGTAGTACTGCTTAAGGAACTCTTTATTGCACTGATCATTGAAGGATTAAGGAGATTGTTATAAATTCGTAATTTGTGAAGAATAGCATCTTTGAAATTGAGTAAAAAGAAGTTTATGCGAATATTTAAGCTCAATTATTTTTGCAATTATATGAGTATACAGTAGGAGTCAGTAACCTTTCTGGAGTTGAGTCACATTTTTACGGATATCATAAATTTAAAGTTTTGAGAAATCGAGTATTCGGAAATTCGGAATTTTGTACGTTTGGAAATTTCATAATTTTCAAAAAATTGGTAATTTGAAAATATAAAAATTTCAAATATGTCAATTTCTAAATTTGCTATTTATAATATAATAAAATACAAAATTTTATACTACAATAATTTCAAGTTTAGAAATATAGAAAAATTTGAAAAGTGTCCTTCGAATTTCTTAGTCTGCAATGCCACACACAGTCAATATTCACGCGTGATACAATCAACATTACACACTGTCGTGTAGGGAAATAATTTCAAATAAATCCAATAAAAATCACGTTAAACACATATAAAGTTAATTTTTTGTTATAAAAAGGTGTATCGGGGGTGCCGGAATGTCTGATGACCAGATCAAAGTAATCAACACTTTCTGTTTTTTCACATCTACCTACACTGTGGTAAATATTATACCTAATAATAAAATTAGAAATTAACTTTAAACCCCTTACCATACTTCGAGTCTGATGTTTAACAATAAACAATAAAATGCAATAGAATTAATTGCCGAATATATTGAGACTCTTGGAACGACTTGAACTGCATTTGTTTGTTTGTCTGTAATACGCTATAAGTCGCAATTTTGGTTAGTTTGACTCGAAATTTTGAGGATGGACTCATGGAACACCATACATTTGCTGTGTAGATTTTACTGGCGACCTGAAAAGCGGAATCTGCTGTCCCCGACGTTGATCGTCGTCGAATTGATACAGAACCGTGTTTTGGTATAGCTTGCCATCATTTTTAACACATGGAATTGACTGGAAGCATATTAATAGCTCTATAATTTATAGTAGACAACAATAATTCCTCATTGTCGACAACAGTCACGAAGTCAACAATAATCTTGTTTGGCATCATCGTCGATAGTTTCAGACTCGATTAATCGTTCGGAACAATTTAAAAATCTCTACGTCTCATTCTTATTCAATATAGACGTTTACAGTAGATACTGTAATTTTAAATATACACTCGAATTCGCGTGAGGCTCGCCTGTAGATTTATTAGTCAGTTTAAAAATAAGTGTGTTTAATGCTAGCAGTTCTAGTGTTACGAATCCGACAAATAAATTGTATGGCAAGGGGTTAATATTGTAAGATGTTGAAATTGTAAAATGTTGGAAATGATTGTCATAGGTGAAACACTTGAACGCCACATCGATAGAACTGGGCGAAGTTGCACATCCTGGCGTAGGACCAGCTAGCAGAGACGATCCTGTGGTGCATCATGCATACTACCAATGGGTGCCCTTCGTCCTGTTCTTGCAGGCGATCTGCTTTTACGCGCCTCACTACGTGTGGAGGAATGTTGAAGGTCAGTCCCTCTACTTACCTTCGGAGCGACCTTAGGTACCTTTCCCACATTCCTATCTTTGCTTTTCTTTTGTCTGGAAAGCGCGGTCGACCTATCGTTCTCATGGATTTCTCTTTTTTTATCTTAATTAATATTGTATGTTATACACATTATTTAATGATTGAACTTTTACGTTGCTCTCACTTAATCATTTAGGACGCCAATTATTCCAGATAAAGTTGTCATTAATATGTTATGCAATATCCATCAGGGTATTAGTTTAAAAATATAATTTTTATTCATGTAAAGCATGCTTATTGTTTGAAATATGAAAGGAGCAAGCTAGTCGCTATAGTTTATCACTGTAACGCGATTATGAAAAGTTTCATAAAAATCCATGAGAAAATACATCGACTATTTCACCCAAAGTGTAACAGAATTAGGAATAAAAATACATGTATGTATATCTTTTAAATTTAGTCTAATTTACGGTATGCATATGAATTTAATCATTGATAACAAAACTTTATATTGCTTCCGTTGAATGTCGATCATTAAGATATCCGTAAAGTGTTTGTTACATATTATTATATCATTTTAATCGTCTTCACCTGATAAATAAAAATATCATCGATCACAAACATCGATAAGAAGATAATTAACCTTGGTAAAAATTCGCATTTTTTCGAATTTGGTTTCAATGCTTCAAGCTAAATTAACTATGGTTTCTTGCACTGAAAAAACTATACAATAACAGTTTTGAAAGCAACAATCACGCGTTTTTCAATTAAGTATTATCTATTATGGCAGTTTCATGTTAATTTCTTCCTGTTTTGAGTTGGAACATTCTAAATATCCGAGAATTTATATGTAGTGTTAACTTTTTACGATATTTTGCACAGTATTTATTTTTTGGAGGAAGATTGTGATCTTAAGACCAACGTATAGCGTCTTCGTCATCTCTTAAAATGCTGAAATATACAGAGTGTTCCAATTTTTTTTCGTCAACGTTTTATAACGTATTCCGTTTTTACAAATTACAAAGTGACAAAGGGCTGCTTTATTGC
The DNA here is from genome assembly GCA_963576845.1 of Megachile leachella. Taxonomy (NCBI): domain Eukaryota; kingdom Metazoa; phylum Arthropoda; class Insecta; order Hymenoptera; family Megachilidae; genus Megachile; species Megachile leachella. The sequence goes on along the minus strand of OY756254.1, from coordinate 5,504,446 downwards.
GTGTTCCAGTTTTGTTCGTATAATATGATTAGTACATTATATGTATAAATACAAACAGGAAAAATGATTATATGAATACCGGCTTCTGAATGAATAATGACGCGATGTACATTTATAGAAAATATTAATTTAACACAACAGGTTATTCTTCATAAATTTGAAATTATAATTACAATCAATTGACTCGTAAATGCCGACTCTTCGTAAAGAATACTGACGTCGTTTGAAAAAAAAAATTTTGAAAAAACTATGCATATATTGATACAGGGGGTCGACTGAAAGCGTTGGTGTCTGGTTTGCACATGGCGTCCTTGGCTCTTCGCGAGACACCTTTTCAAACCGATAATGGTATTTCGGTTCCTTCGAAGGCTGAAAGTGATGATAAAATACGACAGATTCGCGTCGCCTTCATAAATCGGATCCATTTAAATCGGCCATGGGCGTACTACCTTGGCCTTTGCGAGGTTTTCAATTTCATAAACGTACTGGTGCAAATCTATTTGACCGATTGGTTCCTGGGTGGAACTTTCCTTGGACTTGGTCAAGCTGTAGCGGCTGGCACTACCGAAGGAGACATGGATCCTCTAGATGTCGTATTTCCTAAGGTAAATTATCTAATATCTTAAAAATAATGAAAATTGTATTGACACAAACAGATTGAGTCTCAATGCTCTTGAACTTGACATATATTATTACTGAACATAGCGGGATCTGCATTTGTTCAGTTGTCTGTTTATTTGTCTGTATCACGCTATAGGCCGCAATTTTTGGTCTTTTGATTGAAAGTGTAAAAGTAGCAAGAAACACCATAAATTTATTGTATTTGAGCTGCAATTGCATGTCAAGAATCTGTGTTCATCGACGTCGATCGTTGCGGAATCGATAGGACCTGTGTTTGGATATCATTTTCAACAATTTTTAACATATAGAATTGATTGGAACCATGTTAAAAGCTCCATAACTCATCGTTGATGATCGTTGCTATCAACGATACATAAGGAGGTTCATATATTGGGTTGTAATTCCGTTACGAATCTCGACACAGAAAAATGTCAAGAGTAAAAGAGAAATGACTCGAAAAGCACTATATTCACGGGACTTCTTTTCTTAAAGTGCAATGGAGCATGTTAATTCGAGAATTCGATTTCGAATCGTTATTTCAGGTGACCAAGTGTGTCTTCCACAAATATGGTGCCTCGGGAACCATCCAGAACCACGACGCACTATGCGTGATGGCACTGAATATCGTTAACGAGAAGATCTATGTGTTCCTATGGTATTGGTTCATCATTCTTGCGGTGCTAACCGGTTTAGGTTTGCTTTGGAGAATACTCAGTATGCTGCTGTATGCCAGGTTACTACTATTTATTCTCTACGTATACGACTTGTCGATCGTGATCTTTTTAGGGAATCGTACTTATCAATCTCATGACCCTGTTTACAGCTGCTTTTTCTAAATCGATAACACTAAAGTAGATCACAGTTAAAAACAATAGAGAATTGATACAGCAACATTTCTTAGATATGTATATCTAAAATTAGGTCAATTATGGAAACATATATAAAATTTAATAATTAACTATCTTTATTCGATATAAAAACCGTCGGGTCAGAGGTTAAATATTGTTTACTGGATAAAGAACAGTGTAGAAGAAATCTGCCAGATAAAATAAGATGCAGAAAATATTGACTAGATAAAGACAAATATTGAACGATGTCTACGATATTGAGATTAGACAGAAAAGAGTGAAATTGCAGTGAATTATCTATTAACATACGAAAATGTCGGTGCATTGGAATTAAAATTGAAATGGGCGGTTTCGGAATTTTGATATGTAAGAATTTGGAAATTTGAGAATGTGTCTAATAATTTAAAGATTGGGTAATTTAGGAATTTGAAAACCTGCAAACGCTTACAAACTTAGTAGTTTAAAGTTAAAAAATTTTGTGTATTCGTAAGTTAGGAAATTAAGAAAACTGTCTTCCGAAATTCAAAGTATCTGGCAGAAACAGTATCAGTTATCTAAATATTTAAATCAAGCTTTATATTAATTTATGAACATTATTAGTATAATAGTACATTGGATAAAATTTATAAAAGTATGTTGATATTAATGTCTTATTAATGAATCAGTGAATGCGGAAGATATATCAAATACTAGTACAAAATTTATAAAAAAATTCAGACCTTGTAAAAATCATCGGATGATCCTATTCTAGACGGTATTGTGTGAATGACGTGAATTTAATTTATCGATGAATGAGATATCTATTTTTTCAATCCCTTAGGAGCGAGAAGTTCAACAGATGGGTGTTCTTCATGGCCTGCCCAGGGAAGTATTCACCGTTGGACGTTCTGACAGTTACCAAGGAATATCAGTTCGGAGACTGGCTGTTCCTTTATTATATAGTTAAAAATGTAGACAATTATGTGTTCAAAGAACTCTTGCAGCAATTAACCGAAGATATGCAAGAAAGACGAGCTCAAAGATACAATGTTATTCAAGAGGAAGAACCGTTAACTCACTGAATATCATTGACTCAAGGTTTCAGTCGTACGTGCTTGAGCTTCGACCAAAGAACAAGATGTCTTCTACAGGCAGTGTTTTGTATAAGTAATATTATACAATAGATCAAATCCGTTATCGCTCGATATATCGCTCGATGTTTTGGATTTTGCAACAAGTATAAATAATTGTGAAGACTTATTTTATACAAAGGTAACTTATTTAATATACATGTAATAAGATTTATTTTAATGTAACATTATTGTGACATATTTTATTTTAAATATATATGAGATATTTGTATTACACGTACTTTATTTTACAAACTCATTACTGATAAAAACTCGTATTTAAAATAATTATATGCACTCGTAGATAAAAAATGGCGAAATAAATTATTAAAATAAGCCGAGAGTGTGGTTGAAAAATAATTTTATTGCAAAAGAAAAAGACGCACAATTCTTGTAAGTAAATATTAATAATTTTTGCGTTAATCACAAATTTTTATAATTTTTAATTTTTAAAATGTTGAAATGCGAGAATGAAAAAGGATATTCATAAAAGATATGCTTTGCTATAATAGTAATTGTTTAATGATAATTGTTTTACGTTTGCAATTTCAGTTTCCTGTATTTTATTATACAGAATAAATTAATGATTTTTAGTATTTCTTTCAATTTCATCAAGTCGTTAAAGTACATAAAAATGATGTGAGTCATTGATGCTATCCGTAGCATTCAGCGCTTTTACAATTGAAATTGCAAACGTCAGTGTAAATGTATCAGTAAAGATACAGCACTTTTTTATAGATAGAACTATAATTCTCTTAAATGAGTATTACACATAGTTCGTACTAATTGTTACAAGATTAAGATAACAAATTTATTGTACTGATTAAATTTACTTTGACACGAAAGGATATAATGAAGTGTTTAACATTAAAGAAAGTTTAGTTAATTATAATTCGAGTGAAATTGAGCATTCAGTTGTTCAGTGAAAGATTTTCGCATTAGTATAATGATTTTATCTGCCTACAGAAATGACTTATTGAATTAAGTGATAAATGCTGATAAAATAAACGACATTTAGGGAAAACGATTAGTCCAACATTCCCACACTCCAGAAGTATAAACTTCACGGGGTCAGGCTCGTATTTCAATTTCTTTCAATTGCTTAGAGTAGCGCTAACATGGTCAGTGGATAACTTTACTAACTTGGCCTACATTTCCTTTGAACCTATATCAAAGATCGATGAAAACTGTGCCGATCGGAACTGTCAACCACCAAAACGCATTCATTTTGCGTATCTCAATTCAAGAACGATGTTATCTGCTCTTATCTCCGCGAATAAGTGTTCGCACAATAATGTTTCTACCTCCTTCGACTAGTTGCGAGTTTCGTAAAGCGTTGTCACTCAATGCTACTGCGCAATCGTCGTCGTTGATAAGAAACGTGATTTACCGGCCAACGGACTTCAGTATGTGTTCGATTAACGATCTATCTATCGATATTGCGGAAACTAAACTGTGCGCCGTGGTTGTTCGCGAGGATATCGGACCGGAAGTGATCCGGTACAGAGTGCGCGTTACGGAAGTGGCCCGACCGCGGCTGAGTGTTCCAAACGGAGCGTACGATTGATTAATAAAGGACATCTTGTGAGAACAAGCGGACGATTACGATCGAGCGAACAGTATCTGTTTCTCATCGAGATGGCAACTGTTTTAGCTATGTTTTCGGTCCTCAAGGACCATGTCAAGTTAAAGGTCTCGGAAACCGATGTGGCCATTGACAGCATTGGTAATGAAAACTCTTCAACTTGACGCGTTTATTTTTATTCTTCTTTTTGGTAATGGTAAAATGTAATCAGTGAATTGCGATTAGTTTTCAAGATGCACTACAGGATCACATTCTTGCTACTTTTGGCCGGCACGCTTCTGGTAACAGGTACACAGTTTATCGGAGAACACATCAGGTACTGAAAAGTCTTGAGACTGTCTATGTTTTTAGTGAAATCTTGTATTGATATCCCCTTGACTTATAACGCTAAGTCAGACATGTGACGTATATGCAAGTGAAATTCAAACCCAAATCGTATTTGCGCGATGATTCAATTTTGTGAGAGATACGAAGTGTAATTTGAACAATTAAAGACCGCTAAATACTAAATAAATTTAACAACATTTTATTTATCTTAACGCTGTAGTAATAATTAGTTAGCTCTGACTGACGCATCTGACGAATAAATTATAAGTTAGGGGGCTGGATAGGTTTAGGTGCTTTTTTTATGTGGAAACTTTCATTGGAAAAAAGTATGAGTATAAAGTTTGATACTTGTATTAATTTGAACGTTTTGCAACAACTTTTTCCCGTGTTATTGTCTGCGATGTGGAATTGTCTTTTCTTTTATTCATTTACTATATTTTACAATCTTCTACACATTTCTGTGAATCCTTTTAGACATTCTTGAAATTATTGAGCGATCGTGTACGATTTTGAGTTTTAGGAATTAACCTGTTGCTTGCATTTTTTTATATAATTATCACTTCTTAATTTTGTAAATAAAAGCAATGTCTCAAATACATAGAAACGATATGTTGATACTATATGTGGTAGGAAATTTATATAATAATAGAGAACTGGTTTAAATTATTTTCAATGATACAGAAGAAAATTCATTAATAATCAATAACAGATTAACGTTTTATTGAATTCTTTGAGTAGTTTGATTTCGTTTTGCAAGCACGCTTGTACGAATGTAAGCACCAAACATTCTCAAAACAAGTTTCAACTAAGCAAGATTGATTCGATTGTGTCTAATTGAAGATGGACTTGTTATTCAGCTGCTAAGACGTCCCCTAGTTTATAAATAGTCATATTTCTTTATTACTCTAGCATCTAATAATATAAGTAATCGTAACTTTTTAATTATTTCGTACGATAAGAATTAATCGATATTATTATTTCTGTATATTAAAGATGAAGTTAAAATATTTTACGTTTCAACTTTCTGTCTAGAGAGGATCCAAAAATATGTCAAGCTTCAAACTACTTTTTTACTTTAACAACGATGATTCATTGTTTGGTAACATTGCAATTATCTTGATTGAAGATATAATGATAAACTGTCAACAGTTTCTTCGTGCACTTATAATCGTTTACAGATTATCTATTGCAGCAGTTGTAAAATGTTACCCAGTTTAATAAATTATAATTATTGAACAATATAGATACTATAAATTTTGTTTAATTCGTTTCATTGTAAATTAATTTCTGCTATTTACTAATTTATCATAATTATTAACAATATTCTTATACGCTTTGCTTAAGTTTTATTACATAATTATTACACTAAGTGCTTCAGTAATTTTCCCACAGATTACGTTATGATATCTTCCTCTTTTTTCGTTATGGTAAGAAATATCTGTTTAGCTATACAAACTATTTTTCAATTGCTTCTTATTTCTTTCTCAATTTTGTTAAATAAACATTGTACTAGATATGCCATTTATTTCGCTATAGATTATTTCGTTATATTCTCTTTTCTTCTTTTTTATTGTCATTAATGTTATCTATATCTATAATTATCTTTTTCATTTTTTGTTTTGTAAGTTTTATTAGATAAATGTTTGATATTGAGCATTTTATCGATTTCATGATAGATTACTTCCTACCATTTTCTTTTCTTCATCTTTATCATTACTGAAGTTCACACAATTCTTTTTGATTGTATTAGTTGGATACTATATTTGGAATTTCATTGATGTTTCCATAGACTATTCTCCAATATTTTCTTTTCCTCTTTTCTATTATCATTCACATTATCTATAAAAATAATGTCTTTAAGTTTTATTAGATAACTGAGACATTGGATGCTTTAATAAATTCATCGTTGATTACTTTCAAATATGTTACATGTCACGTTTCTTCCTTTTGATTGATATTACAAAAGTTTACATAGACTTGTCTAACATTTAATCAGACACAAATTTTATCTGCAATGTATAGAAAAATATTTAACCCTTTCATTGTACTAATCGAACACTGCCATTACGAGAAAGTATGCCACATTTAGCCAACTACAAATTAAGTTTATTCCATTTGATATATTTTACACTATTTTCTTTCGTTCTATTCCATTGTTTGCTTCCTTATTTATTTTCTCATGCGTTACAAATGATCTGTGCCGGATGACTGCAGTCATTTATAATTCACAATGGCTATTTAAAGAAGGGTAACTATAATAATCTTTAATACAAGTAATGAAAAGGTTAATTCGTTACAAGGGAGAAGTATTTATGGTTCACAATGAAGCAGTTCAATTTTTATAACATTGTCCTTAAACCGAGTATCTTTTATTTAATGTCAATATCTACGCGATAGAATCAACATACATATACCACATTGTCGAGTCAAAATAATGTGATAACAAATCCAATGAAAAGTACATTAAACACCAATAATGTCCATTTTTTTTATAAAAAGGTGTATCGGTGGTGACGGGATGACCGATGAACAGATTAAAGTAATCAACACTTTCTGTTTTTTCACATCTACCTACACTGTGGTAAATATTATACCTAATAATAAAATTAGAAATTAACTTTTAACCCCTTACCATACTTCGAGTCTGACGTTTAACAATAAGCAATAAAATGCAATAGAATTAATTGCCGAATATATTAAGACTCTTGGAACGACTTGAACTGCATTTGTTTGTTTGTCTGTAATACGCTATAAGTCGCAATTTTGGTTAGTTTGTCTCGAAATTTTGGGGGTGGACTCATGGAACACCATACATTTGATGTGTAGATTTTACTGGCGATCTGAAAAGCGGAATCTGCTGTTACCGACGTTGATCGTCGTCGAATTGATACAGAATCGTGTTTCGGTATAGCTTGCCATCATTTTTAACACGTGGAATTAACTGGAAGCATATTAATAACTCTATAACTTATAGTAGACAACAATAATTCCTCATTGTCGACAACAGTCGCGAAGTTAACAATAATCTTGTTTGGCATCATCTTCGATAGTTTCAGACTCGATTAATCGTTCGGAACAACTTTAAAATCTCTACGTCTCATTCTTATTCAATATAGACGTTTACAGTAGATACTGTAATTTTAAATATACACTCGAATTCGCGTGAGGCTGGCCTGTAGATTTATTAGTCAGTTTAAAAATAAGTGTGCGTTTAATGCTGGCAGTTCTAGTGTTACGAATCCGACAGATAAATTGTATGGCAAGGGGTTAATATTATAAGATGTTGAAATTGTAAAATGTTAGAAATGATTGTCTTAGGTGAAACACTTGAACGCCACATCGGTGGAACTAGGCGAAATTGCACATCCCGGTGTAGGACCAGCTGGTAGAGACGATCGCGTAGTGCATCATGCATACTACCAATGGGTGCCCTTCGTCCTGTTCTTGCAGGCGATCTGCTTTTACGCGCCTCACTACCTGTGGAGGAATGTTGAAGGTCAGTCCCTCTACTTACCTTCGAATCGACCTTAGGTACCTTTCCCACATTTCTGTGTTTGCTTTTCTTTTGTCTGAAAAGCGCGGTCAACCTATCGATGTGTCGTTCTCATTGATTTCAGTACTTTTTTTCTCTGCATTTCGATGCTCATATGTTGCATATTAACAAGAAATCACTAATACAATATTCACGTATGAAATGTCTAGACTAATAAGGATAAAATCAAAAGAATGCTGAAGCATACAGAGTGTCCCAGTTTTTTATCGTCAAAGTTTTATAACTTATTCTGTCATTAAACATTACGATGTGACAAGGTGCTGGATCGTTGTTCCATAGCATATTCATATCTAATGCGATATAACACCAGTAGCGTATCTATCTCATATAGTATAATTTAACTTAAACTAATCTAATAATTAAATCCGGTATAATAATTACATTGTAAATGTCATGAAATTTTATTTATATAAAATTCAGGTTATTAACATATTGCATGTCATCGACGACTTGATGTACATTTATAGAAAATATGAGTTTAACACAACAAGTTATTCTTCACAAATTTGAAATTATAATTACAATCAATTGATTCGAACATGCTGACACTTTGTAACAAATATTAGCGTCGTCTGAAATGAAACACTTTAGAAAAATGATGTATATATTAATACAGGAGGTCGACTGAAAGCGTTGGTGTCTGGTTTGCACATGGCAGCCCTGGCTTTACGAGAGACATCGTTTCAAACCGACAATGGTGTTTCGGTTATGTCGAAGGCTGAACGTGACGATAAAGTACGACAGATTCGCGTCGCCTTCATAAATCGGATCCATTTAAATCGGCCATGGGCATACTACATGTGCCTTTGCGAGGTTTTCAATTTCATAAACGTGCTGGTGCAAATCTATTTGACTGATCGGTTCTTGGGTGGAACTTTTCTTGGACTTGGTCAAGCTGTAGCGGCTGGCACTACCGAAGGAGACATGGATCCTCTAGATGTCGTATTTCCTAAGGTAAATTATCTAGTATCGTAAAAATAATGAAAATTGTATTGACGCAAACGGATTGAGTCTCAATACTCTTGAACTTGACATATATTATTACTGAACATAGCGGGATCTGCATTTGTTCAGTTGTCTGTTTATTTGTCTGTATCACGCTATAGGCCGCAATTTTTGGTCTTTTGATTGAAAGTGTAAAAGTAGCAAGAAACACCATAAATTTATTGTATTTGAGCTGCAATTGCATGTCAAGAATCTGTGTTCATCGACGTCGATCGTTGCGGAATCGATAGAACCTGTGTTTGGATATCATTTCCAACAATTTTTAACATATAGAATTGATTGGAACCATGTTAAAAGCTCCATAACTCATCGTTGATGATCGTTGCTATCAACGATACATAAGGAAGTTGATATATTGGGTTGTAATTCCGTTACCAATCTCGATACAGAAAAATGTCAAAAGTAAAAGAGAAATGATTCGGAAAGCACTATATTCACGGGACTTCTTTTCTTAGAGTGCAATGGAGCATGTTAATTCGAGAATTCGATTTCGAATCGTTATTTCAGGTGACCAAGTGTGTCTTCCACAAATATGGTGCTTCGGGAACCATCCAGAACCACGACGCACTATGTGTGATGGCTTTGAACATCGTTAACGAGAAGATCTATGTGTTCCTGTGGTATTGGTTCATCATTCTTGCGGTGCTAACCGGTTTAGGTTTGCTTTGGAGAATACTGACTATGGTGCTGCATGCCAGGTTACTACTATTTATTCTCTACATGTACGACTTGTCGATCGTGATCTTTCCGAGAATTCTGCTTCTTGTTTTCATGGTCTCGACCCGTCAACTCTTTTTGCCGAATCGACAGCGCTAGAGTAGATCACAGTTAATAACAATAAAGATCTGAGTTGACACAGCAATATTTCTTAGATATCTATATCTAAAATTAGGTCAGTTATGGAAAGATGTATAAAATTTAATAATTAACTATCTTTATTCGATATAAAAACCGTCGGGTCAGAGGTTAAATATTGTTTACTAGATAAAGAACAGTGTAGAAGAAATCTGCCAGATAAAATAAGATGTAGAAAATATTGACTAGATAAAAACAAATATTGTACGGTGTCTACGATATTGAGATTAGACAGAAAAGAGTGAAATTGCAGTGAATTATCTATTAACATACGAAAATGTCGGTGCATTGGAATTAAAATTGAAATGGGCGGTTTCGGAATTTTGATGTGTTAGAATTTGGAAATTTGAGAATCTGTCTAATAATTTAAAGATTGGGTAATTTAGGAATTTGAAAACCTGCAAACGCTTACAAACTTGTTAGTTTAAAATTAAAAAATTTTGTGTATTCATAAGTTAGGAAATTAAGAAAATTGTCTTCCGAAATTGAAAGTATCTGGCAGAAACAGTATCAGTTATCTAAATATTTAAATCAAGCTTTATATTAATTTATGAACATTATTAGTATAATAGTACATTGGATAAAATTTGTAAAAGTATGTTGATATTAATGTCTTAATAATGAATCAGTGAATACGAAAGATATATCAAATACCAGTACAAAATTCGTAAAAAAATTCAGTTCTTATAAAACTCATCGGGGGATCCTATTCTGAACGGTATTATGCGAATGACGTGAATTAAATTTATCGATGAATCAGTTACCCATTTTTTCCTGTAGGAGCGTGCTATTCAACAAGTTGGTCTTTCTCATGGCCTGCCCAGGGAAATATTCACCATGGAACGTTCTGACAGTTACCAAGGAATATCACTTCGGAGATTGGTTGTTCCTTTATTATATAGCTAAAAATGTAGACAATTATGTGTTCAAAGAACTCTTGCAGCAACTGGCCGAAGATATGCAAGAAAGACGAGCTCAGAGAGAGAATATTATTCAAGAGGAAGAACCGTTAACTCAGTGAATATCATTGGTTCAAGGTTTCAGTTGTACGTGCTCAAGCTTCGAGCAAAGAACAAGATCTGTCTTCTACAGACAGTGTTTCGTATGAGTAACATTACACGATTGATTAGATCCGTTATATTCGATACTAGAAAATTATGATTCATCTTCCAATAGTTATTGAAACACTTTCTACTATTTCTCACGCCCTCGTTCTTTTTAAATTTTGCAAAGTACTTTTGAATCCTAACAAGTAGTTAATAGTAGTAAAAATAGCCGTTAACAAGTATTTTGTACTTTAATAATTTATTAACAGAATTGTATAATATTGTGAATTGTATATTTACAACAATTTAAAAAGACGAACAAAATATTGTAATTATAAATGATAAGATAAAATCTTTAGCGATTTCATTAATCACGAAATCTACCGTTAATGTATTTTTAGCATACATAAAAATTTCATAGTACATTATTTTATGTATTATAATGTAACGAAGGATTTATTTATTTTCTTTTTTCATAACTTATAATTTTCATTTATTTTTAGTATTTTTGTACCTTTTCGAAGTTTGTAATCGTTACAATGGCTTAATGACAATTTAAATTTCCCACCAATAATATTTTACAATTAAATTATAAAATTTAATATATAATAATTATAATGTATTAAAATATGTGATTCATAAATTAGCATGAATATTCTCAATGTGTTCATTACTATAATTACAGTTTTCACGTTCAATCTAGTTCAATTTTATGCGACTGTAATAAAAATAATTTTTGTAAATAATTTTGTATTAATAATGAAGTCAGTGATTTTTACGTAGACCATTATTTATTATATTTTCGTGTTTAAGCGTTTACCATCGTAATTTCGTGACCAGCAATTTCGAATGTACTTTACCATTTATCATCAGCCACTAGTCACATGCGGTAATACCGATAATGTTTATTTTAAATATCGTTTCTTTAAACTCGCTGTGATTGGATTTTGGGTTCTCGTATAGTTAATGCGAAAAAATAATCGTACTTGCGTCATCGTACGAATCGGAAATTTTTGTACATTATGTTTGGAAATAAAATTTTATACGAGGCATTATTTTCAGCATTCATTATTAATTTCTGATAATTGCATAGTATTCATTTTCAGTCGTAATGTTGTAACGTTTAAGAACAAAAAAGTGTTTTTATTAATTATAATTGGCATTGACAACATTGATACATATATTAAATATTAAATTAGTACTTACATGGTATTATTATGTAACATTATTAATTATTATTAAAAGTTATTATATGATATTAAGATAATAATGTGTATGATATTTATTATGATTGATTCTTTATATATGTACCGAATTTCTTCAGTAATCCATAGAATTTTAAAGGGTTCCAAAACTTTTCAAAATAAAACAAAAAGTAATCAATTTTGTAATAATTATTTGTATGCTATACATTCTTCATATAATTGCAACAAATTTTTAAGTGGAATTAAAATTTTTATATTCTACATTTTTTTACGAAGCAGCAATATATATATCTTGTACAAAGGTTTGGTTAAAAATGTATTATCATTCTTATTAACCATGTTAGTTTTGCAAACAATTATCTGCAATATCTTATTAAATGTAAGATAAATAAAACTTCAAAAGTAATTTCAAATTTAAATATCAACCTTTAAAAGTTAATTGGTCATAAGCTTCACTTCATAAAAAAGATTATAAAATATTCACCGTGGCATTTGAAATTTTGATAAAATATTATTTTGCTGTTTCATGCTCGATTTTATGATAACATGTGATATCGTTAATTGTGATAACAGTGATGCAATTAAAACGTAAGAATTGGAATCTTTTCTTCGTCATATTGTAAACAACGATTATATAATTCATTTCTAATTGAATATAATCATTTATAAATTGTTAGAGTTGTATCATTAATGCAAATGAATATTACTTAAGCTACTGTTTTCATTAAATGGTTAGATAATGTAACGAGTCCCAATAATTCATATAATAACATAACGTAATAAACAACATTTGTAATGCAATAAACGCTAAAATTTACAATAAACTTATAAAAAAAAATGTAACACTCATTTCGTTCAATCTTGAACATTTTATTCAATCCGTTGAAAATTGTGAGCGTTTAGTTTTGGGTTTATGTGCATCATTCGCAACGAAAGGGTTAAATAAAACCATAAACTGGCTGAACAAACGCATGCAGGTAAATACGTATGTCGAACTGACCTCTCCAGCTGCTCCACAATAGTCGACAATAGTAATCATTAAATCATTCAGGAGGTTGATTGGCTTTGCGACATGGCTTGCCCTCAAATTAGACCATTCATGTTCACCTGATGAATCAATTTAATCTGATTACGAACTAGGTTGACAAAGATAGTGCAAGACCTTCAGGTCACCGATTACGTTGAGACTTTGGACACTGCTAAATTTTACTATTCTATTCACAGATGCAGTTTGTTAGTAGAAATTAGGTGTTCGTAATTGTCGAGATATTTATAACTGCAGTTTCAATGCAAGTGGCGTGAAATTGGAATTCTTTATTGGAAATGAATAAACGATGTTTCGTGTTGTAATCAATTTATATGTATATGCTATTTATGCTTCCAGTAACTATAGTCGTAGTTTAACTATAGTTAACTTAGTTTATTAATACCAGTCTTGCAACTTCAAATGTTAATAAATCCATAAACTTAAAAATGAAAAACCTTCATTTTCCTAAGGTTAAAAGTTTGAAAACTAATAAAATGACAATTTATATCTTGTGAAATTTTATTACAAAATTTGAATATTCATAAATTTGAAAATATAGTATATACATTTTACAAATCTTATAATTACCAATTTCAATTTATTATAGTTTCTATTTATTTTTTGGATGATCTATTATCATTCATTTGTTAGATGTTCTATGAGAATCTATTTATAACGAGTAATTCTGTCAGTATTTATTTATTTATTAATATTCCTTTAGTAATTTTATCAGTATCTATTTATTTACAAGTAATTCTATTAACACCTGCTCTATTATTCAATTTCAAGATTACAATAAAAACAGAATTGATTCATCTATAATTTAAATATGGCGCCACTTTGAGGGCGGGTGATTTTTCTGAATACCTTTCAACCCTTCGTTAATATATAATTTAAAATACGAAAATCGTTAAGAAACAAATTTTGAACATTAATAATTAGTATTACAGAATATTGTGCCAGATGTAACTTGTTATGGCGGTCAATGTGTTAACAAGTTGAATGCCACGGAGAAAAAGGCCGTGTGAAGTACGACACAGTATAACTGCAATTACATATTTAAATTACAATCGTTTCATATTTCGATTTAACAGAGTATAAAGTAGGACATAGCTTTTATGCGATACCAAAATAAGAAACAATTTAGTCTTCTTTGCAAATGTTAATAAAAATTGCAAGTGTAGAGATATCAAAATTATTGTGCATATACGTTATCCTTCAAAAGTTTAGACATTGTTGTACAGAATTTTAAAAGGAGTAACAGACTTTTTATTATAATTAATGATTCTTTAATATAATTACAAAATGCACTGTAAAGATTTGTATCTACATAGGTTACGAATGGCAACGATTAGAAAATAACAAAAGAACATAAGGTGAAGTGGGGTAAATGCAGACTTGTTTTTGTAAAGTTGGTATTTGAACGTAAATATTTTCAGTCTGCTACGTAAATACTTAACGCTGTCGATATCGAACGCTTTGCACAATTACTACTATATAATTAATATTAACTAGAACCTTAATTTTCCTTGTACATTTTGATTTTGATAGGAAATTGTTTAAAATGTCAGCTACTCTGCACTTTCCTCGAAAATGGGGTAAGAGCGTGACTTGAAGTTAAATACTTTGAAACTTTATTTCATGCGCAATGGGACAAGAGCAGAATTATTAACAAATCTGCTATAAAATGCTTTTGACTGCATTATGCAAGTATTCTGTACTGCAAACAAGTACTTAGCTGAAATATAAAAGGGGATATCGTGAAACAAAACAAGGAAACAAACTAAATGGGAAAATTTCGCTCATATTGTAATAAAAATAGCCTGTATACACTTGTCCCGTTTACGAACTTACCCTACTTCACCTTATTATAACAATTAATTTCTAATTTTTAAGTTACCGATAAATATATTTATCGGTAACACAAATTGTAATAATATTTCGTCGGATAAATAAAAACTTGCAATCAAATAAAATGGACCATTTCATAAAACATTGCAAGGATTAGAAATCTAAAGTTTGTATTTTTCTAGTATTTTATTGTCCTTTTTTATAGTCTTTTAGAAAATATTCTGTGCCTTCAAGGTTGATGATTCAACAACAATTGCTTTTAAGATTGTCGTAAAAATGATAAATCCTTTCTTCTTGGTAATACATCATTGCTGGGTTCACGATTCTAAGGAAGCTGACGTAGAAGTTAAACAGATTGCTCAGAGGAAAAAACTGCGAAACGAAATTGCATTATAGGGAAATTGAAATTGTAGAAAGTGGGAACGATTCGTTGTATTGCACTGTCATACCATTCACTGGTTATTTATTGTCAAATTAAAAATTGTTTTCACGATGTCAACTGAGGCAGGTAATTTTATTTCGCAATTTGTATTAGATCCTTAAATTACACTTTTGTATTATACATAAGGTATTTTTAATATTATTTTCAGTTCTAATCGAAAAGTGGAGGTAGAAAAGATTGTATTTAAGAATAACAATTATTTGAAATAAAAAGGTTGTATGAAGTTCAAGGGAAATAAATGTGGATGGAAATGTGATTACAATTATTCATTGCTTTTTATAAAAAAAAAACTGAAGAACTAGAAATATATAAAATCATTTTAATTTATGTACAATCGGATTTTAAGCTAAAAGCAATTTTTCCTCAAATATTTAATTATGCTGTTATTTATTTCTGTTTTGCAATTACTTTAATATTTACTTAAATTTTAATCGTAGATATTAATTTGAATTGATAAATTAAAATCTTAATCTCCAACTTAAACAAAAATTGAATAAAATACAATCACTTTTATAATTATAAAAAATTATATATTATTTTGAATGAACATATAATCAACAAAATGAAATCTTATAACTTTGCTTGAAACAATATTTCTTGAAACATTAACGAATTTTGTAGGAGACACACGTCACTGAATGACGCTATCATCGATGTGAACGTAACAAACTGATTACACAATTGTCAGCTTATCAGACACTGGTGCGAAAAAAAATATTTGACCCTGTCATCATAAATGTGGCAATTGAATCTTTTTCTTTAAAGGAAAGAAAACAGTTCGATAAGGAACGATTCGTCAAAAGTCTCTAAAAGACAAACATTACGAAAGAAAGCAACCCTTTTTAGAAATGAAACTCATCAGTTTTTAAATATGAACGTTTAAAATCTAATTATCATGTTGTAAGATTTACAAATAAATGTATTTCGAATCACAAAAAAAATAATAACTTTTAATAGTACATAAAAACTCTTAAAATTTTAATTTTTAATGTAGAAAATTTTGCATGCAAACATTATATGTATTTGTACTTGAAAGCAGATAGCAACTGTAAAATTTTCTGGTTAAAAAGTTTGATGAACTTTTTTGAAATTATTCTTTTTTATAATACTATTAATCTCTGTTGTCTCATTATAC
Source organism: Megachile leachella (assembly GCA_963576845.1). NCBI lineage: Eukaryota > Metazoa > Arthropoda > Insecta > Hymenoptera > Megachilidae > Megachile > Megachile leachella. The sequence goes on along the minus strand of OY756254.1, from coordinate 5,487,837 downwards.
TTAAATATCGCGTTTAGTTAGAAAATATTTATTTAAAATTGTAAATGTAGTTCAGCTTTCAAATCAGAGAGATAAAATTAATTTAGAAAAGATTAATACAATTTAGAATTACTACAGACTTTATTAAATAATGAATCAACTAATAAAAAATATTAGTCAAAAAATGTATATTAAATAAGTTTTCTTAGTATTGAAATGTTTACATACGAGTGGTGATTAACACTAGAACTACCGACACTGAATGCTCGTCGAAGAATGAAAAATAAATAAATAAAACATTAAGCAACATATAGAATTAGTTTTTACCTTAATAAAATATGACAGACATTTGCATAAAAGATTGACAACAAAATTTTGTAATGTAAAATGAGAAATCAGAAACCAGTTATTTTGACTGGTTTGTCTCCATTTTTCTCACAAAAATTTAAGACTGACTTCTTTCACCACGTGGTAACAAAAAACTGCTCTCTTAATAACGCAGTATACCCAACGTTAACATTCTTGTTTACATTTTTCTGTATCTAAGAACATTTATGTGCTTGTCGATTTATTTGAACGTTTAAGTCTTTCTCGTATCGTACAACGATGAATTAGAGCATTAACAGCGATATGTTTATATACACGACACACATGCGTATTTCTATCAGTACGATGGAAAGAGTAAGACGCTTTGAAAACATTCCATAAGAGGAATATTGATGAATGTACAGTCCGTGACAAGAAATATAATTTAAAGATTTAATAAGTTTGCAATTTTTTTCGTAAGAAATTTCTGAATAGATTAAGTATTTTGTACTGCTTTTATTTGTGCAAAGAAAAATTATTTGTCGGATACACATTTGCATTAAGTAAAATTAATATACTTTTTTATACATTTACAAAATTATAATTTGTATAGTACATTCTAAAATTTATAGACTAAAGACAAAAAAAGTGTAAAAGAGTGGTAGTATCTATTGATAGTAAATTTTACGATTACAGTAACAGTATCGTTGAATGAAGAGATTACTTCATTCACCGATAACCAATCTGACTTACAAGATTCTGAAAATATGTTTTCAGCACCGGAAACTGATCACGATGTTGATAACAGTAGAGGACAAACTATTTCCGGTTACACATAGAGTACGATACATTGCCTCTGAAAACAATGCAGCATGGAAAATTGTTCTTCGAAGATGGAGGCTTAATTAGGAATGAAAAGTAACTTTATTCATAGTACATACTTATTTATATGCAGTAGTAACGCTATTTACGTCACAGCGATATTATTTATATTTTATAAACTAACATTTGTGTGTAATATTTATATATAATCGAAACATGTATCTCGAAATTATGAACAAATATAAAATCTTCTATATTGCACCACGTAACTTTATAAATTGGAAACATTACTAGACAAATTTCAGAATGAATAGATGCTCATACATTTATTTACGTATGATAGGGTAAGTCGATTTAATATTATAGACAATTTAAAACACGATATCTTGAAAATATAGATAAATAGGAAGCCGATAAGATTCTGTGATTAATTACATAATATACAATGTCTTTTAAATTACCTGATACTTCAATGCGTTACGAAATCTCTTTTTAATTACGAAATTTCAAAGAAATTTTGCTGCTTGCGCATGTATATAAAATGACGGAGTGAAAGTTGATATAAAAAACTGAGACATGTTGACAATTGTTGGTTACAATGAAAGTCATATTGGTACAGCTGATAAAGCGATTGCAAACATAAGATCAGAAGATAAATTATGTTACGAGATCTTTGTTCGTTTCTTTGTATGCGTTGTAGAGTAACTACAACCGGAACACGATTCATTATGTTCTCTCTCACAACCGGGAAATGACGACTGCAGAGCGCGGAGAGGCTCTTCTGATGACACGCTGATGCGTTTGATGCAACTGTTCAGATAATCGTCTGACACTATGAATTCTGTGTAATATTCATTTGCAAATGGGAGGCAAAAGGAATGCATGTATTGTCGTTTTTGTCTGAAGCAGTTGGAATCTTATAAATTGTTATAACTGATTTTATTAAGTATGCTGATATCTGTTAGATTCGAAGCGCATAAACGAAAAGAATGCACTTTTAAGTTCAGATAAAATCAGATAAAACAAAGTTAAAATTTAAGTTTCTCTAGTTAAAACAGTTAGTAAGTTTAAATTTAATGTTGTAGCGATTTAAGAGTTTTGAAGTTCCCATGGTTTAGTTCGATACATTTAACATGACAAAAATACTTTAAGGCTTTTGGATGTAAATCGTGTTAAATACAAATTCCTGTTTAATGAATTCTTTAGTTTGTTATTATCAATGGACTAATTTAGAAGCACAAAAAAGTATGGAACCGGTTTACATCCAGAAACCTCGAGCTGGTATATGAAATTATTTTATTGAGCAGAAAACTTTCCGCCAATTTCTGGTAGACAGTATTTTTCATAAATTTAATATGATAAACTATATTTATTAAATTATGTTTTAAATAAAAATACATTTATTTCAAGAATCATTGGTAAAAGTTATTCTCACGAATCTCCTTACGTTCGCACAGTCTTTGTAAAAGAAAATACATCGATCCTCGTTGCATTTCTACCGGTGTGTCACGCATTCCATAAGAAAATGGCGAAGTTCCGAACCTCGGTTTTCAGCGAAACTGCGAGGTAGAATGCGTAAGGCGAAAGGAATACATGTATTTTCATTTTCGTCTAAGGCAGCTGGAATCTTATAAATTATTACATATGATTTTATTAACAGTTACAAAACTATACTGATATCCCTTAGATTCGAAGTGCATAAACGAAAAGGATGCAATTTTGAGTCCAGATAATTTTTTCTTTTTCTCTTTTGTAGAATTCACAAAACTCGAGCCTGATTGTGAATATATTTTAAAATCGAAATAAAAAGACCATCGTAGAGTGGCAATTTGTCTTTTACGCAAAACAATGATTAATATTCATTCAACTATTGTCTGTAATATACACATTAATCGCGAAGATTTTGATAAATTTTCGAACAAATAAGAAACACACACATCGAGCTGCAAGTAAAAAGAGATCCGCTCTATATCATCCTTGGATCTCCTTCGGCATCGTTCGTTTCATCCGTAGCCGAAAAGAATTTTACTCTTTGAAAATCGTAATCGCTCCCACAGCAATCTGGAAAAATAAAAAGATTGTTATTGAATGTATCAACTACTGGATACAAAAAAGCAAAAATCAGAATAAAAAAGATATCTGGTAAAAAATGTAAAACAAAAATTTCCTGAAAAACGAAAAAAGCAACGTAAGAACAAAAACAACTGATATACAAATATTTAAAAGTAGCAGTATATTTTTACTGTTACTTGTAACGAAAAAGAAAATGACAATATTCAAGGGATAATCACATATATACTTCAAATAATTCAAACAAATAAGAAGTAAATATGCATGAATAATAATAAGTAAAAGAAGGTTGAATAATTTATTTAAAGTGATATTAGTATATATTTAATTTTATGAAATTTAACATAATTAGAATAAATATACAATAGTTGTTAACAACTCCTTCACAAATACAGACACATAACCTCAAAAATGAAATAACAGAATGATATTTTTGCCAAATAAAAACGGAAATATTTACAGTATTTGCAAGACTGTATAAAACTTCTATGTCTAACGCTTCCTTTTATAAGCATGATCAAGATCGAGTGTAATTGATTAATTCATGACTTCCGAGAACTTATTTTCTACTTCCTTTTTCACACGATTTATTCCTTAAAACTGAGAACTTAGAAATCAATTGAGATATAATGTTTCACGTGTACTCTTCTGCACTATTGTTTTCCCATTAGATTTTAGATGTCTCCGACTGTATTCTTTAAATAGAGATAAAATCCTATTTAATGAGGATCGTTCATCATTATTTAGATGCTTCGTAAGCATAACGTCATAATTACTATAATTACTAATCATATAATAATATATTATGGGAGACACATAAAAAAGAAACGATGAATTTATCGTCTTAAATTTAATACTATTATAAAATGTAATAATATAGTATTGCACACGTCTGGATATGTTAGTGCATATTAATAGCAAGGTGAAATGTATAGACTAGTTTTTGTAAAGTTGGTATTTAAACGCAAGTATTTTCAGTCTGCTATATAAATACTCAACACTGTCGATATCGAACGCTTTGCACAATTACTACTATTTAATTAATATTAACTAGGACCTTAATTTTCCTTGTACATTTTGATTTTGATAGGAAATTGTTTAAAATGTCAACTACTCTGCACTTTCCTCGAAAATGGGGTAAGAGCGTAACTAGAAGTTAAATACTTTGAAACTTTATTTCATGAGCAATGGGCAAGAGCAGAATTATTAACAAATCTGCTATAAAATGCTTTTTACTGCATTATGCAAGTACTCTGTACTGCAAACAAGTATTTAGCTGAAATATAAAAGGGGATATCGTGAAACAAAACAAGGAAACAGACATACTAAATGCAGTAATTTTGCTTATATTATAATAAAAATAGCCTGTACACGCACTTGCTCCGTTTACGAACTCACCCCACTTCCCCTTATTTCAAATGTATGAAACATAGAAAATTGTCTAAAAAAATCTGTAAGACGTCAAACTTAATTTTTAACCGAAAGCAAAAAAAGATAGTAGATTGCAGATATACTAGTTTTCAATGTTTTACGGTAAGCGAAGCATAAATTCCGTGAATATAATCAAACCAATTTAGTCGATACTGTAATTGGTGCGTGAAAGTGAAATCGATCATGTCGATTTCTTCCACTTCTTTTTCTACTCTTTATTGAAATTCCTCGAATAATTCTTGATATTTGCATTTGAACGATCATAGGCATTAAACTACTGTACTCAATGTATAAATTAGTTTAACAATGTTATTGATTCTTGTATTCTACAATCAAAGGCTAGAGTGCATACAAGTTTACATTAAATATTTTATGTTTTTGGCCTCTGTTAATAGTTAGACGAAAACCTTGACCTAATTTTAGCAATTTTATATTTGATGGCTGCGGAATTTTTATGTATTTAGAACTGTAAATAGAAAATGAGGAATAAATATTAAATAAACACTTTTTTGTATAATATAATGTTCAGACTATATTTAATGTTTATACGTACTATTACATTTAACATTTACTTTATTCGTAAATAAATTATATTATTTCTTTATTGAAATGTGTACAATACATTTTTCTTCACTTTCATAAAAAATTACCAGCACTTTCATAAACAAATAGTTGTTTTATTGAATTCGTGAATTCGTACGATTTGCATATTGCTCTTATTTCATTTACTAGAGAATCTTTTTATATCGTAAAAAGAACATGTATCATGACAATAAAGAATTTACATATATTACAATAAAAATATCTATTCTGTTCTATCTGTTAAAATTATAAAATATGTTATGTGCCAATATGACAATTCAACTGTATATCTTTAAATAGAAATTATAATATAAAAAATATAGTAGATGATGTATCGCTGAATTTTAAGATGAAACCCGTTCGATTTACTTTTGAAAGGAGAAGCACTGTGAGCAGGACCGTATAAAGTATTTTTTGGGCCTTAGACTCACTAATAAAAAATGGAAATCACACTGCGGTTGATATTTACCAAAACATCCACTATTCCTAAAATTATATTAATTCATAAAATTATAATTTGAGTTAAAAACAAAAGAGTACTTTAACTGAAATTAAGAGTCAACATCACCTTGTTTTAAGAAATTGAAAATCGCAATTTTTAATTTCGCTGTCTGTGAACTAATGCATATTTATTTAAATAGAATATTTTTAATATGGAGTTTAAACAAAGTAAATTTTACATAAATATCACTATACAAGTTTCTTCGATTTCAACAGGTTCTAGACACATGGCTGTTTCCTACTAACATGTGTGTCCGTAGTTGTGACTCACGACACAACTAAGTTACTATGTACTCATTTTAAAAACCTGTCTTTTCATCGTCAGCTGAAAAGAATTCTTGGTAGGGAGAATTCTTTCGAGGAACAAAGAATGTAGGAGGCAGAACACAATGAGATGCGATGCGGTAATGGAAAAAGTTTGTAAGAATTTATAATACAGAATTCGAGTGATTTAAGCTTTTTCCAATATAATTTTACTTATTTGATTTTATTGTACCATTTATTAATTATATTTTATCATTTCCTTCTATTTTTTATAATTTACTTAAGTTTATGTAGTTTGTTTGAGTACATATAATTCACTTACGTTTACTTGATTTATTTAATTTTTTGTTTAATTAGCTTTATATGTAAGATTTTCTCTTACTATATTTTAAGTATACGACAAGAGCATTGTAACTTCTGTTATGGCGTTTTGCAACTATAGTAAGATACGAATATTTAAAAAATAACCTTTTTTGATTTAGGAAATGTGCTAGTATTGAAATTATAACTTCTTTCAACCGTTAAAATTCTAACAGTACGATTAATCGTTTTCTACCTTTCGATGTTAGAAACATTGTATAATAAAATGTTAATCTATTGAAAATTGCTTTCAATAATTTTTTTAATAAGTTAATTTACTATTTTCTTCACTGCAAATAATTTATATAAATAAGAGAGGCAAAATAAGTAAACTAAAAGTAGTTAAAAATTAAAATAAGGTGACGTGGAGTAAGTTCGTAAGTTCACCTTACACTATTACTATTAAACCTTGAAATATTATTATTACTTAATTTAATAATTGAACTAGTATATACTAATTCAATAATTCAATGTTATTTATTTAGATGGAGATTGATTTCTTATATATACTAGATAATTGCAAAAATCCGTTTCGAACCTTCTGAAAGTCCTAATACCTTAAATTAAAGAAGGAAGTAAAGAAACTTCGTAACAAGGCATATTTATACTATACTTAAAAATATTTAGAAAGATTAGAAAACTAGTATACTTAAATTGGATATTGTTTGTGTTAACGGCACGTTCGAAGTTAATAATTGAGTTCAAATGATTCGATAATACGCCTTAGGGCTCACGCTCTACTTTCCTTTTACTATTGAAGAGGCCTTGCATTTAATTGCTCAGAACTTCTCCAAGTACAAGCGCAATTATGAAGAGATTACGTTATATTTTTCAAACAGTTTGTCGGGTGAATAGTCTGCTTTGTGCTGGTTAATAGGCAGAGAGTATTTAACTTTCCACTTTTTTGCATCATCCAAGTTTCAGATTTATCCGTATTTTTAAATTCTAAGTACAGTGGGTGGTCCAACTATTAAATTCGAAAAAATGTCATATAATTTATAATGTTTACAGATGAAACAGAATAGAGATTTTTATTGTAGTATTTCATTGTCATGATACATATTATTTTTACGATATGAAAAGATTTTTTTGAGAAATGAAGCAGTGTTCAAATGATACTATTCTGAGTCAGAATACTGAGCAGTATTCTTATTCATTTCTTTTCGAGAAATACGTATATATTATATTTAATTAAATAATCTAGATAACAGTTCTCGTATGATAAAAAGATAAAAAAGAAATCAACCGAATTACTTAACCGAGATAATATTATAAATTGGAAAATTTGGATTAATTAAAAGATATGAATATCTGTTGCTTGTAGAGGACGTTAACCTTTTATTAGATAATATCATTAATTAAATCATTTTGCTGATCTTTTTAATGACCTTTTATTATATAAGATCAGTTTTATATAATATTAAGTTAGTTTAAGAATTTTTTATTACATTAGTACTTTGTCTGCTTTTGTTACTTCGAACAATTGTAGCTAAATTTTTAAATTTCTAAATTTCTAATTTCGCAATTATCAAAGTTTTAAATGTCTTAAATTTTCAAATTATCAAATCCTAAAATTTGAAAATATTTTAATTTAGAAAAATCCTAGAATTTCTAGATCTTCAAAATTTGAATTTTTCATATTCAAGTTCTTCAAATTTCCAAATTTCCAAATTGGTAAATCTTCAAATTTTTAATTTTTCATCTCTTCAAATTTTCAAATATTTATATTCTTTATTCTCTTAATTTTCACATTTTCACATTACATCTCTTTAAGTTTCCAAATTTTCTAATTATCAAATTTCCAGATTCTGAAATCACTAACTTCTCAAATCCCCAAACTACTATCTATTATAAATTTGCAAAGAAAGTCTGTATTCGCAAATTTAAATGCGTGTAAATTTGTAAATTTCAACATGTGTAAATTTGTAAATATAAAATTCTATGAATTTGCAAATTTAAACGTCTCTAACCTTGTCAGTTTAACAACCAGTTTTGCAACTCCAAATATTAATAAATCCATAAACTTAAAATTGAAGAACCTCAATTTTCCTGAATTAAAAAGTTTGAAACTAATATAATTACAATTTACATTTCATAAAATTCCTTCACAAAATTTGAACATCCATAAATTTGCAAAATATGAACTAAAAATAAACGAGTGAAGAGTCTTCTCCCCCTTTGGCACCATTTTCTCTGAAGAAGACTATGATGCTTGTCAGCGTAAGTACGTTTAAGAAACTTCGCTAGTGGCATAAGTAAGATATTCTTGGAACGTTTGAAACATGAGGGGGTACAGCGAATAAAAATGCATCCCGTATTTCGTTCAGTACCTACATTGTACTTCTCGTGACTAGCTTTTTAATCGGTTTGCGTCTCGCCAAGCAAAAAGTACATCGGATAACGTCTCGACTCGGCAATCATATCAGACAAATTAAAAACTGAATTCTTCATTAGTTACATGTATTTCATGTTATACTAAATTAAGTTTGACATACTAAATTAAATTAAAAATATTAACATTATATATATTTGTTATATTAAATATGACATATTAAACTGTACATTAAAATGCTTATATTTTATATAATGTGATACAACTATAAGTTTCAGTACAAGTAAAAGAAACATTTTGTGCAACCAAAATTAAAGAATGAATAAAAATAGAAGTTTAACAAGCTATGAATTAGGTATAAGCATAATTTTATGTAGCACGTTAACTTTTATTAGCAGCATGTTAAGAAGTTTATTACACAAAACTTCAAAAGACATGTCCGTTTTGAAAGTTAAAAAGTATAAGTTTAATGACAACGTAGGTAGAAACTAAGAGAAAGTGTCTATTGCTACAACTTTACACAAAGAAAAAGAAAGAGGCGTTGGAAATTGGGCTTAAGGGCATAAATCAGTCAAACGTTCAGTCAACCACTCAGGTCACGGACCAGGCAAGCAACAAGTGGTCTCAACTCAGAATGTGAACTATACTTTCGTTCAGCAGCCAAGCTTCTAGCCGACATCTTGAGTCGTACGATTTCCACATACCGGTTGTTCGAAGAAGCGAGTAAACAACGGTAGCGTTATACACGGTGGGTTCTGAACGCGACGACTTCTGAACTCGTAAATCATTCGCTGCGGAAGCTAATTTTTTAAACAAAATTTGCGTGTTTTTCAAGAACATATAGTATTGTATACTGCGATATACAGTATTACTTTTCAATCAAGATTTCTTTTTTAGTTTTTTAAAAGGAATACCTAATATTAATTTCTGAATTTGGTTTATAAGTGTTTCGGAGGGGAGGGTGACTAAAATTAATAACTATTTAAATATTGTCAAAGTAGATTTCGATTTAAGCTAGCACTGTTGACCAATACACTTTATTAACACTAAACATCGACATATAATGTGTACTTAATTTGAAATTAAAAATGAAGTTACAAAATAAATAAACAAACAACAAAACATAAATTAGTATGTATATTTATTCTTTATCTTGACGTAGTGCATGCTTTTTAAATTCTTCACGATTTATGTTGCCTTGACAGAATGGTTTGTACAAATGTAAAATTTGTATTTTGCGTCTGCTGTAATTAATCACAAAATTATTTCATGCAATTATAAGATTATCACGCAGTTTCAAGTTGGGGTTCCAATATAGCTGATGTATCGATAGGTGATATAAATAACATTTCTGACAATGAAGACTACTTGATATCTTCACCTTGTGATATTTCTTGAATATTCATATGTGGGTTATAGACAATTGATGCTGAAACAAAAGCACCCTTTGTTTCCTACAATTCTACTACATTACAAGTCATGTTCTAACATTTTTTAGAGTGCGATGGTTTCGATTATATTCAGTGCCACACGATATTACAGTATAATAATTCAACAAAAAACCAAAGTATTAACAAAGCAGTATGTGCTATCGAAAACAATGGAACTGTTCGTGTAAATTTTCTTTTACATTAATATGATTTACGAGTTACTTGAAATGGTCACTCACCCTATATTAGGGCTCGCGTTATTCAAAACGTGTCTTTCGTGGCGTGGCTGCACGTAGCACGTGTGTGCATGAACAATGAGGTTAGCCTCCAGCTATCGTGTAAACCTTAGGCACTGTAAAGGTATTTACACAAGCGGCCGGCTAAACCCGGCGAGACGTGGGCAACCGTACCTTATACAGTAAATCCCAGCCTTTCTTTTTCCTCGCATATATAGCCATACGTACTCAATGCACCTCTGACGGGTAATTTTCACCCGTCTGTCTTTATTTGGAACTAAAACAATTCGTACCCTTTTTAAACTTGTTGGGAGGAGTATTTTACGTCTGCTTCGAAAATAACATTATTCCTTTTCCTGTGTATCATGTATGCACGCGTATGTGGTCTATTTCGAGGCGAGAAACAGGATACGGTGTGATAGAAAAGCAAACAGGGTGGAATAATATTTTTTTATTTGAGACGCTGTCTTTTTTCGAGAAAATTGACCCTTTGATTGTGTACCGTGGGATACTTCTCGAAACCCAGGGACGTGTCAAGAGTTTGTGGACGATGACGCAGCATTCTTGTACCGGATCTCGTCTGGAATGCATAATTCCCAAAACGAGGATATATGTATTCGACACTTTGTCCCTTCGTTTGAATACGCCCACCAGCTTATCTCTTACGTTTGCCATCTACATTTTGTTTAATAATATAGGCAATTATTGAGCTGCTGTATTGAAATTGTTAATAAGAAAACATAAACGTGTACGAGCAAATTAAGTGAAACAGAAATAAAACCAATGTATATTATTAAGGAAGAAGATTAAAAATGAAAAATGATAGTTTTAACCCTTTGTACTCGAAGGTAGTTCGACTGTTTACAAACAGCAACTTTGAAACTCAGTTAAAAAGTTAAATGAATTTTTTTTGAGGTTATTATATCTCTACTAATAATTTTCACTATCGTTTGTTTTATTATGTTTATACATGCCACATTATAGAATCAGTTAAAAAATGCTTATTTCTAATTGTTGTATTAAATAAAATGGTGATTGAGAGTCACCTCTCGAGCACAAAGGTTTAATATGTTATAATAGTATAAATATTTATTACAGAATATCCACGTTTTTTATGATTTTGATAGAAGTTATCGAAAACCTTAAGAAACGCTTATTTAACTGTTTTATATAAATCAATTATAAATGAGTACATATTGAGGTATTTTATTAAAAAAACATTGCTAAGTGAAGTGTTTCATTTAATATTATTAACTGAAAAGGGCAGACGTAAAGATTGACTTTATTATTTTCATAAAAATTGGAAAATTGCTCGAAAGAATTTTATGCAAGCATTTTATAAATATATTACGTAATTTCATAATATTGAATAATGAAAAACATTCATGGTAGTAGAATAGATTTGTCAAAAACATATATTTAAATTATAGTAATCTTTTAGATTAAATATATGCAATTATTTTGTAAATGTGCTGTAATTTCGTTTGGGGTATTTTTCTATTTAATCTTTCCACTCTGAAGGTCTAATTTAAAATCAGTTTTATACCTTTGTTATAAAATTTATATATCGTATGTCATAATTTAAGAGATCAAAATTTCTCTTAAAGAAATTGAAGATAGTGTTATCGTTTTGACTCGGGGTGCACCTGTGTAATCTACCATAAAATTCCTTTTCCCAAACTTAAACCCCTATCACTAAATAAATACTCACAGGTAGATATCAAGGTGAGGTTCGAAATCTGAATAAACTGAAATACTTGATAGTCAGGAACCGTTATACGGTTCTCCAGTTTTTGACTTTGTCGATGTTAAACGTCTGCTTTCTCCACTGAAACCTACATACGTGAATATTTACATTTTTTATATAAGTTTGATAGCTGTACATTCAAAATCTGTTCCCATAATTTCATGTGTATCACATTATGTTCAAAAGGGACAATATTCACATGTATGCTACGTTTAAATATTGTGCTATTGTCTCTGACGTTTTTAAACATAATATATCTGTATTTTACGATTCATTGCCTTTTAACCAGTATTTTAACATACATTAATAAACTAATTTTATGGTTAATAAAATTATTGATGTTTTTCATTTTCAATTATACAAACTCAAGAACGCAGTATTCGTTTTATTAATACTGAGTTAGGTTAGGTTTCTTCACATTCTAAGCGTCCGAAAATGTTTCTAAATATTCTGAAAAAATGAATGTACTTAAAAAACCCGTGTGTTGATTTTTTCATTCAAAAATTGCAATACTGATCATTTTGTCCTCAGCATAAAATTCTTTTCTGCTCAATTTTATTGCGTCGATACAAACTTTTGTTACAAGTACCATATGATAGGTTTTTTAAAACTGTAACTCATTAAGCGAAAATATTAATTTTTATTAAGTTCAAATTTTTTAAATGTCAATTTTTATTAAGTTCAAATTTTTTAAATGTCAATTTTTATTAAGAACTCCAATTTTTTGAATATTAATTTTTATTGAAGAGTATAATCATTCTTCCCTTGGATTTTGTGAAAACTTAAACCAGTAGGTCACGGTATCCTCATTATTGCTTCATTCGTACGGTACTCGTGTCAAATATTCAACGTAGGATTATACAGTTTAGTTTGAAGAATTACAAGGACCAGACGCGAGCAGAGCCGACATACATTCGTCACAATTGACACGATTGACCTACAGTGGTTCTCAACGGGACACTTAATCGTAGAAATACATAAACACCGTAGAAGGCCATTTAAATCGCCATGCATTTTATAAAGTTGAAAAATAAAGGAAGAATATAAGATACTATTTTTTGGTTCAGATAATCTTAAAGCAGTTATAAAAAGAAAAATCAAGCAGAATTGTTTGACGGATTTTATATGAAAACTTCTGCATAAATGTTATGTACCTTGCAGAACTTCTAGATATTTTTACTTTTCCTAAATGAAGACAAAAGTAAATAAGTAGAAACTTGGATAATACATGATAGTATTATTTTTAAGAGAAATAAATTGGGAAACACTGTTGACGCGTTAATAAAAGTTTTAATGACATCTGATAGGAAGAACAATGTAACTAGTTTACACTAGGTTCATAACAGAATAATTGACAATTTTTTGAGTCTATTTTTTACATCTGACATTTGTTTCCGTTAGTGTGACGAGAACTTAAGCATGACTTACCTCGTATTTGTTTTCATAATAGTTGTTTGGAATAATTCAGTAATAATTTTCTTTCAAGAACTATCGTAAGATGTTTCTTACTTAAATTACAATGTGCTAGAATTTAAAAATCGTAGAAGAACAATATTGTTAGTAATAGTTAGTAGAATACGTATAGGAGTTTTTGGGTGCAGTATAAGGGTAAATGAATGTTCTCAAAATTATAGCATAATGTAGATATAGTTGATACAGTTGAGATATAGATATAGTTGTTAAAATAGCATTGCAACGAGCATTTACTGAGATTTTTATCAAATTTTTATTCAGATGAAGCGAGGTACGTTCGTAAACAGGGCAAGTGTATAAACAGGCTATTTTTATTACAATATGAGCGAAATTTTTCCATTTAGTATGTTCGTTTCCTTGTTTTGTTTCGCGATATCCCCTTTTATATTTCAGCTAAGTACTTGTTTACAGTACAGAGTGCTTGCATAATGCAGTAAAAAGCATTTTATAACAGATTTGTTAATAATTCTGCTCTTGCCCCATTGCACATGAAATAAAGTTTCAAAGTATTTAACTTCGAGTTACGCTCTTACCCCATTTTCGGGGAAAGTGCAGAGTAGTTGACATTTTAAACAATTTCCTATCAAAATCAAAATGTACAAGGAAAATTAAGGTCTTAGTTAATATTAATTAAATAGTAGTAATTGTGCAAAGCGTTCGATATCGACAGAGTTAAGTATTTACATAGTAGACTGAAAATACTTATGTTTTAATATCAACTTTACAAAAACCAGTATGCACTTATCCCACTTCACCTTACTTTATACAAAAGAATATTAAATAAATTTCATATTAACTATTTCAATGAACTATCCACCAAATTAAGTATTTAAAATTACTCTTACTACAATCTTTGTTTTATTTTTTTTTATTTTCGCAAGGTCCAAAACGATTCTTTATAGTTGAGTAATCTACATAAGAGATTAATTTTTAGTCCATGAAATATTTCGTAATCCACACTTATTAATTCATCTATTTTTAAACTAACATTTATTTCTTGAAAAAAACACGAAATACACTTAAATATGTACATGCTAATTATTTAATACAATCAAACCAGAAAACGTCTATTAGATGAAAATGTGATAATTGCCAACGACAATTCTTATAAAAGAGTGTTATAGCTTTCCAAATACATGTATATTTTATTTTCAGTCATCATAAAAGATGTAAGCATCGTCTATAAACCTTGATATCTCATATTTTCACCTTATCTTTTTATCTTATTTATACCTTAGCGTCTTCTCTAAGCTTCAAACACTCAAACGAAGATGTTCCACGATTTTTATCATAAAAACATTTAGATCATCACGAAGGCATAACAATTTTGTTACCTGCTTGTACAGTGTATTTCAAGCAACGCGGGTCAAATTAGAATTTCAAGCAAATTTACATAACCTCTGAATGAAAACGGCTGTTTAATTTATTCAAGATTCCGGGAAATGCGGCTTAAATAGTATTCTTAATAAAACGGTCGATTACCGGCAATAATACTGTGGATTATGCAACATCGAAGGCTTTGAAATCTGTGACTAAGTTGCGTTTCTAACTTTACTATGCCGTGAATGATTATTGTGTAAGCTTTCGATGATTCTTTACTTCGGAAGGAGTTGAAAAGACGTGCACTTGGAAACAAAGAAATTCAGATTAACTCTTTAAATTACGGTTTTTAAGTTATAGTCATCAAGTAATAGTTTTCAAGCTATAGTTTTCACATTCTAGCTATCAAGTTATAGTCTTTCATGTATAGTTTGCAAGTTATAGTCATCAAGTTATAGCTTTCATGTTATAATTTACATGTTATAGCTTTCAAGTTATAGTCTTTCACGTATAGTTTACAAGTTATAGCCATCAAGTTATAGTTTTCTAAATATGGTCTTTTAATTATAATCTTGCAGTTGCAGTGTGTAAGTTATAGTTTTCAAGCTACAGTTTTCATATTACAGCTTTCAAGATATAGTCTTTCAATTATATTAATATTTATTTCTTTGCAAAAGTAGTGAAAGAAACTTTCTTTTCATATTTTTTAAACAGACATTAATTACGTGAAATAATTTATTTTGTCCGATTGACAGATATC
Source organism: Megachile leachella (assembly GCA_963576845.1). NCBI lineage: Eukaryota > Metazoa > Arthropoda > Insecta > Hymenoptera > Megachilidae > Megachile > Megachile leachella. Next base: position 5,472,224 of record OY756254.1, on the reverse strand, counting down.
TAAAAAAGGAATAATAAATTTTTCAAAAAATCTCTTAATTTACACAAGTTTATTTAAATTCTTTTACTTAAAAAATATAAAAAGTTTCGGTTGGAAGAGAAGAAATAACTCTCTTTTATTGAAAAATTATTTCGTTAACACATTAAATTCAGAAATCTGTTAACACATCATGACAGAGTCGGTGTTTTCTTAACACAGAATACTCGTTCAATTATCGACTTACGGAAAGGAAATACTGAATTTTTAGCAGAGGTGTTTAAAGTGTTAATTAGATTTCAACGGAGGCGTTGACATTAACATAGACAAACATTGCTCGTCATTCAGTAAACAAAAGAAAAGTGAAGAAGACAAAAACTTAAGATGAGAAATTATGTTAGAGGAAGCAGAAGCTCAACCACAATAATCTTTTGCCGTAATACGATACTACTTTTTGTAACATCTTTTTCATAAGCAATCGTTCGCTCATTAGAGAATGAATGAGTTCGCAGTTTCTTGATCATATGATGGTTTCTTGTCACGCAAAGATTTTTGTAATGTGCTATCTTCTTACAACCATGTAATTTGATGATTGTAACAATGTATGAAAATGTCACGTGACACAATTATTGATTTTTTATTTGTTGCATTTTATTTATGTACGAAGGTTATTTTCTGTTAAATTTAAAGCTGATCTTAATTACCAAAATAAAATTTGTTGTCAGTTTATATGTAAATTTCATTAGGTAATACAATATAGAGAGTTTTCTTCTACAAATTTTCGAAATGACATAAATATTTACATAAACGTAAATGTAAATTATAAACACAAGATTAAACCAGATTTTAATTCTATTACTTTCTATTCCCTGCTAAAGATAAACGGGATCTCATCATTCGGTGCACGTATGCTACAGTTCGTGACAATAGTCTGCAACAATGGCTACGGCTTTTGACCAATTCAGGACTAGAATAACGGTAAGATTTATTGTTGACGACGTTTCATAGAGCGATTCAGTTGAAAGCGAAGAGGAAAGAGTAATTTTTCGTTGACAAAACGAGTGATTGTCGTCATTTATAAATGAACTGTAATTAAGATAATTGCGACTAAGGACGCGTATAATGCGTACACCAGTAGAAGAGGGGACAGCATTAAGTTGAATGCTAGTTTAAAGAGTATCAGGGATCAATAATAGTTATACGGTAGTCGAAAGTAATAGAATTTATTTGTTTAAGAGATAAGGTTCTTTATATAAGATGGGATGTAATGTAGGGAGAAAATTTAATATATTTGAGAGTTTTAGTATTACTTTTATTAATTGTTAGTTATTGTGTGTATTATAGTGTTATTTTACTACTTTAGTATTCTGTTTTGTATTTACTATTATCGCTTTTGTTATTTTTACTCATTTACTATTTTAATATCATATTATAACATTTACTATTTCGTTATTGCACAATATTGATCTTGTAGTATTTAATTATTGTATGATGCTACTGGAGTATTAATCTATTAGTCAGTATGTACTGCTTATTATTTGTCTGTTCTACTATTTCACTATTTCACTATTTTACTGTTTCATAATTTCTCAATTTCACAATTTTACTATTTCGCTACTTCACAATTTCGCTATTTCAATGTTTCACTACTTCAATATTTATCTCTTTCGCTATTTCACAATTTCACAATTTTACTCTTTCACTATTTCGTTATTTTACAATTTCACTATTTCACTAGTTCACTATTTCACTATTTCGTTATTTTACTATTTCACTATTTCACTATTTCACTATTTCACTATTTCACTATTTCACTATTTCACTATTTCACTATTTCACTATTTCACTATTTCACTATTTCACTATTTCACTATTTCACTATTTCACTATTTCACTATTTCACTATTTCACTATTTCACTATTTCACTATTTCACTATTTCACTATTTCACTATTTCACTATTTCACTATTTCACTATTTCACTATTTCACTATTTCACTATTTCACTATTTCACTATTTCACTATTTCACTATTTCACTATTTCACTATTTCACTATTTCACTATTTCACTATTTCACTATTTCACTATTTCACTATTTCACTATTTCACTATTTCACTATTTCACTATTTCACTATTTCACTATTTCACTATTTCACTATTTCACTATTTCACTATTTCACTATTTCACTATTTCACTATTTCACTATTTCATTATTTCACTGTTTCACTGTTTCACTGTTTTACTATTTCACTATTTCACTATTTCACTATTTCACTATTTCATTATTTCACTGTTTCACTATTTCACTGTTTTACTATTTCACTATTTCGTTATTTTACAATTTCACTATTTCATTATTTTACTACTTCACTATTTCACTATCTTATTATCTCACTATTTCATTACTTCACTATTTCGCTATTTTACTATTTCATTATTTCACTGTTTCACTATTTCACTATTTCGTTATTTTACAATTTCACTATTTCAATATTTCACTGTTTCACTGTTTTATTATTTCATTATATCATTATTTCATTATTTCATTATCATAAGAAACAATTCAATAACAAACTTCTAACATCTCTCCCTAATCAATTTACGCTACCGTGAAAGACCAAAACTAGGGAATGTCAACTTTCACCGGTGAATGTCAACATATACCAAATACATTGGTAAAAGATCGAATATTTGATTAAATTCTTGTACATTCAGACCCTCACCGGTGTATGTCACCAATCACAGTTAGATTAGGTTAGGTGTATGTCGACATTTACTGGTGTAAGTCAGAAATAAGAGTATTTAGCAAATATTTCGGACATACACCAAGCGACTATGTGAATATTGACATTCACCGGTGAAAGTCGGCATTCTCCAGATTTCGGTGTTTCACTGTAGCATATGCACAATGAACGTAGTCCCAAAAGTGTTTCCATATCAATTTCTGCCCTTATATTAATTTCTTTACAACTTTATAAAACATGTAACAATATACGACATTACAATCAACATCCAACAAATAAATATTTGAAATAAATAAATTTAGATCAGTTTCTATTCGGCTCGTGCTAATTTTAGCATAAGTTTCCTTTCCACTCCGCATTTAAATAGGTTTGAGTTTAGTTTAGTGTTACACTCAATTATTGGTCAGCCACCTCGCAGTGGCCGGATTTAATAAAGATCAGTCGAAACCTGATACAAACCTACTGAAATCAAACCCCGATTCATTTAATTTCCACCTGTCCAGTTACTGATCCAATATTAGATTTTGTACTATTTAAAATTACTTCTTTTCTTACCAATTTTAAAACCTAATTTAAACCTAACCTAAAACAATATTGTTTCTCAAAAACCAAATAAACATATAATATTAAAATTGAAACTAAATATAATTTGGTAATATGTCACATTATCTTTCGTTCTTATAATTGTTAATATAATACACAAAATTCTTATGTAAATATAATTTGTTAATATAATATATAATATAATATAATTCCTATTTGTTAATATAGAGTTATATGAGAAGCAGTTATATGTAGAATAGTCAACATGAAATCAACAATGATCACGTTGACATCGTCTTCGATAGTATATTAAGTTACTGCAGAAACAATAGGCATTTCACTACAGGATACGCAAGGGCCCTACGTACTTTCAGTGTCAATTTATTTTCTAGCAAATTGGTGTTGTTAGAGTTTGTACATCGCACTATGTCAATCATTATTTTCCTTTAATTATTTTTTTATTTTTGTCAAACGTAGTGTCCTAGGACGAGTTGATTTGAATTTTTTCGTTTGTCTATACCATGCAATGGACGCAAATTTTAGTATTTGGCTTGAAATTTTGAGAATAGACTCGTGAGACGCCCTTTTGCTGTATAGATTTTAGCGGCAATCTGATTACAGCAACCTCATCAACGTCGATCGTCGTTAAATCGATAAAAAAAACCGTGTTTTAGTATCGTTTTCTATAATTTTTGACACATAGAATTGACTAGGACCATGTTAAAAGCTCTACAACTCGTTGTTGACGATAATACTTGGTTGTCATGAACGTCAGTCATCGTGAAATCAACAATAACCGTAATTGGTAACGTTGTCTATAGTTTCAGGCATGTGTAATCGCTTGGAACGACTTCAAAATCTACATCTCTTCTGTATGTTTACAGTAGGTACTCTGAATTTTAAGTACGCATTTGAATTTACGTGAGGTACCTAGTCTATAGACCCACTTGTTACTACACAGTTAGTATTAGTACAGACAAAGATGTATAATTAAAATGAATTCCACGGGCTTTCATTTTACATTATTTCTACCAAGAGATGTCAAAAGACACCTTTCAAATTGTGACTTAAAATTGTTCTCTAAATTGAATCACTTCAACAATAATCGTGGTCAGTGTCATTTTCGATAGTTTCAGACACGTTTAATCGGAACGATCTTAAAACCTCTACATCTCATTCCTGTTCCACCTATGTGTTTACAATAGCTTCACTAAATGTGGAAAATACATTTGAATTAGCGTGAGATACCTGGTCTGCAGATCCACTAGTTCGTACCCTTGATCTTGACAATATATTAAAAGGTTATCGAAATCAGTGAGCTGTATCCTACTCTGAATATGTAATTACCGCGATCTCTCGTACTCGTTCATGACAAGCAACCATAATCGCGTGCATATTCTAATATGCACTTGATCACGGAAGTTCATATCTACGATCTGTATATTGACTTTCAAGTTTTATTGCATAATATTGCTGGACCAGTAGCAAAACAGATACCCTCGGTTGGTCATGGCTGACATGAATCGTGCGGAACGTGTGGATTATTCTACATACATTCTTGAGAAATCGAAGAGAACTGCAATTTCAAAATTTGCAAAATAATTCTTACATTTCTAAATTTGAAATTTAATATATTTCTTAATTTAGAAATTTACCAGAAAGACTCTGCTATAGACAATAAATTTTCATGCTAACAAATTTTCTAATTTCCTAGCTTTGGAAATACAAGTTAATTCCGAAATCTCCAAATTACGAAATAGTTAAATTTTTATATCCTCTTTATAAATACTGAAATGTTTATTTCTCAAAATTCTCGAATCTTAAATTCTAGAATCTTATGTTCTCAAGTTCCGATTTTTCCAATTTCTCTATTCCAAAATCTCAAGTTCTCAAATTCTTAAGTTCTCAAGTTCTCAAGTTCTCAAGTTCTCAAGTTCTCAAGTTCTCAAGTTCTCAAGTTCTCAAGTTCTCAAGTTCTCAAGTTTTCAAGTTCTCAAGTTCTCAAGTTCTCAAATTCTCAAATTCTCAAATTATCAAATTCTCTAATCTCTAAATCCTTAATTCTCCACATTCCCAAATTCCCAAATCACCTTATATCCAAATCACCAAATCCTCAAATCTTCAAATTCCCAAATTCCCAATTCATCAAATCCCCAAATCCCCAAATCCTCAAATCCCCAAATTCCCAAATTCTTGAATCCCCAAATCTCCAAATCTCCAAATTCCCAAATCTCCAAATTCCCAAATCCTTGAATCCCCAAATTCCCAATTTCTTGAATCCCCAAATCTCCAAATGTCCAAATTCCCAGATCTCCAAATCCCCAAATCCCCAAATTCCCAGATCTCCAAATTTCCAAATCTCCAAATTCCCAAATCTCCAAATTCCCAAATCTCCAAATCCACAAATCCTTAAATTCCCAAATTCCCAAATCCCCAAATTCCCAAATCCTTAAATCCCCAAATCTACAAATCGCTCAATTTCCAAATTCTTAAATTCCGAATTTCCCAAAATCCCAAATTTCATCATCTTCGACTCCTCCGATTGCACAGTTTAAACCACAATAATTCTAAATTTCATACTGAAAAGAGATATAGTTTCCCGTCTGCTGATCGAGATCTAACGAGCAAGGGGTTCAACAGCACTTCTGGACAGTTACGTGCCTTGACCGAGTTTAGCGTAGCCCCACATTAACGTGCAACGATATTATTCAATGGACAAGCCGCGAGGAGGTCATTATTTGCTCGGGCGATAAGATAGACAGCTCATTTTCGCCGGCAAAAAATGTCCCCCTTACCGATCATTTTTATCTCATGCTCACGGCGGACGCCATGATACGAACGTGGTCACGTGGATCACAGGGGCTGCATGTAGTCTAAGTAGAAACCGAGATGCTGGGTCATGTGATATCATGTTGCGACGCGTCTGCACAAAAGCTTAGGTTACATCACGTTGCACATTTGGACCAGCGACCGGTTGCAACGAAAACGAGATCGCGTGCTGTGTATTTTACGGAAACGCGATCCTGTTCTAGGTTAGAAGAATTGTGGCTGACTGTTCGGTTTGAGAATTTTAAGAAACACTAGATTCGCTAGAGGCCAATGGAAAAAGGCTTCTGTCGTCACGTCTTAGGAATATTGTCCATGATCTAAATGTCCTAATGGTCAAATGATTTAGGAAGCAATTTTTTAGGAAAATATTTGACACGTTTTTTTATTGGTCATCGTTCACATTGAAGGGGTGAAAATAGTCCTTAAAGTTAATGCATGTGTGATGTCCTTAAAAAAATATATTATGTATCAAATATGAAAGTTAGCCCATTTATCAGTTGGTCGACTGATTTCTTTAAATTTAAAATACGGTATATATTTTCTAAAACATGTTTCTTAAGCGATTAGTGTCGATTTACAAACAAAAATAAATAACATGCATGCTAAATTATACTTCAATCTTGTGTAACTTCTATATATACCTCAAACAAGTTTTCGAGCAATAAATCTTGTTAACTTATTCATAACTAACAACGTCGACTCCAACTATAATCATCCATCATTAAGCATTCGATACTACCGGCGACAGTAGTTATACGACATTAATCGATAACATATAAAGAGTAAATAAACAACGAAGAGTAATAATATAATCTGTCAAAATAAAAGAATAAAACTTAAATTATGATGTAATTTTCAGAAAATATTGTTCTGTTTTTATATTTTAAGTGTACGAATACTTTTGTTCTCTACTGTAAGCAGGTACAGTAAGTATTCTGTGATTGAATATAGCGAAAGGGTTAATCTATTAAGACGAGTGTATCGCAGAATCCGTTATATTTCTTTGTTATAATCGGGCAGCAGAACAGAGTGAAGATTTACTTAATACCTGCGTCATAATTTCTCTTAAATTTACAGTTCTGCAAACAGACCCTTCCTTTTCCAACATCGAGGATTTACCTAGGCCCAGACATCCAGACGGCCTCCATAATCCTGCAGTAAAGCTTCAAACTACTTAAACAAAAAATCGGAAGGACTACGGTGTTTCAGGCTACCAAAGTTTGCGTCCTTTGCAATTTTTTTAACGTAAAAAAGATTTTTCTTCGTTGTCATAGATAATAGATTTGCTATTTTTTGTGTACAAAAGTTGAGATCATGATAGAGCAAGGTGATTTTGCTGAGGTAAATGTAATCATTGATTAATCACTGATTGGTAAACAGTTATAAATAGTATTATTGTAAAATTGTATACTTTCGAGGTATTCCAATTCAGTTTCTTCGAAGAATATAAAAAATACAGACAAACGATTGAAACTAAAGTTCACTAGTATCTAACAATGAGTGAATATAAGAGAGGATTATGACGGAGTTTGACGAAAGGAGGCTGGATAAAAGAAGTGTAATGTGAAATTGAAAAGTCAAGGATGCAAGGGAAAGCTGTTCTCGAGAACAGGACCAGCCTTGAATCCACCATAAACTGAAAGTATGTGTTGAGAAACAGCGTCCTTAATGATTCTCTGTAATTTTAAGTTATTAGAGTTTCAAGGCCTTCACGACCTGGTTTATTACAGTTAATGGTGTTCGAAGCTTACGAGTGTGAGCTTTGTTCTACAGGAAAGTATTCCCTGATGATACCTAATTAAATATGAAGGAAAACTAGCTGTTAGAATTATCTGGAATGGTCGGCAAAACGGTGGAAATATTTTCTTGTTAGATGCGGTTTATACCTGCTAATTTTAAAGGTTTCACTTCAATATAACCTCGGAGCGCTGAAAGGACGTTTGAAATGTTGCTGTTTTATATGTTGTAATACTTTTCTATGTATGGAGTGTCCCTGCATTGACGGTTGAAGTAAGATGATTTCATATGCTATAATTAGTCAAAAATAAAAATTAATATTTTTTATGTAGATTTTGAGAAAAGTAAAGTGGGAGATTTTTTAGGATATTTGTTTTTGTTCGTAAAAAGAAAAATGAAAGTTTTTCTATTAAGGTGAAGTGGGATAAGTTCGTAAACGGGGTAAATGCGTATACAGGCTATTTTTATTACAATATGAGCGAAATTTCTCCATTTAATGCAAATAGTAAAATTATCTTCAAGTGCAAAGGGTTAATATTTTTATAAAATAAAATTTAACTAATTTAATTTGAAATTTAATCAGTTCTTCTTAATATAAACTAACATATTTCAAGATGATATAGCATTCAAATATGAATGTGAGTACTGTTTATGCATTTTGAATCTGACAGTTTCTTCTAATTTCCGTAATAAATTAAATTATACTTTATGACTTTAATCGTTCGAATATTCGTCTTCGCATTAGGTTATCAACTACTTACAGCAATTTAGAGATAATTTTGTAAAACACATTAGGATATCGAAAATCGAAAATGAATATTTAAGTAAAATATTTCCACAGCAAAGGTATTAGCAATTCTTTTCCAAGAAATTTGATGTACAGATAAAAAATAATGTCCCTAAATAAGTTTAGGGGTGCAGTCAAGTCAAAATTAAATTAATAGAAATGTTTATTAATTTTAGTAACACACGTCATTGCTGTTAAAAAATTTGCCAGAGGTTCTCATGTCAACGAATTTAAGTCTGTTAATTAAATTAAAAGAAAACAATCATACTAAATGGAGAAATTTCGCTCGTATTCTAGTAAAAATAGTATACGCACTTAAACTGTTTACGAACTTACCCCACTTCATCTTAATGTGTGTTTAAATGGAAGTTAGTGCAAAACTAAACATTTTCAAAAATATGAAATATCAAAATTACTAAATTTAAAAACTTCAAATTCTTTAAATTTCTGCAACAGACGTGATTGCAATAAAAGAGATACAATACTTGATTATTGCAATAATAATTTTTATTTGCAATAATAAATTTGAAAGCTTGCAAATAACTTCCTTTTTAACCGACTTCGAAAAAGGAGGAGGTTACTTAATTCGATCAGTATATTTTTGAACATTAAATTTCTAACCAAATATTTTTGCATCGATCCAATAATCATGATAATAAAATATATTACACCATGATATCCGTATACTAGTGTGAGTCATCGTACGTGTATGAAAACATGAGCAGTTGAGTCTGCCAGACAATACTAGCGATAAACGTATGAAAACATTTATGTAATATCACATTACTCTTTGCTACTGATACGTCGTATGGCCGGTCGTTTGTGTATCAGTTTACTTCGGATTAAAGTCACTTGATTTTTGTTCTTGAAGTAATATTTTATACATACGTACGAGATGTTTAGACTAACGACATAAAGTTGACATTTCAGCCATTTGCAGTAATGCGATAAAAGAGGTCAGGCTTAGATACGTTTACTATTTTCAATAAGCAGTATATGAGCTTTTTAATTGTAAAGTTATATCATTTTCTGTGTTTAAGTAATACGACTTCTTTTCCAATTAAAAATTTTATAACTACAGATTGGTATTTTTTTTAAAAAAGGATTTTTTGATGTGAAGTAAAGTATGATTATGTAAATGGTTTTTTTCAATTAGTCCTAGCAATATTAGCAATCTCTAATATTTTTTTTAATTCATTCTAGTAATTACAGTAGTATGTAATATTTTTGTGTCAATTCATCTGAGCATTATTAGTGAACTGTTTTTCATCGAGTCATCTTAGTAGTTTCAGTAGTATGTAATATTTTTTTTAAATTCATCCAAGCAGTTTCAATAATCTGTAATATTTTTTTTCAATTCATTCAAGTAGTTTCAATAATCTGTAATATTTTTTATCAATTCATTCAAGCAGTTTCAATAATCTGCAATATTTTTTTTTCAATTCATCGTAGCAGTTTCAGTAATGTATAATATCTGTAACATTTACGTCGTATACATACCATAGCAAAACCAGATGGGGTAAAATCGGACATCCGGTTTTTGAACAAGATGTGTCTCGCTGGAGTTCTAAAGAATTTAATGAATTGAAATGTTACAGACGTTAGGGACACTATTGAGTATTGTATCCGGTTTTAGTTTGACCACAGGGTAAAACTGTACACTCGTACTTCAACGTAAAATCGATACTTTTTTAATTTTCCTCCCTTAACAGATTAATCACTGAGAAAAGCTTAGAACATTACGCGCAAAAGAACTGCAAAAATTTGTTTCAATTTAATATCATTAAAATTCTATTTTAATATTCTATTAAATTCTATTTTAATACGTTCTTAAAATTCTATTTTAATTCTATTTTAATTTAAACTATTTTAATAAGATATAAAATCCTCCGAATTGCTAAAACTATTTTATAAAGATTTAAAATTGTTCAAACTGTTCAAACTATTTTTAAAGGAACTAAAATTTGTTAATTTCGTAAAACAATTTTACACGGATTTTAAATTGTTCAGGTTCTTAAAACTATTTTAACAGGAAATAAAATTTTTGAATTAGTTAAAACAATTTTTAAAAGATATAAAGTCTTTGAAATTTTTTAAACTATTGAGATATAATAATTTTTAATTTTTGAAATTGCTAAAACTATTTTAAAACCATTTAAAATGTTTCAAATTGTTAAAACTGTTTCAAAAACATTAAAAATCTTTCAAATTCTTAAAACTGTATTAAACAAATTTTAAATCAATAATAAACTATTTTATAAAGATCTTAAATTTTAGAAGATTTTTAGAATTAAATTTCGCAGTTAACTGGTTAAAAAATTACTGTAAATTGTTAGAAGATCATGCATATTGTTAGCACGATCACCCAGTATACACTGGTTATTCAGGAGAAGCGGAATATTGTGTCTCATCTCCAGGGGATTTCTCCATAATTTTATAAACACGTGTGTGACATGTGTCACTGTCATTTTCACACGCGTAAATGTTTATGACTGCATGTGGTGCTGTCGAGCAAATGGGGTCTGTTTAGGTCTTCAATCCATTTTACTTTGTCGCTGCAAGCACACTTTATTGCCTGGAACATCTGAAAATTATTGTTCCTAATGCGATTAACTTTCTAATACTTTCTATGAAGATTGCTTTGTTAATTTATTTTTTGTTGTGTTTATCATTTGTAATAGAAAAGAGTCGTTTAGTTTTGTAAAAGGAAATAATTTCATATGTGAAATAGCTTTGCACAAGTTTTATATAAAAATTAGTAATATTTTACTAAAGATACTTCTTATTAATTTATCATGTAACTAAAATAATATTTTTTTGCGTTCAATGAAAATGATTTTGTAAAACATTTAGTTAATATTAAACCAGTAAAAATGATATTAGATTTCTCATAATTAAAAGAATTATTAAAAAGGTTTTGTCATAATCAGTATAAATGTGTATGAATTATTTTACGTATCATCATTTATTTATTTTTCTACTTTAGTTTCAGTTTAAAAATAAATGCTTATTGTATAATGAACATTACAAAATAAATCTAATGCTAATGTTATTATAGAATTTTAAGCAATTAGAATTTTAAGCAAAACGTTAAAATATGTAGAATGTAGGTCCGCAAGTAATGTAATTATTATTATTAATGTCCGCAAGAATGTAAGTATGCAAGTATTCTGTAGTACTTAAGAATATGTACTGTTTAAATCTATATTTTTAATATGTATCTCAAAATAATTAATTTACCATTTTCTCCAGTCAATTACTTGAAAAATCAATCATATTAAACAAATTGTTAATGAATACGTTTGAAAACCATTTTGAATGCTTATCAACAATTGATTTAAATGAAATGGAACTGATTTATGAGAAATGATAATTATCTTGTTGTATATCTTGATTTTATTTAATTAAATTCGCTGTTCTACTAACATAAATCAGGTTTGCTCTTTGTTATGTGAGTTTCCAATTGAAACCTCCGCTATTCAGCGCCTACGCGTAGGTTTCAGGATAATGAAAAAGTGACCGATCTTGCTATGAAAAATTATAGTGCAAATGACAGAATTAAGGCCGTCCGCCTACAGCATAAGCAAAGATATAGAGTCTAGATAAAGATACCGTTCGACGAGGAATAAATGCTCGCTTTTTTTTTGGTTATATTTAATATGCGAGTCTGAACGCACTCGTTTCATCTAGGAACAAACTTAACCTTATACATTTATCGCAAAACGGTTATAAAATGTTTGAAACAGGAACAGTCCTGAGAAGGAATAATCGTTATAAAATTTGTCGTGTTATATAATAATTCTACTTTACTTAGAATTTTATTTTAGGATTTTACATAGTTTGTGATCCAAAATGGAAGATGAAGCGCTTATTAATCAAACTGGTCATTTGTTGATACAATTTAAATAGGACATGTAAAAATCTAGTTACAAGTGGCTCTAATGTAAAATAAGTTATAGAATAATAAATTATACAAAAGCGTTGTTTTGTTACCTTGTACAAATGTTATAACGTTACACAAGTATCCTACTTTGCTGTTCTTTATGATCCGCATTGCAAGATGCAGTGTTTATTTTGTAAATTATTCATTCTATTCGAAGAACCTGATTAGAATATGTAAAAATCTGTTCAGAAATTATTTACTTAATACTAACATAATACTATACTCTAATACCATGCAATGAAATTGTTAATATTTTGCTTAAACAAACATCTTCTATCCACCCTTAATTTTCAAAACTGCAATCTTATCAGGATAAAAGTAATGTACACAGTTTTTTTTATAAAAATAGGAATTTAAACTTATGCAATAACATTGATAACTTTTTAACTATTAAATAAATTTGATAGTATAATATTGTATTATATAATTCTAAGAAAATATGATGCAACTGATTGGTTACCTTAGCCATTAAGCCTTAATGCTTGCATGCATTCTTAGCTCTATTTCTTGCAACTATCCAGATTATATGTGTACTATGTACTTATATATAATTGTAGATTCCATATTGTATATTATACAATTCGTCGTTATACCTTAATGCACTATGAGTGCATTGTGCAACAAGCATCTGAAAATATGTATATAAGCTTTTTCAGATGCTTGTTATTTGTAATTACAAAACAAATATAAATAAATAAATTTGCTATCGTGATCCCCAGGAGATATAAATACATACTTTTCTTTTATCATTTGCAATAGGATTATATTTAATGAAATGCATATAATGCGTATGTTCTTACATTCTATTATTCAAATTTATTTATTTTTTCAATGTTACTTATAACAATATTTGACATATTTAAAATCCATGTAAAAAAATGATCTTGTAATGCATAAAATTTGGCATTTAATGGTTTCTTTTAATAAAAAATTTATTATTCAAACATTAAATTTTGGTGTGCTTATAATCAATCATTTTTTATTAGATCGAACCTTGAAGAGGATTTAAAAAAAGCAGGTCATTTAGAACGTTGTTGTTAGAAACGTTGTTGTATCGAAGGCGTGTATAAATTTATCATAAATTACTCCAGATGCATAGTGATTAACACTAAAAATACAAAACCAGTCAAATAGCCAATTCACATGTTTCTTATCTTAAACTACAGAATTCGTTAAAATTGTTTCCTTGAAATTTGTGTTATGTTTTATCAATTGTTTATTTCCTTACTTTATTTTTCATTTCGAATTAATTTCTGAGGTTCATTTATCGAAACATTGTCTGCAAATTTGCTTCAGACCAATATATCTAAAGCTAGAACCCACATCGATTCACGAGACGCGCCAAAATACTTCCAGAAAGGATTATCATAATTCTGGCATTTTTAAATATTTTTCAAAACAGAAAATATTCTGTAATATGCGATAGTTATAGTAAATTATACCTGCAGTTTCGATAATGCGAAACAAAGGTGTCCTATATAAAAAAAATCCACAAATATCAGCTTATTTTCATCAGTCTTGCCCCCCTTAAACCTACCTGAGGGGACGAAACACTAGCCTCTCTCTTTCTAATTCGGCGACTGACAGCGGATTGGCTACAACCACATCGTAATCTTAAAATTGTTTCTACGAAATGCGAAAATGACAGAAGCACTTCGTGAAAGAAACAAGTATAAAACTAACTACGAATCAGCGCGGAATAAAATAAATCAGCAACTCATTTATCTGGTGTAATAAATTAACATATCATGGAATTAATTAACCTATCAGTATAATAACCGATTTCAACCGGACATATTGGATGAAATCTACCATACTACGAGGAAAACAGAGAAGAGACAGATATTGTGAGGCAAAACGCGTACGTTCGTTCGAATTCTGAGTATTCTAACTATATTGCTTTTATATTTTATATACATGACATTTAAGGCCTTCTATTGAATAACTTCATTATTAATGATTAAATAAAGGTGGCAAAGGACCTCATGATAGAAATAAGTATACCATATGAAAAGTTAAAACATCAGTTGCGAAGAAATGATTCAATTTAGAGAATAATTTTAAGTTAAAATTTGAAACGTGTCTTTTGATATCTCTTGGTAGAAATAGTGTTAAATAAAAGCCCGTGGAATTCATTTCAATTGTACATCTTTGTCTGTACTAATACCAACTGTGTAGTAACAAGCGGGTCTATAGACTAGCTGCCTCACGCAAATTCAAATGCGTACTTAAAATTCAGAGTACCTACTGTAAACATACAGAAGAGATGTAGATTTTAAAGTCGTTCTAAGCGATTACACGTGCCTGAAACTATAGAAAACGTTACCAATTACGGTTATTGTTGATTTCACGATGACTGACGTTCATGACAACCAAGTATTATCGTCAACAACGAGTTATAGAGCTTTTAACATGGTCCTAGTCAATTCTATGTGTCAAAAATTATAGAAAACGATACTAAAACACGGTTTTTTATCGATTTAACGACGATCGACGTTGATGAGGTTGCTGTAATCAGATTGCCGCTAAAATCTATACAGCAAAAGGGCATCTCACGAGTCTATTCTCAAAATTTCAAGCCAAATACTAAAATTTGCGTCCATCGCATGGTATAGACAAACGAAAAAATTCAAATCAACTCGTCCTAGGACACTACGTTTGACAAAAATAAAAAAATAATTAAAAGAAAATAATGATCGATATAGTGCGATGTACAAACTCTAACAACACCAATTTGCTAGAAAATAACCTGACACTGAAAGTACGTAATGCCCTTGCGTATCCTATAGTAAAATGCCTATTGTTTCTGCAGTAACTTAATATACTGGCGTTCAACATGATCCTGAACAAATGGTGGAGGTCGAGGGATGCTGGTATTTCCGTTCCATGGGGTGAAACGCAGTCCTTTCCAGTAGCGTGCATCTGGTCACGTATACAAATGCAGCAAGCCTTGCTTCGTGAAACGACAAAACGAAGGATTGGAACGTGAAAGGAGGAACATGAAATTGCTGATATCGATTGCATAATTCCATGCGTGTTCCTGCTCTACGAGTTTCGTACATGAATTTATACTTCTGTCACTAGCCGACAATGTGACTAAACAAACGGAGGGTGTAACTAAATATTTATAAACGATAACTCTCTCGAAGTATAAATTATATTTTTATAAAAAGTAAAAATGGGGGCAAATTTTATCATTAAGTGTAATATATATAAGATTTTCATTTGTCAATAAACAGTAATATATAAACAATCTCTCACACTTAATGTATTAAATTCACAATAATAAGAACAACATTAATACACCTCTCCTCGTTGACGCAGCTTCAGGTTTAGAGCAGTGGAAACAGAAATATGTACTTATCTTTTTAGTTCAGTTTACCTTTGAACAATGCAAACAGAGGCATAGAACCTTGAAACTATTTTACTTTTACACAGATTTGGAAATATAGTCACAGCGAAATACGTTTTATTTTAATAAAAACTCAAATTGCATACTGCTTTTCGAAATAGAAAAAATATATGTGTATTCAATTATATATAGTCAGATATGTATTGTAATTTATATATGTACGTATATTTTCACATCTGCTTATGACTTTAGTGAAAATAAATATTGTTATTGTAAAAATTACAAACTTGACTGTATTGACTCATTTAATTTTAAATATTACAAATTTTATAACAGCATATTTTGAAACGAAAAATATAATTTATTTTATGTGAAATAAAAAACATCGAGCGCTCAGATGGCGCGAAATTTGAAAATATTTCGTCCCTAAAGGGCAATACAGGAATTTACGTGCAAAATGTGCTGCTCTTATTAAATTAGAAGATTTCACATTACAGTAGGTGCTCCAATAATTCTACATTTGAGATTCGTAATATGAATCGCAAGAAAAATTCAAGTAGGACGAACGTATTAGTCATTAGGCTGTGATTCGGTACAACTGTGCTGATAACACGTTCTTCGAAAGTCGCATTCAGATAATTTCGAATTATTCGGAAGTTACGTCTAAAAATATATTTTCACGGTAGAGTTCCGTGCAAAAGATATACATATCTTTCTGATGGCAAAATTTTATGATAAAAATGTATTCCAATAAGGTGATCGTTCAAATATTTGCATTAGAAAGGTAATAATGATAAAAAAGATATTGTTCCGTTTAAAAATTCTTAGTTCATCGAAACTAAAAATAATATATTTTTTAATAATAAAAAAAAGATTGACATTTTTATTATTTTGACTGTTCATTAAAATGTTTTTTAACACTATATCAAAAAGATTGAAAGTTCGAAATATTTTACGTAACAATTTGAAGTATTTCAAGAATTTTTTATTTCTTTAATACTGTGTCCTCATATTTTGAAGAATTTATCGATGTAAAAAAAGATATCAAGTAGGTTTAAAAAAACATAGGTCACCTCAACATTCCTCATCTAAACAGAATATCTCTGTCGAAACACAGTAAGTTTTATTTGAAATACTTTTTCGACCGAATAATCTGAAAGATAAACGTTCACCCTGTACATACATCATCTACTGTTACACAACAAAACTGGGATTTATTAGACAGTCGCTCTATTAGTAACGCTTTCAAGATTGATCTTTAATTCGCCTTGTATAAAAAAAGTTATTCTTCATGTATGAGTAGTAACGATAAGTGTGAAGAAATAGCATGACTTAACATTATCCCACATTTATAGTCTAGCTTCTAATAAGAAAATATTCCAAGAAAGAATTTGAACTTTCACGAGATGAGTAACAAAGTACAATTTTAATTTACAAATATGTTGTAACGACGTTAACAACATTAGCGTAAATATTGAACGTTTAACATCTTATAGCTTCCTTGCAGAGATTCCTCTTGTAAAATATTATCCGAAGCAAAAAACCTGAAGATCTTTTAGTTTATTAAATATTTTAGAGCCTGACAGATAATTCTTCACGTTTACGCGCGATAAATGTCGTTTGACAAGCTTATTTTTAGTTTAGTTCGGTCTATTTACATTAGAGATCAAAGTTAAAACTGCACAAAGGTATAGTCGTCGATGAACTGTATTTTTTTAGATTCAGATGCTCGAACTCGTCAGATCAAAGTTCTGAGAACAATATTTTCATTGAGAGACCACAAGGCAGCTCCAGTGTTTGATTCTTTTAGTGACCTCAGCATTCAATTGAATTTAACGATCGAATTAAAGCGATTTACTTTCATTACGATATGGTGCATGATGGAGCAGAGGAGGAAAGGAGAAAGAAGTGAACAGAATAACGGTAGTAAGATAATGGCGTGCCCAAGGCGCTTTAAATCATCGATACGAATGTTCTTATTTCCAGCGTTCTTCGAGAAGAATAAGTAAAAGTACATATATATCAATGAATCTTACGGTTGTGAAATAGAAATCGAATCTTTAAAACGATATCTTTCTTTAATCTCATTTGAATGATTCTCATTATTAAAAATTTAATTTATAAAATATTTTATAACACTTTAAAAAATATTACAATAATAATATTATATATATTTATTTCTACGTTCAGAAATACACTGAGTTATTTAACCTCAAACTTCAAAACAATATAAATATTGATAAAAATATCGAAGTCTACGGCGTTATTTACTTTATTCCAAGCATCTTGAGAATGTACAGTATTAGACAAAAGTATTATGAATAAATACAGGTCTGGCTCGATGAAGACTGCGTACAATATATATTCTTTTAGCTTTTGTAATTGTATAGATATTTTAAATTCACAATTTATCGTACATGTTAAGCTATATTAAAAAAAAACACACATAGAATGGACAACACTGAATGGAAATTTTAATACAAAAATATTTAGAAAACTACATACTTTTTTATAGATATGTCGTTGTGATATGTATTCTTGAAATATTTAAAGTAGAACAATTATTTATTTTCACAATGAATTTAATACATGAATAAAAAATATTTTATAAAGAACTTTTATTTTTAATATTAAAATCTTTTTCTTTTTATAAAAAAAATTGTAGCTTTATATAACTGTTTAGTGTAGTTTACAAAAAAAAACGTTAATTTGTTAAAAACAAAAAATTAGAAAATGATTCAAAGAAGTAATTGTTCATTTATTATCAAATAATAATTTCCTGAAATCAACACCTTCAATATATTAAACTTTAAATCACTGCACATACTTCTCAATTGAAAATAAATTACAATATTAAATAAATAAACAAATAACATTCATAAATAATGTTAAAATCATTAACTTTTTAACCGAGTAAATATCAACATAAATTAAAAAAAAAATTAACAAAATATAATATAAAATAAATAATTTCACTGATTTATTTATTTTACTATTAAGTATATGCAAAGCTTAATACGTGTACAAATAATGTAAAATTTTGTAATCTAACTTAAACTTAAAAATAACACAGATGAAATCAGTACGAGTAAGTACTGTAACTAAAATGCAGTCGTCTCTAGCGTGCCAGCGTGTAACGCCCTTAAGTTCAACTCGTAGAGATAGTCTGCAGTTTGCTATAATAAGTGCTTTTCCTACTTATAAAAAACTGTCTCTCCTCAGAAACAACACAGCAAATAAAATCTGCAGACGCTGTAGTACGTAAAAAGAGTAATTGAATTTGTAGAAATAAATCAATTAAGAATATAGAAGAAACTAAATTCTACGAAGAACGCTAACTATCGTTGCAGGAGCACATACTATGGAAACAGGGTATGGAGCGTATCGCAGCATACACAAAGGGGGGGAGTTGAACAGCCGTCGGTCCCCCACCGTTACAATCCCCACCTGCTGGGCCCTCTCCTACTCGTTTCGACTACGGCAGTCCCCCTAGCAAGATCGAAAGAGGTTCCCTCTCACCCCTCGGTTGAACAACAAGCCACTGACTACTCTCGTCAGTCGACGTTGAAGACTGCTACGTACATACGTGTATATGCCGACACAATTCGGTGTTGGCTCGCAACCCGTTCGTACGATCTGTCTGCACGATATCGAGAGAAAAAGTGCCGCGCAGAGCAGAAGAAAGAGAAGGAGAAGCAGGAGTAGGAGGAGGAGGAGGAGGAGAAAGGGGGAGCCCTAAACGCCAAGAGAGTTCGGTCCGGCTGTTGCACAATTTTGTGTCAGGCTGTGTTTCTCCGGTGAAATCCTTCGACCGATAGAGGGAATAACAGGATTGACAGTGAGCTTCGTATCTTCGACAACGAAGCAGAGATCGCGCGATTTTTTGAACATCGAGAAAACGTCCCCCCCCCTCCACGTTCCATGTACGTTCGATCTGCGTCGCGCGTTTGTTTATCGAGATTCGACTGAACGTAGTCGCGCGTACAATCGATCGATCGGCGAAAGATGACAAAAGGACACGTGTGTTTCGTCGTCGCATCGTAACAGAGTTGAAACTCCTGGCGGTGTGGACAGCCGTGCAGAAAAGCGTAGAAGGCGAACCGTTCGCGATCTCGTTTAACGCGGTTCGGTGACCAATCGCGGCGCGCTCTCTTCACCCCGAAAAAAGAATAAGAAACAGCGACTGGAGGAGGAGTAGGGCGGAAGCGAAGGAAGAAGGACGCCAAAGGAGAAGGAGAAGGAGAAACAGGAGAAAAGGAAAAGAGGGAGGCACGCCGCGTGGACACAGCCGTACGGTCGTCGTGTGTCTGTTTCGTTTCGTTTCGTTTCGTTTTACCGCTTTTCGAGCGGAGCCGCGGTAAATGAGGGCCCGCGAAAGTTCCAGTTGATACGATTTTCTTCGTGACATATTTCGCCACGTGGATTGTCGTCGTGTGAAGCTGGGGATAACTTGATTGTAAACAACGATCATCGAAGAAAAACACAATCATGTATAAGCTACTAGGGGGTCTTGGCACGTTCCTGAAATGGCAGGAGATCACGACGGATTCGATGGTGTTCCGGTTGCACAACCACTTTACGACGGTGCTACTTTTCACGTGTTCGATGGTGATCACGGCCACCCAATACGTTGGTAATCCGATCTCCTGTATCGTTCAAGGTTTACCAACTCACCCTGTCAACACTTACTGCTGGATAACGTCTACGTTTACTATGCCGGATGCATTTAATCGGCAGGTGGGTAATCGCGTCTACCGACTCTGCCCATAGATTTTGAACTTGGATCTACGCTTGGTCACCAAGCTCGTCCTTCGAACCACCTGTCTCTAGCTTCGAGAAGCTCATCGATGAAACAGACTATGACATGCTCTGCAGTTCACTGATAATTATATACAAATTTTATGTCTAATGATCAGCGTTTTCATACTTTTTTAATAAGTTTTAACTCCTTGCTAATTTCTATTTTACAATGCAATTCTTTACGTGAGAATTTTTTAGATCGGTTTTTAAGAAAGCATGTATTATGATAGACGTGTTTCCATATTTTTTAAATACATTTATTATTTCTATCGTTATTTACCATATATACTAATTTAAATCGTAAGACGTAACACTCATTTCTTTTACAGTCGACCGAATTTAAATTTGTAATATAATCATATTTATTTTACTGAATTTAATCTTTGATGAACATATCTTTTTATGCTTTAATAAACTGGATCGTTATTGAACCGTTACGCTATTGTAGATTTTCAAAATATCTGGAAAAGTCTTCAATTTAAACTTTTTTGTTATAAAAATAAATAATGCGGAGGCAAATAAATTTTACTCGTACCATCTACGACCTAAAGTGGTTACAAACGGTTAGAACTAGAATTTTAATAAAATTATGTCTGATAAGAATTACGCATATAAATAAGTTCTGCTTATTAAAAATTTGTCTGTGATAATAACGAGACTGTTACTCGACCGTGATAAGTATTTTATAATGATAGTATAAGACATGATTGACAGCAAGTAATAAGAAAGCATAAAACGACGAAATAGCCTCGGGTTACCAAGGTTATCTGAAGTCTTTTTCTGGTCGTTTGGTGTAATTCCTCTCACTATTGTATTGTATATGGTTAAATTTTTTAATAAATAAGTTCGTTACCTACTTATTCAGAATCAGAGGGTAAACATTGTGAACATTTTTTAAAGGAGCTAACGTAAATATAAGCACTAATGGAATTCCAAACAGGTTAACTCAACCAAAATGGACGTAATTGCATTTACCATGTACAATCTGGGTGAAGCAGTTGATGCTGTAATACCCTCTTAATTATAGCACAAGGACGCCATTTTAAATTCCCCTAAACTAAAAAACTATAAAAGGGGTATTATGTGAGTTAGTCTAAAAAGAGGAAAATAATTTACCTCACAGTTTCAGAAATAAAAAGGAATTAGAAAAAATGTGTCTTGAATAGTTTGCAATTGATAAATATTTGTTTACGTATTTTGTATTGCTGCATATTTGGATCAGTTCAATAAAATTTGAGTACTAACAATTTTTAATATTTTACATAATTATCAAATGAAAATCAAATGAAAACCATGAATAAATTAAATGTAATAAAAAAAATTTACTAAAATTTCTTTGTTATATTTATCATTGTATTAACTTTTGAATTTGATGCAACCAGTATTAATTTTTCAACGAAAATTAAATCATGTATTTTGAGTAACCAATTTCCCGCCAAATCGTTCGAATGACCCGAGACATTCTGAACGATTAAACGGCGGTAAAAAATGACAGCATGTGAATGCACGAACCGTTTATAAATAAGTACGGGAAGTAGACGATATGGCGATATAGATATATAAATTTAATCAAGTACACCTGCACATTATCCTATTGTTGACGAGTCTGTTTGTTATCAGGTCGGTCTAGAAGTGGCGCATCCAGGAGTGTCGAACGACTTCGGCGACGTGGACGCCAGGAAATACTATACTTACTACCAGTGGGTGTGCTTCGTATTATTCTTCCAGGTAAAGGCTCGTTTATCGGTAATCTTGTACGCGCGATAAGCCCGAGACAGCTGCACTTTTGGTTTAGGTTTTTGTTACCTCTGACTGTTCTCGACTTTCCGTATTGGATATCCGAAACTGTGGTTCGCGCGAATGCACGAGCGCGAAAGATTCAGCGTTTCGCGTTGCTGATTATCTGACTTCGTCTTCTCCTTCTGTTTCTGTTCAAGAAATTGCTTCGGTGCTCGTTTTCGATCTATTTGATCCCGAGTGAAGGGTTGTTGGTAACAGCACGCGTTATGGCTGCTGATATGGTTAAAAAGGATTCATTGTAAATGGAGACCAGATGTATTTGGAAAAGGAATTGATTACAAATGGCGACTGAGTGTACTTGAACGCGTATAAAAAGTTTGGTGTTAGATTGTAACATGAACCTCTACTGAAATAGAAACTTTGCACAGAACAGAACTACATATTTAGTAATACGTTATGTACTTTGATACAAATGGAATAATATTTTACAAAATTTTGCAGAAAAAAATGTTTACAAATTTATAGTAAAATTTAAACTGTTTACAAGTAGATGTAAATTTTTATTAACTTTGTAAATACTATGTTCTAGAAATACAAGGCTAGTTTTAATGTTGATGGTGCAATTGGACAGCAATAATATAAATAAAAAAATAAACAAAAGATTGATTGACTAAATGAATTCAGTAGAAAAATCTGTTCATCTAACATGTCTTTGTGTCCTTTATTTTAATGTAATATTCATATTTATTTTACAATTTAATATTTATTTTAATATTCCTAATTAGTTAATGGAATAGCAAAGACAAAAATGCACAGCTCTATTTAAAATATCAGAATTGAAATTTATTTGATGATATCACAAATTATGTGACTGAAGCATATTGCACATTCTTTTCATATTCATAGAGTGATCTATTTCAGTTACTAGGCACTTGATATATGTAGTGTGTCCAGTGCTAAATGTCCCTGTTATAGTTATTGCATGTTCTCATCTTTGTTGAACTTTCCATGGTTAAATTAAACACGTATGTGTGTCACATTCAACAGGCATTGCTGTGCTATGTACCACAATGGCTTTGGAACATGTGGGAGGGCGGTTTGATTAGTGCATTGGTCATGGGCATGAATCACGGCCTGGATAAAGAAGAAAACATTCAGAAAAAGAAGTCCGTATTAATGGACTATCTGTTGAATCACATCAGGGTGAGTATCATGATTCAATTCATGATTAGTTAATATTCAATTAATATAATAAGTTAATATTCAATTTAGTTTTGCAGAATCATAGCCGCTTCGTTTCAACCGATTCATCTCTAGTCACCTAGATACTGCATAGTTTAGAGACTTCCTGTATTTCCGTAATAGAACTAAAGTAGCATAACTAAGTAATAGAAAATAATAGAATGAATAATGTTGAGAGTATCTCGGTTAACAATTGAACTCTTAGCTAATCTAACCCTAATCAAATTAAAAGAATTCATTTTAAATCCGGTAAAGTGAAATCTAACCTGATCTAGTCTAACTTAGAAACGATGTAGGTGCAAGAGATGATATTTCTTATAACTATCCGTACAATGCAGGAATTCTCAAGTTCTAATGCAATGACTACTTATGTGTTAAGATCGTTCACATGGATCCGTCAATTGTTGTATGTATCATATAGAGAAATCTTAGCTAGGGGAAAGAACGAAAGAATAAGAAAGAACGGTTGAGACGATTCGGTTAGATCCAATTTAACCTCGTTGAATCCAATTTATGCCAATTCACCGATCGTTTGTTCTTTCAGACTCACAACATGTACGTGTACCGATACTTCGTCTGTGAAGCCCTTTGCCTGGTGAATATTTTCATGCAATTGTACCTGATGAATCGGTTTTTCGACGGAGAGTTTCTTAGCTACGGGCTGCGTGTGCTGCAATTTTCGGACGTACCGCAGGAGGAGCGTGTGGACCCCATGGTTTATGTGTTTCCTCGCGTCACCAAATGTCTCTTCTACAAGTATGGTGCTTCGGGAACGATACAGCAACACGATTCCCTCTGCATTCTTCCACTGAATATCGTGAACGAGAAGACGTACATCTTCATCTGGTTTTGGTTCACCATTTTATCCGTCTTGTTGCTGGGCCTGATGGTGTACAGAGCCGCTATCATTTTCGCTCCAGTAGTAAGGCCGAGATTGCTACATCTTTCTTCCCGGCTGTTGTCTATAGAAACTTGCAACAGTATCAGCAGAAAGATTGATCTCGGAGATTGGTGGCTCCTCTACGTTCTGTCATCCAACATGGATTCACTGATCTACAGGGACTTCCTACAGGAACTCACTAAAAAGATGGGCGATAGGCAATCGCCCGCAGCTTAGATTCATACGTTTTTATAAGAGAATTTTTGTTAGAAAGGCTGGACTGATTCGCTGAGGTTCATCGTTGGAAGGCAGGTTCATTGCCTTTAGTTGACCTCCTTCTGGGAATTAATGGAGGAGGACATTGACCACTGTCTGCGTGGAAATCATCGTGTTACGAGAATTATTGATAGAAATATTTTCATAGGTAGCGCCTTCAGAGAACAATTGCTATGTACGACTGATGCATGTGTGTACACACGCGATGGCATTCGATTCTGTTTGTATGGAAGAGTGTGGTTGCATGCGAGTGAATGAGCGCGTGCGAGTGCGAGTTATCGTTTTTTCAACGATTATTCCAAGAACCATCTTTTCTTTTTTATTCTTGATTAGTGTTCGTTCTCCAAAGCAACAGATCTATTTTATTGCAAGAAGTATTGCTCAAAGTAAATCGAACGCGTTTCGTTTATCTGTTTCTATGATAGAGCGATAGAGGAAGTTCCGAGGCGGTGAGGATCTTAGCATACGAATACCTTTTACTATGCAACGTTTTTCTATTATGAAGTCATCTCGACTTTTAAACTATCCTATCGTGACTGTAATATGCGCTGTCGCAAGAAATGCTGCTCTCAGACATTCCTGTGTAGTGTATACAACTTCACTGAATGATTATTCTTTCTAAGTTGCCAACGACACTTTTTTTATGGATATATCAAATGTAATTTACGTTAAAATATCGCGGTTAAGTAATTAGTTGCAAAGAATGCATATCAATTTTTATTGTAATTTAGAGATACGCTTTGTATTCATTGTTAAGTTGATCGGAAAGTGCTGTTCTTTTTCTTAAATGAAAACGAGTTAGTTGTTTTAGAATACCTTTTTAATCTTTTATTTAATATTATCCATCATCTATTTGGCAACTTGTGTATTACAATATTCTTTCAGTGCTTAATTGCTAAGCATTGCTTGTTTAAATCAGTGTAGAGTGTGAAGTCTGAATCGTCCATCAATGGAGGTTATGTATTGGAGTATGAACAAATACTTTACTTGAAGACGCAAATAAACATAAGATTTAAGGCGATTCTCGCAATTTATTTATCTGAGTTTTCAAGTATTTTATTCCTACTTCAGTACTGATTCCTCATAGAGTATGACTTATTATGTCTCAGCTCAGTTTAGTCAACTTTTATCAAGTTCTTAGCACATTCAATCCCGAATTGGCAGCTGGAGCTCAGCCGCGATAAGGCGAACTTGTAAATTAACACGTTCAGGACCAGACGTTGCTTAAGTAGCATTAGCGAGATTCGAAAGCGGTTGTAAAATCACTCAAGTGACAGAACATGAAATCTGATCTCGATTTGGGAAATCAACCAAAAAGTTGTATACAAAAACATATTTCATGTAATGTTAATATGTTTTATACATTATGTAATGTATTTTTAAAGCAGGATGTAATCCATGGTCTTGGTCACCGTCGTTAAAACCGCAATGGTCCTGTGCGTGTTAATACTTTCTATCCGAAGGTTGTAAATTTATTCTTTATGTGACGAATCTTAGATTCTGAAAGCATAGATTTATTCAGATTGTGTGCTTTCAAATGTAGTTTTGAACAATGTACCATGGTAGACCATGAATATTCTTCCGTGTAAGAAAAATTCATACTATTTGAAAAAATTCAGGGTAGCAAATTTAAGACTGCGTACTGCGTTAAAATTTCACTGCACAAATTACATGGACACTTCATTAAATTCGTTAGGTCGTGATTCGAACAATTTTATATTCTCTGTAAATCGTGCCTTTGATATAAAGATGTCATATGACGTCACTAGGACTGAATGTGTTAACGATGCGTAGATATATGACTATTGTCATGGTGGAATACTATTTTTCTATTCGCATGTTTTCTTAGACATTTACATGACTCTACAAGAAATGACTGAAGAAATTTCAAAAGAAACGACTCGTTAAAGAAATACACGAACTATCTGTGATTTGTGAAAATTTCGAAAAGAATCGTAGACGTTGGAAAATTGATATTAGAACTTTCCGATCAACTTAACATTTACCCATGTGTGTTCCATCGACAAGTAAACGTTGTCAGAGAAGACTTGTATGAAAGTATCACAGATCTTTCTTTTTAACGTGTATATCCGTTGTTTCTTAATTAATTTCTGGTGTTTGTATCAATATATAAATTTATGAGCGTTAAACCGATTGTGTATCGTGTATAATGCATGTTTCCTATTGGAAAGTAAGAGAAAAGTTCAACCGAATTTTAACGGTACTACAATATTAAATGTTTATTATTAGCTACAACCAGTAATGTTTTATACCGATATGAATATTATACGAATATTACGAGTATTCGTGCAATTTACGCATCTATTGTTTCTTGATATTAATTTGTGGTAGAACAACAAACATTACCGCAATTACCACTTGGTGACAAGCCAACGATGGTTTTAGTTATACCTGCCTCGATATCGGTCTTGTGTTATAAACTATATCTCATAAATCGCTGATCGTATAAGTATAGGAAACTTGAAACTTAGGTTAACATTTGCAATTCAATGCTTTCAAAGTTTACAGACACTTCCTATTAGTAGCTGATGGCATCATAAAAGACATTGAAAGTATACTGTAATTCTAAGACGTTATGCTTCTTCTTTAGTATTATTATAAGAGTATTTAAAAATAAAAGTTTCCTATTTAAAAAGAAAACTGAATTATTAATTTAAATTACAAAAAGCAATTATACAAACGTAATGTTCATGAATGAAATTTCATGAAAATTTTGTAAATAAAATATTGAATAACTTTTCATCTATACTTGACCGTTTCATATTTTTTAATGTTTTTGCATATGTCTGTGACTGTACAACATTCTTCAAGATGACAATACATTTAAAAAATTCATTTCTGAATTTAAGTATGACAAATTTTGTTTTAACCATAAATTGATATTTTAGTATATCAATGTTTCATTCTTTTTTTGTTAGAAACAGAAGCATTTAAATAAAATCATAAACTTAAATACTGATGGTTAAAAATATTTATTATTATTTTTTTCTATAAGGACCTTCATGTCATATAGGTTAAGATAGTTTATTTACAAAATTTTATTGAAAATAATGTTACTAAATGCTGGCTGCAAAATTGAATACAGATTATTAAATTACTACTAAGTCGTCAAGTTTTAAAGAACATCGTAAAAGTAGTGCATTTTAATAAAATATACAGGGTGATTCATGTAACGTATCCACAATTTTTTATAGAGTCAATTGTAATAATTGAAATTCTCTAAGTATTTTTTGTTTTTGAAAATAGCAACTTTAATTTTTATAAAAATGGTATATGTAGTTAAATGATGTCGATGCAAACGTTATATTTTATAAAGAAGTATCAAACTATTTATTTGACAAAATAATTGGGTTAGTATATTTGCGAAATTTATATATTTGAAAATTGAGAAATTTGGGAATTTGGAAATGTAGGGATTTAGAAGGGTTGAAAATTTGGAAATTTAGTAATTTGGGGATTTGGAAGATTTGGAATCGGTCGGAAAATATTAGAAATATAAACGTATTATTGCATTTGAAATTCATCTAAAATATAAACATGAACAAGCAATATCGTTGCATGTAAAAAAATAAACACAATTATTGGAAGTGGTTCAGAAATCTCATTGTTTGAAGAAAAATAGTGTTTAGAGCACGTAAACTTTATAATATGTTCTTTAAATATTATTTTTAATAAATATCTTAAATATTTATATTTGAAAGCGGGTAAAGGGATCGAGTTGACTATAAAACTAAATGTAGCTATCGGATGACACATTTATTTTGAAGTTGGCGTTTCCTGAAATGTCCTCGGCACAATGACGTGTTAAATATTATAGGCCATGGACCATAGAACCATTTAAATCAGCGATGGGAACATGAGTCTTTTAATTTCTTCAAAATATTTAGCAATTTGATTGTCCGAAGATTACACTTCAATACACCTTTTAACGGTTCCAAATACATATATATTCAAGAATTTAAAATGAACAAATAAAAATGTTCAGAATCAGTGTAAATTTGTCTTCACTTTTTTGTACAAATTTTAAGTTAATTAAAACGAAAATACGATTATAACTTTATTGACATGTAGTTCGTTAATCATATTATAATGGTAATAAATGCATTTAATATCATAATATTTAATAAGCACAGTAAATGGAAAGCATTTGCTGATATTATTAATTACGACTCAATACTATTTGAAATCTTAGAATTCCTAATAATTATAGAAGAATATAATATTAATTATTTAAGAAACTATGAAGATGTTTTACTGTAAAATTGTATAGCTAAAGATTCAAGAATGAGGTAAGTTTCATTTTTCATTTTAGCGAATTTCAATTATTTTTGCTGTAGATAGTTTACAAATGATATATTAAGTTTCATCTATTCCCATTATTTTAATTTTTCTTTTAACAAATTAGCTCCACTTTCAAAATAAACCATTTGTTAAGTTTATCAGGGTCCTAACTTTTGACTTTGACTATCATGATAATTACTTTGAGTGAAGTTTCGATTAATTCGAATTTGATGCGCGTTGAGGCCATCGCTAGATAAAGTAGGAAGCGTGAATCATGTTGTCACTCTGACACTAAAGTGAATTTTTAGGGAGAACTTCCGAAGAGCTTTGAGAGAGCCAGGGACGGGTGGTTTGAATTAGGTAGATAGACAAGGACAAAGGTAAAAAATAGAAAAACAAAATTGGGCCGAACTGAACGACAGCAGAGAAAAAAGTAACAGTCGAGGTGTTTGTGTTACGCGACGTACATTTTCTGTCGAAAGCTGGGTTTCAAAATTTATTCAAAGACTTTTAATTGTGTTTTTAAATGATTAGTATCGGCCACGAAAATATTGCGTTATGAGTGTCCTTACAACTCTAAAACTTTTAGAGTTACAAAGAGTTATAAGATTTACAAACGTTTAATGATTATTCATATTTAAATTGAAACTGAATTATAAAAAGGTGAAGTGGGGTAAGTTCATAAATGGGACAAGTGCGTATACAGGCTGTTTTTATTACAATATGAAATTTCTCCATTTAGTTTGTTTCCTTGTTTTGTTTCACTATCCTTTTATATTTCAGCTAAGTACTTGTTTACAGTATAGAGTACTTGCATAATACAGTAAAAGCATTTTATAGCAGATTTGTTAATAATTCTGCTCTTGCCCATTGCACATGAAATAAAGTTTCAAAGTATTTAACTTCGAGTTACGTTGTTACCCCATTTTCGGGGAAAGTGCAGAGTAGTTGATATTTTAAACAATTTTCTATCAAAATCAAAATGTACAAGGAAAATTAAGGTCCTAGTTAATATTAATTAAATAGTAGTAATTGTGCAAAGCGTTCGATATCGACAGAGTTAAGTATTTACATATCAGACTGAAAATATTTAGGTTTAAATACCAATTTTACAAAAACCAGTCTGCACTTATCCACTTCACCTCAAATAAATAACGGATATGTCAACTAGCTTATACAAAAATTCTTTCCAAAGGTTAACATTTTAACAAAAGCGTATAATTAATTTTCGGAATGTAAGATATCTAAAATTCATTTTTTGTGGGTTCTGTAAATGGTGTTAAAATATTTTCATTATGAAACTTGTAATAAAATATCTCGCTGTGCGAATATTGAGAAGAACATCGATTACAGGGTACTAAATTGTTTATGGAAAGTCAACATGAAAGTGAACAAGAATTCTGCAAGAAATCAAAGTGTATTGACTTCAAGAATTTGTTCTTTTTGATCATTCGAGTATGAAGCATGTATCGATCATCGATTCTTCCGGAATCTTCGTGAATGGAAATATTGCAGAACCTCCTGATGGGACTTTAAGGAACAAGGAGTGTTTTGAATGCAGTCCTGAGACGTTCGCTTTGAGAAATAATAACGAACAGGGAATAAGAATGATCGATATTGTTATGAGATTACGTTATCTCTTGAGTGTAAGTTAAAACATAAAACAATTTTAATAATTATTGTTTATCAGCGTATTGGTCGTTCAACGTGGTACTCTATACTTTGTTCTTTGGTTGAGGACAAGTAGGAAAGAAACCCTAATTTAAAAACTTACAAACTAATGCTTAAACTAACTGCGACTAGGTGATACGTCGATGCAATTCGGTATAGAAATTGTCTTCCTATATTTTAATAATCAATTAATTAATAACTTCGCAAAGGAACTAATTTTATTGGAATTAATTCTGAATTTGATTTTAATACATGTTCTTATACGGAGGTTTTATTACAGAATGAATAGTAAACGATTTTGTTTTTAAAATAAAATTGAATACGATCAAACGATGATTGCTTTAAACTCATTTATTAACAAGTACAAATAGAACTCTTCTTGATCGACGGTTTTGATAACAGAACTCTTCTTGGCCGACGTTTCTGATGATCACCATATCGGTTGGTGACATTGGTCGCTAAAGAAACACTTGGACTAATTAGCATTAACCTGAAAATGGTAAAAATTGATAGTAGTTTGATAAAGTCAAAACAATTTGAAGTTTATTGGTATTGCACTATTATGTAATTTGATTTGAAATTTGAATTTGTAATTCGAGTTGAAAAGTCAAGTACTTACTTAAGCGCGAGCAAATTCAATTTTGCATTAAAGTCTGCGGGGATATGGTTTTTCGGTGATTATTCTTCTGCAGCATGCGCGGGCGGAGCGCAGAAGGAATATACGCTATAATGACTATGCAAAATCGTTAATTACTCACTTTCTGAGCACAGTCTATGAACTTTTATGATTAAAGAATGTTCAGTAATTCCCTAGCTACTTTCTCATATCACATATGTTCACATTTTTATTGTAAATAATTAGTTATTAATTAATATCCAACACGAAGTCGGCGGAATACATCGTACGCATGAGCTAACTTGAAATAAATAATAACACATTTTCTAAACGCAATTTATTATAAAAGAATGTTCAGTGACCCTCAGCTACTTTCTCGTATTATATTTGTTCAAATTTTTAATGAAATTAATTAGTTATTAACTAATAACCTAAGGCTAGCCACGGTGATAAGCGGTATATACGAGGTCATATTGAATAATTAATTACACGCTTTGTGGATATATTTTGTGTACTTTTATGACTGAAGAATGGTTAGCAATGCATTATTTATATGGTTCGATCACAAAAGTTCATAAATAATGTTCGGGTAATGAGTAATTAATTATTTTGTGTGAGCATTCCAATACGTACATGAGACGCTTATGTCAATTTTACTACGCATGCAAACTGCAATATTTCGGCACTTTGACGACGTAGTATGGTTCCTGAGGCATTTAGAAACAAATTTCTATTAGGGTTTGTTGCGTTTTGGTGCGTAATAAAGCCAGAAAATCAATTTCTGTGGAATTCGGTCGAAAACGGTACAGGTGGCGTCATATAGCAGTGATCGACGGAACTACGAAAAACTAAAATTTCCATTTTCTCCGAAATTAGGCAATTTTACGTATTTCTGAGGGTCAGAAATTATTCTGTGACCTCTCTAGAACATACATAATGCTACAAGAACCTCCTAAGAACGCTAGAAAAGAAAATAAAATAGCTCAAAACATTTGATTATAGAATGAATGACGAACGTTTTTCTTTTTAAAATACAAATGAATATAAATTAAATTGAATAACAAATATAAAAATCTTCCTTAACGACGACATGAAAGTAAAACTCTTCTTTATCAACGATGACCACCACATCCTTAAAATGACATTTTTTTATTTCCTTTATTAAAGCTTTCAGGAAACTATTATTGGTTTATATTGCTTCTAATGGGATCACATAATGCTTCCTGAGCCTCAGAAGTACTAAAAGTTCGCGAGTTTTCGAGAAAATCGCATTTTTATATTTTTGTAGTTCCAACTTTCACCGCTAGATGGCGCCAATTTTTTAGTCCCTGTTTTGAGCTATTTTTTTATTTTCTTTTCTAGCGTTCTTAGGAGGTTCTTGTGGCATTATGTAGAGTCTAGAGAGGTCACAGAATAATTTCTGACCCTCAAAAATATGTAAAATTGCCTAATTTCGGTGAAAATGGAAACTTTATTTTTTCGTAGTTCTGTCGATCACTGCTATATGACGCCACCTGTACCGTTTTCGACCGAATTTCACAAAAATTGATTTTCTGGCTTTATTAGGTATCAAAACGCATCAAAGCCTAATAGAAATTTGTTTCTAAATGCCTCAGGAACCATACTACGTCGTCAAAGTCCCGAAATATCCATTTTTTTATTTTCCTTATATGGATGTTTGGATCACCGAAATGAGCAATTGCTCGGTCCCGAGTGTGTTGTTTATTCCCAGGAAATAATGTTGAATTCTTAATACTGCACTATAATAAATCATTTCTTATTGTGAAATTTAAGTTTCGGATTTAATGCGTAATTTAACGTTGTACAATTTTTGTACAATGTTTCGTTCTGATTAAATAATATTTTTTTGTATATATGAATAATGCAAGAAACGAAACGAATGTAACTTTACAGGTATCCAAAATAAGGAACGACGGCGCCATTTTCAGACTTCACTCATTAACAACCATTTTGATTCTGACATTCTCTTTAATCATCAGCAGTAAACAAGTTGTGGGAAATCCAATAGAATGCATTCACACAAGGTATGTGTTTAAAATAAACTTATAGCACTTTTATAAATGATCTGTGAAATTTGATTGCCTTAGCATTTAGTTAAGTTATTCTTATGTGTATATATTTTTAACAGCTTCGATTTTAACAGAATAATTGTACAAACAGATACAAATCAGAACTTTACAACTTGTAATTATTAATAGCGAAAGTAAATTAATATTTACATCCGTTTGGCAAAAATCAGTTTTTGTGTACTTAATTTAATTTTCTTCCATTTTTAAGTGTTAATTGTCCACCTAAGTTTTGTTTCTTAACCGTAGACTTACTAACTCTTGATAACCACTTATACTGAAACTAAACTGTAAAAGTAAATAAATAGTGGATACTTTGTGAATAGTATCAAAATATTATAGAAATATTATAGTACATAGTATAGAAATATGGACGTCTTGAGTGCGATGATTACTTCCATTTCTTATTCAATAAAGTAGTAGAACGTTTTTCATTTTGTGATAGCTAAAAATAATTTTTATCCGAACTGCTTCCTCATATTTTGTATGTTTAATGAGATATAAAGAATGTTCCACTCGAACTCTGAAGTTTAGAAATCAGATCTTCAGACTCCTCGACACTTCAGACTATTTTTATGGGGTTATATAAAACGACAAATGATGGTTACCGCTAGACGTATAAAAGAAGATATGAAAACAAAAATATCAGTACTTTATGCATGTATATTAGTACAGTATACTATTGGTCAGTATTATAAATCCACTTTGATAATGATTGATTTACTGTTATTAGAATTATTGCTTCTTCTCAGTAATATTATTTATTGCAATTTATATACGTAAGTGAAGAAAGGTCCATTCAAAAGAAATTAAAAATACATATAATATTGTAGTTGCTTTCCACTAAGAACGTATTGTTGCATTAATTGTACTCAATGTAGTAATTTATCCTTTTCTTTTAGTTAAACATTCATTAAATAATACTCGAAGTGCCATATCATTAACTTGCAAACTCTTGAATATTTGTTGGCCACTCTTATAAAGTTCATTTAAACTCCATAAATCATGATGTAAGTCAAGGAAATGATGTGATAGTTCCAATTGGCCAAATAAAATTAATGACTTTTTTGTTACAAAGTCATTAAAATCTTCTGCAGACGATGAACATTGCCTGGAAGGAAGTGATATTTAAACTTTGAAAAATCATTAAATAAGTTTGCTATTTTTAGACACTATTTCTCAGTCATCGAGATACCGGAATTATTTACGCTTTTTCTCTCGCATACATATATACATATATTATAAGTAAAATTACAACTTAAATTCTAATTGCAGCTCTTAGCTCGATATCGCTTTCTAAAAATTATTCTGTAAAACATTTTTAGGACACAATATCGATTACCAGGTCACACCACGTGGAGGTGGCTACAATAGTGACCCACCCTAACTCCAAATCCCTTCCACCCTCCAAACGCAATCTCATTTAGCAGAAGGATAAATGAGTTTGACTCTACCTATCCCGTAGGCTCGCATATACAAGTCCTTTACCACAATCCAGTAAGAAACTTGTATCGCACGCATGCACATACATTAATTTAACACTAATCGCATATTAACTTAATCTAAACGCCGCAGTGTACCTCTTCTTCTAACATTGCACTCAAATAATCTATAACGAAGCGAAAAAGCAAAGAGAAGAAAGTTAGAAGAACTTTCTGTGGGAAAAAGGGTTCAGTATTTTTTGCCAAGAGACCTCGCCTGCCATGGGTCAAAGGGTAGTCCACAGTGGCTTACGTGAACCACGGAGACAAAGATGAACCGAAAGCACCTTACGTGAGTTCGAGTGACACTCCCGAAATGGCGGAGGGTATCCATTTTGCCCCTCTTGTCTTTCACGTGTTCCCGAGGGGGGGACACCCAGACCGTAATGCCCCTTGGCAGGATGGCAACCGTTCAGGGAGCACATCGGTAAGGATTGGTACTACCCCGATCGGCCCCGCCGAGATGTGTCATTCGCGCTACACCGGTACCCCCAGCCCACCAATGCCGCGTGTTCACAGCGCTATGAACCCCCAATGATCCACTTGGGTTCGGAACAATTGACAAAAAATACAGAGTATACTACAAACTAACGCGTACAAAGTTTGAGAGTTGAGAGTGCAAGTTAAAATGAGAGATACTTACACTTACGCATACAATTAACTTAAAACTAACGCACGCATAAAATTCGCTTAAAAATAACGCATGCAGAAATTCGCTTAAAAATAACGCACGCATCCCTCGATGATCCCTCGATGATCCCTCGATGCAATACAATATGTTACGCAACTTAAAATTAACGCATAACTTAAATAAATCCCTCGAAGGATGTCTTCAATGATGACCTATTTACCTATAAAATTAAAAATAGATAATATACATGAGAAATATACAATTAATACACATATAAATACACATAATTAATACACATATAAATTAATAAACTGCGCGCATAAAATTAAAACCTGAAACAGACAAAAGTGATTAAGACAAACATTAAACATTATAAATTCCTTGCTTAAAATTAAAACCTGTAAAATACAATAAATAAGATAAACCTGAAACATTAAAAATTATTAGAATACAAAAGCCCTAAATGTGCCTTCTATTCTAAAATTAGAACAAAAGACACTTACAATTTGCGCAGGTTTTTTGTCACATATAGTGACGAAAAACCTGCGCCCGAGCCCACCCTGTCCTCCCACAGCTCGGAATTAATGCAATTAAGATACGAAATTGAAAAGTCTTAATCGTAGCTCTTTGCTCGATATGGTTTTCTAATGTTAATGTCGCGAAAAATATTTAGAAAACAACATCGATTACCGGGTCACACCACGAGGAGGTGGCTACGATAAGTGACCCACCCTAACTCCAAGTCCCAACCACCCTCCATTGCAACCTCATTTATCAGAAGGATAAATGAGTTCTGACTCTACCTAGCTCCTAACTTAGCTCGCATTAACTTAATACGCTTAACTTATTCTATACGCCGCAGTGTACCTCTTCTTCTAAGATTGCACTCAAATAATCTATAACGAATTCAAAAAGCAAAGGGAAGAAAGTTAGAAGAACTTTCTACAAAAGAAAAAGAAAGTTAGAAGAACTTTCTGTGAAAAAAAGGGTTCGGTATTTTTCGCCAAGAGACCTCGCCTTCCATGGGTCAAAGGGTAGTCCACAGTGGCTTACGTGAACCACGGAGGCAAAGATAAACTGAAATGTACTTAAGGTAAGTTCGAGTGACACTCCCGAAATGGCGGAGGGTATCCATTTTGCCCCTCTTGTCTTTCACGTGTTCCCGAGGGGGGGACACCCAGACCGTAATGCCCCTTGGCAGGATGGCGACCGTTCAGGGAGCACATCGGTAAGGTTTGGTACTACCCCGATCGGCCCCGCCGAGATGAGTCGTTCGCACTATACCAGTACTTCCAGCCCACCTCTACCGCGCGTTCACAGCGCTATGAACCCCCAATGATCCACTTGGGTTCGGAACAATTGACAAAAAATACAGAGTATACTACAAGCTAACGCGTACAAAGATTGAGAATTGAGAGTGCAAATTAGAATGAGAGATACTTGCAGAGCCTACGAGAACACTTAACTTAAAACTAACGCACGCATAAAATTAGTTTTAAAATAACGCACGCTTAAAATAAACTTAAAATTAACGCACATGTTGATGAGATTCCTCGAAGGAAGTCTTCAATGATGACCTATTTATTACCTGTAGAATAATTAAATGTAACAATAACAAATAGAGGAAGAAATGCAAGATTAATAACATGTTAATAATTAGGCATACACAATTCATATAATACACATGCAAAATTCATATTAAATATACGCATATAAAATATACAATATCGCTGACAAATATTCAGTCACTTAATTCAGGAGCTGAAACATACAAATACAATTAAGACACATATAAATAGATAAATTACTTATATAAAATTAAAACCTGAAATAGAAAAAAAAATGATTAAAATTGGTTTCATAAAATTCGAACCTGAAACGTAAAAAAATTATTAAGACAAATATAAAACATTCAAAATTATTTACACTAAATTGAAACCTGAAACAAATACAAATAATTAAGACAAATATAAGAAAAATACAAAATATGAAAAATACAAAACTTAAACTAAAATCACGATCAGGTATGAAACCTGAAAACCCGAATTAAAGTCCTGAAGAAATCGAACGAAAATCGAAGACAAGACTGGAGACAACAGACAACACGTCTGTCGCGTTCGAAAGGTAAATAACGAATGACTCCCCGCGCCTTCGTACTGCTTCGCTCGCTCCTCGCTTAGCGCCTATAATCCGGCACGAATAGACATCTGTTGTTATGTTGTTATCACTCTCGGCCGCGCCGACGCTCCGTTTCCGAGAAATACATTCCAAAACACGAAATATAATTATTACGAAGTACGAAAATCTCAGAGCTCGAAAGAATGAGGAAAAATTCAAGAACATTAGAAAGCAAAATAAAAACTCAATAATGTCTGAAAATAAAAACATTTACACATTTAAAAAATGTAATTGCAATTGCAATTCCATTTCAATCACACAAATAAAAATTTTTAAAGACTCTACATGTGCCTCTTGTTCTAAATTTACACTCGTATAAGGTAAAATTAAGTGAAGGAAAAATGAAGGAAATATAAAATAATTTCCCCAATTTAGTGCATTTCGAAGTCGGCGTATTTTTTTCTTAAAATTATTTACAATTTTAAATGCAGTGTTTGAAGCGGTATTCTCAAAAGAGTTTTTGTGCAATTTTGTAACAGTAATGATTTTAAGAAACATAAAATATCTAAATAAAAGAATGATTTAATCATTGACTAAAAATAATAATAGATTTTTTTACAGTGAACGAAATTCATCATATTTCGTAATTTTACAATTTGTTTTCGTTGAGAATGTTGAAAATCCTGCAGTTTTAAAATAATTTTAGTTATAATTGCAAAGTATTGTTATTGCAAAAAAACCGGCAACTTTTGAAAAAAACTTTTCTCGATTTTAGTGCGCTTTTAATATCTTATCACGGACATGATTCTGAACAATTTTGTTCATATACAAATTTCATGAAAAGCTTTAGTTTACCAGATATTAGCGAAAAATTGTTATTAACTTTCGAAATCAACTTTGGACGATTTTAATGTCCTTTTAATATGTTGTCAGGGACATTGTTCTGGACAACCTTTTTCTCATGCATAATTGACAACAATAATAATAATATTTATATGACGTGTATATAGAACGAGCTTAACTCTGTTTTGGAGAGGATATCACAGCGACGTTTAAATCAGTGCGTACACGTAACGAATTAATGGTTCATATTTTACTGTCATTTCGAGACATTTTGCATTTTAGTATCGCGAAGCTACGGCCTTTGAGAGGTCTAATTCTTGCCGCAACCATAAATCTTTAACCCCTGCTCTCGCGATTTCGTAACCGCGGCTTAAGCTCTGCAAGCTTAATGATGATCCGATGCTCCAGATGTTGTACGCGTATTTTTGTGTTGCGCAAACCACACTAAAATATGTGATTCTTGGCGATTTGCTCGTAGAATATGAAATTAATGCTCACTTAGAGGAAATGAAGAGCGTCACTGATTTTAAATCGTGAGTTTTCTCGCTCTGGATATCAATGGGTTGATTCAACTCTGCTAATTTTATGTTTACTGTTTTTACGTGTTTCTTTTTTTTATGTCTTGAGACGTTTGAGTGATATTTTTTGGTAATTTGTAAATGAGGGTTTTTTTGCAATTTTTAAATGAAGTATTTTAGCAATTTTTAAATGAGAATTTTTTGCAGTTTTCAGATGAAGTTTTTTATAATTTTCAGGCGATAATTTTTTCAATTTTCAAAGGAAATTTTTTGTGATTTTAAAGCGACGAGTTTGTGTAATTCTTAGACGAAAATTTTGGAATTTTTCAAACGAGAATTTTTGCAATTTGCAGACGAGATTTTTCTGTAATTTTCGGACAATAATTCTTTTATATTTTTTGGACGAATTTGTTTGTTAGTTTAAAGAATCGATTCCTGTGAAAGAATTTACATGGCACCTTTTCTCCAATCATATTTCCAACTGTTACAGAGTAATTTATTAAAAAAAGTGTTAATAGAATTTGCAAAATAACTATTCAAGAATTCTGCTTTAATTTACCAAAGACATCTTGCATTTATAACAATTATTTCTAATCTTCTAATAACTCTGGTTTAGACACAAAAATGTTCAATTATCCAACTATATTTTATATTTCGAAGATCAACCAGTTTAAAATAGTTATAAATATTTATATTTTCGGACGCGTCGTTACATAAATTCAGAACTTTGACATTTTTAATTTGAATATTATAGTTTCTTACATTACCCCAATTTGTACGCATGTTCTATACAAGAGTTTGAAGTAGACTCTTGATGCACATGTGCCGAACGGATAAAAATAGATTAAATTGTCCACGATTGAGATTGATTCGATTAATAACAAGACCTGACGCCAGAACCAGACATTCTCGATTTCTATATAAGATTCCGATTATCTAGAATGAAAACACGTCCAGGTCGAAATGATTATTACCATCCTGCCTTTGGATCCGAACTATTAATAGAAATATGTATAATAAGAATTAAAGAGATGTAAAAGAAGAATGAAAAATTCTTAACATTCTACAATATATTACTCATACTTTAAAAATGTAAACTAAACCATTTTTATTGAAACGAATCAAAGTTTAAAATGAAAAATTTTAATTAATAGTGATGCAATTTTAAAATAAAAAATTTGAATTATAATTGTGTCAAAATTCTAAATATTTTAATACGATTTGATCAGAATTCAAAATGAAGTATTTCAGTTAAATTCAATTTCGTTATTTATTAATTATCTTGCTTTATTATAAGCTTAAAATTAATTTTGAGTAAAAACATTTTAACATGTTGATCATTTCACACAAAAGTAACATTTGTAGACTATAATACAGATTATTAAGGACAAGAATATTTAATCCTTCAATTTCATTTTTCAATCTGATTGGAAATTGTAGTTTATAAGAATTGTAATAAACTTTCTATAATTATTTACTTCGGAAGTGACGGTAATAAGCAAAATTAACAAAGTGGCCAATATCTCAAAAAGTATGATACTTTGCATGAAGATATACATACACTGAATATGTTCTAAATGACTTCCTTGCAAACTATCTGTCGACTTATCTAGCAACGTGTTTGAATAAAATGTAAAGTCTAAAAGTGTACGTTGTGCATAATCAATATTTCCTAATTCCTTGCACTCTCTCAGTATTTTAGAAAACAGTTAATTTGCTCTGTTGCTGTTCCTCTCTTTCTCTTTAAATCTCCTTGCATTCTGTTTATTTTATACAGCAGTTTATATTATCCCCTTTTCTTCAATTTTATTATTGTCTTCTATTAATTTTATTAAGTACCTTAAAAATCAGTTAATTTCGTTATCGAATTATATTTACCTTGATGCAGAGAAATACCTGTGGAAGCTTTTAATTCATACTGTTGGATACACAGTACTTATTTTGTGACTGGAGCGATGCTCGGAAATGTCGGCGTCAACGTTGCAGCACCTGGAATTGCGCCATCGTACCAGAGTTTTCAGCTGAATCGATCTGAACAGCGTAAAAATGGCGTCCAAACGACGACTAAGAACGTCAAATACTATCAATGGGTCCTTTTTGTCTTGGTATTTCAAGTGAGTACATTTTTGTTTCTTATTTTAATAGCTATAAAATTATTTGGTAGAACGTTATGGTTTACGTTAAATCACAACTGATATTTTTTCAAAGAAACTATATGTACTATTTGTAAAAGTTGACATTAAATCTTTGAGTGTGTAATGTACACTTACTCTGAAGTTAAGAAATAAATAAATAAACGATAAATTAATATATTGTCGCTGGCTAATTTATCGAATTAGGGCCACGTACGAAAATTTCGCTTTTCGGGCAACAGAATTATATTTATATAAAATATTTATAGAAAATTCCTTTAGGTCATGCAAAATTTTACTAAATACGTTGATAACGATATACATAGCAAATTAATTTTTTTTAAATTTTTTGTCTTTAAATAGGCGCCTATTAACAGGGTCTTTAAACATAAAACCCTATTTTCCTTGCGGTGGTGATTAGAACCGCGTCATGCTCATACTTGCGACGCTTACAATATTTATTAAGAAATCAATTAACCCCTTACACTATTTTGACGAGTCTGACGCACTCGTACTTCGGCTAATGCTAATTTTACTTGAATTTTGAATACATTTCAATTTGGAGATCAAGTCTAACTATAATTTGCACAGTCAACAACTGCATGATACTAGATTCACATAATATT
Source organism: Megachile leachella (assembly GCA_963576845.1). Taxonomy (NCBI): domain Eukaryota; kingdom Metazoa; phylum Arthropoda; class Insecta; order Hymenoptera; family Megachilidae; genus Megachile; species Megachile leachella. The sequence goes on along the minus strand of OY756254.1, from coordinate 5,430,346 downwards.
TCAAGTTTCTGTGCCTGGTTTCATGTGAAGTCTGAAATTAGTCAGTTCTGACTGACGCACTTGACAAAGATATCATAGTGCAAGGGGTTAATCGCATATCAGAACTATAAAATGTCAAGAATATTGTAAAGAAGTTTCCAATCATCTCCATTAGTTCCGCAGTTATTCCCAAAAGTATGATTTTACCCCTTGCTTTCACCCTTTTAATCTGAACGATGGTCGATAAAAAAAAGTCAAATATTGTTTCGAGTTCTATAACATATAAAAATTTCATCAAAATCGTGTACCACTTGGGTGATGTCCCTTGTAAGGACTAATTTGCTTGTTGTAATATGCATTCCAAGACCTAACATTGGTTGAATCGGATCGGTGTTATATGTATACGTGGATCAACACGTTTTCCTAATGAAACACGTGTTGCCGGGGAAAGCACACAAATAGATCTCGCTAGTACGAATATGATTGATTTGTGTTTAAGGAGTCGGAAAACGGGAAGTGAGCTGATTGACGTGTAGGTGTTTCTAGTCGTTTGGACCGAGCACAAGGCGAAATTGATTATTTTCTTTTTCACGATACGCATTGCCTTTGAATTGCGTTCGTGTGCCGGTTCGAAACGACAAAAGCGTTAAACTTCTTTTTCCATAGTTGTATATGTTTCTTTTCAATGCAGCGAATCAATTCTATCTTCCTGTTAATTTTTACCGTTATTGAAATAATCAAACCGGTTTAAAACATAGGTTAATTATTTTGTGTTGTGGAAATTGTTTTGAGGCGCTTTTGTAAAAATATACGTTGGCATTTGTGGAGATAAAATGAAATGATTGATAGGACGACTAAGTTCTTTATTGACAAATATTATTAATGTATTCTGGTTATGAAAGTTTAGAGATTCAGGGATTTAGGGATTTAGACTGGGTTCAGAGGCTGGGGGATTTGGGAATTCGAGAATTTGAAGAAGGAAATTAGGAATTTGGGTATTTTTATATTTATATAATTGAAAATTTTTAAATATGACATTTGGAAATTTGGCGATGCAGACACTTACAAATTGAAAAAATGAGGAACTTTTATAGTTTGAAATTGTAGAATTTTGGAATTTTGGAAGTTTGGAATTTTGGAATTTTGGAATTTTGGAATTTTGGAATTGTTGGAACTTTGGAATTTTTGAATTTTGGAATTTTGGAATACAGATATTTAAGAATATAGGAATTTAGAAATTCTGAAATCTTGAAATTTAGAAATTTAGAAATTTTGGAATTTTGGAACTTTGGAATTTTGGAATTTTGGAATTTTGGAATTTTGGAATTTTGGAATTTTGGAATTTTGGAATTTTGGAATTTTGGTATTTGAGAATTAAAAAAATAAAGATTAAACAATCAACAGTTTTCTAAATTTCCTAACTTCCGAAATTCCCAATAGCTGAACTCGGTAAACTCTCACTTTCTCATCTTTCGACATAAACTAACTTCCTAAATTTTCAAATTTCTAAACTTTCAAATTTTAACACTATGAAATCACCTACTCCTAAAATTTCTAAATTTACAAAGCCTCAAATCATCAAATCTCCAATTTCTAAATTTTCAAACCCCAAATTTTACAATTTCTGGTATCATCAAATTCCTAAATTTCCAAGTTTCCTAATCTAAAAATTCTTCAATTAAAAAAGAAAACGCTTCTCCGAAAATTGTTATAATTTAATCAAATAACTGAAATAAATATCTGCAACGTATGTGACTTCTCAAAACGTTTCATCAATTTCAAAGCCATATTTCCTAAACATGTAACTGTTCAAAATGTTTACTTGATTTTGAAAGAAACACTCTGTTAATTGTGAAATAAAACATCCCCCTTTAAAATACTTTACAACGGAGATTATTCTTTGTATCGCGACTATATTCTTTGTATGAGGTTTACATATCAAGTAATTTCACCTTAATGTTGCACTGTACATGGAAACGTAAAGATACATTTGGTTAGAAATTCAAAGCGACTGAAAACGAAGAAGAGGGTGCTTTAAGCTGTAACCACCGTCGCTGCCAGGGTATTTTAATATTTCTATGGGTAGTCGATATTTTCTGAGAAAACAATCATCGCGCTTCTCCAAATAGTATTCTATGTCGCCGTGATCCTGTGAAGTTTTGACATTTCGCCTAACGCTGTCGTCAAATCGCCCAAGACGGGTTCGTTTTAAATATTTTATTTCTTCAAGCTAATTATTACGAACGGGTATAACTCCGGTAGGGAGAGCTACGTTTATAAAAATTTAGAGATTCACAGGTTTGAGGATGTGGGAATTCGAGAATATGGAAAAGGTACTTGTTGGAAATACAATTCACGACGGTTTTCCTACATAATCGAGTTGTACTCTCTTGATTAATATTATTAATGTATAAACACGTTAACAACGGATTTGTTATAATTTTGTTCACTCTCTTGTTTTTCAATCGCCATGATATACGCGTTCAATGTTAAATGTTAAGATAAAGTTTTTACATCAAGATATTGTGTTTGTTCTTTATTCGGTTCTAAAACTCTCTGCCTGCTCCTTATTCAATAGTACTTAAGAATTTAGGTATTTTCATATTTATAAGCTTGAAAATTTGAAAATATGAAATTTGCAAATTTTGAGATACAGAAATTTACAAATTGAGAAAATAAGGAATTTTGAAAATTTGGCTATTTGGAAATTAGGGAATTTGGGAAATTTTGAATATTGGAATTTGAAAATGTAGAATTTTAAGAATTTGATGAGGTGAAATGGGGTGAGTGGTTTTTGTAAAGTTGGTATTCAAACCTAAGTATTTTCAGTCTGCTATGTAAATACTTAACGCTGTCGATATCGAACGCTTTGCACAATTACTACTATTTAATTAATATTAACTAGGACCTTAATTTTCCTTGTACATTTTGATTTTTATAGGAAATTGTTTAAAATGTCAACTACTCTGCACTTTCCCCGAAAACGGGGTAAGAGCGTAACTTGAAGTTAAATACTTTGAAACTTTATTTCACGTGCAATGGGCAAGAGCAGAATTATTAACAAATCTGCTATAAAATGTTTTTTACTGCATTATGCAAGTACTCTATACTGCAAACATTCTTAGCTGAAATATAAAAGGATATAGTGAAACAAAACGAGGAAACAAATTAAATGGAGAAATTTCGCTCTGTAATGAAAATAGCGTGTATACTTGTCCCATTATACGAACTTACCCCACTTCACCTTAACATGAAAAATGCTGAAGTGGTCCTAAGTCAATAACCACTATGCTACACTAGATAAAGATGGAGGCTTGAACAAAAGAACGTAACCATCACTACCAGCTTACCGTGACCTAGAGTTCCCAATACTAACGGAAAGAAAATGAAGAAAAAAGGAAGAAAGCAAAGTAAACCAAAGTAGGAAGATAAAATTTCGTAGTTGATTTGACGTGGAATGTTGTTAAGGTTAATTTAGACAGAGACCACGTGGCCAATTGATGTATGAGAAAATTTCTAGTGGCAGAGATCCACGTGCTAACTGCTTACATTTCGGCTACCGAGGGAACACTTGCAGAGTGCTTCCTTAAATATAGGTCATCGTGCTTGCATATCTAAGGGGATTTAATCCTGCGTACAGGCTTAGTCGTTTATGTTGCTCATCTTGACGGGATCGGGGAAGCGAAATCTTCTCGGGTGTCGAAGGGAGCTTTGGAATTCGAGAATTTATGAATTCGGGAATTTGGATATTCGGAGAAATTCAAATTTGGAAATTTTGGAATTTGGGGAATTGGAAGTTTGAAATAGGAAAAAATTTGGAAATTTAGAAACTTGGGGATTTAGAAATGTGGACACTTGGAAATTCGGGAATTTGAAAATTGGAAATGGATTTAGGGATTTATGCGATTTAGGAATTTGAGAACTTCGAAATTTTCATTTTCAAGAATTTCAGGTTTTACAATTAGAGATTTAGACATTTAAGGATTTGGGGATCTGGAAATTAATAAATTCAGGGATTTGGGAATTTAGGAATTAAGAGGACACTTAAAAATTTAGTAAAAATGACACGTTGACGTGTTTCGTAAAACTAGTATCAAAATATGATAAGTTTTCAACTTCATTAAAAAATTATAACAAAATGACAACGACTACTTTATTATTTGCAATTATATACAGGTCGTTTCAGTTTTCTCCGTATAACGTTATTTTTATATCTCGCAGTTTAAGAAAATGATCTAGTACATAAGTATTTAGATATCTTTTCGTGTTTTCCGTGAAAAGTTACGAGGCTGATACCGCTGAAGTTAATAACGCTGATAAAATGTAAATCAGAGGTATTATGTGGCGCGAGCCAAGACATATCTATAGCAAAACGTACATAGTGTATCAAACTCGGTCTTTAAGTCCGTTATCTCAACAAGATTTATGTATAATAATAAATGTACTATTCCAGATATCATATTTATTAAATAATTAAATAATTTTTATTAAAAATTAAAAATATTTAAATCTGGTGTTCAGGTATTTTAGAATTTGGGGATTTGGAAATTTAAGAACTGGTAAAAATTTATTTTTGACATTTGGAGATCAGGATCTTTTATAAAATTAAAAATGGATGAATTTAGGAAATAGGTAATATGCAAATTTTTGAAATTTGTGTATTTTTGTTTTGGAATTTCGAAGATTCAGAAATGTGAGAACTAGACACTTGGGATTTGACAATTTCATTTGAGAATTTTGTGAAGTTTAGAATGTGAGAATTTGAGAAATTAATATGAAGATAATTTTGTAATGTGGAAATTTGAAAATTAGAGAATTTAAAGTTTAGGAAATTTTAAATCTTGAAAATTTTAAATATGAAAATTTTTAAGTTGTACTAATTTAGGAAGTTTAAAAATTACTAAATTTGGAAGTTTGAACACTTACGAATTTGATAATTTGATAATTTGATGATTTGGAAATTTGAAAATTTGAATATTGCAGATTTTGATAATTTAATAATTTGGTAATTTGGTAATTTGATTATTCAGTTATTCAGTAGTTTGGTAATTTTATTCTTTGACAGTTTGAAAGTTGATAGTTTAATCTACTGCCAATTAGGTAATTTTTGAATTTGCTTATTTGGAAATTTAGTTATCCGAGAATTTGAAAATTTAAAATTTGGTTATTTGTGAATTGGAAAATTGGGAATTCATAGATTTAAGAATTTCTTAATTACAAAATTTGAAGTATCCCTCCCTGAACAATGAAAATAAATAAAATTAAGGAATAATTACTAAAATTTCAAATTCCGTATTTAGGAATTTGCAAATTCATCAATTTGGATTTTCGATAACCCTATAATTTAGTAATGTAGAAGTCCATAAACTAAAAAACAAATATTACTAACCACTAAAATTACCGATTAAATGACCCCCAAACGCACGAATACGTCCCACAAAACCCCAAAAAAGTGTTTATTCAACCAATCATCAGCCTATTATGCAAATGATCGTAATTCCGAAAGCATAAGAATATAGTCGGTTAAGTTTTCGCGGGCTGATCCAGCGGCAGCTCTCGCGACGTGCTGCGTTTTAATGTTGCGCTTCTACGCTCGAACATTTCGGGTTTGGTGTTTCTATTCCTGGAGCGGGTTGACTCCTCGCTCGGCTCCTACGGGAGGTGCTATGCCCTGGCTAGCAAACACGACCAGTCGTGGCAAGTCGAGACTCGAGTCTCTAACGTGCTTTTGCATGTCGTGTAACGAAATAGCGGACGTGCGCGTGCGATAAGACAAGCGGCGTGCCGATACTCGCCTAATTTCCTCGCGAACGTCCACGTTTCTCGTTCTCGATCCTCGGATCCGAATCGTTCGTGTTTCTCTCCAGTGCACAGCCTTCGCAAACACCACTTTTTTCTCTTCGCTACCCGTTTCTTTCGTTCTCGACATCGCACACGCACCGAATCGGAGCGTGTGTGCGCGTCGATGAAAGCTGCTGCTCGTTTCGCGTACACCAGATTTAGTCTGGAGAGGTGCCGCATTGTCTTCGACGATTTTCTTCGGAAAACTTTCAATTACTCCAACTATTTCTGGGCTTGAGCTCACTATGATATATTTGTTACGTCCGCGACAAAAGCGCGGGGGGTGCGCGCCGTTTGACGTGCGTTACGACGACAATTTCTCGAGGAGATGCAGCGAAGTCTAAAGTCGATGTTCTGACAGCAGGGAAGCGGATGACAAAGCGGAAGTAAGGATGACGGTGCTTGAAATTGATCGGTTGATTGACTCTTTGATTTTAGGAACCGATTTTTACGAGTGGTTTTTATGGGTTTGGGAAGACATAAGTTTTGAGTGATTTTAAAAGGAAATACTTGGGAAATAATTAGAATTAAAATACAGAGGATAAACTGTGATGGTTAAACTTGGGAGACAGATAAGAACTTTTGAGGAACTTTGAGTAATTTTGGTATCAAAATTTTGGGTATCAGGGTTAGATTGTGATGGTTAAATATTACTGACAAAATAAGGGAGTGTTTGAGGATTCTTTGCGGAAATAATTGTGTTTTAGAAATAAAATTTGGGAATAAGGGTTAGATTGTAATATTTAAAGATGGGTAAATATTGGTGATAAATTAAAGAAATGTTTGAGCAAACTTTAAGGAAATAATTGTGTTTTGGTATCAAAATTTGGGTATAAGGGTTAGATTGTGATGGTTAAATATTACTGACAAAATAAGGGAGTGTTTGAGGAATCTTTGAGGAAATAATTGTGTTTTAGAAATAAAATTTGGGAATAAGGGTTAGATTGTAATATTTAAAGATGGGTAAATATTGGTGATAAATTAAAGGAATGTTTGAGCAAACTTTAAGGAAATAATTATTTTTTGGTATCAAATTTTGGGTATAAGGGTTACATTATGATAGTTAAATATTACTAACAAAATAAGGGAATGTTTGAGGAAATAATTGTGTTTTAGAATTAAAATTTGGGTATAAGGGTTAGATTGTGAATGAAGATTAAACGTGAGTAAATACTGCTGATAAATAAGTAGTATATTTCGTAAACAGACTTTTGAGCTGAAGGAAACAAATCTTCTTTAAAATTGTTTGGTCTCAAGTTTTAGCTACGATAAGATGATAAATATTTGTTAAATAGTTATTTATTTAATACCGTTGACAGAATAAAGAATGTTAGGAATAAAAGTACATTTATCAATTAATGCATTATCCAAATCTTCGTTTTTAATTTTTCAGCGTTTATTTTGTAGCATATTGTTTTGTAAACAGATTTTTGAACCCTTTGAAGGTATTTAGATATTTTTGTGAAAGCAAAACACATTTCAAAATTGATATTTTTAAACCGACAAGTGATATAAAAAAGTTGTATGTATCATCTTTAGAAATCATTATTTTTTAATTACAACAAACTCTTTGTTCACATTAAGTCTAATATCTTATATGTTACAATTATACAAAGCTTTTACAAGAAAAATGTTCGATTTTGTCAATAAAAATAGTGATAATTAAAATCTGCTTTTCTCAAAAATTCAATTTTGACTTTATTCAATTATTGTCACATGCAAAAAGTTCAAAATTAAACTAAACAAACTAAAAAAAATAATATTATTGTTAGATTAATTCATAGAAAAGAAAATAATTGAAATTCCACAACGAATTACAAAGTAACATAACTAAATATATAACAGAAATCACATTTTAACACAGGAATGAAATGAAATATTACATAAAAAGTATTACAATAATTTCGTTGCAGTAATATTCATGAAAGAAAATATTTGTTCTGTAACCAATAGTCTTTATTGCAGTAACAGAAGTATCTCAGTTATTTCGAATAATTTGAATTTAAAAAGTTCACTGAATGAAAGATATTTATGCGATTTGTTACATTGTTTTCGTACGTTTCGGCGGGATAAGTTTTTTAACGCGAGTTCGTTGATCGACGAGGAAAACACTTGGAACACGTTTATCTTAAAAATTATGTTAACTTAAAGCACATTACGAAAGAACACGAATACTTTTCATGTAACTAACTTTTCAAATCGCATAAACCGAACTGTCTCGTATACTTTCCATAAAATTATCTTTTCTTGAAATTCAACGATGGCAATGCAAGGAACTTTCATGAGATCAAAGACCTCCTTTTCCTTCTGGTAAAATTGTTGCTTACATTCTTATATCTTTTATCACTTTGCTAAACAGAATTTTTTGTGTCAATTACTGTATGCAACGTCTATTGTAGCCAGTTTTCAATATTCGACTTTATTTTAAACAATTTTTCTTTTAACTATGTAATAACATATCAGTTTGTTTTATTAAACGCTACAAATTTGTTAAATTGTTATAGTGTATAATTTGATTGTGAGTGTATAAATTTGATCAAAATTTCATGACGTTAAAATTTGTAGAAATTTTCTGATGCTAAAGTTTGCAGAAATTTTAGAATTCTAAATGTGATAGAAATTTTACGACCCTAAAGTTTGTAGAAGTTTTCCGACACTAAAATTTGCAGAAATTTTAGAATTCTAAATTTGGTAGAAATTTTACGACGCTAAAATTCGTAGAAATTTTACGACCCTAAAATTTGTAGAAGTTTTCGATATCGATGCTGAAGTTTGTGGAAATTTTGGGATGCTAAAGTTGGTGGAAATTTTACGACGCCAAAATTGGTAGAAATTTTGTGATGCTAAAATTATGAAAATTTTAGAATGCATATATGAAAATTTTGCACTGCAAAATGTACTAAAATTTAATAATATCAACATTTTCGAAAATTTAAAAATTCAAGTTATATTAAAATTTTATCCTGCAAAGAATTGTAGAAATTATACAATTTAAAATATATCAAAATTGTACGATACTAAAATCAGTGATTATTTTACAATGTGAAGTATAAAAAAATTTCACAATACAAAAATTTGTGAATATCTTATAATACAAAATATGCTAAATTTTACACTGTAAAAATTTTCTCCCAAATAGGAAATACGAAACTATAAATACGTTTTCACTTTATACATCTTTTCCAAGTGACTCAATATAGGAAACGTTACATCGTTAAAGAAAATTTCACAAGAAATTCGAAATGAATCATTCTGCTAGATTTCCGTAGTTGCAGACTGAATCAAGAAATCTCGCTACATTTCATGTTTCATTCTTTCGTTCTGAAAATTTCGTCGAAAAGGAAAGTGTCGGCTATCTCCACGAATTTGACCGCTTATTCGTTCCATTATTTTTAGACAATCACGCCTTGTGTTACAAATAGTATCACGAGGCGTTATTATCGTCCATCGTATGACAACCGCTGGTGCACTCACTATACCGAAATATTACTCGGGTTACTGTTTTGTCTTCGTTTAAAAAAAGAAATAAAAAGGAAACTTCTGGTGGGTGTAGAAGTTGTTTTATGTGACAGCCGTTGTCTTCGAGTTGAGGAATACGCTTTCATAGGTGACAAATTCTTCGAATCGCACGTTGCCGACACATTTATTCTATCATCCTCCATTTACTACTTATCGAGTATTCTTCGAAAATAATTTGTGAAGGGATTTATTTACTGGACGACATTGTTTATGGGTTGTATCGAAAGAGAAGTTGGAATATACTGTTGTGACTGCATTGCATAAGAGTTATGGACGACTTTTAATTCTGATGGATTGAATTAAATATTCTTCGTACAAATACTGTAATTTATTATTTTTGTCACAACTATAAGCAAGTTTATCTGTGTTCAGAATATGCAAATTAAATTTAATTTTAATATTTAATATTCTAAGTTGGTTAGGTTAGGTTAGATAATTGGAATATACTATTGTGACTGCATTGCATAAGAGTTATGGACGATTTTTAATTCTGATGGATTGAATTAAATATTCTTCATACAAATACTGTAATTTATTATTTTTGTCACAGCTATGAGCAAGTTTATCTGTATTCAGAATGTGCAAATTAAAATTAATTTTAATATTTAACATTCTAAGTTGGTTAGGTTGAGTCTTATCTTATATTGATAAGTTGTTGCTAAATATTCAGAATATTTATTCAGAGCATCATTATCGCTGAAATAAAAATTCACTATAATATTGAGCAGTATATTGATTAGTTTATAATAAGTTGTCACTAAATATTTAAAATATTTTGAAAATTTTATAATCATTAAAAAAATTCACTTTAAAGTTTAGCATGTTGATTAATTTTTAACAAGTTATAACTGCATACTTAATGCAGTTATTCACAATTTTATCATCATTGATAACATCAAAAAGAACTATTTAACATTTAAGATTCTAAGTTGTTAGTTTTTAATAAGTTGCCTCTAAATATTTAATATTATATATTCACAATTGTATCTTTACTCAAATCATTCAAATCAAAGTTAACTGTTTAATACTTAGTATTTTAAGTTGCATCTAAATATTTAATACAATTATTCACAATTTTATTGTCATTCAAATTATTCACATTAAAGTTAACTATTTAATAAAACTGTATCATATAAATTCAAAAGAACTTATCACGAATATTTGCAAGTAATTTCATTTTTACAAACGTTATGAAGAAACAAATAAAAGATAATTAATGAATAACTGCAGGAAAAGTTATAGAAATTGTGGTGTAGGTAATAATCGTATAATTTTTATAGTATTTACATATTGGTATCTAACAGACTTAATTCTTCAATGAAGTTTGATCGAAAACAGCGTGAAGGTTTAAAAATAATTCTCTTCGTCTATTCATAGATTCGAATGTTAATCGTCACGACATCTTTGTACGGTTTGCTAGAATATAACCAGTTAGTGTCAGTATGTTTTATATTAAGCATAATATTCTTGTTGAATATTTTTTCACTGTCGGTTAATTGACAGCCTGACATTTAACATATTTTATGATCGTATATTATCCTACTCAATTTTTTGTTAATTAGAGGTCATTTCTTGTACATTATTCGTTATTATGAGCTTTTTTGATTCTTTAAATATCGTTGTTTGAATATTCATATATTATCTGATCATATTATTGATACTATTATTGATACTGAGTATCTTTTTACTTCTTTGTATTTTTGAAAAGGAATTATATATATTGGTTAAAAGACACTTTTCTGTATTATTTGTGTTTTAATTCTGACTTTATTATTTACTTATTTGATATTTAATTGTATCACAAGAAATTAATTTCTTTGGCAATTAAAAATTTGTCTATATTTGCAAATTTGCAAATTTCCAAATTTCCAATTTTCCAAATTTCCAAATTTCCAAATTTCCAAATTTCCAATTTTCCAAATTTCCAATTTTCCAAATTTCCAAATTCCCAAATTCCCAAATTCCCAAATTCCCAAATTTCCAAATTTCCAAATTTCCAAATTTCCAAATTTCCAAATTTCCAAATTTCCAAATCTCCAAATTTCCAAATCTCCAAATCTCCAAATCTCCAAATCTCCAAATCTCCAAATTTCCAAATCTCCAAATTTCCAAATCTCCAAATCTCCAAATCTCCAAATCTCCAAATTTCCAAATCTCCAAATTTCCAAATTTCCAAATTCTCAAATTACCGAATTTGTGAACTTTTAACTTCCGAAAGGTCCAAATTGTAAAATTCTTACTTCACAAAATTTCCACATTCTCAAGTTTCCAATATTCACAAATTTTTTATTTTCCAAAATCCAAATTTCCAAATTTCTGAATATCCAAATTATCCACTTTACAAATCTCCAAATTTTCAAAATTTTCAAATTTCTAAAATTCGGTGTCACATGTTCTGCTATCACATACCCACTTCATCATATATGACATACAGTTCAAATATAGTACACTTCAATATAGTATATCATATTAGAAATTCAGTATACTTTAATATATTATACTAAAAATTTAGGTTAGGTTACGATTATACTATTAGAAATAATAAAAAAAGTGCAAACCGATAATTTAATAGAAATATACTATTTATATCATGTATTGTGGATTTAATTAGAATTTTTTCACTTCTCAAAGTTCATCGAAAGATTTTACACGCAAGTACAATTATTTAGAATACTGACCTTGACAAGGTATTTCAAGGTCACTGTAATTGGTAAAATCTTCGCAGTTTTGTTTACAATTACAATACTTAAAGTATTTTTGTGAATATCTCTGAAATTGAGGATTAATGTTGGTTATATGCATAGATAAAAGTTATTCACTACAACGTCCTCGATACATGATCATTACAATATTTAAAGTATTTTTGTGAATATCTCTGAAATTGAGGATTAATGTTGGTTATATGCATAGATAAAAGTTATTCACTACAACGTCCTCGATACATGATCATTGCAACGAACTCTGTGTCCCGTTGCAAATATTAACTACATCAAAGATATTATTACTAACATCTCTAAAATTGAGACCTAGCAGTTGTACAAAGAAAAGTTTTTCAGTATAGCGTCCTTGCTATCATATTTGCTCACTAAAATCAATGACCACTATCCTAAATAATTACTAACACATCTAGCTCCGATGAATTAATTTCAAACATACATTGTTAACATATACAATCTGTAGATGCGTTAAGTGAGCATAAATCAGAACAAAATTAAATAGTCCACAAATAAAGTTTCAGTGGACGTATTTCTGTCTATTGTCATCAGGTGTATTTCGAAGCGTTCGTTGCTTCGCCCTGTCCAATTCGCAATAAATCGCTTCGGTACGCTTAAACGCTAAAATAGAATGGCACACGAATTAGACAAAGTTACAATCCCGCGAATACGCCCCCTTTACCTATTTTCCCCGTGTTTTACTCGCTCCAACACGCCGAACACGAATTAACAGCTTCATCTTCGGGCAGGGCTCGTAAAGATTGTCAGACTACGATAGTTTGTTTTTTCTAGTAGAATGCTGGAGCATCGGGTCCGAAAGGAGCCAGTGAAACGTGGATCGTTCCGCAAATTTATGCCCTTCGTTAACATTACCAATCAAACTAATGTCACCGTCGGGTTCCGAGATGATCAGTGATCGTTGTCGGTGAATGAGAAAGGTGTTTTCATGGTGATCGCTTGGATATTTCCACTGATCAAACGAATTCGTAAAATTCCTCGCGAGAACGTTTAAAAACATGAGTGATCCCGACGCGAGTGCGACCGTGTCCGAAGTAACTCGGACGTCCGTTTCTTCGAACACGTAAAATTACGGAGGTCGTTCGTTGATCAAGAACAGCGATTAAAGATGCTTTGACTGCGAAGAAGAATGTGCAGGAAGATCCCGGTGACGGCACAGGATCCCAGCTCTTCGAAGGATCCTCCGCTGTCGAGATCGATCCCCTCTTCGAAGCAGATCAGCGAGTCCATTTTCAAGAGAACCGTGCGTTGAAGTCGGTGGATCGACTTCAAAAAGTTCCTTCGAACCTTTCCGTTCGCTCCTATCTTTGAAGTCGCCCTAACAAGATTCCTGCTCAAAGATAGATCAAAGGCGAGGAGGGAGATCACGAAATCGAGAACGAAACATGTGAAAGACGAGGATCCAAGGGATCGATGGACGATGTTGGAGTCGTCGGTGATCCAGTGATACTCTCTTGCCCGCTGTCGTTCCCTGATCCAAAATGCTGGACATATTTCGGGGCCTGAAGAGCTTGATCAAGATCTCCCATGTGCACATCGACACTGCCGTTTTCAGACTGCACTATAGTCTGACCGTGATTCTGTTGATCGCATTCTCGTTGATCGTCACCACCAGACAGTACGTTGGCAATCCCATCGACTGCATCCACAGCAAGGACCTCCCGGAGGATGTGTTGAACACTTATTGTTGGATTCATAGCACTTACACGATCACCGCTGCCTACAGGAAGAGAGAGGGCTTCGAGGTGCCCTTTCCTGGCGTCGACAATTCCAAGTTGCATCCCGAAACAGAGAGGAAGGAGTACAGGTATTACCAGTGGGTCTGCTTCATGCTGTTCCTTCAGGTAATCAGACATATATTTTGTCAATCTAAGAATTTATTATACACCAAAGTATACTCTAAATTCACACTTTAAATAGGTGCTTCTATTTGGACAGATTCGTTCGTTGGACGATTAAGTATTCGTTATTCTGACTCTGTGTAGCAGGATTGGGCAAGCTGAATGATAAATGTGTTCCGGGCCATTAGAAAAGAATTATGGATGAGTTAGGCTGCTGGTGTTGAAGGCTATATCTCTGTTCTGGGTGGATATTTCATGATCATTAATGTTCTTTTTCTGCTGCATCTTTGTTTATTAACAATAAATTATACAGAAATTCTATAACACAATTTTTATATAATAATAAAAGCAAGAAACTGGCTGCGGCGAACGTGGTGAGATCCCCTTCTTGACTTTTGTTTACCTTTTGCTTTAGATTCTTTTGCTTCACAACAACAATGATATTAATAAACAACTGTATAATAATACTTAGGCCACCATACACATTTTTATATTCCTCCAAATCCAATACTATTATTTAATTATTAAAAACAGAGTCTTCTTAATCGTCGTTGAATTCAGTCAATGACTAACTGTTCTACTAGTATATGTATAATGTACATACGTTGTAGAGTACATTTCACATATACACTCTTATAGAATATATTTTAAATATACACTGTCATAGAATACATTTTATTAAATATACATAATATCCAAGTTTAACTTTATATATGCTAAAATTTAAAGGTGAATTCAGGTGATTATGAATATTGACATAATCATTCAATCATTCATTGAATCACGACAGCCAATTTGAGAAACATTTTAACGAATTTAAGTGAGGATAAGATTGAGATATCTTCAAAGTGATGTAAGCAAACGTATTATCACAAAATTGATAGTTTGAACGTGAATACTTATCTAAATGCAAAGGTACCGATCATAAGAACATTCGGCAACGAGGAAAGACGGATAACGAGCGAACTGGTTGCGGCTACGCTCGAGGAATTTACTTGCTGCTTACAGAAGCTTATATCTAGTTCATTGCCAAGAAGGAAACCCTAAGCATATTAACCCCTTAAACCCGCTACTTCGTCGCCGAGGGTCGCTGTCGTGCCAGTTGCCTTGACGTTCGGTCAAAGACGCTCCTCCACCCTCACCTTTTAACTGATCTCTTCAAGTAGAACGCATGTTCTTAGATGGAATTACTCTTTACCCGTACTTAAAGAGTTTCTTCGTGATAGGCGAGATTTAGGAAATTGTGCAAAATTTTGCTGCTTACCAATTTTTAGATTTTTAGATTTTTAGATTTTTAGATTTTTAGATTTTTAGATTTTTAGATTTTTAGATTTTTAGATTTTTAGATTTTTTGATTTTTAGATTTTTAGATTTTTAGATTTTTAGATTTTTAGATTTTTAGATTTTTAGATTTTTAGATTTTTAGATTTTTAGATTTTTAGATTTTTAGATTTTTAGATTTTTAGATTTTTAGATTTTTAGATTTTTAGATTTTTAGATTCCAAAATTTTGGGATTTATAGATTTTTAGATTTCAAAATTGTTGGATTTATAGGTTTTTAGATTTGTGGGTTTTTAGATTTCTGAATTTCTAAATTTTTAGATTTCCACATCTCTGGATTTCTGGATTTTTAAATTTCTGTATTCCTAGACTTCTGTATTTCTGCATTTCTGAATTTTCTCATTTCCAAATTTATAAATTTTCTAAAAGAAAAGTGTTCAAATATTCAAGCTCTCAAATCCTCACATGTTCAAATATTCAAGCTCTCAAATCCTCACATGTTTAAATATTCAAGCTCTCAAATCCTCACATGTTCAAATATTCAAGCTCTCAAATTCCCACATGTTAAAATTCCACAATCCCAAAATTCATAAATTAAAAAATCTCGAAATTCTCAAACTCCCAACCAAACCACATCTCTATATTTCCCACTTGCTAAGTTGCAAATTAACCGTGACACCCAGTGTATAGAAAGTTAATGAGGCATATGCTTAAATATAGTCGTTCAAAGGAATAGTAGAGCAATGAAATTAACGATTCGTGCAATCTGCGTGTTCGACCCTGTTCATTGACTTACACCCAAACGAGATGGAAGATGTCCAACTGGTCTTCAGCGTAATTAAAATTATCGTCGCTGTTTAAATATGATCGAACTAATGCAAGCCCTTGATCTAACTATAGACCGACAATGACCCGAATGCTGTTTCCACTTTTTGTTGCGTTATTTCTCCTCATGTCCTTTCTTTTTTTCTTTCATCCGTTACACGACAAGTTCTTCTGGCCTACGGCCAATTCTCGATAATCGTAATATCGCAGGATGTTTTTCAATTTTTTCTCGATCCCTTCGGCCACTTCATCACCGATATAAATTAATGTCACCCTTGGGGGACTCTCGTCGAAGATTTCGTTTCGTTCGCTTATCTCCTTGAATCTGCTTAGTGTAAATGCTACTTAAAGCTTTCTGCGTTCATGTAAACTTATTTTATGGTTAACTGTTTGTCAGTGTAATAACACATTGGGGCTATATTAGCTTCTCAAATGAGCTATTAGGAAACTAGTTTATAAACGCGAGATGATCGGAGAAGAGAAAAGGTCCACTTATGTGTAAAACCTTTTCGTGCAATCTATTGTACTTAGGGTTCTTTGCGTTTATTTTCAAGTAATGAGAGTTCGAATACATGTTGCAGTTATTATTATTCTGAATTCATCAATTATTTATGGTGTTGTATGTTAGTGTATACCATGTGTGTAGTTGTGAAGTGCGGATGGAAGGAACAGAGGGTTTGTACGAGTTATTCTTGAGTTTGGAGCTAAGAGATGTTGGAATTTCAGAATTTGGAGATTTGAATATTAAGATTGAAGGAAAATTGAAAATTTTGGATTTGGTAATTTAATACTAGAACGACCGACATTAAAAGCTTGTTTATCAAAGAATGAAAAATAAAATGAAAAGGGAAATAAATAAATACTAAAGCACCAAGTAACATATAGAACTAGTTTTTACTTCAAAAATATATGGTACACTTTTCCATAAAATCACGATAATAAAATTTTGTAATATAAAATGAGAAATCTGAAACCAGTCATTTTGACTGGTTGGTAGTTCTAGTGTTAAGAACTTGAGAATTTGGGAATTTAGAAGATTGGTTATTTCAGAGTTAGGTAGCTTCGAAATGTGGATATTTGGTAATTTGATAATTTGATAACTTGATAATTTGATAATTTGATAATTTGATAATTTGATAATTTGACAATTTGATAATTTGACAATTTGATAATTTGATAATTTGACAATTTGATAATTTGACAATTTGATAATTTGACAATTTGATAATTTGACAATTTGATAATTTGACAATTTGATAATTTGACAATTTGATAATTTGACAATTTGATAATTTGACAATTTGATAATTTGACAATTTGATAATTTGACAATTTGACAATTTGACAATTTGATAATTTGTCAATTTGACAATTTGATAATTTGATAATTTGATAATTTGATAATTTGATAACTTGATAATTTGGTAACTTGATAATTTGATAATTTGATAATTTGATAATTTAATAACTTGATAATTTGATAATTTGATAATTTGATAATTTGATAATTTGATAATTTGATAATTTGATAATTTGACAATTCGATAATTCGATAATTCGATAATTCGATAATTCGATAATTTGCGAATTTGCGAATTTGTGAATTTGTGTGTTTCTGAATTTTAGAACGTGAGAATATGGTCATTTGAGAGTTTAGTAACTTGAAATTTGAAAAATGTTAAATTTGAAAATTTGAGAATTTTGGAACTTGGAAATTTGATAATTAGTTAACGTAGCAATTTAGTAATGTAGCGACTTGGGAATTGGATAATATGTAAATTTGTGAATTTTGAAAAATTGGCTATTTAGAAATTTCTGAATTTTGAAAATTTTTAATATTGGAATTTGAGAATGTAAAACTTTAAGAATTTGATAAGGTAAAGTTAGTATTTAAACGTAAGCATTTTCAGTCTGCTATGTAAATACTTAACGAAGAAGAGTTGTGATTCTAAACTAAGATTTGAAACTACTTTCTGTGTAATTAAAAATCTTGTATTCGAATATTTAAGAATTTGCAAAATTTAATATTTTAAGAATTTGGAAGTTTGATTATTCACTACTTTGGTGGTTTAAAAAACTAAGAATATATAAACGAAAAATTTGTTAAATTTGTTTGTTTTTTTTTTGTAAGTATGTTCTAATTATGGTAAAGAATAGCCGTAAAGTATAAAAATATGTAAATTTGTAAATTGCAGAATTTTTACATTTTGAAATTTAATAAGTTAAAGTACGAGACACATTGAACTTAAATATTAAAAAATTTCAATATTTTTCAAACTTCTCAATAATAAAATTTAAATATTTGATAATATAGAAATGTTTTAGAAATTAATAATATATTTAAAAAATTTCTAAGTATGAATTTCTGTAAACATCAAAATTTCATATGCGTAATACTTTGTACCTCGAAAAGCTAAATCCCCAGACAGGAAACAGCTATGTATATACAGTTCTTCCTGCATGCTTTTGTCATTAATCTGGTAGATTAAATATTCTTCTTTTAACGCGTTTCTCAGAAGAAATTTGATCGACGAGGCACGCTGTATACAAGGAAGATCATAACCTTATGATGAATGGATGTTACAAATTAATAAATTCCGCTAAAATTATCTTTTGTACATCGTGAAAGAACAATGTAATATGTGTAATTTAATATATGGAATTTGTAGCATTAAAAGTTCCAGCATTTGGAAAATTAGGAAATTGAAGATTTGAGAATTTTTAGAATTGAAAATCTAGGAAATTAGAAATTTTAGAGTTTAAACGTCTGAGACAATAAGAATTTGAGAATTTAAAAGTGTGAGAAAATGAAACTTTTAAACTTTGCAGATTTGAAAATTGTAGAATGTAGAAACACGTAAATAAAAGAATAATTTTCATCCCAAACCAAAAAGAAACAAATAAACGTGTGTTACTTATTTTTCGGTATTTAATAAGTATTCAAGCCTAATATAATTAAAATAAGGAAAACACAACTGTAGTTAATCAAGAAAATAATACATTGCATAAAGAAATTAACTTAACGATAAAAAAAGAATTGTCTGCAAACTACAACCACGCATTTTTACCCGCGAAGCGTCGCAACAAAAGAGAGCAGAACACGCGAATAGAAAAACACAACTCGTGCAAACTTAACAAAATTACAACCCCAGTTCTTCACAAAACTGTCAATCCAACGTTTAAAATGGGCCGAACAACTCTTCAATAAGTCTGTGAAGTTTCATTGGAATCAGTGAGTGTCAGTCGCGTAGTGTTACTTGTTAGAAGATCATACAAGTTATGTGTTTAGCATTCGAGGCCAAGGGATGCCTTTCAAGTTCGGTCAGTCTTCTAACGGCTTGCTTCCGTGCTCCACGTGTCTCTGTCACCGTGTCCGAATCCTCTCGTTTAGTTCGAAAATCTTCTCCGTTTTCTGTCAACAGTGATATCTTTTTTCTTAACACGTTGACTGCCACAGTGATAACCACCACGTATATTAATAAC
Source organism: Megachile leachella (assembly GCA_963576845.1). Classification (NCBI taxonomy): domain Eukaryota; kingdom Metazoa; phylum Arthropoda; class Insecta; order Hymenoptera; family Megachilidae; genus Megachile; species Megachile leachella. Next base: position 5,410,845 of record OY756254.1, on the reverse strand, counting down.
ACCCTATTGCGGCTATTCAACGCTACTGTCATTTCAATTTAGACTTTTCCTCTTTCTTTGTGTTCATTTTTTATTCAATCTACATTAAATTTGTATTAAAGTTGCATTAAATTTGTCTTAAGTTTGTTTTAAATTTGTATTAAGTTTTTTTTAAATTTGTCTTAAGTTTGTATTAAATTTCTGTTACATTTGTATCAAACTTGTATTCCTATCAAATTTCGATTACATTTCTATCAAACTTGTATTCCTATTAAACTATTACATTTCTATCAAACTATTTCTATTAATTTTCTTCTAAAATTTTCTAATAAATTCGCATGAAACTTCTATTAAAATCCCAATGAATTTATCCTAAATTCCTACTAAATTTGCTGGTGTCTCCAGTGATCCCTGCGGCAGTTAACGTGTTAATCGTGACAAACGTCCACATGTGTCTCCGGACCATGCACCCCATTGTGAATTCTTGACGCTCCCGTTGTCTTCATCGAGTAAATCATCAGCGACAAAGATAAATCCAGTTACAAGTTGACACAGTTCGATTGTTGCAACGATGATCGAAGGATCGAAGAGGTTCAATGGAAACCGTTTAACGTACGTGCTCTTCAAAAAGAAGAAATGACCAGTGCCTACCAGTGATGATCTAGTATTCGAATGGTGCACGCCGACAAGATGTATACAATACTGTTACTGCCTTTTCGACCGCAAAATTTTGTTAATGCGGAGTTTCCCGGTGGGAATCGCGAGGAACGTGATGAAGAGAACGATACGGATTTTAATATCCAGAAAACTATACTGAACTGTTGAACATCAAGTTATTGTCGAATACAGTTTGGAGAATTTTTTAGGATATTGAAATTTTGAAGGAGATTGTCATCAGGGAGAAAGAGACTCCAATTAATTCCTGATAGTTTTGTAATTTCAAAAATCACCAATTAGAAATCGTATGATTCGTGAAACCCAGAGGAAACCATATGCGAATTTTGAAAATTTGAGAACATATGAAACAAACCTTATTTTCGTGTCTGTAATATTGAACCTACGAAATTCGAAGCCGAGGAAGTCACCATACTCAAATTTTGAAGATCCTTTCAATACATTTCTTCAGTGTTAACAACAAAGAAATCTTGCCAAAGTATTTTCTTAGATTAACTTCCTCAATCTCCATTCAACTTCCAAAATTACCTTCCAGTCAACTTCCTCACTTAACTCCAATCCTTTCCCATCTTCTTCAAATTTCTGAAGAAGTAACTTTCACAAAATAAATTTACACAACATTTGAAGTCTGAGGTTGAAAGAAGGCATGTTCAGCACTTCACTTTCAAGGTGAAACGTTCCTGAGGATCTCTGAGATTTCTGTGGCTACAGTTTCGAAGGATCCGCTGCAAAAACGGATTTGTCAAACGAGGAAGAAGGCGATTGTCTTCTGGTCGAGGAGGAAAGTACGCGATCGAAGGCGGTTCGCCGTCCGCGACGTTCGAAAATGCCTCTGATGCTTAGAATGATCGACGTGTTCGGATATTTGAGATCGCTGTTCAAGGTACAAAAGATCTCGGAGGACACTATGATATTTCGATTGCATTATCGAGCGACGGTGGCGCTCTTGTTGGGCGGTTGCTTGACATTGGCCTGTAAGAGCATTTCCGGTTCGCCTATACACTGTGAAGCTTCCGGTTCTGTGGACAAGGTTGTTTTGGAGACGTTTTGCTGGTTACATACTACTTATAGCATGGTGCACGCGTTTAATATGAGTCTTGGTCAGGCGGTGCCATATCCTGGTGTTTCGAATAGCAAAGGTGATGGGATGCATGGGCACACCTCGCATCCTTTGGTTAAACAGCACAAGTATTATCAGTGGGTCATCTTCTTTCTGTTACTGCAAGTATGTGAGATTTGTTGTTGTCTTTGGGAGCAATAGTGTGGTGTATCGAGTTGTAGAGCAGAAACAGTAGTAGAATAGTACTTATAATGCAGGAGTAACGATATTAGAGTAGTAATAGTAGTAGAGTAATAATAATAATAGACTAGTAACAATAGTACAGTAGTAAGTATAGTTTAATAGTAACAGTTGATCAAATGTAAATAGCTTTAAGACGAGTTGTATAAAACATTGATGAGTTGTTCAAAACAGAGTATGAACGAAAAATTGAATTTAAGTAAATATCAATGATCAACCGATTAATAAGAAAATAATTAAGAAAAGTGCAATTGCTTTTATATTTGTATAACTAAATACGTGAGATAAAATAACAAAAGTCAACATTTGTGAAAGAAAAAGTTGTAAATTAATTAGAATTTGAAAACGTCTGTATGATTCAGTAATTAAACAGTATTTGTGGTGTATTCTGGTCATTAATTGTAACTGTCCCAAAAATTAAATATGTATTTACTTATTTTCATAATTTAATAAATATATCAAGTAATCTCTTGTAAAACGAAAATATTTTATTTGTAATAAATTCGTTTGAAAAATTGCAATGGGTTTTCTTCTTCTGAATTAATTTTGGTGCATTCTTTATGGACTATTTGAAACGAGGTGTTTGTTCTGAGGGTTTTTACTGCTGTGAGAAAGTGATTACATTTTATATGAGGTAGAGGTTACGACAATAGCAATGTCTGTGCATGTGTTAAGTAAAATTAGTGGTGTTACTATCACAGTATGTATACAGAAACCACATTCGCACAGACATGTATCATAAAAATGATTCAAAATATTTAAAATACTGAACAAAAACAGAAACGATCAATTTCAACTTTCTGCTAACAAACGAAATAATTTCTCCATTTTCGTAAGTATTTACGTATTTTTTAAATGTGGTGTTTCCGATAAATATTTCAGCATTTTTTTTTAATAAGATACTTTAAATAAATACACGAGTATTTTTAGATAAATATTTAAACATTTATTATACTGAAACGAACTATGTAACACCTTCAATATAATTATGCTGGCACAGTCCACGTTAGATAATTAGAAATATAAAACTATAACCTCATTAAATTATCGTAATCTGGTAATTAAATCTGGTGAGAACTAAGCCTGATTAAATTTCAAGAACCATAAATTAAGACTTAACTTAGACTTGATCAAATTATTAGAATGTCATTAAAAACCTGATTCATTTTTCAGAAATTTAAACCGAGACTTAACCTAGACCTTATCAAATTATCAGAATCTGCTTTAGACAAACAGCACATGTTTGGACAAAAAGAGACAAGTTTTCATACCTCGCCGTTTCTTCATTATCGATCAGTCGTGGCTACATCATAATCATACTCATAAGTCAAGGTTAGGCCGAAGACCTTCGGTAGGATTTGCTTGAACAATAATAACCTCGTCTTAATAAGGAAAATAGGCAGATTTCATTAGAAGGTTACACGTAATCGGTGGATTTAAATTTTTGCAGCTCTTGGTTATCATCATTTTTATCACCCTTGACTATCATCATTTTTATTACCCTTGTTTATCATAATTTTTGTTTAAATTTAACTCTTTGTGATCGTATTAAATTTGGTCATGGCTGTCGTACTGGTCGGAATTAATTTCCCTTGAAAAAGCAGTGATACATAACATGTAAAATTATGAAGGATAAACAAGATTTATTAATTCCTTTGTGAATTTACCATCAATATAATCGATAAAATTTCACTTTTTGCATTCTCGTTGTTACACTTGCATTTCTGGAAACATTTTCAAATGTAACATCCAAAATATTTGGAAAAATCTTTCCTTCCGAAATATATTTCTAAAAAGTGGTACGTTCCCAACATGTACCTTAGTCTATTAATATGTCATATTAGGATCTGGTATAGTACCCATGTTAAAGATTACACCTAAAAGGCTGTTAACTCATCTTTTGTTACACCGAACCAATTATTCCATGTTGATCAATCAGATAAGCTCTGCCGTTCTAATTTATTTTGACATATTTACTTATTTCTAGCACAATTGTTTCAAGTAGTATATTTGCGAAAAAGAGTCCCAAGAAGTCGATAGGTTCGGTGCAATGAGCAGGTACATTAGGTCCAACAATCTTAGATTCCGCCGGAAAATTGCTTTTTGATTGTGATTGAATACAGTGTAAGATTGGTATGGTTCCTTGCTGTGGTGGCTGAGAGCAGACATACGACCGAAACGGTAAAAAAGCTTTGCTGACTGAGAATAGACATATGAACGCAAAGGTTTAATATACGTGAAATAATTAATACATAGTCTGTTAAATGCTAAACTAACATTGAAACAATAATAAGTCTTTAACATAGTCATTGTTAAATATAACAAAGTAAGGAGGTAATACATACATAGTAAAGAATAAGAAGCAATACATAAATAGAAAATAATAAGAGAAAATATATAAATAGTAAATAAACTAACTTAATAAAAAATCTCTTAATTACAAAAATGCATCTTTGCATAATTGTCAAAATGACTAACATCGTGAAAAGTGTTACGTGGAACACGTTTATTATATTATATTAACTTGTAAATATGAAATTGTTTAAAACAAATATTAAAAATATTTCTAACAATTGTTACTTTAAAAATACTATAAAGTGTCACTATTGTCCTTGACAATAGTCCATTTAGCTAATGCCTAAATTCTCCGCCGCAATTAGAAAAGCTTGTGAAAGCAGATTCCGCAAAGCCTATTTTCGTCAAAATGTAGATGTAACAAAACGAAATGAAAGGAAAGTGTCACTCGTTCGAAGAGAGATGTACCATAGGGTTTTCCGCTTGTTTGGCCAATTTTACCCATTTGCTGGCTGTCTCCACCTGGAACGTTGCTCTTTTTCCTCGGAAGTGCGAACAGTGGATGTATGCAACTGGCACGTGAGCACGGTGCGAAATATAGTTAGCTTAGTTCTATTTTCATCCTTGGATTTTCCCTTTTTATTGGACTCGCGTGAACGCAGCGTACGGAACGAGAACAAGTGACCCCTTTCAATGGCTAGGTCTTTTCTTCGTAATATGTTATTTAGAATTATTTTTTTTAACCCCTTGCCATAGGTTGATTCGTACTTTAATTGTAATAAATCTTACAGGAATTTTTGATACGTTCTGTTGGATTATTACTAAATTGTTAGGAGAAGAACTGAATGTAACTGTATGTTGAAATGTTGTGTATTGTCTGTGTAAGAAAATTGTGTTGACACCATTAGGTTTAAGGGACTATGTATGTTATACTGGTTTCCTTGTCAATAGGTAGTCGAAGTTTTGTGTTTTTTACTTTGACTGTAACATGTGTGTCGTTGGAAGAAGATGAGAAAGAAAAGTAACCATTTTCTTTTTAAGATTTGCATATTTTCAAATCTCTACATCTCCAAATCTTTACATTCTCAGATCCTTAAATCTTCAAATTCCTAGACCTCCAAATAGATAAATTTTCAAATTACCAGGCTCTCAAATTCTTACATCCTAAAATTCCTACATTCCCAAATTCCTACATCTTTAAGTCCTTACATGCTCAAATCCATACATTCGCAAATCTCTGGACCTTCAAATAGCTAAATTTTCAAATTACCAGGCACTCAAATGCTTACATCCTAAAATTCCTACATTCCCAAATCCCTGCAGCCTCAAGTCCTTACATGCTCAAATCCATACATTCGCAAATCTCTAGACCTCCAAATAGCAAAATTTTCAAATTACCAGGCTCTCAAATTCCTACATCCCCAAATTCCAACATCCCCAAATTCGTGCAACTCCAAAAGAAGTAAAAAGAGTATCATTATTTTTCACCCATTTGCAATACATTTCGATTTAGAACTAAAACCCAACTGTAATTAAATTTAGTCAAGGATTGTTGAACACAAAATTAGCACTACATTTGAATTTTCTTTATGTGTCTAAACCTTGTAGCTATGCTTAGTTAGTTCTGACTAACAGACGTGACAAATGAATCATAAGGCAAATGGCTGGCATGTTGGTTGGCATGGTGGACGGTGATATTTATTTACGTACTTAACACCATACATTTATAATAATGCTAAATATACCAAAGTGTAATGTATATATTGTAGCTTGAAATAAGGAAGTATAAGATTATTTGATTGTCTAGTTTTAGTTAATAGCAAGGTTAGAACAAAATAATGTAAAATGAAGTTATTATTAATGTATAAATAATAACTTCAGTCGGACTCGAGTGTACATTCTAGATCTAGAAATGTGCATATGGTATACTTATTTCTGCCATGAGGTCTTTTGACACCTTCAGGATTTGACAGTGGCTAATTTTAAACCGTTTCACATATAAATATCAACACCATTTTGCAGCATCGTATCAATTATAATCAGATTAGAGAATCCTGATTTCAGTTGTAACAGAAAATACAGGAATTGCGGAATAACTTTGATATTCGCTTATTTCCCGCCATATTGCATTTTAGTATACACCGCCATATTTATATTTCGTAGATTGATGAATTAAGCTAGAATCTACAACCCGATTAAATAGTTTCTAATAAAAACACATCAGTGTATAAAAAAATATATTCCTCAAATTATTTATACTTAACTGATAATTTGAAATACCAATAGTTTTGGCAATTCGAACAAAAAGGTGTTAAAAGACACTTTTCTTTCGAAATATGTATAAAGCGAAGTGCGGTAAATTCGTAGATAGGGCAATAAATACTTATCCCACTTCACCTTACACAAATTAAGTAGTTTTGAAGTGTCAACACACTGAAGTCTCCGAACCTCAAATCTCAAGCACCGAAAGGTCAAAATATCGACATGTTTTTGTTTTTTTAATAATCTCGTGTTAATATGTGTCTCTTGGCACGCAGCAAGAATACCAAATTAGATATGCATTTCGTAAGGAACGTTAAATCGCAATAAACGGTGGATTGATTAATTACTGTTTATTTAAGAGCAATTAATTCGTTTAACGAGTTTACGTTGTCGCGGAAACACGAAATGTTTCGTATTCCATTAGGAGAGTCGTTAAATTTTGTAATGTTGCTTTTAACGCTAGCTCGTCTACCATTTCGTTCAGACATATGAGGAATAGTGACATAAAAGTGACTGGATTATTGTTTTCATGAATAGAAATGGGTATTTTCATTTCCATAGATCCAAATATTGATTTGAACAAATGTTTAACTCTCGTACAGTGAATAACTGGGATGCGAACAATTCAAATTTCATTTTATGTACATTCGTGTTTGTTTTCTCAGCTATTCAATATTTTTGTCAATATTATCTTCTGCTGTCAATATTATTTTCTATTATCAGTATTATTTTCTAAGGTCAATATTATTATATAATATTCATTCTGCTGTTTTATTCATACTTCTGTTTTACAATATATGTATAAGCATAAGATAAGAGTGCACAATTTCATCACGTTACTGTTTACAGTATTGTACAATTTTTAAACGTGTTTATATTATAATTCCTCTAGTGAAACTTTCGAATGTTTTATATTTTGGTTCTTACGTAGTGTTCGTAATAAATTAAAATTAAAAAAAAGTGAGTTTTAATTCGATCAAATCAAATTTAACAGATTCGATTGCAGTTGCTGAAATTCTGATAAGAGATTTTCTAAGTTAATAATCAAATAATCTAATTTAATAAAATAACACGAAAATGTCTACAAAAATAAATTTAACCCAATAATTTAGTAAAATCTATCAAATTAAGAACTACAAATCTACTATTTAAAGTTTACAAAACAGAGCTAAATGAAATAAGAAAGTTCCTATCATTTAATCAGAGTAATAGCACAATCTTCTCTGTAACTTTGTAAAGACATTAATTACTCTTATTTCAAAGACATTAATTACGAGCAATTATAAAGACTTTAACAGCGATGCACACTGGAATTGTAACACTGACTAAATTAATGCAATTAGAAAGCTGTTTCAATTGTTGATTCGACTGAAACTAAGTCACAATAATAAATGCAGAATAAAAGGTTCATGACAGTTTCTTTATCTTAAAATAATCACGCTGATAAAAAATAATATTTTTGTAACACAATTTTCTATAATTTTTAGGAAGTAATATTCGCAATTAAAAATATTAATAAATACACGGTTTTTAAAAATTATTACATTTTAAGGATTTTTGAAATTCTTAAAAATTTCCTTTCTTTGTGATTTTTCATTTATGTACCTCAGATTTTGTTGTTAAATTCACTGGCTCACGAAATTAATAAAATATTGACTCTTCAGGTTCACAATTTAAATTAAGGTAGGAAGTAACGAATCGATAGATTCGTAGCTTTGCAGATATTATAGAGAATTTACAATTTTAATAGATAGATTGATTTTATAGTCTTCCTGTGTCTATTGATGTTGCACGTTCATGGATGATCCAGAACTTTGATTCGAAGTTGTTTTCAATGGACGAAGAAGTTTCGCGCGTTGTGTACTGAAAGGTTCATTCACGTTTTTGGCACATCTGGTACATTTGTTTGCTAGCTTTCAGCAAATAGAGTGAAATAACACTCGGATTTTAACACGTGTTTCAGCGAAAGAGAGAAGATAACTTGATGTTAAAAAAAATCGTGAGAAACTATATGAACGGTGTTTATGAAATATACAAGAAACACTTTCTTAATATTTTCACATTTATGACGTTTAATGAGGAATAGTTAACTCTAAACGTAACAGCATATAATGTGTACTTAACTTGAAATTAAAAATGAAGAAACAAATGACGAAACATAAATTAATAAGTTTTAGTACACACTTCTGAATTTAAAACCCAAATAAAGTCATATACAATGCGTACAGTGTATGAAATAGTAAAATGGAATAAGCGTTTTCTAATGTTCGTCAAGGAATTCTGATTTCTCGTGGCCTTTCATCGTTTAATATTAACTTAACGTTACGCATTCCTTAGCAGTGTTTCTTTTGCTAACATATTATCTTCATGGCCGAAGCTTGAAAATTGAAGAGATTCAGATATTGGGGCAGTTCATAACACCAGGGTATCTGCTTAATGCTTCTGATAGTTTATAATAAAGCAGAAATGGTGTTAAATATGTTATTACGTTGGAAGTTAATGTTTTATTATGACTGGCATTGCTTTCTAATCCGCTTCTCCGTGAACATTTTATTATCTGCAATTATTTTTCAAAGATAACATTTAGTGGTAATAGGAATATTAAGCGGTTTGTGCAATCAGCTGTTTCTTCAGGTATTTTCTTTTGTAAAATATGCGATCCATTATCCCACCTATTTGAAATTTCTGAGGTTCCTAGTAAAATATTGTTCCAACATTTTCATGTCATTTATTGTCACGAAGGTAGCTTCAAGAACAACCAAACAGTAAAATACAATACATGTACTAAATAAAGATCTCAAAGATATTTTTGAATGAAGCTGATTATTTACTGCACTGTTATTCATTGTATTTTTATTCAGTTCATTGTTGGTATTATTTTTCTATTAGAATAGATCTATGAATGAGCCTTTGTGTTAAAATTATCGATTAAAAGAGATACATACATAAATAAGAATGAACAAACTTTTCAAATTAGATGTAACTATCAACAGATAGGATTCAGAATAAAAAACTGCAACGGTAATATTTTATAATGTTGTAAATATTTAGCAAAGAATGCGCGTTAAGCTTTCGACGATTTTGGTAGAAATTACCCAAAGGAAGTGCTTACTGAACTCTTTCGTATTAATCAATTATAAACTGTATTTTTGCCGTATAAAATACATATTCCATCATAGAATGGTGTAATGCAGTAAAAAAGAATGCATGCAACACCTATAAACCTTTTTATTTATATTTTTCAGTAAATTCTATGGTATCGCGAGATTTTCAAGCTTGTCCATAATACGGAGGCTCTAAGCGCTTTTTGCCATAACTTCATGTTGATTCTAACCTGCAAAAGGAAGATGTGTGTCTCGTGACACCACCTAAATAATTAGCTATTTTATTTTTATTAAATTATTTACTACAGAACAGCATTTAGAACGAAATTGTATTTCTCAAAAGTTAGGTTAGAGACATTGAAAGTAAAAAAGGCCGCGAAACATAGACTCCGAAACTGTGGTTCCCTAACATATCTGCAACCGAAAGAACTCTGTAACACAGACAAGAATATCTGTGTTCATTTCATAAAATAAATTAAGAAGGTTCAATTTCTATTAAGAAAAAATTTTTCTTCAAAGGAAATTACTTTGCAAGAGAGAATGTTCGATGTTGATTTCAAGAATGACATTCCTGAAGCAGTACTGTTTAATTATGATCGTGCAAACTGGTTTGGAGCCTTCGTAATGGGGATATATACTCTGCAATATATAGAAACACAGTAGTAAGCGGTTGTTCTTTTTTTACTTTCAGGCGATCCTCTTCTACACACCACGATGGTTGTGGAAGGGGTGGGAAGGTGGCAAGATCCATGCGTTGATGATGGACCTCGACATCGGCCTCTGTTCCGAGGTCGAGAAGAAACAGAAGAAGAAGATGTTGCTTGACTATCTCTGGGAAAATCTTCGCTATCACAATTGGTGGGCTTACAGGTACTACCTCTGTGAAGTTCTCGCCCTGCTGAATGTGGTCGGTGAGTGGCATGTTACTTTCTTTCCCAGCATTCCTTTCAGCGCATACTATTTTCGATTTATCTTCTTCGACGCTGATTAAAGATTTTTTTCAGTTTGTAAAGTACGAGAAAACGGAGCACAACTGGATTTTTTTAAACATATGGAATTAATATTTAGTCACTTTCATGGTCTTTATAATCGCCCAATTTATATTTAGCTAATTAATTATTGCTAATTAAGTATTTCGTTTTTGGTAGATTCACATTTTTCAAATTCTTACGCAGCGAAAATAATTTCGGTACGTGTCGTTAATCTGTTTTCTTTCGTACGCAGAAAGTATTCTAAGAATACCAAACGGGTGGCCCTTTGATCTTTCACTTCTCTTTGAAAGAACAAACCCTGTCTTTGCCTTCTTCAGTTATTTTTAAGACGACTGCATGTCCGAGCTCTGAGTCGCTTAAATATATGACTTTAAAAAGAATATAACATCCTGTGTTTAGAGAACATTGTACATTTTTTACAACTTTTATAATTTTGTAGGGAGATATTTAGACAAGTTTGTTTATCAAAATCGTCTACTGCTCGAGTATTTTCTATCAAATTTCGAGTTCATATTTATTTTGAGGTTACATCGTATACTTATATAACTAAATAAGTACCTTTTATAATTACAAGTACACAAATAAATAAAGAATGAAAAGTTCACTAAATAAATGTCACTGAAATATAAACTATAGAATTATTCGTTATCTTTCTCAATGTTACACTACTCATTACTTTACAAGATTAAAAGTATAATACTAAAAAATATTAAGAGCTATGTAAGGCTACCAATAAATGCACAAAATCACAGTTAAACTTTAAATTTAACCATGCATTTCTGTAATACTTGTTGTACAGTCAAGTATGTTTACAATCCGGAAAATAATAATTTCTAACCTAAATATTTTCATGATATTTAATACGCTTGAGAATACGCCGCGTTTCTGAATTTTGACCACCTGTTCCAGTAACGTTATATGTAAAATTTAACACCAAAGACGTCTGGTTCTTTTGTGTGAGAATTTCCAAATCTAAACACTTTTGTTTTCTTATTAGTTCGAACAATAGAGGTTAGTCTACATTTCAAATGTCTCGGCTCCAAAATAGCGCCCTCTGTTCCATGCTAAATCATCTGATACTGTATGTTTCTCTTTGGCCGTCAAATTTTCCCATTTGCCTTTCCTTCACCATTTTATTCAAACCCCGTTGATATGTTTATCTTCTCTCGATATTTGCTTTGTTACTTTTAACGATTCCATAATTCATCAGTGGAATTTAAAGTCTCGTTTGCTTTTGTTTCATATTTTTCTTCGAATCGATTCATTTTTAATATGGATACCATTGTTAAACTTCGTCTTGGAGCTCCATCTTTCTAACTTCTTTCGCATGTTCTGATAGTATTCCGCACGTATAGATGAAATATAATGAATATCTGAATTCATTGGTTCACAAGTTATATTCTTCAAGATTGGTTTTAGAATGCAGCTTATAAACCAGGTGAATTTTTCTCCGGAAATTATTTATGTTCGTTTTGGATCACCATCTTCTCTTTTATATAATTTGATAGTATTCAATAAATATGGATAAAATTTGATGATTTCGGATGTTGGAGTACATTGATTCAAAAGTTATTCGTTGTTCAAGTTTGAAGTGCAGCTTACAAACCAGATGAATTCTGTTATTTAGTAGAACACCTATTGAACTTGGATCGATTGCATTAGAAATGCCATTAGGTTAACGTTATTTCGGCAAAATTGTCGCTGTAAATATTCGCATAGTCAAAGTGCAAATTCATTGTCGTGAAAACGTCCTCTTCTTCTCATCACCCTTTTGCAGGACGCCAGTATGACTCCAATTTTTGAGTATGCGTACTATCGCTAGTTAACATTTATCGAATTTCATTTAGCTAAAGTTTAATCGAAATTTGACCGTAATCTAACTGAAATTCGAAGTAAATTATACTTGCCTACGAACTCTTTACTGTGATTAACACTCTTATGCATATAGCCATCTGCGTTGAGTCCTGTACAACTTTTGAAGGTGTCCGTGTAAATTTCACTATCGATATTAATGTATTCCTGTATAACTGATAGTCTAGTGAACGCCTCATGATTATGAATCACAATCATACGATACTTGCTTCTGTTAGTCGGCCATCCCCAATGATCGTCTACTTTTCTGACTCGATTGTATTTTTTTTACCAAATTTTGCTTCGATCTTTGAAATCATGCAAAAATATGATTTGATTTGTGCCTGCCGACCGCCTGCTGGTGGCTGGATAAATATTTAACCTGACTCATACTACTTGAATTATGTACCTCAATAAGCATTGCAGAATCAGACTTTGAGGTTCCTACTAATAGATTGTGGCGCTCTTAATCATAGTATTTTGTCTATAGTTATCAAATTCTCTTTGGTTATGTAAAAAAAAGTGCAAATAAAAATACTCCAAAATGGTCGATAGCATAAATATGTTCGTAAGATTCATTGATGCTCAAGTATTAATTAGATGCTAATTAACACACATGGAATGTAATTTTAATGTCTTTTTAGTTCTTTACTGTTGAAAGCAGAAATACTTTTAAGGAAAGAGTGGAAACTTCCTTAACCTCTATAAAAAGAATAGGAGTTAATGAAAAGTAATTAATAGTAATTTATAAATAATAGTAAATAAGAGTTATTTTTTGATACTATTCATTTAACTTGTAACTAAAATGTAACGATTAAAATATAAGCGTGTTACATTTTAGATGTTTCACAATTAGCCATTGTTTATAAATAGTACCTACGAATTTATATAAAAAATATTATTGAAAATTTTATGTGATTAATTTTGAGAAATTTTAAAAGTAAAATTCATATAAATATGTTAGAACTAAATTATGTTAGTTCTATTATTACCTAGTTTTGTCAGATTTTCGATATTTTGAGAATGCGCCATGCAGCAGTGTAATGCATGCGAAAAGACTAAGAAAAAATCACGAAGAAGTAAAATTTCCAATATTAGAAAAATAAACTTTATGAAACATATCCTACTACATATGTGAGTCTGTTCATTTTACGAAAGTTTGTTTTTATACCTCATTTTGGTCCAACGTAATGTTAATAAAAGATAGTATGGGGTTTAATCAGTTTCTTGTCTGAAATAATTCTTTCTTTTGACAATTTTCTATATCTCAGTTTAGAACTCTAAAACTAAAAAAACTTTTTGATTAAAATATTTGATTTTGTTCTTGCATTTTACTTCAAGAGTGAAATTAGGTGTAACGTTATCACATAGTCTCAAATCAAATGTGGTCACTAATAACCTAAGAAGATGCATGTGACCTTACACATTCAATTAAAAAAAAAAAAATAAAAAAATACATTTAAATTTTTATTAACACGTTACTGTTTCTATACATTGTCAATGTTATTATGTACATAATATGTTGAACTGAAATATTAGATTTAATGTATAATGGAGATTAAACTATGTGTCGCAAGTGACTTGGAATTTCTCACGTTCTCCGTAAAATTAAAACGCCTGTTCAAGTTATAATTATATAATTAGCTACTAACATGATACACTATTACTGTATATAACATTATTAACACATGATAATATCTTATATACCCTTCGTTTTTATATATCTTTTATATCTTCATTATTTTTTTTAAATACCTGTAATTCTTTTCAATTCAGATGTGATTGAAGTTATATACTGGTCTTTTGAATAAACTTCATTCACCAAATTTGACCTCGCGCGCTTCCGATACTCGAGCCTAACGTAAACGCTCACACGGCCTATAATCGCTCATCACCCACACAATTGATTATCACAAAAGTAACAAATTGCTCTACATATATCGTTATTAACATACTAAGTAATAATGTGCATGACTTAAAACAATTTTCCATATATAACAAAATGTTATAGCCATAAAAGTGAAATTTTCATACGTGCTTTTATTTCGACGGCCAAGGACTATACATGCATATATGTATATTCAATGTCAGTTCTGAAGTGAAAAGTGCGAATAATAAATTTTAAGGTAAGAGAACAGGTATTTGGTGAATGAACGATGCACAATAAAATTTGGCAACGATACAGCTGGCCACCTGCTGCATTGGAATAGCAAATCCATGTGACTGACTGTCAGTATTATTTAATGACTACTTAGCACTCTGGCATGTTCATGTCAACCTTTGACACATGATTCTTCCACGTTACATTATACTTTTATTTCTTCCGCATTCAAGTGCGTTCATCTTCTTGTTCAAGTACTAACTCTCGACTGATGAATGTTGAGTTATTTATGACGTTACTTAATCCATCAAGGGTCAACTCTGATGATGGAATGCTTGTGAGTACAACTTTTAGATACTCTGGCGGAAAATTAATAAACTCTGCCGAGACAAGGATAGTTGTTGATTTTGTTAGAGCCTCAATTGCATATAATGCAAAATAAATATTTATTATCTAGTTTTGCTGATTTAGATCTGTAATTCACAGAATGAGATTTGAAATTTGAATTACAAAATGTATTAACGCTAAATATACCATTGTATGAAATATATTTGAGTACATATTAACTCTTTAGCTCGATAAAAATTAACATGGATTCCAAGTATAGTATTTTAAAGACTTTTGTAATTTAAATTTATGAATTAACTGCAAATTTGATTGATTTGGTAATTTTAGTGTTGACATTTAAGTAGTTTCTTAATAATGAATCAAATAAGTTTATAAGATTATAACAGTTGAGTTCTTAATCAGTTAACACTATAACACACAATATTAATAATCTTTATGAAACATAATTAGATTTTATCAAAGTTCTAATCCAAGTCACGAAACTTAACCTCAATTTAGAGAGGCCGGTCTCAT
Organism: Megachile leachella; assembly: GCA_963576845.1. Taxonomy (NCBI): domain Eukaryota; kingdom Metazoa; phylum Arthropoda; class Insecta; order Hymenoptera; family Megachilidae; genus Megachile; species Megachile leachella. Next base: position 5,395,425 of record OY756254.1, on the reverse strand, counting down.
TACAGCAACTAATTGACTCTTCGTTGCTATATATTAGAATGTGCAATATAAAATGATATACAACTTCTTTTTGTATTTTGCAAAATATAAATGAACTGTACAATTCATTATTATTAAAATTATTGCGAATATTTCTTGTCTTTTCCACCTACAATATTTTTATTCAACAACCAGTAAAAATGACTGGTTTCAGATTTCTCACTTTATATTAGAAAACTTTATTGTCATGATTTTATGAAAATATCTGTCATATTTTATTAAGATAAAAACTAGTTCATATGTTACTTGACGCTTTAGTATTTATTTCCCTTTTCATTTTATTTTTCATACTTTGATAAACAAGCATTTAATATCGGTAGTTCTAGCGTTAAACGGCTAAAACGTTAATAAGTTGAACTAGGGAAACAAAGAAAAAGTACAAGAATGAGAAAGCAAGGAAGAGAAGAAGTTTACGTTAGAGAGTTAAGTATGTTAGGGCCGCCTGTCGAATTTATAGCGTGCTTCTGGTTTATATCATTTATTTGAAGCGCACCTCAGATGAGGATTGTATCTTTACTTCTGAAACGACATCACTGCATAGAACCTCAAAGAAGGGACAGTTCATTTCTCTCTGAAGATTTTAAGAACCCGTGTCCCTACTATCTATTTCCAGCAAAAGGAATACACATAATTGGACATCTGTTTAATGTCGCGTTCTCGGAACAGATTCTAGGAAGGCTATGATTAAATACAAGTTGTCCTTGTGATGCAGTCGAATATCTACTTACTGGTTCCGTAACTGTTGAGATTCTTCGTATGCTCATTACCTAATCGTTTCGAGTAATTTGTATAAATTAAATTGTATCTATGTTTATACTGTTGCCTTTAATGTTTAATTTTGTCACTTCATAAGACGACAGAAAATGAAATTTTTATTGAGCAACTGTCAACAAGCTGTAAGTTCTGATATATATAACTGTTTTCTTATATATGAATTAACTCATTATTTTTAATTTTCTTATATTCTTCTGATTTTCTGAGTCAGGAACAACACTAGTCCTTGACAACGTGTTGAATTTATAAAATTAGTTTCTTGACACTGTACTCGTAACATTTCTTAGAGTACAGTACTCTTCCTGTTCTAAGCATTCTAAACAGTGATTCTAAAGAAAATTTAACTGCATAAAAAGAATCTTCTATGTGACTATAATACTATATATTGTCTCCATATGAAAATATTCTTCGTTGAACACTGGACGCAGTATTTAATCTCTTGCTATACTTTCAACGAATCTGACGCACACTTCAAGTATACTACATTCCACACAATTTAACATTTTTAATATTTAGTTTGAAGTTTCAAACCAAGTGCATAATCAAGGGTTACTAATTACAAAACTGTCATAACGTTTCAGCTTTCTATATTCATTTCCGTATTAGTAGACAATTACTGTTGATTTTCTGACAAATAAATTGTCTGACAAGAATCCATAAATATGAGTTATCTGACAAATAAAAGATTGCGAGATCGTTCCATGACAATACGAATCACAAGAAGGATTTAAATGTGCGCAGGTCAGATGTTTCTGATGAACCGCTTCTTCGATGGTGCCTTTCTGACGTTTGGTATCGACGTGCTCAGGTTTCTGGAATCGGATCAGGAGGACCGGGTCGATCCGATGATTTATGTGTTCCCGCGAATGACCAAGTGCACCTTCTACAAATATGGCGTCAGTGGTGAAGTGGAGAGACACGACGCTGTTTGCATACTGCCCTTAAACGTCGTCAACGAGAAGATATACGTTTTTCTTTGGTTTTGGTTCCTCTTTCTCGGCGTGCTCAGCTTCATAACGGTTTTATACAGGGTGAGTGATATTTTATTATCTTTAGAGAACTGGAATTTTTTTCGTGGAAGACGATATTTATTAGAGGTATAATTCATTTGTTGTACATATTTCTCTTATTTTTTCTTGAAGAACTTCTTGGTGTCCAGTTTCACATGTTATTTAATTAGACGCTGTATAATGTGGATACTATTAAAAAATACTGAAACTAATTGCGCCTTAAGTATTACATGGAAATAAATTCATAAAGAGATTACAAATTAGAATGAAGTAAAGCAGTATAGAAGTACAATATGAATTGTTTTGTTTTATTAATACTCTTTTCCTTTTGCAGATCGTAATTATATTTTCGCCGCGAACGAGGGTATATCTTCTAAGGCTACGGTTTCGTTTGGTCAGGAGAGAAGCCATCGAAACAATTGTTCGAAGAAGTAAAGTGGGCGACTGGTTTCTTCTTTATATGCTCGGTGAGAATTTGGACACGGTGATATACAGGGACGTGATGCACGAGCTAGCGAACAAACTCGCGTCGAGACACCATCATAGTGTGCCTGGAATTAAGGGAGAGCTTCAAGAAGCCTGATGGAAGTGAGTAATATTTCTCATTGTTATAAACACTTTTGAAACAGAGGAACCTGTTTCAATTCTCTCCGTATACATTCATATACGTTACACATACGGTTAAACTTTGTTTTGGGGCATTTTTCTTAACTATTTTGCAGATATTATGCATAAATATTCAGATATTATGCATAAATAATTAAATATATTATTTGATAAAGATAGATGAAATACAGAAATTTATTGGACTCAGAGTAATTAATTGCAATCTATTAGGAAACTTGTAGTTTGGTTCTCAAATCGATGTATAGACACATATATTTAAGTACAGAAAAAAACGAATAGCATTGCTTGGGACAAATATTTATCCGGCCACTTGTAGACAGCTGCCCAATTATTACACAGTCTTTTTTGAAAATCATCTTGAATTTTCACACAATTTTAAACATTGACAAAACGAAATTTGATAAAAGAAAGTACAATCATGTCAGAAAAGTAGATGGTCCTTGGGTATTGGGGATGGTCGACTAACAAAAGCAAGTATCGTATGATTGCGATTCATAATCATGAGGAGTTCACTATACTACCAGTTACACAAGAACGCGTTAACATCGATAGTGAAATTTACACGGACTGTTACAAAGCTGCACTGGACTCAGCGCAGATGGCTATATGCATAAGAGTATTAATCACAGTAAAGAGTTCGTAGGCAAGTATAATTCACTTCGAATTTCAGTTAGATTACAGCCAAATTTCGATTAAATTTTAGCTAAATGAAATTCAATAAATGTTAACTAGCGATAGTACGCATACTCAAAAATTGGAGTCATACTGGCGTCCTGCAAAAGGGTGATGAGAAGAAGAGGACGTTTTCACGACAATGAATTTGCACTTTGACTATGCGAATATTTACAGCGACAATTTTGCCGAAATAACGTTAACCTAATGGCATTTCTAACGCAATCGATCCAAGTTCAATAGGTATTCTATTAAATAACAGAATTTACCTGCTTTGTAAGCTGCACTTCAAACTTGAACAACGAATAACTTTTGAATCAATGCACTCCAACATCCGAAATCATCAAATTTTATCCATATTTATTGAATACTATCAAATTATATAAAAGAGAAGATGGTGATCCAAAACGAACATAAATAATTTCCGGAGAAAAATTCACCTGGTTTATAAGCTGCATTCTAAAACCAATCTTGAAGAATATAACTTCTGAACCAATGAATTCAGATATTCATTATATTTCATCTATATGTGCGGAATACTATCAGAACATGCGAAAGAAGTTTGAAAGATGGAGCTCCAAGACGAAGTTTAACAATGGTATCCATATTAAAAATGAGTCGATTCGAAGAAAAATATGACACAAATTCCAATAACTTTTGAGCCAATGTATTCTGACAACCGAAAACATCAAACGTCTATATTTATTAAATGCTACTAGATTATATAAAAGGTTAAGAAGGTGTTAATTACGCACAGAAGAAGTTTAACCACACATTCTATTAAAAATATACATTCCCATTTAAAAAGACAAATTTAGATGGATAACCTAAGATAACCTAACAGAACGTAATCTGTACAGGAGATGAGTGCAAGGAGACAAGGAATGTACTAGTAAGACAATTAGTATAGAAGGATGGAGAGATAGATAGGCGCAAAACAAGTGCCGTTAACTATTTTAACGTTTTTTCTTACACATACCAGGAATATGTTGTATTAGAACATAAGAGTCACTGCTAGAGTTCATGGGGTCAGGACACTATTGAAATCTACAAGAAACTGTTGTTATTCCGCTATACTACGCTCTATCCCGTTATTCTCTGCTATATGTATACATTTCATGTGTTATTCTATCATGTATTTGCAAATTTTTAAATTTCCTAATTTCTATGTATCTAAGTTTGAAAAGTTTTAATTTGGGAAATTTTTATGTATCTAAATTTGAAAAGTTTTAATTTGCAAAATTTCCAATTAAATTTATGAATTTGTAATTTTGAAAATTTCTAAATTAAATGCTGAAAATTAAAAAATTAAATTATTCATTTAAGTGGTATCTAGTGTTAATTCATTTAGTGGTAATTCTAGTGTTAAAGCGTCTGCAGTAAATGAAGCACTGACAAAGATTTTACTGAACCTGAAACCTGTCGATTCACATAAAGAAATGAAAAGTCTCAGGTTAATTTTTTTACAGTCTTGTATTCGATAACACAAGTACTGCCATAAGAATTGATTCCTCTATTAGTCCGAAAAATAGTTATCCTGAGTGCGTTAACTATTCTGAGAGACTCTTAATTATATTAGACGACATAATTAAACTGAAAGTGACTATATTATAAATAGCACTCAAATAGTCGAGCAGATCAAGCGTATTTTATATATTCAATATCATACTTCTCTCAAAAAAGGAACAAATTTTTCTACTGCTCAATAACGTAACTAATTCTATGATCACCATCGGTCTATCAAAGGATTTAAAACGTCGTGAAATCGTCCAGGTGTAAAAGAACACGAAATCTGATCGTCGAAATATCAATTTAGGAGATATAGGAAGAGATAATGTCCCCTATACTTAAACTTGAGGATAGGACTACACAAAGTAGAAGTCTATTTAAGGGGAACCCTAATTTCATTCAAATGCACAATTGCAGAGGACACCAGAAGTAATAATTTCGTAAAAACCTAGCGTGCAACTTTTCAAAATAAGGGAGACATTAATCTTCAAATTTCTTGTAATTTACATGTAATGGGTTAAAGTTTAATTACAGTCTCCATATCCAAACGTCATTAAATACAAAACATGCCTAACTTTTTAATTTGTTTATTTGTCTTCACATTGTAGCTAATAAATAATGAGCTAAGTAATGAATGTCGCAGGTATCTAGTAAATATAAAGCATAATTTCAAATTTAAACGTTAATTTACAATTTACCTTGGCTGAACAGTAAACATATCAGTTAACTTAGTACTATACGTGTCAATATAAAACATCTGAGTTCATGATGACACATGTAGTTCAATCGATATAAATTTTAAATGAATTCACTAGGATGGCACCGATTAATGTCAAGATGTTCACGAACGCATGTTGTTTCTGAGCGTCGCGACATCGATCGATGTTGATGTTATTCGATGATCAAATTTCGTGTTCTTTCACGCCTGAACAAATTCACGACTCGTTTGAATCTCACCGGCTTTTTGCTTAAGTGTAGATTTACTCGAGTAAGCGTGGACATGTTAAGTACAGACGAGCATCAGGGCAATCGTAACGTAATGCATTTTAACCCAAACAAACTTGGATGTGTGCCCCAGTTGCACAAGTTTCAAGTTTGCACAAACAAAAACCGCTACACGAATGTCGTTTTTAAAATCAATATCTGTTCACTTCTTTTGCGAAGGAATTTTTAAGTAAAAGATATTAAATTTTCGCAATTTATTCAACGAAATAAAGACAGATTGTTTTTTTAGTATTCACGGAACGTTTTTGGATCTTGCAGATCCAATTTCGGAGTCCCTATGTTTCACTGCCCCTGATACTTTTAATATTTCGCAAACCCAGCTTTCTTGAAACGAATGACAGCTTCATTCTAAATACTTTCGTTTTAGAAAATTATTTAATATAAATAAAATATGTAATTATTTAGGTAATTATATACGTAATTATAACGTGAGATACACATTTGTTTTTGAAAGTTCAAATGAATATGAGGTTATGGCAAATACCTGCGCTTAGGACTCCACTACGATCAAGTAATAAAATCTTGCGATACTATAGAATTTACTGAAAAATAAAAGCAAAGAGATTTGTAGGTGTTCCATGCATTACATTTTTACTGAATTAAACCATTTTATGATATAATACGTATTTTAGACATAATGAAGAGACGTATGTTTCATGAAAACGTGGAAACTCTTCATTTAGCGATTATGTTCAAAAACATTCCCAAGTTTCATCTATTTTTGGACGCCACGGGTTGGTGTCCCTCCCTAAGGGATTAAAACGGAATTTTGTGGCGTCATTCTGGTTTGTTTCGGTTATGATGTATCATATTACTCCGGAAGATGGCCTTGAAGTTCGTCCTTGCGGTAGATTCAACCCATGGTGTACGAAACCCTACACTAGCGCCCTCATATTCCGTTAATGCTTCATCATGACGAGAAAGATCAACCACGTTCCTGTTTTCTCTACTTTTTTTGTGAATTTAAGAAGACTATAAAATAATCTTAATGTTTATTATGTATATAATCTTAATTATATACATAATGTCCTGAATGTATGTGAATATGTATGAATGCATGTTAATGTGTATGAAATATGTGTATATATGTGGATGTATGTGGATATATGTGAATATATGTGGATGTATGTAGATATATGTGTATATATGTGAATATATGTGCATATATGTGGATATATGTAGATATATATGAATATGTGTGTGTATATATGAATATATATGAATATGTGTGAACATATGTGGATATATGTGGATATATGTGGATGTATGTGGATGTATGTAGATATATGTGTATATATGTGAATATATGTGCATATATGTGGATATATGTAGATATATATGAATATGTGTGTGTATATATATGAATATGTGTGAATATATGTGAATATATGTGAATATATGTGTATGTATGTGGTTATACGTGCATATATGTGAATGTACGTGAATATATGTGAATATTTGTGATCACATGTGAATACATACGAATTCTAAATAGCACTATGCCGCAACAAAATTACATAAAACTTCTGTACACGAAATCGAACGCACCACTTGAAGTTCGACATGTAACATACTGTCGATACTCGACCTCGTAGACATAAATTCGCTGGCAACAAGCTTCTGACATTAACATGTTCTCCTATTTTGAGCCATTTAACAGTCAGACACGACATACTTTGCACGTCTAATTTGAATTCGAAGAAACTTTGTTATCTTGAATGCGATGCATTCGGAACATTAGCTGCAATAAGAAAGAGTGCAGCACTGGATATTTCTCGATCCTACAAACGATCTGCTATGCACGAGTTCGTACAAACTCGTATAGGTTGTATGTACACTGTCACAATTTTCATCCGCAATTTCATTTGAAAAATTAAGTTTAATAATTTAATAATATCAAGTTTTTTTGAAAGTAATTGTATGCGAGTTATATTATTTAAACTTAGTTGCTCTTTATTTGAATTTAGAAGTAACGTACTTATAAGTGTGAGAAACAATGGATGAAATTATGCTTTTTGTTTATGTTTATTGTTAGTATATTATAATGTAAATGTTGTATTGTTTCCAGTACCAAAAAATGAAGATACTTTTTCACTGAGATTTAAAGTACTTTTAATATCTCCAAGTAGAATAAAATTTATTTCAAGACTTAAACGATATTTCTGAATCCTGAAATAGATTTAGTATTTATACAGTGGCCTACATTTGGAAAAATCTGCTACAAATTTTCTAAATATATAAGACACACATGTCACATGTCAACATGAAAGTATAACATAATTAAGAAACACAGAAGGATGATTAACGACTGTCTTAAGAATGCTACGAAGATTTTGCTTATATCAATATTAAGTTAAAATGGGTTCACATAATATTCGATTCGATTTATGCGATTGAAATAACTGTAATTAGCGCGATGTGAATCAGTACAAATTAAAATGTAGGTTCTTATGCAAGCTGAGGGTATATTTAAAGAAAAAAGTTGAATTACCGTCGAACAAGATATTATACATTTCTCTATATTACAAAAGAATAAAACGTCGAACACTTTTCTTCTGTCTTGTATTCGGAGATTTACATTATTCAGAATTAAATCATAGTTGCAGAAGTAAAACGACGTGAGTCAACCACTTGCTTGGCAGCAAGCCTTAAAAATTTCTGCTGGACGCTTTCAGTACCATTAATTTGAAAGTCATAGTACGGATACTACATTTCCGTAATCTAAAATAAAATACTAAAAATGAATACTGTAAATTGTAAAAAGCGAATTATTTATTGATACATTTAATAACATTCTTCTTATTTTTCCAGATTGCCTCGGAGAGCCGTGGGAGCGATTAGGATTTTTAAGGAGAGTAAAATTCTTTTCGGCCAAAGATGGAACGAACGATGCCAAAGATGGAGAACCAAGGATGAAATAGAACGGATCACTTTTTACTTACAGCTCGACGCGTGTGTTTTTCTTATTTGTTCGAAAAATGATCGAAATCTTCGCGATTGATGTGTATATTACAGACAATCACAGTTGAATGGAGGTTGATCATTGTTTCGCGTAAAAGACAAATTGCCACTCTACGATGGTCTTTTTATTTCGATTTTTAAATATATTCACAATCAGGCTCGAGTTTCGTGAATACTACAAAAGAGAAAAAGAAAAAATTATCTGGACTCAAAATTGCATCCTTTTCGTTTATGCACTTCGAATCTAAGGGATATCAGTATAGTTTTGTAACTGTTAATAAAATCAGTTGTAATAATTTATAAGATTCCAGCTGCCTTAGACGAAAATGAAAATACATGTATTCCTTTTGCCTTACGCATTCTACCTCGCAGTTTCGCTGAAAATCGAGGTTTGGAACTTCGCCATTTTCTTCTAGAATGCGTGACACACCGGTAGAAATGCAACGAGGATCGATGTATTTTCTTTTACAAAGACTGTGCGAACGTAAGGAGATTCGTGAGAATAACTTTTACCAATGACTCTTGAAATAAATGTATTTTTATTTAAAATATAATTTAATAAATATAGTTTATCATATTAAATTTGGGAAAATACTGTCCACCAGAAATTGGCGGAAAGTTTCTGCTCAATAAATTAATTTCATATACCAGCTTGAGGTTTCTGGATGTAAACCGGTTCCATACATTTTTGTGCTTCTAAATTAGTCAGTTGATCATAAAAGGAAAAGAATTTATTGAACAGGAATTTGTATTTAACATGATTTGCATCCAGAAGCCTTAAAATATTCCTGTCATATTAAATACTGTATCAAACTAAACCATGGGAATCTCAAAACTCTTAAATCATTATAACATTCAAATTTAAACTTATAACTGTTTTCACTAAAAAGTATAAACAATCTTAATTATGTTTCCGATTTTTATTAAAAATTTCATTCTTGTCATTTTATTTTAACCCTTCGTTGCATGACAATTTCAATTTTTAAACAAAATTTATTTTCGAAATGATAGTTGTGTAAAATCCTCAAAAAGATCAACAGCATTCTTTCTGCAACAAATAGTTAAGCAAACTATGCAGTGCATTCTCTTGACACTTATAAAATAATTCGACTGCACGTCTACAGAATGTTACGAAAGACGTACAAATGTGTATTTTTACTCAGTCAAAATCCTCAAAAGATCAAGTAATATTATCCTCGCACCAACAAATATTTAAACAAACTCTGCAATACTCTAATTTCGCGCGACAATTTCAATGAACGACTCAGAATTACAACAAATCCTACCGTTATCGTAATTTCGGCAAACGGTGCAGTTTTCGTGCGTATTATTGACAGGTTCGGAGAAGAGGATCAGGACGATGGTGGGTACGGGTCACCATATTCGGAAGTGCGAGGCAAGAGTAGCAACCGGTCCATTGGTCCTGTCCGAGAGTCACGAAACAACGGGTTTGAAAAGGAGCCGGAGGTGAACGCGTTCCTTCTTTGTAATCTGATCGAGAACATTGGCATTTAGCACCCTTTACATCCTTTCACTGTCCACGCCGTTGGTCCAGCCACTGTGCCGTGTCAATTGCGTTCTAGTATCTATTATTTTTCTACTGATATCCTGTTATGATAATTGCATTCGTATTCTTTGTTTCTTGCATTTTTCTGAATACTGCAAAATTCAAGGTTAAATATTAGGCATGATATATTAGTGATTTAATATGGTGGCTGTGAAATGGACGTGGGTACCAAGGCGTATTGAAACTAATTATTATTAGCTCTGCCATGGTGAAAACCATGCGTAGCATTTGCGCATTTTGCGCCGGAATGTGAGGAGACTTTCGAGTAGAGAAGAATGGAAGATATTTTAGTGCTTTGCTTTTTTATAATTTTTAATTTTACAGTTTACTGATTTACATACTTCAAACGCCTAAATAGATTACCAAGCTACACAGAAAGCCTAACAACTCGAATCACCTCAAACTATCATAAATGCTTTAAACCCGAAACGATTTGAAACTGGAATGCTTCAAACTTGAAAGATTTATAAATTTGATGAGTAGGTGTTCATCCATTTATGGTATTATGCGTAGATCTCCACAAAGTTTATGATGAGCTGTGCATAACGTGCAAGGACTCTTAAAGAGTGGAGCAGTATTCCGGGGAATGTTCTGAACTCGGCTGGCGCCGGTCCTGCTTATTATGCATCATGCTTAAGCTCGAGAAACGTTGGTTGTTTAATAAACAAGCGTTATCTCATGCCTATAATTTAATTTAGTAATTACTAAATGAACTTGTCTCATTTTTACTTGAACAGGTACTTATTTTGTAGCCGTATTTCATTATCTTGGATGACAGCATCACAGATGGATTAGGGGTATTATGCCTTACAATTAATTATGTCCTCTTGATTTATTGACCAAAATTATATTATGTTTTCAATTTTGAAATGAATGTATTTTTGTAATTTTATAAATGATAGGGTATCTGCATCCGTATAGTATGAAACATATAATTTGGAAAATTTGCTAAGAAGGCTTGTATTGCTTTCAATTAACGATAAATTAATTTAATGGATATCAATTAGCTGATTATGCAAAAATTCCAATGTTTTGAAATTAAGATAAAAATGGTTTTATGCTATGGGTTGAAAAAAAAGATAAATATGGTGAACGCTATAAAGTAAAAAAAGTTTAAAAGTAAGAAAGTAGGAAGAAAACTTCATTTTTCATTTATAAAGTTGATTTAAAGAAATATGCATGATATAATATTTTCAATTTACAACTTCGAAAGATACAGTAAGAGATTATAATTACTAAAAACTAGAAATATTTTGAACAATTTCGTTAAATTATGAAATTTCATTTATGTTTGACATAAATAAAGCACAGATACAGTTTATCATATGTCTGGTACATCGTAGACACACTGTGTCATGAATTTCTTTTTTAATTCAACTAAATATAAATAATAATAATATTTAAACATTAATGCAGTTTCAAAATGCTTACTTCAGCCAAAATGGATATAATTCCACTTAAAATCATAGTACTTAATATGTAAAATATAGGAAAGATATTTCCTGAGGGTACAATATTTATTACAATTTGATAACGTTAGTTTCAAGTTTCATAAAAAAGCTGAAAGATTATAGTAGAATATAAATATGATTTACATTAAGAAAAGTGAAAAAGAGTGAGTGCATTCCTCATTCATAGCCTATTTCCAATAATTGATAGATAACACATTTGTTCTTCGTGTATGTTATATTGTTGGTGTATTTTACTTACTTTATATCAATATTACACTAAAAATTATGTAAAATGAAATGCATTTTTTACTAAAATTACTTCATTTTTCAAATTCATCAATATTTTTGGTTCTGAATTTGAAAGTCACGATACCTCCTTAACAAAATACAAAAGTTACACAGTTTATTTTATGTAGCATGTTTGCAACAAAATGCAACGAAGGATTACATCCTCCTTTGGACCTTTATTTCTCTGTACATGTCAACAACACGCAAAAACTTGTCTTTTGAGTTGACAGTGCACCAACGTAGTACATCCTTAGCAATCTGATGGGTAGCAATAACGACTACATGGTAGAGGCTGTTGACAAGAAATGAATACTAAACTAAATCGTCTCATATAATCTAGGCATAGTACAGGGTGTCTCTTAAATAGTGGTACAATCGAGGAAAGGAATCTACATAAAAAAATAAGTCAAAGATATAAAATAAAATTTAACCTCCTGCGACTTAATTTTCAAGAAAATTGAATTTGTACATTTTTCAAGTATTTGTGAAGAAGGTTATTTATAATGTAGAAAATGAGAACATCGACAAGTTGTTTGTTAATTCTACAGTCTGCGAATAGTATAAATCAGTAATGGTAATTGTTGATATCAAAATATGTTTACTTTCGTTGCTTTTGGTACGTATTATTACGTATGTGTGTTGCGATCATCGACTAAATTTATCAAACACTACTACCTATATCAAAATGTTACAATTAATAACGATATGTTATAACTGATTACATACTTTAGTGGCATTAACGACTAGATTTATTTATTCAATAATTTTAATTCATTGTTATATAAATGAAAAAATTGTATTAGTCACATTTTGTGTCATGAGTCAATTTTTTTTATAAATGATACAATTTTGTAAAAATCTTGTAATTTTGTAAAATTGTAAAATTTCTCTAAAAAAATCATATCAAACATCCTTTACCTAATTATTGATATTAGACACTGATGTGATGTTGAAAGCAATATACAGGATATTGTGTTTACTTTCAATTGTAGAATTTTATGACTGTTATCTTTTAGGGAAAATGTCAAAAATATCTGTCAGTTTCAAAGCCATTTAACTGCACCCATACTACAGTCTACTGATTCGTCTATGCTTTTAATGTAATAGCATAGACCAAATGTTTCATACATCCTTGAAAGTAAAGAGGTATAAGACTGCTGGAAGGCCGCTTTAAACGTAATTCTCTGCTCCTTATCCAATGACCCGGGTAGTTGTTACTTAACTCGTATCACTCTATGCGAATTGCAGGTTTGGGATAGTATATAATTATTAGCTGCCAGTTACGATTGATTTTTATTACTAACGCCGAAAAATTAAACTGAAAATTCTATTACTATTGTTTATTACAAAATCAATCAGTTCATAATTGATATTTAATTTAATTTAGTTAAACTTAGTTTAAATTTCGATTTAATTGATTTAATTCAAATATTTTATTTAATTAAATTGAATTTCAATTAATTTTTAATTGCATTATTCACCTAATTGTTTAAGAAATGCTGAAAATAAAGTAACTATTATAAAACAGTTTTATGCTTTATTTAACTGAAATTTTTACTTTCATGAATGATCATTGGGATGCTCATTGATTAGGAACTTTTAAATTTTGAGATTTTATAATTATGTAATTTAGCAATTTGGAAATTTCGAGATTTGATAATTCTGTAATTTAGCAATTTGGAAATTTCGAGATTTGATAATTCTGTAATTTAGCAATTTGGAAATTTAGAAATTTGATAATTTTGTAATTTAATAACAGGAACATTTGAAAATTTGGAATTTTAATAATTTACGAACTTAGACATTTTATAATTTGGAAATTTTAGGTTTAAAAATTTGAGATGATAGAGGGTTGCTACTTTGGAAATTTTTAAGTTTAAGTAATAGATAATATTTTAATCAAATAATTTCAAACTTGGAAGTTTGAAGATATGATAATTCAATAATTTGGAAATTTAAGCCTTGAAAATTTAAAAATATGGATCTTTGGAAATTTGAGAATATAAGAGGTTGGTAATTTGAAAATATTAATTTGTACAATTTGGTAATTTCAAATGTGTCAACTTTTTCAATTAGAAAATTTATTGTTTCGATAATTTGAAAACTTGTAGGCTTAAAATTGTAAAAATACAAAGCCTTACTTTGCAAACTTTGTCGTTTGAATATTTTTAATCTTGTCAATAAAAAGTTTGAAAATCGAAGAACTCTAAAAAAAACCCTAGAAACCCTAATTATCATTTAGAAACGCTAAAAGCCATTTAGAAATTAAAAAATTGTGAAAGTTAGTAAAACGTTTCTCAACATGTAACTCCACATGCACCAAAATCTGAAATACTCCACGCATTATACACAATTCGAGCCGTCCCTGGTGGGTGCTTAAAGTGGTACGTCATACAATCGACCTGGTTTATTCGAATTGCAAATATCATTATTCCAAAAAATCGCATAACTCATTACTCCGAAAGAACAAAAAAAAAACCACAGTAATATAAAACATTCGTTGCTCTAACAAGTATGTTTAGAATTTCTTATTCATTCAGAATCATCTATGAAAAGCACCGTTAATCGATATTTCATAATCATTTCCTTTTAATGAAAAGAAACTGAAGAGAAAAGAGACGGAAAGTTTGGGTGTGGGTGTCCAAGGTCTTCTGCTTGCCATTTACGGCTGCGTGCAAAACCGGACACAGAGAGCTGCGACAATGAGCGAGAAGGAGACAAAGTTGAAAAGAAGAAAGAAACGAAAAGGCAAAGCGTGTTTTGGTCTTATCTCGAGCTGGCAAGATGGCTTAAATCTCCATCTTGAAGTTGTCTGACTCTGTTCGTTCACCACTCATTCTTGGCAGGTAATTTTTACCTCACACCTGCTGTTATCGAATTAAATGTAACAATCTACTTCTCTATCAGATATCGCTAATTATGGAAATATATGTGGGATGTTTTATTTGAGAGGTAGTTAACACATTTACTTTTATGGTGATCACTAACACCTAGTATTTTGTATGATTAAGTAATTAGTAGAAGGAGAAACAGAAATAAAAAGAACTTTGTGCATTGAGAATGTACAAAATTAATATAAGAATTGAAATTTGGAAATTAATAGATGACATTCTTAATAAGTCTCAACATCTTTGCATGAATCTTCATTTTTATTATATTAATTAATTTTGTGTTAAACCATTTTGTAGACATTTTCTAAAATACTTGTTATAATTATGAGAATGTGAATGTAAAATTTTAGCAAAATACTAAGTTAATGATATTTTTTATAAAATAATTATTAAATATCTTTGATGAAGACCTCTTGAACAAAATGGATGTGTAAAAGAGCAGTAATATATATTTAGAATAATGACATTTTTGTTTGGAAGTCTTTTCTTCTCCATTTATTTATTCCAATCTTACATTGCCACTTTTATATTATATTTTAAATTTTGATATTTTACATTTGATATTTTATATTTGATATTTTACATTTCATATTTTACATTTGTCATTTTAAATTTGATATTTTATGCTTCATATTTTAAATTTGATATTTTATACTTGATATTTTAAATTTGATATTTTATACTTGATATTTTAAATTTGATATTTTATACTTGATATTTTAAATTTGATATTTTATGCTTGATATTTTAATTTTGATATTTTATACTTGATGTTTTAAATTTGATATTTTGTACTTGATATTTTATATTTCATATTTTACATTTGATATTTTATATTTCATATTTTATATGTTATTTTAAATTTGATATTTTATACTTGATATTTTAAATTTGATATTTTGTATTTGATATTTTATATTTCATATTTTATACTTGTTATTTTAAATTTGATATTTTATACTTGATATTTTAAATTTGATATTTTGTACTTGTTACTTTAAATTTGATATTTTATATTTCATATTTTATACTTGTTATTTTAAATTTGATATTTTATACTTGTTACTTTAAATTTGATATTTTATACTTGATATTTTAAATTTGCTATTTCAAGCTTGATATTTTACATTGAATATTTCGTGCCTGATATTTTATATTTTATGTATTATATTTCATATTATAAAACGTTCATATTATTGACGTCTTCAAAACATAAAACATCTTCATAAATAAATAACAAATCCATTACAAATTATATACTATGAAACATTTCTGGATCACCAACACACACGAACCACAAAAATTATGAAATACAAGGTCGACGATCTTCCTCTAATATATGCAGACAGGAGCACCATGTACAAAAGTTTCTCTTCTGAGTGAATATATTTGAAGAAGGTAGTCATTCATGATGTTTTCTTACACCTCTCCATTGATGCTGTTAATATTTGCACATGCAAGCTAAGGTTAGCATGCGTGTACCGGATGAGTTATTAAAATCAATTTTCTCGAAAATGAAATGTCATATAAAGGGAAAAGATATTCCACTTTCGCTTGGTGTTACGTAAAGAATTGCCTGATGCACGGTTATGTCATAACTGCTGTATTCTCTGACAATTTAGCAACTCATTTTCTATTGGTCATTTAATCACCCTTAAGTAGTTCACGATTTCTGGTATTTTTCGACTATTTTTGCGACTATTGTTAATTAATGTATTGTTCATTCATTTTTTGTGTGTTAACCCTTTGTTGCGTGATTTTTTCAGTTTTGAAACGGAGAATGCATTTCGAATTTTCAGAAGTTATGTTAATAATAAAGATAGTGTAGTTATACTGATAATGAAGCTAATAATAATAAAATTGCAAATAATAAAATAAACAAAACACCTTATTCTAATAAATATTCTAATAAATTTAATAAGTATTCTAATAAATTTATTTAGACACATGCATGCGTCAGTAATTAGGAGATTCATTAATGTTAAAATTCAGAAAGAATTGAAGCTTTTGTGAATTAAATCGTTATTAACATACATATAGCACGATTTTCATTCACATAATCTAATCAAGACGTGTAATGATTAATTTCATTATACACTAAAGTTAAGAATATCTTTTGTCCAAACGTGTGAAAAGTTTAATTTTTTTAAAATGTTGAGTTAGACTACTTTCATAATCGAACACAAATATACCGATATTGTACAGGGCCACATATATTTTAGCATTCTTACGATCTTATACTTCCATGAACCTAAACTACCAAATTATACAATTTTAATATTTATGTTTCCAAATTTCAAAATTTCCAGGTTTTAAAATTTTAATTGTCAGGCTCTAAATGATCATATAGTTATCAAGTATCAAAATTTCAAAATTTTCAACTCGCAAATCATTGTATCTTCAATTCTAAAATTTCTATATCTATCAGGTTTGAACAATTTCTAATTTCCAAATTGTAACATTCACAGATTCCTAAATACTCAGCCACAAATTTCGAATTTCATAATTTAAAACTCTCTGAATTTTCAATAATTTCTTCAAATTCTGAAATCATCAAAACCTTCAATCTTCAAATTCTAGAATTACTAAATTCTCATATGTTCAAAATCGCAAATTCCCAAATCCCCAAACTTCCCCGTCCAATTCCTAAATCGCTAAAATTTCAAATTCGTAAAGTAATCCTCAAATCTATAAATTCCAAAATTCCTAAATCTTCAAATTCTGAAATTCCAAATCTCCAAATCTCTAAATCCCCAAATGCACAAATTCCCATATTTTCAAATCCCGAAATTGTCAACCTCATTAAGCCCTACCACCCGAAATATTCAAATCACCAAATTCCAAAATTTCTAAATTTTCAACCTCGTTAAGCCCTACCACTCCAAATATTCAAATCACCAAATTCCAAAATTTCTAAATTTTCAGATTCCGAAATTCCAAATTTCCAAATTCCCAAATCCCTAAATCCCCATATCTCCAAATCTCGAAATTATCAATCCCACCAAGCCCTACGACCCCAAATCTTCAAATCCCCAAATTACAAAATTCCGTAATTCTCAAATCCCCTAAATCCCCAAATCTCCAAATTTTCAAATCTCCAAATCTCCAAATCTCCAAATCTCCAAATCTCCAAATCTCCAAATCTCCAAATCTCCAAATTTCCAAATCTCCAAATCCCCAAATCTCCAAATCTCCAAATCTCCAAATCCCCAAATCCCCAAATCCCCAAATCTCCAAATCTCCAAATCTCCAAATCTCCAAATCTCCAAATCTCCAAATCTCCAAATCCCTAAATCTCTAAATCTCCAAATCTTCAAATCTCCAAATTTTCAAATCTCCAAATCTCTAAATCTCCAAATCTTCAAATCTCCAAATCTCCAAATCCCCAAATCCCCAAATCTCCAAATCCCCAAATCCCCAAACCTCCAAATCCCCATATCTCCAAATCCCGAAATTGTCAACCTCCCCAAGTCCTACCACCCCAAACCCTCAAATCCTCAACTTGCCCCTTCCAAACCACAAAAATCACTAAAAACGAAAAATGATTCTCGCAACCGCGATAAGTGATCATCTGGAATACGAGAAATTCTGAAGTAGCCGTAGCAATGCAAAGAGTATAAGAAGCAAATTCTGTGGCTGGAGGTTGCAGAGCTTAGCGCGACATAAGGCCACGCACTCGCAGGCGTAAATAGGTGGGTGGATTGGGTAGGCAGGAAGGATAGCCGTAAGAACGCGAGAGTGGCGTGTACACACGCGAGGCCGTGTACACCGTAGAAAAGAGAGGGAACCGAACCGCTCGGTTTGTTAAGAGGTCTCTCCTGTCGCAGGTAAAACGTCGTCTCTGGAAAGTGAGTTCAGTCGCGGCCGCGCGATCGCGTCGAACGATATTTGTCTGCGCGGTGCAGCCTGTTCATCTCAGGGGCGTACCGTTCGGCTCCGTGAAACTCGGAGTGCATCGACAACAGCATCCTCCGCACGTTGCCACCGACTGTACAAGGTACGAGAAAAACTACCTGTTTAACCGTTTGCCAACGACGAATAACCGAACGGACATTGTTGGCTTTGACCAAGCATCGCTTACCTAACACCGCTCGTTCGCTTACGTCGGTGACAAGCCGATTGTCTGTCAGCGTGAATCGTTGTCGGATGAAAGAGACAGAGAGTCGTGAGAGTTCGCGACACGGATGCGTGCACACGTTCGAATTGTCACCGGTTCACCTGGATGATCATGGGATACACCCACGTAAAAAAGAAATATCTAAACCAAAAATGGTTTGCCATCGAATTTCACGCCTCCGAAATCTCTGTCTCTGTTTAATTTCATACTGGCAATGATTCGGTTTTCACTTTCTCGAAAAAAATCTGACTCTTTCCGGGAAAGGAATGCACGGTGTCCATTAGCCTTGCTATTAATGCAACCGGGCCTGTGTGTATCAACGGCGGTCGGTAAGTTTAAGAAAGCGAACGGCCGTGCGTGCAAATTAATTACTTTCACTGGACAGAGTACGGGACGAAAAATCGTCGAGTAGCTGCGCCGCTGGTCTCCGGTTACTGTGCAACCGAGTCGACGAATAATCCCTTCGTGTCTCGCTATTATACGGAACACGACCACTCAGGGAGGTCCTCTTTTTCGCAAGCTTCTACATTTCGGCCGCAAAACGACGAAACCGCGCGGTTAAACGACTCGACTCGGCTCGGCTCGGCTCGGGATTCCGCTCCCCCCTTAACACCCCACTACTCGCTGGCCCCCCTTTTGCCCCCCTACGTCGAGAACCGGTCCTGCTCGCGGCCGCTAGCCGATTTTGCCTGGCAAATACGCAAGATCGCCATCTTGGATCCGCCGGGGATGACGTCATTGGTACAAGGTACGGTCGCTTGCTCAATTCTAGCTGCAGCTAGAGATGGAAACAGAGGCCACGTTCAACTTGATGCTTCGATATTTCCTCTTTCGCTTTGTTCGTATTTATTTAACCTTAACCCTTTATAAGGCCGTGGAAAATAAAAGAGACAGAGATATGTATTGTAGTCAAATTTAGAGTTAAACATCAACTTGGATCACAACCTTTTCTAGATTCTATAGCGCATTATGTAGATGAAATATAATGGATGTCCAATGGATTTTGGATGTTCAAACTTATTAGTTCCGACTTAGACTTATTAGTTCTCTGCTTGACCGTCAAATTTTCTTAGTTACCTTTCCTTCGCCATTTTATTCAAACCCCGATGTTTATCTTCTCTCGATATTTGCTTCGATACTTCTGATTTCATAATTCATCGGTGGAATTTAAAGTCTCCTTTGCTTTTGTTTCATGTTTTTCTTCGAATCGACTCATTTTTAATATGAATACCATTGTTAAACTTCGTCTTGGAGTTCCATCTTTCTAACTTCCTTCGCATGTTCTGATAGTATTCCGAACATATAGATGAAATATAATGAATATCTGAATTCATTAGTTCACAAGTTATATTCTTCAAGATTGGTTTTAGAATGCAGCTTATAAACCAGGTGAATTTTTCTCCGGAAATTATTTATGTTCGTTTTGGATCACCATCTTCTCTTTTATATAATTTGATAGTATTCAATAAATATGGATAAAATTTGATGATTTCGGATGTTGGAGTACATTGATTCAAAAGTTATTCGTTGTTCAAGTTTGAAGTGCAGCTTACAAACCAGATGAATTCTGTTATTTAGAGAATACCTATTGAACTTGGATCGATTGCATTAGAAATGCCATTAGGTTAACGTTATTTCGGCAAAATTGTCGCTGTAAATATTCGCATAGTCAAAGTGCAAATTCATTGTCGTGAAAACGTCCTCTTTTTCTCATCACCCTTTTGCAGAACGCCAGTATGACTCCAATTTTTGAATATGCGTACTATCGCTAGTTAACATTTATTGAATTTCATTTAGCTAAAGTTTAATCGAAATTTGGCTGTAATCTAACTGAAATTCGAAGTGAATTATACTTGCCTACGAACTCTTTACTGTAATTAACATTCTTATGCATATAGCCATCTGCGATGAGTCCAGTGCAGCTTTGTAACAGTCCGTGTAAATTTCACTATCGATATTAACGTGTTCCTGTATAACTGATAGTCTAGTGAACGCCTCATGATTATGAATCACAATCGTACGATACTTGCTTGTGTCGACCATCCTCAGTACCCGAGGACCATCTACTTTTCTGACATGATTGTATTTTCTTTTACCAAATTATGCTTTTTTAAAATCATCTAAAAATATGAACTGATTCTTAGTTAGTACAACTGACTAATCGCCTGCTGGTGGATGGATAAATATGTAAATTATGTATCTCAATAATGATTGCAGAACCAGGCTCTGATGCTCCTAAAGGCTCTAAAAATTTTGTTATATTTTTAGCTATATTTGTCGAACGGTATCTTAATATGCAAAAGAAGTTAAAAAAAAATTGTAATCCAAAACGAATCTCACGCGACATCGAAGACGCATATATTTCTTTTTGTCGATGGGAATTCAAGGGGATAAAATATTACAAAGGACACGTTCAACTTGTTGCTTCTGTATTTCCTTTTTCACTTCGCTCATCTTTATTTAACTTGAATCGTTTATAAGGTCGTGGAAAATAAAAGAGTCAGGAACATGTGTTGTACTGAAACTTAGAGTTCATGTTGCAGCGAGGACGAGTGTATTTTTTCTTTCGGTGGAAGGTCAGAGGGGTAAAATATTTGCCTTATTATGAATATTTATAGCTTTTAATTTTGTTAATTATAGGCCATATGTTACTTGTTCCTTTGATATTACTTTCTCTGTTTGCCTTTATCTAATTTCAGCTGTTTATAAGACTGTAGAAATCGAAAGAAATAGAAATGTGTACTGTATTAAAGTTTAAAGATCATATGGCATTGAGAAAATGTATTTCTTTCATTTAATAGAAGACAAAAAGAAAACTAGGTAGCAAAATATGTTTCTTATTAAAGAAATTGTAAGTGAAATAGGTATAGTTGCAGTTTAGTTGCAATTTAAAATTCCTTTAGATAAGAACAACTAATCAAATTTGATACGCTGTACATTTGAAACTTAGAAAGCTGAAATATTTGACTATTAGGAGATTTTTAAGTTTGAAAATTTCTTATGTTAAATTAAATAATTTTATTATGGCACAAAATGTTAATTGTAGTTAACTAAAAAATTGTCAGTATTACTCTATTAATATTTTCCTACATACATTAGGTACTTTCACATTTTTATTACGCATAATCAAACATTAAATATGCTATTATAGCAATGAAATTATATCAAAAAGTATACCATTTTATGTGAATTAAATCCATCTTTTATGATCTGTGATTTTTATCGTAATCATTCATAATCCATGGCTCTAAAACACATCTTTATGTCTTCAAAATTATGAAAGAACTATATTTGAAATATTTTGCTAGAAATGTATACGCTATTACAAAAACTAGATAATAGCTAGCTATCTAACATGTAATATATCATAATATATAGTTACTTAACTAATCTATAGCCACTTAACCCGGTAATCTTCAAACGGACGGTTTTTCAAGGACCAATTAAAAATCTATCATTGAATTTTCTGAATTCAAAATTGGGGATCCAATGTGGCTAAAAATATTTTAGAAAATGATAATAAAATTAGAAATATTTATATAAAAAATTTTGGGTCTCTAGTATAGTCGAATGACTAATTCGACTATATTAATTATAGTTTACACTAATTAATTTAGTGTAATTATAGTTTCGACCCTGAACTAGATCTGTTAAATTGAATGAATATTTGTTTAGTCGATCAGTATCTTCGATTGATAGAGTGTGATTGCGTAAATTAAATAATGTTAGAGCTTAAAAACACATCCTAGTAATAAAAGTTCATAAAATGTTATCGTAATCATTTATTATAGTGAACCAAACTACACTAAATACAAATCCGACGACAGCGGAAAACCCCTAAGTGCAAACTTGCATGAGAATTTATTCGAAAATGTTCTATCAATAAAAATGACCAGAAGTAGCCTAAAATTTTTAACTTTGATCCGCCATATTGGATGTCGCCATCTTAAATTTCGAAAAACTTAGAAGCGCAAGAAATTTCCTTCTCCAAGTCAAACTGAAACAGTTGCAATGCAATATAAAACAAACGTTTATATAAAAAATTATGTTCGAGAAAATCCGCCAGAGCAAAATTTACTTATTTTTTTTGCAAAAATTGTAAACGATCTTAGAATTAATTTTTCGAAAATAATGGACTGAGATTTTAAAGGAACAGAATATTTTACGTAAGAAAACAGTTGTGTCGTATTCTTTGAGAAGAAAACATCTCGAATTTCTTGACCGAAAAAGTCTTCACAAACATCGTTAATGTGAACGTTAACGGATTAACAAAGAAGTGTAAAATGTGTTAACGAGAATCATCATCTAAAATAACTCGTTATGTTTTCAAATTACGGTAAATAAAGTATGTGATGTTTTAAAGGACACTTTATAGGATTGCAATTTCATTGCCCTGAATCACATTTCTTTCGAAGTATTTTGAGACAAAGTATGTTGTCTCAGTTTGAGGTTCAAGGTCAATTGAAGGTCAACGTGTTCGGGTCGTTGAATTAGTCGTTCATCGGTTATAATGTTATATTAAAAAAGATACATTGACCTTGATAACACTGAAGGTTGTCTTGATATCTCGCAAAAGATAAAATACATGAAAATCAAGTTCATTAGACGAGTAAAATGCTTATTTTATATAAAATGATTTTTAGTATAATAATTAATGAGTTTAGACGTCAATCATTGTTAAGTTAACTTATACTGATACGTTCTAAAAAAATTTATTTTTATTTGAGAAAGAAAAGACCGAAATTAAAGATTTAGCAAAATGGAAATTGAAAAATTTAGAAATCTAGAAATAGAAAATTAGAATGTGCAGAAATTTTTTAATACTGGAATTGGGAATGTGGAAAAGTTAGGAGTTGAAGTACTTGAAAATTTTGAACAATTTTAGTACTCAAAAATTAGGAAATTTAGACATTTGAACTTTGAGAAATGGGCAATTTGAAAATTTAGAAATTTTTGAAATTAGGAAGTTAGGAAGCGTGGAATTTGAAAATGTGAAGATTTCGAAGTTTGCATATTTCAAAAATATGATTCTCGGAAAATTTGCAGATTTGGAAATGTGGGAACTGGAAAATTTAGAAATTGGGAAATGTGGAAATTGGAATATTTGGAAACTTGATAATTTGAAAAATTAGTAATTTGGTAATTTTGTAGTTTGGTAATTTGGTAATTTGGTAATTTGGTAATTTGACATATTTGTAATTTTGCAATTCTCTAATTTACTAGTATAGTAATTTAAAATGTTTGTGAGTGGCAGTTTAGAAATTTGGGAATATGGAAACTTGGTGATTGGATAATTTGGAAACATAATAATTTGGTGATTAGGTAATTTGAAAATTTGGAAATTTGAAAATTTGAATATTTGGAAATTTGGAAATTTGAATATTTGGAAATTTGGAAATTTGGAAATTTGGAAATTCGATAATTCAGTGATTTAGTAATGTGGTAATGTGATTTGTTCAGTAATTGTATGGGAATCTCTGTCATATTTTGTTGAGGTAAGAACTAGTTCTGTATGTTACTCGATACTTTAATATTTATTTACTTCCCTTTTCATTTTATTTTTCATTCTCCAATAAACGAACATTTAATGTCGGTAGTTCTAGTGTTAAATAAAGAACGATTTGTTCTCTATGTTATTAAATTGTTATTTCGAGAGAGTCGGATGTAGAAGATGTTCCTTCATTTCTATAGATGGAACGAGTAAATTTACATAAGAACGTGACCTGTATTGAATAATGAGTAAACAATGGAACTGTTACTGACGCTTTACGCCCAACAGATCTCAGCATTCTTGACATTTCTCATTTATTCCCTACCAAGTGTTTCAAAACTATTACAAAATTTGAAGAGACAGATTTTTATTTGAGAACTTCATAAATAAAGTTTTAGTACGTACTTATGGAAAATGATATTTTATATTTCTTTTAGAATCAACTTATATTTACTTAATACACAATGGAATTATTTTACTAACATTTTTAGACTGTGAGTTTACTGCAATGTTTTTTTATTAAAATGGTCGATTTGTTGAGTTCTTGAAAATTTTTACACGCTTAACACTATTTTTACTAGAATTTTGTATACCTATTTCGAGCAAAGGGTGTCTTTTAACACCTTTTCGTTAGAATGCAATTGCCAAAACTGTTGGGATTTCAAATTATCAATTAAATAATTTGCAGTTAGAATTATGCAGTTAGATAATTTGAGAAATATATTTCTTGATACACTGATGTGTTTTTATTAGAAACTATTTAACCGGGTTGTAAATTCCAGCTTAATTCATCGATCTACGAAATATAAATATGCCAGTGTACACTAAAATGCAACATGGCGGGAAATGAGCGAATACCAAAGTTATTCCGCAACTCCTGTATTTTCTGTTACAACTGAAATCAGGATTCTCTAATCTGATTATAATTGATACAATGCTGCAAAATGGTGTTGATATTTATATGTGAAACGGTTTAAAATTAGCCACTGTCAAATCCTGAAGGTGTCAAAAGGCCTCATGGCAGAAATAAGTGTACCATATGCACATTTCTAGATCTAGAATGTACATTTGTGTCCGACTGAAGTTATTATTTATACATTAATAATAACTTCATTTTACATTATTTTGTTCTAACCTTGCTATTAACTAAAACTAGACAATCAAATAATTTTATACTTCTTTATTTCAAGCTATAATATATACATTACACTTTGGTATGTTTAGTATTATTATAAATATATGGTGTTAAGTACGTAAATAAATATCGTCCACCATGCCAACCAACATACCAGCCATTTGTCTTATGATTCATTTGTCACGTCTGTTAGTCAGAACTAACTAAGCATAGCTACAAGGTTTAGACACATTTGAGTCCGACTGAAGTTATTATTTATATATTAATAATAACTTCATTTTACATTATTTTGTTCTAACCTTGCTATTAACTAAAACTAGACAACCAAATAACCTTATACTTCTTTATTTCAAGCTACAATATATACATTACACTTTGGTATATTTAGGTGTTATGGTGTTACTTATGGTGTTAAGTAAATAAATAGATAATAGACTACTTTCTCTTGTAACATTACATACAAACTGTCTAATTTCATATATCTATCAGCGTTGAATAATACATTTGTGAACCTATGTTCACATTAACATTATTTCTTATCCTTATTTATAGAACATTCGTTAAGTTGCATTGACAAAACTGAAACACCCTGTATGTCACACTAAACAAAGCAGTCGTCATTTTTCTTCTACCCTTCTAATAAAATATTCGAAACCCTACGTTAGTATAACATTTTTTCTATTTCTACGAATAAACTCTATACAAAACTTTACATTTGTGAATGTTTCAGAAACGCGACACTCTGTATATCAAGGAATATATAAATTAATGTCTCAGTAACAAAAAATAGATATAAATAGACAGAAATTGGATATCATGAAAAATTTATTATGTCAATTTTGTTTAGATAACCGATTTATAGACCGAGTTTGATTCACCATGTACGTTTTGCTGTAGATACGTCTTGACTTGCGTCAGATAGTATGCCCCATTTACATTTTATCAGCATCATTAAGTTCCTCGTAACATTTTAAAACTTGAAAAATTATCTGAAAATGTCTTACTAAAAATTTTCTTAAAACTATAAAAAAACATAATTATCTGTAATTATATAGTAGTCTATCATAATGTAATTATACAATCTATAATTATATATTAGTGCCTCTTGAATCCTTTACACGGTTTCGCCGTGAAAATAATTGCCATACTTGAGTCACTATTGATTTGAAATAATTTCCTCAGGATGTGAATCATGAAATTTCCTGTCAACCTGTTTTAGCACAAAAAAGGATTAACACTTTTAACCTTGCATAGATTGCATAACAAAGTTTCCAAAGGGACTTTGCGGAATTTCTGGCTCCACATATTTTGAATTCGTGAATCAATTCGAGTGGGTAATTTAAAATTCGTCTCAAGTATTTCTGTAGTGTTTTTGTACGGTACTTCGATTTCTAAATGTAAATTGTTCGCAATATCGTAGAATGTAACTTTTACTCTTGATCCTAGTTTCGTTTAGTTGTTTTTTTTAAGAGTGGAAGGTGGTACTTGCTCATAACCTATTGAAGCATGCGAAGTGAAATGACCGGAAACTATTTTCGAACAGACATAGCGGTAATTGTTAAAATAGTTGAAAAATTATTGAACAAGTTATTTATTGTAATGTTTAACGTTTTTAAAATGTCACTTCTTTCATATTTTTGATAGTTTCTTGAAATGCAGTTGAATTTATTCTGGAAAATGTTAAAATGTTATTTTGAAAATAAATTTTATAAATTACTAAAGAATTTACTACGAAAATAAATTTCATAAATTTTACAAATAAACAACAATTTTATTATGAAAATAAATTTCATGAATAGATGGTAAAATCGAATTATTAATTTATAAAAATAAATTATGTGAGCACTTATGAAACTTGTCTTGAAAATAAATTTTATAAATGTTTGCTGAATTTATTATGCAAGTAAATTACATAAATTATTAACAAATATATTTTATAATTACTAAAAAGCTTACTGTGAAAATTTTGTGAGTACTTATTAAACTTATTTTAAAAATAAATTTTATTTTCTGCTAAACTCATTATGATAATAAATTTTCTGAATAATTGCTTAACTTACAAGGCAAATAAATTTAATAAATAATTAATAAATTCATTACTACATATGTAATCCTTTCATATGGAAATGTCGTATGCATGAAATATAAATAGTTAAAATACTTTTCTTATCTTACGATTAATATTATCTCCTATGAAGGATTTATTGACACCTTGACGAAATCAAAAATAAGATGTAAATTACGTGAAATTCGTAAACAGGTTTTGATACATG
This sequence comes from Megachile leachella, assembly GCA_963576845.1. Classification (NCBI taxonomy): domain Eukaryota; kingdom Metazoa; phylum Arthropoda; class Insecta; order Hymenoptera; family Megachilidae; genus Megachile; species Megachile leachella. The sequence goes on along the minus strand of OY756254.1, from coordinate 5,367,615 downwards.
CTCGCTTTCACTCAACGGTGCGAGATAACCTTATTCAATATCACATTTTATTACATAAGTTAAAGCTAATGGTTTTAATGACTACACGCAACTCTCACCTTAGCGTTTAAAAAACGTGCTCTATACAAAAATGTAACATACATTTCCTTCCGCTAATTGTAACAATAAGCATAAATATGATATTTAATTGTTTTTCAAACATTACAAACGTTGCAAACATCAAAAACTTTGATGTAGAAGAAAACTCGAACAGTCAAATAAGAAATATCGATTTTGATAAAAAAATTTGTTATTTCACTGTGCAATTGAACAAATTAAATTTTGGCAACTCCTTAAAACACGTATTTACATAAATTTCTTTTGACTAACTGACTTTTTAACCTACCTTATGCCAGACGTAAAGAAATGAATTTAAGGAAAGCAAAAAATTTGAATTTTAAGCAAAAACTAAATTTTAAGTACCAGTTTTTGAAAAATTAATATACTTAATCATCCTACTATATAACAATAAATATTCTCTCTAATATTTTTACAGTAATGAATTATTTATGCAAGAAAATGGCAGTTAGCATCGCGAAACGTGATTTACAGTATCATTCAACAGAACCAACAAGTTTATATATTTTAAAATACTTTAAATATTTGTTTTGTTCAATGATATTATTATTCATTAGTACAAGAAGGTCTCCTTGAACATTAAGTTCTGTAAAAAATATAATATATTTCTCAAGGACTCAAAAAAGAAAGTGGAAACATCGTATTTTATACAGGGCGATTCACCTAAGTGTGTTACCTCAATCTTTTGTGAAATGTTTACTATATGTAAATATGAACTAAGTAAGTGAATATTAACATGATATCCAGAGAAGCACATAATATAATAATTCATTTATTATTTATACTTTTGTATTTTTTGTTTTATGCTTTCGTTTTTTTTTTATATTTTTATTGAGATACAAGGATGATTTTAAGTTTGTTAATAGTAATGGGAACAATATAACGATACAGTTCGAAAGAGTATTGAATACTGAGTAAAAAGTTGGTAGGATATATACATTCAGAAATTAATAGTTACTGAGATATTGTTATTTAGCATCTTCACTATCGAATATATTTTATGTTCCTATTTCACATATGTATTTTACGTATATTTAACGTTACTTTACATAACGTTACTTTACTATAGAGACGTGGATCTTCGAAGTCGTATTGTTCGAAAATAAAAAAAATTAATGATTCGTATTTTCGGTATCTCCGGCTACGATCTTCGAATGTCGTCCTCTACCTAACTTTTGTGAAATATGACAATTGCATTCTAAATTCTGTGTCGTTCTGTAGTAAATAATTTAATAAAAATAAAATATCTAATTATTTAGGTGATGTCACGAGACACACCCTTTTCTTTTGCAGGTTAGAATCAACATGAGGTTATGGCAAATAGCGCTTAGAGCCTCCGTATTATAGACAAGCTTGAAAATCTCGCGATACTATAGAATTTACTGAAAAATAAAAATAAAAAAGTTTGTAGGTGTTGCATGCATTCTTTTTTACTGCATTACACCATTCTATGATGGAATATGTATTTTATACGGCAAAAATACAGTTTATAATTGATTAATACGAAACAATTCAGTAAACATTTCTTTTGGATAATTTCTACCAAAATCGTTGAAAGCTTAATGCGCATTCTTTGCTAAATATTTACAACATTATAACATATTACCGTTGCAGTTTTTTATTCTGAATCCTATCCGTTGATAATTGCATTTAATTTGAAAAGTTTGTTCATTCTTATTTATATATGTATCTCTTTTGATCAACAATTTTAACACAAAGGCTCCTTAATTCATAGATCTATTCTAGTAGGATAATAATACCAACAATGAACTGAATAAAAATACTATGAATAACAGTTCAGTAAATAATCAGCTTCATTCAAAAATATCTTTGAGATCTTTATTTAGTACATGTATTGTATTTTACTGTTAGGTTGTTCTTGAAGCTACCTAACAATAAATAACAAGAAAATGTTGAAACAATATTTTACTAGGAAATTTCAGAAATTTCAAATAGGTGGCATAATGGATCGCATATTTTACAAAAAAGAAAATACCTGAAGAAACAGCTGATTACACAAACTAGTTAATATTCCTGTTACCAATAGATGTTATCTTTGAAAAATAACTGTAGATAATAAAATGTTCACGGAGAAGCGGATTAGAAAGCAATGCCAGTCATAATAAAACATTAACTTCCAACGTAATAACATATTTAACACCATTTCTGCTTTATTATAAACTATCAGAAGCATTAAGCAGATATCCTGGTATTATGAACTGAATCTCTCCCCAATAGAATCTCTTCAATTTTCAATCTTCGACCATAAAGATATGTTCTTAAGTTACTGTACATATACATGTAATTTTGTCTCTATCTACAGTGTTGACAGAGATAATCTACCATATAGTTCGCAAGTATCAGTCATTTGTCTTAAAATTTTCATATTAGACTGCTGAAGACGCTCTAAATTTACTGTATAAACTTCGATGATTTGATATTAGGATTCTTATCATCATCGACGTCCACCATCATCGAATTATTAAATAGTCGTGTGTCGATAATGTTTTCGATAATTGTTGACATAACCACGTTATTATAACTCAGCCACAGCCTATAACTCACCATTGACAGCGATACATGACAGTCATTGACATCAGTTGTAGTTAAATCAGTCAAAATCATATTAAGTATCGTTTTTGATAGTTTCACTCACATTTAATCATTCGAACTGTAAAATCTGCACATCTCATTCTTGTTCTACCTACAAATTCACAGTAGCAACACTCAATTTTAAATAGACGTTCGAATTCGCGTGAGGTGCCTGTACTACAGACCTATTACTTACGGTTCCATAATTGAGACAGTCACCGTAAATGGTACACACATTTGGTAGCACATTTTTGAAAGAATCGTTACACGTACACCTTTTTTGCGCGGTCCTGTATATTCACGGGCTTCGTGCAAGGGCAACAGAGCATACACGAGTCCGAGTTTTGCGTGTGCGTAGCTAGTGAAAGTAGAGGCTTTGTGCAATCAGACGATGTTGTCTCCTTCGGATACTGGTTCGACTTTAAAGGCTCGATGCCTGTCTCCTAGACTTTCAACCGGACTGGGTGTTAACGTCACTCTTCTTACGTTGCCCGCCTTCGTTTTTCCAACGAATCGACATTTTCTCGGACAATATTTTCATTACAGCGTACTTATTAGGTGTAACATTCGCAATAATCACTTTTTACGATTGCTTAACACTTCGCTCGGAACTTCTTAATAACAGCAATTAATCATGACAGTTGTTAATTTTCTTCACTTCCTCTTGCTATAGGGTCGTAAAGTATATCGTTGGTATTAAAAAAATGCGCATGATAATATACTGTTAAATGTACATTACGGATTGTTACAAAGTAATTTTGTGCATTAAATACATATTGAAGATATATAGATCAGATGTGTGTATACTGTTATTTTACTTAAATGTTATTAAAAATAAAATTTTGAATTTGTTCAAATTAAAACTCAGAGTATATTTAATTATTTAATGATTTTTAGAAAATTTTTAAGTGAACAGTTTTCAGTTTTCTCCAAAATAAGAGTTGCAAAATGTATTATTAAATATTAAGAAAATTGCAATTAATAAAAAAGTAGTATTGAATTATTATCCGTAATAATTTAAACTAATTATCAAGCAATTCAAATGTGCTCAATATTTCAACTTTATTTATTTTAACATTGCAGTAATAATTAACTGCAATGACACAATTGCTTAGAAAACTATAGATTTTTACTATTAAATACAAGTATTACATAAAAAAGAATACTGTAGAATTACAATGAAAATGTTGATCGATTAAAGTCGTAAGACACGAAACTTTTTATCCGAGCATAATAATTTGACAATCAACCGTGATCCTGAAACCTAGTCTAGTTTTCCCAATGAAATAAAAAGATAATGATTTATGTAAATATGTGTACAAACGGAATTTGTACCAAGGACGAAGATGCACTGACCTCCGTTGGAATCGAGAAGAAACAATCGTGGGAGAACCGTGTCGTAGCTTGACATTCCTCGTTGAATCGCGAATTGCGAACACGTAAGAAGCTCCTACACGAAAAATACATGTCCAAGCGATGGGTTCGTCCGATTTGGCGACTTGGAACGTGATCAACAAGACGATTCGATACCTGTTGCTGTTAATCGACACCTTTCGTGTGTCGTTCATTCGACGGATCGATTAATTTTTGCACCTGACGCGTCACCAATCGTGATGAAATTACTGAATAGGTACTTGCATCTTTAGAATAGATACAGGGTGTTTCCGGTTTGGTGGTACAGAAAAAAGCTACGCGACAAAATTAGCTGAAAATGTGGAACAAAATTGTTTCTTCGTGGAAAACTGAATTTGTTCGTTTCTGAAATATTTGCAAAAAAAAATATAACATGACAAATTCAGCGACGTTTTTAATAATGTGTGGATTAATGAATATTATTAAGTAAATACATTAGGCACTAATATTATTAGAGTATATGAAAGATGTATTGATGATGTTGAATGTAGTGATCATAGACATTACTTTCATATACATCATCATACCTTTATATAAAATAGCAATAGTCTACTATTAAACCATTTACATATTTCATCTTTCATAAAAAATATTACTGATGAATAATCGATGTTAATTCGTATGTGATCATGTGTACATCAAACTATGGTTTCATCATTTTGAAATTCCACATTAGTTTTGTACACTTGTGATAAAATTCTCTACCAATCAATTGTCTCTTAAATTAAAAATTATTTGGTACATCATAAATGTTACTCCATAAACATTACATAAATGTAACTCCAAAAATATTATTTGTTTATACAGTAAATATTATTAAAGGTTGTATATATTAAATATATATAAAGGGATTTGAATCTGTTATGTAGGATCATAAAAAGAATCTGCAACACTGTTCTACATAAACATACAAAATATTTAAAAACTTTGAAAAAAAATCTAAACACGTTTTCTATCTATAACAAATCTATGAAATTGTTATAATTACGTTGAAACGTCAAAGTGTCTTATCCTAGATAAAGTTTTTTACGGCACTTGTGGTTGTGCTAAATATCGTATATCAACGAATAGTTATTTCCTCCTTGCAGAATATCTCGTTTCTGTGTCTTTCATTTTAAGTTAAAATTACGGGTTTTCAGGTGAAAAGAATATAGTACAAGGTTTCTTTTTTTGCTACTGACTTATGTTACAACCCAATAGCCATCGAAACCGGAAGACAAGATGTAATTAAAATATCATTGACGCCTAGAAATGATTTACTTGGAATGCGATGTAATGAAAGTTGGTAGTATTAATATTATGTATGCAGCGGAATGTCACGTAGGAGATTAAGTGAAAGTTAAATGAAAATGATTAACAACTTAGAGGAAAAACGTTCTTCTACGAGAAGATTTATGTGTAATAAAATATGGATGCTTTATGGTTGTACTTATATTTTATACTACATCATATACATATTGCAGTTAATAATGAAATAATTCTGAAGAATGATGTAAAATATTGAATTATGACGTATAAATAAAAATTAGAAAGCGGTTTAGTTAAAACGTCTTTGAACTGCTTGCGATACTTTTTTTAGTATTTAAGCTTAATTATTTTCTCTGACTTAATGTTTGATAATTATAACCACAATTCTTTTATTTTAATTATAGTTGATAATATTGTCTCTAAATTATTCAATACTAATATATTAGTGTAAGATAATTTCAGATTTTTAGAGTTTAGACATTTTTAAAACATAGATACAAAATTTGTTAAATATTCAAATTTTCAAGAATTGGACGATTTTAAAAACTTTCAAGATTTGTAAGATTTTGAAAAATTAAAATATTGTGAACTGTTGGGTTTTCAAGAATTGAAAGGCATTCAAAATCTCTAAGATTATCAAATACCAAAATATTGTGGGCGGGGTTTTCAAGAATTGGAAGCCATTTAAAACTTCCAACATTCTGAAGACTCGAAAGATTAAAAATGTTTGAATCTCTAAAAATTTGTAAAAACTTTCAAGATGTTTAAGATTGTAACGTCTCTATCAGCCTTAAAATAGATTCAAAGCAGTATAAAGATAGCGTATGCATGATTTACTTGAATATTTGCAAGCAAGCGTCGTGACGGCCCCCATCATTTATAATACATAATACAGCATCTCAAAATAACGTCGATTGCCATATGCTTTCATGATACCACAAATTGCATGCTCTCATGATATCACAAAACAAGTGTGACAAAAGGCGTGCAGAAATGACCAAGTCATGAGCTCGTACACGAGCGAACCACATCAGCCCGTGACTGTCACGGTCTGGACACTTGAGGGGTTAATTTTATTGGTAACAAAATTGCCATCATGGGAATAGCACTTATTTAGTGCAAGAAATTGACCACACAATTGATAACACGAAAAATAAACTATAATCACAAACATGAAAAACTGCATCAAATTTTATAATACATTAATGTTTTCATAGTATAACGTGTAATAATATGGTGTTATATGTTGATAAATATGGGAGTATGTGAGTATACAAATATAGGTGTAGAATTCTGGTTATTTTTAGTTATGTAATTATAATTAGTGCTTGTATATCTAATTATAGTTCGCGTTATATATCAATTATACAATTTTAGTTATGTACTTCTAGTTATACATGTGTATAAGTAAAGTGGGGTAAATAAATACTAAGGCACCAAGTACCTAGTATTAAGCCATCTTAGGTTAGGTTAGTGTTAACCTAGTGTTAAGAACTTAAGAATTTGGGAATTTGGAAGATTGGTTATTTGAGAATTAGGTAGCTTCGAAATGTGGATATTTGGTAATTTGATAATTTGATAATTTGATAATTTGATAATTTGATAATTTGATAATTTGATAATTTGATAATTTGATAATTTGATAATTTGATAATTTGATAATTTGATAATTTGATAATTTGATAATTTGTGAATTTGTAAATCTGTGTGTTTCTGAATTTTAAAATGTGAGAATATGGTCATTTAAGAGTTCAGTAACTTGAAATTTGAAAAATGTAAAATTTGGAAATTTCAGAATTTTGGAACTTGGAAATTTGATAATTAGTTGACGTAGCAATTTAGTAATGTAGCGACTTGGGAATTGGATAATATGTAAATTTGTGAATTTTGAAAATTTGGCTATTTGGAAATTTTTTAATTTTGAAAATTTTTAATATTGGAATTTGAGAATGTAAAATTTTAAGAAATTGATAAGGTAAAGTTATCATATGTGATGGTTGAACTTTTGTGACTCCTCATTATTTTCACCTAAAGCGATTAATTGCTTAGAATTCCTTAACAATATCAACGGCACTGAAGTATTAGTCACTGAAACGTAAGAGACACAGCATTTCTCGAATTACGCAATACAATTTACTACTGCAGCATGCAACAAACGACCTACTTCCCTGTTAATTTGTACCATACCTAAGAGTGTCGACACCTGCATATCTTTTACTCTGTTCCTCTTACTCTTTTCGCTGGTAAAATCTTTCCGTTATGTTTCAATTCTCTAACGGAATGTTAGTGTCCCACGTTGGGTGCCGTTTGATGCTGGGTGAATATATGTACCTAAATTTTCAAATCTTAATTTTGTAAAATTTATATGTTCTTCAATTTGGGTATCTCTGAAGAGATAGAAGTGGCTGAGTTTTGATATTCTCAAGTTTTTAAATTGTTAAACTTTTGAGGTTTTAAATTGTCAAACTTTGAAGTTTTCAAGTTCTCTTTACCGATTCATAAATTCGTAAATTTCCAAGTTTCAAATTATGAGATTCCCAAATTCCTAAATCTCCAAATTTCCAAATTTCCAAATTTCCAAATTTCCAAATTTCCAAATTTCCAAATTTCCAAATTTCCAAATTTCCAAATTTCCAAATTCCTAAATTCCCAAATTCCCACATTCTCAAATTCCCACATTCTCAAATTCCCAAATTCTCAAATTCCCACATTCTCAAATTCCCACATTCTCAAATTCCCACATTCTCAAATTCCCACATTCTCAAATTCCCACATTCTCAAATTCCCACCTTCTCAAATTCCCAAATTCTCAAATCCTCACATTTTCAAATTCCCAAATTCTCAAATATCCAAATTTTCAAATCCCCAAATTATCAGATCCCTATATTCTCAAATTCCCACATTCTCAAATTCCCACATTCTCAAATTCCCACATTCTCAAATTCCCACATTCTCAAATTCCCAAATTCTCAAATCCCCACATTCTTAAATCCCCAAATTCTCAGATCCCTATATTCTCGAATTTCCAAATTCTTAGATCCTCAAATTCTCGAATCCTCGCACTCTCAAATCCCCAAATTCCCAAAATTCCCAAAATTCCCAAATTCCCAAATTCCCAAATTCCCAAATTCTCAAATTTCCAAATTCCAATCCTACTATAAAACAATATACAAAATTCCTATCAATATTTCAAAGTTTTGACCAATGAATCTTCAAATTGGTTCATAAACACTATCACTGTTGGTTCATGGTCGTTAATAATGTAATTAATATTTACTTTGTACTAAACTATTTATTTTAAAGTAAAAAGTGCTGTTGCTAAAGAAAAGAGGAAATAGTTTTACAAGAAGCTGATGCAACACATGCGGTTTACAGTAGGTTAAGCAGTACTTGAAGATTGCACAAGTCCCATGCATCACTGAACCGTGAAAAAATGTTTTTTCGATTTTTTTAATCCATTCTTTTATGCAAAATAGAAGAGAAACTGGATTATAGAAAGGGATCAACACTTTCTACATCGTATTCTTTTATAAATCTAACAGGATGACTCAAGTATCGTAAATTGTGCGGAAAGGTTTCCATAACAAAAAATAAGTCGTAAAATAATGAGATTAGTGTAGTTTACGATACATAATCATGATAAGAGGGTAAAATATTCCGTTAAAGTCTGCATATTACTCTTCTTTTAGTATAATATGATTTTTTATGATATGATTTATTGGAATTTGATAAATAACTAAGCAATTTGAGAAAAGACTGAATTAACAAATTAACTTGGTGAATAAGAAATTAAATAAAGTGACAAACCCATTCGATAAATAAAAAATTAACTAAATTAACAAATCACCTTGATAAATAACAAATTACGTGAATTAACAAAGCAACTTGATAAACAACAAATTAACTGAAATAACAAATCAACTCGATAAATAGCAAATTAATAAATTAACTTAGTTTTGTGTGATATTGAGTATTATTTACATAATTACATAAAATGTCGCACATTAAGTTACAAACCTAAAACGAAATTGTATGTATACATTTGAAGATAGAACTTCAATTTTTCAATTTTACATACATATATTTACATATATTTATAAATTTATACACAAATTTAATTTTATGATCGAAGTACTTCATTAGACTTGCAACATTTAAGAATCTCTACAAATTTTTATGTAATTTCAAATTTCTATAAACGTTTTGAAAACGTTTCATGCTTCCTTTTATGTTCCTCAGGCGTACGTGAGCTTCACTTTAAAAATCTTGTTCCTTTCAGTGTTCAAGGACTTTCAAGGAACATTCACTATTTAATATTCAAACATCAGCTCTTTGCAAAGCTGTGAAACTTTAAAATTCATATTTTTTCCTGATGTCCTTGTTAAGTACATTTTCTTTTTAATTCTTTATCATTACACTTTTTATGAATTTAAATTGAGCACTTGCAGATAAGTGAGAAATAAGAAGAGTATTGTAGGGAGGGTTTTATGAATGACGTCGCTGATACTGGTGACGTGAAAGTAATTAGTAATTCGATAGTAAGTCGATTGTATCGTGAGATATCTTTTCATCATTTGTTTATCTTGGTCACGAGGTAACGAACTATAATTTAAAAGAAAGGAGAGTTGATAAGAGTTTTAATTGTTCATATTGTGGAATTTGTAAAGGCGTGGTTAACTGTAACAGGGTTTATTATATTTTATGATTTGGAGGTGTGGAATTTATTATTATTGTTTCAGTTAAAATAATTTAAAAATTTTTATAATATAGTATTTTTAATAAATTAAAGAATTGTAGTATGCAGTAATAAATTGAAAAAGAATTGAGGAATTGCTAGAAAAGAGTAAACGATATCGTTAATGATCTGTGTTCTGTATAGTTATAGTATAACGTATTACATAGATTAAAGTTATCAAAATTACAGTCATCTAACATTTGTAGTCTCAGTCTTATATTTCCATTTAATTAGCCTACCCTGTATACATAATTTGCAATAAATAACTAAATATGAAGTACTCGTTTTAAGATACTGATTCTTTTCCGAGCGCGTCTCAAAAGATTAAGTTTTCTTACAAATTACAGACTTCCTCTCACAATTTATGCGCATAAGAGTAATACTGTTACAAATCGACTACAAGTTAATTTTCAAACTGACTTTCAACCTATCAGTTAATTTTAAAACAAAAATTTTTAATTTGTTATCTGATATGCTTGAACAGTTCACCACGTGTTTAAAATACATGTAATGTGAACTGGATATTCAACAAACGCGAGCCTCGAAATTTTATAAACTATCTTATGATCGTCTATAGGTTCCACAAACTTAACTGGTTCCGTGGTTTTTCTTTTCTCAAATAATATTTCTAAACGTTTGTTATCATAACGTTGGCTCGGAAGAATCGAGGTCTCCACAAGAAGGTAGGCGTATGCGTGTAGAAGACAGGAAACAGTCGAGGTCGATATCGCGTCATCTTCATTTCATTTAATCGTTAAACGATCCACGAATAAGAAAAGAATAATTAACACTTTATAATCCGAATTTCCTATGTTTGTGAAAGCAAACGAAAACTCTTTTTTAAAAGGACGACTAACAACCATAACAATAACTTATAAATTCCTGTTTCGAAAGCAGGCAAAACATCTTAATTCTTATGTTAAAAAGACTGTTATTCGTATCAGCATACCTGCATCCAGATATTTTCAGCTTACAAAAAGAACAAATTATGCAAAATCGTCAGATACTCTTAATAACCGAATAAAATAAAATGGACATTATTTATAAATCTGAACTGACAGTTTCACATAAATCCATTTTCGAGAAAGGCTTAGCTTGTCTGACTCACGTATACAAAAAATAAAACTTTATTAAGATTTCGCACGCAGAAAATGTCATCTCGCGTTTGTGGTCCTGTATCAGACTTAATCCTACCCGTGAACATTTTATTTACCGGATTCATATTTTTATTTGCACTTCATCCGGTTAAAAAGTAGAGAGGAGCTTATCGGGTATATAATTAGGCAAACTTTTTTGTTTTCAGATCAGCGGCATGCGATCGTCGTAGCAAGCGTTGTGAGATAAGGGGAAGAGATTTCAATCGTTCGAGCGGCATAAGCGATAAACGTGAGTACCTATCAAACTAAAGAAACGATTATTTTCTTAAATGATATGTTATTATCAATCTGTATGTACGATATTATTAATTCACTTTATAAAATGAGCGTTTAAGTGCTTCTTCTAACAGCAATATTTATAAATTGTTGGATCGCAGAATGACTGTTGCTGTGAGAGGATTAAACCTTGGTACATAAGTTGTAGCGACTCAATAATTTAACGGTTTTTTCATTCTTTGAGACATATTTGCAGTTTCCAGTTAATAATTCTTTACCCGTAGCGAATGTGGGGCTCAAGGAGTCATTACATTCTGGCTAGTTTTTTTTTTATTTATTGTTAGTCGTATCTGGTTTTCAGAATCCTTAGCCACAGTGTCTTTTGTTTGCACTTTATCATTCATGGGGGTACTTCTTGGTTTTATTACTTACGTCATTCTGTGGAAACAGGACCCACTTTATACGTCATGTCTATTTCCATCTCCACTCGAATTTAATCCAATGAAACTGTTCTCTCTCGCCAATGTCCCAAAAAATTGTACGCCCACTTCGAGCTGCGGTGAAATGTAAAACGTTGAAGAGACATTCTCGAACAGTCGAGTACATAACAAAATAAACGCTAGACTTCCAAATTAATTTCTTAGATTCCACTTATATTTACTTATTGGGAATTTACTGATTCGTTTAATCGTTAGTCGTTTTAATTCGTTTAGTCGTTTAATCGTTACTGATACTCAAATGCACATTCAAAAATAGATTAAAAATGTGAACCACTGTGGCGTTCTTTCCACATTTTTAATATTTAGTAATAATTTAAAAATATATCATTAGTAATATTATGTATAAATTTAAGCTTAAATTTAAGTTGTTTAAGTTAGCTAATTTAAGTTTAAGTCAGTTATACTCTTTAAGTTGAAATTCGTACTAATTCTGTTTTTATAACAATTTAAGACTTCTGAGATTCTCACGGTTTGTTTTGATACTTTATTATGACAGGTAAAATTTAAGGCTTCTAAATGTAATTCATGTTCAATAAAAATTCCTGCTGAAAGAATTCTTTTGTTCTTAATGATCAACTGACTAATTTAGGAGCGTAAAAAAATATGGAACCGGTTTATATCCAGAAACCTCAAGCTGGTATATGAAATTAATTTATTTAGCAGAAACTTTCCACCAATTTCTGGTGGACAGTATTTTCCCAAATTTAATATGATAAACTATATTTATTAAATTATATTTTAAATAAAAATACATTTATTTCAAGAGTCATTGGTAAAAGTTATTCTCACGAATCTCCTTACGTTCGCACAGTCTTTGTAAAAGAAAATATATCGATCCTCGTTGCATTTCTACCGGTGTGTCACGCATTGTAGAAGAAAATGGCGAAGTTCCACACCTCGATTTTCAGCGAAACTGCGAGGTAGAATGCGTAAGGCAAAAGGAATACATGTATTTTCATTTTCGTCTAAGGCAGCTGGAATCTTATAAATTATTACAACTGATTTTATTAACAGTTACAAAACTATACTGATATTCCTTAGATTCGAAGTGCATAAACGAAAAGGATGCAATTTTGAGTCCAGATAATTTTTTCTTTTTCTCTTTTGTAGAATTCACGAAACTCGAGCCTGATTGTGAATATATTTAAAAATCGAAATAAAAAGACCATCGTAGAGTGGCAATTTGTCTTTTACGCGAAACAATGATCAACCTCCATTCAACTGTGATTGTCTGTAATATACACATCAATCGCGAAGATTGTGATCATTTTTCGAACAAATAAGAAAAACACACGCGTCGAGCTGTAAGTAAACAGTGATCCGTTCTATTTCATTCTTGAATCTCCATGTTTGGCATCGTTCATTCCATCTTTGGCCGAAAAGAATTTTACTCTCTTTGGAAATCCTAATCGTTCCCACGGTTCTCCGAGAAAATCTAAAAAAATGAAAAGTATTAGATATATTAATAAATAATTAACTTTTCTTAGTATTCACAATATTCATTTTTAACATTTTATTTTAGCATATGGAAATGTAGTACTATGACTTTCAAATTAATGATACTGAAAGCGTCCAGCAGTGGTCAACCCACGTCGTTTTACTCATGTAACTATGATTTAATTCTGAATAACCTAAATCCCCGAACACAATATAATAGAAGAAATGCTCGACCTAACCGTTATATTCTTTTGTAAAATAATGAAATGTATAATATTTTGCTCAACGATAATCCAACTCTTTTCTTTAATTATACCCTCAATTTGGCTAAGAAACTACACTTTAATTTGTACTGCAGCACATCGTATTAATTATGATTATTTCAGTTGCATAAATCTAATTGTAAATTACGTAAACTCTGTTAACATAATTATTAAAATGCTGTATTAAGCACACTACTAAAACGCTTGGTAACCAACATTCTTTAATTCTTAATTATGTTATAATTTAATCTCGTTACCGTTTTATTATTTAAATTTTAATGTCCATTTGTTCCATTTAATTCTTCCCATCTTCTTGCAAAACATTCATTGTGTATAAAAAGAAATACATCTTATCTTATAAATATACTATAAATAAATTATTAGTATTAATATACAAAACAATGTAGTACCAACGTTAAACGTAAATTACTTTTTAAAGTAAAAAATCATGCCAAATTAGAAACAAATACGTTTCATACTTAATCTCCCGTTATTCAAGTTAAAAGAAATACGCCAGTTGTGAATTATCAATGTTCTTTGAATTTGAGGTTAATCTACAAATTCTAGTCTTCTAGCAATGTCATCTGCACCTTATGGAAAATCCCCTCTTCTTTTATTGCAGTTTTTCAATCTATAAGATACCGAAGAACTCAAGCGTATTATTCAGCAAAAAAATACAACGCGCGTATAAACGTGTAATTTTCTATAATCTATGTATCGTGAGATTTCCAGTTTATGTAATATCGCAAAATATTTTCCGTGAAAACGGATAACACATTTGATGACACGGGTCAGTGAAGCTATTTTTGAGAAAGCTGCTTTCTGTTCATTTTTTTAATTTACAACCGTACAATGTATCCATATAAAATTGTATTTGTAATAATATGTACCAAAAGCAACGAAAGTAAACATATTTTGAGATCAACAATTACCATTACTGATTTATGATATTTGCAGACTGTAGAATTAACAAACAACTTGTCGATGTTCTCATTTTCTACGTTGTAAGCAAACTTCTTCACAAATAACATTCTTCTTACATGTTCCATATTTTTACAACTCATATCATTTTACTCTTTTTTACATTTCTGTTCATAATTAATCGTAATTAATTTTGTCACGTTTCATCGTTGCTACCGTTTGAAAAGAAAGACCTTTTTACAAATACTTAAAAGACATTGAAATTTTCTTGAAAGTGAAGCATCACAAGGAAAAATTTTATATCTTTAGTAATACTTTAAAAATACCTTGTACAGCTAATATTTTTGAAATATCCCAAAGAAAATTGTCAAATTTTATTCTATATTTTTTATTTATTTTGTTATAGTTCCTCTTTTTAGTTGCACCAACCTTTTCGAAATCGAACGTATAGTTAATGCTTTTCAAATATCGCGATGTTCAATTATCTACGGATAGTATACGTACTAGCTCGCCATTGATTCTGTGTAAAGGGAGCATTACCACGGCATCCTAACGGTGCGAGTGCATCGAAGCATGCCAGAACTTTCCTTCGTGATCCCGCATCACGCTACGCAAAGAACAGAGAGTTTCGGATAGGCCAGGAAGTATCATAACGATTGCACACATCATGCAAGACTTCCATTACGAAGTCCAGTGCCGTCCAACTTTGGTTGGAACGCGACACGGAAGAAATTTGATCCTTTAATCATTTCAGTTGGATGCTGATCCTTTGCGATGCGGTTTAGTCTTACTGTATCCTTGAAATTTCATTTTTCTTCGTTCCTTGTTAACTTTACATTCCTTGAAACAGTTTACAAAGTCGCAAACTTTACTCAGGTTATGTTATCATTTCTGCAATATTATGTTTAGGTTATGTTAAATATTAATGTTTGTTTATTAGATTGAGCATATAACGTTGAGGAAAGTAATACAATTGTCATAGTTGAGGTAAACAATTTTTGTTATGAGATTTATTGTTTCGAAGCATTTTAAGTAGTGATGGGTTTAAGTGCTGGTGAAAGTAATTCGTGAACAATTTTTGACTTCGTTGAAGTAATATATTTGAGAAATACTTGTGTTGATAGTGTATTGTTTTACTTGATTAGTGTTTGTTTGAAATACATGTGTATTAGTTTAGTTAAACGCAAAAATGCTTTCGTGGATCAGTGGTTCGCAACCAGTGAACGTTTGCTATGACTGCTACTTGAAACGTGAAATTGAATGTAACATAGAAACTTCGTGCAGTATATAATTTTAACACAAACTAAACTTTCAACGTTAAATAATAAATATAGAAGGAAAACTTGAGTTTGAATCAAATTTACGTGTAAAATAAATTAAAATATACAAAAATTGATTATGTGATGTCGATGACACCTTAATTTATGTCACATTATTTATTAATAATCGTATTATTCCTTTACTATATCTATTAATTTATTTATTTTTGTCAACATTGTAACAGTGAACTAAAATTGCAGTAGTGTAATTTTAACTATGTAATGCAATTGTTCATATTTGGATTCAAATTTGTGAACGAAGAATTCTACAAGTCTACAAATTCGCAAATTTATGTTTATGTCAAATTTATACATTACTAAATTTCTAAAGTAACAAATTCTTAAATTTACAAATTTTCAAACTAGACAATCTACCGAATTGACAAATTTCATATATAAAATAACTCGTTAATAGAATAATATAAAATTGAAGTAACTAGTTGTTTGAATAACTCATATTTAAAGAAATTCATTGTTGGAATAAATTATAATTGAAATAACTCATTACCGAAACAATTTATAATCAAAATAGTCCATAAATAAGACACTTCACTATTTGAATTTTTCCTTTCGTTTCAGACAAGTATCTAAATACCAAAAATGATCTACTGAATTTAATTCCATCATTTTCAAACCTCGATTCCCACGATTACTCTCCATCAAAATATTTCCTTAGATAAAACATTATTAACGACGCAAGAAATCGTGCAGTAACATTAGAATCATCAGAATACGAACGTAAATAAAAAATCAAATGAAATTAATATTGAAACCATTGAAGAGGTACTTAATTACATGGACTGATAAGTATTGAAAGTTACATGAATGCAATTGATTGCAGAAATACCTGTACACCATTACATCCATTCAGACATAGATATCCTGACTTCTAGCAGATGTACCGTAAATCGGATTCAAAGAAAGCGTGGTGCGAGACGAAATTTCCTGGAATTTTTCTTGCATTAGTATTCCTAGCTTACATCAGAGACGCGATTGAATTTCGCGGTGGGTAAGGCTGTAAAAAATCCATTCTACAGAATTCTTAAAATTCCTCAGGAATTGCATTCAATTTTGACGGCTTAAATTAAATCGACAGGGTCTATGAGCTCTAATAGATTCACTTTTCTCAAACGGAAAGTTAATTTAGCAAACTTAAAATTGTAGGATGCTGTATGGATCCGCCATTAAAATTAGGGAAGCAAATATAAGGTGAAGTAGGATAAATTCGTAAACGAGGCAAGTGCGTATTCAGGCTATTTTTATTACAATATTACCGAAATTTCTCTATTTATTCTCTATATACTCGATCTATTTTTAAAAATTATTTCACCAAAATACTCGATTATTTTGACTGTTAATATTCTTCCTTATTTTACTTTTGTGGATGTTGAATAATTTTGTTCACTAATGAATTCATTTAAAAAAAAATGAAATAATATTCAGTAACAAGTCCCTCGAAGAAAAAATAATTCTTTTGATCAATTTTTTTCGACAAAGAGAAATTGTTTGCATAGTTGTTTGTCTTTCATACAAATCTACCATCATTCTTTTTCTCGTACAAAACTTCACATCTCTGCTTCTTATACAAAAATCCTTTCTTATAAAAAATATTTAAAATCCATCTTTGATCCTTATGCAAAAATCTTTTCCTTATAAAAGAAATGTTAAATCCATTTTTTGGCCTTTATACAAAAAACCTTTCCTTATTCAAAATTTTTAATTCCTCATCAATATCAGAAATCTCTGAAGGTTAGGTTATAAAAAGCAATTTTGTATAATATCTCACAGAAGTGTTAGAAAAACATAGATAAGTAAAAAATTGAAAATGTAAATTGTGTACATTGTCAGACACACAGATCACTTAGAAGTGACTAAGGTTTAAATATTCTTCCATTTTTGCCGTTCGTCATCAACGATTGGATCAGCGAATCGTATACAGGAAATGGTAATAGTTGTTCGTTGTAAATTCAGTTTCCGTGACGACTGCAGTGAATCACGCGTTTATACATCAAGCAAGAACATCATTGTTTAATTTATACCAGAAACGGTTTGTACGCGTATTAGGAATTATTGTCGTACGTGAGGATACTTGAAATTAAGGTGGCAACGTTGTATATGGGGTGTCTGACTTATTGTGGTGCGGGTTAACCCCTTGCATTACAATTTATTTGGTGAATGCACGAAATGTAACGAATTATACACTGCTACAATAATAAGGCAAGTAAAAATGTTAATATATCAATTGCTACGCATTTGGCTGTGCAAATTACAATTAGACTTAAATTGAACAAAAACTAAAAGCAAACTTAAATTGTAGAAAAATTAAATAAAATTTAAATCGAACGAGAATTAAATTGAATTGATCATTCAATCATACTTAAAGTGAAAAAAGTTTAAATTAAATAATTGAACCAGGAATTAAAGCTGAATTAAACGAGAATTAAATCAAACTTAAACTGAACTCAACATTCAAACATACTTAAATCCAACAAAAAATACATTACAAAATCCAACAAAAAATAAATTGTACAGAAACTGAATAAAGTATAAATTGAAGGAGTATTAAATATTGTTTGAAGCTAGTTTTTATTTAAAAAACTGACGAAATCTATTAATACATCATCATTATAACTAATCGAGTCTGTTTCATCTCTGATTCAATGTGTTACGTAATAAGGACTTATTTTACTTTCATACAAACGACTTCAACCGAACATTCATAGAAATTGAATAAAATCAGAAAGCATTATGAACGTAATAAACATAATATATTTGTTAAAAGAATTGTAAATGAAATGTGTAGCTGCTAGTTATTTCATAAAAGTATACGTTGGTGCAAAATGCATGCATAAATTCGACGTAACAGTAAAACCATCGATCTTCCAGCTTTCAGTTCCACTTTTCCTTTCATCGTGCAGTGAAGCAACACGCTCAAAAACTCCGTCCTCGGTTTTGTAATCCGACGTAAATTGCCGTCACCGTTAAGAAATGAGCACAGACCGCCTGAATGATACTGGTTTCTTATTGAACACTGTAGCACGAACGGGAACGAATAAAAATCGGATCGAACAACCACGGTGAACGTCGACTTTGAATTCCATTCACGACCAATCTGATCTGACATTGAAGATCGTAATCCATTATGGCTGTTTACGCCCTACAGGAAAATGGAACGTCGGAGAACGATTTGATGCATTTAGCAAGTGACGTTTACTACTTACCAAGCAATATAAATAATAACGAAATAAATAAAGTGTATATACTCTTTCTGATTTTTACTTGAAATCGTAGTTCTGTAAGAAAAAGAGAAATAATAGTAAAACATTTCAGTCATTGATGTATTCATTTTGTAATTTTTCTGTCGAGTTTAGAACTTCACTTCTGTAAACTTCATTTTATTTGTATTTCAATTTTAACGCTCTTTTTTGAGGCTGTTGTAAGACAACATATCTACTTTTTCTTTCGCTCGTCAACTATAATAGTACAAGGTTTACATGATCAATTGCAGTTGATATCGCAAAGTATCCAACTTCTTAGAAATATTTAACCATTCCCATTTAATTGACACAATTTTGTACATTATGTAGAAGTACGTATAATTACGTATTTTAAATCGTATTTTTCGAAAAAAAGAATATTATTATTTCACATATTGATATTCCCATCTTGTAATTTTTCCATCCAGTTTAAAACTTGAAGATTTCACTCATTTCATTTGTACTTATTTTATTTGTATTTTAATTTCAATGTTCCTTTTTAGTTTGTGGTTGTTTTAAGATAATACATCTACTCTTTATTTCTTTATCAACTGTAATATTATAAAATTTACGTGATCAACTGCAGTTGATATTGTAAAGTCATTAAAGCAACAACTGTCTAATGTAAATACCCTGTGTACTACGTGTAAAATAACTGTATCCGTTCAAAACCAACAGATTACGTTGTAGTTTATAAACCACATCCGTAAGAAAACCGGAGTTAGGTGCAATTATTATGCAAGGTTTACTGTTTAAAATAGAATTTTGGAAATGAAGTGTCTAAGTTAGCTAAACGGTATACACCTATGTACAGAACTTGTTTCTATTTTGTTTATGCAATGTCGTTAAAGTTTTTGTGGTTTTTAATACAAATAGCAATTTCTTGCCTTCTTTCCTTCTGCACAATCTGGTAAATGTAAACAAACTATAGTTACTACATTTGAATCAGTGCTTCTTCAGCTGCATGTGTGTTGAAATAATACGAGCATACGCTATCCTAATTTGAACTTATAATTTATTCATAATGTCAATCAAGATCACCTGTTTCACAAGAAGAACGTAATCTTAATTAAATATATTAATTAATTGTTTGATTAATAATCAGCGAATTAATTTAAGTTATGAGAAACTATGTAAAACATGTAGAGGTATTATACTTCTCCCACTGTTTAAAACAGTAATTA
The DNA here is from genome assembly GCA_963576845.1 of Megachile leachella. Classification (NCBI taxonomy): domain Eukaryota; kingdom Metazoa; phylum Arthropoda; class Insecta; order Hymenoptera; family Megachilidae; genus Megachile; species Megachile leachella. The sequence continues at coordinate 5,347,256 of OY756254.1, read as the reverse complement.
ATAACGTTATGGATAACAGTTGACAACAAATTATTAATAATACTTTATAATATAATTAATTTAAAATCACAGAATAAAAATGTATCCACACAGATTTATCACGAAGTATAAATAAAATAAAGATTCTCAATTCATTGCTGGTTATTTAAGAGTAATGTAAGCTTCTGAATTAAAACATCTCGTCTTTCAAAAGAATTTTCATTTAATTGAAACAACAGCCATCAGAAGTAGAAAGATGGTATCTTGAACATGGAATTGAACTGGCATGGAATATAGAATATAATAACTAACCCCGGTTTCCAATACTTAAAAGATTACGAGATTTCAGCAAAATTAAGGTGTTCGTGTACGTATCCTCTTGAGAGAAAAATCACACGAGAAAACATTTTTCATTGAGAATTATTTGCAGCTGAATGATACAATAACACGTCGATACTTTTCTGTTAAATACGTTTCCGGGTAAGAACTCCCTTTGCTCACAAATACTACTTTTTGCGCAAAAAACATAGATGAGCTACAAGGAAGCACCGCATGATATTCGCTCTTCGTAATTTTCCGCTCCGATCCTTGAGCCCCAATTCCAAGAAAATATCGAGATTCTGCAGTAATTTTCAACGTAATATTTCCTTCCGAGAATTGCTCTCGATATCTTCTTTAGTTTTGCTCGAAATAGATCGATAGCTTTATGTGAAATAATACATCATAATATAATTAATTTGAAGTCACAAGATTTGATTTATCAAGATGTAAGCAAAATTAAGACTCTCAATTAACCCACTATTAAAAAGTAGTTTTTGTTAAAGGATCGTTGGCCATGTACAAATTTCTGAACCAGTCTTATGCAATTCGTGCCTTTCAGGCACATTCAGTCGTCCTGAGACCGAGTTTAATGCGGATTTTAAGGCAATTACGTCAATGAGAGCAGTGAAACGTTCACTTTCCTTTTTACTCTTTTAGCGTTGACTTTTTTCCAGCACGAGATATTTGATATTTGTAGCATATTCTTGCCTTGATTCATAATGAGACTATTGCTATGTGGGGCGCAGCTGAAGTGCCTTACGGGCATTCAACTGTCAAGGTTTTATAAAATAATTTAATATACTATTTCAAATTATTGCTTTTGTTATTAATTTTCGTAGAATTCGAAACTTTTTAATTATTATATTAAATTAAATTCGTAGCAGAAATCAGTTGTAATATCCATAATTTAACCAATGTTCTAAAATTGTTGACTTGGTAAAAAGTTTAAAACACGCATGTACCTTTTGTATTATCTCCATAAAATAGAATAGTTGTATATTTTAAATGATTGTACAGTAAGTATTAATTTGTTGTAAGAATAACTTTTACCGAATAACAAAGTACTGATTTTGTACAGATCCATTATTATATTCTGTTAAATACATGCAACATAATATAAAATTCTTGTATTTCATCAAATTTAAATTACTAGATAAACAAGTTATTGTGTCCAACATACTTTTCATAATTTACGAAATTATTGAAAGTGTTTTCTCAAAATGTTTCATATATTACTTCCTCTTGAACAACTGTTTCTTTAAAAAGTGTTTATTCTCCTTAAACAATTGTCTGTTAAAAATATATTTATTCATTACTTTCATTAGCATTATAATACTTACAATAGTTTAAAAATACGTGTTTCTTTAAAATTAAAAAAATTATACAAAAGGTTATTTGCACATTTTAAATACAGAATTTTTTATTATCATTTTGAGGGCATTCAAATGTCTCATCATTTTTATTAGCTGTTTCTGTCTGAGATGCCTATTGTTTGCAAATATTATTAAAATTAATATACCTAACAGTAATAGCAATTAACTTCAACTTAACTTTACAATATCCTTTTAAAAATTTCTTCGGACCAAGAAAAGTAATAAACGCGTGTTTGTTAATTAACATAATTTCAGTGTCACTTGTTGCAACACAGTAAATCAACAGCATTTTAAATTGTATAGCGATTTCCCACGTTATTTTTGAGATTACATCGAAGAGCATGATGCATCACATTATGTAGCTAATCAGACCATCATACCTGTAATTGTTCATAAAACTTTTAGTTTCTAATGTATGCGTTTACTAAATATTGAATTCTACACTCACTAATGAAAGTATCGTAAATCTAACACGTGTACACCTTAACTGATGAAACCAGTAAATGCATAAATCATTAATCAAAAGTTCGTGATCAACATACCATAAAGTAAGACGAAATGATTTAAATGTACTTGAAAATGATTATGATATTAAATTGTAATATTATTCAGTGTTTCACAAATACAGTTTTCAAACATTTTTCTTCGGGCAATATCTAGACATATAAGTACAATATTTATGTTTTATAAATAATAGAGATATATTATTTACGATAAAATAAATTTCAAAAAGCAGAAATTAAATATATCGTGAGAAAATTTGAACTTGTTATACAATTATAAAAATTCCGTCAAAATTATTAAACCAACGGCTATATCTCAGAATAAAAAAGCAGAATACAGAAATGAACTCAGAAAAAATTATTCATCATTTTTCCGACCAAAAATATTGTTCACCTAAGTTTTATTTACTCAAAAAAATTGCAACTAAATATCACAAATGCAAAGGAGAATAAAAATTCGTTTCTGCTTTCAGATGCTGCCGAGGTTGTTGGCCGTGCTCTGTACAGCACTTCCGGTAGTGCTGTCTCAGAGCAACTATGCCTCGCAGGGCAACAGCATCGAGTATCACCCAGGTTTGCCTCCGAGCACAGTGCTAAACGGCAAGGTAACCAAATTGGACGACATCTCGTCGATGATATTTCTGAATCGCACGAAGGCGTACCTGAATTGCAGCCAGGGTAGCATGCAGGTTGAGTTGAAGTTCGAGGAACCGTTTTACGGTGTCGCCTACGCGGATTTCGATCGTAACAGCGCCTGCATATTTAAAGGACGCGGATCGACCAGTGCTAAGTTGGAACTACCTCTAAAAGGTACGCTTTCCCTTTCGTGATTTACAATCTATTTGCTTCGATCGTCTCGAGATTCAAGTTACTTTTTTACGATCCGACGAAACCCACGCGAAAATAATGTCATATGCAGATCACGTTGCTTTCAACCCGGGAAAGAAAATCTGCTCTCATCTGTCTACTAAACAATCAAGATTCTCATTACCTGATACTATAAATAAACGATCGTTAAACAGTTCTGTACCCTTTGGACTTAATGAATTTTGTATGAGATGCAGTTTCTGTTGCATAGACAATGAGGACTCGCATAAATGGAACTAATTTTTCTAGCAGCATATTTCGTTCATTTAACGAGTCGAAACTTCTGCTCCAGACGATTAAATATGAAGTCTATAAAAAAGCGGATGTACTTGATGGATGTTCATTGATATTCTAGGATGCGGCACGAGGCAGGATCCTCAACGCGTGTTCACGAACAACGTCGTAGTACGATTTCATCCTGGTCTCGAAATGGATGGTGACGAAGTAATAACAATAGTTTGCAGATACCCTCCGCCGAGGGCGCCTATTCCTGCAGCGCCTCCTGCTAGCATGTGAGTTCCATCGACAGGAAATCATTTAATATTTCCCTGTTGCATCGATAGAAAATTTTCTCAATAAACCAATGTTACAATCAACAATTACATAACATTATACTACTTGAAAGGATTCAAGCACATTCAACTGTATTTCTTGCAACACCCTTCCATTTAGTTTCTTCAAGTTCCTCATGTAATTTAGCAGAATTAACTAAACTGATAGTTTATCTATACACTTGACAAGCTACTTAAATAACCTGAAATTTCGTTGTGTAGATTGGCTACCCAGGCGCCCGTTCCGTTGGCCGAGCCTCCTCTCAAAGGTTTCCAGATACTCCTCATCATTTGCGCGATCCTGTTTCTCTCGTTGCTGTTGCTGGGTCTAGGCTGCTCGTACATGTGCCTGAAGCGTAGGAACGTTCGCGTGATACACCGTCATCCATTCGGAAGTGACTCTGGTTCCGAGTTAACGAAACCCTCCACGCCTAATCTGGGTAGCATCATTATGTTCGAGGGACTCAAGATTCCTCGGCCTAGACCGTTCCATACATCTACCTCCACTACTGGCAGTGATACGCATTTAATGAACCCTTCGTTGCCTAGCGATTACCCCAGCGAAACCTCCGAGGTATGTATTTTTGATTACTGGATTATAGTGAGTACGCTTGGCGTAGATTTGCAATGGTAATAGTTTTAGCAATTTCCTTGTCAATGTACTTCGTAATCTGTTTCTTAACAGGACAGTGATGTTCGAGTTAAGAATATGCTGTCACATACAATATGTTGTTTCATAAAAAATAGCGTCATGGAACAACCACAAGACCAAAACACATTTAGATAAAATGATTGTGCTATGAATAAATACTAAAATTGTATTTCGAAACAGTACATAATTTATTAAAACACTTAAAACTGTTATACACTTCTTCAGAATCTTAGCAGAAATATTTCTTTCCAAATCATACATGATGCAGTACATCCTGTGTGTCTTTTGAACTTAGTTCTTGTGTTAGATATTGAACTACTTCTTTTACAAATAGAATTTATTCAAATGTTAAATTGTTCTTTGCAGGGCGACGAAGAACCTTCGTTACCTGGATCATCGGCTGGTTCATACGACAAGCAGGTGTTCGTTCACCACGAGACTCACCAGCGTCAAGAGATGCGTACGAACAGCTCCTTGTATTTGGATACGGTTGCCGCAGAAATGGAAACATCGTCAATGACAGCTATGAACGCCTCTAGAACAACAGTTCCCCGTCACATAATGGCAGTGCCCATCGAACCAAAGTTTGACGTACAAATGCGAGTGACGAAAGTACCGCCTACTTCACCTAGCCCTCTACCTTCCGAATCCGATATAGCGAGTGTCGCTCTAGAGAGGAACTTGACAACCATCTTAGAGAAGGAAGAATCTAGCCTCACTCGTAGCATGGAGAGTCCACCCACAAGGACTACCTTCTCCTACGTTCCTGAACTCCATGTACCTCCAGGAGGAAGCTCTTCCACTTCGACGATATCCAGACAGCAAACGCCGCCAGTTTATTCGAGAATCTTACGAAAGCAAGCTGAACGAGAAACGACTACTAGTACCAGTATTCTTCAAGAACGCATTCCATCGCCTTCACCCGTTGAACAGCCGCCTCTTCAGCACCATGAGATTCGCAGGCCCAGATCACTGACTTCTCTGAACACCGAATTAACGGAGACACGGTCCTTGACGGAAGTCACCGACCACACTCATGCTAAATACAGAGTGGCTAGTATCCTGGCACCTACGCCTCCGCCTCCTCCTCCGATCGTACCAACGGTCACAAGCACGCACACAGCAGTTCAACATCGTGAACACCGACTGTTCCGCGAAGAAGTAACGGAACCATTGGTCGAGCCACAAGTAGTCGCCCCGAGACGTCCAGAGATAACCACTCACGAGGTAGACGACGTGTTCCTGAAGACGGTGACGGAGAAGAAGACGATCGAGGATGTGGAACGTCATCGTCGTCAAGTAACCGAGTACCGAGCTAAGCCTCCACCAGATCCCAAGTGGGACGTGACCATCAGAAACTATCCAACCGAGAATCTCCCACCGCCTCCACCAGAATGGGAAAACTTCTCCGACGTCAGTTCCAATTCTAATCTGACCATCACCAACGAACCTACAGGCATACAGACCGACGCACCGGTAGACGAAGAAGCTGACGTGAACATAGAGCCGACGTACACGGCCCGTGCTGAAATACCCTGCAGACCACCGCCAGTATCGCACCGCTCCGTTGATGAAACCGACACCGACTGGTTCAGCAGGTTGTCCCGTGTGCTGGACCCGCGTTACGTGTCGGAGTTCACGGAAGAAGAACGCGCCAAGTGGCGAGAAATAATCACCACAGACAGCACCTTGAGGACTCTGCTGACCGAAGCTGTGGTTAAGGAGGACTATGAGCTCATACGCAAGGACGCGAGATACACTAACTTGTTCCCGCCAGCTAAGTGGGATGTAATCATCCGCATCCTGGGTCCACCTTCGATGCACGCCGGGTCTACGTCCTCTTCGACTCACGGCAAGAACCACGGTCAACGGTACAAGAGGTCCAAATCCTCGGAATGGGACACCAGGTCCAGAAGGTCCTCTTTACCGACGTTATACGAGTACGAAAGCGACGGAGGCAGCTCTGCTCGCACTCACAGTCATCGACTGCAAATGTCTCAGTCGGCCACAGCCATGGGCCAGTCGCGTTTGCGTAGATTAGGCTCCAGTCACAGAGGCACTGGTGGAGCCAGCGAAGTGGACGTCAGGTCGATGTCCGAGATGACGGTTCGCGATTTTGCTAGGGTGGATCGTGATGATCTGACGAGCTTGAGCTCATTCGAGGGCGGAGACTCCCTCGTGAGATCTCTTAGCCAGCCTAGCTTAGCCAGAAGTGGGTCGGAGTTCACGGAACATTGGGGTATCCCGTCTGGAATGATGGATCTTCCGCCTTGGGCAACGGAAGAGGGAATCAGTTCCGTGGAAACTACACCCAGAGTGGTGAGAAGAAACGATCGCCTGGAGGTTTTAGCTTCGTTCGACGATCGCAGACAGGGCTCGGCCACGACCAGATCCAGCCGGTACGTGGAGAGAGAGCTGAACAGTGTTCGAGTGACCGAGGGCCAGAGAAGTTCGAATTGGTTCCACGACGATTCTGAACCCGAAATGCAGATCTGAACTACTAGTTCGGGTTGAAAATTGCCCTTGATTGCCTCCTGTTGCCTTGGTCCTTTTATTTTCAGTAATTCTGATACGACTGGGACCCACGTTTCTTCCGATCGATCGCTTTCTGTTCTAGCGCCTCGTTTAGTTGTACGACGTTTTTGATAATTTTTCTTTGAAATGTGTAGACTGTACACACTGCCCTGTCAAGATGACAAGTATATTCGTTCTCTTCGTATCTGGCAGATCGGGAGACGCTTTCTTTTTTACGAATCTCTTCGAACGAACGTTTATGTACTTACGACTCGGCGCGTTGGCTGCAACGTGAATCGATTGAAACGAATTTAGCTGACGTGCTTTCATTTACTTTAATTGGGAACGATGTGATACCGAGCAGTCAACGCGTTGATGAACCGTAGCCATTCTCTCCACTTGCCACTCGAGTTTTAGAGAAGAAAATGGCGGACAATAGACTCGACGCCAACGAGTGGAACTGTAGACCCTGGCTGAACTATCGAATTATCTTAGAAATTAACTCGATCATAGTTAAAGTGTAAGTTTTACAATTAACCGGCAATTTGCTTATCTAACGGTCGATCACCGAATGGCGTATTTCGAAGATCTCTATGATCCTTAACCCTTAGATTCCTGACTGACTGGGGTCTTTCACGCTTATTTTGTTACAATTTTTTATTCGTTAATTGTTATTCAAAGTTCTACAATTGTCATTTGAAATTGTTCCTTCAGTTATTATTTAAGGCTATGTCTGTGAGATTATGTCTCGTACTATTATTTGAAGTTGTATACTCAACTGCTATTTGAGGTTATGTTTTATGGTTATTTCTAAGATCCTCGATATTTTCAGTATTTCTAGGAAAGTAAATTTTGAAATCCGTGACAGACCCTGGCAACCCTTTTTGATCGTACGCAGATTCGGTATTTAAGGGTTAGAAACCACCTTAAGGTTGTGAGACGATATTTAACACGTTCGCTACGAATGTTTGCAGGCCTATATTCAAAATTATGATTTTCGAACACTTGAGATCAGAATTTTCGCAATATTTATTTTACGAGTACAATAAATGTAAATATGAAATTTATAGTTACTAATTACACCACTTTCATTAAGTATCGTAACGGTGCTAAAAGTTACTGAATTAAACCTACTTCGAGCTCTATATTCGACTAAAGTGCAATTTTTAAATTTACAACTAAACTTTCGCTACGTGTAAAAATTTATTCGGATCATATCACTTATTTTAAGGTTAAGTTTACTTATATATACGTTTAGAAGGAGAAGTTTGAGTTCCAATTGTAGCTGCCCTTCTTCTTCGTTGTTTTTAAAACTGAATAACCACCTCCAATTTAATCGTTGCAAACAGCATACCTTTTTTGTAAAATTTATGAAATAAAACGATATTTTCTTAGACTTTAACCTGGACGATGAGTTAATTTGTCACTCGATAATAATTTTGATTAATTAAGAGTAAAAGATGTAAGCTCTTTTCAGTTCTTTTCGTTCGCTTCCAAAGTTGGCCATTTTCTAAGATACGTGGTCCAAAAATAATGAGACTATATTTATCGTTCTTCCGTGTCACAAAATGGTCGCATTTAAAGTAGTTTATTTAGGACACCGAATGTTTTCATCCGCCCCTAGGAAAATTATCTGAAACATTCGAACGTACGGAAATGATAAGTTGTTTAATTCTAGAAATTAAAAGAAGTCACAAGGATTGAGACTCGATAGATTGTAGGGGCTCGGACACTGCCATAACTTTTTTACAGCTAAAAAATCTGTTGACGGATGTGATGCGAACGAACGCGTTCCATTTCCATGACCCACTCAGCCAGCATATTATTATTTATCTGATAATTACTCTATATCAACTGAACTGATCAACATGTATATAACCTAAATACTTTAATAAAGTTCGTGGATAGTAATAGCTCTTTTGTTTTTTGTCAATGTTTGCCAATGTGATTCATAAAGTAAGTTCATGATGACTCTCGTAAAGTCTCACTTCTAGAGCTAAGCATGGATGTGTCACCAGAAACGAACTTTTGTAAAATTAAGAAAAACGAGCAGGTAATCGATGAGGGGGTTAAAAATTTGAAAATTTGGTGATTCGTTATTATGTGATATGGTAAATTGGTAATATAATAATTTTCTAATTTTGGTAATTTGGAAATTTAAAGATGTAGAAACATCAAATTATCGAATTTACGAAACTGTAAATTTGTAAAGATAAAAATTCAGATAAGTAAAAATTTGGAGATTTTGAGATTAAAAAATTTGTAAATTTGAAAATGTGAGAATTTAGAAATTGGAAAATTGAAAAATTGAAAAATTGAAAAGTTTAAATATTTGATAATTCGATAATTTTAACAGTATGGACGTTCAGAAATAAAACACGTAAAAATTTCAAAATTTACAAATAATTTCTCAAATTTATGAACTTGCAATTAAAAATTTGTCAGCTTGAAAATTTAGAAACTCAAAAATTAAAAATTTTGAAAATATAGAAATTTAGAAATTAACTATCCGCAAATTCTAATGACTGTACACTATTAATTGGTTTCGAAATTAATGTACACGTATTTAATTATGCATGAAGATATCATACTATATTTTTTAAACAATTATTTCTATTATTACTTAAATTATGGTAGCTTTTCCGCAATATATCACTGGCACGATTTACTGCCATATTTAATAAAAGAATCACATATTTTCATACTACGAAAAGTAAAAAATTATTTTAATCTACGTCAAAGTATCTATTTTGAGAAGCAGAACAAAATGAAATTCGTACAATTTCTAATTTGTTCGGGTAAAAAAAACGAAACTGTGATTAATATTTATATAATTCTAGTTTACAAGGTAAAAGGACGAATTGTATATGTGTTTAAAATTTGGGGAAGATTATAAATGCACTTCATTATTGGACGTGCGATCAATTATTTTGCGTCATGTGTACGTCAAAAATCACAAGGCTGCATTATATGTCCACAAATTATTAGAAATTTTATAGGTAACTAGCATTTTAATGAATTCGAGTATAAAATTTAAAAACACATTTTCAAGGTTTAATATTGTAAGGAAATACTATTAAACAAAATCGACTTTTTCGAGTGTTTTTAATATTCTGTTAAACAATTTTGGTTACGTAAATGACACAATTTAGATGTTGGACGTTCAAAAAATACAAAATTGATAATTTATTATATGGTTCTCATATGAGATAAAACAAAAATCCAGTCAATGTTTAAAAAATAAGTATCCACTAAAATTTCTATTAACTTTAGTCCACTAAAGTTAATATTTACCTAGAAAATTTAGAAAATTTAGTAAAGTTTAGTGAAAAACTATTATTGGCTAAAATTATGACACTTTCTTCAATCACATCAAATATACAAATTCAGATATTTATTATACCAAGAAGTAAAAAATTCGTTATTATAACTATGTCCTATATTTCTATTTTTCAACGAAAACCGCTTTTACCTTTATAATGTTCATTACAAAGTTTAATACTAGATCCTGATCGTGGACTAATCGGTTTTTACTTTATTTTAGTTTTCTATGATACAGCTTTTTTTAACTATCACCATTTAAAATACCTTTCTAAGGCGTATCTGATGTGTCATCTATTTTTGTATCTGACGCACCGCTTGTGTCATCCACTTCTACCGAGTTAAACAGTATAAAATGTGAATACTCAAAAAAATCTATATTTCCTATCTTATAAGATTGAGTTAATTTATTATAAAAGCAAAAATAACTTTCTCTTTTACATATTTAAGGATGTACCTTGTCTAACACGAACGTTAACGTATAAAATACATAAAATAAGTGGATCTTTTCCGTGACAAAATCTCCGCATCGCAGAGACAGATTTTCTTCCGCGGATACCGTCATTGGAATACAATGGAAACAACAGGCAACACGGAAGTTAGCGAAAGTGTTAAATATTCGATCGGTGGTGCCGCTGCGATAATATGTTTAAGTAGGTAAACGAAACATACGGTGCTGGGTTATACGCTTCAGACAATGGCTAAGACTTCCCTCTTCGAGACGTACTTAATCTTCTCAGAGCTTAAATGTATTCCATAAATAGGTTCAGAAGAAGACATTGAATTCTGTGCTTAACCTCTTCAAGGAAACTGTAAGACATGTACAGGATGTGCATTAAATGGGAACGGTTGAATGTCTTTTCAGATATTACAGTTATTAAGAAAATATCCTCACAAAAATTGTATGATATCAAGGCCTCTTTAAGATATAAATAATTGTCCCGTAGATAAAATAGTGGATGTTTCAAGTTTAAGGTGTTCAATGGAGATTCAAGGTGAAGTTAGTTTTTTTTAATGCAATCTTGTATTTCCATTCATAATATGAAATCGCTTTCTCGGATAAATTCAACGACCTATTAGAACACATTATCGCATGTCGAGAAATTTATAAATATCTATAGTTAGATGGACGCAAATCACTAGCAAATATGGCCGTGTCGCTTATTGCACCGATTGACACCATCTAAGCTGTACATAAATAGCAATTACACTTCTTGTCTCCTGTTTTGCCTCTTGAATTCATGCCTTTCTTAGTCCCGGACCTTATTCTGAGAGTCAGTTTCATCGGGGTGCTGTTATCAAAGTCCTTTGCTAACTTCAGTGTGCGATAAGTATACATTACCGCGTAAAAGGACGAGTTCTACCTTGGCCTTGGCAGTTAAAAACATTTTCAAAAAACAGAATAAATAAATATTCTGAATGAAGCTATTAATAATAATTGTAACTAAAGGATGGCTTTTATGCTTCCAAATTGCACTGTCGAGTGTTGGACTCACTGAAGACACGTTTGAAACTGACTCATAGAATAAAATAAGGGACTTGGAAAGGTACGAGTTTAAGAGACAAAAAAGGAGACAAGGAGACTAAACGCGGTTTATCACAGTATGAATTGTGTCAATAGACTCGACAAGTCACCACAATTATGTTCGCCAGCGATTTGCAATCATCGCTTGCAGATGTAATTTATAGTTTCTTTATATGCAATAATATCAAGTAATACGTCGTTGCATTTGTCTCACAAAACTCTTTATTACGAATAAAAAAATGCAAAGTCCCGTTTAAAAAAACTAACTTGACCATGAAATCTTTACCACCACTTTACCTACAGAAAAAATATAGGACATAATGCTCTCCTTCATACCATGCAAATTGTGTAAAGACATTTTTCTAATTTCAGCAATTTAAAAGGTATTTAATCGTTTCCATTTAACTAACACACCCCGTATGAGTACGTTCAGGGCTGGCTCTAGAACTTCTCAAGCCCCAGCCATACAAATGAAAATCAGGGGGCCTCTTTGAAAACAAGAACGATGATATTTGTTAAAAAAGACCACGATTTTTGAATCTGCGTTAATTTGTATTACTATAGTTTAAGATTGCAAGACTAAAATATAACATGACAATAAAAAATCTACAGTATCAAATTATTTTAACAAAATTTAAAACTCTTGCTTATTTCTTTTGATATCTGCAAACAACTGTTGAACAAAATGTTTCTAAAACATTTCTATACGGGCTTTAGGCACTATTTTGCCTTCGAGTGCACACAGCTCTGAATGCATTTAATTCCTTTCTGAAAACGACCGATTCTCACATATGTGAACCTTATCCTTCTGTGTATATTTGATATACAAATTTTGGCCATTTAATAAATAAAGAGATATAATTTAAGATATAATTCTTTGCTACAATAATATCCTATTGCTTCACTGGTTTCCGTGCCTAATTAATTAAGAAGTTTTTGCTTTGAAGCGTGAACCAGCTTTCAACATTTGTTCTCACTTCTCTGTCATAAAAATTAAAGAAAATAAATGAAGGAAAGCTGCGTTCTGAATCCAAATCAAAAATATGTAATTCTGTTCAAACTTCTATTGATTTAATTAATTATTTATGTAACTTATTCGGCAATTATTGTTATTAATAAGAAGAAGACTTTTTATAATTCTAAAAAAGAACACTCCACTCAGAAGAGATCAATTACGCAGAGTTCTACATGTACCTATAAGCAGTTCCTAAACAAGTGAAACAAGACATACTCGAAAAAATACGATTTGCGATACGAAAACGTATACGCCATATCTGACACGAATAATCTGAATAGAACTTATTATTAAAACCGCTAATATAGACGTTTGCTCTAAAAAAAATACTTAAGAAGGTACATTTCCTTCGTTGTAAGATTACTCATTTTGACATGCGTGTTCATACATTTACTAAAGCCAGAATAGCACTCAGAGCTTTATGTAAATGACTATGGATGAACGGACACTGTGCAAAGTCATAAACGATGATGACATACATTTAGTTTCAATAGCTTACTGTGAAACGCGCTATATTATCAGTTGGAATTACAGTAATCATTCTATATACGCAAAAATGTCTTTTACGATATCAGCAAAAATGTTATTCCCACCACTGGAGGGAAGAGGGTAGATCCCCACCTTCGAGAGGTCGAAGTTCACTCGCCGGGAAATGTAACGTGATTCGGACCTTAGTATATCCGTGAGACAATACCAATGCAAATAAAAAACTTTTTCATTTTTTATTTTTTCGTTATCGAACTTTTACGAATTGATTATTAAAACGAGACCCCAACACGATATAATTTGGACCATATTTACTGATTTAATTGGCGATAAAAGTTTCTTTCTAAAAAAAAGGCATTTAGAAACAAATTTCTATTAGGGTTTGATGCGTTTCGATTTCTGATAAATCCAGAAAATCAATTTTTGTGGAATTCGATCGAAAACGGTACAGGTGGCGTCATATAGCAGTGATCGACGGAACTACGAAAAACTAAAATTTCAATTTTCTCCGAAATTAGGCAATTTTATATATTTCTGAGGGTCAGAAATTATTCTGTGACCCCTCTAGAACATACATAATGCCACAAGAACCTCCTAAGAACGCTAGAAAAGAAAATAAAATAGCTCAAAACATTTGATTATAGAATGAATGACGAACGTTTTTCTTTTTAAAATACAAATGAATATAAATTAAATTGAATAACAAATATAAAAATCTTCCTTAACGACGGCTTAAAAGTAAAACTCTTCTTTATCAACGATGACCACCACATCCTTAAAATGACATTTTTTTTATTTTCTTTATTAAAGCTTTCAGGAAACTATTATTGGTTTACATTGCTTCTAATGGGATCACATAATGCTTCCTGAGCCTCAGAAGTACTAAAAGTTCGCTAATTTTCGAGAAAATCGCATTTTTATATTTTTGTAGTTCTAACTTTCACCGCTAGATGGCGCCAATTTTTTAGTCCATGTTTTGAGCTATTTTTTTATTTTCTTTTCTAGCGTTCTTAGGAGGTTCTTGTGGCATTATGTACTTCTAGAGAGGTCACAGAATAATTTCTGACCCTCAGAAATATGTAAAATTGCCTAATTTCGGTGAAAATGGAAATTTAATTTTTTCTTTGTTCCGTCGATTACAGCTATATGACGCCACCCGTACCATTTTCGACCGAATTCTACAGAAATTGATTTTCTGGATTTATCAGGCATCAAAACGCATCAAACCATAACAGAAATTTGTTTCTAAGCGCCTCAGGAACCATACTACGTCGTCAAAGTGCCGAAACATTCATTTTTTTATTTTGCTTATATGCCTATTCGGACCCTCACTTTTTAGGTTTAGTTCACCTGTTTCGCGGCTAGATTGCCACCAATGTTTTAGTCCATAAACTGCGCTATTTGTAACGATTTGCTACCGCGCATGGGGTCAAAATTCAAAATTGCTCGGTAATTTCAAGGACTGAAATGTTTTCACCCCTTAAACCTGGACACCTCAAGTTGGTCTCGATATGTCCAAGAATATTTTTTGAATGGAGATATATGTATGTATAAAACTGTATATTTATCCGGAAGTAGTGTTTTTAAAATGTATCACTTTTTCAATTTTTCACTTTTCTAAATTTTTTTCATATTCAACATTTAAATTTACTGAAATCAGCTGTCAAATATTACAAAAACAACTTCCAAAGATTATTTATAATTTTTTCCAAATCACCAGCGTGCTAAGTATGTTATTCTGATGAAGTACAATCATTATAGGTAAATAATGAAAATGTAATATCATTAATAAACATGGGTGTACAAAGTAACTGCAATATTAAATTACTACTCATTTCGTGTTTTTAAATATGGGACAAATAAAGTACATAACTGCTTTTACTTCAATTCATTTTATATTTATAAATAAACATTTGTTTACTAGAAATTTTATGATATATTTAAACACAACTAATATATTTAAGTACATTTCACCTATTGCATTTAGTACAATCAATAAAATGTGAAATTGTGGATATCTGAAAACTGGATTTAATGATTTAGGTGTAACAGTTCTGTTACAGAAATAAGTAATACAATTTGATCTAAGAAATTTTTTCCTTATCGCAGAAACATTTTTACAGATTAGCAGTATACAACTCTCTTCTTTTTGAAAATAGATTTTGTTCTCCGATTTGCCAAAATGCAAACGGTATTCGTTATAAACACGAGAGAGATAAAAGTTCGTCAGTTAATAACGTCACTGATTTAAAATTTGTATAAAATTGAATTAAAATGTTTTCAAACGATTAATTTCACATTTTTTGCTTTTTGAAATAATATTGAACATTAAATACCCAACGTGAATTTTTTAAATAAGTTATTCCTTATTTATTAAGTACTATACATATTCTTAGTAGCAATTTTGAAACAATGTATTCCAATCGTAAATCTTTTTACAAAATCATACAGTTTCTACAACTTAAATTAAATACTTATATATTTAGACTTTATAAATATTAAATTTGTAATTAGTCGTTATTTTAGGTCAGTTTGTTAATCTAGTAACATGTATATGTTTGTTAACGATACAAAAATTCTTGTATTTGATAATTCAAGTTTGGAACTGACTATAACACTAGTTGATGAATTCTTTCTTCTTGTAAACAGAGTAATTTGAATCGTTAGTGAGATATTAATCATCCGCAAGTTGTTATTATTTTATTTTTATTATTATGTTGCTCTTTTATTAGCAATACAATCAATACAATAATAATAGCGCAATCAAAGAATTTCATGTCTTCGAAAGCAAAAGAAATATGAAGTATAAATGATTTCGCCTAAATTCCTTTTATGACATAATTGTTTTATTTTCAGAGTAATAAAAATCATTATGCACATATTTTGTGTTTTGTGGGAGAAGTTTATATCGAAAACACTGTAGAGATGTTACTAGTGTATTCTTAATTCGTTTCAATTTAAAATTAAAATATTTCTGTCATGCTACCTTACCTGTCGTATTTGTTGTAAAGTCACACAACCTATATAGAAACTCACTTTCTTTATATTTTTAATCAGAACTTTCAAAAGTGCAACGAATGTTTCAGAATATAAAATTGGAGTTTTTGCATGATCGGTAATAATTCGAATGTATTTAAAGAAATATAGATATGTATTTTAATTTGTATTAAAGGTAGGATAAAAATAAAATATGTAGATTAGCAACTGTATTAAAATAAAATAAACTGTGTTCTTCGTTTTGTGGAACAAGAGGTACTAACAATCAAGTATCGTGTAACAAGTAAGTAATACAATTAGCAATCTTATATAACATAGAAGTAAAAAATGATATTTAATAAAAAATTAAACTGTAAATCAAACCTGAAAATCTTTGTAAGTAAAAATTATGTAAACAATAATTATCACAGCTTTCTAAAGGTTTTTACGTTTATAGAACAGATAGAGTAAATACCCAAATAAATTACAGTATTTCTAAATAAACTAAAGTGGCATTTACACTAGACAATTATTGGTTGACCAATCGAAATAATCATCCTCACAGCTTCAAAATAGTTATATTTAAAGTATGTAATTTGCAGGATATGTCAAATAACAAAAAACAGTTGAATATACTTTAAGGGGTTGAAATTATTAAAAAAATATTCCCGTAAAAATTGTATGGTACGAACGAGAGCGTTATATTGTATAAACAATTTTTCTGCAGGTAAAGTAAGTGGTGGTAAAAATTCCATGGTCAAGTTAGTTTTTTTAAACGGGACTATTTTTAATCGTAATAAAGAGTTTCGTGAGACAAATGCAACGACTTATTACTTGATATTATTGCATATAAAGAATCTATAAATCACATCTGTAAGCGATGATTGCAAATCGCTGGCGAACGTAATTATGGTGACTTGTCGAGTCTATTGACACCATTCATACTGTGATAAACCGCGTTTAGTCTCCTTGTCTCCTTTTTTGTCTCTTAAACTCGTATCTTTCCAAGTCCCTTATTTTATTCTATGAGTCAGTTTCAAACGTGTCTTCAGAAAGTCCAACACTCGACAGTGCAATTTGGAAGCATAAAAGCCATCCTTTAGTTACCATTATTATTAATAGCTTCATTCAGAATATTTATTTATTCTGTTTTTTAAAAATGTTTTTAACTGCCAAGGCCAAGGTAGAACTCGTCCTTTTACGCGGTAATGTATACTTATCGCACACTGAAGTTAGCGAAGGACTTTGATAACAGCACCCCGATGAAACTGACTCTTAGAATAAGGTGCCGGACTAAGAAAGGCATGAATTCAAGAGGCAAAACAGGAGACAAGAAGTGTAATTGCTATTTATGTACAGCTTGGATGGTGTCAATCGGTGCAATAAGCGACACGGCCATATTTGCTAGTGATTTGCGTCCATCTAACTATAGAAATTTATAAATTTCTCGACATGCGATAATGTGTTCTAATAGGTCGTTGAATTTATCCGAGAAAGCGATTTCATATTATGAATGGAAATACAAGATTGCATTAAAAAAAACTAACTTCATCTTGAATCTCTATTGAACACCCTAAACTTGAAATATCCACCACTACTTTATCTACGGGACAACTATTTATATCATAAAATGGCCGTCTTGATATCATACAATTATTGTGAAGATATTTTCTTAATATCCAACTTCTTAGAAATATTTAACCATTCCCATTTAATTGACACAATTTTGTACATTATGTATAAGTACGTACAATTACGTATTTTAAATCGTATTTTTCGAAAAAGAGAATATTATTATTTCACATAATGATATTCTCATCTTGTAATTTTTCCATCCAGTTTAAAACTCGAAGATTTCACTCATTTCATTTGTACTCATTTTATTTGTATTTTAATTTCAATGTTCCTTTTTAGTTTGTAGTTGTTTTAAGCTAATACATCTACTCTTTATTTCTTTATCAACTGTAATATTATAAAGTTTACGTGATCAACTGCAGTTGATATTGTAAAGTCATTAAAGCAACAACTGTCTAATGTAAATACCCTGTGTACTACGTGTAAAATAACTGTATCCGTTCAAAACCAACAGATTACGTTGTAGTTTATAAACCACATCCGCAGGAAAACCGGGGTTAGTTGCAATTACGATGCAATTTTTACTGTTTAAAATAGAATTTTGGAAATGAAGTATCTGAGTTGGCTAGACGATATACATCTATGTACAGATCTTGTTTCTATTTTGTTTATGCAATGTCGTTAAAGTTCTTGTGGTTTTTAATACAAATAGCAATTTCTTGCATTTCTTTTTTACATAAATCTTTCCTTCTGAACAATCTGGTAAATGTAAACAAACTATAGTTACTACATTTGAATTAGTGCTTCTTCAGCTGCATGTGTGTTGAAATAATACGAGCATACGCTATCCTAATTTGAACTTATAATTTATTCATAATGTCAATTAAGATCATCTGTTACACAAAAAGAACGTAATCTTAATTCAATATATTAATTAATTGTTTGATTATTAATCAACGAATTAATTTAAGTTATGAGAACCTATGTAAAACATGTAGAGGTATTATACTTCTCCCACTGTTTAAAACAGTAATTAATAACGTTATGGATAACAGTTGACAACAAATTATTAATAATACTTTATAATATAATTAATTTAAAATCACAGAATAAAAATGTATCCACACAGATTTATCAGGAAGTATAAATAAAATAAAGATTCTCAATTCATTACTGGTTATTTAAGAGTAATGCAAGCTTCTGAATTAAAATATCTCGTCTTTCAAAAGAATTTTCGTTTAATTGAAACAACAGCCATCAGAAGGAGAAAGATGGTATCTTGAACATGGAATTGAACTGGCATGGAATATAGAATATAATAACTAACCCCGGTTTCCAATACTTAAAAGGTTACGTAATTTCAGTAAAATTAAGGTGTTCGTGTACGTATCCTCTTGAGAGAAAAATCACACGAGAAAGCATTTCTCATTGAGAATTATTTGCAGCTGGATGATACAATAAAACGTCGATACTTTCCTGTTAAATACATTTCCGGGTAAGAACTCTCTTTGCTCACGAATATTACTCGCAAAAACACAGATGACCTACAAGGAAAGATCGTATGATATTAGCCCTTCGAAATTTCCCGCTCCGATCCTTGAGCCCCAATTCAAGGAATGTATCGAGTTTCTGTAGTAATTTTCAACGTGATTCTTACAAGAATCGCTCTTGGTAACTTCTCGTGCAACTTTCACTCTAAGCGGATAGATACCTTTGTGTGATATGGTACATTAAGTATTGTTAAGTACTAAGAGTATGGATTTGTCAAATAATTAGATTATAAATGTACAGTGAAAGTACTATTAAATTTCAAACTATTTATCTATGTTTTTCGTTATAAGTACATGTTTTATTTCAAATGTTAGTAACATATTTTTGGAGCAAAGTTTCTTTAAAGATCGATTTTATATCATTCTCGTATTTTTATATTTAATCTTTCCGAATGAAAATAAAGGAGCAGAAGTAAGCAAACGAAGTTTCATGAATAAATGATACAAAGTTAGAGGAAGTTAAAGGGGTGAAACAACTAATTATTTTTGTTAGTGTTAAGTGTAACATCCAAAGGTTCGTCAACATTTTGCGAAGGACTGAATTCTTGTTGTTGAGGCAACTGACAGAATAAAGTAGAGATTGGTGTGTGTCGAGATGTCCCTTTTACTGTAAGATCCATCTCAGCTTCTTGAGGCCTGTCTCTTATAGGTAGGGTCGTGTCTCTTTCTACTGGACTACCACATATCCTCGGAGGGGAACCACAACCACATTTCATTCTATCTGGGGACTTCTCACAGGACAACGAATATCTGAAACATAATATTAATCCTTTATGTTTCAATGCCGATTTCCATAACTTTATTTTGTATACTAAGTGAAAATTTCTAATAATTTGTAAATCGTTCACTGGAGAAATCAATTTTTTAAACTAAAATTGCATGATTTCTAAGAACACGTGTAGTATTGTAATTAATTTTCAATTGAGGTCTTCAGTTTTTTAGAAATATTCATTTGTGAAGTTGGATGAAGTACGAAATGATAAAAGTGTGTCGAAGGAGATGGTGGCTAGATATTGTCAAAATAGGTTTCAGTTTAAGTTAAAACTGTTGGCTATTATATCAACACACTTTTTTGTTCTGATTTCGCGTAAATAATAAACTTTTAAACTTTCTTTAATTCACATGTATGAATAATATACTCATATATCTTCGATAAAAGGAAGTAATCGAGCGGTTATAAATCTTGCAAATTAGCTAGTCAAGTAACACTATCATGTCTCAGCGATTGAAAACCATTCTGTTTAATACTCGCCGTGCTTATCGCGAATTATGTGCAGGATATCGTGATGATATGTTCTTAAGAGTACATCTTTTAATAAGGCTAATAGTACTTCAGATAGAAGATGAAATATATTGAACCTATTAATGATATATTAATGAAACGTGATTCTATAATCTGACCAATTAGGTCCTTCCATACATTGACAGTTTATCGACGTTGATGATGGATTTCATGAAGCCAACGTAGATTCTCACTAGTGCATGTCTTTTAAATTCTTCACAATCTGTTTCTAATGTTTTGATAGACACAGAATGGTTACTACAAATGTATCACATATGCAAAAAGTTAATATATTTCATTTTAACATTCTGTGTATTCTAATAAGCATATCTGAAAAATTTAATTATAATATTTTATATTGCTCTAACAGAAAAAGGTTTCAAAGTACAGCAGGAATACATACAGTAGCGATCGCAGTAGGCTTCTCTAGAGAAAATTTACAGCTTTAGTAGACAAACGCTGTAAACGTTTATACACATGGTGGGGTCCCCTTTCCCTACAGCGCCATTTTCCTAGGGAAGCCTACCGTGCTCGGCACTGTACACCGCTGAATTACCACGTCCTGAAATACCTTTAAAAAAATTAAATTACTCTATCAGACTATACAAATATAATCTGATTAATTAATAATTTAACTTAGTAAGGTGAAGTGGGGTAAATTCGTAAACAGGCTATTTTTATTACAATATGAAATTTCTCCATTTAGTATGTTTCCTTGTTTTGTTTCACTATATCCCTTTTATATTTCAGCTAAGAATGTTTGCAGTATAGAGTACTTGCATAATGCAGTAAAAAGCATTTTATAGCAGATTCGTTAATAATTCTGCTCTTGCCCATTGTACATGAAATAAAGTTTCAAAGTATTTAACTTCGAGTTACGCTCTTACCCCATTTTCGGGGAAAGTGCAGAGTAGTTGACATTTTAAACAATTTCCTATCAAAATCAAAATGTACAAGGAAAATTAAGGTCCTAGTTAATATTAATTAAATGGTAGTAATTGTGCAAAGCGTTCGATATCGACAGCATTAAGTATTTACATAGACTGAAAATACTTACGTTTAAATACCAACTTTACAAAAACCAGTCTGCACTTACCCCACTTCACCTTAATCTACTTTTAATTACCGCAAGTTACGATAACTTAGGTTCATCTGTTTTTGGCTTACATCTGGAAAATGATCATTTTTTATCTCGCTACTCTGTAAATCATAAATTACCTAATCGGTATTTTTTAACAGCTGTTGCTTACATTTAACAGTTAACGATTATTGTTTACATTTAACACTTGACGATTATTGTTTACATTTAACACTTGACGATTATTGTCTATATTTAATAATTTGACTTTTGCATTTATCTACAGAACAAATTATTATTATCTGTCTTATAATTATTATCTGTCTTCAGAACAAAGTTACGCTAATCTAACCACAGTTACCCCAACTTATGGCACTTATTCCATTTGAACGTGTAAAATTAAAGAGAATGAAAAGTAGAGAAATGTAATAATGTATATTTTTACCCGTGAGGAGGTGGTAGAATCCGATAATCTCTGCAAACGGATAGAGCCGAAGTGTCAGATATTTTATTAGCACTGATCGATGCTAAGGGTGATCCGTTCGTGGTAGCAGAGGTTGATGGTGGAGGTGGTGGAGGAGGTGGTGGTGGTGGTGGTACCGGTGATGCAGCATCAGGGCGTTCTAAAGCGGTCGTAGGTGGCGGCCGTAAAAGAAGAGGTGCCGCACTTCCTAATCCTAAACATCGCATTCTCCATGCGTCTTGTAACAGCTGTAGCCGAGCCTGCTTCCGCCATTTTGCTCGCCGATTTTGAAACCAAACCTGAAACACGAGCAACCGATATTACATCATGAAATACTTTGGTTCAAAAATTAAAATTCGTTAATTTAGGAAACTTTATTTTAGAACATTAATTTTGTTAACTTTCTTTGCATAATCAAATATTATTTTATAAATAGAGACGAAATACAATGCTTTTGAGTGTTGGAGTTTATTAAAAGAGTCTGGTTCTACGATTGTTCGAGGACATAATTTAGGTAGAGACAAATGCAAGAAGTATTGCGTAAACTGAATATTTATTTATTTTTATTAATAGGAACCTCAAGGTCTGATTCTGCAATGCTTATTGAAGTACATAATTCAAGTACAGACAAATACAAGTAGTATGAGTCGGGTTAAATATTTATCTAGTCACCAGCAGGCGGTCGGTAGGCACAAATCATATTTTTGCATGATTTCAAAGATCGAAGCGAAATTTGGTAAAAAAAATACAATCGAGTCAGAAAAGTAGACGATCATTGGGGATGGCCGACTAACACAAGCAAGTATCGTATAATTTTGATTCATAATCATGAGACGTTCACTATACTACCAGTTATACAGGAACACGTTAATATCGATAGTGAAATTTACACGGACTGTTACAAAGTTGCACAGGACTCAACGCAGAAAGCTATATGCATAAGAGTTTTAATCACAGTAAAGAGTTCGTAGGCAAGTATAATTTACTTCGAATTTCAGTTAGATTACGGCCAAATTTCGATTAAACTTTAGCTAAATGAAATTCAATAAATATTAACTAGCGACGGTACGCATATTCAAAAAATGAAGTCATACTGGCGTTCTGCAAAAGGGTGATGAGAGGAAGAGGACGTTTTCACGACAATGAATTTGCACTTTGACTATGCGAATATTTACAGCGACAATTTTGCCGAAATAACGTTAACCTAATGGCATTTCTAATGCAATCGATCCAAGTTCAATAGGTGTTCTACTAAATAACAGAATTCATCTGGCTTGTAAGCTGCACTTCAAACTTGAACAACGAATAACTTTTGAATCAATGTACTCCAACATCCGAAATCATCAAATTTTATCCATATTTATTGAATACTATCAAATTATATAAAAGAGAAGATGGTGATCCAAAACGAACATAAATAATTTCCGGAGAAAAATTCACCTGGTTTATAAGCTGCATTCTAAAACCAATCTTGAAGAACATAACTTCTGAACCAATGAATTCAGATATTCATTATATTTCATCTATATGTACGGAATACTATCAGAACATGCGAAAGAAGTTAGAAAGATAGAGCTCCAAGACGAAGTTTAACAATGGTACGTGAAAAAGTTAAGAAAAATGATGTCTCAAGACGAAGTTTAGCGAACCAAACAATAATAGTTTGTAATGCACTTTAAAAATAAATATAAGATATTGTGTGTTGAAGAACAAGGTAATATTAACTGCTTCTTAAAGCAATTTGACAATTTGCGGCATATAATATTCCCTGCCAATGCCGAGGCCGGGAATTTGAAGCAATTTGCAGCATATAATAAAACTTGAGGAATATAAGTACATGTTAATATGTTAATCAACATAATCAATACTGTAAATCAATATTATCAATACTATAAATCAATATTATCAGTTTTAATCAATATTAACATAACATACATACAGGATGCCCCAGTTTTTACAAAAAATAAAAATAGAAAAATGATATTAATATACGGTTATGAACGCTCTGTTCAAAAGTTATAACAAAAGTATAATATAATTAAGAGCTACTTTATTTATACGAATTTTGTACATATAATTTTGCTAATATGTTGTATAATTAAAAATGATAAGAAAATAACCTACCAGCCTACTTCTCAACAAATGAAAATTACCATCAAACTAATTGAGCTAATTTCAGCTAATTTTGAACTGTTTGCACGCATAATGAATAATAATTTATTCATTGAATTGTTATTCAATGATTTATAATTATTTTGCACCATATTATAATTATTGACATGGTCAATTGCGCATCAGCAGTCAAACACTAAACACACCGCATTAACTTGGAATTTGAAACTAACTTTGAAGCATAACACGAACTTTCAATAAAATTAATACACGCTATCTAAACCCGAATTCGCTAATTAAACTCTGCAAACATAAAGCGACCACAGACTTCTTATATTTAGCAATACTAACAAAAAAACAGCGACAAAAATTTTATTCAAAAAACAGATCAATATTTCGAAAATTCAGACCCGAAAGTTTATATCCAATCTTTATTGTATTATAAATGTTAATGTACGATTTCAACTGAAGTTTAATCTAATTAGTTTCTAGGTCATATATTATTAGTTTCTACGTTAAATGTAATAGTTACTGTATGAGTCTATTAAAACTTCATCGGATAAGGGTTGTCATAAAAAGAACTTTCTTTGCTTACAAATGGAATTTTTGAAATAGTCCATGGTTTTTCGTACGCTATTCTTGTAAAGTTATAATTTATAATGCCTTAAAATATTTTTATTTGTTTTTCCAAAAATCCTGATTTTTAAAACTGGTTGTTGTTTCGTTAAATGAATTACACATTCTATGTTACTGTTAAAATTATACGATAATATTCTAAACCTCATTATTCACGCAATGTTGCAACTTATTACGTATAGCGTTATACTATATAACGTATTTTATGTATGAAAGCATATTTTATTTATTGCATGAAGTAATATAAGTAAATGTCGTGTGTTAATTTTGACGCATTTAAGTATAACAATTTTGTCTTGTATTATGAAAATTTTTTTATAACACGTTACTAAAATCTGTTTCATTTAATTAAGTTTTAAGAATATTTTTCTTTTGTATTCAATGCATTATAATTTCGTATACCGATAACTTGCTACCTTTTACTATTCTGTTCAATGTGTATTAGATATCTACAAAAGGAATGCGCGTTGTATCGGACACGAGACATGCTACCATTGCAACGTTTCCTTTCTTGCTTTGAAGCTTGAAAAAATTTCATAGAAAGTAGTTTTCATATGCACAAGTGATACTTTATAAGAATACACAATATTCGATATAAGTATTAGTAAATATATTCTATAATAATATAAGTTTTGAAGATATACGTGGTCTATACATAAAAATAGATGCTTCGAACAAAAATACCTAAAATTATTTGGCGCCAGGGTTCTTAAAAATTATTATCGATTCGTAAACATTTGTTGATCAAAATACAGCACGTAATATTTTATATTAAATAATGTTCTGTTAAGTGAAATAATTAATTAAAATAATGTTAGATCTAAATAATACTAGAACCTAAGTAACGCTAAGAGACTAAATTCGTGTCAGACAGAAATTATAATTACACTAACAGCAAGAATTTAAAAAAATAAAAATGAATTTTGATAATCAATAATATTAATATTAAACAATAATATTAAAGTTTATTTGACGATACAAAAATTCTTGAAATGTGGTTTTGGTGATATGTACTTATTTATAATAAGATTGAGAACCACTGCTCTGATGGATACTTTATTTAATACTTAGCACTTACAAATTAAGAATAAGGTATTTTTAAATATTTTGAAGAAAAATTGTTTCAATTTTAAATTTCGATCAATAGATAACTGAAGGGTTACTGCAAATAATGAAATTACTACCCCAGAATTGAACTAACTTCCACATGGAAATTATGAAACAAATATGAATAATCGATAAATCAAATTTCGTATACTTTTCCTACACTTCCTATTAACTACAAGAAACATAAACTATTTGCAACCATATCTTAATTTATTAACTCAATCAATCCTGTGCAAAAATTGTAGCAATCCTATAATACGGTATTTTGGAAACACGGTTTTAATATAATATGGTACAAAAATTGTGACAATCTTATAATATGGTAATTTGGAAACACAATTTTATTATAATTTTATTAAACAATTTTCCTACAGCAGTATTCTTAGAAAACAATTTCCAATGCAACTTTACATAAACTTGGACAACTCTTCTATATGAAGAAATAACGCAAACCTGTATCATGAAGACTGAACGAATTAACCGTGTTACAAGAGAACTGACTATAATAATTCACAAAACTATATTGCAGTTAGTCGACATTATTTTAAACACTTATTATTATTTACGCTTTCTTCCGTTTATTTCTGACCTTTTCATATTTAATGTCTGTGATTATTAATAAAATTTTATTGAATAACATGACAAAATGCTCTAATCAAATGATATGTACACAGGTATCTGATTAAAACAGAATTTTTCATGCAAAAGGAATTATTTGATTTATAATGTAGGAGAGAGGCTGCTAAGAGTACGTACTAACTTCGTTTTATTTGGTACCGAGAAAATAGGACAGTACATTAAAGCACGATGTTTTTCGAATATTTTAAGTCACTTTTTATATCATTATTGTTACAGGTTGTTGTACAACACAATTTCTTAACATAACATGTTAACAATTAAACGAATAATTGTGTAAAAATATATATATATCGAGTCTGCTAAGAATGTACAACCGTCTTTTCTTTTTTTCCGGTAGTCAGTATTTTCTATTTTTGTTATTTAATGTTTAATTATTATTAATAAATGTCATTATTAATTTTCATTAATATTTGACAGTGTAAACAAAAATTGCTATGAATTACATTATAGTTAACAAACTTGTTAATTTTGTTCCAGTTTTTATTATTATTATCATTGTTACCATTGTGATCATTATCATTGTTAGAGGTACATAATGAACATAGTGTTGTTTTTTACATATTAAATATTTTTATTAATATAGGTTTCAGTGAAAACAGCAAAATTACATACGTATTACATAACATAGCTAATTACATTCGTTTAAACAATAATAACCCTGTTGAAAAAATTAAGAGAGAAATTTGTAAGACAAAGAAGATATGTGCATACTCTTGGATGATGTGTGACTGTGCACTCTAATTCATCTGCAATAGTTATCAAAAATGTTTATAGATTTCAATGGCAATCAGTTACGGCATTGTATTTTTTACCACTAAACAGCTAAATGACTGTCTGTTATCTATATTGCTCAAAAGTATTACAACTTACATTCAAGCTGTAAAAACTTATGAAAGTAGTGTTAAAAGTTATGTTCAAAGATATAAAACAAATTATTCATCTATAACTTTGCAAGAAGATGACAGAAAATATTGGAATTTTGACAGCGTGACTGCTACTAACCAAACTTTGTCTAATAATGTCTCGAGCTGACTTAGTACTGTTAATTTTCTAATATTTTTAGTGACAATATACCATTGAATTTATATAGTTTTTTCTTAATATTGTTAATGTCTACTCTTAGCAACCTCTTCACTACTTTGTAATCTATAATATCATTCCTTTTTAATGTTTCTCACAAAAAAGTGGCACTAATTTCATGCAAACAAAAACATATATAAATAATAGAAAAAGGAGCAAATAAATGTAAAGTGTCGCAAGAATATTATTCAGGAATACTAAATGAATACAGAAAGTATAATTTCCTTTTTAACGTAGCTCAACAATGAAAAGAAAGAAGAATAAGAAATAAGCTTAACAATATTATGTATTAACCTGAACACGAGCTTCTGAAAGTGAAATTCTAAGAGCGACTTCTTCTCTCAGGAAAACATCTGGATAATGCGTCTTCTGGAAGAGGGACTCCAATTCTTGAAGCTGCTGTGGAGTGAAAGTTGTCCGATTGCGTCTCTGCTCAGATATAATTAATAATAATTAATACTTGTTCATGTATATACATACGATGTAACTTATATTATTTTAAGGGGTATTCAATATTTACTTTACGTGCTTTCAATATATGTACATTTTGTGTATAATAAGCAAAAGAGAAGCAAAAATAATTTGATGTATTAAATTACTTTAAATCATGCTAGTACATTATGGTGTCAGTTACAAAGGTAATTAAAGATGTGTTATTAGATTGATGAGAAGTCCTTTCATTTATTTTTTATACATTGAGGAATGTGAACATTTGGGAATTTGGAAAGGGAAAGTGGAAGTTTTGGAATTTTGAACATGGAGATTGGTAAACTTGGAAAGTTAAGAATTATGAATTTTAGAAATTTAGAAGTTGAGGAATTTGGTGATATGACAATTTTGGAATTTAAGAATTTGGAAATTCAAAGATTTAAAAACTTGTTTATTCTAGCATTCCTAGATATTATCAGTGCAAAAAATACTCAATGTAGAATTGAAAATTACTACTTTGTTTAAAAATGTTTTTTTAAGTGACAGAAACGGAAATTTAAATATTATCCAACCTGCTATTTATTGATTAATAAAGCATGTGTATTTAATAAATGAAGCATATATTTTGCAATGTACAATAACAATTTGAATACATTAAAAAATAGTCAACATATTAACATTCTTATGAAATATATCATATATGACAGTAATGCTTTTTTTGTATATTGTGTTTCACCTAATTCATACATTTAACACGAATTAACAATTTCAAATAAAAAGAACATAACATTTATTAATACATTAGCGTTTATTTTAAAGTAATTAATTTATGAATTATAGCACTTATTCTTCGAGTAATAAGCTGAATATTTGTTCACATTATCATTTATAAAAATGTAAATTATTTGTATAGGTTGTATACAATACTGAAATAAAATATGACATTTTTCATCGGTTAATTTTACAATTAAATTAAAATAATAATCTAATGTAAATAAACGTCGACAGATTCGTTGGTGCGTATTTTATTTCTACAGAGCATAATATCAATAAACATCATTAAACGGTATTATACTGGCAATTTACATAATTTTATATTCTAATAATTGTATAAGTTGAATGTGTAAATTCGAGTATATTCGTCACTGGTTAATATGTGCTAATTGAAGACAACCATTAATGAAAAGATACAACTCAAATTATATTTAGAACGAAAACATAAACTTATTTATTTATAATTAATAATTCAGTAGCTTCGTAAATTATTAATTCACTAAGTCCTAGTTTATAAATGTTTGGTGGATGATGAATTTAATACTGAGTTTACGGAACCCGTAAAAATGACGGATCAAATATCTGTTATTTCAAGTTACAGAATTTGTTAAGTTTTTGTCAAAATGTATGTTAATCATTAAAATAAAAATTCATTGAAAAAGCTAGAGTATGTATGCATTATTTAGTTATTCTTATAATTTTATTTCATTGCAAATACAAGTGATTAAACATTTGTAAAACTAGGACGATGGCGAAACTGTGTGTACTTATCTTATAATAATATTTGCAATATATTGCACAATATTACGTATAGTAATTTCACAAGGTGTCCAAATATTAGTATCTATCACTATACTTATATTCGCTCAATAACTTTCATTTCAGTATACAAGAGCATAAAACATTTTCCTGTACTTCAAAGTTAAAATTACATACTCACTAATTTTTTTAAAGAGAGCTCTAACTTAACGTTATTTATTTTGCGTTAAATCTATATCGTACACTCAAGATTACATCATATTATATTTAATCTAATAAAAAATTTAGATGTTAAATTCAAATACATGAATAGCATTTTATTTTGTGTAAGTAACATAAAATTGATTTGAAAACATGTACTGAGGTACATTTTTGAGGTACTGAATTGTCGATTTAAGTTAAAAAAGTAATTTATTACTTTCACTTTTTAATAGAAAATAATTGATTTTTATTTACATAATAAAAAATATTTTTCATTTTTTTTCACTCGGTACTTCTGGTTATTGATTGAAATGTAAACATTTTTATTTCTATACTATCATTGGTCAAGTTACTACTTGCACTTTCCTCTTTGTAGGGTGTGAATAAATATCGTTGCAAAATTTATCAGTTATTAACCTTTGAACAGCGAAAAGCGTTATGATCGCAAATATGCATGCGGCGGATGCTGAATAAAAGCTGACCAAATAATAAACCTTCATTCGTACACGTTTTTATTTTACTCAATATTTCACCACTTTAAATTATGTACCATCATTTAAATTGTGTATAATAATTCCAATTTTGTACAATGTGTACGAGACATATTTTTTACTAATAGATAATTATTACATATAATGTAACAGTTCAATTCAATATAAGACAAATATAAAACATTTGTACTCGTCATTTAAGAGTGTAATGTTTACATAAATACCTATTAAATATACCTCTTTACATGTATGCACCAACGTATAATCATTTTCTTGTAAACAATAAGTATTTTTTGTCATAAAACAAATCCATTGTCTCATAATTATTATTTCTCCGTAATACTTGACGCCATTTTGTATGAAGAATAAGGGACAGCACTTCATTTGACCTACACTTTCAATTTATTAAATAAAAGTAATTGATTATTGATTAATACATCTAACAAAATATATACTAC
Source organism: Megachile leachella (assembly GCA_963576845.1). Lineage (NCBI taxonomy): Eukaryota > Metazoa > Arthropoda > Insecta > Hymenoptera > Megachilidae > Megachile > Megachile leachella. The sequence goes on along the minus strand of OY756254.1, from coordinate 5,316,539 downwards.
GTGTTTTCAAAATGGTAATATAACCAAAAATATAAAATACAATTTTTTCGCATGTCACTTCATTTTCGGGAAGACTGAGTTTGAACAGCTTCGAAGTATTTACAAAAATATTTTTTTTGGTATGACAAATGCAAATTTTCATTATTTTGAGAATTAACGAATGTTATTAAACAAATAATCTAATTATTAACGCTATTAAAGTTCTATTATACTTTACACCTCATTTTTTATATATTTTATTACGTTTTTCATACTTCATTTTATTAAACAGTTTATCACATATTTCATACGTTATTTTGTTGCATGTTTTATAAATTCAAGACTTGTAATAATCTGAAACCGAACAAGTTTATTCGCGCCACTTTTGCAACAACACGTGTTCACTTTGTCTCCGTATTGCACGTTAATAAATATCAAAATATTTAAAATTTAATTACTGTTGTTATTAACTACTAAATCAAGCTTTATTCTATTGAATATACAATATCGAAAATGTGAATTCAAGTACTCTATTAATTCATATTTGTTTATATCGAATTATCTAATTTATGAAACAACACTCGTTACACGACAGAAAATTAATTCAAAGGTAATTACAGATCTTTGAAAATAAAATAATAGATGAAATTCAAAACCTATAAATAATCTTCGTAACACAGAATATTCCATTTACGGAAATTTGTAATGTTTTAAAATCTCTACCTAAAATTATTGATGCTAAATTGACTCTATTTAATTGGATTAACTCTCAGACGATAAAATGAGATATCCAATAATTTAGTACTAGATTAAGAACGTTAAATGATCGTATTCCTATTTTAAATTAAAGAAATTCTTAAGAAACTTTAGACAAATTGTATATTATCTTTTAGAGATAATTGCATAAACTAGTTTATTAGTCCTTCGTTTATTTATTTTTCTATTGAAAATATTTGAGATCTGTCCGCAAATCAAGTGTCAAATTTAATTGTACAATCTTCATTTTCTAAATTCTAATCTATTGTATTTATTATTAGATTCTTTTCAAATATATAGAAACCTTTAAATTATTTGAGCTAATTTATATTCTTGTATAGATTTCGTAGGTTTGGATCACAATGAACGCGGCATCCGCCGTTTGACGGTTAACCCTCTGCGGTTGTATTTACCTGAGGGATACTCTGCCAATCGAAATTATTTTGTGCTAAATTAATTACTCATTTCTAATCAAGGGATTCGTTATCTGTTTCACGTTTAACACGATAGTTAAAAAGTTTCATTGAATGAATTATTCATTTGGCAAAATAATAAGTCCGAGAAACTTCTACTTTTCTTTTTGTCAATGTTTTACTTGTCAAAATATTTAATCACTTTGATCTCTAAATATCAATAAATATCATAAAAATCTTTTGTGATAATATTATGTTATCTCGTTGTCAAAACTGTAAATATGCAGAATTAGAATTTGTGTACTTTCCTGTAATGCAGGTCAACATTCACAAATTATTATTTAATTTAATTACTGAAGTTATTAGAATTTAAAAAATTAGCAACTCATTGCAAAGAGTTAATATAATGAAACCTTGTTATAATATTGTACTGTTATTTTAAAATATAAAGTCTCGTACTTTTTGGTTAACTATGTATTGTCAATATATTATTATTCACAGTAGAGAAAAATAAATATTGTTTACTAGAAATTATTGAAACTATTTCCATGTTTATCACAACACCCCTAAATACTATTGCCTGATTTAACTTAATTCGATGTTGAAATAATAAATTACTTGTAAGAATGGAGCTCATTTGTCCTAATACACTATCATACATTTTAATTGTATAACACAAATATCGCGCACTAAAATAATATTATACCTACAATTAAATACGATTAATAAAATAATATTTACACCGATAGTTTACGTAAATTTCAAACAATATTATGATTTGTAACTGATATAATACAGTTAGGCTATAACATGCAATGATTGGATATGATAGGTGGTAAATCATAAAAATTATTGTCATTAATATGACTTCGTATATGAATTGTTATTATAATTATTATGATTTTAAATATAAATTATTTTAATTTTATTACTTTGATTTCATATATGAATTATTACTATGATTATTATGCTTTGATATATGAATTATTATTATGTTTTAATATATGAATTATTTTTACGATTATTGTGATTTGACATATAAATTATTATTATTTTGTAATGCTTTATAATGGTTTATGATATAGTTAATGTCAACCATACCGCAAATGATACGATTCAATTTTTAAGCCGTGATGTTCTTCGCACAGTACTCTCGTTATATTGCCACCTTCACATACGGAGTCCACGTAGAGAGCCCCATCAAAGAACAAGTTTTCTAGTCAACACCATAAATTAGTATTAAAAGAATTTCTCAATGCACACAACCTCATTTATGGCAATATAACAAAAGTTTACTACATGTATTTATCTCGTGTTTTTAAATTGTTATTTATTTCAGAAAATAATGAAGTTCGACTCATCTTATTGTAGTGATCCAATGTGTTTATATCAACACTTATATTACGTCTTTGTGTGATTATGACTGTTTTTCAAATTTTTGGAATAAATATTAAAATTTTTTTTATGAATATAAAGAAGTCAAACTATTCAAACTATTTATAGTTTAACAATATTTATTTAGTATCAAGTTACACGCAATCCGTATTAAAAATTAAATTTAAAGTTTTTATACAAATTCAATTACAAACCAAAATATAATCGCTACAGAAATAAAAGAAATACTTGCATTCAAAGACTACTAGGCTCCAGAAGAATGCGATAGCATGCAAAAAATATGATCGTTATTTTATAATAATAATAATTAAAAAATTATATAATAATTACGATATTGAAATTATTCATTCCAAATAAAAATTTATATTAATAATTATAGAAGTAAGAAACTACTTATGATTCAATAATATTTATAGCATTTGTATGCACGCATACGTTTAATTAAGTAGAGTTAAGTGACTCAAATAAAAGACGTATAACAATATAATAAACTAATACTAAATAATTTGTTTTCACACAAAAATTAATTCAAATTAATTAATATTTTAATTCACTCCGAAATTAGATTTGCTATTTTAGCAAAGCTGTCCAACAGTGAGATATCGGCGCCGAAATTCTCAACCGTTCTCTTAAACTTGTCTTATAATGAATAATTAGAATTGTTAATCGAGTACAAATTATTTAAAATTTTTAAAAAACTTTAAGAAGTAAATTCACCGTTGCATTATTCCAATTTAGTAACTGTAGAAATAAAAATCGTTCACCACACTGACAATTTAAATTTAATGTAAATATATAATTAATCGAATGAGAAATTATTTAATTATTATGTTTATCGATTACAATTACTTCTTGATTTTTTTATCATTATTCCAAACGTATCAATCAAAGCAAAAAAAGTATTTCAATCAGAACAAAACACACTGCAGACCGATTTCAAAAGAGCAAAAAACAAATTGTAAGGAGAAACATGACCCATTCGCACAAAAAAATATGCAAAAGCATTCAAATTTCTAAGAATGTACAACACATAAATTTCTATCGATTTACACCATGTATTATATATATCGAAATGTATGAACATGAATCGGCAAAAATATGAAAAAAGAAAGGAAACAGAAGCAAAATAGAAACGTACACTGACCTGACGACGTCTTCCAAACATGTACTCGGTGAGCAGATCTGCCTGGGGGCCCAGAGGCGACAAATACGGCCCTGCCATCACTTCGGAATCGGTTGTTCGGCTGAAATTACCAGGACTAGATGTTGTGATTATTTCGCTTATCCCTGGAATTCTCACTGCAAGAGAGTCGCTTTATCGTACTCGATAGACGACACCGAGGAAACTGAAGTCTCCTTCGGAGAATTCACCCCCGATCAAGCTCCGTGTTACATGACGGAACGGGGGTTGGTTTATTTCAGGGGATTGGTCCAACCCATTCGGGGGCGGCGCCACTTCCATGGAGATATGTACACACCCCTCTTGTGGAAAATTCACTAAATCGTACCGCGCAGAACTTTTTCTCGAGAGAAAGACAATACTTGATTTTTAATTTTTTAAGATTTCCCCTCGTTATTCGGGATGTGTGTTCCCGAATTTTTCATTTCATTTATTTCTTTACTTCCTAACATTTCGCTTTTACGGATTACTTGTAATCACGTTGTTTATTTGTCTGCAACTTTTTAGGGTACATAGCGAAAGAATTAACCCTTTGTGTTATTCAATTGTGCGTCAGATAAAAGTAATTGTTCCATAATATAATAAATACAGGAGATAGTCGAAATATTATATTCTTTTAAATAGTTGACTATGTAAATTGTAGTTGGACTTGAATTGAAAGGTATTTAAATTCGAGAAAGATTTATCGCGTTTGAACTGTGAGCGCGTCACTGGTAGAAACTCTTCGAAATATCGTAAGAAATTAATTGGATGTGAAATAATTAACTGAGAATTAAATACAAATACTATGCAAACAATTCTTTGTACGACATTATTTTTATAAACAAAAACAACTTGAATGATTGAATGTTCTTACTAAGTTCAAACAATCTGTACTATTTTTAATTATTGAATATTTTGAGTTCATTCAGATAATTTAAGCCAGTTTAAATATATTCAAACAATCCGAGCTGTTTTAAATGACTTAATATTTTTAATAAGGTCAAGCAAACTGAGTTATTTTCAGAAATTGAATATTTTTAATAAATTCGAGCAGTCTGGGCTATTTTGAATGAATTAAAAAAACTAAAGTATTTTGAATGACTTAATATTTTTAATAAGGTCAAACAAACTGAGTTATTTTCAGAAATTCAATATTTTTAATAAATTCAAGCAATCTGGGCTATTTTGAATAAATTAAAAAAACTAAAATATTTTGAATGACTGAACATTTTAAATAAGTTCAGTTTGATGTTAGTTCATCCTAACCTCGCGATATTACACTTGAAGACCTCTCGCGATTGCATGTCAACATAATTTGCACAAATACAATAAAATTTTAGATGTTTTAATTTTTAAAAATTTAATGAATAAATTCAATTTATAGTAGGATAATAATATTTAGTAAAGTAATGATAAAGCAGACTATATGATATAGTAGCACATTATACTGTACATTTACTACACTTCCTCTCTTTCTCTTGGGCCATTCAACCCCAGGAGGATACCACACAAGTAAAACACTGAAACGAGGATGAAACTTTTTACTTTATATATTTAAATACTTATTCTTTATGTTGTCAACTTATTTATTTATACGTAAGTTTACTCGTATTATTATAATGATTTTGACCTAAAAAGTATAGCTTGAAACAGAATAGAATCATGTTTATTCAACAGCTTGAGAATAAATTAAACTTTATACTACTTGTAGATTGTTGTAATACAACAATGCAAATATTTAGTAACTACATTGTTCATAAACATTTTATTTAAACATGTTGAAGCTGATAAAGATGTTGAATACAAAAGTTTGTAGAGAGTCTTATTTAAGTCAAATATTTGCATATTTGATTTGATTTATTTTTTATTTTGTGTAGATGTGATCTAATTTCAGTAGATTTACTTTCTGCTTTCCACTTTATTACTTCCGTACAAATGAATGAGAATAATAAAAAAATTCAAGGTAAATTGATTTTTATTGCAGACTAATATTTTATTGAATAAAATTATTTTATTGAATAAAATTATCTTGATTATGAAAATACATTATTTGGAAATATAGTAACTATTTTTTGTAATGACTTAAAAGAGATGTAATATTCCATGGTATCATAGCATTTTAATGAACTATTATTTCATTTTACATTATTCGTTATTTCATTATTTATAAATTTCATAGCTGAAATATTACGCTGGTTTCACGCTTCTGACAGCTTTCACTTCTGATATTTATATACAAAATCATTTACTTATCAATCGAGAACACAGTAAGAATAAATACAAAAATATAGCAAACTTTTGTTATATCGCCAAATTTTTGTAGATTTCTAAGCGCAAGAAAGAGAAAGAAAGCTCTCTTTTCGTTGAAGAGAAAACTTTTCGGCTACCGTATTATATTACGAACTCCAAGAATTTTAAATGCTTACAGTCCTACCAGCGGCAATATAACGAGTGTCTACTGTATACCAAAAAGATATTCAGTACTGAAAAGTAACAACATTTAATACAAAGTAAATATAGAGAATGAATTCACATTTACTTACAATAATTAAATAACTCACCATTTGTAAGTTAATTTAATGATTGTTTGAAGAAATGTTTATAGAAATTCACGCAAATATTAAAAGTTTGAAAATGTTACCTGTAATAAGATTTTATACTGCAATTACACTAGTATACACTACTTATAAGCTACAATTATATGAAAGTTTATGTAAAAAGTAAAACAAGAATTGTCAGTGAAAATACTAAATGATAACGTTCTATGTACATTTGAGAAATAACAAATTGATTATTGCATTTCTAAAATAAATACAATTGTTGTAACAAAAAGTTTAGAATAAAAAACAACAAATTGATGAGAAATGAAAAGATAGGAGGCAGTAGAGTAAGAAATAGAAGTAGAAGAAGAAAACAAATTCTTCGCGAGTTAAAGATACAAAATAAAATATAAACACAACACTTACGTTTTAATCATGTATTTAGTTACATTTTAATTATGTACATTAATCAACGATTAATCAACTCACTTGTATTTTCTTTATTTTCCTTTTTGTTTATGTACATTAATCAACGATTAGGAAAATAAAGAAAATACAAGTGAGTTTTAAATCGTTGACCTATATACATGAACAAAAAAAACAAGAAGACTCACAAGAAAAGTTCAAAAATCAAAATGAAATAGGAAGAAGGAAGATAGTAAACTAAGAAGTACATGAAAACAAATGCCTCACAAATTAAAAATGCAAAATCAAATACAGACATAACGAGTCGTTTTAAAATCATTAAGCTACATACATGAACAAAAAAAATAAGAAGATCCACGAAAAGTTGCAAAAATCAAAATGAAGAAATAGAACGGGAGGAGATAGTAAAAATAGAAGTAGAAGAAAACGAATCCCTCCCAAATTAAAAATACAAAATCAAATACAAACAACAAGTCGTTTTAAAATCATTAAGGTGTATACATAAACAAAAGAAATAAGAAGACCCACGAAAAAACTGTAAAAATCAAAATGAAGAAACAGAAAGATGGGAGATAATAAAATAACAAGTAAAAGAAAACAAATCCCTCCCAAATTAAAAATACAAAATCAAATATCAACATAAATCGTTCAAAAAACATTAAGGAGTATACATAAACAAAAGAAATAAGAAGACCCACGAAAAAACTGCAAAAATCAAAATGAAGAAACAGAAAGAGGGAAGATAATAAAATAACAAGTAAAAGAAACCAAATCCCTCACAAATTAAAAATACAAAACCAAATACAAACATAACAAGTCGTTTTAAAATCATTAAGCTATATATATGAATAAAAAAAGAAAAAGAGACCCAAAAATCAATTATACATCATTGACCTATATACATAAACAAAAAAGAAATGAGAAAACCTAGGAGAAAACTAAAAATCAAAATGAAGAAATAGAAGGACGGTAGGTAGCGGAATAAGAAGTCGAAGTAGAAGAAGAAAACAAAGAAGAAGAAGAAGAAGAAAGGGGAAGACGTATATGGGTATTAGTGATAAGTCGTAGCGTAAGCCAGAAAGTGATGCTCGGTATTCGTGTACCGCATCAGACAGGCACATACCCCGAAGCCATGTAATTCATTACTAAAGCAATCTCACCCTCCCCTATCTCTACCCCTCTCCTAAACCCTATCCAGCCCCGCATACCCTCTTCTGGCTTCAGCGGTGCGCGCGCGTTATAATATAAAAAAAAAAAGGAAGAACCAGCCGGATGAGGAAGAAGAAGGGCCTGAATAGAATAGCGCCCCCTGACGACAAAACAAAATGAAACACAAAGCCGTGTTTTCATAATTAAAAAGATTGCATGCACTGAGTACAGTTCTCTCTTGCTCTCGCTTTTTCTCTCGTTGACGTTCTATGCTCGCCTCCTGTACGGAGCCTTTCTGTTCGCTACGCTGTATTTCTCTTTTTCCCTTTCCATCTGATTTTCTCTGTGATTGTCCGCCAAGCCTTTCTTCCTGGACGACGCCCCACCCTCTTTTGCTCTCCCTTTCTCTCTTCCCTTCTATCTCTCTTGACTCTTCCCTTTATATTTTCGCCGCTTCAATAATCCAAATAATAACAAAATATTTTACTATTCATTTTGTTAGTCGGGGATTCGACGAAATGGACACTTGCTCTGTTTACTAGTTTTTGGAGTTATAGGTGAAAGGGTGGCTAAATTTTATTAATTATTTCAAGGTTATTTTTTTAAATTTTTTTGTAGGTTGTGGGTAATTTTAATTTGATGGAATTGCGAATTTATTGATATTTTATGATATATTAGTTTTGGGTGTTGTATATAACGGTGTGAGGTTTATGGTGCAAGTGGGTTGTATTGCGAGTTTGGAATTTGGAATTTGGAAATTTTGAGGAATTTGAAGGTAGAGATACAGAAGTTTAGAAATGTAGACGTTTGGAGATTTGCAAATTTAGGAATTTAGGAATTTGAAGATTTAGGGATTTAGGGATTTATGGATTTAGAAATTTGGGAATTTGGAAATTTGGAAATTTGGGAATTTGGGAATTTGGGAATTTGGGAATTTGGGAATTTGGGAATTTGGGAATTTGGGAATTTGGGAATTTGGGAATTTAGGAATTTGGGAATTTGGGAATTTGGGAATTTGGGAATTTGGGAATTTGGGAATTTGGGAATTTCGGAATTTAGGAATTTGGGGATCAGAGTTTAGGAATTTGGATATTTCAGAATTTGGGAGTTTGAGAGTTTAGAAGTTTGGAAGTTTAGGAGTATGGGAGTTTGGGTATTTCAGGATTTGGGTAATGGGAAATTTGGGAATTTGAATATTTTGGAATTTTGGAATTTTTTAATGAATTTTAAATGAAATATTTTGAATGACAGAAATGAATGGATTTTATGTATTTATCAATTTAATATATATTTTTATTGAATGATTGAAGGGATAAGAATAGACTGAATCAGTGGGCAGATACCTAGTAGAATAATAAAAGTCATTTATCGAATAGAATGTTACCGCCCCTAGCCACCCCTCGTGATTCAACCACACGCTGTTAATCTGCTTCTTTCTTTTCTTAAACTCTACGTTCTAATCTCAAATCCTATAATTTCACGTCGATTTTAATCGACACCGTTTTATTTCTCTTCGTATCAAGGTATTTTTATTTTTCAGAAAAATAAACTGTTACTATTTTTCATAAATTGTTACTGGACTTCATAACTTAAATCATTGTTAAATTAAATATTTATAGCGAATGTTTTTGCAAGGTCTGCAAAAAGTATTAATAAAACACGTGATTTATGCAAAATTGCACAGTCATAAACTGTGGATTTTATAAATTACATAAACTATGGATCTTACAGATGATCTTACAGATAATTTTTATATGCTCTGCAGACTTTGATTTGTTATAAATGTTTAAAAATCTGCAGCCTAGTTATTACTCATTTTATTGTTTCTTCCTTTTTTTATTATTGTAAATATAAATACCTCATGATTTAATATTAAATTTGAATAAGGTCAACTGAAATATTATTTTGAATGTAATGAAACATACGCATAAGAGTGAATATCTACATGTGCAGTAAGTTGTTCACACCTCTTTGAATAAAATATAAAGTTAGTCTATACTTTCATATTAATTTTAATTCGTACGTAAATTAACAATTTTGTAGTTCTGTATAACTTTTCATAATTTCGAATAGATAATATATCATCCACAAGATTGTATAAATACACTTAATCTAGTTATGTTAAAATTAATATTTTCAATACACTGAAGTGTTATTTTTAAATAATACGTGCTCGTCGAAATTATCAATTTTTAATAAATAAAAAATATATATAATTACATGCACACAACTATCAAATAATTTAAGACCAAAGAAAATGATTTACATTTATCATTTGTTAAGTATCCATTAATTTTAATGAATATGTTAATATATATACAGTGTCTATAACAAAAATGTGTTTGTGTATAAGTGAATATTTTCATACACTTGTATATCACATTTTACTGAATTTTTCATTAACATTAATTGTTTAACAAATGATAAATAAAAAGTACAGCTTTTCGAACTTTCTACAAAGTTTAATTTTTTTATCCACTATAAATATGCTCCACGAAAAATATTCTTTGCATAGTTATCCTGTGAATATGACTGAATCTGTTAGATTAGAACTATTAAATTGATTTGTTTTTTTCTGGTAGAAAACAGATTTTGAATGATGGCCTGACGTGATTTGATGACATAAAAGTTCCGTAAAATAACAGCAGCGACTACAGATCTGATAACACTAACGCCATATCAATTTGAAGCTTCAAGTTCGATGAAAATAACTGCATGAACGCTTCGGTAACGTTTTTAATTTAAAATGGCTGGTTGCCACAATAAACAATGAAGAACTTCGAAGCATACAAAATCGGACACAATTTGATGACATAAAAATACCACGTAAAACCACTTATGGTATATCAATTTGTAGCTCGAAGTTTGATGAAAATAGAACCAGAATTTTATCGATTGTTTTTTAATATAAAATGACTGATTCTTTGTTGGTATCGACAATGAATTTTTCTATACAGATCTATGTTATTAATTTGTTCACGTTCCTAACTGAAAATGCTGGTATTAATTACTTGGCATTGTGGAAAAGAAATATAATAAAATATAAGATTTGTTAACACTCTACGGTCGTATTAAATTTGGTCATGTCGTATTGATCGGAATTAATTTCCCTTGAAACAGCAGTGATACATAGCATGTAAGATTATGAAGGATAAACAAGATTTATTAATTCTTTTGTGAATTTACCATCAATATAATCGATGAAATTTCACTTTTTGGATTCTCGTTGTTACACTTACATTTCTGGAAACATTTTCAAATGTAACATCCAAAATATTTGGAAAAATCTTTCCTTTCGAAATATATTTCTAAAAAGTGGTACGTTCCCAACATGTACCTTAGTCTATTAATATGTCATATTAGGATCTGGTATAGTACCCATATTAAAGATTACACCTAAAAGGCTGTTAACTCTTCTTTTGTTACACCGAACCAATTATTCCATGTTGATCGATAAGATAAGCTCTGCCGTTCTAATTTATTTTGACATATTTACTTGTTTCTAGCACAATTGTTTGAAGTAGTGTATCTGTGAAAAAGAGTCCCAAGAAGTCGATAGGTTCGGTGCAATGAGCAGGTACATTAGGTTCAACAATCTTAGATTCCGCCGGAAAATTGCTTTTTAATTATGGTTGAACAAAGTATACGATAAGTATGGTTCCTCGTTGTGTTTACTGAGAGCAGACACACGACCGAAACGGTAAAAACGCTTTGATGGCTGAGAGTAGACATACCGTAAAGCATTAAAAGTGAAAATACAACCTAATGCAATTTTCAACTGTTTCAGCGTAGCAGTGAATGTGTGAAAGCGTACTAAAAATGTACCACAACAAAGTTTCGATTGCGTTAAGACAAATTTGTTTTCAATAATGTGCTCTATTTTTCTGCTGAATTTCGTATGCGGAAAGCTCGATTTGTGCATGGAAGTCCGCTCATTCAACGCGAAGTTAAATACCCCGTAAAGCTGCATATTTGACGCTATTTAAATCCATTGAAAATAGTTAAATTTAGAGGAAATTGCAATCGAAATAACTAACTTTAAATGTCGTTTAAAAGAGACAGTAATGACTGGATACTTCAGGAACGTAATGAACCCAAACACCGACCTCGGATGTACGCAAATTAGCATCATGGTTTGACTATCTGAATCACTGCACGCCAACCTAATGGAAAACGTGTGTGCAGTTATAAAGCGAAAGCTGTGATGGAAGCGTATTTGCAGTTTGAAGGGTCCACCGAATATATGTTAACAAGATCTACTCGGTATTGCTGGAAAATTTAGGAGAATGCGGGCTGTGAAAATCAATTAAATAACAGTATATTAATATTGCAAGTGATAGCACGAGATATGTTTACTTTTCATATGAAATTTGTAATGCTCATTCGGATTTTACCTAGTTATACAATTTATATTATTTTTGCAAATATTTTTACAAACATTATTTTATAAAATAATACACTTTTTGTAGTGTAATAATACAGATTAATGTTTGTATATATTTTGCAAGATACTTAATGCATATATTTTTACAATTAACGTTTTATAAAATATTGCAATATTTCGCGTATATTGTATTAAATGTTATTGTACAAAAATTTAGAAATATTTTGGAAACAGCTTATAGGGTACTGAAAACATTTTTATGGTACGATTATAAATAGTTATTAAAAATATAATTATATCGCAAAATAAAGTACTGAGAAATATGTGAATATTTTTATAAATCATAGAAAAATATTAAGAATATAATTATATTATGAAAAAGTTAGCAGAAGATTTTACATTACGATAATAAAAAATTACTGAGAATAAAACTACACTATAAGAGAAATACTAAGAAATGTACATAATAATTTTAACATTACTGGGAAAAAAACTTGAGGATAATTGTATTGTAAAAAATTGTTGCAAATCAGTATGAAAAATTATGTAAAAATATTGCTAGAAATCATTTAAAAAATCTACTAAAGATTAAGTTATAAAATTATTATAAGAATAATTGAATATTATTTTTAAAATTCTTACAAATTATGAAAAATTGCTAAATATTACTGAACCATTTAAAAATGATTAAAAAGTATACTAAAAATTGTTAAAAATTATTTATAAACACAAAAATTTTTTATAATGCACATTTACTTCTACATAAACAAAAAAATAAAAATGAGGCCCTATCAATGAAGCTGACGTGTCCATCTACCCTAATTTAAAAAACTAAGTGTTTGTAATATTCTGTAATATTTGTCAAATTGATAAATTTGGAATACAGATTACTGGTATAATCAGAATGAAAATGTTTCATTCGTATTTGATCTCGTTGAACGGATGACCTGCAACACTCCTCCTTTCCGCCCCCGTTTTGTCCGACGCCCTTGTCATGACGATTTCCTAACCCAGACGATTACTCATCATCCCCCGACTAGTTGTACAACAGAACGACTACACTGACGAGGTTATTTTAATCAACGAAACCACGTCCGCCTCCTACCACCTTTGTCCCCAACCCCTTACAACAAGGGTGCACATGAAACCATAGTGCAACCAGAGAGATCAACAGGACGAGTCAGACAACCGGATGTTATCATTTCTACAACATTTCCATTGTATTCTGCATTTCAGCCCTCAGAACTTTTTATTCTTTATTTCTTCCTTTCTGCCATTTTCTTTTGATTTATCTCCTTTGTTGCGTTTCATTTACCTTATTGTGTATCGCTCTTATTCACGATATTATTTCCCTCTTGAAACGCCGATCGAAATTCTTTATTCTTACAAGTTTTTTTATTCATTTCGGGTTTTCTTAACGCTTTTCGTTTCTATTATTTGCAACAATATTTTCACGTATTGCGGATTAAGAAAGGGAAAGTCTTTTGTGCGATGCTTACTTAATTAAGAACAGTGCTGCCATTAGCGTTCAAGAGGACCCTGGGATTAAAATCAATGTTATTGATATTGGTACTTAAAACTCTGTTTTTAAATTACTCATTATGAAATAATAATATTGCATTTGGAGGAATATTACAAAAATGTGTGTGGTGGTGTAAGTATTATTATGTAATTGTCTGTTAATATTGTTATTGTTGTTATGTATGAATATTGTTATTCTACTAAAGCAAAAGATAAACAAAAGTCAGGAAGGGGATCTCAGCACGTTCGCTGCAACCAACTTTTTGACTTTATTATTATACATATAATAATACGGGTGCATTTCAATTTAGTAACAAAGTAGATATAATTTTTAAAAAGATAGAATTCACGTGTAATAAATTAACGATAGTTAGGAAATGCTAAACAAAAGAAAATTATTTTGTTCTACTGTTGAAGCCACATATCGAGATATATTCTACATATCGAGATTAATTCAATTTTAATATAATATGAATTTATGGTACTGGAGGATGGAGAGACAACATATGTATATTATAAGAACTTCGGAGTTCTCATTGAAAAAAAAAATCGTTTACAATATTATATTGATTTTGCTACGTTAAATATGAAGTTGGTAATTAGGAAACCTGTGTTTTAGGGTTTTCAAAATTTCGAAGCTTGGTAACTTAGAAATGTAAAGATTCGAAAATTTAGAAATTGAGGATTTGGAAATGTGGAGATTTGGATGTTCGAAAATTTTTGAGTACGTACATTTGTAAATTTATAGATTTGTGAATTTGTAGATCTGTGGATCTGTGGATTTGTGGATCCGTGGATTTATGAATTTGTAGATTTGTGAATTTGTAGATTTGTGAATTTGTAGATTTGTGAATTTGTGAATTTGTGAATTTGAGGACCTGTGGATCTGTGGACTTGTGCATCTGTGGATTTGTGGATTTGTGGATCCGTGGATTTGTGGATCCGTGGATTTGTGGATTTGTGGATTTGTAGATTTGGTGATTTGTGGATTTGTGGATTTGTGGATTTGTGGATTTGTGGATTTGTGGATTTGTGGATTTGTAGATTTCTCGATTTCTGAATCTCTGGATCTCTGGATTTCTGGATCTCTAGATTTGTGAATTTGTGGATTTGTGAATCTGTGGCTCTATGGATCTGTGGATCTGTGGATCTGTGGATCTATGGATTTGTGGATTTGTGGATTTGTGGATCCGTGAATTTGTGGATCTTTAGAACTCTGGATTTCTGGATTTGTAGATTTCTGAATTTTTAAATTTGTTCATTTACCCATTTTTAAACTCGTAAACTTTAAACTTGTAAACTATTTGTAAAATATCGTAACTTGTAAAATATTTTGATTTGAAATCACACCAAATAAATTGCAGCAAAATTAATCTTCATAATTCCAAGCAACGAAGCGACTTATATTAAAAAAAGTTAGCACGTTCTTCAAAAAGCAGTCTGTCCTGCTCTAAATTGGGAACAGCAGTCCCAAGCGAACGCGTGATCCACATTTTTTACCTGTATACTTTCACCACACAAAAAGAATACCACTGTAGAACAGTATTAAATAAAATACATAATTGTAATTTATATTTTCAATGAATTTTATTTGATTTTTTTATTATTTGCATGGAGCACGTGTATTTAATTTGTTATATTTTTAGGGTTTCATTAATGTTACTTAAACTAAAACATTGCAAAAACTTTAATTATTTAGATTTTATTTTTACTTTTCTTGTATTTTGTTATTTTTGTAGTTTCATAAATATTAAATAAATCACAAAACTGTATCTTTAACTTTTCATTGTCCCAAATTCATAAACTTTTCAAATGTCTACATTCGCAAATTTCTATTTTTTTCAATTCTTATACTTCGCTAATTTCCATATTTCCAAACATCTCTACTTCCAAATTTACGTATAATTAAATTTCTACATCTCCAACGTATACTTTTCAATTTCTCTTTATTACCATTTTCTAATGTCTATTACCATTTTTGGTAATAGACTATACTTCGACTCATGTAATTATATTTCTCAAATATCTTCGTTTTCCAATATTTCAATCCCCAAATCTGTATATGGTCAACTTGTAATGTACAGTGCCTAATTTTTATATTTCAACAAATTATTAAACCTCCACATTTTCAACTTTCTATTTTTTAAAACAACTATATTTGCCCAGTAGAGCCCAGTTTCAATAATCCATATTACATCCTAATATCAGTATTTCCAATTTTTTATTTCTAACTTTAAATCTATATTACCAAAATCTACATTTCAAAATATCTGTACAAGTCTTTGAATTCCTATTTCCTTAATTTTAGATCTATGCTGTTCTCTCCCCAGAATTCTAATATTAGTTCTATGAAATTCATTTGAATGTTAAGAGGAATTTTCAAATCTGCTTAGTTATTCTAAAACTAAATTAGAACAAGATAAAGAGAATAAAGTCCGAAATGCTTCCAATGGGTGTCGAAAGTTCAAAGGAAGCAAACTTTATCATACTTTTAAAGTAACCTTCAAAGTATTCTGAAGAGATGTCCTCACCCTATATTGCCGATTGTGCTCAATACAAATCAATCGCAAGATATTAAAAATAATATCTAATGATATTTTTATAATAATCTTCGAAATACATATTCTGGAAAAATTTCCTCGCTCTATATTGCCGATTGCGCTAAATACTGCAAATCAATCATAGGACGTTAAAATTGATATCTAAATTCAAACGCAAACGGCTGATCATAGCGGTGATGACGATAGTCTACTGCAGTGTTGGCCTAATTAATGTAAATCAATGATAGAGCGTCAATAATCAAATACAAAATTGTGTTACTATCCTGCAAATTGGATATTTCGATATGATAACGATTCAAAGCATTCATTAAGTCTCGTTAAAAGCTGGTTGCCCACACGAAATCTGTGTTTCCAATAGCGATCGCAAACACCTGACCTAAATTCTATAGAGCACATGTGGAACGAGCTGGAACAAAGGATACGTAATAAGAAACATCAAAATAAAGCCGATTTAATGAAGTCTTTTCGCGATGAATGGGAGAAAATCAATATCTATGCAACACATTGGAAAACCGATAATGACATGTTTTTTTATTCAACTTCAAATGAAGTGTTCTAAGACGTGTACAGTGAGGCTATTTAAGAATATTAAAAAATAATTACAGTGAAAGATAGTTGAATACAATCATTGTGTTGTATATTTTTAGTCGCCATGTATTTTCAAACCTTCGTTATATTTTATAATTACAGTTGACATTTTGTGAATATTGTCATTAAACCTTTTATTCACTGTTGATTATAATATCAGAATCCAGATTCTTAAATTTTCGAATCTATATATCGGAATTTTCAACTTTTCAAGTTTATTTAATACTAAACCTACGGACATATAATGTACACTTTGAAGTTAAAGAATAAATATACAAATGACGAAATATTAGCACACAAATTTATTCTTGATGAAAATCAATGATTTCGAGAAATGTACTTTAACAAAATGTGTAGCTGATAATAAGAAACGTGTGGAACGGTCATTTGACCGGTTTGATTTTAGTGTTAAATTTAAAAATTTATGTTTCCTCATTCCCAAATTTTTAGGTACCTAAGTTTTCAAATTCCTAAATTTTCAATTCAGAGCATTAGTTTGGAGCATTTACCGTGCTTTACATACAGGTAGAATGAAAATGAGATTAGGAGAATTTAAAATCATTGCAAACCATTAAACGTGTCTGACAGTAAGGAAGACGATACCAAACACAATTACCGTTGATTTCACGGCGACTCGCATCAAGGACGATTAAATATTATTAACGATGTGTCATAGAGCTCTTAATGTGGTTTCAGTCAAGTCCATGTGTCAAAAATGATCAAAAAACCATACCAAAGCACGGTTTATCGATTCGATGATACCCGACGTTGATGATGACCGTTATCAGATCGCTATGCATCTTTAGAGTTTCTCACGCAGCATTGTATAAACAAACGAATACAGAAGTCGTCCTAGCAAGCTCCCTACATTCGACAATTAATTTGAAATTCCATTTATAACCTTCGAGTAAATACACCAAAGTTATTGTTTGCGTTCAATTTCGGCAAGACGAAATTAAAAAGTAGTAAGTTCTACGGATGCTCATTCAATCTTTGTCAGTAAAATTACAAAGGTTTTTATAACTCATCCCCTTCGAACTGCCCCTCCCCCTCGCGTTCTTCAACCTATATGGTAGCAATACTAGTACCAGCATCAGCAGCAGCATTACCACTGTTACGAGCACCAGTATCAACATCAAGAGTGCTACCACCACTACTATCGTTTCCACCCCCGCTACTGCCACCACCATCAGCGGAACCAACCCTATAAGAGTAAGAAGAGGGCAGTAGAGGGAGTAGCAGCACCAGTACTCTATTCATTTATACATTAACGTAGAGCCCTCTGCAGAAGGGCTGCGCAGGCTCGACAGGCGAGGATGGTAGGCAGACTTGTGAAGAATTGAATATAATGCAGCCCCTGTCCGCCGTTTTTATGAAATGCATAAATAAACGAAGGCGAGGGACGATTCTTCGTTTTTACTATAAAAGAAGATTAAAAATCTTCGCTTTTGTTCCGCAGTTTTTCCTTTCTATGCCGCTACATTCTCTCTCTTGCTTTCCCTTCTACTAACAAATTTTCTTCTTCCCTCAACTAATTTGCAACGTTCGTACAGTGGATCAACACCGTAATATTTTCACGATCTAGGAGCGCAGATGAGAAAGGTTGTAAGTGACATATTTTGGTAAATTACTTTCTGTTTATTAACACTGTATTTTGTTATTCAAATTTTTGAGGCTGCTTTTAGATTACAAATGAAGTGTAACGTTAAGACCATAGGGGGTGAAATGTAAAGTACGATTATTCTTCATTTTAGTATTTTGACAAAAACATTTTAATTTCTGTGATTTGGAATAGGGTCTAAGATGCGACAGTTTGGTGTAAACCCAGTGTTAAAAAACTGCTGGCATGAAAACCAATGTGTCGGAGAATTTGGAGAAAAGTGTTACTGCAGAAAATTTATTGCAATTAAATTAAAATTATTCAGAGGCTTTTTTAGCAATAAATTCTGATATATTTTAATGAAGTTTTTTGAACTTAATGTGTTCCTAATTTTAATATTTATATTATTTACTTTTGCTGTTCAATTATGACGCACTATTCTACTGTACTATTACATTAGAACACTTAGTTTGGGTGATAGAAACATAAGTAATATCTTGAAAATTATTTCGAGAGAGTTAAATGTAGATGTCCCTTCATTTTCTGTAGATGAAACGAATTTTACATAAGAACGTAATCTATATTATTATTAACCTATGTTGTTATTAACGTCCATCTCTGCATTCTTGACATTTCCCAAGAATTACCTACAGCGTGTTTCAAAATTAGCAAAAATTTGTTAGAAGACAGATTTGTACAGTAATTTGCCCTTGAGAACTTCATATTGATATTACTAAATTTTAGAAATAACATTTGGTATTTTTCTTAGAATCAATATATATTTAAATAATACACAATGCGTTTATGAGAATAGTTTTTTATTTTTATAGACTAGTCGATTTGTTAAATTCTTGAGAGCTTTCGAACACTTCATAAGGTGTTAAAATTGAAATCTTAAAAAATTATATAATTAGTATAAATTTTGCATAAAGTACATTTGCATTGCTGATTAAAGTAAGCAAAATTAATTACTAGTGTTATAGTACTTGATAAAGACAATATATTTATTTTTGTTGCTATCATACTTGGTAGAAACTATTTTTGTATTGTTGATATGTTATATCAAATTTTTATATGTTATAATCTTTTAATGAAGTGTTTGAATCACTACATTGAAATAACGTTCTCCTGTTATTTTTACGAATAAAATACTTTGATGTAAAAAATTGAAATTCCCTATGTAATACAATAAACAATATAATGACAGTTAGTATCAATACAAATGAAATATAATGAAACTATATTGAGGCACATAATTCTCACGAAGATGACAATATGGACGACATCGGGAACATGTGCGTTAGATTTTATGAATTTGGAAAAAACAATGAAGTATCGTACAGATGTGCCTCATGTGGTCCATGGAATCAATCAGAATATACTGAATGGAACTCAACCGATGATTTTATGTGTAAAAGTTATTTGAGGCTGTAATTGTGACGTAACTGTTACCCAATACTACGAATTGTTAATAATATTTTCTGTTTAATTATTGATTTTATATATAATACTTTGTTATTCAGTTGATAGTTTCATTGATTAAATTTATAGCAACTTATGATAAATAACTAATTTGATTTTATTGATAATTCATTTTTAGTGATTCATTTTTCTATACTTTTTTGATCATATGCATTATGTAGGCACAACTTATTTTGTATCAATTTATATTAATAATCTTTGTTTACTCTCATCATAGATTGAGATGTTTAATCGTAAAATGTTTACTTTTAACTTATTGTAGTATTGTTACAAAATGATACAGTGTAACAAAATATGTAATCTATTGTATATTGTAAAAATATAAATATAAAATATTGTAAACATATGCTATCGTAAAAATAATACAGAGTATATAATATATTGGATTGTGAAAATATTACGAGATATTAAATTGTATATTGCATTATAACATATTATTTTTACAATGTAATGTATTGTAACATTATAACAGTAATTCTATTTCCTCAAATGAAGTTAGAAAATATGAAATTTTTGGTCTGTAATTGGCAATTTAAGCATCCACTGTATTTCTCAATAATTACTTTAAAACAACCACCATATTAGTATTAAATAAAAAAGTAAAAATCACGATGTGAGGAATTGGCAAAACAAGTATATCACTGCTTACAAATAGTTGCAGCAACAATAGTAATAAATCTGACTTACACGACTATTGTTAACAACAGAACATTTGTTCTGTTCATATGTTACAATAGTCCTGTTGTTTGTTGGCGTACGAGCAAACTACGACCTGCACCACTTTTTCTTTCAATGAACAGGCACATACACGTGTGTTCAAACTAACATTCACATTTACATCATTATAATGTACGTTGGTTTATGTGCACTGTACGTTCATTATAATAAAAAGAGAACTTTGTTAATATTGAATAAACAGTGCATTACAATGTCGAAAAGACCTTTTATCTTAATAAAGAAAAGATTACTTTTATTTATTTTTCGTGGAGTCATGTAATTTTTTTTATTATATTCTATTGACATTCAGGTAAATTTGAAGAAACAATACATAGCACTATTTCGTTAATACATTTTTAAATTTGTAGTAAAGTAGATAAAAATACAGGGTTTCTGGAGTTAATAACAGAAATTATAAGGAATTAATTTCTCTTGAAAAAATGAATCGAAAGTATGTAAAAAATGTTGATACAAATTATATGCAGTTATTTTGAAAAAGCAAAAAAAAATAAAAATTAATTTTATGAATAAAATACTTTTGTTGTATAGAATAAGTAGAATTGGTATGCAAAATAAAAATATCATGAGTGATACTGACTAACAGTATATTTTAGCATTATAAATAATTACTTTCGTTAATTGATAATATCTGTTAAGTATTAATTCAATGATAAAAGTAGTTGATATCATCTTTTTTTTTCACAAAAAATTTTCCCAAAAATTTAAAAAATTTTCCATTTTCTCAAACATGAAGCCACCTGTATAAATGTTTGATTTTTGTTTTTTTTTTATTTTTGAAAAGGAACTAGGCTTTTTTTCTTGTGTCTTGGTTACTGAAACACCCTGTATAACTGATCGATTTGTATTTTCATTAAATTCAGCAGCTAAAAGACACCATTCGAGAAATTATAGCGAGTATACCTCCTGAGACCTGTCAAAACTTAATGAAAACTGCGATCAAGAGAGCTTGAATTCATACGACATCCAAACACGGATATTTTATACGATATATACCACACATAACTCCTATATTTTAATAAAGGATTTATTAAACAAACACTGCGAAACAATCGCAGTAACAAATTTTTTTAACTGCAATTTCAAATGAACGAAACTGTTATTTTATAATAATTTTACATGTTACTACATTCTTTTATATAAAAGTAGACAAATTCACAGATACATCTGCTGTAATAATTTTTCAATTAATTCTTTAATACCCATAATGAATAATGACTACAAATAAATTATATTATACGTATGTACTTACAAAATATTAAGTAACACTTTAAATACAAAATAGATTATATATAAGTTATAAATAAATTTCTTAATGTTATACAAATAATTTAAAAATTATAAAACAGCTTTTTATTCTACATAAAAAATAAATTTTTAATGCTATATAAATAATTTATAAGTCCTAACTTAAGCTCTAATATTGTATAAATAATTCAGAGATTACAAGTTTTTAAACATTGTACAAATAATATAAAAGTAACAAATAAGTTTTTTAACATACTAGTTTATAAATTATAAACAATGTACCTAATGTATACAACGTAGAATGTTATTAAAAAGAATGTTATCGTGAAAAAGTCAAACTCATTCTGTAAATTAAAACGTTTGACTATTGCCTTTGAAGGAAAACCGTTTTCCGATGTTAATTCTTATCGATGAAGGAATTACTTTTCTTATTTAAAATCCTTCGAGAGAAACCATTTCCATTAAGCACACCTTTGTGACGCAGTAGCTGATACGAAGAAAAGAAAGGAAGGGGTGAGAAGAAAAAAAAGTAACAATCCCTTTTCTTCATAATGCGACAATGCGACCCGTTTATTGAGTCTCCTTTTAACGTCATCGAGGCGATTTCGAGTCGCATCCACGGAAGTGTCGATGCGAAAATCCACGCATGGACACCTCTTTCTCTCTTTCTTCACTTTCCCTCTTTCTCCACTCTCCACTTTTCTTCTGCTCTGTCTCTATCTCTTCTACTGTACCACTTTCATTTTGCTTTAAAAAACCAGAAGAAAAGATAAAGGGTGTGGAACGAAAAGTGTCAGCTGAAGAGAGGACATGAATGGTTTCTTCGTATCGTTATCGTTTACTATGAAAGGGATAAAGCTAGTCATTTCTGTACAATAAGAGGAGCAAACATGCTTCAAAAACTGACCTTATCATTCTCTCAAAATTGCTATAAAGTCTTCCCAGTTTTCAAGTTTACACAGGGTGAAATATTAAAATTTGGAAAGGAGTTTGGATATTTAGGAGTTTAGGAATTGCAGAGTTTGTTGAATCTAGAAATTTTAATATTTGAATGCTTTTAAAAGAGGACTAATGGTTTGAAGATTTAAAAATGCATCATTTATTGTAATAATAAATACAATCATAATAAAATAAAATTTTTAAGTTACTCTTAGTTAACTTGTATCGAAAATTCTGAATATAGAAATTAACAAAGATTTGAAATATTAAAAATATAAAATTAAAATTTGAAATATTGAAATAAAAATTTATTTTAAAAATTGTGCAAACTAAATTAAAAATTTTACTATTGAAAATCCAAACTGATTTAATAATTTTGCAATTGACAGTGCAAACTAGGTTAAAGTTCATGCAATTGATAAACCAAACTAAATAAAAACTTATGCAATCGATAATGATACCTAAATTAGAAATTTTACACCTGATGCAGACTAGACGATCTAAACTAGATGATCTAAACTGGACAACAGTACAAACAAGATGAAAAATTTGAAAAATTGAAAGCAAAATGAAAAGCAACAATTAGCAAGGTAAATAAAAAATTTCCATTCGAAAATGATTATTTGAACCGTTGCAAAGCAAAGAAATGTCCTATTTACAGAATATTAATTCTGTGGCCTCAGCTCACACCTACGAGTACACGCATGGAGCCACAAACGTGCTATCATTTGCATGTGCACATATAACGCGGTGGATTCGCATCTTTGGGAATGTAATATACAAACGAAAAATATACGTATGTACGTGTACAAGCATGTACAATTATGTACCGGTAGACGTAGGTATGTAAATATGCAGGGTGTACATATAAGTGTATATCTTTAGGTACAAAAGGTAGAGCAAGAGAGAGTAGAGAGAGAAAGGTGGAAAGGGGTTGACGTCGAAACGAACATTGTGCGCCATAACGTAGCAATAACAGTGTTCCATTATATGTAGGTAGACCGGTGAGGGAGGAAAGGTGGTTGTGATGGTGGTGAGATTGCAAAACATGCCTAGATTAATGTTTTCTCATTCCACGGACCGCTTGTACAACCTCCATTCCCCTCACTACTGTGATTCGCTCGCCAACCGCTACCCTTTCTATGCCACGTTCCACCCCAGAATCATGGTAGCTCTGTCGCGTGACAATGAAAACTACGAATTGCATTGCGTTTCTACCTTTCCATAACTACCCCTCCCTCGCTTCTCCCTTCTTCTTTCCCTTCCATCCGCCATTCCTTCTCCTACTCCTCTTCGCCACCCTTCCTCTCCTTTTTCTTTACCTTTGCCTTCTCCTTCTACTCCTCTCGCCGTATCCTTTATCTCTTTCCTACCCTTTCCTTTTTTTCCTACCCTCACATTTTTTTATCTCCGTTACTTCGTTTACTCGATACTTTATTAATCTTTTGCACCCCGAAACCAACGGTACGTGTACGAGACTGCTGCGCTTCGTTTAATTACCGTTCTTCGAGACACTCCTTGGATAAAAGAATGAGCTCCTTTAATTCCTGCGCGATTTAATGTTTTGTTCTCGGTGACGGGATGAATTTTCTGCTTTCTAATTTTCAGGGTTTTTTTGAGGAGTTTTTGGAGTTGGATTGATGAATTTGACATTTGTTAGATTTTAACCAATTTTGAGTACTCGTGTTTCTAAATTTTTGGTATCTTATAGTTTTTCGATTAAAGACTTTTCTACGTTTCTATGTGCTTAAATACTAAATTACAAAATTTCACAAATTTCCATATAGCCAAATCTGTAGATTTTAAAATTGTGTACTTCTTAGCAACTTAGCAGCTTCCTGTGTCTTGAAATCTCCAAATCCTCATATCTCTAATTCCCCAAATCCCTGAATCTCAACATCCCCATATACCTACATTGCGAATACATAAAAGAGCTCATGGTAGAAATAAGCATACCACATTTACATTCTTAGATCTAAAACGAGAGAAAATGATATCGCTGAATTACTTTGACAATTGTATGAAAAGTCAAAAAATTAATTCCGAAGAAATGATCACCTTAGAGAACAATTTTGAGTTAAAAGGTGTCATTTGACACCTCGTAGAAGAGGGAGTGTTAAGTCTGACGCAACTTCTGAAAAAGAAATAGGTTAAGGGGGTGTCTTCGCTTCTACGTTGTCTTTCTACAAGTAATTCGTTGTTAACATCAAATCATTAATTTTTCCGAAGTTATAAAATTTGTTTGAATTTTAAATTTGACGAAATTCCGTTATTAGTATAATTACTTGCCTATCGAAAACAGGGTATGTTATACGAAACACGTCGAATGCGCACAATACGAAACATGTCCCGTGTTCACAACCCTTTTTCATTGTTTGCACAATATCAGTGCAACGGCAAAATTACATAGTAGTTATGTAGATTATTGTTCTCTGGTCCTAGTAAATGGTATTTTCAAATATCACTGTTTGTGAAACAAAACAAAGGAAAAAGAACACACCAGTTTTTTAATTTATTGTTGAATTGAACGTTAGGTATAACCTAAAAATGAATAGACCACGATATCGATGAAGATGTTAATAACGATAATGAAGATGATAATGATAATTGCGATAAGGATGAGGTTGATATAAATATGAATAATGGAACAATACAACAATATGATGAATAATGAATGATGCTGGTGAATAAATCAGCGGGATGGTAACTATAATTCTGATAATAAAGACGAAGGTGAATACTTACTTCAGAGTGAAAAGCACAAACACAATAACGTGACAAGCCTTATAAATCGAATACCTTCTTTTTTTTTAAGTTAGTATAAGTTTTTACAAAAGTACGTATATTTATTTATTTAACTTTTTCGTTTAGATAAGGACATTTTTGATAACACAAACGTGTTATAGCTTTCTGAGTTTCTTCGACGAATTCCCAAAGTTTTTTTTTCTGCCGCACCTTTATAGTAATTAAAATTTTGAATGTTACACTTTAACTATTTTAATGTTCACGTTAACATTAATTTCTGTAATTCGTTAACATAAATATCTATATCCATCGTCGACGTTGGTTTCATTTATGAGAGACCATTTCTGTATTTCTGGCGAGCTTTTAAAATCAGGTGTTCTATATTACGTGCGGTTGCCCTATATTTATGAATATACGCAGCAATAAAGCTGTATAATTTAAATAATTTACGTTATGTAGTTAAAGGTTAAAGGGCTGAGTGTCCTATAATTTATATGTAAGCGTGTATATGTTTTCAAAGTGATTAACCAGTGTTATTCATATGACATTCAACTGACGATCAGGTCAATATAGGAACATAATTATTGTTACATTATTATATTATTTTATTACAGTATATTTGTATATTATAATATTTATTTATTACAATATTTCCGTGTATTGGAATATAAGATGTTTATTACAATTTTTTAATACATATATATTATAATACATTCATACATATATGTATTAGAATATAAAGCTTCATAGACCTTTTAACATTTCATGAAAAACGTGCTTTCATTTTACGTAATAAATGATTATGCAGTTACTTTTAATCAGCAATCCTTTAATTCCTTATTTAAAATGTACCTTATTTTAAAATTTTAATCAACAACCCCTTATTTTAGAATGTACACGTTTCTATAATGAAAGCCTGAAGAGAACCTCAAAAGAGGGTGGAAACGTTCTAAAATTAAAAATGGCCATAATATAATATTTTTTACAATTGTCAATTGTGTAAAATTACGTTTAATTGTTCGGTGAGAATATTGGAAATCTCAACTGGTATTACATTAAACAAATCAATCAATATTAATACTATTGATTACAATACTAATAACTCTATGCTGTTCACAGAAAAATTGACAAGAGAGTAATACAAATGTAATAGTACTTACTACAATTATATTATTACTTAATTAATTAATGGAACATTTCAAGTTTGCAACGTTTTAAAATGGCGTAACAAATTATCAGAAAAAGATGAGAAATATTTCCAATAATTTTATAAATTATGAAATTTGCTATTCGTTCATATATTGAAAAGATACAAGAATTTCGTAATATACTTTACACATCACATTTGCACCAAGATACAATAGTAGATTAAGTACTCTTCTAACACTAACTTGTATTCTTCTAATAAATAAATTTTCCAAAATTTAATTTTAATTTGTACTAAACGCAACCAAGAATAATTTCAACTTATTAAACATCAAAGACAAATTCGTAAAACTTTTTCAGCTGTAAAATCCGTTGAATAATACACAAGTTGATTCGATTGTGATCGAATTAAGGACGTAGAAGATGAATTATAAGACCGGTTTCCGCAGGACTGATTAAATATAAATGTACACGAAAATGAAAGATTATTTTTTTCATGGTTACTATCAAGCGCGCACTTCAGGTAGAAGAAATCTATTCATTAGTGCCATCTTTTTCTGGGACTGAAGGTGAACGGGAAGGCGGGAAGTGAAGGAGAGCAGTCTGGACTCCGAGAATTCCCTTTTATTCGCATTATTATGGTAATGACACTGAAAAGCCGAAAAATGTCAGGCTTTTGTAACAGAAGGTTTGTCCGCCTGGTCCATTCATTGATTACGCCCCGTCCTCCTGTCTTTTTAGATGGAGCTTGTATTTGTTGAGCAACCCTCCACAGAAAAGTTAGTGGCTATTCGTACCTTCGGACAATGTTTTCGCCAGCTCCTACTAATCGGTCAAATAAAAAATAATATACTCTATCTAACTACTTTTTTTTCTTTCTCTAATGCATCGACATTTTATTCGGGTAAAAGGTTACTTAACTTAATTATCATTGATGTTAGCTGTTGAAGTTTTATTTTATTGGGTTCAATTTTATTATTTTATGTATTTCTAATTTAGTATATCACGTGGTATCAAATTTGGAAATTCTTTTTGTTAAAATATTATCTTTAGCGACATTATCTATTACATGAGGTACAATTGAAATATTCTTTGTTTGTTTGAAAACAAAGTCAGTCTTGTTCGTTTGAAAATTCAACTAGATTCGCTGTTTCTAATTTAGTATATAATGTGATATCAAATTTGAAATCTTTCCACTGAAATATTATTTTTGGTAATATTATCTATTATCTGAAGTACTATTGAAACATTGCGTTGTTTATTTGAAAATAATGCTGCATTCAATGTTCCTAATTTCATTTTTAATGTGATATTACATTTTAAAATTCTTTTCATTGAAATATTATCTCTAGCACCATTATCTATTATCTGAGATACTATTGAGCCATTACCTTATTTGTCTGAAAATTGTACTTAATGTCTCTAATTTATTTTACGAAAATTCAATTCTCTAAATTCAATATCTCTATTTGTTAAATCAAATTTAGTATTCTTTATCTTCGAGTATTATCTTTACTTCTAAGTATTATCATCCATTATCTAATTACCTAATTATCTATTATCTATTATGTAATTATCATCTACTGTCTATTACCTAGTATAAGTTTTACAATCCCCATCTTTAAATATAATCTTCACTATTATCATTATCTATTATGTTGTATTTAAAGTATAATCTTATTCACCTAAAAATGATTCTATATTCAACGATTTTAATTTAGCATTTGTTAAGTTACTGTACTTATTCAAGCTTTATAGTAGAATTACTATCTATTACCTAATATATTATTGGCAATATTATCTTATTCGTTTGAAATTTGTAGTAGATTCTAGTCCCATATTTGTTGAATTAGTGTGATATGAAAAATATTCTAAAATTGTTTCATTAACATACATTATAATCATGTAGAATTATTTTAATCTATTATCTAAAAGGTCTTTCATCTTATTCGTTCGTTTGCACTCTATTAAATGTTCCTAATTTACTATTACCTAAGATGAGGCTGCATCAAATTTATTGTTCTTTAAGTATCATCTTTAACGTCATCTTCATCTATCATCTGAAATGCCGATACGTGAAGTATTTGCATTATTATACACACTTAAAAACTGTATAATATTCAATATCCCTAATTAACGTGATATAAAATAACCCGATATCAAATTAATATGAAATAAAATCCAATATTATTTATACACGAAAAATGAAATGATACACGAATCTAATCTGCCGGAAAAGTTCGAAATAATTTCCAGTTAAAATTAATAATAATATCGACTAATTATGGCGCGGACGATGCATGAAAGGCATTAAAAACGGTACATATGCAGCTCGAGGAATATATTGATGTGTAAACACTGAGGCAGGTACTCAATACAATTAGGGTTGATGTGGTAAAGGACTGAACGTCTCTAGAGACGAGAATGAGCGTGTCGATTCAATCGTATAAGTCAATAAGTGAATTACCGATAATTAGAGGATGGTTTTACGAAGAATAGAGAAATTGGATGTGCGCCTTTCTGAATCTTTGTTAATCAGTTCCATTTTGCAAAGCATCACTGCCGCAGTTCCCTCGACGACTGAATCGAGAATTCCAGGGCCGCCGATCCTTTCAGAATTTCTCATTTTACTACGTCGACTGTCAATTTCTTAATTAAAGAAACGGATTATGCGTTAACACTCGATAAACTAACTCTACAATTCACTGTCATTCTTTTATGATCCTTTCTTCTCAAAATGTAATACTTTTGTTAAATTACGAACGCTTCGAAGCGTTTTCTACTGCGATCTGTACTGATCAAAATTCCATAATTTTCTTCGTCATAAATACTGTTTCTATCTGTATATTTATATCGTGCTATTCTATTAATACTAAAATCTTTACAATCACATTAAAATCAAGTTTATTAAGTAAAACTTTCATAATTACATAAAAACACATAATTTTGCTGTATACGTTTCATAACCGTAATTTCACGCAAAAGTTTCAAATATAAAACAAAAAATAAAATTTTCAACATTCCGCGGAATTGTTAGTTAAATTGAAAGGAGATAATAAATTTGGTTTATGTGGAAAATGGTCAGGAAGTGAAATAAAGGAATAAGAGTAGAGTATCAACGAAACTTCATTGCTAAATAATTTCAGCTTATCGTGGGATTGCGGCCCTGTAGAGGGTAGATCTAGCTCGGTCCGCATCCGCAGAAGGGTGGTTTTAATTACCCCTTCCATTACTGCAAAACCAACCCCGTTAGTGGATTCATTTAGTCACATTACCAGACCACCCTTCTCCCTCTACCAATCCTCTCTTTCTCCTTCCCTGGCTCTTTCTCTTTCATTTACTCGCTGGTGGTTGGTGCATGTTTCAAACCAATATTCTGTTTCTCTTTCTGAGTTCTTAATGAAACTTATGTGTCTTCGTATGCATTGAACACTCAACTTACTGCAATATTTTAGTTTATTATCCGTGTGCCTGTTTTCTTTTCTGTCTTCGATATGTGGACAAATATGTTTTACAGAATGACATTTCAAAGAATATGTTATGCAATAATTTCGTTATGTATTTTTCATTTGAGCATCGCTGATTGCGAATACACAATTTTTTCTGGGAATTTTAATTTTTGAAAAGTTTGCTTTTCGAAAGTATTTATAATTTGAACTGATTTCGTGAATGATGGAACTTTGTGTGGGAAGATTCTGTGAAGGTTTCTGAATAGATCGATATTGATATTTTGGTACGTTGTGAACATTCAAGTATGTTAAACGAATTTTAAAGGAGAAGGGACATTTTGCATTGACTTTTCGGAGTAACTTTTAATTTATCTGAACAGAGTGAGGAAAGTAGAAGGTTAATATATAAGCAAATCAGATTGTATGATAAATTTTTTTTTATCAGGAAACGCTTATGGCAAATTGACGTATGTTTTGAAATTAGAGAGAAAGTTTTATCAGTAGTGAGATATTTACTCACAGAAATTGAACATCAATCGATCAAAATTTATAACTTAATTGTTTAATGATTATCGATATTTAATTAGAAAGAATCGTTATAAAACTTGATTGATTTAATCGAATGAAGAAACTAATTAATAATCATTAACATATATTAATTGTGAATTAGTAACATAAATAATTATATTCGTAATTAAATAATAAATAAGTATATTAGTTACATAAGCAAAATATTAGTAATCAATTCTTAATTAATACATTAATTTAAATTTATTTGAGATTATAATTCATGCTTAACATACGAGTAATTAATTATTTTAAATAATTTTATTTTATATCAAATGAAAAAAATAGCAAAAATATATTTTAGTAAAACCTCGTTTATTTATAATAGTTTACTGTTCATACAATTGTTCGTTATTATCTCATGATTGCTTCAAGCATTGCTTTTTTCAATATTAACATTAGATAATTTATGTAATTTTTATAAGTTATTATAACTGCGAAAATAACATACTACATAAATGTATTTACAGAAAAATTCATAATTAACTGTTACAATCCAAACAAATTATTAAATAATGGACGGTATTTACGAAGAAACATATGATTGAATCATTAACTGCATAATTGCATAACGATACTTCCACCAATTATTCTATCGAATAAAGAAATTAAAAAATAGCAAAATACAGCTTTTATTTTAAATTAATTGTTCTAACATACACATACGTACATCACACATATTGTCGAATCTAGAAATCTCAACCAAAGCAATCATTCAGAGTGACAAAAATGAACTTCTACGAATGCTTCTCATAATACAAAAAACCTTACAATTAACATAATAAAATAATTATTTAAAATTACACATAAATACCAAGAAAAGTAATTTTTCCCCAAAACGAAGAAAATGAAGCTATCGTGTAAAGTGAATTATTTCGAAAACCGGTAGTGTAATTTTGCGCGAATAAATGTAAGAGTCAATGAACGTTATTGGAAACATGTATATGGAGATACATGGAAAACGGCAATAGAGGAAGAGGGAGAAAACGGTGAAAACGAGGGAAAAGAGATGACGAAAGGAAGGTAGCAATAGAGTGGTTTCTTGTAGGGTAGAGGGTTTATACAAAATGCGGTTTTCTCGAGCAGTACCGTCTTCGAACTTCTGAAGCTGAAGGCCTTTAGCAGCCCACCCTTCAGCTAGATTGGATGCGTTTAATTACCCCTGAAATATCGTTAATTACTCGACCTCCGAGCAAGTTCGAGCACGGTTGGAAGTTCGAAACATACGAATTTGGTTGTTTCTCATACAAACTCCTCCTTTTCTATCCTGATTTCTCCGATCTGCTGATTCGTTGATTTGCTGATCTGCCGATCCACCTAGTAAACGATCTATCGGATTCCCACTTTGTCCTCATTATCTGGACGGATGCGCTTTTCATCTTCCCTTTTGCCTTCTTCTTCTCCTTCTACTTCTCCCTTCACTTTTCTGCTACGTATTTCATATACCCAAGGAAATGCTGTTGGTCACTTTTAATGAATGCAATTCCTGTCGCTCAACTTCTTCAACAGAACACTTGATTAATTTTGTAACAAAAAAGGGTTGTGAAAGAACAACAATAGTTTTGCTATGTGGACATTTTTATTAGATGATGAAGTAGCTGTTTCATTTTTACAAGAAATTGTAAAAAGACGAAGATAATAGTTTTGCTATGTGAAAATTTTTATTAGATGATGGAGTAACTGTTTCGTTTATACGAGGAGTTGTGAAAAGATAAAAATAATATTTTTACTATGTAAACAATTTTATTAGATGATGGAGTAGCTGTTTCATTTCTACAAGAAATTATGAAATGAGAAAAATAATATTTTTACTATGTGAACAATTTTATTAGATGATGGAGCTGTTTCATTTATACAAGAAATTGTAAACGGACAAAAATAATAGTTTTGCTATGTGAAAATTTTTATTAGATGATGGAGTAACTGTTATATAATAGTTATATACTAATATACTAACTAACAATACACTATTAATTTTAATAACATACTAATTTTTTAAATAGTGAAACCAAAAAGAAATTACTAAACCACCCTAATGTACATAAATACAAAATCGCAACTATAAGTCAACCAATGAAAAATAATTTATTCTATGTGACAATCAACTACTTTTGAACGAAATTATACAAGTACTGACATACTTTTCTTTTTTCACACACATAATATAAACCTCATTTTTCAATCTTTTTACATTGGGTTATTCTGCATTGTACGATAAAATGCTTCAATCCAACTATCTCGAATAATAAGTTAAATGCACAGAAAGCTCATTTGAAAAGACCGTCGAGCTATTGTCTACGATCATGACTTATAGTCCATAGAATAAGACATTTGCTTGATTGCAGCACAGTGGCTCATTTCGATTTATACGAATCTGCAGCGAAACTGATGCAATGATAACTAGACCACGAAAGTTTATGCAAATGACACTTTTACAGAAAAATATTTGAAAAATTTATTTTGTATTTTACATTTTGTAATTTTTTATATTTCTGCAGGTTACGTATTTATTGCGTGTTCTCCATATTTTTTATATGTCTCACACATTTCTTTCGGGCCTTCCATATTTTTTATATGGATGCACAAAACGTTGTTAAAAAAAAGAAAAATATTTCTCAGTATTTTTTTGATGTACTTGTTAAATATGTGGAGGTTCTTCTAAGTAATTCTAAGAAGTTCATCAACAAAGCATTTAAATAGTATTCTAAAATGTTACTGAAATTAATGGTCCAATAACCGCGAAACTTTATTGAAATATTGTATCAGTAAAAATAAAAGAATGCAACGATGCAAAAATTACAATACTGTCATAATAAAAACTTGTAATAAAACTAATAAATCAAATTATAACACTAGTAATAAAGAACAATATAACCAGTTACTAAAAAAGTAAATAAACAAGTACATAATGCAATTAACGCATATCTATTTATTTCTGATCATGTGTATCCATAAGATAACATAAATGCAATGAAGATATCTTCACTGTACTTTTGTAAAATTCAAACCAAAACTTCAAAAGCTAAATAAAAAATTCCAATCAAAAACATTCGATGATTAATCTGAAATTTTCCACCTGTTACTAGAGATTGAATGCTAACTTTTTTTTCGCGAGTTTCATATTATAAAATTTTTATTTTACACTCTCTAGTCCTTGATGCGTTTTCAATATTTTTTTTTGCACATACAATATAAAAGTCATTTTTTAATCTTTTAAATTGAGTTACTCTGTAGTGTATGGTGACAGAGATACACATCTTAATAGAAATAAGAATAGTTTATAAACGAAAAGTTGGTTAATAAAATACGATGGTATAGTGAGTTTGGAATCAATAAACTTTAATTACGGTAAATTACTAAAAACAATATTTTTAACATTTAATTAAATTACGAAGAAAACGCACACGATCTTCTCGTTTTAAGAGCAACGTAAGATTGACAGAAAATTAAACAAATATTCACAGCAATGATGCTTCTTCGACGAAATTCGACACCACTTGCAACCCTTATTCACTCCGTTCACACTTCAAGTAAAATGGTTCAATTCAACTATTTCGAATATTAAATTAAACACAAAGAAATCTCATTTGAAAAGACCGAATTATTAAGTAAAATCATAATTTATATTCTGTTTTATTATAAGCTAATTTTTGGTAAAAATTTTATTATGAATCGTGTTTTAAAATAGCTGTACTAGACTGTGTTGTTATTCTCCGTTTAGTTGTTTGTGTGGAGTCAACACCTTTGCTGGTCATACGACCCCACATCACAATACCGCGCCCTCCAAATTTCATTGTCGGATGAACATGATGTCTCTGCAATTGTTCTCCAGGACTTCTCCAAGTCCATTCACGTCTGTTCACCCCAAAGCAATTTACTTTGATACCAATGATATCATCAGACTGTTACTCGGCTCCAACAAGCTTTCATAAAACTTCCATATTTCTTATCGATTGTTTTACTGAGATTATCAAATAAAATATTTGGAAAACATTTTTGTTTGATGAAATATTTAGATTTATATTTCGGACGCCTATAAAAATTTAGGTACACAAAAAACCACATAAACAATTCATTTTTACTATCATTGTAATAGTGTAAAAAATTTTGTAAATATTTGTGATAGCAAAAATAAAAGATTGAAAGCAAACATCAAAGTATTGAGGACGAACAATTGAATGAAGAAATAATTTTTAAAACTTTGTTGTGAAGATTTATTTAGTTTAAAAATTTTTTAGAAATAATATTTAGTGAATTGAATTAAATTAGATAAAATTAGTTAATTGAATTGATTGATTGATAAAATTAATTGATTGAATTAATTAGATTAGTTAGGAAGAATTAAGATTTTCATTTTGTGGTAATTTTAAATAATATATTATTGAAATTATATTGATAATGCAAAGTTACTATAATTATTATTTATTACATTCAACAGTAAATTATGAATGAATATAAATATTGCACTACTTTACTTTTTTTTAAAAATGCACGAACAATTTGATATAAATATAAACCTAAACAATTTGATACAAATATAATTTGTACAAAATTTAGTACTCAAAATAGTAGGGAGAAAAAAGGAAATAGTATTTTTGTTGCAGTTTTCATAACGCGAACAGGTTAAGCACCAAAAGTAGATTACGAAACGTGATTATTTGACGATCTTATCTCTCCTAAAAGCATCTAGCCATGAATGCATACGCGGAACAATCACAGACGGTTGCTGTCGGGACAACATGTCGATTAGTTCTTTTAATCATCCCTATATACAGGGTGCATCATCCCTGTTTCTATCTCAATCCCCAAATCTTAATCATTTTCACAACTCTGTACTAAAAATATCTTTCACATGTTATGAATACAAGACGTTAACATATTACATTTTTTATCTATTCATTACATTACATGAATAAAATTCATCTACATATGTATTACAATTATAATCGCAGATGATAATGTTAATAATTGGTTAGCAAAGAATTCACATTCATAAAGTCAATCATTTTTTGTTAAAATTTGAAGTTACCATAAGAATACCATAATAATACAAACAGTACATTTTACAATAAAAAATTGCATACTTAAATATTAAATATTAATGTTTTGAATATTTTGTATAAAATAATTATAAAATACTGCTCTCTCTAAAATGATTAACGAAGTAATTATAAAATGATATTTTTCATAAAATAATTATGAAATAATGTATACAGAATATAATTATAAAACAATATTTTGCAAAATATTTTGTAAAGTTAAAATATTAGGTGATGTAAAAACAAATTTTAGTATAGTTACAAATTAAAGAAAGATTATAAATAACGTTCAGTGTAAAATAAAAAAATGATATAATAACTGTAATATCGTTAAGTAATGACGCACCCTGTAAGTCAACAAAGCATGTGCGACCAACGCGATTAGTTTTCATGGAAGATGATTTTAATGGACGCCCAACTGTTCCCCTGAGTTTTCAACAGCCCCCTAGTAAATGACTCCCTTTTCAATTGTTTACCCTTCACCACCAATCCCTCTGTCCTCTCTTACAATAGATCATAGATTACGTGAGAAGATTACCATTCAAATCGTGTTTTCGGACTCTCTGTTATGTTCCGGTTAAGAATAAAGCAATTAATTACAATCAATTTACTAAAAGTCGCTGGTAAATAAATATACAATATTGCATTATTTTAAATATATAATATTTCATAAATGTAACTATGACTTTTATTTATCGAATAAAAGTAACGATGCATATGAATATCTTATTTAATTTGTACATAAAAAATAATCATATAACATTAAAATATTGTTCATTTTATTTCTTGTAATTTTCAATTTATACGTAACGATATATTTATTTAATAATTATGGCACTGTGTTTTTGCGTTATCAGAATTTAATATGAACATTGCTTTAAATAAATATTACAAATAAGAAAAAATTATGAAATAATTACGTTATTGTTTTGAATAAGTATTACGAGCAAATGAATTGTTTCGTACTGTTTTTTATTGTAAAAATTTCTTCATCGATACAACACGTGACAGTTTACCTGTTGATTTCAACCCCTTAATGGTTTTTTTATTTTTATTCAGAAATACTTGATTTATTTTCTTTTTACGAAAGAAAAATTTTATGCGTTATGATAACAATATTAATACAATTTTTAACATTATTCTCCTTATTTACTGGAAATATAATTTACAGTATTTTAACACGATAACAAAAAGTAACTGAAAGTTTCATTCATGATTCCTATATAACGAAGCTTTAGTATATTATATAAACAGTTAACAGTAATTGTTAACTGATAATTAAACTAAAAGTTCTGTATTCTACATTGAAATACGTATCTTTCGCATGTAGAAAGAATTTATATGATTATTTTATCGTGATACGTTTATTACTGCAATTTGTTGCAAATAAGAAAGGAACATCGATTCGTATTGGACGATTCACTAGTTAGATTGATCAGGGTTGAGAATCTATTCAGTGGCATATATTAAAAAATCAAAGATGTGAAGTACAGTAGGGCGATGCAATCACCGAACCGCAACGAATCATTATTTCCATCTCAATTAATATTTTAATCAAGCCTCTGCACACTACGTTGTTCCATTTATGGCTTCGTTAATGTTCGTTTAACCATTCTCTTAGGGTATTCCGCGAGCTTCTATACGTATAGCACCAACGAGAATAGTACTTTTATACAAATCTAGTATAGATGATATGAAATACACATAGAGGGATGCATATGTGCAATAATATTTAATAGGGGATGTTTTGTTAGTCTTTCTTAAGAATATTGAGTAAATTTAGAAATTTACTAAATTTAGAAAATTTATAATCGTTTATCAATCGTGTTATTTCTCAAGAAAAAAATTTTCTTCAGGGTAATACATAACTTATAAACGCAGTTGCTGATCAAAGATGGATGTGCAATATATATAATATTATTGTGTCATGTATGAATAGATAAACATCATTACAATATACATACATGTAGACAGATATCGTGTACATACAGTATTCAACTAACAATAAAAATATTTATTCCTTGTTTATTTTAAATCGTGAATTGACTTTCTGGTTAAAATTATTTCATGAGATATATTTCTCAAGAAGTTTTTAGTTTAATTGTCATAATATCGTTTCACAAAATTGGTACTACGTATAGAATTCAATGTTTGGAATATTTTATGACTTTCTCACTTGTATTTGGATAACAGTTATTAGTATTAGTAGAGTACTGAATATACAATACGCATTTAGTATAACGATTGTTATTATTAATAGCACGATTTTAAACATGCAATACACATACAAAAATTATTATGCATATTCACTCACGACATCAGTATTCTTCAGAAAATAGTGTGGATTATACAAAAACTAATAATATGCAAAATAACAATGCTTATTCAAAGAGCATTATTTTAAATAACAAGTAACTTCATAATCAAAATTTTCAAAAATGAATCATTTTTAATTGTAACAATCACACGTTAAAATATATTTCTTTAGAATATTTTAGTAATCTTTATGGACAAAAATTGTTCTACTGTATATTGTTTTGAGTAGTCGAAGATTGTTACTGTCACAAGGTACTATATAAAAAATGATATATTTTTAAATTTGAATTTTTGAATATCTTGGACAATTTTATTAAGTTTATTGTTTAGTATAATCTAATAAATATTTTCGTTAACATAAAAATTCACTATTTTAGAAGAAAGTGTTTACACTGCTGGCTTCGGTTCATTACCAAAATAAAATTTGAATTAAATTTCAGTAAAATTTTTCATTTTCTAAAGTCTTGTATTGTCTACTATTATAAACGAAACAAAATAATTTCAGCAATACTAACTATGTTCGTTAATTAATTTTTACTTATATTTCGTTGCGATTCTTTCAATTTTGCAGAATGACGCATAGTAAAAATCTAACAATGCGATCAAAAATGTAACAGTAAACTTTTGTCAATTAACAGACTTAAAAATTGAATATACATATAATTAGCTGACCAATAAATTGAAATATACAAAAATAATCAAACTATAAAAAATGTCAAGAATCAAGATCTTTCTTCAAAGTTTAAATGAAAGACAGACTAAAACATCATAATTAGAATACAATTCAAACATTTATATGAAAACTACGAAATTCAATAATTAAAAGGAAGATTGCTCCGAAAATCTGGTCATTACGTTAAATTCTATCGTTGTGTCATTCAAAATGAAGCTTGTGATATCCAACGAAAAGAATT
This sequence comes from Megachile leachella, assembly GCA_963576845.1. Classification (NCBI taxonomy): domain Eukaryota; kingdom Metazoa; phylum Arthropoda; class Insecta; order Hymenoptera; family Megachilidae; genus Megachile; species Megachile leachella. Next base: position 5,277,485 of record OY756254.1, on the reverse strand, counting down.
CAAAGACTTGAAAATAAAATTGTTCAATATTTATTCTTTAATAAACAATTATAACTTATATCAAATGGTTTAATAACATTTGGTAGTCAGTTTGCTCAAATTGATAGTAAAATTGTAACACGATAATAACACTGTTAAGAACTAAAATTTAAAAGAAATAATATTATAATATTATAAATTGACAACATATTACAAAAGTGTTATAAAAAGTGATAAATAAAAGGACGAAGAGTGTTAATATTTCTGTCAGTTATATTAGTTACATATTAATACACGAAAGAATTTCGTAGTATATTTATTAGGGGTGCCGAAAAGTAATCAAACTTTTGATTACTGGAGAAAAACATTTATTTATTAAAGAAATTTTAAATGCTAATCAACAAAATAATTTCCATCATTTTCTAACGCTTTTTGTCAGATTAAAGGCAATTGCTCGATTTCCTTTTTAAAAAAGAAAGGAATCGCTTCCTTCGATTTTTCGTTAAAGAATTCTGAAGTCATCGAAGAAATTTTAAATACTTTTTCGGTACTCCTATTTCACGTATCATATTTGCAAGAAAATGCAAGAAGAAATAATATTGCAAATTAGTCGAAGTAATAAGTAATGTAGTTTTTGGGTGAACTGGCCAAAAGATAATTAATTGAAGCGAATATAACGTGAAGAAAGAGAAGCAGAAAGAGAGTAAGGAGAACAAGGAAAATTCCTATTGGACTCTTGTTTTCTGGAAGAACGAGTCGTGAATCTCAGTTTCCCAACGAAGCTACCAATTCTAAGCATCTAGAGACGAAAAGCAACTATGGTAGGAGGCCAGACGCGGCGATCAGTTCGAACAATACCCATTGTCCAGCATATCATTTTCACGATTTTCCATCGGTCGACTTTCAACCGAGGAAGACTTCGTTCAGAGCCACCGATGAATATCGTTCCTCGATTTTCACTACCGCTATCGTACCAGCACCTTCTCGTTTCTCTTTGGTAGATCACTCGAGCGGATAAAACGAACACAATGCCTTTTGTTTCTCATCTTCAACGCCTATCGATGCGGGGATTCGTCATCCTCGAGAAATTGATTTTTTGATCAGGTTTTCAATCCTTCTCTCCATCGACGAAACAAAATATTTTCGAAAACTTTTACGAAAATCATCGATTCTCCGTTTACCTATTCGACCGGGAATTTTTCATCAGGATTCCCTCACGAAATTATACGGATCGATCGTTCATCAAAATGGTTACCGATTCAAAATGGTAATCACGTATTTGATATGGACAAATGTAGAAGGTGAAAAAGACCGGTACGAAAGGAACCTGGGGAAAATTTGTCTTCTACCGAAACTCTGAACTGACAAGTAATCATAATTTCGACAGAGTCAGTAGTATTCAGAGTTTGAGATACATAATAAGCCTGAGGCTGCGTTCACATCACAGAGAGACAGTCCGATACGAGTGAGTAGGTACATTATACAAACGGAATATCTACCCCAACCTACGCCAACCTACCCGTTGGCATCAAACCAACTACAACTATTATCACCGTTACCGCCACTACTCACCCTCTTATTGCGTGACTTTATCCTTGAGAGGTATTCCCACTATCTACTGGGTGATTTTCACGAACCATTCCTTCGTAATTATCGCATCTTCGAATTTATCATTCGTTATATTGTATTATTAATACACAACAAATATACTATCAAATATTTTTATTTTATGCAACATAAATTATTGTAGAAAACTTGTAGGGTAATTATAGAAATTATAGAAGACTTGTAGAGTAATTATAGAAGTTATAGAAAACTTGTAGAGTAATTATTATAGAAATTATAGAAAACTTGTAGAGTAATTATTATAGAAATTATAGAAGACTTGTAGAGTACTTATAGAAGTTATAGAAAACTTGTAGGGTAATTGTAGAAATTATAGAAAACTTGTAGAGTAATTATTATAGAAATTATAGAAAACTTGTAGGGTAATTGTAAAAATTATAGAAAACTTGTAGAGTGATTATAGAAATTATAGAAAACTTGTAGAGTGATTATAGAAGTTATAGAAAACTTGTAGAGTAATTATTATAGAAATTATAGAAAACTTGTAGGGTAATTATAGAAATTATAGAAGACTTGTAGAGTACTTATAGAAATTATAGAAAACTTGTAGAGTAATTATTATAAAAATTATAGAAAACTTGTAGAGTAATTATTATAGAAATTATAGAAAACTTGTAGGGTAATTATAGAAATTATAGAAGACTTGTAAACTAATTATGGAAATTATAGAAAACTTGTAGGGTAATTACAAAAATTATAGAAAACCTGAAGAGTGATTATAGAGATTATTGCAAACATTTCTTAACTTTTGCAATTACTTTTTGGTTTGCCTTCTTAGATCTTGCAATCATATTTTTCTATGCCTTTTTATTTTCTGCAATTATAATATTTGTCTACGCCTCCTCATCTTCTGCAATTTTAATTTTTTACTGTACCTTTTTATCTTTCACAATTATAATTTTTTTGTATACTTTCTGAAAATATAACTTTGCAAGTTATATCATTTTTCTTTAAATAAATTTCTAAATTATTCATTGTTATACCTCAGACAATTCAACAGTATTATTTTTAGTTAAAATAAAGGATCATGCAGTGAAAGATAATTCTTTTCGGACTTTATCGTAATATTATAATTAAATAATTGAAAATTAGGTAGATATAATTATCCACATTTTATTAGATTTAACGTTATTGGAGAAATTATATTTAGAGTAAATAGAAATTCTGTATGGGTTAAAAAAGTGTTATACAGTAATATTTTTTTATGTTTAACAATACGTATGTATTTTGTGTTAAACAGTAGTGTAATCCTGAAATTGTGTAAGACAAACCGGTTTTAAATATTTTATATGTTTCTGCACTTCTTTTTTGTATTATTCACTTATCAAATTATTTATCGTACTCTTTTTTGCGAATTTTCGTTTGTTAATGGGTTTACACTTTATTTTGTAATAAAACTTCAATGATGTACAACTTTTGAGGTAAATATATGAGAATGGTAGTATGCTTAATCTAAAACAGAATCTGAATTATATTCTTTTTAAACAATATTTTTAATGTAAATTACCTTGTAGAAAATTTGCTAATACTTTGTATTAGTTAGGTATGTTATTTTATATTTTTAAATGACTTCCTAAAAGCTGTGCATTACTATTACTTTGTGTTTTGATATTCATAACATAATAATACGTTGAAATAAAAGTGGTAAAAATTTGCATTGAAAAATTAATTTTTGAATTAGTAGACAATTATAGAACAATGATATATTTATATAAAGTATTCGTTAATATCTATGTGGCATATTATGCTGACTACTAAATTTTTAACCTACATTCCTTTTAAAAATTATTTATTAACATTTAACAGGGTAATATTTACTAAAACGATAACTTGACATAATTAATTTTGAAATAATTCGAATAAAGAAAAAAGTTTGTTCGTTGTATTTTTTTTCAGTGGAGTCTCGAACGTGAATTTTTAAAAATGAACGCGTGAATGTAGTTGCTTTATATGTATAATAATCAATAATTAATACAAATCAATATTATAATCCTTCAAATGTTCAAACTTTTACTGAAATCATAGTTTTTCAGTTATGTTATTATCACAGTAAATATGTAACAAATGAAAGAAGCAATGTAAAGTCAACTCAGTGATCTACCACAAATGTTCAATGCCTAAAGTAATAAAATAATATTTAATAGTTATCATCAAATAAAAAACTGAAAGAACTTTGTTTTTTACGAAAATTTGATTTTCTATATTTCATAACTTTTCGCTTTTCATACAACAAAGGAATACAGCAATTCAAAGCTCCTTCAAGAATGGAATTCTCTCTTTCATTATAGACGACCCACATCAAATTTAAATATAGTCTTGTTAAAGAAAAATGAAGATTGAAAATATTTTGTTATTTGATAATTTTATAAAATAATTTTTGCGTAATATTACATTGAAAATATTTTCAGAAAAACTTGAAAAGTTGAAGAAACAGTTAAAGACATCAAAAATAAAAATAATACCAATACAGCTGAAAACATTCACTGAGACCAGATTATAATTATAATAACTATAATTATAATTATAATTATAATTGCACCCCCGTTTTATAATTACAAACACAACTGTGAAATCTATTTACTAAATTACACAATATTATCTAAAACTGATATTAAACTGTATATTATATACATATACATGGATGTAGGCATGGATAGTAAATTTCGAACCACCCTAGCTTTTTAAAAGATGTTGCAGAATGAAGTACACTTGCCACAATATTTGAAGGTTATAATATACTATGCTAGGTCAGGTCTGAAGTAAATTACACAAATCGAGTATTTGATTTAATATTTATTTCAAAGCATATTCATTTACTTACTAGGCCTTTATGTAATAACATACATTATACCTAAACGTAACTCTCAACATAAAACGTACCTCTTATTAGTCAAAACTCAGTTACTTTCACTAATTGCATCGGAAAATGTCCATGATGGAGAAAACACATGATACTTATTCAAATACAGCAATTAATAGCCAGTGACTTATTTCATTTTTAAGATGTAACATAGGACCTTAGAATGTTGGGGATATAGTATAGAATTTTTAGAACATTAAGAATATAACATACGAACCTTGGATAGTCTTGGGGTCTTAGAATGTTAGATACATAACATAGGACCCTCAGAATGTAAAGGACATAACACATAAATCTTAGAATATTACCATTAATATTTTTTAAACGCATAAACAATGTATACCATAATCCTACTATTTCAAAAGATAGTACCAAGAATCTAATATTATTCTCTTATTTCATCTAATGTGAATCTGATACAATATTTCAAATACCAATTCTTCAGGTCTGTCTAGTAGTAAAGATACATGCATAGCCCGCAGGCAGAGGACTCCAGTGGTGAAGACAACTTGGAAAAAGTATAACCTTAACATGTATTCAAAAGATTTTCGATGTACAACATAAGTTATTACTGTCATTCTAGACTACAATAAATTATACCAATATTAATACTCTAAAAAGCACACACGAAGGCACATTTACGTCACATATCTACAAAGTGCACCACAGGGGGTACATTTGGACGCAACGTGTTAAAAGAAGGAGTAGTGCTCCCCACTATTTTATTTTTTAATATTACAAAGTCAAAATATATGTAAATGTGATATCAGAATCCCTGTGACCTAGTTATTGTCCACAATTAAATGAAAGCAATTTTGTAGAAAAGAAAAAGTGCAGATAGAGATAATTTTTTGCTCATTACTATGCCCTAAATAAAGAACATTTATTCATATATTCTATCATACTAATCGATTATACACGTTTAAAATATCATTTTTACTTAGTACTATAACAAGCTTGTGTTAACAAGCTGTGAAGCAGTATAAAAATCTGATATTGAACTTTATATTTTAATTTCAATACTCACTGGCTTTAATTACACGAGTGGTTAATATATCAAGTAATATTTCTTCATTAATATTTATTGTATGTTTGGTACATAACAATTGTATGTTTTATTCATCAACTTCTTCAATTCTGTACTTTGTACATTATTTTACAATTTTTATTAATATATTTAAACTTGATTTAATGGAGCTTTAATGAACTAATGTTATTTTCAGAATCAACATTAATATTGTTAGTAGTATTTAGTATATTAATTTATTAATTATTAGAATGTTAAGATTAGTTAATATTAATCTAAATTTAATTAACTACAATTTTAACTACACTACCTTATTTACTAATGATCTAAGTAGAGTTAAGAAATGGATGTATGTACATAATAATTTAGTTTAAATAATTTTTAATGTAATTATTCCATAACTCATTAAATTTCTGCATTCGAGACTGCATCTATAACATAAAATCTAGCATAAAACAATTATCAAAAATAAATACAGAAATAAACACAAATTTGAATAGAATTTATGACCAATAAAATAGGTGCTAACTTTACCTACTTTTTATAAATTCATATAATGATCATAAATTTGCATTTTTCAGTTTAATATTCCTCCGACAAACATCGAACTACGAATAAAATATAATACATTACATCTTGCTATTAATAATTATTGTTCGTGCAAGTCAAGGGTTCTTAAACTTATGTAATCCAAGGACTCCTCTGGAACATTACCTTACAAGCTCTAAAAATTAAATTTTTACTCATTATTGTTTAGTTATGTTAATAACTAGTTAAGTAACAACAAATACAAGAAGTCTTGACCATATAGAATTTTTACTGAATGACTTTTATTTCAATAAAAACGAAAAATTGAGGGATGTAAAGTTGATGCCAAAATTGCTTCGCAGACCACAATTTAAGAATCTATAATTCTTAAATAAATTACCTCTCATATAATTTATTTCGATCTCACTTATTCTATACGATATTTTAATCTCTGTTAACAATAAGAGAGATGATTTCAAAATATGTCACCCGTTAGATACGCCTATAGATATACTGATACGACAAAGAATTGATACGTTCCTTTCGTAAACGTCTCTCTTTTTTTCTTTCTCTTACTCCTTTTCGAGCAGGAGTACCGATAGATCGACAATGGAGCACATCTGTAGGTACCACGAAACAATGGCTGCCGCGATTGTGGAACCTATTGCGGATAGTATTCCATAATATACCCTGTTGTTTCTGCTCCCGCGGATAGAACTACCAGCACGCTCGATGAAAATATATGGCCCCCTTTCCAAACTTGAGGTTGACACTACATACAATTATTATGTCTCAACAATTTTTCTTTCTTTGAACTTTTCTCATTGTTTTCTCCTAATTTTTTTTCGTAATATTTTTACTTATTTCGTATATTTCACGGACTTCGTGATGACACATTTTGAAAACTACTGTAATTAATTGCCTGTTAACACTTCACCTTATATAAGTATATAAGGGATGAAATACAATATTAATTTGTACGGTTATTCTTTTCGAGTACATTTCAACGATTTCATATCTTAATAATTTCTCTGATTTAAGATATGAAACCTAAGAACGCCATTTTGACGTGTTTCATACATTTACTGTCAAAAATGGAGTCTACAACGACCAATTTTTATTACAGTTTTATTTAATATTTTTGCGGATGAATTATAGGAAATTAGAACTAATTTAACAAAAGGGGTAATGCAGATATCCGCCATGGTTTTAATAATCTCTCAATACATATCGATGTTTGATATGAAGAACGTTGCAATTTTTGTTATGGTATTTTGCAACTGTAATATAAAAATATTAAAAATGAAGCCTGCTTCTCGATTTAAGAACCGTGTTTCTATTACAATTAGAATTAGTTTCAACGGAAAGAAAAATTAAATATTAAACCTTGACATTTCCTGACTTTAGATCTTGAAAGTATTACATTCTGAATTATAGAAAATGTGAAATCTAATATTAGTTACTACACTATAGTATAAAGAAATATTTTTATATTCAAATTCAGTGATTTTTTGATAATTCACCATTTTCTGCACCAAAAGTGCTTGATTAGAAGAATTTATAAAAGTAAAATGAAATCTAAATTTCATTGAAAGCATAAAGAAACGATTCATTTTATTTTCAATACAGAAGGGAAATAATTTAGGAAAAAAGTGCGTCGTTGACAGTGATACTCAACACCAATTTTTAATAAATTTTATTTTTTAGCATTAAACGGCAGCACCAGCGTCATATACATTTTGCCTATTTCATTTTTTAATCACAACTTAAAATGAACCGACCGTTTAATGTTTCTCAAAGTGTCACAGTTTTATTTTGTTCACAAAATGTCTGCCTTATTGCTTGAAACAATTAGATTTCTAAGAAGCACATTTCTGACTTTAATACCACAGATAGTTCTTTAATTTAGCGATTAAACTTTTAGCTTTTAATATGACTTCTAGCTGCAATTCATTTTATAGTTCTAGCTTAATTTATCCACTTTTACGATGCTTTCCATGATTTAGGGTAAAACCAACCATTTTAAAAGTGGATGCTTTGACTGAATACTAATCTAATAACAGTTTACTTTATTTCCTTATTCATCTAATTTAGCAATAGATTTCAAACTCTGAGTGCTAGAATTTCTCCGAAATGGATGATGGAATAAATCGAAAGTTACTACTCGTTTCAACGAATGGCACTGTTTGCTATGGCACACTCTTTTCTCTTAATATCACCATCTTCTATTCGTACTTGTCATCATTCTCATTCGTAAGAAAATATACGATGAACATGGAGGCTTAATTGCGTACAACTGTACATTCTGACCCCAGAAGCAAACCAGCGGTCTCAAACTAAGCCAAGATTTTAAAAATCTACAACCCTTTTCCTTTGTGAAGCCACACTTATTTACGTAGGACCAAACTGCTGTTCGCAGACGTCATAGTCATCAAAGATCTATCTCTTCCACACTTGATGATTTTTCTGCATAGATCTTTTGCTAGCTTCAAATATCCACACTGTTGCTAACAGCAGTAACTACTTAATCTACTATCACACGCTTCATAGTGACAGAATTGTGCATCATGTACTCGACACAAACACGTGAACATTTCCAAGTAACAAGTGTGGAACATACTTGTGTGTTACTAAGCTCCTACGGGAGTGTCGCATGTTGATCTATCTTCTCATGATTCTTACGTTTCACCTGTAATTCGACAATTATAGTTGGACAAAATGGTTGCTTTTTAAATGCGATGGTCTTCTGCGATGATCCGCGCTGAAGTGATGCCTCCGAAACCTTGCGGTGTACATGAAAACTTCTGTACGCCAAAGCCTGCATCGGATAAAGCTCAATCTTGATAATCTACCTACAGAAAGCATGTTATGTGGCAGTAATTATTTACTTTAAATAACCATAATTATTTAATTAACTTCGAGTTCGTGGCTTTGAAGTGTATTGTCAAAATCACTATACAGAGTATTCTTTTTCTTGACAATATTTCAAGATCATCGGAATGAATGGAAATGCTAAAGTAGATAATTACTGAATTATTAACACCTTGCATTATGACTTATTTGTCAAGTGCGTTAGTCAGAACTAATTACAGCTACAATATTAATACAGACAAAAGAATTTGAAATGTTATGCAAGTATGTTGTTATGCAATCGTTGACTATGCAAATTATAATTGAACATGAACTTTAAATTGAAGCGTGCTAAAAATTCGAGTAAAATTGATCACGACCGAAGTACAAGTGCGTCAGAAGTCTGACTCGCCAAAATAGTGCAAGGGGTTAAGAATATTTATAAAGATGTTAACGAGCTGACCTTCAGACGAGGATTTGACACTGAAGCAAGAAGCTGAAAAGCGTAAAATGTCTAAACGATAAGCAGAAAAAATGAAATAATATCACAGCAAGCATGTGGATAATAAGGATAACTTTCGTTTGAGGACCTGCTAGAATTATCTGATATCAGATCAGTCTTTTGATATTATTCCGTATTTTTATCCTGATTACGTAAGCAACACAAACTGGTTGTTAAATGAAATAAAAGAATAAAATTTCAGTGCAGGAAACGTGAACAAGAAACGTTGTAATAGATGAGTGACAGTGTACCATTGGCTCCTGTGAACATCATTCAACTAAGGTAAGTTGCTCGTGATATTTCAGTATCGTCTGAAACTTTATTTTTAATATTAACGTATATTTCCTTTATTTCAAGTACAGTAAAACTCCATTCATCCGAATCTACAAGACGGTTCGTGTAACTATTCCAATAGGAGTCCAGCAACTTCCGTCACTGTTCGTACGTAATGATACAACTTAAATCGATTACATCTACATCGTTCAATACTTGCTTCGTATACATAACTTATTTGTAAAATGAAGTAAGGTAAGTGCAGACTGGCTTCTGTAAAGTTGGTATTTAAACGCAAGTATTTTCAGCCTGCTATGTAAATACTTAACGCTGTCGATGTCGAACGCTTTGCACAATTACTATTTAATTAATATTAACTAGGACCTTAATTTTCCTTGTACATTTTGATTTTGATAGGAAATTGTTTAAAATGTCAACTACTCTGCACTTTCCCCGAAAATGGGGTAAGAGCGTAACTTGAAGTTTAATACTTTGAAACTTTATTTCATGTGCAATGGGCAAGAGCAGAATTATTAACGAATCTGCTATAAAATGCTTTTTACTGCATTATGCAAGTACTCTATACTGCAAACATTCTTAGCTGAAATATAAAAGGGGATACAGTGAAACAAAACAAGGAAACATACTAAGTGGAGAAATTTCGCTTATATTGTAATAGAAACATCCTGTATACGCACTTGCCCCACTTACCCCACTTCACCTTAATAGAAATGTTTGGACATTTTATTATTATTGTTTGTATAACTGGATTCGAAGCTCAATCTTATTTCTGATAAATGTTCTGTTATGAATTCGTATAAATAAACTGGACATTAATTTATTCGGATAAATAGAGTTTCAGTGCGACTATACCAAAGGTAGTAGAATGTATAGTGCTGGCCTCTGTTGAAATCGCAGCAGACAGGGTATCGAACTGCAGCATTGAATGATACTGAAATTCTTAAATTTTAATTTTGATAACACACATTTAAAAAAAAAGTTGAAAATTCGTGGTTTAAATTATTTCAATTTCCAGCAATAACTTTGTAAAATTTATAAATTCAATAAGTCTTCATAGTGAACAAAATAAAGAATTATATCTTATTCGCTCATTCTATCCTATAAAGCAATCTTACTTTAGACTTACATCCTATGAAGCAGAGTATACAAATATGGTTTAAACATTTTATACATTTATAACCAGAAAAATGTTCGTTTAATGTTAATGCGTGCCAAATTGCATCAACTATGTTGATAAAAAAATTCATTTATGTAAAATACCATGACTGACTTTTATTTATGCTTTACATTTATAATTTAATAATGAACGAATATACAATATTAGTATTGTACAAAGTTCATACTGAAAAGTGCATAGCATCGTTATATTAAATTATTAAGAATCAATGTATTGTACAATCTATTCTATGCAAAAAAATGATTTTACAGATATCAGGTACATAATACATTCTATTATTGTTTTCCTTCTTGTTTTTGAAAGCAATATTTATTAATAAACGATATCAATATTTATTTCAGTATATTTATTTGCAATTAAAATTAGATATAGTATAACATTGTGTGAAGCGATGTTCAAAAGTTGGGATAAACATTCACAGATTCAGATATTCGACAAAATTATACACATGCAATATATTTCAGCAAATTTTCTATATTTTCATATTTAACGCATGAGAAATAAAATGTACATCTATAAGTGACAAATGCAAACGATATGACCAGATATCTAGTTTTAATTGCAAATAATCAAGTGTCACTATTGAAACCTTTTAAGTGGAGATGTACAAGAAACTGAAAGTGTGGATCGTGACAAGGATGTTTTCAGTGTCGAATCGAATTTTCGAAATTTTGCTATACGAAACTGTCGAGACTCCCCAAAATTTCAGAAACCCAAATCACGTTTCGAGACCAGCTTTGAGATGCAGATGTAGCACATTCTTTATATCAATACATCATTTTTGACAATAGTTTCAAACTTTTTTCGTGAAATAACTTTTCTATATTTCAATATTTTATATCGAATAAGTAAAAAAAATAATTTTATTTTACACCGTAGGATTCCGAAACTCCTCAAAGATAAAAAATTCGAAACATGGTCGTGTTCGATAAAACTAGTCTCGAAATTTGGAATATTGCACTTTTGGGTTTAAGAAAATTTGGGAAGTTTTTAATTTTAGAATTTTAGACTTTTAAAAATTTAGGGATTCTAGTATTTAGAAATTTAAAAATTTTTGAATTTGAAGATTTGGCGGTTTGAAAATTCTTTAATTTCGGGTTTTTGGAAACTCAATATTTGGTAATTTGACAATTTTTTAATTTAGGAACTTGGAAATTCAGAATTTTTTAATTTTGCAATTTTTGGAATTTGACAATATGGGGTTTTGAAAATTATGAAGTTTGAAAATTTAAATATTTCTGGGAATGAAAATTTCTAAATTTCTAATATCAACCAATTTATACAATTGATGATGTTTTCCTAACTCGTCCAGAACATTGGATTCTCACACATTTCTACTCTTAACACGTTCTGCACTGAAATTTTGTTCCTCCTTTATCTAAAACTGTAAAGCGAGCCCCCGCAATGTTTACAGTGTTCATAAATCAAAATTAAAGCCCACACCAGTTAATGTCATGAATAATATTTTTCATCCATACTGATATTTAACAATTAAATGTCATGTACCTTCATGTCTAAGCAATTTTGCAACTCTTGAAAAGTTAGATTGGTCACATGAAGTGTAAATTTACAATACTAGTACAGAATGTGTTAATTCAGGAATACAATGTAACACTTGTGAAATATGAAAAGTTTTATATATGAGCAGTAATTAAAAATCGATGCCATAAATATAAATAGCACTTTTCATCGTGAACATGTAAATTCATAATTTAATTACTGGTCGTGCATTTTTGAACTGTTCCGCTTATGGGTATAAGAAAATGAATGTCATTCTTTTAAGATATTAAATGGATTTTAGCTGGACAATGGATTTCGCTGTACCTTCTTTCCTTTAAAACTCAGTTATAGTCATGCAATCAATATTTGATGCTGAAAACATTATTAGAAATATAGCAATGCTGTAATCCACATATTAAAAATTATGCACTTTTGTAACCACTATGCAGCATCAATTAAAGCAAATGAATTTATAGTCTCTCAATGAAATCAGGTTCTTTGGTACTGAACGATTTTCGTTATCGCATATATATGTACCACTATGAATATTCACATTATAATAATAAACTAAATATGTACGCAACTTAGTTTCTAAATAAAAAACTTGTTCATAGTAATAGCATACTTTAAATATGAAAGAAAGTACATTTCATAATGAAATACATAACACTTATCAACGTCATATAAATTTCGTTTTCTCAATTTCTTCGTGGAAAAAGAATTGAAATCTGAAATAGTAGTCTGAAAAATTCATTGTCTTTCATTCAAAAATAATAACTATCAACATGTACCTAAAGTATTATTCGCCACTAATTTTGACATTTTACGTTTTCGTTTTACAGTACAACTCAGACTTACAAATAAATCTGCGATACTTCTTACGAATGTACTATTCATTCTTACAATATGTTACATCATTGTCTTCAATACCTCCAATTTTAATTTTATACATTTAGTTGCTTAAAATAGTGTCTGCAGAACACTGACATCATTGAGGGCGGAGCATCGATTTTGCACAATAGCTTTTCTTCTTTTTCCGTTAATCTCTCTAACGATAACGAATATTCTCTGTCAAAAACACCTATAACACACGAATAATTTATTTAAATACAAGAATTGTAATTGTAACGTATCTATGAGATATCTTGTACCGATTTCGTTTTTTAAAAGTTCACTTTTTTCGATCCCAAGTTGGAGTCAACATTCCAGATACTATTACACGCTGTTTTATATCTTATATATCCTCCCTAATATTGTATGGTTTGTATTTGTAAAAAAATTTGCATGCAACACAGATTACCTGTGATAAAATCAACACCTAGCATTAAACCACTACAATATTATGCTGTAGAAATAATCATCATTTACCTCCCCATAATTATCAACAATCTTTCATCTTATTTTTAAAATTATGTTTGTGCTATTTATTTAATTAATTTAGTTTCTAATAATAATATTAACTTCATATAGTCTTCAGTAGTTCACCATATTAAGGATATAACAAACACAATGTTGAAATATTTGTAAACTATTAGTTCAATATATGTTATATAATGTACATCATGTACTACTTATGAATTTAATATATGGAAAAATGCTATCATACAAGATTAATCGCGTTTACTTTAAAAAAATAGAAATAATTCTTTGTTCATAATAAAGAACTTACCTTGATCAATATTTCCTCTACCCAAAACGGTAAATGCCAAAAACAAGATATCCCGGTATATAGAAAATAGAGGTTGATCAGCTGGTTGACTTTTACTTCTTTCTAAGGCCACTCTTTTTATAGGTTCCGCTAGATCATTTCGGCGAACGTTGGTAATCACTAACTGCATTAAACTAAAACAAAGGTATCAATCACTGGTTAATTTTGTGTTGATGCGAAAACATCTTCACCCTCAGTATTACAAAACTACTTTGTAGAATTAACTTTAATATTGCTAATACATCTTTTGAACTATATTCATCCAGAGTATTTTCAAGTTTAATATTAAATTGAATAAAGTCATTGCACATAATGTTTTATTAATAATAATACTTTAACTTACCTTTTATCTGCTACATTGAGCTTCCACTGGAGGTACATAGGCAAGCGATCCATGTGAAGTTTTTCGTTATCCCACATAGTTTTCACACCTACTGCATTATAATTGATCTGTTCTTTCTTTTTATCATTATTCAACCATAGATCCGGAAGATGGCTTGATAAATTAATCCTTTCAAAATACCATATAAGGTTCCAATATACTATCGGATGTTCATCGATAAATTTATGTTTTGTAAGACACGTATCACCTTCTTGACTTAAAACACTTTCCAGCTCTTTTCTTAGAACTAAGGGATTCAAGTATGGTACTGTGATTGGTTCTAATAATTCTTTTGGTTTATCCAAAAGCTCAACTAATGCTCCCATTAGCGGGTCATTCTTCTTTTCATTTTCTTCGCATCTTTAGAAATATACATGATATAAATATAACGTTCATACTAAGACTATGTAGTATATACAGTGTGTCCAGTTTATATAATTTTTTATTTTCAAAATATTTAAATTAGACTAAACTGATAAAATGAAAAGTAATTTGTAAAATTGATTACAAATTTTAAAAATAATAGAAGTTTTATTGTCTTATTTATGATGAACTAAAATAATTTAGTTCTTCATGTATCTACTAGTAAAAAAGAAAACTGAGTACTAATTATGTGGACATATTGCACATACATATACCGTCAATGCGTAACATCAGACATAATGTAACATATTGTTTATTACCTGTAATCTAATATCGTTATAGTAAGTAACGGTACAGTTGCTTTATCGCAGTACTGACAAACCGTATTTAAATTTGAGTCTTCTGGTTGCCAACCGGCCATTATCTCTTCATCGTAAAGTATAGACGCACAATGGTGACATCTGCTTGCACTAGAGAGTACTAGTTCAATGGCAATTCGTTCATCTAATTCTCTAGAACCTTTTGGATATAAACTTTCCGCCAAATCGTACAACGTATAAGGATCTAAATTTCCATCTCCTGTTTTAACATAATATTTCGTTTACAGATATGTAAATGTATCTGCAAAGTAACATTTTTAACTTTACGAACCCGACATTCTAAGTGGCTCATTTCTATCCTGCAAAGATCCGTCAGTCATGGAATCTAAAGATTCGTGTGATGCTCCATGTATTATTTTATGCTCACGTTCTTTCAGTTTTACAGGGGTACTTGTGGCAGAAATAGCTTCTTTGATTTCATCGAATTTTTTTACTACGGTTGTAGCAGCAGACTTTAGGCTACTTAAACCACCTAGTATTATTTCATTAGATTTCTTTCCCGTTATACTTGTAGGACTGCAAAAAATATTTTTAATACATACAATATAGTACAGTAAAGTTTTCTTAAAATCAATAAAAAATGTATTTAACGATATCTAAGTCGCATCTGTTACTCGTTATAAATGTTTGCTATTCAATACAAGGAAAAGTCAATCTGATTTGCATCTATGGCAAAGCTAAACAATACATGATAGAAGTCATATGTTTGTTTATAAAATGAATCTCTGATTACTACTGCCTATTGTGTATAGCTCTCTTCAACTTAGACGTGCTACACTAACTTTTGTAAATTGATTTAATATAAATATTAAAAATCAAGGATCCTCATTTGCCAACTTATCTTTTCTCCTAAGAAAGATTCTAAAGAAGGCTAGACAGTGTATTATATATTATATTTGATATTAAAGTTAGTCAAATTTATCTTACCCGAAACTGAGCTTCAGACTTGAACCTAGGCTTGAAAGGCTTGAAGTAACACTATCTTTTTGAGACCAAATGCTGCTTATTTCTAATCTTTCTCGCTCCTTATCTTGTTCACCCTGCTGTGCTACGGAATGCGGCATTGTTTCACTTCTTTGCAACTGGCCACCTATTGCTACACCAGTTTCATCTACTGTTTGATGAAATGTTGCACTACGAGGTAAACTACTGTTGAAAAAATTATAATATATATGTAAAATAGACTGAAATAACAGTATACTATAAATTACGATACACTAACAAACAGATAATGTGTTCAGCCATTTAAGAGGCTGTTAAGAATGCTCTTCTTGAAAATTACATATCATTAAAATGAGTTTAATACTTTAATATATTTTAATTGTTATATAAATAAATTATGAAAACTAATCAAGCTGATAAATACTTAGTTGTTAAAAATATCACTCCACAAAAACGCAAGTTATTTCTTATATTACAGATATTATAAGAATATAAGTTCTATTCAAGAATTGAAACAAAATCATACCTTCGAAATAAAAGTGGGCCCCCTGGCCGTTCTTCAACATTATTGAAGACAGTCAAAGTACTTGTTGAACAATTTGAATCATTTTCTTCAGAAGGTGAAACAACTGGTGTTTCATCATTCATTAAAGCACCCAGTGGATCATTTTCTGTAACTGGTGTTCGAACAGGACTTTTTAATGGAGATTCCAAATTCCGAATCATTCTAGAAAAAAAGGTAAAATTTATAAAAATGTATATAATATACTTATAAACGGTAATTCTGTAATAAATTGTAATATTTGAATAATCATGAAATATGCGAATGTTGATCGTACACTATAGATTATGGACAGAAAATAAAGTATAATATAAATATATGAGCAATAAATAAATACACAGGTAGTATGTTATAAAAGTACCTTTGATTCAATGGTAAATTATCCATCTCTTCTGTTTGTATAACATTTAATGCTGAATCCTTAACGATACTATTTTGACGAGGGAGCTTTTTTATTTCAAATGGTCCGTAATCTGGCAAATCTGAGACGGAACTGCCTTTAGTAGCTATCATTAATTAAAGAAAAAAAAAAACAGGAAAATAAAATAAAAATCTACTTCTAAAAGAAAAAAATACCGGAAAAAAAAACAAAATATTGCTTACAATCACTATGAGCGGCCTCTGTATCTTGAGAATGAGCACTATCAAGACTGGACCTAGAAAATGCATGTTCCATACTTGCAATTTTGCCATCAACAGCTAATAATTCTGCATTTGAACTTAATCTTCTTCTTGCACTTCTTTTACCAGCACGTTTAAATAAAGCTGCACCAACTATAGCATTTCTTAATTTATTCCACATCAACTGACTGGAATTTGTCATATCTGATGGCCATGTTGCTTCTAATACGGCCTACAATTATATCAAAAAAGATATTTGAACAGAATAAAATGTACATTCTTTTAAAGAGAAATATTACTATTCACTAAAAGATTAAACCTTATTATAAAATCCATAAGTGAGAGCATTCGGTTGAACGCCACTACGTTTCATATGAAATAACAATTTGACTGCTAAAACAGGTTGTCCATAAACACCGCAGAGTTGCATCATAGCTCTATAGCACACCTAAAATTGATACCTTATACGGTAAGATTCGTTAACAAAGTTTAATGATTAAACAGTTAGTTAAATACACGAGAATAAAAGAATTTACTTCTTCAATAGGATCAAGATGTAATTTTGGCATTTTAACTAATAGGTCATAAGCTTGATGTAAAACTGTAGCCGGCTGATTGGAAACTTGTAACATTGCTGGTAAATGCAGGAACCAAAGACTATAACATGTGCCAAGTAGACATCTGCCCCACCTATCTGGCATTGCTGCCTAGAAGTACGAAAAAAGTATTTTAAATATGTTTGCCATTATATGCGCGCAATACTTTCTGCAAATTTCAATTTTAGAAAATTATATATAATTTTCAATTTTATAAACTTTAACTGATTAAAGTGTATATTTTCTACTTTGCTTTTATATTTTTATTATTCTATATCATACTCTTTCCATTATTATATTTATAAAATTATGTATCCAATGAATAAATATCTCATTAATTTTCATATATATAATACATAATATTAATTACATATAGGATACATAGATGAAAATGATAGGAAACATAGATGAAAAGAACTATAGGGTTAAATGTAATAAATTAATTAAATAGTAATCACTCAACGATCGCTATTCAGTGTATTCAAAAATTAGTAAAGAATGATGAATTTATAGATTATTTTAAATACCTGTTTACGCGCCATCCTTTGTGCCACTTTAATTTCATGCTTGGTTCTGCGTGCCATAGGACTTCCTGGTATTATTCCAAAAGCACTTAAATTTGGATTCCTTATGTTGAAATTCTTTTGTGGTCTTATTAACTCAGGATTTAATTTAAACGTGCGATACGTTATCGGTGCCTGGTTTGGTCCAGCTTCTGGTGGAGGGATATATACCGTTCGTTCACTATGCTGAGATTCGTCCAACTCCAAAAGAGGCACTGCAAAACATATTTAAAATTTTCAAGGCAGAGTCCAAGGAATTATTTAATATTGTCATCCTTAGAATTAACCTGATTATTTGTTACAAAAGTTGTACATTTATGATAGTAACATCAATCTTTTAATTGATTGCTAACTAGTTTACCAGCAACTTTATGTGAAAAGCTATCTTTCTTAATGTACATGTAATCTTATTATAAAAAGTAATGTTTTTTATAAAAGTCAGTGGTAAAGAAAGCTATTACCTATTGATAGCTCTATTTTAAATACCATTATTATTAGATTATATTATTATTAACAATATATTAGATTATTATAACAAACATATATTAAAAAATGTAACCTTACTATTTTCTTCCTCGATGCGTTCAGTGCATTCGTCAAAAAACGCTAAACCAGCCATGTCCATATCTGACACAAAGCTTGTTTCTTCTATAAATCTAAAACAAAAAATTCATAAATCAGAATATTAAAATATTTAACATGAAAAAATGTATTTATAAACTGTATCAAAACTGTATTATCTTATATTTTTTGGTAGTGCAACTTAGCTACAAATAAAGCAGTCAAAGTATTAAAATTAAATTAGCTCCTTGTTCGAACCTCTGGTACACCTAACAATGATTAAAGAACTCTAATGACATCTAGCTCCAACATAATTCCTGCTCAGATTAGATTTGGATTTAGTAATAAATAAAAAAGGTAATTTCAAACATTTCAGTTCTTGATATTGGAACGATAACAAGTTGGGTAGCAATTAAATGAATTTGAATTTGATTTCAGTTAGTTTCTGTTATATTAAGTTAATTATATTTAGTTACCATCCTTAATCTATTTATCACAACCTAATGATAAAAATTGAACTATATAATGAAACAACATACCTTATAAACATCTGAGTCTTTACTAACATAGCATAAAATTTTGCATGAGCCTTATCACGGCTCCTGAGAAACGCTTGTATATTAAACAAACTAGTTGGGTCAGTAGAGCCAACTGTCGGAGCTTTTGTAATCGGTAATAAAAAAGCACGATATCCTTTTAATATCGTAGCTGTAAATCTTAAAAAAGCGTCTTGAATTTCGAGCTCTATAGCTTGTTCCTTTCGTTTTAGCTGAAAATCTTTGTCAACGCTGAATTCCTCATCGTCTGTGTCTAAAAGTCGAATACTTGTACGTGAGAAACTGATATCTGAAGAGAAAAATAATACAAATTCTGAACATACCTTTCATAGATGAATATCTTTTACCCAAAGAAATCAATTCCGAATAAAGATGGTCCAGACAGTTTCTAAGTTGCCTAGCAGCTTTCTTAGGCAATAATTTCACATTTAAATATTTTTTGTCATCGCAAATTGCTATATTGTTCGTGTCTAAATTTACGCAATTAACATCAGACGGAGGATCATATAAATCAAAAAATCTAGAATCAACGCCTATTAAAAATGGTAATGGTGCATGCAAAACCTATAACATAAAACGCATAATGTGTTATGTTGTCTGTGTTATTTCTGTATAATTAGTAAGATTGAAAAACATATTACCTCGGCTAAACCTAGTGGGCACAAAGGTATATATGGACATTGCCATTTAAATGGAAATAGTATCATAGCGATTGCTTCGCTTACTGATGTAAGTACATCAGGACGCAATGAATGTACAAGTATTTTCTGTTCAGTAAGGATTAACAATAATATAAGTAAACAATTATCAGGTCCTAAATTGATGAGTAACTGTCGAAAACTGGCACCAGACCTAGGCAGCGCCAAATCTTCTGGCTGAGTCAAAACCAATCTATCATTAGCACTTAACTGTACGAAAATTCTTGGTCTTTGTGGGCTCGGAAATGGTATATCGTACAAAAAATATGCTATATATTTCTCAATAGGAACGTTTTGCTGTTTGTTATTACACATGCTATGTAAAAAGACTAAAAACTTTTCAAATGCATCAAAGAATGGCCAATGAGATAGGATGCATATCGATTTACTTATATTCAAAGATTGAGTGGCAGGATTTGTAAATTGCAACTTTTCCAATTGTGTTGGAGTAAGTTTCTTAAATATCTCAGGCTGTTTGTGTATTCTTGTTTTTAGCTGCTGATAATCAATATCTCCATGTTCACCTGCAAAAAGAAAAAATTTCTTCAAAGATTTTATTATGAACAAGGAAAATCAAAAAATACAACTTTGTGTTTATGCAAGAAATATTGAACTTTATATCTAAGGTACTTCATCAAACTGGTGTACCTTAGTACTTTGTTTGTTTATAATAATACAAAAAAGTCGAAGAAATACATATTTTTCTCCTTCCTTTAACAGAATAAAATTGTTTTATAATGTACATGTTACAATATGAAGTAAAAGTAAATTTTCATATATCTGACGCGATAGTATTGTAGGAACTAGTAGAGGATCCACCCACAAAAAAACGTTATCATTTCCTGTCTCAGATTTTGCATTTATGATATAATATATTCATATAGAGATTCTCGAGGCATGGATCTCGACCAATTATGGTAAATCGTAAAATGATTTTACGTAAAATAAGTTAAATATTGAAATATACAAAATTTTAAAGCAGAGATTTCTAAATTACAAATTACCGCTTTCTAAATACATTCCTCCACTAAGTAATGCTCAATGCTTTGAAATACCTACAGCTTTTTAGTACTCAACTAGTAGTGACATTTTATTTTGTTACATCAAGTATATTACACAAATTCGTTAAAACAATACTTCATAATTGTCATATTTATCTCATAATACATAAGAAATACAAACATAATAAAATATGATAACATTACAACAAAATTTAATCACAAAGTTTTACAAAAACAGCTGTTAAAAAATAAATTTATTTCCATCATACTTTTGAATCATATGCGTATGCAAACAATTTTCTTATATTTATAATAAGCTAATAAATATATAGGGTATCTTGTGCAAAAATTGATCAAGTCACTCACTGGTTAACTACAATAAATCTACATATTTGATAAAAATTTCATTCATGTTACAAAATAAAAAGATTTCTTTGTGACTAATCCATTTACACAAAGTAACAGATCATTGTTTAAAATGAGTCACTTTACATAGGACATTCTGTATACGTGATAGTGAAAGTAACAATGATATAAGCTAAATTTTAAGAAATATTGAGTTATGCCCATAGATACAATCTATACATTGTCTATTCATTCAAAGAAAAAGTGGTGTAACTTGTAAATCTATTTATATGCTAGTAAGAAAGTGAAAACAGTAGTGATATAAATCAAGTTGTTTAAAATAGTGACTTGCATACATGGATATTATTCATATTAAGAAAAAGCAATCACTGATCAATTTTTTCCAAAAAATAATAATATTAATAAAATATATAAACAAAACAAATTAATTTCTCAAAACAAGAATCAGACAATTTACACTCCTATAACTTTTACTCTACCCTGTCTCCCCACACATACCTTATGGCTTCAATATTTTACACTCAATGAGTATTGCAAACGAGTTTTCTTGCTTTAGTACAAATTATAGAAAACAGACTTAGGAAAATAAATTATTATTTTAAATTGGTGAATAATAAAAGCAAAAAATAAAAATTATATGTATATAAATATATGTATACATGTTCATACCAGAATTCTTCATATTCTCCATGAGTACATCAGTTAGTTGTTCTTTCTCTTTATTATTTGTAGTATCCATTTCTAATTCAAGTTCTTCATAAAACGTTATTGCAGAACCATATATTTTTTGAGCTGCATCTGCCACTGTCAAAACAAATGTTGAAAATACTGGTTTAGGTTTACATGCCACTTTGGGCCAGCATTCTACAGTTGCTCCCATTGGTAAACAAAACATTGCAACAGAATTTGGGAAGACAAAGCTGCTATAATCAGCTGTTGGATACTTGAACAGTATAGTAGGTTTAAACGATATTAAATTTGCTCGATTCATAGATTTCTTATAACACAAAAATACATCACTGCCCACCATGCCTTTATTCAAATTTTTATTAATAACACAAAATGCATGTGGGGGAGTTTCTCCTTTATTTGTTAAGATGACACATATGTCAGTCACTACTAATGAATTGCATGCCATTTTATGACTTGCACGTCTATATGTCACAAATATTTTTGACGACGAATTGTTCACATTTGCTAAATGTCCTTTTGGAGTTTCCAATACCATTTCTGCATCTTGCATTATACGTTCTTTGCCATCATATATTACACCTGAAATTAATATGTATTATTAAGTACATTCTCTTATATATCATTTTCAAAATCGCATTTTGTACAAAATAAACAAAATGCTTCACCTTGTGTTATAAGCATATTAAATATATCCCACTGGTTTTTAATGATAGAACAAATATTAAAGCACACAATTTAATTGCAGTAAAGTAGACACAACAATAAGCAAAAAACTTTTCTTAAATTCATTAACATTCTGTTTAATGGAACTATTTTTATCATCCTGTTTTTATAGTTAAAATCCAAATAATTCAGTAACCTGTAATAACATGACCTTCATGTGACCTTCATTGCAAAAAATGATAATACATGTAAATAATGAAAAAAGTAATATAAAACAAGTAATCATTATTAATCTTTCTATCATAATTATTAAATTATTTGCATTGGTTCATCATAGTCAAGATCACACAAAGGTCATGTTATAGGTCACCGGATTAGTTTGAGCTACAGCTATGGCACTGAAAAAAAAGTTTTTGCCTAAGAGTAAAGTTAAGACTCTTTGTACAGAAATCATATTTTCCTCTTAGATATTTTTCTATAAAAAACAATAGATATTTAAAATGCCCAAATTACATGAGATATACATATTCCTTAAAATGATGTAGTTAAAATTACATTAAGTTCTTAAATTAATAATAATTATATTAAACTATAATTATATTAAAAACACTTTAATTATAAAATACTCTATTAAGTTTAATTTAGAAAAAATTGTTTCCTCATTTTTAAAGTACTACATCTACTTATAAATTTATACTTGAAATTGTTTACTAGGCTGTTTCATAATAAATGTCGAATTTTTTATCCATATTATAAAACAATAATATTTGAAAGAGAAACTTTTGAAATCATCCACTGCTTAAAAGTTTTATTGCTTAACAAATTATTAAAATATTTGTTTAGAATAGTAATTCCGGAACAACAAAATGTGATTTAGGATAGTTTACTTATGCTGTCTACTTATTTATCTTCTTTAATTCACAAGTCAGTTCTATAATACAATATTGTTGTAATAACTAAATATGATCAGAATAGGAATTTTTACATCATTCAATATAAATTTATGTCTACGAATGTTATCAAGACAACCTACATAACATCAAACTTTCTGAATTCTAATGGTCTCACCATTATAATAAACCCTCTCTCATATTATTAACTTTACTTAATATTTATACAGCATGTAATCAACTTTGAGTTAATAAAGAATTTTGTTTCAAGTTATGTTTCTGCATCATGTATTTTCAAACTTATAATAATCGTTCGTTTTAAAATACAAAGCCAATATTTATAATGAAACAACCTAATGCCAGATCTAATAAATCTTGAATGTATATGAAATCATAAACTACCAATAAAATTATATAATATATAAGCAAAAACATATATCTTTCATAACAAAATATATAAAGATATTGTTATGCTTATTGAATATAATTTTGACAAATATACAACATATGGATAAAGAGTTAATTCCTCTAGAAGAAAATAAACCAAAAATTAAAAATATAATTTTTTATATCCAACTTTATCCCTCAGAAAATTTAATTTTAAAATTCTTTAACATATTGTAACTGAAGTTGTAAATGAATGAATACTGTAAAAATGTATTATCAGTTAAGATTTCTCAGTACACTGTTGAAATACTAGCATGTATTGCAACCAGTCTAGTCGGAAATATGATAAGAGCAATATATGCATGCACAAGTAAAAATATAATAAAGGGTGTTAACAAATAATACATTTTGATAATATTTGTAATTAATTTACTAATTTATTACATCTATCGATTGTTCAATTAATGTAAAAATGACTAAAATGATTATTTTCGTTATTGTAAATAAATTTTTTGTACAAATTTTTATGAATTTTCAAACTGAATTTTCTTAAAAATAAAGTCGAATATATAGAAAATAATGTTATTCTTTATTACTAATTTATTTCTTCAAGAGCAGCCTACTTTTTATGAATAACACCATAATTTTACAAATACCATCTATATTGAGAAACCTTCATATGTTTTTTTTTCGTATGAAATAAAATAGATAATTTAGTTCAGAGAAACGAATATTATATTAAAAAAAATATAATATAAACATTCAATTGCATACCATTCTAAAATATCAAGATCAAAAATACAATGAATTAAACAAAATATTTTTTTTTTACCAAAATATTATAAATAATAAAATAACATATTTAACCAGATATGATATATTTAACTTTGGACTATTTCTTGAAGTATTATTATTAAAAAGTATAATATTATATGTTGAAATGATAACACATTTCTTTATCACAAAATAAACATGAAAGTGTCATCTTTATGATATCTCTAATTTATAAAAGTTCAATTTTATCTCAGAACATGTTTAAATTCGCTTTTATTTATGTCTGAGTAATTATATATATTGTACAGGGAATTTATGACACTTTAACACAATAAACATTAGTTGATTACATGATTAGCAGAAGCAGGAATTCTCTTTAAATAAAAAAATCTTTTATAACTTTCTACTGAGTTAGTCAGTTATGAAAAATAAATAAATAATAATAGAATGATGTATCCAATCACACTGTCTTAAATTAAATGTGTTACTTTCTTAAAAACTTTGTCCAAAAATTAACTGTATAATATTATATGATTAAAAATAATCAAAATATATGTATCGTCTGAAAATATGTTCTTTTCTAAAAATGCTATATTTAATAAAAAATAAAACAATTCTATATAAAATATAAAATAATGTATAATAAAGCTTGAAAAATATTCACATCATAAATCTATGCATTCCTAACAACTGGAATATTAATATTTTAACGACATTTAGTTCTATTTTAAACGAAAATTAGAACCTTAAATATGCTGTGTATCTTTGGAAAAAATGGCAAAGCTTTTCATCATGCTTATGCCTATTATCATATGAATGCCTATATTATATGTGTATTTTATGTTCTGATGTGTCTATACTACTACAGACTTAATAATTGTCAGTTCGTTTTAAAAATAATTATATAAGCATGATAGATTGTCTAAAAACTATAATGAAACAACAATTTTTAATACTTTTCACAATTTCTTACTGTTGTTCTTCATTATACTTAACATCAAAAGATGTTGCTTAACTTGGTAGCCTTCCAACCTGTAAACATAGTTCTATATGTTGTAATGACTCATGGCATCATATTTGGAATATCTAATTTCTATTGTCTCTACATGCAGTGTGTATTGTTCGACTGCATAAATTTCTGTATTTCTACTTACAAGTTTTACAATAAGCACCTATAAAGAGTTACTAAACAGAATGTTACTGTACTTAATATACCATGTATGCTTCATAATAATATCAGTAATGTGATATCAATAAAACACAGCATTGCTATATTTGATAATAGATTTTAATTTTCCAAAGATATGAAGAATGGATAAAATATTGGTTCATGCATCAGTGATTACCTTGATGATCAGATATAGAATTCCTTTCTTGGCATAAGAATATAAGAGTAGTTAAACATAAGACCATCTAAAGTAAATTATGTATAATAGCAGACACATAAGAAAATAAATATTTAAAACATGATGCTGCAGTCATTATAATAATAAATAAAACTGCATTTACAAGTTTGAATGCCGCTAATTTGAATAATTCTTTACAATATAAACGCTAAAGAAAAGCACGATAAAAAGAATGAATAGCTGAATATAACATGTAATTTGTTAATATTTATAAGTCAGTAAGGACTAAGATTACAAATATTAAAATTTTATGGACCTTAATTTTTTATGAAGAAATTATTTAATACAAAAGAATATTTTTAAAGTAATTTTTATCAAAAATAAAACACTAAAGTCAACTATGTTTAACTTCTATTTTTCAACAATTCAAAACAATGCCTGAATTCTTTTATGAAGTAGTAATTCTTTCATCTACTTTATCATAAATAATGTATACATCCTTGTTTATTTACTACAAATAAACAAGGTAATCTATTCTACATAGCTATCAGCACAGAAAAATTATTAATATCACACCTTTCCAATGGAATAATGATAAATAAATGGATTTATTGGAAATATTCAATATTTCTAGATATACATAAACAAAAGAATATTAAATTCTTAGTTATGTATAGCAGGAGCAAAGTTCATGAAGTCTGTATTCCTATAATGGAAGTTTTATTTTACATAACGCTGATCATTTTTCCTTTGGACTCTTTGGGTGTTTTACAACATACTTTAAGAAACAGCATTATAAATATATTTAAATGTTATATGTAATATTTAGTTTTTATCTTACCTATATCAACTAAAGGAGGTTTATCTCGCCCTCTTCGATAACATAAGTAACATTCATTTGTTCTCAAACTCCCATGATTTAAATCGGCAGGTAGGCCTGAAACAGTGTGTTCTAATAAAGTATATCCTTCAGGACATTGTTCACCCAATGCTGGGAATATAATGGCAAGATCGGTAATTGGAGGTTTCATGTGCACATCTTTGACATGTGTCCCTTCTTGATACCAATCTTCTAACTTCTCATCATTTTCATTATTACTAGCAAAATCATTGTCTTGCCCTGGTAAACCAGCAATGACAAAGTAATCAGCTACCCTCCTTTCATCCATGGTTATCTAATCATTAGGATTAGAGAAATATACAGAATAAAATACAATTTATCATAAATTTTATAGAATAAATTAATAAATAATACCAACTTTAAATAACAAAAAAATCCTTCACATGGCACTTAAACAATCCTTTCCAAGCTTTCCTCATATATTTTTACAATTATTTTTATTATTTTCTGTTAAAAATTCTTTCATTCAAATAATAATCTTTAAACAAATTATTTTGCACAAACATCCTACAAATATATAAAATCAGTTAATAACTAATAATATTAAATAACTTTATATTATTATTAAATAACACTGAAACTAATACAATAAAAATTACTGCATTACCTTTCAAAATATATATTTATTTCAATCATTCCATTTTTTCTTTTATTAATTTCTTTTAATCATTTCAAGGTTAGTATTTATAGAAACACCACATTTAAGTTTTGAGAAAAATAATAATACATTTGTACATATATTTACACTATATTTACACTTATTTTGTTAAAAACATGTGTTTTTTAAATGTACAATTTAATACATACTGATTTAAATTGTTTATGAGTTACTCTATACACAAAGTTATGAAATAAATGGTTATTTTTTTTTAATCGATAGAAAAAGTTCTAAAATAATAACAAATTACTAAAGATTATAACAATATCAATAATACTTGCAATTGTTCACAATATTTTATATAATAATCACAACAAAACGTTTTCAACAATTCGTTTTGAAAGTTAAATATTTCTAGGTTATGTGTCATACCAACTATACCTTACATATACGTTTACTCTAATCAGGGGAGACGTTATTGAAATGTGACGCAAACTTTCTACTGAAAACACTTTTTTGTAGATTATATTTTTATAAAGATTTAAATACACATACCAGAAGATTCAACTAAACATTGAAAGGGAAACTGAATCTGACTTTGTATCACAAATTATACAAATATGAAATGTTTAAATTTAAGAAATACGTATGTCTGTTTGGTACAATAAGTGAATTAGATCTATTATTATTTTTTCTTTGAAGGAATATATATACAAGTAATTTTTACATTTATATTAACTCTTTCAACTTTCAATAGTATAATATTATTAAATGTTTTGTATATGTATTAAGGAACATTTTGTTAAATATTAACATGTTATTAAATTAAATGCGGGTGACACTTATACCTACGCAGATTTCAACACACTTTAATTTAAAATATTGTAAAAACAATTTTTAAAATAAAATTAGTGACGTAATAATTTTACGCTATCATGAAAGTAAATAATCTTTTTGAAAACGTAATATAATTAATGTAAAATGTGTTTTGTATTTATCGTAGATATCGCATAATTTTGCACAAATGTTTAAGATTTATTGATGCATGCATACAAAAATTTACATAATAATTTATATATCATGGAGTATATATTATATCAGTAATAAAACTAAAAATAAAATTTTTCGTAAAGATATGAAGAATAGCAATTTATGATGTTGGAAACATTGGGAATGGTTGCTTACTTGTTTTGCAATTTGTGGTTATTTATTTGCTAAGTTATCCACAGAACATTACGGAAGTTTAAATTATAAAAATATTGCAAAGGAAACTTTATAGTGATTTATTATTAGTCATTTTTGCACAAAAACGAATATTTAAGTAAGTAATGATGATAAATTAATTAAATATAATGAATAAAGATATGATATATTTACAAACAAATCAGGTGCATGAATATAATTTTCCTTTTTAAATTTTATAATTAAATTAAGCTAAATACATAAGTTGTTACATTTGTGAATTTATATTAATATAAAACTTAAAAATGTAATATAATTACATTCTATAAAGCATGAAAATGTATATTTTTGTATATTTGACTCATAATGAATTTATACATTTACCAATTTGAATTATAAGATAGTAATTATATTAATTTAGATAATTTAAAATATTGAATTAATTTTCAATTATTGTGAACAATTGAATATATATCTGCGTAGTTGAATATATTGATTGTGAGAAAGTACGGTTCCTATATAAATTTTAAATTACAATTAATTATAAAACTTTTGGTGTAAGTTTTAATATACAGATAGTATTGCTTTATATTTATTTTTACATATTCATTAATTTATTATTTACATTAAAGATAATAAATTTTTTACCTACATACATTATTTGCTATTTTTCTACATATACATTATATAAACTTTAGAGATTCAACTCTGACAAGATGAAAGCTGACTTTACTATAGTACTTAAAGTTGATAAAAAAAAAATATAGTTCTGTTTGTTTTTGCGATACAGTATTACTTTTCTCATTGTATATGATTGTTTGTAAATAAATCATCAACTACGTTTAATTTTTTATTTTTTTAGCATTTTACATTTCTTACACAATTTTTTGTAATGGTATCACTAATTTAGAAATTATGTATATTTTGATTAAAATAATATCCTTTTGTTAATTTTAAGCATTTGTCTCAATCGAATAATCTTTGACACTATAAATATTAATATCCAGATTATATACTGCTTGAATGCAATTTATGTATATGTTGAAATATAAGTAATTGAGTTAGAATTATAATCAGAAATTAATATTAGGTGACTAATTATATGTTTTGAATTATCAACAATATTTATTGATAAATTTATTTAATACATTACAGTATTTTGTTATCAAATAATTATAATGATGTCTATAAAAAAGTGGTTTATATAAAAAAATAATGTATACAGTAAAATATGAAAAACAATTATTTCAAATTTCAAAATAGGCTTGTAATAAGTGATTCCGATCAGGATTACCAATTTCGCTTTTCTAACGTCAAATTCCGGAAATTTGAACATTTCTAATTTCAAAATTTGTATTTATTTGACTCCTTGACTTTTTCCTGTTTTTGTTTTGAAAATTATGATGATTGAGTAGCAAATTGTAGGTAGTTTTTTTTCTAAAATATGGTTTTGGTGCAACTTCAAATTATAATGAACAAAATTTATAATAATGGAAGAAATAAAATATATACTAAAATAAAATGAACCTCATGAAGTTTCTAAGAATAAAAGTTAATTCCACTCACAAACAGATGTACTATGTTTTAATACATTTCAAAAAATTGGTGAAAGCTTAGGTTAAGCGAAGAAAATTTGAATTTTGAGTTTTTATGATGCAATTACGAAAAATATATTCAAATATACATATTTGGCTTTATTTTGACTTTTTTAGTATCGTTTGACTTAAAATTTGTAGTTGGCGAACCTGGTTTTCCGAGCGCGGTTTAATCAAGGCAAATGGTGGTTTGATTCGGAAGGACAGTGAAATTAGTTCTTGAAAAAAATATCTGTTTTTTCGCACAACTAAAATCTTCTTACAATTTTTCAAACTCTTACTCTTCCTCTTTTCTCGATAACTGACATATTTTGAATTTAAAGTTTTGAACTGTATCTTAAATATTAGGTTTACCAACTATGTAATTAAGAAGTAACCA
This sequence comes from Megachile leachella, assembly GCA_963576845.1. Lineage (NCBI taxonomy): Eukaryota > Metazoa > Arthropoda > Insecta > Hymenoptera > Megachilidae > Megachile > Megachile leachella. The sequence goes on along the minus strand of OY756254.1, from coordinate 5,246,434 downwards.
ATGTAAGTAAACAAATCTAAAAAAGGGATAGAGAGAGACGTTACTAAAATGAAAAATAAAAATAAGAGATAAATTGATAACTATTTAATTTACAATCAAATATCTTTTTATAATATCCTAAATATAGTACTTTTTAAGAAAGTAAATTAGTTGATTATATAAAACAGGTACCTAATAAAATTGCAAAGTATATACATTATCTTTTGTATGAGTTTATATTTAATACTTTGTTTTTGTTAACTAATGGGAATATCTTATATGTAAGTTCCCTATGTATGCTACAAATATTGTATTATTTTTAAATTTATTTTAAATAAATAGATTTTAAGCGTTTTGAACAGCTACTTAATTATAATAAATACTTTGTGGAAGTGATACAGTTCATTATTTTATTTGTACTTCTTAAGTTGTATTTGATAAGTCAGCATTATTAATTCTTGTTTTCTTTTTTGTAGGAGATAGTACTTTATATAATCAACTTACGTATAAAGGAACTGTAGCTACATAATGTTTACTCTGAGGAAAAATACTTTATCGCTCTTCTTCTTTCTGTCAGTATATGAACTGCATGCTACTCAAAGTCCTCTACCCGTCGTTTTTTGGCATGGAATGGGTAAGATTTTTATTATTATTTTAAGCAATTTAAACAAATATAATTCGTATTATACAAATATTATGACTAGTGTTTCTATAATAATTTTTTTTATTTTGAAATATATTTAATTATGTATAATGTAATTGAAACTTTCTTTATGCACTATATACATTTTTTTTCTATTTATTTGTTAGAAATCAAATTATGCATTATTATTGAAATCCAATGTGAAATTTCAGGAGACAGCTGTTGTTTCTCATTTAGTTTGGGTGCAATAAAGAAGTTAATAGAAGCAACAATTCCTAATATCTATGTATACTCCATTCGTATAGGAAATAATGAAATAGAGGTAAGTTCTTTTATTTCATTTATTTTACTGATAAATTGCTATTATTATATGTACAGATATATTTTACTATTGTATCTTCATTGAATATCTTTACTTAAGTAGGGTATATGATTATTTATTTAAATGCAAATTTTGTATGATATAATTGTTTTTGAATTATATATTTTATCAAAATGTGATCTTAGAGGAAACTTCTGATACATGTATATATTGTTATGTGATAGTTTCTTTCTATAATAATCTTTTTATGTTTAGTTTTTAAATTTTTTATAGTATAATATTTGCTTGATAGTATAAATTGTAAATAATATTAAGGCAAATCTAAGCAATATCTTACACTATTTACATTTATGTTTACCATAAAACTTATAATGCAGAGTGAAAATTTTTTAAATTGCATGTTTTTATAGCAATCGAACTGTCAAATTTTTGTCTACAAATATAAAAACAGAGATATTGAATATTTCTTGAAAAACACTTTTACTATCCCTTTAACATAATTTTAATATACCTTCTTCCAATATATCTATCAAGATAAAATAACTGAGTTGATAAAATTATATTAAATTTATTTGAACATATTTTACAGCATATTTTTTATACTGTTATTTTCTTGCATAAAGTTATTCTTACTATTAAGGCACATGCTGTAGGTATGTCATTGAGGAATTAGTTAATGATATGCTGAGTTAATAGCTTTTCTAGCTTTTACACTTTTTACAATTTAAGTAGAAATTAACTTTTTGAATAAGGGATAGATGACTAAATAATTTGTATTTATTTAATGAATTCAACAAAGTAGTTAACTATAATAAAGCTCAAAAAAAAAGGAAATAAGTGGATGAACTTTTCTTTCTTTTTAATTGTTCTAAAAGGATACATAGAAAATTATACAGATATAGAAAGCAGACTTTTAGAAATAATTTTTTATTGTCAATCTATTATATATAAATATGTTTGAATGCATTGAATTTGTTTCACTGATATCATAATTTTGAAAAGTTTACTCATGTACGATATATTCTATATATAAAGCCGCTAAAAAATTTGTGGAGCGCGAGAAAGTTGAAATTCCAATTTTGAACATTTATGTCAATGTAATGCATGGCAATAGAATGCATAATGATACAAAATACGATAAGGTAACGTGTAACGGTACAACGTACAGTATTGTAATGAGTAACAATATGACATGAATTCTATTTAGGTTGGAGGCTGTGACAAATTCATTTACCCAGCATTAATGACAATTTACTGTTTGTACATACTAGCACTATGTATTCCTTGATAACAGTTTTGGTATACGTAATTTCATTGAACTCACCTTGACCTGATAAAGGTTAATCCATATGCGAATAGAATTTTAATTTTTATGGGAGAGTATCACTCATATTATTAAGAATTCTTTTACTTACCTAATTAAAAACATCCGTGTTACGTACTTGAATTTATAGAAAATAGATATACTGGGTTGGTAAGCATAAAAAATAAGATTTGCTAAAAATAGAAATATCAACGAAATTTTCACTGGTTACTACGTGGAAGAAAATCGTTGTTTTTCACTGTGTATTATTTAATATGTAAAAACTCTTATTTAATATCACATATTAAGAAACCTTCAGTAAACTCTACAGGTTGAAATAAAGGGGTGAAATAGAGAAATTAAATACATACTTCTTAGTTAATTTAAATCTTTATAATGAATAGTCAAATATGTATTTAAAAATTTAATATTATACAAAATAATAAATTAATTATATTTTTGAAGAGTTATTCCGAAATAGCTATTTTAATAGCTAATTGTTTAGCTTTTCTTATCACAGCTAAGTCTGACGCAGATAGTAAACCATTTTCTTCATAAAAAGAAAGTATCGTGTCAGCTGCAGCAACTACATTATTTGGATGAACATTTACAGCTAGTACATCGGTTTCGTCCATATTTTCTAAAACAGAAAGAAGAAAAATTAAAAATCTTAGTAAATATTAGCAACTATATACAATATCAACTCAGTAATTATATACACGAATTTTTACAAGTATTTTTAACATTTTTTATTTAAAAAACAAGGTTGTTTTGATAAAATTTATATAAATATAATAATGCAGGAATATTTATATAAGTAATTACCGATTTTCAAATCTTATTAAATAAATTTTTTTCCAGTAATTCTTTATATAAGCTTTCATTATCTTTATCATCTAAAATTTGTTTTAGTAAATATTGTTCATTTGCAAATTTTTATATACACGATTTCTTTTAATCATTAAGTGTTTATAAACAACATTATAAATACTAATTGTATCACAAACTATGAATGTTATATTTTTTAACGTAATATACATACCTTCTGCATATTCTTGAGCTACCAGTTCAATTAATTCAGTGTTTGTAGGTACGGTTGTTTTCTCGGTTGTGTCACTTTCTTTCGTGCTAATCCAACTTTGAACTGATCTCTCCTCCGCATCTTGGTACTCATTAATTTGACGTATATTGCTCAAAATGTCATCATCCGTAATGGTTTGTTCCATCTCCTCATTGCTACTATCGTCATAATGACTGGGCAATATTTTCTTCCAGTGTTTTAAAATTGTTGCTTCGGTCACCCCGTCCCAAACATCGCTCATCCAGTAAAGAATGTCTTTGATAGTAATTGATCTTAAATGAGCAGCCAAATTAATTCCATTCTTTTGCGCAAAAAGTATCGAATGTAAAAAGTGTAACTTATAACGCCTCTTGAGGTCGTCTGTTATGGTTCGATCAACCGGCTGCAACACTTCGGATGTATTGGCTCGTAAAAATCTTATTTTTATGTCTCCTTCAATAGCGTTAACGTCGAAAGAGGCATAACAAGGTGCATAGTCAACGAAAAGCAGTGCTTTCGCTGGAAGGCCTTTTTCTGTTAAAAATGCCGTCACTCGTGGTACAAATTCATTACGAAACCAGTTTTCGAAAATTTCTGCGGTCATCCAACCGTTTGTCTGAGGAACATAATGTACAGGGAGTGTACCTTGTGACACGGTGTGTAACGATTTAGGTTTAGTAGATTTACCAATGACAACTAACGGAAGCTTCATGCTAGCATCTCCGTTGGTACAAAGTATAACTGTGTGGCGTTCTTTAAGTTCTGTAAGTTTAATCTGCGATTTTTCTGCGAACGACTTCTTTGGCATCATTTTTCCATTCAGATCAGTTTTCTCAGCATTGAAAATCTGACACAATTGTAATTCGTTTTCCTTTATCATATTTTCTATATCGTCTCTAAAAACAGGCGCAGCTGGCACATCTGTTGAAAATCTTTTGCCGTATACAGCATATTGACGTATACCGTATTTGTTTTTCCAATGGTTCAACCATCCTTCGCTTGCGACAAATTTCTTTTCTATTCCCATTTCCTTATGCAGTTCTAATGCCTTTTCTGAAATATAATTCTGTTTTTAATCGCTTTTTTATGATTTGTATTTCTTAATTGTTGCAAAATATTTTGTGCAAATTTGTTTTATACTATGACAGAAATCCCAAATTGCTGAATCTTTACTAGCGCATCGACGAACCAATTTTGGGTGAAAAAATTGTTAGGTATTTTTTTTTATTTTTACAACTACCATTTTCGAAAGTTTAAAATAGAATTTTGGGTTTTTGGGCTTGAGTTTGTGAATTTTGAAAATGTGGAATTTTAAGATTTAGAATTTCCAAATTTTCAGGTCTCTAAAACTTTGAGACTTGAGATTTTTGTAATTTTGGAATTTCAAACGAGTGAGTCATAAAACTTGTACATAGTTTGCAAAATTTTATACTAAGCAAAAATAATTTACAATACAACATTGTTAAAATTAATATAAAAAAATAATTACAATTTTGAAAAATTAGCTACACCTCTCTGATTCCAATGATCGCGACATGCATTATAAAGATCAATGTCTCAAATAATTTATATTTGCTTTATAATTGCTGTATGCCTTTAATGTAAAAATTCTGTTTTAGTAGCAATATAAATTTAACAGTCGTATAATTACATTTTTTATAATAACTGAAATATTCCTAATTTCTAAATGTAATACAGTAGTATAAAATTTAACATTATTATTTTCATTTACTAACATAAACATTTTTAAGTAAAATTTGAACTATTACCACAGTTAATGATTTTTATTTCTATAATTTTTTTTATTATTTAGGGATCTCAATTTTATATTAAAATAAATTTGGTATCCATGCAGATTAATGTCATACTGTGGAATATTTTTTAACAATATAATAAATGCAATTAAAAATACTCCTGTATATATGTTTAATGTTGAAGAAGGTGATTACATGTTATAAACGATGACAAATAAAATAGGGTCGGGCTTTATAAATAACAACCTACTAATCACTTGACCCACAGTATATACATGAAATAACTTATTTAGAATATTGACCTTCATGTCATATGTCACGATCACTGAAATTGGTAGGGTATTCTACATATTTAATATAATCCAAATTCCACAAAATAACTTTTATATACAACTATCTACATTCATATTAATATACAAAATATAATTTTGAAATTATATAACAATGATTCAAAATTAAAGTGAGGAATGTAAAATGTGGTAATTAAATATTATCGAAAATATTACTTGCATGAAAAAATATTGTTAGGAAAAAATGAAGTATTTTAAGAAGTACATTTCATCTTAATTTAATTTTTTGTATATGAATATTTAAAAGCTAAAACCATTTTTTTTAAATAGAATTATATATTATTTTTAAAACTTTCAAAATACTGTTTGATTGAAGTATTAACAAAGATATATCTTACTATTTCTTTTTAAATGAAAAAATATGCAATCTCATTAAATAGGAAGGTGACGAATTTAAAATGTCCTTTATATTTTCACATACAAAAAACTAAATTAAAATACTTCAATTTGCACTAACAATCTTATTAGATTACCAATACCCTCGATAATATTTAATTGTCACGTTTTATATACCTCGTCCTACATGTTTTAAATTATACATCTATTCTAACAATAAAAAAATTGAAATAATATACAGGGTGTCCCACCTAACTCTGTCACCCTTATTTTGTTATTTGTAAAAATATAAAAAAATTCTTCAGGACGAAGTTAGAGTATTTAACGGGAGAAATTAGCCTAGAGGGGTGGTCATCCCAAGGTTATATCTTCTGAGATTTCATAGTGACCTCTGTGCTTTTAAAATGGAACTTCATATTTCTTTTTAAGTAAATCGATTCTTTGGAACACAATACGTAAAAAAAACATTTATAGGCATAATTTTAAAAGAAAACATTTATTAGTTCCTAAGATTTTTATATAAATTGTTTCAGTAATTATTGTTTTTTTAATACTGTTAATACTTTTATGTAAATACTGGTATATAAAAAATATTGTACATATTTCTTATCTTCATACACCGAAAAATCGATGTAAGTAAAATAAAATATGCAGTTCCATTAAAAGAAATATCAATAACCTTCATATGTCCTTTACACGTTCACCTGCAAAAAAATTTCTTACATCAAATTATGTGCATCGTTCAACTTTTAGATGATATATTTTTATCGACAATTTTACAGATATTATAGAGGGGATTGATTTAAATGGAACACCCTGTATACACGTTTCTACGTAAATGTAACGCGTTTTAATGAATATTTAACATTATGATAAATTTATAAATAATATTTACTTGTCACTAAAGGTCCTGTCAAACTGATCCCACTCTCGATCGTACATTTAAACCAAATATACAATGCTTCTTCAAGTTGGTCCAACGGCGTAACTCGTATGCGTTTTGAATTGTTTGTTAGTATGTAAGTATTATTCAATTCCTCTAGTTTAAAACGTTTTCCTTTCCAACCCCTTAACGTTCTCTCCGGAACGCCGTATTTTTCCATAATTGCCTTTACCGACTTGACAGAGTCCAATTCTTCCAGAATTTTTAATTTCTCTAATATACTAAAATTCTTACGCTTCCTTTTCTCAGGTTCGTAATATTCGAAGGGTTCGGATTTTATGAACACTCCCATTCTTTCCATGTTTCCTTCCATCATTTCCATATTCGCCTCCATCATTTCCATGCTTCCTTCCATTCTTTTCCTAGTTACCTCTATTCTTTTTATATTTTCTTCGATTCTTTTCCTGGTTCCCTCCAGACTTTCCATACTTTTGTTCATGCTTTCGATATTTCCACCCATGCTTCCGATATTTCCACCCATGCTTCCGATATTTCCACCCATGCTTTCGATATTTCCACCCATGCTTTCCACATTTCCGTCTATTGTTACTATATTCCGCTCTATCCCTTCCATATTTTCCCTAAACAGTCTGGCTTGCGAATATTTCGACGCACTTATGCCGGACAGTGCTCGATCGCAACGTAATTATTTATTAATAAAAATAATTAATCTTTAGTAACTTTTTATTTTATCTAATTTTGCTCGAACGAGCGACTTTTCTTTTGTTAAAATTCCAAATGAAACGCCGTCTTGAGCCAGCTACTTTTTCCTGAAAAATATGAAAACATAATAAATTTCTAGTATTACGTTGTTACACTGATAGTGACATAATTCTAAAAATTCGAGGTCAAGCTTTTGAAAATATAAATAAAGCCTGGTGAAGTACAGGCTTTATTAATTTTTAAATATTAAGAATTATCGCTGTAGATGATAAAAGTAGAAACATAATATAGTATATTTGGATTTGGAATCTTTTTAACTGTCACTATCAATGTGATGTAGTGAAATGTTATACATATACTACTATATCTTATCAGTATTTGAGGTCAATATACGTAATACCGGTATATATAACAATATCCAATAATGTATACAGCAAAGTTGTATAAGTGCACAGGAGTCTCAAAGAATTACCGAACTTAGGACAAATTCTCTCAAAATAGAATTAAAAAAGAACATTGAACACTACTAATTCAATAATGAAACTTTTTTATTCATTTCTGCTGAATAAAGCTTTTACTAATGTAACTGTGAGGTTTCTCGGATTAAAATAACACGAAACACGATATAACTTGAAATGTAGATTTCAGTTTATTTAATGAGTTGCATAACAACTTATTTTCTTTAATCTATTAAATAAATATTAATAATAATAATAATAATATAATAAATATTCATTAATGATGAATATTAAATAAGCGCTGATGTAAAGTACATTGCGTTTGACTTTATTTTAATCTGATACATTTTACAAATACATCAGTAAAAGAAATCCGGAAAAAAAGAATAAAAAGGATTTCATTGTTGAATGCGTGTTGTGTAATTAGTACTTGAATTCGAATTAGATTATAGTATCTGCTCAACCAGTTTTCAGTTACGTCAAGGGTAATTATCCCCCTGAACAGAGATAATTACCAGGCGTCTATTGAGTGGTATTGTGCAATTATCTAAACTTTAGTGACGTATAATTGAAAAACTATTAGGACAAGTTACAGATATAAATTAATGAAGAATATTCCTGATGAAAAAAATATTTATTTTCTGCTGTATTTGCTTTTTTTCAATAACCGTGCTTTTAACTTTGACAATTCGCAAAATTCTAATATCTCATAATATCAGTTTTACAAATCTCTGAAGATTCAAATTCACAAATCCCCAAATTCTCAAATTTCCAAATTTCCACATTTTTAAATGTAGAAACTTCCAAATTCTTAAACTTGTAAATCCTCAAATTTCAAACTCACAAGTCCCCAAATTCTCAAATTTAGAAATCCTCAAATTCTCAAATTCAGAAGTATCCAAGTTCTTAAATCTGAAAATCACAAAATTCTCAAATTAACAAATTCCCAAATTCCCAAATTCACAAATTCCCAAATTCCCAAATTTTCAAATTTACGAAGTCCCAAATTCCCAAATTCCCAAATTTTCAAATTTACGAACTCCCAAATTCTCAAATTCAGGAATCCCAAAATTCTCAAACTCATAAGTTCAAAAATTCTCAAATTTACAAATCTGCAAATCTCCAAATTCTCAAATTCTCAAATTAACAAATTCCCAAACTCCCAAATTCACAAATTCACAAACTTTCAAATCTCCAATTTCTCCAGCCCACAAACCCAATATTCTCAAACTCACAAATTTAAAAATTTACAAATTTACAAATTCTCAAATTCAGAAATCCCCAAATTAAATTCATTCATACAAATAAGTATAATACGTATTAACTTGAGTACTAATGATAGAGCTTTTTCCCTCTACATCCCCATTTTCCCTAGAAAAATGATCGTGCTTCAAATCATACCATCCATTTAGGCATACAATTAATTTTACTAATCATTTTTTAATTTCGTATAAAAGTTGTTTAACATATGATACCTTCTTTAATTTTCTAATAACAATTTCCATCCTTTCTCTTCTTAACTAACTATTGCATTATTTATTCATTCATATCATTATTAAAAATGAGTATTCAGCGTTGACCTCTCTCATAACGAGAGATTAATTAAAACTGTTACATTGCCCTGGAAAAACCGATATTACAGAAGTTATATTGAAATACATATATGTACCGTCATATCGTTTGATGATTTTACATAGATATTAACAGTATACATTATTTTTAAATATTAAGTACCTGTATTTTACCAATATTTAATTCTTCAATCTTTAACATAATATAAAAAGAAAAAAAAATTACCGCGTTGGTGAGTTTTTAAATCGCCAAGTTTGACTGATTTTAGAAACTAGAAAGTTTCTAAAATATGTATATATGTACATATGGTTATTATAGTAATATTACAAATGTACAGTAGTGTTATTATAAATGTATGCTTAAGTCGATTTTCAACAGTTTTAAACAATCAACAAGATTATACCGGTAATATGTGATAGCACTATGGAAGCACTAAAGACTGCATTCAGGTAAGTGAAATACAATTTATTCTAAAATAGCACAGTCATTGTACAGATACATACAGATTATTGTACTTTCTGTGTAAAATACAGGTCACCTACTTCCAAATTACCTGTAAACTATTTATTATTTATTTATGTATAAAGAAAATGTTCTAAACCAGGTTCGTAGCTAAAATTAGTGAGGCTCCAGAAAATTTTTAAACTTTAAAAATTGTATAAAAGGAAAACACATGTATAAAAAATTTATTCAGAAACTTGATAAAATCTTGAAAGAACAAAATCAAACATTTTTTACTTACTATTATTAATAATGTTTTATTTTACTGATGCTATCAATAATATCAAGTAGAAATAGGACGTGTTACAGTTCCACATTTCTATTCACAACCCGCCATTGTTCCAAATAAAATTTACATGGTGTCAAAGCCACGCGATGTAACCAGCTTTTTCATTTTGTTTTTTTATCGAAATACAAAGCTCACTTTGAGATTTTCATAATGTTTAAAATTTTACCCTGGGATTAGAAACAATGTTGAATATCACACAAAAAGCTATTAGTGCACATGGTTTTAAGATTCAATAATTATCGAGATATTCTCCAGTGAACAATGATAAACTTTCGTGAGTGTAAAATCAGTACAATATGTATCATTTTAGATGCTTATTAGAGCATATAATTTAATGACTCAAGAAACACTTTAATGTGTGTTATTTGCATTTATTGATCGCGTAAGTGCGTATCTGTATTGAATGTAACGCGCAATATTTTAAACACTGCTATTATTATGAGTCATTTAAAGAATGTCTCTATAATTGTTAGTTATAATATCGATTCCTACTGACTTTTATTCGACGTTACTCTTTCCAATCGCAGAATCAAATTTGATGCATTAAATAATTTCTGACGAGCTTCATATATCGATAAAAACATAAAATAAAATACTAGTTATTATGTTGTGTTTTAGAATACCAAATTTTATGAATCATTCTCTATAATGTATACCATAATACGAGTTTATTTTGAAAATATGTTATAGCATTTTAGAGCTATGTAGTATTAATTATACATAGACCTACAATCAACTGTTTATATTCACATTCTTTTTTCTACAGAAATGAAGGTAACACCCTGCGTAATAATAAATTATACAGTATTTTAGGGGAAGTATAGTTATTAAAAACAATTGAAAATACATTCCTTTTCAGAGTAAATTAATTTATACATTTTATTGTGAATTTGTGATATTAATAAAATTCAGCATGCTAATCATGTTATTTATGAACTTTTACATTGTATCCCTTATGCCAAATCCATGAATGTTCAGTTTTACATTTTTCTACATTTTTACATTTAGTTTTACATTTTTGTATTAAACACGCGTTAAATTTTCTAATTTCATATAAAAATGATAAACATATTTGTATCGTAATTTCACTCTTAAGTTTGTCGCATATTAAATTGCATATTGGCGAATTTTGTATATAAGGGACATGTTTTTGTGCACAATCAACAATTTAATGAATACCTAGTGTTAAGTTTTTGTAAGATCTATCATTTATTAGAGATTCTTTTAAATAACACGCTGTTGAAAACGTTAAGTCAAATCTTTTTTTAAATTAAATTAAACAATTACTTTTACATTTGATGTCTTTATTGCAAGATCTGTTGAAACTGTTTATTACTCAACCTGTTTGTACATACTTGAAATTGTTTTGGAGCCTTCGTGACACTTTCAGTGTTTGCTACTTCTCTTCCTGTTAAATACCTTGTAACCGTATATCGTTCGATATTAAATTTCTGCTTGGAATTATGCACTCGACGGACGTAAGAAATTTTAACGAAAAGATCATGCTTGACTAATCGAAATTGTTCGACGTGGTTTAAGATTTATTTTGAATGGAAGTGAGAGAAATTTTTCAATTAAAGTATTCGTTGTTTCCTATAACCTTGAGCCTTAAACCATCTTTTAGGCAATTGATGAACTTTATCTCGGATATATACTGTCTTTGGACACGATGAAATCATCCAGTCATTTTTGTATCTCCACTGATTAGACATGCCTATCGGTGTCGACATGTCACATAAACTAAAACAAGCGATAAACGGAAAAAAAGATACCTAGCGACTACGCCTACCTAAATCCATTATGGTTCTTTTACATTTTTGAAGCAACGTGTAACCTGCATTTTCGCTTTCCACGATGAAGACTTCTCTCACTGTTATTTGCCGACTGTTTCTTTTATTTCAATTTTTCCTTTTAGAACTTTCTCGTCTTGTAAAATGAACGAATTCAAATAATACTTTTGCAATACCTTGGAATTCTTAAAGAATGCAGTTTCGAATATGCATTCCTTTTTTTCCCATTTTTGATTAGGTTGAATTTAATTTTTTTCGTCACATACAAACTTTATTGAAATGTTATTAGTATGTAAATACCTAAAATTGATCTACTTAAAATTTTGTATAAAAAGACTTGAAATAACGTGAACAATGTGCAAAATCTGAGAAAAACATTTAGGAGGTTCCTTGTTAGAAATTCACCATTTATACCATATTAGCGTGATTTATTTATTATGAATACAAAATAAAGTGTTTAAGATATAAAAAATAATTTACTAATTATTATTGTCGTGCAATTAGTCGGTAAGCTAGTTCATAATGACTTTTAACCCTCAACAAAGTTAAATATCAGTAATAGCTTTGTTTTAAGAACTAAACCGATATTCCAAGAAATTGATTTGATAATAAGAAACCTGTTGAAGGAATATTTAACATTAAAACTACAAAGTTTATTCAAATAATGTTTCAGTCTTTTTATTTAAATTTATAGAATCTTATAAGGTGTTTTTATTAAAGTATGTATTTGTTTTTGTCGTGACAAATGTACATGATAGTTTCATCTTTTATTTTTCTACCTCATTTTCAATATGAAAATAAGTGTACATTGAATATTACCAGTTCTAACGTTAATACGCTAAAAATTACAATGTTAGGCAGAAAAAATCGTAATGTACGAAATTTTTTGATCACCCGGTACATACATTCGGGGTCGTTTACGGCCTGTAGCGCTTGTGCGTAACAGAGCGTGTTAGACCAATCAGAGCTCACATGTGCAGAATGAACGAAAATTCATTCGTCCAACGACCCTATTTTCTCGTGAAGAAATCAATATTGCAGTAGCTTGAAAACTGACGCAGATAAATATTATAACATATTTTATTTGTAACTCAAAAAACAACAGTATTATAAACAAAGAATAATAACTTTTGGTTATAAATTAAAACTATTGTGTGTGTGCGTGTGTGTGTACATGTGTGTAATATTATGATTACTTACGATAGATCATTAGTTGTAATGTTTATATAGAATAAAAGCACGTTAACTTCTATACCTATCCTATTTAGTATTACTAATTATGATTGTCTCAATGCATTTAAAACTTTTAATTGTATAATATGTAGTGAGTTGAGGTTATTATCTCTTCTATAGTTTATCATTTTTTTATTTAGAGTATTTCAAATATAAATCATTTTAATGAATTATTTTTATTCTTTAATTTTTTAATTCTAATAAAATTAAATGCGCGTATGCATGATATATACATATTGTATCTACATAAGTTTTGTTAAATTTGTGCATTGAGGTGTTTCATATTTGCAATTATTAATTATAAGTATCTTCTTGATGTATGTAAGTAACTAAACAATGACTGTGGTAAAGTTTATATATTAAAAAGGTATAATATTAATACAAATATTGATACGAATAGTGATATTCATTATTATACTAAAACTTAAATACTAAAATCAGTAAGAACAGTAAAATTGTTTAATAAACAAGCAGCTGTTTCAGATGGAGTGAAAATTTGGAATCATGGTCAGTTGGATATTAAGGATAAGGAAAGGAGGAAGGAAGTAGTTAAATATGTTTCTTAAAAGCAGTACTTTTAACAAATTGATTTTATGGATTATAAAGTAATGGTTAACAGTTAAAAACTTAGCATGCTCTTTTACAGATTCAAAAAAAAGAAACAAAACAATTAGCTGAAAGTGGCTACAGAGTATAAAAGTGTATGGAACTTCTTATCCTGCATAGGGACCATTGACAGCAAACGTATGAACCCATAGTATGCTCTAAAAAGCGAAAACAAGTACATAAACAATGAAGGGTTTTAGAATCATGCATATTTCTTTGATTTTTGTTAATTACAACTTCATGTTTGTATACATAGGTTACTATGAAACAATTTTCCACAAAAAAGTGTTACACTAAGTATAGAGTGTTAAATGTGAAGAAGCAATTAGTAGATTGTTTTTTGAAAGGAGGAAAAGTAGTATGATAGGAATATTGTTCACAGAAAAAAGGCAATGTTGAGACATTAAATAAATTTATATCTTTTTGACTGCATATTATAACTGAACTTAAAATTTATTGTATATTAATTTAAATTGCCTTTTCAAATTATACAATAATTATTGCAACATAAATAGCTTTGTAGAATGATGACATAAGTTAGTTGTTTTCAATTAAACAACATGAAGTTTACTTACCGTGCTCAATGTTATCCCAAACTTGTATTTATCCAATATGGATCATAGGGTATCGAACACGAACCAAGAACTTTTGTACATCTCACTTGCTCCTAGAAACAAAACAGACAACAAAATTATTACATTTGCTGCACTTCAAATTGAATATATATATAAAAAATATAAGGTATAGAATACTATTGTACAAAATAGTTGTGATAAATTATAATTGTGTTAATAAAATCATGTTAAATATCTTAAATTTGTTTAAAAGTATCCAGTTGTTTTCAGATTTGCTGTCCATACAAAAATGCATACACAAACTAATAATCAGGATCGTTAACTAGTATTAGGAGTAAAAAGGACAAATGTTAATTAATAATTGTAATATTTACATTTTAGAACAACCATCAGTTATTTTTGTTACAGTTCTACAGCATAATTAATGTTAGTTGTTCATGCAATAATAAAATGTTTATATATACTTTTGCTTAACAAGTATTCAAAGTGATTTATTTAACTTATTCCATAATAATTATAGTTTCAGAATGCCAATAATTTAAAATTTATATGTTTCTGAGAGTGACAAAATGTCAGAATATAAAGTAATGTAAATAATATGCTGGTAACTCATATATGTAATGACAATATAAATGATATGATACTTTTATTAACTTTAACAATTTTTAAGTAAACAACAAAAGAAGATTTTAATATTATTATTACTGATATTCTAATGTATAAGAAACAGTAACGAATATTATTTCGTTGCGTCAGTTATAAACTAATGATGATTATATTGATTAATAGAGTAAAGTATGTATATAATTACTGTAAAAGTAACTAAATAAGTCAAGTTTCATATTTTACTTTTTTATAAAATTCTTTAAAAAAAATTTTTTTTGTTTTGTTAACTATTTTGAAACTTCATAGCTAAAACAAAATATTCCTTATTACTACCATTATATACTATTAAATACAGTGTAATTTTATTTTATACTTTGATAAATATACTCCATAATTTATAAACTAATACCTTTAATATTAATATGTTATTGAATTTTATTTTAGTGTCTATACAATTACTTATTTACCCTAAACATGTGCAATTTCATTGCCAATCAGATTAAAGACAACATAGATTATATTTTAGTCTTGTTGTCAAGTGTGTTGTTGTATATACAAAACATTTAAAAGGACCAGACAGTGATAACAACTAATCCCAGGAAGTAAAGAAAATATTACAGACAGTTTAAGAATAATTTAATTTAATAATTTCTTATTTTTATTTAGTTTGTACGAAATCAATTATTCTTTTGTTACTCCGTTATTCATTTGTTGTGTTATTAGTCAGAATTTTCTCCACTAATGTATAAGACTAAACATAAACTGTTCGTATGCACTTTTTTTTATGACGAATTTTATAAGTTAGCTATATTATGGTGAAATTGTATACACTGTGTATTTACCAGTCGTAACCTTCTACTAGTTTTATTCTGTACTAATTAAAAGTCACTTTCTTTAAACATTAATTTAGTCCAAGCGTCGGACAAGAGTCTAAACTGTATGGGACATTTAAAGATCTCACTAAACAGATATTTAGAAAAATTATACAATGCTCCAAACAATAGTATGGTGAAACTGTACACACCTACCTTGCTAATACAGGAAACTTGTAATATGTCAGCACGAACGCGGGCGTAGGAGCGGAAAGTTTTTAGAAATGGCGATATAACAAAAGTCTCGTCCATGTAGCACGTCAACTGTCGTAGCCCTTGTTTGGCAGGGGGGAGAGGTAGCAGCAAGCGTCCGCTTCATCTCTGTGCGATATAATGGTGGGGAAACGCCACTAGAGTGCGTGAAAGTCTGTGTGAAGGGGAAGTCGCTCACGTGACGATATAACGCGTGGCAATATAACGTGAGTTCATTGGATACAATATTTACATATGACTCATATATGTAAATTTTCTTCCATAGTCCTACAGAAGCATAGTGGGCACATAATTAGAGTTACAAGTATTGGATACCTTTTAAAATATTCAGAAAATTCATGTCACAAAATATGCACATTGCATCGTTTGACTTGACATGTCTCTGCAGTTACATTGTATTGCATTGAATGATCGCAACGGAGATTATACTGATGATAGTGTATAATTGTCAATACTTCAAGGTTCTCAATATTTACTAATAATACTGAAATATTAATGGTGTTGTATTGATATTATGTATTGATCGTAAGAATCTTGAAATATTGACGGTGTATATTGATCGTTCGAGACCTCCATTAGCGTTGAAACACAGTAACAATACCAGTACCTCACGTCCCGCGGTATTACATCATGCAATTTATTATTATGTTATAATATATAGTAATGTATTATATCTTCGACCGAAAATCTGTTTTATAGTTTTCGCAATGTTGTTTATAGAAAAGTCGGTTTTGTGTGCTTAGATTTTTCTGTGAATCCTTAATTTTTGATCTAAAAAATTATCGCGAAACGATTGTTTAATTCGTTTTAATACCTGTTTTAAATGATTGTGATATTATAGAAATGTGTAACGTGTGCAATTTAAATATCTTCAAGTATATGAAAAATATGAACAAATATTTTAGATAGTAGTTGTTATTTATAGGAGAAGATATTGACATTTATTTGACATTGGAATGACCTTGAAAAAACTGTCATACAACATTAACAATTAAAGCAGAGTAAAATAAAAAATTGATATCTTCACTGTTTCTAAAATCAGATTCCTTAAAACTGAAAATAATAGAGAAAAATCATTTTCAGGTTCGTAATGAGTGCATGAAAATGTACAAATATCACTTATTAATTATTGTAATATGTAAAAGAGGTAAAATCTGTTCTTATCGATAATGTAAAATAAAAATATTTCTGGTTTATCGTTTATGTAATATTTGCATAAGTAAATAAAACAATGACGAAATATTTACACTCAGTGAAATTATGAACAAATGATAATAACATCCACTTAGAATATACCCAAGTTGTTCTATTATCTCCTTAATTATTCGTTATTTGGAATAATTTTATACTCACCTTCGTTTTTCTTTTAACGAACTGCATATTTTGCATAGATTAATTCTGCAGAATATTGCGCGTAAAAAGTATCAGGATAGAATGTAAAAATGATAACATTTTGTAACATGTTTTAAATCCAAAATAAAAAATTTCATAAAAAAATTTAAAGTGTGTATGTTCCATCTATTTTTTAAATTACATATTTTTACAAATTAACTCATATATTTAGATTACTGATACAATTATTTATATTTTTTGAAAACCAAAATTCTTATCAAAAAATTTATTCCATAAGTTATATACAACAAAAATTGTACAATGGAATCATTAATATATTGATTTAGTATATGAAATATTATGTCATATCGCGACAGCGAAGGGGGGGAGGGGCAGAGAGAGAATATTACATATGTAAATTGTGTTTGAATTATTACATGTATATAATAGGTCACCAATCTAATAGTATCATGTTACAAATTTAATAAAAATATACTATAATATTTCAGGATGTTGAACACAGTTATTTTGGAAATGTCAATGAACAAATACAGGAGGTGTGTCAGCTATTATCCACAGATGAACGTTTCAAAGATGGTTACAATGCTATTGGATTCTCTCAAGGTGGTCAATTTATGTATGTATTATTTTTACTAATATTAATAAAATAATTCATGTATAACTAACAGTGGTAAAATACAGGTAAAATAAAATTTCCAATCTTTTGTTAATTTTGATTAATAGTATTTTTTCTTGTGATTTGCATTTTTTTAATTTAACTATTTGATTTCATGTAATTGTATTAGGTGATTTAAAAAGGATTCCAAAATGGGCCGAAACATTGCATTAAACAATAATTTTCGTAGTCTTTAATTTCCTTCGTAAGACGCTAGCAGTGTTTAGATTTATCAAAATTTCATAATTTTTGTTATACCTGCATTATAAAGATTTTAAAATTACTTTGAATTTTATTACATTTTTGTATAGGTTGATATGTATCATCTCAGTTTAAGCGTTTAAACTGAACACCTGTTACGTAGCGGATGTTCATTTTTTTCTCGCTTCGATAGAATTGAGCATTCTTTCTTTCTCATTCAAACCAGGTTTACATTGATACAGAAAGCGGTAAAGTAGCTAGTGCTAGTATTCAAGAGTGAGAAAGATAGCTTTATCGCTATCTCTTTTACTCTTAAATACGTGCACTAGCTATTATACCACTTACCAATGTAAACTTGACTTCAAATTGAGTATTCACCATAGACCTAGAAATAGATATGAGAATGGAGACGCGGGCCCCAAATGCGTTTGATTGCATTTCTACATATGTTCTATATTATAATTTGTCAATTATGAAAAACTACAAAACACTGATTAATGCAGCTTTTTACATTGACGCTAAATAAGTAATTGTTTACACGCACTTTATTTTAGAAATTTTTAATTTACACACTGTAAAATTTTCGAATGTGAATATTTTACATCTTTACATTTAGAGATTAATAACTCTCAAATTTACAAATTTTTTATTTTAAAAATGTCTAATTTTCAAAATTATAAATCCAGAAATTACAAACTTATTTACAGGTTTTCAAATATTCAAATTTTTTAATTTAGTAATTCTAAAATTTCAATTTCGAATTGTATTAAATTAGCCAATCGAAACTAGGCACCTGTTTATCTTGTCGGTAGTTCACTTGATGAGCATTGAGGAATGTTTTCCCCCTTTGTAGTATGTTTACATTAAACAACAAGTGCTCGCTAGTCCTTGACCTTAATAAAATTCAAGTGTAAGAAACAAAACAGGAAAGCATTGAATTTTATCGTAATAGAGGAAGCACGAGCATTTGCGTGTTTAGTGTAAAACCAGTTACAGTAATAATTACAAAAAATTATTGAAAAAGAAGCGATGACATTTGTATAGAGATAACTAAGGATTGGCTAGTGAACAATAATCACATATCTCATTAATTTGATTGCACTATTTCTGGCTCACAACAGTGTGCATATTTGATTTTAATTTAGGTTAGACTAGGTTAGTTACTGTTTAACTGTGATAATAAATTTAATTTTTTACATTTGATTTCATAATCTATTAATTACACTATCTTTTGTTTTTTCATATTTTCGAAATATAATAAATGATGGAATTTTTGGAAAGGATTTCAATAATTAAGTCGGAATATAAAAATAAATAAATCTTTATTTCTATAAAAGTTATCTTCTTATGAAATATTCTTCTTAATTAAAGCTGATTTTTAAGGTTTAATAATTGACCTTTTATTCTTTTTAAAATCTTTATATCAGAAAGTGATATTCCTCCATTACATTCAAAAAACGAAATTGCACAGTCTAAATCCTTTAATGCCACTGAAGGTGTTACTTCTTTCTCCACAGGATGATCAATTTCTGTATCTGCTATAAACAAATAATATATATTTATTTGTTAATATTAATGTAAAATTAAGCCAATAACTTTTTTGTAACATATATAAATATTTAAAATAAAATATATATATACAAACAATAAAGCATTTAGGAGCTGTTTCAAAAGACAGCAATTAAATGTTTTCTATTTATACAATTTTATTTTCAACTAAAAGTTGCATTTTTTTTATTCTTTGAACATTAATTTTTTGTAACCAAATGTGAACTTTATATGACTGAACATACCATTCTCCTCACTGCAGGGATTTTCTACAGCTTCAATGATTTCTTCATCAGTAAGACTGGACAAACAGTCATTATGGATCCATTCATTGATCTGGTCCAATGTGACATCTTCATGGTTTTCAATTTTTCTGCACATTTGATGGATATGTTCAGAAGTTACATAATCAGAATTGTTCTTGTCATCAACTGGCATAGTTAATAATTTTTTCCAATAATTGCAAATTAAATTTTCAGTAACATCCTTCCAAGCATAACTAACTAAATCAATTGCATTTTTGACACTGAATGAGTTTATTGCTTGATAATAATTAATTCCATTACTTTGGGCATTTATTAAGAATTTTAAGAATTCTATTTTGTATCTTCTTTTTACTATTTTAATAATTCCTTGATCAAGAGGTTGACTAAGTGGGGGCACATTTAGTGGCAAAAATATAGCTTTAATTCCACCAACAGTTAATGTATTTATTGGTGGATATGATTTGTCATTGTCCAACAGTAAAACTGCTTTCACTGGCAATCCATTTGATTTTAAAAAATTAGTAACCTGAGGCACGAAATCTTCTTTAAACCATCTTTCAAAAATAGTAGTACTCATCCAAGCATTTTTGTGATCTGTATACTTGACGGGTAGTGTTTGTGGAGCTATATTTTTCAATACTGATGGTTTTTGAGGTTTCCCTATAACTAGTAATGGCATTTTGAATGAACCAGTGGTATTACAGCATGCCATTATAGTCAATCTGTCATTAATTCTTTTAGAGTTAGGAGTTTCGTGTTCAGTTGTTACAACTGAATTATTACTTGGCATCATTTTAAAGTAAAGTTCAGTTTCATCTGCATTGAATACTTGATGTAAAGTTAATTTTTCTTTTTCCATTAACTTTAGTATTTCAGTTGTAAATTGGTTCGTTACATTTGTATTAGCAGTTGATGGTGCTACAGCCATTGCTATGGAACGAATACCATTTCTCGCTTTCCAGGTTCTAAACCAACCATCGCTTGCTTTAAATGTTTCTGCACCTCCGTATTGACGAAAAAATTCTTGAGCTTTTGCTAGTAAAATTAATATAATAATTGAAACAGGATTACTTTGTATGAATAGAAAATATATAAAGATATAGACAAAATAATTGTTTAATTAACCCGAGCTCAAATTTTTTAAGTAAATATTTTGGTATTTTCATTGCTTTATTGTAACATAATTTATAAAAATATTTACACAATACCTTTAATTTCTATAACACTAAGTGAATTGTTTTTTTTTCTTTCACTTTGAAACCAAATGGTTAAAGCTTCATTAACTTTTTCAAGTGGTGACCAACGTACACACTTTGTGTTCCATAAAGAACTTTGCTTTTCAAATTTTTCTCTTTCACGACTCCACCTTCTCACTGTGGTTTCACTAGTATTATATTCAATTGCTATTTCAACTGTAGAAAGACCAGCATCTTTTTTTTTCACTGCTTCCAACTTTTGTTGCATTGTCAAAACCCCTTTTCGTTTATTCGAATTCGAATTCGAGTTATTTGTATTTGACTCATTTGATTCTGTTTTGATACAAGTATCATCGCTATTTGGTCTTAACATAATAACTATGTTCTATGTACTCTATTTTATGTGTTTGCTGTTTTAATGATTACCATATTCTCCCATAATTTGGCTTCAACTACAATGGCAGTTGAATAACTAACGGCGACAACAACCAGCGGCTGCGAAGGCGTGCTTCTTCAGGAAGCGGTAATTTATCGAATGGCCAATGACGTGCGTGCTTTTCGCGCTACATATCTGTTTATATTTTCGTGTGACATATATAGGGTGGTCCATTATTTTTGATTACTTTAATTTTTTAAAAGACAAATGTTATAATAGTTGTAAACAGTAAATACAAGATTAAATACAATCTAACAATATGTATAATCTTTCTTATATGTATGTACATATTATAAAGCAAATTATTATATCATATAATGTTACTTAATATTTCAGTGTTTTAAATCACATTAACATGTAATAATCGGGAAAAATATATATATTTACTGTAATTAAAAAATCTTTCGGATAGTTAAAATAAATAACAGTAATCGGGTTGCATATAAATTTATTCTACAATAATTTATCATAAATTTGAACTAAAACAATCGTTTAAATTTAATATGCTGCAGGAGAGCGGTAATTCAAAGATGTCCAAATCCTCCGGCTAAGAATTTTATTTCTGTGGGTGGTCAACATCAAGGTGTTTTTGGATTGCCAAATTGTGGAAGTTTAAAACAAAATGTTTGCAGTTACATAAATCGGATGATAAAATATGGAGCATACCTGAAGTATTTATTTAAATACACATTTTTGTTTTTAATTTTTCATTTATGTTGTTATAATTATATATGCACAATTAATAGTAATAAAATTATGAAAATTGAACATCAAAATTATTTTCATTGTTATCAAAAGTAGAAACAAATCATTAATGGGAGTTTATGCAGATTTAAAATGTACATTTGAAGTTGTTAACAAATTTTGAAACCGCTATTTATTTTATAAATAGTAGTGAAATAATTTAAGTGTTCAATTTAAGTGAGATTGTAGGTAAAGTCATAAAATCATTTTATTTTATAATAGATTAGTTCAACAAAAACTGCTTCAAGCTACTTATTGGCATGATCCATATCAAGAAGAGGAATACAAAGCAAAGAGCATATTTATGGCGGATATTAATAATGAACGGTACATTAATGAGGTACGTCATATAAAGTAGAATTGAGAAATCGATATGCTTGTTTCTAACGAATCTACTTTAACAAAATTAAATAATAGTGCTACAGATTGACCTCAGCAATGTATACAAATTTTTTCGTGATTATTTCACGCTAAATCGATCATTCTTTGACATCGATATCAGGAATTTTATTCCAAACGTGGTTTGGTAGGTATAGTGTACTATACAATTAAGGAGACAACTCGAAATTATTTGAATTATGCAGTTATTACATAATTTGCTTACTTTAATGTATACATTTTTTTTTTAATTATTTTTTAATTTCATTTCAATAAAACTTACTTACTATGATAACATGTATTGTTTAAATTGATCTTCAATATTAAAAATTATAAACAAATATTTATTTCATACATTTTTCTTTAAAAGTATAAATTGAAAGAAATTATTGCTATGTTTTTTTTTTTTTTAAATTTAAACACAATTTGGCTAAAGAAGTCTATCTTTCCTTCTTTCATAAGAGAGTACGTGTATAATTTTTTTTATAATAAATTTAGTTGTTCAGATAAATGCAATATTATAAAAATTAAATTTCAAAAAAAGAGTATAGTTTTCATAAAAATAGAAAAAATTAAAATATTTCAAAGTTAATATTTTTTAAACAAATTCGAAACCTTCAGTACAACGTTTTATCCTTTCCACCCCATCCCGTTGTAATTTCACGCGCAATACATCACATTTCATTTAAAACAAAATTGTTGACATCGATCAAAAAGTGATAGATTTGACGTGAAATAACCGTGCATGATTTGAAATTTGTGCACGTCTAAATAACACATGCTTATTCCTCACTAGTTATTAAATGCAGGGTGAGGCATGTAAAATGTGACAGCTGTATGTTATTGAAAATATTTTAGGGGCACAAGTTCTCACATAATTGCATCCTTGTACATGAAAGGTAATGGACATTTCAAGATCACTTTTTTTTAAGTGGGATTATACATGCATTTTTGAATACACATTGCTATAGTACATATCAAGCCAAATGCAACGAGCACTCATTATAAGTTACTCAAGGTCAATCAAGGACGCAGGTAAAAAATAGCAGTTACATCTGTTTTTCCAAATTTATTTATTTGTATCATGTGTTTATAATTTATACTTTGTATTTGTTGTTTTTAACGTTTCAAATGTTATACTAATTTTTCTGTTAATTGTTCAGCGCTTCTTACATCGTCACTGTACATAATTTCAACGTGACTATACACGTAAGCCTTTTTTTCATTGAAAAAATAAAGCACGAAGTACTACTAGTGATTTACAATTGCAACGACCACCCGATGTGTCCTTCAATGCAGCTATTATGTAATTTGTAGTCATTGTTGTTGAACATCATCGACAATACGTCGTGTCTCGTAAAACTACGCACATATTTTATTTTCTTAATAGAAAATGAAATATGTTCATTTTATGTTCAATATATTTTGTAGTATGTAGTTTTCTTTCAATATCATTGATTTTTGTTTAATTCGGAAATAACAAAACTAAAATATATTTTTATTGTATTACGCATCTTTTTAAGACGAAGTTTGATAATAAATGATTCATGCAAAAATTTCTTCTTTTTTCTTGTTGAATACGGATTTACTGAAGAAATATGGATTTCTGTTTTAAAAAACAAATAGAATATTTCTTCTGTGAAATTATAAAATTTTCATAATTTCTATTTTTCCGAAAAATATTACTTATTCGAGTTATTTTTGAAATATTTAGATGTATTTTCAAATAAATGTAGTAACTGTATGTTTTCTATGTACTAACAACATAGATATTAACAATAAAAATGTTTTACATATGCTGGTATTTTATTTGGTCAAATTGTTGATTGTATGTTCTGTATATCTTTTTGAAAAAATTTGCATGTTAATGATCACATATGTACTTACACTTAAAAAAATGTAGAATGTATAGGATGTATAAAACATCAGCTTTTTTTTGTTAATATTGCAGAAGATACTAATATGTGAAATGTGCTATCATTCTGTCTTATTTTGTTCAATGAATATTAATTACTAGTGTATATAATTAATATTTAAGTTTAAAATGTGATATATATTTTAAATTTTCAGACATATAAAGAAAATCTTCAAAAGTTAAATGCCATGGTATTAATTAAATTTGATAATGACACAATTGTTTGGCCTCGAGAGACAGAATGGTTTGGATTCTATAAACCAGGACAAGCAAAAGAAACTCAGGCTTTAGAAGAGACTGACTTATATCGCAAGGTATTATTAAGAATTATTAGACATTATAATCTTATGAACTTTAAGAAATATAATGTTAACAGAAAATATGATGCCGTAGAAATAACATTGTTACATAATTACAAATATTTCTGAGTTTGGAACATATATTTCTTTATCCTTTTTTGATAAATTTATTTTTATGTTCCATTTTGAACTTATATTGTACATATAAAATTTGTGTACATAAAAAACTTGTAATCATGAATTATATTTTAATTTTTTGCAACTGTATAAGTAATTAAAAATCTTATAACATATAATCATATTAACATTCTTTTAGGACTATTTGGGGCTGAAAGCACTTGCAAAGTCAGGAAGACTTCATTTCCTTTCTTTACCTGGAAATCACTTACAATTTACAGAAGATTGGTTTATTGATAATATAATTAAACCATATTTGATGTAATCAACAAATTATAGGTATTGGATATAATATATTTTCATATACAATAGTAATAATCTTACTATAATAATGGTTTCAAATTAATTTTATATATTGTAATAGATTATTATGATTTTATCATAACAATTAAAGTCTGCTTAGTTCTTAGTAATGTCTTCTAATACATATTGAGTGTATTTATTTAAATCCTTCCACTTAATTCCTAATGAATTTTATATTTGAAATGTTCAGTTTTCAAATTATATTTACAGCTGGTAAATATATTAAAATTAAAAGCATATTTTAAAATTTATAATACATATTCTGTATTCATCATATTATAATATTCTAGAAGATAAATTGCAGTATAAAAATTATAACTTATTCATTTTAGTATCAATCAAGCGAATTTTCAAACTACTTAAAATATAGCTTTTAACTGATAACACGTGATGTCGTTAGTTTCCTTAGACAAGAATGGTAAATGGTTTAAGAAAAGAATAAAAATTATAAATTTTTCACATATTCATCATAGTTCATCAGTTTGTTGTTAGATGTCACTGTTAACAGCGTTTGTGGTGATTTTTTTTGGAGATTGTTTCCTTTGTTCTTGATGTATTTATATACGTATCATTTTCAATAATTTCTATACAAAATACAATTGAACAAAAATAAAATTGAATATCTAGTACAAATAAAATTCTTCTTTATCAACGGCTTGAAACTCTTCTTGGCCGACGACGACTCCGATGATCACCACATTTCCGATCAAATTCAAAATGTATTAAATTGCTTGAAAGCAAAAATATGCTTTCTAAATATTTTTAGAATGTTTTAAATATAACAATAAGTTGCAAAAGTCAATAGACGCAAATAGTCGTATTCAAAATTTATTTTTATTAGTTTCGCCTTTTACCGCTAGATGGCTGAGCATTTTAAGGTCCACAAAATGACATTTTGTAAATTTTCGAATATAAAGTTTCAAGTCCATTGCAAAACCATTTTTTTAATTGCAATACGTTTCTAGAATAATATACAATATTCAACAAAACGTAGAAGTGCTTTACGAAAAAACACAATTTTTTTGTTTTGGTAGTTTCACATATGTCTGCTGGATAGCGCTGATTGTACCGTTTCTAGAAAACGCGCGTAAAAATATAAATTGAGAAATACCTTTATGTATGAGGCTTCCAAAACGCTATGTTTTCAAGTTTTGGAAAAATAAATATTAAATTAATCATCAAGTATAAAATATCATCTTTAATAATATATACAATAATATCAACAGTAATAAAAATACATACAATATATTACAATTGTTCGTGATTGAACTTAGAATTCTTTTGGCGGAAAGTCGTAGAGTTTTAAAATGCTCTAACAAACTAATTTTCAAAGAACAGAAAAATTACTGTTACAGAAAGATATTAAAATTTATTATTGAAATCTTTTTTAAAGATTTCTCTCTTTAAAAATCTTCTATCTAGGATAAATCGTGGAAAGAATTGTATAAAAAAATAAAAATAAATATTTTTACTCGAGGGCACATGTCCTCCGAATCCACGACTACTTTAAAGTTATATGTATAATGTTTAACAATAAAGGATTAATCTTTTAATAAAGATTGATTATGTTTAATTAGCGAACTGCAACTCCTAGTACGTGTTGCTTCGAAAGTGCCAGATGAAACGATTGAGACACGTAACCATCAAGTGTAAACGTGTCGCTTATAACGTGATCAAAGCCAGCAATTTTGATATGACGAAGAGGATCACTATCTAAATGACAGCCACCGAAAAGTGACGGCCATATTCCTGTTTGAGATAATATTTTTTGTAAAAATCGTATGAAAGTTCCTTCTTTTTCAGGCACGTGTTCTATAAACAAATATTGGCCACCCTGAAATAAATATTGATTTTATAGTTTTTTAGTAGCACCAGTAATCATTCAAATTTAATAAAACAATTAATTAGTAAAGATTTAATAAATACTTTTTTGGAAATGTTAGTTAAGAATTAATTATATAAAATTTTATGTGAGACATTTAGCCTTAGTTTTACGTTAATTTAGTTTAATCTTATGCGAGACACTTTCTCTGTATTCTAATTAGTATAAGTATAATATATTTTGTGTTATATTAGTGTACATTCTTTTGTTAACAAGTGAGTTTTAAACATTTATTATTACTAACTGAAATTTGTCCTATTTAATAAAATAAAATACAACAAAAAATTAGAACACTATCTTTCTCTGTTTAGCTGTAATTTGCAGCTACTAACCTTGTTCGTGGCAATATAACGAGAGTCTAAAATAACTGAATGTATACCATAAAATATGGTACTATACACACATAATATATGGTGTTACACGTGTTACATGTATTAATATACATATGTATATTATATTACCGGTGCCAGTACTCTGCGAATCTCTTGAAGTGTTGACTGTATCGATGTTACCGAACACAATGATCTCATTGACACAACTACGTCTACATATCCTGTAGGAACGTCCTTCAGAGAACTACCATCATCAACTATCACACGTTCAATAATGATGTGTGAAAATTGCCAAGAACGATTTCCTTTTATCAGGTATTCAGCCAATCTCACATTTCGATCAACAGCAATCAAATGAGTGTTGTCTGGATAAAATTGTATATTTTCACCTGTAACGTTTGTGTTCGCTATACCAACTGTTTTCAAAATGGTGGTTCAAATTTTTATGCCACTTTCACACTTTGAAATAGTAATTTATGTTTTACAAAATAATGTACGTTCTCACAACGATGAAAATAATCCTCAATAATCACTCTTGGTAGAAATAGTGTTAAAAAACAATTACTATGTTGTGCAATATTTTACTTAAATTACATTTGTAATATTGTGTAGTATTTGTATCTGTAAATCTCCATAAAAATCGACAAAAGTTTTTAGCCAACGTAACATGTAAGTGTCAAAGAAACATAAATAAAATATATCGTGATATATTAATTAACAATAATTTTGCAACATATTTGCAAGAATAAAGTAATAAAAATAATAAATTTAAATAGTTACAACAATAAATTTGTTAATAAACAATCGAAATATATAAAATTGTAAAAAAATTAATGTTAGAATAGTTATACAACAGCAATTAGAGTGCTTGCACGCTATTGGTGGATTACATGATGTTTCATTGGTTACTCTACACCGTCAATCACTCATACACTCGAATCAGACCTATTGGTAGGTCATTATAATATCTAATTGGCTGTTGTCAACTACCAATAACATTCACACTGGCGGGAGGTCAAAGACTATCAGTCTTATTTTGGAAGTCGAGGAGGTCGGATCGCACCTGTCAACACTTACCGGTACGAGTCAAGGGTTCACTTATCCGATACTGTGCTTGTCCCTGTATTACCTAATGTGTTTTAACAAGTGTCTAGTGTGCTTTAATAAATATTTTTTAATAAATATGCGGGTGTATTAATAAATTTAATTGTGTAATTCTACAAGTGTCAGTGATTTAATCAGTGTGTTACCTGCATGCATGTACGGATATATTAGTGTACCTAGTGAAACTATTACTAGTGTTTAGTGTGTATTAATTAATATCTTTTATTAATTATGGGGGTGTATTATCAAATTTAATGGTGCGGTTTTACAAGTGTCAATTTACTAGTGTGTCTCTTTAAGTGATTGTGCATGTGTATACGGATTTATTAGTGTGTTTTATGGTGCGGTTATTTAAATATTTTTTAATTTTTTAGTGTTTCAATGTATTTTGTGGTGTGATTATTTAAGTGTTTTTACAAACTGTTATTAAGTATTAGTGCTTAAGTATTACTTTATGCAATGATTATTTAAGTGTTTTGGCATAGTGTTACTGGTGCTTTAGTGTAATTTATGAAATGATTATTTAAGTGTTTTGACAAATTATTAGTGGTGGTTTAGTGTATTATGTGGAATGATTATTTAAGCGTTTTGACATATTACTACTGGTGCTTTAGTGTAATTTATGCAATGATTATCCAAGTGTTTTGACAAATTATTACTGGTGGTTTAGTGTATTATGTGGAATGATTATTTAATTGTTTTAACAAATTGTTACTAGTATTTTACTATATTTTATGGAGTGGTTACTTAAATATTTTAACAAATTGTTACTAGTGTTTCAATGTGTATTATGTACTGGTTATTTATATGTTGTGGCATACTTGCACTGGTGTTTTAATGTGTTTTACCATGTGTTATGTATATGTTTTGGTATAAATTTGCAAACGTTTTAACCGATACCACAAAATAATTATTCAAGTGCATTGACATATTTTTTCAAATATTTTATAATGTTTCACTGAGTGTTTGATGTACGTTTGCAAATTTATTACCGATTTTTGTAATGTAGCTGCATGCATGCTTAACTTTTTGCGTTTGAAAAATGTGTACGTTACTCGAAATGCAAATTGATTGACAGTTACTAAATTGTTGTCCTGCTATGATTACAGGAGGTCACGCTGCCAATCCAATGGACAAATCCAGACGTTGTCAAAGCAGTCCAAAGCAGTCCAAAGCAGTCCAAAGCAGTGCAAAGCAGTGCAAAGCAGTTGAAAGCAGTCCAAAGCAGTTCAGATGTCTTACTGGTAAAGCGATCGCAGTGGCGCAATTCAGCGATCGGTGAGTCGCATGCTTTACGATTCCTCCGGTTCCCATCATGTCGTAGGACGAATGGTCCGAAACGACACGGGAACTGGTTGTATTTTATATTTTTGAGCGAGCATAGTGACCACGACTGTACGATCGTGCAAAATTCGTACACACTGTTTATTTTATTTATTAGCTCAGGTCAGGGTTTTCTTGTACATTTTTTCTTTTTTTATCAATTTTGAAAACTACATAGAAGTCGGATGACCCTCCGATTTCATAGTAGTTGTAGAGTCATAGTAGTATTATAGAGTCACTTTTAAATTATTTTTATAAATTTTACATAATATGTACAAGAAAGTATCGCGAAAAACAGATTTCGATATCAAAGTTATTTACGAATGCTTGAGTCATTTAGAAATTTACTTTGATATCACAAATCTGTTAAGAATGAAACAACCGATACTTAGATTTTTGCAAAGTGATCTTCCATTTTCTATTTTGAATATTTTTTAAAGTTAGAGTCAATTTTTGCTGGAAGACACTTTATTAGCATGTTTCTAATCACGTTTTTAGCTCAGGATTTTCAGCACACATGAAGAAAACTGGTAGGTCAAAATACATGTGGCCGTGTTCATTTTTATGCTCTATACTCATGCGCGTGCTTAGATGCTACTCGCATGGGTTAGGGCAGGTGGACACGGTTTAGTTTTAAGATGTTTTGGCGATCGACAAATTGACAGTGAATTATCGACACAAGTTACACGTGTGTGTGTGGTTAGGTCGTGGACCTTGTGTCGATTAAACTATAGATTTATTTTTTCAATTTTGCAAAATTTTATTTATGCATACAAAATGCAAGTAGAATCATTTGAAAATACAAGTCGAGTCATTTGAAAATTATATAGAGTTACTAAGTTAGAAAATTGTATGAGTAGTTTAAATTATTACATGTACATATTGCATTGAATATTCGAAAGAATAAGAAAATGAAATATGTATGTTCACTGTCGATTGTCGATCGATTTCAGCAAAAAGGTATGAAATTAGAGTGTGAATGTAGTATTGAACTCGGGTGTCGGAGACGTCCCGGGACGTACTCCCTAGGATTAGGCATTTTTGCACCCGGGTGGTATGTGTGAGAACCGTGGAGTGTGTTTTTGTGAGAATGGACTTTGCAATTTTTTAAATATAGCGATAGGCAGGCAGGTAGTTTACTTCTGGTGTGAATGAGTTAGTTTTAAGTAGGTAGGGCCAGAGCAAGCTTTCACGTTTCTCTGTCCTCCTCTCTCACACGTGAGATGCTTGCATCTGGGGGGTTTACGAAAAATCGAGAAGAGAAAAATTAAATATGAATATATTTAATATTCTCTTGAACTCGATTGTTCGTTCAGGCCAGGCCTTTTAGATTGTAAGTCGCAGTCGGGTTCTAGATCCGACTGCAAAAATGAAGTACAGTGAAGTGAAGTGAAGTGAAGTGAAATAAAATATTCTGCTCGGACATTCTTTTACGGACAGCGCATTCTGAGAATCGCTGGTCGTATTTTTAATTTCAAGTCATTTTTATTCATTTTTACAAAAGTAGAGAATTTTATTTTACAAGAACAGTTTTGTTACATAAAATTTTGATTTCGTTGTTGATCAAAGCAAGTGGATAGTGGTCATTTTTATTTCGGTAAAAGTGACTGCACTCTGTTTGTGGAGATCGATAGCAAAATCAAGAATTTATGTAATTGAAAACTAAGAATGTCCGAGTTACCGTAAAAATTCGCGAGTGATTTTTGTGAGGCTTTGCCGAAGAGAGAAGAGGCTATATGCCGAAGAGCCCCGGCAAAAATTGCCAAAGAAGAGGGGAACTATTAATGAATGTCCATCCTAAGATCTTAGGATGGACATTCATTCTGTCACTATGCTCGCTATTATTTTTCTGTATTTTACATGTGTTTTTTTACGGTACGAAAGTATCGTTTAACGCGTTTTGCTCGAATTTTGAGCACACGATATTTCGCGATTTCGTTTCGAATTTTCAGGTCTTTTTATTGCATTTTATGTTTTATGAAAGTTTTGGGTGGGGTAAATATTTCCCTTTGCTTAATTTTATATTTTTGGGCGGGGTAAAGTAATTTTTCCTTTGCTTAATTTTATATTTGTGGATGGGGTAAAGTAATTTTTCCCTTTGCTCAATTTTATATTTTGTGGGTGGGGTAAAGTAATTTTTCCTTTCCTCAATTTTATATTTTTAGGTGGGTTAAAGTAATATTTCCCTCCTTTGCTTAATTTTCTATGTTAATAAAGTTTTGTATGTTTCAGGATTTAATTTTTGATAAATTGTTCTCTTTTTTCAAATTTTTGTGCTAATAAATGTTTGTATGTTTCAGTTTAATTTTTGATAAGTTCTTACATTGTTCGTTCTTCTCAAATTTCTGTGTTTATAAATTTTTGTTTCTTTTAGTATTTCTTTTTTGGTAAGTTGTGCTCTGAAATCCGCAATTTTCATTGCGTTTTCTGTTTTCCGAAATTCTTGTATGAAATAAAGAAAAATTTTGCTCCTTCACCCACAATTTTCTATGTTAATAAATTTTTATCTGTTTCAGAAATTTAATTTTTGGTAAGTTCTTACATTGTTCTCCCATCTCAATTTTCTATCTTCATCAACTTTTGTCTGTTTCAGAATTTAATTCTCTGTAAGTAATCTTCTCTCTTCTCAAATTTCTGTGTTAATAAATTTTTGTCTGTTTCAGCACTAAATTTATGGTAAGTTGTCTCTATTCTGAAATCCGCAATTTTCATTGCGTTTTGTATTTTTTGAAATTCTTGTACGAAATAAAGAAAAATTTTGCTTCCTCTCCCACAATTTTCTATGTTAATAAATTTTTATCTGTTTCAGAAATTTAATTTTTGGTAAGTTCTTACATTGTTCTCTCATCTCAATTTTCTATCTTAATCAATTTTTGTCTGTTTCAGAATTTAATTCTCTGTAAGTAATCTTCTCTCTTCTCAAATTTCTGTGTTAATAAATTTTTATCTGTTTCAGCATTAAATTTTTGGTAAGTTCTTATTTAATGCATTAGTTTTACATTATTTCCAAGCTGTGGGAGGTTGGGTGGGCTTGGGCGCAGGTTTTTCGTCACAATATGTGGCGAAAAGCTTGCGCACATTGTAAGTGCCTTTTGTTCTAACTTGCACTCATCTTTACAATTTTTTAACTTCTTAGATATTAGATTGTAGTAATAGCTTTTCTTTTTTATTGTCAATTGCTCGAAACTTGAAAGAAAGTTCTTCCAACTTTCTTCTTTTTCTGTTAACTTTTTTCTTTATAAAGTTTTACATTATACGAGTGCAATTTTAGAACAAAAGGCACAGTTAGGGATTTTATAATATGTATTGTAGTATGCGTGAGTGTGTGAAAATGTGAGAATGCAGGACTTCTCATCGTGGGATCATAGAGTTCTTCAAATTGTAAATCATTTTATTTTTCGTTTCGCAGATTACAAGACTTTTGGCTATTTTACTTCTTGCTTCGAAGTTTTCAAGCTTCCTTTCTATTTTATTTCTTGCCTGCCTTACTTTATTATTCGATCGGTTTTTAATACTTGCACTTTGATTTCAGTTCCTCTTCCATTTCATGCATGAATACTATTTCGAGTCTCGAAGTTTTTGGTTCACCTCATCATTTCAATTCGGTCTCGAAGTTTTTGGTTCACCTCATCATTTCAATTCGGTCTCGAAGTTTTTGGTTCACCTCATCACTTCAATTCGGTCTCGAAGTTTTTAATCCCTTTAGATTTTCATTTCGGTGTTCAGGTTTTCAAAATCGTAATTTCATTTCGAAATTTAAGATTTTCAAAATCTACTATTTCGATTTTTTAAGAGTTTCGTTTCGAATAATGGGAGATTTCATTCCTTGCTCCTTCAAATTTTTCTGTCTTAATTAATTTTGTTTCTGGTATTGATTTCAAATAAGTAATTTATTATTCATATATGCCGAATTATATTTTTATGTTTCAGATTTTTATTTCATGTAAGTAATTTATTTTATATGTTAATAAATATTTGTCTGTTTCAGATTTTTATTTCAAGTAAGTAATTTATTTTATATGTTAATAAATATTTCTCTGTTTCAGGTTTTAATTTTAAGTAAGTAATTTATTTTATATGTTAATAAATATTTCTCTGTTTCAGGTTTTAATTTTAAGTAAGTAATTTATTTTCTATGCTAATGAATATTTCTCTGTTTCAGGAATTTATTTTAAGTAAGTAATTTATTTTCTATGCTAATGAATATTTCTCTGTTTTAGGTATTTATTTTAAGTAAGTAATTTCTTTTTTGTATTAATAAATATTTGTTTGTTTCAGGTTTTAATTTCAAGTAAGTAATATCTCATATGTGTCCAATTATATTTTTATGTTTCAGATTTTTATTTTATATAAGTAATGAAATTTTTCATTTTTGTCTTAATTACTTTTCTCTGTTTCAGCTTTTTATTTCAAATAAGTAGTACAATGATTTATGTTTGTCTAATTTATTTTTGTCTGTTTCAGATTTTTATTTTAAGTAAGTATGTCCATTATACATTTCTGTCTAATTATACTTGTCTGTTTCAGCTTTTTATTTGAAGTAAGTAATTCAATGATTTATGTTTGTCTAATTTATTTTTGTCTGTTTTAGATTTTTATTTTAAGTAAGTAATGTTCGATGTTTCACGCTTATCTTAATCACTTTTGTACGTTTCAGATTTTTATTTCAAGCAAGTAAGTGAATTTTTCATATGAGCTTTAATTATTTTTTAGTCTGTTTCAGATTTTTATTTTAAGTTAGTATGTCCATTATTCATTTGTGTCTAATTATATTTGTCTGTTTCAGCTTTTTATTTTAAGTAAGTAATACAACTATTTATGTTTGTCTAAATTATTTTTGTATGTTTCAGGTTTTAATTGAATGTAAGTAATTTTTCATGTTTCGTATTTATCTTAACCATTTTTGTATGTTACAGTTGATTTGCCTATCTTTATCGAGTCGACACGAGTTTTATTTCTCTCTTGTTCCAAAATATGCATGTTAATATGCACGTAAATGTTAGCATGAGTTGTGCATCCCTAAACATTATAATTTTAGTAATCTTGCATGTTCATCTTCTTATTTTTACACATAATTATTCTGCAGGTAATGAATAATGAAGATCATCATTGAAACCTTCCTTCGCGGGATTTTGTGGACTATTGCGCTAATTTTAAGTTAATTTTAAGTTGCGTCTATTGTAAAATATTGTAGTATGAGTGAGATCGTATGCAAATTGCGTATACGCGAAGATTGAAGACATCAATCATCGAGGGATCATCGATGGACGATTGCGTTAGTCTTAAGTTAATTTTATGCGTGCGTTAATTTTAAGTGTATGCTTGTGGGCAGGGTGGGTGGGTCCTTGTAAGTACCTCTTCTTCCAACTTGCACTCATCTTCATAACTCTCAAACTTTGCACGCGTTAGCTTGTAGTATACTCAGTTATTTTCTGTCATTTGTTCCGAACTCAAGTGGATCATTGGGGGTTCATAGCGCTGTGAACACGTGGCAGAGGTGAGCTGCAAGTGCTGGTGTAGCGCCAGGGACACATCTCTGCGGGGCCGATCGATTGATGCACCATCTCGATCTGCTGCCTCACGGTAGGGGTTTCCTCTCTGCGGTCAGACTTGCTTCAAACGCAAGCGGCGGGGAAATGGGAGACCCTCCGCGGATGTGTCACTCGTTCTCGCCAGTATTTTCGGTTCATCTCTGTCTCGTGGTTCACGTAAGCCACTATGGACTACCCTTTGACCCATGGAAAGCGAGGTTCACTTGACGAAAAATACTGATCCCCTTTTCGACAGAAAGTTCTTCTAACTTTCTTTGCTTTTTGTAGAAAGTTCTTCTAACTTTCTTTTATTTTAGCAGAAAGTTCTTCTAACTTTCTTTTTTTTTGATAGAAAGTTCTTCTAACTTTCTTCCCTTTGCTTTTTGCGTTCGCTATAGATTATTTGAGTGCAATCTTAGAAGAAGAGGTACCCTGCGGCGTTAGATTAAGTTCAGCGTATGTATGTGGGGCCCCATGCGATTAGTATTAAGTTAATGTATGTGTGTGCGTGTGTGATACAAGTTCTTTACTGGATTGTGGTAAAGAACTTGTATATGCGAGCCTATGAGCTGAGTAGAGTCAGTACTCATTTATCCTTCTGATAAATGAGGTTGCATTTGGAGGGTGGAAGGGATTTGGAGTTAGGGTGGGTCACTATCGTAGCCACCTCCACGTGGTGTGACCTGGTAATCGATATCGTTTTCTAAAAATGTTTGAAAGAATAATTTTTAGAAAAGGATATCGAGCTAAGAGCTACGATTCGAATTTCAGTTGTAATTTTACTTGTAATACGTTTACACGATAATGAGTAACTATGCAAAGTCGACTTTCTGAGCACAGTCGACGAACTTTCATGATTAAAGTATGTTCAGTGAGTACCTAGCTACTTTCTCATATTACATATGTTTGCATTTTTATTGTAAATAATTAGTTATTAATTAATATCCAACAGGAAGTCAGCGGAATATATCGTCCGCATAAGCTGATTTGAAATAATCAATAACACATTGTTTAAACACAATTTATGCGCTTTTATTATGAAAGAATGTTCACTGATCTCTCAGCTACTTTCTCGTATCATATTTGTTCAGATTTTTGATGAAATTAATTAGTTATTAACTAAGAACCTAAGGCCAGCCACGATGACAAGCTGTATACACGAGGTCATTTTGAATAATTAATTACACGTTTTGTGGATATATTTTGTTGATTTTTATGATTGAAGAATGGCCAACAATGCGTTATTTACATGGTTCAATCATAAAAATTCATAAATAATGATCGGGTAACGAGTAATTAATTATTTTGTGTCAGTATTGTGATACGTATATGAGCCGCCTATGTCAATTTTATTGCACACGCAAAGTGCAATATTTCGGCACTTTGACGACGTAGTATGCTCCTTTAGGCATTTTAAAACAATTTTTGTTGAATAAGTTATTCATTTTTTTATTTGACCCCTTTACTGCGTGTTCGGTCATACGGTTTTTCAGTTTAATTCGCAGTTTCGCCGCTAGATGGTGCCATCATATTTTTCTCATAAAATGACATTTTTTAAATTTTCTTTATTAAAGCTTTCAGGGAACTTTTATTGCTTTATTAGGTTTATAATGCGATCACATAAGACTTTCTGAGCCTCAGAAGTACTCAAAGTTCCCTAATTTTCGAGAAAATCGCATTTTTATATTTTTGTAGTTCCAACTTTCTTGTGGCCTTATATAGGTTCTAAAGATGTCACAAAACAATTTCTGACTCTAAGAAATACGTAAAATTGCCTAATTTCGGAGAAAATCGAAATTTTAGTTGTTTTAGTTCCACCACCCGCCGTTATATGGCGTCACCTGTACGGTTTTCGATCGAATTCCACAAAAATTCATTTTCTGGTTTTATTAGGCATGAAAACGCATCAAACCCTAATAGAAATTTGTTTCTAAATGTCTCAGGAACCATACTACGTCGCCAAAGTTACGAAATATTTATTTTCTTATTTTCCTTATATGCGTGTTCGAACCCTCATTTTTTACGTTTAGTTCACCCGTTTCGGCGCTACATGGACGCCAATTTTTCAGTCCATAAACTGCATAATTTGTAACGGTTTGCTACCTCGCATGGGGTCAAAGTTCAAAATTAACCGTTAATTTCCAGAAATGTATTTCAGCCCAGAGTGAAATTTTTTCACCCCTTAAACCTGGTCGGCTCAAGTTTGTCTCAATATATCCAAGAATATTTTTTGAACCAAGATATATGTATAAACTTGTATATTTATCCGGAAATAATGTTTTTAAAATGTATGTGTTGAATATCAAACGGTGATTGTTTTGCATTATTCCCAATAACGAAAATTTCAAGCGCGTGCAAATTCAATTTTTACATTGAAGTCTATGAGGATCAGATTTTTCGGTGATTATTCCTCCGTGGCAAATTCGATTTAAAATTTTTTTTATGTCCATCTGGATGTACATACGCATGTGCTTGCAAAATTTGATGATAATTGAGCCGTTTATTTTGAAAGTGGCCTAAGTCCATTTATCTTAAAATCGAGATATTTAAGGGTTTGCGTTTCAATGAATTTAAAAATATACGTATAGGACATTAATGAGTCGTACTGCTTAAGTGTATCTAAGGGTGTTAAATTTATAGTTCCTATTAAAATAGTGGCAATTATTAAGTGAATAATATGCGTTTTCTTATCAAGAATGGAGTTAGGCCACTTTCAAAATTAACAACCAGATTCAATATAAAATTTGAAGGTGCCCAAGTCCATTCAACATAATTTAAGATGCTTCAAATTGAAAAAACCAATACTGAATTTATTTTACATATCTTTAAAACACTTCAGGAACATAATTTATGCGATTCAATTAACTACATAACGTGCAAAATTACAAACATAAATTTATTACAAAACAATTTACTACTCATCTACATTTTGTGCGTGTAAAAGGGATTTGAAGTAATCATGATGTTCCGGTGGTATATATCGCAATAGGTCCATTATGTCCTTGAATTTTGCTGCTGTAATTTGTTGTTTTTGTTGTCCAAAAACTGAGGTTAAATTGTAAATACTAATTAATTAAAATTACCTTCATCACTACCTTCCGACATTATCAATAGTAAATATATTATCTTGATTATTTAAGTATAAATGGAGTTAGGCCACTTTCAAACTACACGGTTCGATTATTAAACTAACTCTGTAAACTTATGTGTCAAGAATTATCGTATTTGCTCGGATTATAAACAACCTGAAATGCTTTGCTGATAAATAACATAAAGTTGTACACGTAACCATGATAACCGGAAAAAATTGAAAAACGGAGTTAGGCCACTTTCAAAATAAACGACTCAATTGTTTGAGTGGTGCAAAAGAAAAATGCGGACAAAGAAGTTGCAAAGTCAAGTAGAACGGCTTCGCTCGCTCAATAACAATTTGTAAAGTACATGCAATACACACCGGTTTTGACACCAATCTCCAGCAATCGAATGCAGTCCATGGATCGAAGTACGTTATCGCTTGAAACAATATGTTGCAACGATTTAAATAAATGTTTCTTATAAGGAGATGCTAATTCCGAGCATTCTACTTCGAATCCTGTCAGATAGGCTTTGTAAATTCTCCTCTGTAAACTGGACCATCTTCGTGATATCCAGATCGTTAACACAACGAGAATAAGCGTTGACAACCCGTAACTTGTTATTATGTCACGTACCCACAAATCGCTATTACTCATTTTCTTCTCTTATTTCAAACACTTCACTACCACTTCACGTTTCCTCTGATAATTTTTACAGAAACTGTAATGATTTTCTTTCTGTTTCTGTTTTATTATAGAATCTTATTATAACTATTTCTTTTTTGTTTCTGTTTTTTTCTTTTTATAAAAATTAATTATAATTGTTTCTTTTTTTACAGAAAATGATTACAAGTGTTTTCCTGTTTCTATTTCTTTTTCTTACAGAAATTGATTATAACTGTTTTCCTGTTTCTACTTTTTTTTACGGGATCTGATTGTATTTGTTACACAGTTGTCTTCCGTAGTTCGGTTTCATCCTTGTGACATCTACACATTTTATGCAAAGTTGTCATACGACTGCCAATTCAGCGTTTCGTACGCGTTATTGAGATACACGTACGAGTTCACAAGACCAGTATTTACTGAAATGGAGTAAATACTGTTTGCTAATCGTACTCGATAAGATAAGCAATGTAATATATATATTTTGGACAGCCGTGTTTCATCCAAATAAACTTTGTATTCAATGTTGTAACTACTATTTCTCAAGCTTCTCGTATGATCATGTATCCTAAACTATGTATGTGACGATCGCGAAAGTGTTCTATGTGAGAATTTTAAAAGAACCAAATGTTTTAACTTTTTGTACTAATTAACTTTACTACAGTGCAATGCATAAAAATACTCCTCATCTTTTTAACGATAAAGTGTCGTTGACATGCTTATCAAGCTTCTCATACGATTGTGTGACATTATGTTATTTTAAATCGTTCAATACATGACAATAGCCGTGAAAGTGTGCTAAATGGAAATTTTAGAAGAATTGTTTTTTGTAATGTATTCATTGATTTTATTGCTGTTGAATAAAAAACCAACCCCCATCTATTTCATAATTTAAGATTATAATAGGAAATTGTAGTTAGTGTAAAATTAAATTTTAATGTGTAGCATGTGAAAAATAAATTGTGTAACAGGAAATTTACGTATTAACATAAATGTTAAGTTGGGTTACATAAAATCAAATTTTCATAAATACAGCTGTGATGTTTCATGAATATGTTACGCGATATTGCGGAACAAGTAGGTTCTTCAAACGTTCTTCAAAACGTTGTAGTATACAATAATATTTTTGTGCGATATAAATATTTAATCACAGAAACTTTCAATTATAAGTATGCAAAGTTAACACATTTTGCTATCACACTCTACTTATAACAAACATTAAAAATGAACAAAAATGATTATTAAATTCTCTCGTAATTAAATACCGATATACCTTGAAGCACCCGGAAATTGATCTTAATAATAAATAAAAATAAACGGCAATATTGAAAGTTTCGCGAAGTGGAGCACGATTCCGGCTGGCAAAGAGACGGGAAACAATAGTCTCACGTTTTCGAAATGCGAGAAAGAGCGCAGAAGTTAACAAAGGGGAAACAGCCAGCGGGCAAAAAGAAAAACGTTCGAAACGAACATATCGGCCCAAGGGGAGTATGATTCTTTGTCAGTGGAGTTTTTAAGAGTGACCACAAACAAAACGGGTTCGATCAATTTAGTCTCTCGAGCGAGTGCGTGCATTCGCTCGCCTCTTTGCTCGACTCGTGCAAACACGTACACGTTGTCACGATTGTATATATACACGATTGTGCGTGCGTTTCACATGCACGAAACTCGAAATTCGCCCGATTTAGAAGCATTTCGTTAGCTACGGAGAGGCGTTTTGTTGTTAGCATTGGGGCGGAGAGGAGGCCGACCGTTTTCGTAATGGCTCGTTGATTCGAGAGAATCGTCGTAAAAAAATCATACACACGTCCTTCCTCGTTGATTCTTTGCGCTGCTTTTTATTCTTTCTCGTTACGTGACCGTCCGACTGTTCCATCCGGAACGTTCCATTTTTTAACACTAGAATTACCTATCGTTAAGACGAAGCTATTTCTATCAAAACCAGTCAACAAGATTTTTAAAATACGGACTCATATTTACTGTTTTTATAAATATTTTTATATTTACTGTTTTTATAAATATTTTCATATTTACTGTTTTTATAAATATTTTCATATTTACTGTTTTTATAAATATTTTTATATTTACTGTATTTATAAATATTTTTATATTTACTGTTTTTATAAATATTTTCATATTTACTGTTTTTATAAATATTTTTATATTTACTGTTTTTATAAATATTTTTATATTTACTGTTTTTATAAATATTTTTATATTTACTGTTTTTATAAATATTTGTATATTTACTGTTTTTATAAATATTTGTATATTTACTGTTTTTAT
Source organism: Megachile leachella (assembly GCA_963576845.1). Taxonomy (NCBI): domain Eukaryota; kingdom Metazoa; phylum Arthropoda; class Insecta; order Hymenoptera; family Megachilidae; genus Megachile; species Megachile leachella. Next base: position 5,204,700 of record OY756254.1, on the reverse strand, counting down.
AAATATTTTTATATTTACTGTTTTTATAAATATTTTCATATTTACTGTTTTTATAAATATTTTTATATTTACTGTTTTTATAAATATTTTTATATTTACTGTTTTTATAAATATTTTTATATTTACTGTTTTTATAAATATTTGTATATTTACTGTTTTTATAAATATTTTAATATTTACTGTTTTTATAAATATTTTAATATTTACTGTTTTTATAAATATTTTTATATTTACTGTTTTATTGCTATCTCACACTGAATTTCATGTAATATATTTGTAACCACTATACAGGGTGTTTCAATGTTGATTTGGTTCATATAAGTTACGACTTTTGTTGTACGTATATTTATTTTGGTAACATAAAGATTTACAAACTTGAAAATCTTAACAACTTAATAAATTGAAAGTTTATAAATGATTAAATAATTTGACAATTTTATGATATGAAAATCTGAAGAATTAGAACATGAAACAAAAAATTAAGAATTAATATATTTTCAAGTTTGCAAATGTTACCTACACAGTACTTGAGTACAGATTTTATTTTTTTTCACTTCTATTGATTAAAAAAAAACTAACTAAACCTAATGATATTAGGTAATATAATAATTACCGAATTACCTAATATTATATAACCTAACATCATATTACCTAATATTAAACTGCACAACCCAATATTATATTCAGTTGTTACTTTATAAAAAAGAACGTTAAATTAAACGTGTAATAATTTTAGCATGAGTATTAATTTCACTCAAAACGTTTAGCTTGTTGTCTAATCCATTACGAAGTTTCGTTACTTCTGCTTCTTTGTTCCCCTCACCCTGATTTTCTGTCATTCAAGAATGCCCGAAGGCACGTCAGCAAATTTAAGTTGGACACGTACAACCGCGTGAACAATTCTTCAAGCACCCCGGCGGTTTATTGGTGAGCACGAAGCAAGCCACCCACCTATCTGTTTGATCTTTCAAGAGTAAAAAGTATGTAAATGCTGTCGTTGCTGCTTTTTACTTCACACTTTACGCACTTCCACAGTCGCGTGCGAGCTGAACTTATCTTGGTTGGGGTACGTGGCCATTTGAGAGCAAAAGTCGGACGAAAAGTCGAGAGCATTTCTTGCAAATGGACGCAAGTGAAGTAGTTTGAAGTTGAGATTTGGGGAATTTGGAAATTTGGAAGGTTGCAAATTTGGAGGTGTGACGATTAGGACGGTTGGAAATTTTAAGATTTCATAATTTGGGAATTTGGATATTTGGACATTAAGATATGGTAGTTGATAAGGAAATTGTGAAGGTTTGATGGTTTAGGAATTTCAATATTTGGAGATTTGGAAGTTTAAAAATATAGGAATTTATATCATTTGAAATTTGGAGGTGTAACAATTAGGACGTTTGGAAATTTGGAGATTTCATAATTTAGGAATTTGTATATTTGGACATGAGAAGGTTTGATGATTTAGAAATTTCAATATTTGGAGATTTAGAAGTTTAAAAAATACAGGAATTTGCATCATTTGAAATTTGGAAATGTGACAATTAGTAGAAATGTGACGTTTGGTAATTTGGAGATTTTATAATTCAGAAATTTGGATATTTGGACATTAGAAGGTTTGATGATTTAGGAATTTCAATATTTGGAGATTTAGAAGTTTAAAAAATACACGAATTTGCATCATTTGAAATTTGGAGGATTATTTATAATTGTTTGAGATTTATGAAAATATATTTTATTAAAATATAGAGTTTTGAAAGAGCTATTTCAATTATTTTCTATAATCTGCCTTAGCTAATATTGCACCTTAAGAGAGGCAATGCAAGCTTGCGCTGTTTCATGTCTGCTCTTTCGGTTGCCTAATGTTAGGGGCACTCTTCGTTCTTTCTAAAGTAGCATTATGAAGAAGCAATTTGTATAAAAACGTCACACAGTGCTCTAATTAAATTACCAATTTCCAAATTTTTATTTTTAATTTAAATTTTATAATTTTTAACATTAAAAACTTCTTAATCTAAAATTTAAATCATTTATATTATTCCAGAATTTTAATGATAATATAATTAATTTTATTAAATTTTTCGTAATTAATTTACTTTTACTAACAATGTAATAATGAATGATTTAATCCAAAAAGTTATTATATAGAATTAAAATTTTTTCTTACACAAAAGTTTGCATCAATCACACAAATTAGACAAAAATTATGTAAAAATGAAACAATACAAAAATTGTATATAAATTAAACATTACATACATAAATAGTTAACTTAAAGGTTAATGATTTTCAAAATCCAAATTTTCAAGATTCTTTTATTAAAATTAGGCTAAAATTTTATTTCACTTAAAAGTTTGCAATAATCACATAAATTACACAAAAATTGTATATAAATGAAATAGTATATATATAAATAATTAACTAAAAGATCAATGATTCCTAAAATCCAAATTCTCAAAATATTAACATTACAATTAGTCTAAAAGATATTCACACAATTTGTAACCAATAAAAATGTATACATGATTCCTATCATATCGATTATTCTACCTAACGATAAGTGTATTGACCACGATTTACCGTAAAGATTTAACAAACTTATATCCTAATTGTTAACAACATCGTCAGAGCAATGTCGTTCAAGCTTAAAACTAGAACTACCGAGATTAAATGCTCGTTTATCAAAGAATGAAAAGAGAAATAAATGAATACTAAAGCATCAAGTAACATATAGAACTAGTATTTACCTCAAGAAAATATGCCAGAAATTTCCATAAAACCACGACAATAAAATTTTGTAACATAAAATGAAAAATCTGAAATCAGCCATTTTGACTGGTTGATAATTCCAATGTTAAATCAAAAGCATGCGATGTAAATGTGCAAGCAATCCAAGTAGTTTCCTTTCGTACAATAAACTGCAATATATCGAAGTAAGTACCTAGATACATGTGTTCGATGCTGGGGGGATTCGACTTCAGCGAAACACGACACTGTGAGGTATACAAGACGTACTCGAGAAGAAACTCTTTTTTTCAAGTGTCGCCACGGCAGCGAAGTCTACGGCATTGTCTCCATTGTTGGCGAATCGTAATCAATATTTTCACAATATGGCGCCATTGTGCTTAGCACGAGCGAGGTGCAAGGGTTCTTGGTACACTCTGCGAAGCTTTTATCCCTCGGATCATTGTTTAAGAAGTAACTTAAAATAAAGCATCACCAAGCGACGCCTCTTCAGTATTCATCATGCCCCGAATTTCTGGTGGATATTCAAACAGCGTTTAACATGAGCAATTTTTATGTTATATTCTTGTTAATCTAAGTCTGCAAACCCTGCATGAAACAAGAAAACTCGGTGTTACGTTCTTTTGGAAAATAAGCCTTGCGTGATCCAAATTTTTTCTTTGATTATTTAACTTGATTAATTGTAAGAAACTTCAAGTAAATAAGAAGTTAGTTATTGCATAGTCGAAGCAGAAATTATTAATGCTGTTTACTTCAAAATTAATGTATTCAGAAATGTTGTAGCATCCTTAAAATACTCGTTGGTCAATCTTTTTTAACACTGGAATTAAAACCACCCTACTAGTCATAATGACTGGTCTCACAATTTCGTTTTAAAACTCTTAAAATAATTTTATATCGAGACTTATAGCTAGCGATAGAATTGAAATTCTATTAAAAATGAAATCGAACTTTATAATGATAATAACATGAAAAGAAAACCTCGCACGTTCAGAAGATGTAAAATGAACTAAAAAATATTAGCAATTTACGTAAAGAAAATGTGTTTCCAAGTTCTAAAAATGGAGATACAAGTACATTTAACTAATATAAAAAAGAAAATTTATATTTCTAACAGTTATAAAATTAAATTAAATTCCTCATACATACTTGACGAACTACAATTTATTTTATAAAAGATTTGAAGTCCGTAAAAGTCGAAGTTTGTCCACACATTTATTGTTTCAACCAATTGTCAAATTTCATTACCGACTAAAGGTTCCTAAAAGCGTCCCAGGGTAAATGACCTCCGCCATTAAAACGAAGTAATTTCCGCGTCAAGATACTTATTGTTAAGGTGTCTTTATCGTTTAAGTACCGAAGCCATATTTCATGCAATGGGGTGTCGCGTGGTACTTTATTGCTTTAACACGCGCTGCAAAGAAAGCGCCGGTACCTCGTCATAAACTAATAAATATATTAACTAGGTTCGTCAATGCGTCTATCACCAAACAAGTCGTAAACGATTACAATACATGAAGGAAACTCGAGATACAGTAAGAAAATAGCGTGAAAGTCGTGGACCGTATTCTTGATTTACGACGAGCACTTATTTTCGAGGTTACGGCTTGGCAACATGCTGGCACGAGGACGTTTTCGTCTTTGAATATTTTTCTCTTAAACGGGATTCACCTTCAGCATTTTCGAAGTGCAAACCATTACTTTTTTTTGTAAAATTATGAGGGTGGTATTATACTTAAACTAAATGGAACATTTTGTAAGTTTAGAAGATGGAATACAACAGATAGTTTGTGATAATTATTTTGGGAATATGAAAATTTTCAAATTTACTTATAATGTCATTATACATATATTATTTTTTATTATAATGTTATTATAAGAAGTCCATGTTCTGAGAATAAACAGTATTTAAATTGGCGACCAGAAGAGAACAATATGGCGTCGATTGTGATCAGCGCGCGGGAGATTCAAAACTAATTATATGAACTTGACATATTTTTTACATATTTCACTATCAATATACTTGATTATAATTACTTTATTTGTTATGTTTATTAATATTTACACATTTTATTTTGTATATCAGGTAAAATACATGAAAATCCGTAATTTACCGATAGCAACAGCGAAGAATATGAAACAGAGAGGAGTTTAGTAAGAAACTATGCATTAATGAATACAACTGTTCCAAAATTAAAATACTTAACCGAAATTACCTCAATAGTCAAATCTACCAAATCTTCAACTTTGCAACTCGAATATCACCTCAAATAAAAATCTATAATTTATCAATAACAACAGCGAAGCAGAATATAAAACAGAGAAGACTTCAGTAAGAAACTATGCATTTATGAATACAACTGTTCCAAAATTAAAATACTTAACCGAAATTACCTCATTAGTCAAATCTACCAATTCTTCAACTTTGCAACTCGAATATCACCTCAAATAAAAATCCATAATTCACCAATAACAACAGCGAAGCAGAATATAAAACAGAGAGGACTTCAGTAAGAAACTATACATTTACGAATACAACTGTTCCAAAATTAAAATACTTAACCGAAATTACCTCAATAGTCAAATCTACAAATTCTTCAACTTTGCAACTCGAATATCACTGTGGTATGTGTGTGTATCTGTACTTTGTAATTGTATGTTTAGTATGGGTGCATATTATGAATGAAGCTTGCGTATGGTATGATTGAAGTTTGCATGTAATGAAGATTGCTAGAAGATTGTCTTTTTGGTGTGATTGAATGTTTTTGACGAACGAAGCGAAGAGGGCATTGCTTTGAGTGAAATCGTGAGATAGAGACGTGTGAGATTTGTAATTCGAGAGATTCCATTTGTGTTGTATTTAATTGGTTATATCTATTTATTTGTTAATAAATTTCATTAATCTTCGTTATTATTAAATATTATTCTATATCACCATAAATAAAAATCCATAATTTACCGATGGCAATAACGAAGCAGAATATAAAATAGAAAGGACGTCAGTAAGAAACTATACATTTACGAATGAGATAAGTAGAAGTTTGAAGGAGAGTCGTAGGAATAGAAATCCTTTCCTCGAAAGATCGGTGTCGGAAAAAGAGAGCGGCGGTAGTTTTGTGCTTTGTCGGCACTGTGTGTAGTTCGATCGTGGGCGGAGCGTCGCGGTGCGCGGCGTCGTGTGTGAAGCAGAAAGTGTCAATGGATGGTATTGTTGGCACGCCGGTGCGTGGCGGGAAATAATAAATGGCCGAGCTGCCATGTTCCCAGTCCGTAAAAACGTACGATATCGGGCAACACCCTCTTTTTTCCTCGACGCTGTTAATGCGCAAAATCTTTGCACCGTTCCGAACCTCCCTTCTTTCCTGTCGGCCAACCTACAGACACTTCTGCTCCATCAAAATGAGATCTATTCACCTCAATGGATTGGATTTTGTGGAAACTTTAATCTTTAATGCCACGGCTGCGTTTCCGGATTCACGGACACACGACACGAACCCTTTTAACTAAACGTTCCTTGTCATTTCTTTCGCTGCTTTCATCGGATGTTTCAAAGGGTGTGTAGGGTATTCGATGGATAGAGCAATTATGTGTTGATCGATTGTTGGATGTAATAGGGAGGCAAGATAATGTCTTTATGGGTAATAGGTCCTTGCTATAGTTATAATGCACCGAATGAGTTGTAACGACTAGTCACGTTGATAAACATTATTTGCTGGTCCGAAGAAATTGGTTCAGACTTAACGCTCTAAGTGAACTTCTCACTATTGATGTGTGGCATTACATTACTTAATTATAATTAATATAAATATATATTGTATTGAAATGAGAAAGTATGAGAAAGTGACCGAACGTCGGTAATGAATATTGTAAAATTGTCAGAAGAGTTATCGACGTTTCAAGGCGTTGTAGAGTGAGTAGGAAATCTCCGAATTTGCAAGTTCCCAAATCCTCAAACCATCAAATAACAAATTTCAACTGTTCCCCTCAAAAATAACATTCACTCAAATGACATTAAAATCTGACTTAAATCTAACAATTTTCAATCGCTCCGCAAAATTAAAAACCATCCAGAATTCACGTCAGCGTGTCTATTCAAACCGTTCTGTGACGGAACTTACTACGAGCAGAAAGTCTAGTCATGATGGGACATTAGTGTTTTACGACACTGCATAATCAGTAGTGTCACGGGTGCCACTCAAAATGTGTTTCTATCTGTACCAGCGTCGAACCTACAGAATTCGAGGGGTGAGGCATACGACTTCAGGGGGAAAAAATGCGACTTTGCCGTTTACGGAATAGCTATTGATCCAGCCTCCTATTGTTCTGAAACATCCGAAAGGGATCGGCAGGAAACTGCGTTGCATCCACGCGGCAGTCTTCCTTTTTCAGGATGTCTCCATAGATCCGTGACGTTTAACCGTGACGCAATGAACATCAGTAATTTACAACCGTGCTGTTCGACCACCCGCCGTTTTCCTGCGACTTTTCCGAGTAGCACGCATTCCTGATCCCTGGTTGCGTATTTCGGTTGATCTTTTTTTAACGAGTCATTCGTTCCACGTTACATGCTTACGAAAACTATGGTGGTGCTTGACACTTGAACTACTAAAGAAATTACCGTTATTTTAAGACAATACCTTTAGACAGAGGAAAATAATATTTGTGCTGAAATAAGCTAATTATTGTATTAAATTGAATGACGCCTGAGAGTCACCTTTGGAGTGCAAATTCTATGTTTCAGCAGGAAAAAGAATTAATTGTTAAATGTAGTGAGGCTTCAGACTCAACGTGCATTTGTTCATTTGTTTTTTGTACCACATTACAGGATACAACTTTATATCTTTTGATTTGAAAGGATAGACTTTGAGATCTAAAAGACTAAATAAATACGTCTGTTTCTCCCAAAAAAAGTTCAGAATCATAACGTTAAAAATACATTGCAAGTTCAGCGAAATTGAAGTTGCAATATTCTGTATAATTATCACATACCCAGTATAGAAAATTGTCTCATTTACAAATATGTCTCAGAGAACAACGTTGAGAATAACAAGTAAGAGTAATAGCAATGAAAAGGGTAACTATTTTGCATTCAGTTTTCCACGGCTCTCCACGCTTTTCCAAAAAAAAAAACATTGAATAGCAGCCATACCACTGCACCATTTCCGCGGATTCCAGTTTCCACCATAGGAATTGGCAGTATTATCTTGGTCGTTAGTTTTGCTAGGAGCATCTGGATCTGGTATGAAAGCCCACCACCACAAACAAAGGGTCTCACAAATCGACAGCTCCGCCCCCAAGAAGAAAGAAGTCAGGGGCCTACACCGACAATACCCTGGCATGTTTTTCAACATTTAGTCATCATGACTTTTCGTCGGCCCTTTCGCCCGAAATCTCCGCGTCGAATTGGAAACTAGATAATTCAATTAGAGAACAGCTGCCGCCACATCTATACGCGCAGGTAGAAGCCATCTCGGGATTATATGGGGAGACCGTAGAGACGCGAAAACCGAAAAAGACCTTCAGAGATACTCTCGTAATTCGCTGGGAGCCTTGATATCTCTATTTCTGCCTACATCTTATTCTTTCGTTTCTTATAGGATGTTCATTCATTTACTATTAGTAGACTTTATTGGGGAATAGACTTGCACACAAAATAGCTTGTACATGAAATATACAATTCTACAATTGTGCAATTGTGAAAATCTTCTAAAGACCTAGAACTATAGCAATTGGTTTTTGGATGAAGTTTGGAATGATACAGGATCAAAAATATTTTGTTATTTCATTTAGATGTTCATAAGTTCAGAAGTTTGATTTGGAAGATGGAAACGAAGATGACCAATAAAAACTATTTGAAATTATTAAAACTAAAAGGTTAAGTATATGATTTAGGATTGGTGAGTAACTGTCCTACATTGTGTTCAGAAAATGAAACAAGATTTGGAGTTAATTAAACGAGAAGTATATAAATATTTGCTAGCCTAGAGCTGTATCCACTTTTTGTTAGGAGCCTCAATATTTTTATTTTCACTTCCATTTTATGTTTCTTTCGGTTCTTAGGGTCCAAAGTTGAATGACTTATGTTTATTAAACTTTACATGTTATACATAAATTTAGTTTGTACATGGAATACACAAATACGTAGCTCGTACACGAAAATCTTAGAAAGACAGTTCTTAGTAATTGTTAGGAATACTACATCAAAAATGTTCTATTTCCTTAAAAGATTTGGAAGTTTAATTTAAAAGATAGAAATTCTTTGACATGTATGATGTGTGCATTCTCTGATTCCTCCAAGTGTGATTCAGTTGATAAGTAAGAGAGATGTGTAACAGAGCAGAAAATGGAGGATGAAAAATTGTTTTACCTATAAAAGCATAAAAATGTTTATTAAACTAACTGAAATTATTCAAAGTCGTTTCAAGAAGAAATCTCTGGAGTACAATAATTTGGCCACCCATAAGAAGGCCCAGATGTAGGGACCCGTGCTGCAGGAAGACGAAGCCGACACCTTAAGAGAGCGATTATGCACGCAATAAATAGATTATGGGCGATGGTGACTCCTGCAGTGAGCAACGAATTTTCTTGAATACTCGTTGAGAATTTGTCTAAAGCTTACCGTGATGCCAGGATCAGGCGTGCAGTGGAAAACGTGTCAGAGGAAAAGCCTACGGCAAGTTTTCTGGACGACTGTCACGGTGAATTTTCGAAATTAGTTGCATCTGGTGCTTCCTTTCCTTTTTCTTCTTTTGTGGACGCTGCGTCTCTTGAGCACGTGAAATGGACACTCGTGCATTCATATTCATCTATTGTTTTTATAATACATTCAGTTACGTTACGTATCGAAAAAAACGTATGTATAAAGAACTTGAGAAGATTTATTTGTGCTGTGATTCGGAACCTTTCAATTTTCTGATTAGTAAATATGTCAATAAAGACCTCTATTTTCCACAAAAAATATACACGTACATAAGTGTATGTATGAAACCCTTCAATCCCACAATTCATTTAGCAAATTACAACATTATAAACGCATAATTTTCGCATATTTTTGAATACATTATAGAAAGGTACCTCAAGAGGCAACGAGGTTGTCTGGAAATGAATTTATGGCACTGTGAATCGGGATCAAACGGCTGAGAACGGCGGAGGGATCGACGGTGATGATTCGAGCAGAGAAATTTTTGAAGGAGAAATAATTTGGATTTATCGAACGATAGCAGGATGCGTTCGACAGAGGGGGAGAGCTGCCAGGTGTGAAACCGACGTGCCCCGACCTAATGGAGCCACAAATCAATGGTGCGATGGGCCATCATTACTTTTGCTAACACAACGTGTTTACCACACAGAAACCGACACAGCAAAGCTTTCCTGCCACCACGAAGGGCAAACACTGATCCACCTCTCATCCTTTACGCTCAATCGCTCGTATTGTGCCGCACCATGTACCGCGTGTGCAGGACAAAAATCATTTGGCGCTTTCTGTTTGCTCCTTCATGCTAATCGAACGAGACTAAAGCTGACCCCTGCTTTTGTACACGTATCTATCTCTGCGCAGCCACTTTCCGTTGATACAATGGACCGTGCATGTTCGACAGCGAAAAGAACAAATTTTACCTTTGCGTTTATCAGCGCCGCCATTACTGATGGACGAACGAGGCACTTGCTCCTCGAGTTTAGAAATTATATTTTGGAGATTATTTGGAGTCTTGAATTATTTTGAATTTTGCGTTTTTATATTTTGAGAAAATTAAGTAATTTTATTATCTTTGTTCATGATTTAATGAAGATGCTGAATGGGTTATGGAGTCGTATTAAGTTTTAGGTTATTTTGAGGGTAGTCGTATGATACGTCTAGTAGCTACGAAAATCTTATATCAGAATAATTCACTGTTATCTGTAATGATTACTTAGTTATATTATTCGTTTCTGTTTTCATAATTAATTGTAAAATAGACTTTTACCTGGGATCTACAAATGTGAGGGAAATTTAAACTTCCAAATTTTCGAATTAAAAAATGAATTATTCATTTTAATATTTTTATACAGTATATTATTTTCAAGTATAATATTTTATTTAAATTTTAAATTTAAAATTTACATTTTATTATTATATTTTAAATTATATTTATAACACTTAATACATTAGATGCAAATATGACAACACTCAGATTATTATAATTTTTGATACTAAAAGAACATTACATTCTGCTCAAAAAAAGAAATAAAATTAAAGAAAGAATACATTAATAATGTGTAATTTCAAAGATACACGATTTCACAGGAAATGAACAATTCTTCAATTTAAATATTACGTATTCATGTTAAACGACAGAAAAGTTTCACGATCCCAATAAGCACAATTGGATACATTTTTACGGCCACGTTATTCATAACGAGAACGCTTGCGGATCTTCGATCTCTGAACAAGCCACAAACAAGCAAACAAAGAGACGCGGCTCAATTGTCACGTCACAGTGGAGGCACAATACGGATGACAATTGCATCCAACAATAAGGTTATCCTATACTACCTCTTCGTAAATTAGTCGTTCAGGACCCTATAACGAATTCTAGGGGACGCGTTCACATGTCATTCCTAGTTACGAGTACAATGGTATCAAAATGCTGTCATACGAGACCTCCTGTATCTTCTGATCGGTTTTACCTACAGTTTCTCAATGTAGCTGTTTTCTATTTCTTCTTTTGGAAAACGAGATTTTTCTGTGGTCAGTTTTCTGTGTTTTTGCCTTAAGCTTAGAGTGAAGAATGAATATGAAACGCGAGGATTAGACCGCGCAAAAATGGCGGTGGAATATACAACTTTAATATATGTAATTCATTTATTATAATATTTATTTCAAAATATGTTAGTAGTTAATTATTTTGTCAGCTTTTCATTTTATTGAAATTTTTAATTGTAATAATTTTTTCAATTTTTAACTATTTAATAAGTGTATTTAATAAAATTGGAGTTTTGGAGATTAATAATATTTTATAATTCTGCATTAAAGTTTGTGTACCTAATCATATTTTATTATTTAAATATAGTATTGTATTATTCAATTTAGTGGATTTTTTTTACTGTCTCATAAATTTGTTCAAGTAAATTTAAATTTAATAACACTGTTTAATAAAATTGTATTCAAGAACGTTAATATTTAACCACTTGCTTTGACGAGTCTCACTCGTGTCGCACTCACAGATCAAACAAATTTAATTTAATAAAATTCAATAAAAAAATAAATACAATTCCATCATCAAATTTGTAATTGTTATTTAAAATCCATTAGAAACAAAAACCTAATATTTGTTATAAATAAAAAAGTGTACACATTTATTACATCTTTCTGTTAGTAAAAAATCTGCATCATAAATGATTGATTACAAGAACACAACGTTATGTAATAATGTAACAAGAGAAAACTAAAAAGTGAAACGTAACGAGGGTATTGTCAATTTTAAATGGAGCATTATACAGCTATTTGTGGAGATCGTCGATATGTAAGATTTTCTGAATTAGGTGGTATTTCAACAGTGTCCTTTACGTACAATGGAAAAACCTACGTAATCCTGGTTCAGGATAATCTGACTTCAATAGAATGACGCGATACGAATTTTAAGTAAAAATGCCGCTTAGGTTTCCATGGTTACAATGGTACTTTTTCAAACACTTATCTAGATACTCGTTACGTCAATGGGCAACTTATCGTACTTTTACACTCGTGTATACTTTCGAAGAGATTAAATTGTGCTCCATTAAACTTCTGAATTCTTTATCCAATCAAATGCAAAAATCAGCTTTTCTTATTTTTATTATTTTTTTATCATTATCCTGTTGTTCAGGTATTTTATTTATACGTTGTTAGAAAATAAAAATTGTGAAGGATAGATATTTATGTTCGTATGTATGTCATATACCAAGTTAATTTTTAATTTAACTATCAAATGAAACTTGGGAAATTTTGTAAAAATTCAGAAATGCAGAAATTAAAAAATTTAGAAATTCGTAAACTAATGATGGTTGATTTTCAAACATTTTAATTAAGAATTTGTGTGACCATATTACTTATTATAATAGAAATACATATATCAAATAATAAAACTTGAAATATCTGTTGCATGAAATGTCAGTTCTTGCAACTGAAATATCTGTTTACTTTCTGGAATGCAGCATTCCAATTATTTATACAAATGCTACATTAAATTTTGTTTTTTGCACTGACATTATTATAACAAACTTTGTTAAACCTAACTTTTCTTGTTTAATAATTATGTTCACACTATTAATTAAAATAAATTAAATAATATAATAAACTATGGAAAAAGAGAGTCATGCAAAAATCGTAATATTATAATTATAATCAACATTACGTATTAACCAAATTTAATAATTATAAATAAACTATTACTGCATTTCAATGAAATACTTAAATTTATTGTATTTAAAAATTTCCCTAACTTGATTCCTGATCTCTCGTTTCAATAAACGAGTTGTTTGCAGAAAACTACCCCTATTGATTTGTTTTGTGCTCCTTATACATAAAAACAACCGAGAAACATGACACTTTCGTGCTTGTACCCCAACAAGACTTACGCTTTGTGATCGTTTGTTCGCTCGCAGATTCTCAAAAGGGCAAATCTATTGTAACATTTTTAGGTATGGAAAATTCAATCGCACGAAAGAAAAAAAAAGGGAAGAAGAAACGTTGGGTCTTCATTATGAAATTACGCAACTGTAAATTGAGCAAATACAACAGTACCCCTGCTCTGGTTCAGGTCTATACATACACTTCTTCTTTTGCTACCCTCTTGTAATCTGTGTATCGAGTTACGTGCAACCAAAGTAACTCGTATCTGACGAGATATCTATCAGGAGGAAGAGATTCGAATAGCTTTGAATCTTTTAGACAAAATACTAAGCTCTTGCGTCATGAAAGCATTCGGTATTTGAAAGATGTAATGTTCAGTGTAATAATTTTTGCTTTACGCATTTCTTGAGTAATCAATAGATTAAAATCAGTGGATTAACAAAATTAATATTGTATTTCTATTTTTTTATTGTATATTTTAGCTACCTATTACAGCTATTTTACTTGTTTTATGATTTAGTTATTTTTTTATTGATATCTAGTTCACGTTAGGATACAGTACTGTCAAATATGGTATTATGTTGTAAAAATGGTCGGTCAGGACAGTTATTAATTACAGTTAGTAAATATAATGTAGAAAACTTTGAAAAAATATTTCCAATCATTTCTCTGTAATAAATATTTACTTAAAAAACTTTGATTTAATATTTATCTTGTTATCAATACCTTTTAGTATATAAAATCTTATATTTGTTTAAAATCTTAGTTTCATATTAATGTCTTCAAATTTAGGCTTTTGGGAATTAATATTTACAATTTTAACAATATATACAATTATCTATACGTTATTTCAATCTTTTATATTTTTGTGTAGAGATAAAGTTATTAGAGTACAGCAGTTACTATTGTGTGGTGGAGTCTTGATCCTTTACGATTCCTTTAGCCATTTCCACCTTAGTAAAATAGTAAAAAGTTATATTTGCAAAAGTACAGAAAACTCAGAAAATACAGAAATAAGAAACAGAAGTCGTGTGTAATAATGTACACGTATTGTTTGCATAGTTGGTACGCAGACATAACCATACTTTTCACGTTTCTCCCCACTGTTGTTGTTTTGGATTATCCCTAGGAAGACTTTATATGTTTTCAAAATTTAACAGCGTACCTACTGCTTCGTGAACAATGAGGTGTTTACTTTAATGCAGTTGAGCGTGCATATTTCAATAGCACGCTTTATTTTCGTATATGAACGTAGTACGTGATGCGATGTTGCGTGTTTGAATACAAAACATGTATGTTAACAGTGAAGTACTATGAAAACGCAGAAAAGCATAAATATTGTACTTAACGTGGTTTATAAATACATACATTTTTATTTTAATGTATTATCTGCTGCTATTTTCTGAAATTAATAATAATGATAAATACGTAAAATGCATGTGTATTATAATAAATTAATAATGATGTATAATAAATGATGAATAATTTGTTTCTATCAATATACATATCACAACAGTGCTCCCACATCTTAAAAAATTACATTTGCTAAAATATAACAAGAACATAAACAACCCTTACATTACAAACGTCGTTTAATAAGCACAATTATTTTCAACCGAAATAGTTCACTGCACTTATACTTTTCACGTTCAGAATGCATTAATTTTCGCATAAGTACACGATATAAGCAAAAGGACTCGATTTCACATGTAGATATTTCTGTACATTGAAATATAGCGTACAGACAGAAGAAATCGTGTAAGAAAACCTTCCGGTCGCGTTAATAACAACGATCAGTACGTTCTCCAAGCATAGGAACATTATAGCACGTCTTAGGACATGCATAATGGCGGGTCACCGTGACTAAAAGGGCTAATCATGACAAATGCAGCCGTTACTGCTTCTTCAGGGGTCCGGAAAGGCTTCAAAAGCATCTTGTAGCTTTCCGTACGAGCATCTTTATTTGCGCGATAGATTATTTTTGAATAGTATTGCAAGTAACTATCACTATTAATTGAGCCGTTTATTTTGAAAGTGGCCTAAGTCCATTTATCTTAAAATCGAGATATTTAAGGGTTTGCGTTTCAATGAATTTAAAAATATACGTATAGGACATTAATGAGTCGTATTGCTTAAGTGTATCTAAGGGTGTTAAATTTATAGTTCCTATTAAAATAGTGGCAATTATTAAGTGAATAATATGCGTTTTCTTATCAAGAATGGAGTTAGGCCACTTTCAAAATTAACAACCAGATTCAATATAAAATTTGAAGGTGCCCAAGTCCATTCAACATAATTTAAGATGCTTCAAATTGAAAAAACCAATACTGAATTTATTTTACATATCTTTAAAACACTTCAAGAACATAATTTATGCGATTCAATTAACTACATAACGTGCAAAATTACAAACATAAATTTATTACAAAACAATTTACTACTCGTCTACATTTTGTGTGTGTAAAAGGGATTTGAAGTAATCATGATGTTCCGGTGGTATATATCGTAATAGGTCCATTATGTCCTTGAATTTTGCTGTTGTAATTTGTTGTTTTTGTTGTCCAAAAACTGAGGTTAAATTGTAAATACTAATTAATTAAAATTACCTTCATCACTACTTTCCGACATTATCAATAGTAAATATATTATCTTGATTATTTAAGTATAAATGGAGTTAGGCCACTTTCAAACTACACGGTTCGATTATTAAACTAACTCTGAAAACTTGTGTGTCAAGAATTATCGTGCTCGGATTATAAGCAACCTGAAATGCTTTACTGATAAATAACATAAAGTTGTACACGTAACCATGATAACCGGAAAAAATTGAAAAACGGAGTTAGGCCACTTACAAAATAAACGGCTCAATTCATTATGTTCTTACATCGGAACTTTTCATTAAAGGAGGCAATTTAGACAGACGAAAATAAGCTGATATTAGTGAATTTTTCGGACTTTCGGAATTCTTAAAAATTAAAAAATTTAGAGATCTGAAATTTGAAGATTTTAGTAATTGGGAATTCAGATATTTGAAGATTGTTGATTTGGAATTTAGATTTGGAGATTGTTCATTTGGGAATTTTGGAAACTAGGAATTTGGAATTTGTGGATTCAGAGCAGTATCAATATTAAATTCGTTAAAACTCCAAAAAGCAGCTATTTTATTTTCAACAAACCTAATCAATTCCTCTAATACCCAGCTGTTATGTATCAATATACACTTATTGCAATTTTTACTGTCAGTCCCTTAAAGTATTTAATAAAATTGTTCATTATAATTCTAATAACAAGAATAACGCATTGTAATACAGTATAAGATCAGATAATGTAAAGTAAACCGACAATCAACATTTATAATTTGATTAATTCGATATACACCGTTGTTTAACCATTATACCTTCATGAATAATTCAGACAACGCTGAATGATTCGACTGCATTAATGAAAGTCAGGTCAAGATAGATCACGTATGCGAGTACTTGTTTAACTTATCATACGAATATATCGTATAAGATGGAAGGATAAGTTAAGAGAAACAAGAAAATATTTTTTTATTGATCACGTTTTGACAGATGCCGTAAGCATGCACCGGCAAGAAAGCAATTTATTAATTAGCGGATCTGTCCGTTCACTGTCGGAATATACTTCTTAACGACCCGATAATTATACATTTGATGCGATCAAGCCGCCACGGCTGCTTTATGGTGTGGCTGACAAGTCCGTTTGAAGAAACCTTTCATCGGACAGCTACATCCTTCTTCTTTCAGTATCACCGGCTGGTATTTTCAGCAATTATTTGTATTTAGTTGTTCGTTAAAATTCTGCTGTGTTGTTCTATAATTATGCTTGGGAAGTAGGCGGTAACGTTTCAGTTCGTACATAACATTTTTTTATACAGAAATTGAACATTACATTTTCATTCTTTTATATGAACGATACAAACTTAATTATTATATCTCACTTTATTAAATTTACGGTACAAAAGTTCATTGCTACATGTCTACATTAAAATTTACAATACAAAAGATAATAATTACATAATTCATTTTTCAAAATTCACGGTGCTGAAGTTAATGATTGTAATATTTCAGTGGTTTCAACTTGCAGTGAGGAAAAATAATAATGATATATTTCATTTGTTTAAATTTATAATGCAAAAAGATAATAATTATGTCTAATTTTTTTAAATTTAACATAAAGAAATTAATAAGATTTAAATTTATTAAGTTGCTTAAATTTAATAATGTTTAAATTTTTAGTACAAAAAGGTGATAATTATATATTTCATGTCTTTAAATTTATAATGCCAAAAGATAATCATTACAAGATTTATTTCTTAAAATTCAACGTAAAGAAATTAATAAGATTTAAATTTATTAAGTTGCTTAAATTTAATAATGTTTAAATTTTCAGTACAAAAAGGTGATAATTGCATATTTCATGTCTTTAAATTTACAATGCAAAAAGATAGTCATTACATTTCTCATGTCTCAAAATTCAAAATACAAAAATTAATAATTACTAATGTACATACTAAATAATAAAGTTAATTAAACCCCCCTTGTTTTTTTAATAGGAAATCAAATTATCATTTAACAAAGTTGTACGAAAATTAAAAACTACCAATTGGTACGACGCCATTGCCCATTTTACTCAAGGACAATTTAATTTCAACCTTGATATGTTTTTCAAGAGGATAAAATAACAAAGACAATGAAAACTTGTTTAAAATTATTAAATGAAATCATCATTTAATAAAAATGTAAAATATTCGTCAGTAAGAAGTCATTGTCCACTCTAATCCTCGAAAACAAATTAATTTGGACTTCGTGATTTTTTTCGATAGCATAAAATGAAGAAGATGGTCAAAACCTTGTTAAAACTTGTTAAATTATTTTATCATTTAACAAAACCGTATAAAAAGCATGAAATATCAACTGGTAAGAAATCATTGGCCACCCCATTCTTCGAGAGTAAGATAATTTAAACCCTCTCATTTCTTTCGACAGCACAAAATATCTAAACCAATCGAAATCTTGCTAAATCTTGTCAAATTAATATATCATTTAAAAAAATCATACAAAAATTATAAAATATCGATTGGTAAAGAAGCCATTGCCCATCCTACCCCTCGAGGGTTTTAGTCCCGTTGTGTAATTCTATAACCTGCATATCTGTACATTTGTATCAAGCTGCAGGGTTTCAAGTCACGGCTTCTTTTGTTGTTCGATGATGTTTCGTTTCGTTATTGGCCGCAAGGTTGTACGGTTACACGTACACAGATGCTTCACTGTATCGCGATTAATGCTAGAGGGTAGTTTCTGACGGCATATGGTCGTGTATCGTGTTACAAGACGTTTGTCATCATCAGAGTGGTCATTGTTCTTGAAAATCTCAGGGTGCTACCGAGTACGGTGAATTCTTGAAAAATGTCAGCTTGTTTCTTTCGTTTCACCGCTTTCCTTTCTACGAACAACTTCTTAAGTCACTTGTTCAGTATCCGCGTTTAACACCCTTAGTTTAGGGCAAATGGGGCAAATTGTTGAGGGCTCTGAGTTTGGAACCGTTTCGGCTCTGAACTTAAATATTTTTTAATTTGTTAAAAGTGTTGAAATTTGGGAATTTTTGAAGTTGTTGTTTTAGATGATTTGAAATTTGGATATTGGAAAATTTGGGATTTTGAGAAATTAGGAATTTGGGACGTTAAGAAATTGGAAATTGGGGGATTGGGAAATTAGGAAATTAGGAATTCGGGAATTTAAGAATTTGAGATATTAGAAAATTTGCAAAATTGGAGAATTGGAAAATTGGGAAATTGAGAAATTGGGAATTTGGGAATTTGGGAATTTGGGAAATTGGGAAATTGGGAATTTAGGAAATTAGGAAATTAGGAAATTGCAAAATTGGGGAATTGGGAAATTGGGGGATTAGGGAACTGGAAAATTGGGAATTCGACAATTTGGAAATTTAGCAATTTGGGAATTTGGAAATTTGAAAATTTGGGAATTTGGGAATTTGGGAATTTGGGAATTTAGCAAGTTGGAAATTTGGAAATTTGGAAATTTGGAAATTTGAAAATTTGGAAATTTGGGAATTTGAAAATTCAGGGATTTGAGAAATTGAGAAATTGGAATATTGGGAATTTGGGAAATTTGGAAATTTGGAAATTTGAAAATTTGAAAATTTGGAAATTTGGGAATTTGGGAATTTGAAAATTCAGGGATTTGAGAAATTGGAATATTGGCAATTTGGGAAAATTGGAAAATTGGGAAATTAAGTAATTTGAAACTTGCAAAATTTGGGAAATTTCACATCTTAAAATTCCTAAATTTCTGCAAACCCAAATTCCCAAATGATCGAATTTTAAAATCCACTAAATCTCCAAGTTTCCAAGTCCATAAATCACTAAATTCATAAATCGCCAAATTCAATTTTCAACCTAAAATTTCCAATTTTCCAAATTACCCAAATCTGCAAATTTCTAAATTCTCAAATTTCCATCTCATCAAATCAATACCTTACCACTCATCTAATATCAACAAAAAAATAACTGGCCATCAAACATCCACGACTCTATTAATTAAAACATACCGTTACAATATTTTATACATATAACCGAAGAAAACAGGTATAACTTCAGTATGAGAAAATTTCACCGAAATTATTTCGGTTGAGAACTTTTCCAAATTGATTCAGTGCGAAACGTGGAGGGTTGTTCGACTACCTGGTACGTGTAACGCTATCCACGGTTATTCTGGAATCAAATGTCGATCATTACGTATAATCAAACGGATGGCTGGTTCCGCGACTGAATTTTCTTTCTAAAAATTTATTTTCTACCCTTCGAGAACGTGAATCCGGTGTATAGGTCACCCGATACAGCTGGTGCTCCGATTTTCCTACGAAATTACACGTTTTTTTACCCTCGTAAGCCCAAATCGCATTTAAGTTCAATTATGTAACCCATTCATGTCGAAGGTCAAACCGTTTTTCGGTAATAAATTTCTGAAGGGTTTCCCCCAATTTTCATTTACCTTTCTACCTGCTAAAGTGTACCTTTTATGTCGTATGAAACGTGAACTACCAATGGATATGTTCAATTTTCTATAAACGTTTTTAATACAATTTTTCATGTGCTGAAGTATTCAACCGTCGTTAGTTTAGTTAATTTTACTTGTAGATGCTGGTAATTATAGTGAAGAATCTGTGAACTTTTAGTAAAAAAAATTGAAATTAATGATATTAATATACAATTTCTAAAAAAGACAATTTACTACATTTTACTTATCAAAGTTTTATTAAACTTCCTGCATCCACAATAAGATTGCTAAAAGTGGTTATTACAATGAGTAATTATAGGCATTTTTATTCTGACGATAAATAAGTAAGCGATAGGAAATTAATTCTAATTTATTCTAATAAAATTGTTACAATTCTAGGTATTACTTATGAAAAATATTTATGAAATAAATGAAAGAAAGTAAAATTGCTAGTCGCTTAAAAAAATATCTTCTACATGTATATTTTACTTTATAAATCAAAATACTGAACGAAATAAATGATACAATTAATATGAATATAATTCTTGAATAATATAAATATAAGTTGTAAAAGATAATTTGCTGCAATCACATCTATAAATTGTAGCTAAAATTATAAGTGTAAATAAAGTTATTTTATTGCGACTTTTTTTGTAACTTATGAAGTGCATTATTTATTATTAATAATGTATTTGATTTCTTCTTGGGTTGCTAATGCAAAATTATTACTAAATACGTTGATGACGATATAATACATAACAATTTGTTACTGTCGTGATAATACATTGTGTGAGTGACGAGCGCACGAGGTGAGAGGATTATTTGAATTTAGTGATTCGGAATTTTAAAATTTCGAACTCGGAAATTTGGAAATTTGTAATTTAGAATTTTGGAATATGAAATTTTGGAGTTCGGAAATATCGAGTTTGGAGATTTTTGGAATTCGGAATTTTGGAGTTTGGAAATTTTTGAATTCAAAAATTTAGAATTTGGAATTTTGGAATTCGAAGATTTGGAATTCGGGGATTGAGAATTCGGAGATTTAGAATTCGCAGATTTGGAATTCAGAAATTTGGAATTCGAAAATTTGGAGTTTCTAAGTTTTGCAATTCGAAGATTTGGAATTCGGAAATTTTGGAATTTGAAATATTTGGAATTTAAGAAATTTGGAATTCGAAAATTTGGAGTTCGAAAATTTGGAGTTTGGAAATTTTGGAATTCGAGGATTTAGAATTCGGAGATTTGGAATTCGGAGATTTGGAATTCGGAGATTTGGAATTCGGAGATTTGGAATTCGGAGATTTGGAATTCGGAGATTTGGAATTCGGAGATTTGGAATTCGGAGATTTGGAATTCGGAGATTTGGAATTCGGAGATTTGGAATTCGGAGATTTAGAATTCGGAGATTTGGAATTCGGAGATTTGGAATTCGGAGATTTGGAATTCGGAGATTTGGAATTCGGAGATTTGGAATTCGGAGATTTGGAATTCGGAGATTTGGAATTCGGAGATTTGGAATTCGGAGATTTGGAATTCGGAGATTTGGAATTCGGAGATTTGGAATTCGGAAATTTTGGAATACGCAATTTTGAAATTTGAAAATTTGAAATTTGGAAATTTTGCAATTCGGAGATTTGGAATTCGGAAATTTGGAATTCGGAAATTTGGAATTCGGAAATTTGGAATTCGGAGATTTGGAATTCGGAAATTTTAGTATTCGCAATTTTGGAATTCGGAAATTTTGGAATTCGAAATTTTGGAACTCGAAAATTTTGAAATTCGAAAATTTGGAGTTTGGAAATTTCACAATTCAAAAATTTGGAATTTGAAAATTTAGACTCATCTGGGAAATAACTAAGATATAAAGCATATGATCAACTTTATACAGAGCTTGCCGAATACAAGCTGTCTCCAAAGCAAAGAGTGAAAATACAAAATATTAACATGTGTTATTGTTACGTACCTCAGCAGTATTATATTAACAGCTATTAAATTATGTCCTTACAATTTTACCAGATCTTTCAATTTTACTAGAAAAATGCTAAAATATAGTCCTCATCTGACAATCGGTAACAGTACATTCAAAATAAAAACGATGTGTACCGCCCTGGAAAGTTGACATCTCGATCAATATGTCTCTCGGGATTTTTCACCGGATCCAGATTATGGTTTTCGAATATCGT
Source organism: Megachile leachella (assembly GCA_963576845.1). Taxonomy (NCBI): domain Eukaryota; kingdom Metazoa; phylum Arthropoda; class Insecta; order Hymenoptera; family Megachilidae; genus Megachile; species Megachile leachella. Next base: position 5,182,152 of record OY756254.1, on the reverse strand, counting down.
CAGAAACGAAGTAGGAGGAGAACGTGTCGCGCACAAATAAGTTTCGAACGGTGTTCGTTTCTCCAAGAAGATAGTTCGATCTTGCTGGAAACAAGCGCGTGGCACGAACAAGAATCAATACATCATTCTCGATCATTGCCAGACTTTCTGTCTTTTGAAACGTTCACGCCGCTTTTACGGCAAAATTCGTAGCAATGGCAAACTGTGGAACGCATAGTTCCGAAAACTCTTCATAATCTTGAGTTACCTATCCTTCGGGAAACTATTCCGAAGGGAGTTCTCTCACGAATCCGATACTAACGAATTCTCCCGAGATCCCTTCACTGGACTTACTGCTGCACTAAATCTTTTCTCGTGACACAATTCGTTCATGGAAATCTGCTCGATGCTTGCCAAGGATATGGAATAAGATGGAAAGTAAAAGGAAGTGATATAAGTGAGAAATGTTTATAAGATGTATAGTTATCTGAGAAGTTGTTTTTAAGGAAATTGAGTTTGAATATACTTCACATATATGTTTTGAGACACTCATTTTTGGTTGCTATTTTAACACTAAAACTACCAAATAGGTCAAATGACCGCTTTACAAGTTTCTTATAAGATGCACATTTTGTTAAACTACATTCCTCGAAAACTTAATTGATTTTCAAGATAAAGAATAAATGTGTGCACTAATTTATGTTTCGTTGTTCGTTTATTTATTTTTTAATTTCAAATTAAGTACATATTATATGCTGGTAGGTTCAGTGTTATATATTTTATATACATATTAACCCTTTACACTCGAAGGTAACAATTTGCACAATTTGAACAATTTGCAAAGAGTAATTTTAAAACTTAAAAAGTTAAATGAATTCTTTTGATGTTATTATTCCTCTACTAATAATTTCCACTATTGTTTGTTTCGCTGTATTTATACATCACACGTTTCATATTATATGTAGAATCAGTAAAAATTGCTAATTTCAAATTATTGTTTGAAATATTATTGTTTGAGAGTCACCTCTCGAACGCAAAGATTATGTACAAGATTTTTAATTTATTCTGAAATATTTTTTGCATGTTCTTCGTAGCTTAAATATTAAACAAACAAGTATCATTATTAATATTTAAGAAAGTGTAAACAAAATTTCTGTGTAGTTATACCGTACATTTAAATGCAACATTAATATTTAGTTAAACGTTAATTATTTTTTAATTTGTGCTATACAGGGTAGTATTTCTATTTATACAATATATTTTTGTTATCTTTAGATGTATGAAAAAATTATTATTAAGGTGAAGTGGAGTAAGTTCGTTATTTTATTATTTTACCATTTTATCACTTACAGTATTATCAAAGTATTCTTACATCTAAAATTATTATAGTATTTGATCACTTATAGTGTTTGGATTTAAGTATCCAAACATCTAGGATTAAAAGTTTAATCCTAGTTATAAGAATTAAGTCTTATATGTGCTTCGCAGTAAATCTTCCAAATTTTTGACGTATTCAATGCTCATTTTTGCAAATAAAAAGCAACAAAATCATTATCAATATCAAGCACATTATCAATGTTCAAAAATTAATGATTGTATCTACGAAGATAAAATTTGCCATCTCTTGCTGCAGTTAAGGCGACAACATCTGGAAATTTGTACGAAAACAAAGTGACACCGGTATCTTATTAGGCTTTCCTTGTTACCGTGAAACTGTCTATAATTCGTACACGGATGTTATGGAGGCACGGTAATTCATCAATCACCAACATGTTACTTGGATGGACAATAGTGTCAAGGTTGTTTTGGCATTGGCACTGTAGGCGGGTTTCAAAAGTGAATGGACACCCGCGAATCGGAGGTGTAACCAATCTTGTCTGCGTACGGTGTCCCGTGGGATAAACCATTATATTTGCTAAGTATTCATACGCCCATCGTGGAGCTTTGCGCCCACTTCGTTAGAAGATGTTCGACGCTTGATGGATCAGCGTTCTTAATCTGAGAGAGCGTCCATCTTGTAGGCTGTACAGTCAACTGCAAATCAGGTTTCTGTGGTCATAGAATCATATATAACCATTCTGTCTGCATTCAGGTACTGAATGTAAATGCATTCAGGTAGTGTTCAATGTAAATAATCGTTTATTTTAAAGTTTAGCATGAAATTAGTAAGTTCATCTTGACTAAAAGTGTATTAACCCCTTGCACTATGACTTATTTATCAGGTGCGTCAGTCAAAACTGTCCAATTAAGCTATAATATTAAAATAGAAAAAAAATTGACATTTTATTTTAGTACGTTATTATTCAATCGTTGACTGTGCAAATTATAATCGGACTTGAATTTCAAATTGAAGCGTATTAAAAATTTGAGTAAAATTGATCATGGCTGAGGTACAAGTGCATCACAAGTCTGACTCCTCGAAATAGTGCAAGGGGTTACTGCACTGATAGGTATACACCAAAAACATTGTAAATAGAAGACATTTTCTAGACACGATATTTATTATATTATAAGAAGCATTCAAAATCTGACTTTTTTCCAAAAAGACATCATCGTCACAAAAGTTAGACAACGCTTTTTAATTTAATTTTTATGCATCTTTCTACACTAGAATGTAAGAAAAATATGGTAATCAAGGATGAATAGGTCTCTCTTTGATTTTTAGAGATTTTGAAGGACTTGAAGATTTGAAGAAGAGTTAAGAATTTGAATACCTTGAGATTATTATATTAAAATGATTCTTCCTATAGTAGGAAAAAACGTGTCAGATGTAACTCGACAATGGCTGCTTGCAGATGATCATCTATCGTGCGACTATAGTCGAACGTTCGGTGCTACCTGCTACCTAAGTATAACTTAATTATAACTTGACTCAGCTCGATTGAATCTATTCTCCTTTCTTTCCTACCCTTCATTCAATTATAATCACTCGGCAGACATTTGTACCCACATCAATAATTTGTAGGTATCCTTTTCAGTGGTCAGGCATGAAAAGTAGGAGGTGAAAGGTGGAAGAACCTGAACTTAACAAGATACCTTCCCAGTATATGTATCTTTAATACCGTTTATGTATTATTTTATTATAACAATATAGTGCGGCAGATTTGTCTGTACAGAATTATTATTTGCATTAGTAAAGAATTAAATCTGTATATTTACTTTCAGGTTTTTAAAATAAGTAACTTTATGTTATGAGAGATATATAAATATTTGTATGGCAGGGTAACAACTCTCAAATCTCTGAATTCTATAATTTTCGGATTGAAGAATTTATAACACTTAATTCTTAAATTTTGAAATTTATTACATTCTCAAATTTAAAAATGATCAAGTTTATGGTTTCAAATTCTCAACTTTCTTAATTTGCAAACTTTATTAGCTTTCTTTTCAAATATTTTCATAGTTTTCAAATTCACAAATTTCCAAATTTCCAAGTTATCAAATTTCCAAATTTCCAAATTTCTAAACTACGAACTCCAAATTCCTAAATTTTCATCGTCACGAAATTTACATATACTTAAATTCTCAAATTTCCAAATTTCTAAACTACAAACTCTAAATTCCCAAATTTTTATCATCATGAAACTCACACATCCTCAAATTCTCCAGTTCCAAAATTCACATATCCCCAAATCCTCAAATCTCGAAAATCACATACGTCCAATTCCAAAAATGAAGTTCTACCTTTACACTGTTAACTAAATATTCGCTTTAAAAATTTTGTTTTCTAAACCGGCTCTATTAAAAACCGTGTAAATCAGAAGATAAGGTTATTCATATAAACTACCTGGAATTACAAAAACTAAATACAACAAAATATGAAAATGAATGATAAGATCAGGTAAAACTATAAATACGCCTTAATCAAATTTTCATCTGCTTCGGTGTGGCCGTGAACGTGTTAAAGGATGAAACGACTACCGTTAGAAGTGTCAAGAAGAGACCAAGATTCGACGAAACTTTCATTTATGTTTGACAAGGCCTGAGATATTATCCACAGGTATAATCCTATTAGATGACAATATTTTTAATTCCAGGCAGAATGTAACAGGATCAACGAGAGCCAGGGTAATGTTATACCGAACTTACTGCTAATCTACTTTGAAGGAGAACGGGACAGGGTTAACTTTTAATCTCCTTAAGTTTTAGATTTGAGAAGACGAACCATTTTGTCTTCTCCTCGAATTTGCGGGTAATACGTAATCCTCTTACAGACGTCAGGTATCAAGAAATATCCGCGATGGTGTATTTTCCGAATTCTTTATTTTAATAGGAAAGACAAGTTTCAGTTTGTAGACTTCAACTTTATAGATACTCTTTATTGTTTTGTTTTGTTAATGAAGACGATGAAGATTAATAGCTTTGATCAATTATGGCTAACTGTGAATTGGGACGAATGATTTAAGAGATTGATATAACTTCTTTTATTTCTGTTATTAATATATAAGGTGTTACCTGTAACGATACTCGCGATTTTTCTCCCAGTTGCAGCCATTTTACGAAAAAAAGTTTAGAATAATATTTGCAAGGTATAAAGTGCACAATAGATATTAATAAAGCAAATTTTGAAAACAGTTTGTTATCTTGGCAAAGTCAAGGTCATCTTGGGTTTTTTAAATAGGAACATACATTTTTTTTTTTAGTCGTAGCTGTAGAGGATATCGAGATGGATTCGAAACTTATATTACATGATATTTTTATTAACATATTTACAGAAGTGGAAATGTTACAAAATTTGGTCGTAATCTATGAAATCGTAATTTTGAAATTCAAAATAAATTATACTTGCCCGTGATTCTTGTGTACATACATTCTTATGTCTTTCTATAGCCTTCTGCATTGAGTCTTGTGTACAGTGGGTCCAAAAAGTATTTGTACACCTAGTTTTTTTGCAATAACTTTCTAAAAACAAATAATACACGGATAACAACTGTTTCTGGTATTAGCCTCTTATAAACAGGGTTAACATGTATATTATCAATTTTTAATAATGCCTTCTTTAAGAATAATACAGCAAATATAAAAATTTGGAGGCAAAAAAAGTATTTGTACACTTATAATTCTATTGCTAAACTTTGAAAGAATGCACATACCCTCGTGACATTGATCAAAATGTAAACATTTGTTTATTTACACATTGGTTTCGACCTTCTCGCGACGTTAGTACGTCTGTGAACAACATAGAGAAACCATGGCAAGCAAGAAAAGTGAAATATCTGTATCGCTGCGAGATCGTGTGATTTTTCTTCGGAAAGGTGGGGAAAGTTACCGAAAAATTGGCAAAGCTTTAAATTTAAACTTCACAACAGTGCAATATATTGTTAAGAAGTATGAAGAAACGGGAAGTACGGACAATAGGCCACGATCAGGTCGGCCGAAAATACTTACAAATAGAGAACGTCGGAGTGTTATTAAAGAAGTTACAAAATTTCCATTTATTAGTGCTCGAACTTTATGCAATGATGTCGCATCAACATCAGGAAAGAATGTTTGTCCTCAAACTATTCGAAACATTTTGCACTCCGCTGAAATATATGGTAGAGCTGCTAGAAAAAAGCCCTTTATAAATAATGTGAATAGGGAGAAACGGTTAGGATTCGCTAAAACGTACCTACAAAAACCAATTGAATTTTGGAAAAGCGTTATATTCTCAGATGAATGTAAATTTAACATTTTTGGCTCAGATGGGAAGAAATTTGTGTGGCGAAAACCCAATACCGAACTTCAGCAAAAGAACATCCACACAACCGTTAAGCACGGCGGGGGAAATGTGATGTTATGGGGCTGCATGGGGTACAATGGTGTTGGAAACATTGCGTTTATCGAGGAGTCAATGAATGCCGAAAAATATATCGACATATTGCGTAATAATTTACCCGAAAGTGCAAAGAAATTGGGTCTGAATAGGACTTACTACTTTCAGCAAGACAATGACCCAAAGCACACAGCTAAAAAAACGAAGGAATGGTTATTATACAATGTCCCAAAACAACTGATTACACCACCCCAGTCTCCCGACATTAACCCCATAGAAAATTTATGGCACCTATTAAATATTGAAATAAGAAAAAGAAAGATATCAAATAAAACAGATTTACAACGAATTATTTTACAAGAGTGGCCAAAAATATCTAAAGAAATTACAAAAAAATTGGTCGAATCTATGCCAAAAAGGCTACAAGCCATTATAAATGCAAAAGGAATGCATACAAAATATTAATTAGGATTTAAACCATTAATAATTTGAAATTTTCTACTGAAGCCGTAAGTGTACAAATACTTTTTTGGCCCTCAAATTTTTATATTTATTGTATTATTCTTTTATAACATATTATTAAAAGTTTTTAATGTACATATTATTTTTGTTTATAGGAAGCTCTTAATGGAAGCAATTTTTTTTGTATTTGTTACTTATGTAAATAAAGTTATTGCAAAAAAACTAGGTGTACAAATACTTTTTGGACCCACTGTATCTTTCGAAACAGTCTGTATGAAATACATTGTTCATTCACACTGTTTTCATTCATACATTTATAACTAATAATACAGTGAATATTTCACAATGCTCAACAATTATAAGATAGTTTGTTTTAGTATCGTCTAACATTTAACGATCGTCTATTTTAATGACACGATGGAAATTCTTTCAATAAATTTCAATAAATCAATCTTTAAAACTTCGCACAAATATGAAGTGATTTGTAATTCTCAATATGACTAGACCAGTCGTTCACCGGCGGCCGAAGAAATATTTAACCGAATCAATACTATTCGTATTTTTCGGTAAATAAACTATGTATATGAACAACGATCGGAATATCAGACTCTAAAATTCTTAATAGATTCTTAATTATTAAATTCTTAATAGATTTCGTATTAAATTCTTAATACATTTCTCGAATATAATCATTTAACAACACAGCTCAGTAACATCAGGTTACATCAACACATTTGTACTATTAACATGTGAGAGTACCAATGCTACATTGTTATTTGTAAACTAATGGATCTACGGACCAGGTGCCTGCGAATTCAAAAGTATATTTAAAATATAGTATACCTACTGTAAACATATAGGTAAAAGCAGAATATGTAAAGATTTTAAAGTCGATCCGAGCGATTAAACATGTCTGAAACTATCGAAAACGATACCAAACACGATTATTCTTGATTTCATAACTGACGTCAATGACCAAGTATTGTCACCGATGAGTTATAGAGCTTTCAACGTGGTTCCATTCGATTCTATGTGTCAGAAATTATCGAAAACGATGTCAAACGGTTTTTTATCGATTCGAAGATCAACGTCGTTGACGACAGGTTCCTGCTGTAAGATCACCAGCAAAATTTATACAGAAATTGTATCTCGCGAGTCTATCCTCAAAATTTCGAGTGAAAAGGCCCAAAATTGCGGGCTGTGGCGTGGTACAGACAAACAAACGAACAAATTTAGATCGAGTTCTAGAAGCCTCACTACTACTATAGTTTGGCAATTACACAGGGTGTCCCAGTTGTTTATTAGAGGCTTTCGCAAGATAATAATTTGTAATCGATTTTAGACTTTTTGGGACTTACGAGTTTCTAATTATTACATATTTAGACTTTAGGACTTTGAAACTTTCTTATTTACAGATTTCGGTATCTTGCAATTTCGCAACTTCTGTATTTCTAGATTTCAAAATTTTAGAACTTGGAGAGTTTGTTACGTTACAATTTTGGAATTGTGGGACTTTGAAATGTAAGAATTATGAAACCTTGGTATTTGAAAATTTGGAAATTTTGGTATTTTATAACCTTGAATTATGAGAGTTTCGGAACTTTGGAATTTTAAAACTTTGAAACCTTCGAATGTGAGAGTTTCAAAACTTTGGAATTTTAGAATCTTAGATCATTAGCGTTTTGCAATTTTGAATTTGCAATTTTTGACCCTTAAAATAGAATAATTTCAAATTTTTAGGAGTTTGAAAATCACTTCCTCACAGACTAGTATGTCGCCAAAAATCATCACTTTCTAAAAATACCTACATCCACAAAAGTTTAAAAAATCCCAAATCACATTACAGAACAGATACATATCTCCCAGCAAAAGAACTCTAAATAAAACCACTATCTAAATCTCGGGCTGTAGCGTGTTACAAACAATTGTCGTCAAAAAGTTATACAGCTTTCAAAGTGGTTCTACGTATCAAAAATGATAAAAAACGATATAGAAACATGATTTTTATCGACAAATGAGCAAACGCAGATCGAGTCCCATACGTTCGGCAAAAAGTGCTAGAAAGAACGGTACTCCAAAACGAAGCATGGCCAAAAAAGATGTTCCGACGATGAAAGGGCTAATCGAAAATTACGAGTTTGCACGTTCGTCGTTTCTCAATTTGTCCCTCGTAACAGAGTTGACTGTGCGTGGAACTCGGCGTGCCGGTCCGTTTCATATCGGATAGGCTGAAATATGAGGATCTTTAGTCGAAGACCTAATAGGTGTCCGCAACAAATGGGTTCGAGCGATTGCGGTACAAACAAAAACGTACAATCGAAGAAGAAGAGGGCAGGCAAAAGAAGAGGTGTAGATATAAGAAGAGGAAGACAGTGCCACCAGGATACAGGATAATCGATCGTCATTAGCACCCTACAGACATCTCTGTATACGTATAAAGGAAGAGCGTTCGTGTCCTTTCTACGACTAAAAAACTAAGCTCGCCTTCGTGAGGTTAAAAGAGCTCCGCTCGTGGCTTTTCCGTGTCAAGAAAACATTAATATAGTAGGTACGCACCGTTGAAAAATTGGAGAACACTCGCTCGACCACCCACGCGCGTAACAAACGTAAAAATTAATAGCGACGACGGTCAAAGATGGCGTCAAATAACATTCCTCGATGAAATTCTCGTTTTATCATTTTTTCGTGATTGTGACGGGTAATCGGTTATAAGCTACGAATTCTTTTGTTTGTTGACCATTTTATGGCATACAATACAATTATTTAGTTATACAAGTTGTATTAAACTAGTTGTTATTAGTTACACAAGTTATACTAAACTAGTTATTATTATAACTAGTAGGTAGAGATTTGATAACTGCAGATTTAGAAAACTTAGAAATTTTTGAATTTGGACATTCGGAGAGTTGGAAATTTAGGTAATTTAGGAATTGAGGAATTTTGGAATTTTGGAGTTTTGGAGTTTTACAGGTTTGGAGTTTTGGAGTTTTGGAGTTTCAGAGTTTTGGAGTTTAGGAGTTTTGGAATCTTGGAATCTTAGAATCCTAGAATTTTATAATTTTATAATTTTATAATTTTATAACTTTGCAACTTTGCAACTTTGCAACTTTACAATTTTACAACCTTACAATTTTACAATTTTACAATTTTATAATTTTATAACTTTGCAACTTTGCAACTTTGTAACTTTGCAACTTTACAATTTTACAACTTTACAATTTTACAATTTTATAATTTTATAATTTTATAATTTTATAACTTTGCAACTTTGCAACTTTGCAACTTTGCAACTTTGCAACTTTACAACTTTACAATTTTACAATTTTACAATTTTACAATTTTACAACTTTACAATTTTACAATTTTACAATTTTACAATTTAGGAAGGTTTAGAGATTTGCAGATTTTAGGATTTAAAAATTCAAAGATTTAAGAATTTAAAATTAATTTATTTGAAACATAAAAGTGTAGTAATTTAAAAATTTGAAAAGCTCTAAAATAAACTTAGAAATACGTAAACCTAAAAATTTTGAGATTCTCAAGAACATACAAATTCGATTAAATAAAAAACGTGGAAGAATAGAAAGTAAACAATTTGGAACATCAATTTCAGAATTCTGAACTTATAAAGTATTCCACATTCCAAGAAGATTATAGTTTATATACTCGTCACAGGTTACAACATAAAATTTCAATTTTTTCGGTTATACCATGTCACCCCACATAACGCAGGAAATGAAAAATGAAACAGAGAACGGATACGCGTGTCAGGATAATGAGACGAGGTTGTTTCAAAGTAGTTTACTTGTTAACGTGCACTTCTATTGAATTTCTGCGTACAAAATGGCTGCTATCCTGAATCGAAGCGTAATCATTATGGAAGAAAAGAACGAGTTAATTCTAGGTTGTCTTTCTGTCGGTTTCGAACGAGGAAAGGGTAACACCCATTCTTTCCCCTTATGTTCTCGTCCGATGTGCTTTCGTCTGCTAAAACAAACAGAGGAAGTACTATGGTCTTCTTGTCCTTTTTTCATTTCTAGAACACGCATGGAAATGTGGAGTGAGCAAACAAACTCCGTAGAAAGTGACTTTCCTTTCATTCTGATCAATCGTTTCATTACGCAAAATGGCTGACGAATACTTCGAGTTTATCTTTAATGGAATAATCACTTCAATTATTATTATTGCAATTTTATTTTTGATGGAACAATCATTTTAATTATTGTTGTTGCAATTTTATTTTTACAGAACAATTTTAATTATTATTATTGTAATTTTATTTTTGATGGAACAATCATTTTAATTATTGTTATTGCAATTTTATTTGTATAGAACAATTTTAATTATTACTATTGCAATTTTATTTTTAACAGCACAATCACTTTCATTATTGTTATTGCAATTTTATTTTGATAGAACAATTTTAATTATTATTATTGCAATTGTATTTTTAACAGAACAATCACTTTCATTATTGTTATTGTAATTTTATTTTTATAGAACAATTTTAATTATTATTATTGCAACTGTATTTTTAACAGAACAATCACTTCCATTATTGTTATTGTAATTTTATTTTTATAAAACAATTTTTATTATTATTGCAATTGTATTTTTAACAGAACAGTCACTTTAATTATGTTGTCATAATTTTAGTAATACAATAGAAAGTATTAATTTGAGAAGGATGAAATAAATAACCAAGTTATAGATTTATTATATGTATTATGTTTTAACACGTTTAGATTCGAAATATTTTTTCATTTATAAAGTTGCGATACTAACTACAGTATTTATGTGTAGCTAAAATTAAAATGAATGGTTATTGATGTAAAATAAAATAATTTAAAAACTGTTTCGTTTCAGTTAAAAAAGTGATGGAGAAAAGAAACCTTTTTCAAATATGTGGGAAAATATATGTATGTACTAGAATTTAATAAATTATTTAAAAGAACATACTCTAGAACTATTTAAACGTAACTATTTAAACGAACTATTTATTATCATACGTAATAAAATGCAATTTATCAAAAAGGTGTTTGTGCAAACTTTTATCAATCCTGCACATTCGCACAGTTATAAAACTTCTCCAAACAGCTCTTCGTTCTTTCCCAAACTCTTCTATCACATCTGAAATCATAGATCAAGGGAAGAACATAAGAAACATACCTAAGAACGGAAAATGCGGAAACAAAAGGAAAAAGGTATATGTACAGCTATTTGTCGTGCTGCCTCGTAAACTATCCCTCTTTCAATCGTTCGTTTTCTTTCAACAGTAAAGTACAAAACAAACTCGCGGCTCTTTTCGATCAGCAGGGACTTGCAGAATAGTTACCTCGTAGAAGATACACTTTACGACATCGACGGGTACGAAAAAACTGCGTCGCATTATCCGCCACGTTGCTCACATTGTTGTGTCGTATTTTACGAGACAGTTTAGAACATACGAAACTTAGTCTCGATTATTTCCACCTCCTTGGCTGTATTTAATGTGTGCTGTATCGTGTTGCATATCTCTTTGGTTGCAAGGTAAAACGATGGAAGTCACGTTTTCAATTTATGTCTTAATTGAGATCTCGAAGACAGTAAGTGCTCTGAAGAAGCTTATAGGGTGTCTTTAAATTGATGTTGTAAATAATTTTAGAGAAATGAGATTTAAGTAAAGTTAACACGTGTCTTTTTAGTATTTCGAGGGGGAAGTCTAATTTTTTAATGCATGAGCGTCTTCAAGGTTATTTCAGTCATCTTGTCTATTTTTATCATAAACATAATTTTTAGTCCAGAGTTATATTCAAGATTTTGTACAATTTCAATTTAATACTAGAACTATTGACATTAAATGCTCGTTTATCGAAGAATCAGAAATAAAATGAAAAGGGAAATAAATAAATACTGGAGCATCAAGTAACGTATGGAACTAGTTTTTATCTCAACAAAATATGGAAACAGAATTCCATAGAATTACGATATAAATAATAATAAAATTTTGTAATATAAAATGAGAAATCTGAAACCAGACATTTTGACTGGTTGATAGTTCTAGTGTTAAATGCCCCTGTATAGAGGTGCTACAAGAAACTTATTAAAACAAATGTATTATAATAAACCTATTATAACAAATCATATCATAACAAACGTAATACAATAAATGTATCATAAATGCATTACTAGTACAGTACAATAATTGTACACTAACAAATGTATTACAGCAAAATCTTAAATGTACAACAAAAACGTAACGTGTTGTAAGAAAAGTATCACTTATGTACTTCATAATCACAATAGAAAATTGTCACCGTTGATCTCTGCTGTAGGTAGATAAGGCACAAAATCTCCGAGATAATAATGCAAATATCGAAGGGGAAAAGACATGTGTTGTTCGTTCCAACACTCAAAAGTAGGATGCGCTTGCACGCAGAATAAATGTAACCGAAAACGGTGTGTCTGCTTTATCGATGTTTTATCTCTTTACTTCAAGTAGAGGGGATTTTTTGCCGTTTATGGTGGTTGAATTGAGTTAACGTAGTAAACGATGAAAGTGTTAGAAAAAATTTTGTTGTGTAGATAAATGTGAATTCTATGTCATGTATGGTGGAAGAGGTTATAATTTAGTTGTAATGCAATAATATTCATAAATTGGTATTCTTAAATTTACTGTATTAATAAATTAATATTGCATGATAAATTCATATTTAATATGTTAACAAGTTAATATTTATTATATTAATAAATTGATATTTACTGCATTAATAAAGTCATATTTATTACATTAATTAACTGATATTTGTTGTGTTAATAAACTGATCTTTGGTATATAATGAAATTAATATTTACTGTATTATTAAACTTATATATATTTTATTAATAAATTGCAGTGCGAATAATTACTTGTTGCATTAGTAAAGTGACGTTTGCAGTATCAATAAATTGATATTTATTATATTGACACACTAATATTCATACTACGTATATTATATCATTCACTGTAAAATTATAATGTTATTAATTACTAAACAAAATAAAAAGAAATAAACCTTTCGACCTGTACTATTACTACTTGTACCTCCATTTTGAAACGAGTCTGACACGAGTGTTCAGACTACAATCAATTTAATTTCAAAGCAAAGTTACAACAAAATATTGAAAACGAATGTACTATAATCTTATCCATCTCATTTAGCAACCGTAACGTGTTAATAGCCAAGCAAGTTTTTTCCGCCACAGAACTCGAACACCGAGTTAAGACGATCGGATCCTTAGACAAGGGTTGAAAATTGCAGGTATAATGTGAAGGATAATATAATGGCAATATAATGGTAACACTAACCGACAGGAGCATCAGACCCTGGTTTTGTATGATTCAGTGCTGCTCTTTTCATGGCGTACTTTTATTCTTTACCCCTCCTTCTGTCTTTTCTTTTCTCCCTCTCAATATCTAGATTACTATCTCTTCTCTATTATTGTGTAAGTTTTCGCTGCCCGGATACGCGTATGTATCTTCCTTCTACCACGCCTGTTTTACATGAATTTAGGCAAGTTATTAAAACACTCGACAGCTGCTGGATATGTATATTTTAAACAGAGTCGTGCGTTATTCAAATAATATTTATATAAAATAAAATAATTTTTCTTTGATACGTAAACATATTTGCAGTTTATTTCGAACGTTCAGAAATACCTAGAAATTCTCGAAATATTTTTCTGCCATCGGTGAACTTTAAAATTCAAATATGTCAATAAATTGCAAAAAATTAAATCGGAATTTGACACAGTAAACATCCTTAAGAAAGTGAGCAGTTTACTCAATTGTTATTCTCAAGTTATACTCAAATATAGTAATTATTATTAGTACAAAATTATTGTTAAACAATATTTAAAACAAGTATATAGACATGTGTTAAAATATATTTCTACTATCTTCTCTAAAAATACTCACATGAGAATGAAAACTTGGGTTAATGAACTCGAACCTAGACAGTATCATTTAAACGAAAATTAAATTATTAGACAACTTAGATTAAATGGTTAAATAATTAGATTAAGTGATCAAATGAAAATTAAATGATTAGCCAAATATTAAAAGAGAAAGTAAGAAACGAGAAATGAAAAGAGAGAGATAAGGGAATAATAAAAGGAGAAACAGAACGAGGATTGGAAACGGCTCTATATCAAAGTGAGAAAGGGTAGTAGATAACGAACTGCTATTTTGCAACATCTTAATGCTGCAAGATGCTATATATTATGGCATCCATAGGTACGTACGCCTTTATGCTTCCATTTTATACGCAATTCTACGCTGTTCACTTCGATCTACCTTTCTCCTGCGTTCCCTGTGCCCTGTGCTTCGTAAAACTCTGCTACGGGCCATAATACCCCACATAAGTCATAGTGATGTATTTTTGCTCTTACATCTACATACAGGAATTTTTACGGGGCCATGCGAGTCCGAAACCCTTCTGCATAAACTCTTGCTTTGTAACATGTTTGAAACATGCTATCCAATAGTCAATATAGTGTTTAATAAAGTGACGTTTATTTGACAAACAAAATTTGCCTTCCATCGAATTAAGTTTGAGTTTCAGAATTTTTAATGTTTAAAGAAGATTTTTAATATTAGAATATTTATTTAATTTTAGAATATCTACTTCACATTTACAAAAATCAGAAATTCTATTTCTTCACTACTTTACATTTATAAAAATCAGAAATTTGATTTAATACAAGATTGCACAAAATGGAGAATTAGTTGTGAGGTCACAAGATGGCGAACCAGTTTTGACGTTACAAAATGGAGAACGAGTCGTAAGATCACAAAATGGAGACCCAGTTGTGAAATCACAAAATCTAAGAAACTCGTATAAAATTCTAAACAAATCGAATGAAATTAAAACTGGTTACAGCAAGATTTCTCTAAAATCTGATTAAAAATGGGTGGTGGTAATCTAGAAAACTTTTTTGGGGAACCCTTAAATGGGAGGAGAAGTCGACCTTTAATAAGCATCAGGCATGTGTGGAATGACACAAGGGACAAACGACAATAGACGTATAACTAGATCTGGAGCAGAGCGAAAGAGGGTTATAGGTTTAGCAAGGGTTGGCCGAATAGGGTCAGGAACTAGCGCCTCGTAAATCATCGGTTAACGCACTGTTTAGCTGGGGCGGTTTCACGGTGGGTACAGTACATACACGATTTTCCAACACTAAATAATTCCACCATTTGCAACCGGTTACACGGAACAGATCCCCGCTTTTTTAACCCTCCGTTTACGATGCGAAACAACAAATTGACGTCTTCATTTGCCATTTGGAGATTCGAGTCACGGGATTTGCCTGTTCACTCGCTGTAACCAGAATCAACCATTTGTCAAGTAGGATTTTCATGAAAATTAACTCTTATATTTCTTTGTAGACGCAAGGAAAATGTAGCTTTAATTTTAGTGTATGTTTAGTTATAGTTTTAATATGACACTTGCTTGATTTTTTTTTATTATTGCTTAGGTTTTACTAAATTCAAATGACTATAGTTATGTGCATTTTCATTCAGGTATACTTACTATTATAGTAATAATTAATGAACAATTATTTTAATTTTCAGCCCAGTTTTTGATATTATACTTACTTATAATTTAGCAGGGTACTTCAATTTTATTATCAAATTAAAATTATAGTACGTTAAATACACTTGCGTCTATAAATATGTCTTACTAGTTTCAGCTTTACGTTCAGCTTAATAATATTAAATACCTCCAAAATTAGATTACTTCCCTACACTGAACGCATTTTATACTTAGTTACATTAAAAATTGTATAAAGTTTATTAATTTCAATTTCAATTAAAATTTCAGTACGCCAGAAAATTGAATTACTTCGAATTTAAGAAAATTTGCAAATGTAAGAACTAAAAATCTTAGAACGCAATAAATTTAGAAATTGTTGAGGTCTCCAACAGAAGCTTTGTAGCCGAGTGTACTATCATTTTACCGATATTAGATCATATCAGACTTTGTTTCGAAATCGGTCATTTAATATACAACCGTATAATATATTCGCGATATGGTTATAACCGTGTTCTTCGGTGCGGCAACAACGGATCAACGTCATTAACAGCTTGCTCGTTTCAACATAGCATTCGTCTTGCTTTTGGAGCGGTGCCGGCGAGGACATGTTCGCGCCCATAATCCGGCCGGTCGCGTTTTAAACGACCAGCACGCGAAGGCGACATATTTATGGCTTGTTTTTAAATATTAAATGATGCAAAGGTACCGCTTTGCCAAGGATCCTCACGGCGAACAGCGAGTTCTACTGGTTCTCGCTGATAGAGATGTTACTAACTCCCAAAAGCCGACCGAGGTTGTGAACCGTGCCGAATCCTGAACTTGGATTTATGAAGCGACCGAAAAGAATGTGTGCTATCCTTCCTTTCTGACCATTCATTCGTAATTGATGTCTTTATTCGGACGCCTCTGTAGATCAAGGAACGTTCATCCCCCTTTTTTATACAGGGTGCTTCGTAAAATACGCGATCTTTCATTATGGCGAACGCGTTTCGTTTGTTAAATACAGTCTCTCTTAGGAATGGGTTAGAACCGAATTTCTAAACTCTCGAAACTCGAAGATACGTTGAACTCTCTCTTCATTATAATTTTTTTATACATTTTTTCCTTTTTATTTATTTATTTGCACCTCATATGTATGTTGGTACTATTATGATTTTTATATCTGCATTCATGTATGTTTTTATAACGAAATTAATGATTTCAGAGATTTATTCAAGCATGCTATTTTTTTATTTACAGCTCGCCTGTTGACATCAAAGTTCCGTTTCCCGGAAGGCGACTTCTTTCGAAAATTATCAGGTGTCGATTACCCGTTTCAAGGAACTGCTCGCGGCGTAATTTATTAATAAATAGCTGTCTCGTGCAGCAGGATAGTTGGACGTTCGTGAAGAAGAAGGGCGTAACAGGGCACGATTTCACCTATTAGCGTATTAGATATTTACCGGCTGTCTTGGGAGCTCCTTAATAATGTGGTAACCGTACGTCTAAAGATGAACTGTTATTACCTGAACGATTCAGTAGCCAAGGCAGGTGGATGCACTCCCACAGCCAGAGCATCGGGGATCACCGCCTTTACATTGCACGAAACCGCGGTAAACGCGGTCTTACCGATTGCGATCTAATGATAGACCGGAAACAGAGTCGCTGTTGTATGCACGCTCTGCATTTCTTTCTCTGTCATCGATCGCGAATAACAAAACGCTTTCGCGGTATTTTGTAAATACGATTCTACGACAATACACTGGATTCCGTTCAGACATCGGTTCAGTATATTTAGAGGGAAATGAAGAAAGAGACTAATGGAGTAGACATATTATTCGTTGTTTCATCGTGACATGTTGGGTGATAGCAATATTATGTATTAATGAGAGGCAGAGTGATATGAGAGGAGACTACGTGCTTGACAAGATTAGAACAAGTACAGTGAGTGGACAAATTCGTACAAAAATTCTGTATTTTGTAACTTTAACGGATGAAACAAATATTTTTACTGTAATATGCAATATAATATACTGTATATTTTTCTACTTATATTATTTTTTAATAATATATGTGATTACAAGTAAAAATTAGACTCTTAAATATAAGTCGAACATTACATTATGCAGGAGAATACAATTTCATTTCGCATTTTTTAGTTAGAATGCTAAATACATAAATCTGTACAACGTTGATTGAATTGCAGTTAAACTTTGTACTAATAGAATATTTAACATACGATATGTATAGAATAACCTTTATCCGTACTTTTATTGTAGAATATATCAAATATCAATAATATTGTTAAGTTAATAGGATCACACATGTGACACATTTTTATTAGAAAAATCTTGTCATTGTTGGCACAAATTCGTCACCACATCCTTACGTTAAACTTGACCTCTTCAGTCACTTTTACTTAAAAGAAAACCTACGTCTTAATCTCATAAAATGTGAATCTGCAGTATGTACAAGTACACTTCAGTGGTATAAGCGTAATCCACTGAATTTTCTTCAGCGTTAACCAGAGGTGTAATTTTTAAAAAACAAAGGTTGTGATGCTTGATATGATTATTGAAATAATTTTAAGCTGTCATGATAAATAAGAACGCTATTGTGGTGTAATTTGGAGAATACAAATTGTGATGCTTCATATAAATAACAAAAGAAGTTTAAGATCGACTGTCATAATAAATAAGATCATTGTATAATTTAAAAAAGAAAGATTGCGATGCATTACATAATTAATAAAGAAAGTTCAAACTCGACGACCATAATTAATTACGTAATTAATAAAAGAAGTTCAAACTTGACTACAATAATATGTAAAAACGCGATCTTCGTATAATTTGAAGAATACAAATTGCGATGCTTCATATAAATAACAAAAGAAGTTTAAGATCGACTGTCATGATAAATAAGATCATTGTATAATTTAAAAAAGAAAGATTGTGATGCATTACATAATTAATAAAAGAAGTTCAAACTTGACTACAATAATAGGTAAAAACGCGATCTTCGTATAATTTGGAGAATACAAATTGCGATGCTTCACATAAATAACGAAAGAAGTTCGAGCTCAACTGTCATAATAAATAAGCCCATCGTATAATTTAAAAAAGAAAGATCATGATGCATTACATAAGTAATAAAAGAAGTTCAAACTCGACTTCACATAAATAATAAAATAAGTTGAAGTACCACGACAAATCGGAATAAATTACGATTCTTTGAAGCACAGGTTGCGATGCTTCACATGAATAATAAAACGAGTTCGACTATCCTAAATCGGACTGCGATCATTGTATGATTTATAAAAACACAACTCGTGATCACACGTCCATCTGTCTCGAATTGTCATTGAAAAATTCTCTCCATGGTCAGTTTTCATTCGGAATCCAATCTCGAAAGTGACACTCGTGCAACATCCACATCGAGCGCCACAAAGAAACAGCAAACAAAGGGAATTAAATTCACGCGATGAAAGTAAACAGAATCGTCTTAGGTATGTCAACGGAAGCAAACATTCGCGGACAAGTTTCCCATATCTGTTCGATATTGTCACAGCCGAGCCCTTATTTGGGAACTTTTGACTTTGCGAACACCATCTGTCTCCACTTACCTAGCCCCGTGGGTCTCGTAGCGTGACCTTCTGGGAGACGCACAAACGCACACATACGCATGTACACGTACACATATGTAACACGTGTACGAACAGAGGAACGAGTGTGGCGAATAACTATCGAAAACGCGGCTGCGAACATGTATGATTTAATGTTGCGTACCGCGCCCTCCAGTCATCAGTGTAGTAGAGGTTAACACTTCATATGGAATCCCCTCGAAATGTACGGACAGGATGGGCTGGCTAAGCTTTAAAGGGGGAAAAGACATTGTATTACGTGTACATATTTATCGTGCAATAAACAGGCGTTTGGTGTTATGATACCACCAACTGGTTAATGTTATCTATACGTTTATGAATCTGATAAGATGGGAGACCTAATATTATGGTAAATGACTCAAGAAAAGACATGCGACTTTAATTTCTTTATGTTACTCATTCTATATTTGATATATTAATTAATAATTTTGTATTTAATGTATTGAATATATGGTGTATTGATATATTGATTAGTAGTGCTGTAGTTTATTTATTGATGAGATATAATTTATGGCAATCTTGTCAATTGTGAGTTAATATAGGAATATTATTTTTGGAATAAAAGGCAGTGATGCTTGTAAGGTTATGCTGAGTATATTTCGAATGTCTGTTGGTGGGTGGATGAAAACTTTAAGCTTGATATAAGGGACGTTAATTTCTCAATTTTTGGATTTCTTAATTTCTCGATTTTTTATATTTTCGATTTCTCAATTTTTCGATTCTTCAATGTATGGATTTCAGAATTTTCCGATTTCTCAATCTACCGATTTCTCAATCTATCGATTTCTCAATTTTCCGATTTCTCAATCTATCGACTTCTCAATCTATCGATTTCTCAATTTTCCGATTTCTCAATTTTCCAATTTCTCAATTTTCCAATTTCTCAATTTTCCGAATTCTCAATTTTCCGATTTCTCAATCTATCGATTTCTCAATTTTCCGATTTCTCAATCTCCCGATTTCTCAATTTTCCAATTTCTCAATTTTCCGATTTCTCAATCTCCCGATTTCTCAATTTTCCAATTTCTCAATTTTCCAATTTCTCAATTTTCCGAATTCTCAATTTTCCGAATTCTCAATTTTCCGATTTCTCAATCTATCGATTTCTCAATTTTCCGATTTCTCAATCTCCCGATTTCTCAATTTTCCAATTTCTCAATTTTCCGAATTCTCAATTTTCCTATTTCTTAATCTATCGATTTCTCAATTTTCCGATTTCTCAATTTTCCGAATTCTTAATCTATCGAAATGCTCTACCGAATTTCGAAATGCTCAAATTTTCAAACGTCCCTTTCCTAAAATGTTCTAATTCTTAAATTTTTTAATTTTCATAAATCTAAATTTCAAATCCTCCAAAATTGTAATTTCTGAAATTTCTACATTTCGGCTCTTAAATTCTCAAATACTCAAACTTTGAATCTTCCAAATTTTCAAATTCCAATCTGAATTCCTATAAACCTGATATTTCATCTAATTGTGAGTCTGCAAAAACACAATGTCTGTTAAAAATACCAAAAAATTTTCAAATATAAATCTCAAAATGTAAGATATTCAATTTCCAAACAATAAGTACCAAATATGGAGATAGGTTATAAAATTCTCATGCAATAATAGATAAAATTACAGATACAGAAAATTGAAAACGTTTTTGAAGCTTTACATCAATCAATCGATCTATGTTTCTTCGAAAAAGGTGCAGAATGTAAGTTGAAGTACACTTACAATTGATTGAAAACGTTGAAAGTATACCTGCATTTAAATTGAAACCGCTAACAATACCCTGAAACGTAAATGGGTTTGAAAATAACAAACTGTTTGGTTTGATACAATGTATGTTCGCGTGCGTGTATCCTTTATTAAAGATTTACTTACTCCTGCAACATGGTTTGCTAGATGATTCACTTTCCCCTGTATGGCACACAAGAACATCTGTTTAAAAAAGAAGTAGAGTAAAAAATGCATTATTACTATTAAACAGAGGTTTTCGTACGTGCGTAATGTATGATTTGTTAAGAAATGACAGACAAATGATACCAAAGTGATATGTGTTGAATGTAAACATGTCAGTTGCAGCTAAAATTAGTGAGAGTGTTATCCCAGAAAACTTGGGTTTTGTTATAAAATTGTGTGAGAGGAAATAAACATGCATGAAAGGAAAATTTATTTGCTTGATAAAATTTTAAATGGATCGAATCAAACATTTTTTAATTGGATACTATGTTGTCGATAATATCGGGCGGAAATAGGCGGTGCAGCCCTACAATGTGTACGCGCAAGTTGCCACTCGTTAGTTGCCAGTTGCTACACGTAGCTGCAATGTAATTATATGGGGTGAGTAATTAAAGCTTAAAAGTTAAAAGTTGTTTTTCTGTAAACCAAGAGTGACAGCGAGTGACTCCTTTTCTGTTTTTCTGAATTGTGTATCTCAGTTTTCCGAGGAGATACAGAAGAAAAACAACCTTGTTTTTCACTTTTTCGAGATTTGGAAATTCGAAAACATGGAAATTGGAAATATTTAATTTAAGAATTTGGGACTTTGAAGTTTGTGAATCTTGGAATTTAGAATTCAAAGAATTCGAAGATACGGAGATGTAAATGAAAAATAAAAACAACCTTGCTCTTCTCTTTTTCGAGATTTGGAAATTCGAAAACATGGAAATTGAAAATATCTAATTTAAAAATTTGGAACTTTGAAGTTTGTGAATCTAGGAATTTAGAATTCAAAGAATTCGGAGATACGGAGACGTAAATGAAAAATTGAAAAATTTAATACTTCGAGGATTTGTTGTTGTTTATAATTGAGGGCGTCGACTGCCGTTGTCATTAATCCGTTTTAAGAATTTAAAAATGTACAAACTTCAATTTGCAGATTTTTAAATTTGAATATTTAACTAACATGAGAAATTCAGAAATCTAAAAAAGTGTTTAAATTAAATTACATTGAATTAGATCAAAGTAAATTAAAGTGAATAATGATATTTATAATCGCGCCTCTACTTCGAGTGCTATAGTGATACAGAAGCACCACCAATGTACCGAAAATCCATGTGAAGGAGAATTCTTCCAAGCAATGATATAAATGGTGGCAATATAACAAGGGTCTATTATATATCGTTACCTAATATTTTAAAGGAGCTTTCTGATAATCCTATAAGAGTGGAAGGGTGGCGATTCCGTTCTTAACGCGCGATATGAAAGGTGTACGGTACTTGTTCGATAGATCCGATTTTACGAAGGGCTGTATACACGTTTTATTTCGCTCATCCTTTCTGAAGCCACGTGCACGCACAGAAATAGTTCTACAATAGGGATAGATATCTCAATACATCGCATTTCAAATACTCAAAACACAAGAAAATTTTGAGTTTCAAGAATTTGAAATTTTGCACTTTTTTCGTGATTCGAAACTCTCGAAACTTGCATAAGAAAATGTATTAAATCAATGAATAAATCGTTCGCAACGTGCCTCGAGAATATTTGATTCGTGCATCGTGTATTTCGAATATTCGGTGCGCGACGCTTTGCGAATACTTGTTTAGTTTTTGTTTTGGAGGATATAAGCAGATCGACACTCGATCGTGATCGTAAAGCCACAGAGCGAGTACGTGCGATGTGAGCTTGAAAAATTTTATTGACATCGGTTCTTAAAATAAGATATTCTTCTTGCAAAACAAAATCACCGCTTCAAGTTTCGAGTTTCGAGAGTTTCGAAATTTTGTAAAGCACCGGAATCAAGTTTCGAGATTTTCAAAATTCGGTTTGAATCCATCACTATTATTAACGCTTAACCCCTTGTGCTACGATTTCGACAAGTGCGTCAGAGGTAACAAACTATTGACTATTACAGTATTAGAGCGAATGAAGAAAGTTAAAATGTCATACCATTTTCTGTTCAGCAATCTTTGAGTATACATAGAAATGACTAATTATAAATTATAAACTGAAAATTCCAGCGTGCTGAAAACATGAGAGAAATTTAACATACTTGAACTTTCGAGAGTTTAAATATTCGGCTCGAACCCATTCCTATTTTACAGATTGCTGCCTTCATCCATTGCTCTCTATTTTATAATAGATTATTTTTTGTCACCTCTACACGACGTAATCTTGTGAAAGGGCCACACAGAGAAAAGATTTCAGGTTCCTAATCTCATTGAACTGATTCAGCCTGTTGGAGATCGTATTTTTTGAAATATCGAAGGAAATTCTAGATTCTTAGACATTTCGGTAATATCTATAGTACAATTTTAAATTACGGAATTTGAACATTCAGAAAATTGGAATTTAAACTTTTTTTAAATTTGTGGAGGTAGAAAATTAGGAATTTAGATAGTTGGATATTTAGAATTTAGAAATTTAAAAGTATGAAAAATTCATATGTATTTTTTTTTTACATTCTTTCTGAATTGTATTTTATTATAAATTGTTTTCTATTATAATTATACTATAATATAAATAATTTCACATTGTAAATAAACATGTTTTAATAATCTTTATAGAATACTTCTCATATAATAATACATTTTATTTAGAATACTCAACATAATATTATACCTATATTTTTATTATAAAACAAATCAAGCATCAATAACTTAAATAAATTAACTTACACATAACACATCACACATAAATTAACTTAAGTAAATAAATTTTATTTAAGTTATTAGGTTAAAAATAAATTATTAACCAAATTAAGGAATAGTGTAGCTAATTAAAAAAAAGCTAATAACTAATTAAAGAAAAATAAATATAATTTATTATATTATAAATTATGTCTATATCTTGTAAGTTATACATATAATAAATTGTATCTTGAATGTAATAAATATAATTTATTATATCATATTTATTATTACAGTATATCTATATCTTATATCTACTAGACATAATTTATTATATTATATTTATGACGACTGTATATTTAAGTAATTATAACAGGAAATTTAATCGCAACATCGACGTCGGTGAAAAGCGTTCAAATGTATAATTTTTTCTCATAGCGGTGAATTCAAATTAATCAATTATCCTCGTATTAACACCTTTATACGTTCTTTGCGTTTTCAAGTTCCTTCGCACTGGTTACCTGAACAATTTTTCACGGGTCCTGGCTTTTGAAGTATGTACCCAGATCGTGAGACTTCACGGGTTCGTAGGTAGCAGATCGCAACCGCACGTCTCTTTTCACTTTTCAAACGTTCTGCTCTTTAAGGACGTACGCTCACTTGGCTGCTCAAGATTACCTTAATGGAATTACACACGACGAATGGAATTATTCGCCAGTACTAATTACGTTTTCGAGCTTATAAAATACGATTTTCACGCTGGTATAACTTATACCGATATTATAACAGGGTGTTTTGCTGTAAGCCACGGTTTTTTATACTTCTTTGGCACTTTTTTGGTAAAACTGTACGATTTTTATGATCATATTCGTATTCAGGAGGCAAAATTACATCGAAAACATGTCCCGAATATTTTTTTTGAGATGACGTAGTAATTGTAAAGTTTTACCACCTTTTTATCAGAAAATTGATTTCGGAAATTATGGAATATGACGGATAGTTTTTATATGTAACGATTAATAATTTTTATTTGGGCAAAATTTATTTTTGAAATATTTTGTCAAGGACATGTAATTATATAGGGTTGTGAAGGTTTTTGGCATTGGTGGTTTAGTTAGAAGTTGTATACAGGGAAAGCATCAATAAGTCAGATTTCAATCAGTTCTCAAATTTAGAAATATAGTAATTTGAAAAGTTGGAGGTCTGAATGGATAGAAGTTAGGACTTTTGGAAATTTACAGGTTTGCAAATTTACAAGTTTGCAAGTTTATAGGTTTATTAGTTTACAAGTTTACAAGTTTCGAGGTTTTCAAGTTTACAAGTTTTGAGGTTTTCAAATTATCAAGTTTTCAAGTTTTCAAGTTATCAAGTTTTCAAGTTTTCAAGTTTTCAAGTTTTCAAATTATCAAGTTATCAAGTTTTCAAGTTTTCAAATTCTCTAATTTACTAATTTACAAATTTTCTAATTTACAATTTTTCTAATTCACTAATTCACTAATTCACTATTCCACTAATTCACTAATTCACTAATTCACTAATTCACTAATTCACTATTCCACTAATTCACTAATTCACTAATTCGCTATTCCACTAATTCACTAATTCACTAATCCACTAATTCATTAAGTCAATACTTCAATAATTCACTCATTCAGTAACTAACTGATTCATTAACTCACTAATTCACTAATTCTCTAATTCTCTAATTCTCTAATTCATTAATTCACTAATTCACTAATTCACTAATTCATTAATTCACTAATTCACTAATTCACTAATTCACTAACTCACTAATTCACTAATTCACTAATTCACTAATCCAATAATTTACTACTCCACTAATTCACTAAATCATTAATTCACTAAGTCAATAATTCACTAATTCACTAATTCACTAATTCACTAATTCGCTAATTTGCTAATTCACTCATTCACTAACTCATTTTTGATTTTCATTCAGACATTTATTGATTACATTGCTTTGAGTGATCCCTTAGGAATTGTAGACATTACTTACGTTATACTTACACGAATGAAATGATTGAGGATGCAAGCAACATCATATTTCATTTGCAAAACGCATCATTGCTATGTACAATTTGATTTTCAGTCAGTCTAATGTTTTCCCTTAACCAGAACATAATGTACTCATTTTCCTTGTACTTACATTAAATAATTTATTAATTTCATTACTATTTAATATTTTATTTAATAATAATTTCTACATTAATTCACTAATTTACTAATCTACTACTTTACTAATTTACCAATTTATTTGGTAAGTGACCAGGAAATTTGTAAGTTCGTAAGGTTGGTAAGTTTGTAAGTTCACAAATTTTCAAACATGTATTAAATTTCCAAATTCAAAATCTTTCACCTTCAACCCTAAAATCGACAATTATCAATATAGCCATTACAATCTTCCCCAAATCAGTTCTAAATCAAGCCAAAATTGCTAAAAATGCTATCTGATTCACTCACAAGAAAATGCTTATAACCCAAATAAAATTCAAATATTTACTGCCGTCAAAATCGTCATATAAAAGAAAGGGAACCCAATAACACGACACGGATGAAGGATAAAAGGATGACAAGAACGTCAGCGTGATTTCCAGTTACAAGAATCCACCCCTTCGATCAAATTCTTCGTCATTTACTTTACTCGAGGATGACATCTTCATGAATATCACGTCTCCGCTTTTCGAGAGGGGTTAAAAGGATCGAAGAAGCAGACCGATGATGTAAAGGCAGTGCTAAATTTTAATGGTGCTCGAATTTTTTATAGGTTAACTCACGCGTGCACACACGTGCATTAGATATTATTTCCACGCTCTTTACACTCAACCTCAAATGTGTCTCCATTATTAATGCACCGAGACAGGAATATGTCTATGTACAAGTTTCTACGAACAACACAATGCAGCTAGCTTATGAAATGCCTACAACCGTTGACAATACTTGCCTAAAGTGGGTTATGTAAAAGTAGGGATAAGTGGAATGAAACCGGGTACCAAAAATATTTATTGTGTATAATAGAAAGGGGAGTAATAGACGTATGGTTATTAATTTTTAGAATTTGTCAAATTTGTTTTGAAACGTTTAGTTTGGTTTTGAAGTCGTTTTTTTTTAATTCTGGTTTTAAATTGGGATATTTTTTGGGATATTTTTAATTTGGGACATTTGAAAGGTTGAAAATTTAAGAGTTTGGAGAATTGCATGTTTTTTTAATTTCAGAATTTAAAATTGAAAATTTAAGTGGCAAGCTTTAAAAATATTGATTTTTAAAATGAATTTAAAAATATTTGAAAATTTTTTAATTTGCAAATGAAAAAAATTTGACAAGTTAGAAATATATAAATGAAAAAATTGCACATTGAGAAATTTGCATACAATTAAGTTAAAAAATATGCAAATATGCAAAGGTGCAGATTTGATAATTTGTAAAACAAATTTGGAAAATGTAGATATTAGAAAATAATAGTACTCAAAGATTTAGAAATCTGCAATTGAGTTAAATTTAAAAATATAGAAATTTGCAAGTGACTGTATTTAGAAATATAAGAACTTGCAAACTTAAATTGTAAAGTATAAAAATTTGCAAGTGACTATATTTAGAAATATGAGAACTTGCAAACTTAAATTTAAAAATATAAAAATTTGCAAGTGACTACATTTAGAAATATGAGAACTTGCAAACTTAAATTTAAAAATATAGAAATTTACAAGTGACTATATTTAGAAATATGAGAACTTGCAAACTTAAATTTAAATATATAGAAATTTGCAAGTGACTATATTTAGAAATATGGGAACTTGCAAACTTAAATTTAAAAATATAGAAGTTCACAAGTGACTATATTTAAAATATGAGAACTTGCAAACTCAAATTTAAAAATATAGAAATGTACAAGTGACTACATTTAGAAATATAAGAACTTGCAAACTTAAATTGTAAAGTATAAAAATTTGCAAGTGACTATATTTAGAAATATGAGAACTTGCAAACTTAAATTGTAAAGTATAAAAATTTGCAAGTGACTATATTTGGAAATATGAGAACTTGCAAACTTAAATTTAAAAATATAGAAATTTGCAAGTGACTGTATTTAGAAATATGAGAACTTGCAAACTTAAATTTAAATATATAGAAATTTGCAAGTGACTATATTTAGAAATATGAGAACTTGCAAACTTAAATTTAAAAATATAGAAATTTGCAAGTGACTACATTTAGAAATATGAGAACTTGCAAACTTAAATTTAAAAATATAGAAATTTACAAGTGACTATATTTAGAAATATGAGAACTTGCAAACTTAAATTTAAAAATATAGAAATTTGCAAGTGACTATATTTAGAAATATGAGAACTTGCACACTTAAATTTAAAAATATAGAAATTTGCAAGTGACTATATTTAGAAATATGGGAACTTGCAAACTTAAATTTAAAAATATAGAAATTTGCAAGTGACTATATTTAGAAATATGAGAACTTGCAAACTTAAATTTAAAAATATAGAAATTTGTAAGTGACTGTATTTAGAAATATGAGAACTTGCAAACTAAAATTTAAAAATATAGAAATATGCAAGTGACTATATTTAGATATATAAGAACTTGCAAACTTAAATTTAAAAATATAGAAATTTGCAAGTGACTATATTTAGAAATATGAGAACTTGCACACTTAAATTTAAAAATATAGAAATTTGCAAGTGACTGTATTTAGAAATATGAGAACTTGCAAACTTAAATTTAAAAATATAGAAATTCACAAGTGACTATATTTAAAAATATGAGAACTTGCGAACTTAAATTTAAAAATATAGAAATTTGCAAGTGACTGTATTTAGAAATATGAGAACTTGCAAACTTAAATTTAAAAATATAGAAATTTACAAGTGACTATATTTAGAAATATGAGAACTTGCAAACTTAAATTTAAAAATATAGAAATTTGCAAGTGACTATATTTAGAAATATGAGAACTTGCACACTTAAATTTAAAAATATAGAAATTTGCAAGTGACTATATTTAGAAATATGGGAACTTGCAAACTTAAATTTAAAAATATAGAAATTTGCAAGTGACTATATTTAGAAATATGAGAACTTGCAAACTTAAATTTAAAAATATAGAAATTTGTAAGTGACTGTATTTAGAAATATGAGAACTTGCAAACTAAAATTTAAAAATATAGAAATATGCAAGTGACTATATTTAGATATATAAGAACTTGCAAACTTAAATTTAAAAATATAGAAATTTGCAAGTGACTATATTTAGAAATATGAGAACTTGCACACTTAAATTTAAAAATATAGAAATTTGCAAGTGACTGTATTTAGAAATATGAGAACTTGCAAACTTAAATTTAAAAATATAGAAATTCACAAGTGACTATATTTAAAAATATGAGAACTTGCGAACTTAAATTTAAAAATATAGAAATTTGCAAGTGACTGTATTTAAAAATATGAGAACTTGCAAACTTAAATTTAAAAATATAGAAATTTGCAAGTGACTGTATTTAGAAATATGAGAACTTGCAAACTTAAATTTGAAAATATAGAAATTTGCAAGTGACTATATTAAGAAGTATGAGAACTTGCAAACTTAAATTTAAAAATATAGAAATTTGCAAGTGACTGTATTTAGAAATATGAGAACTTGCAAACTTAAATTTAAAAATATAGAAATTTGCAAGTGACTGTATTTAGAAATATGAGAACTTGCAAACTTAAATTTAAAAATATAGAAATTTGCAAGTGACTATATTAAGAAATATGAGAACTTGCAAACTTAAATTTAAAAATATAGAAATTTGCAAGTGACTATATTTAAAAACTGAAAATGTGCAAATCTAAATTCGAAAATTCACGAACCTTAAAATTTTAAAACTTAGTTTAAAATGCCTAAAGTTTACATATTGCCTTATTTCAAAGAAAACTGGGCGTGTATCGAATCTAATTTGACCTGCTCGAAAATGGATCAGACGTATTGTCCTCTCGTAATCCGACCGCTTCAACAATCAAACAAAGTGAACGAATAAGGTCTCGAACCCGGAGATTAACTACCTAATCACTGAGATATTCCATTGATATACAGTCTTATTTAATACCGGAATAAAGGAATCGGGATTAGTAATAGGTGTCGGTGCGGTAGCTTACAATTACAATTTGAACGGAAGTTCCAGTGAAACTCGCGGAGAAAGCCATAATTTACAACTGCACAATTATACACGGTTTCGTGAACAACAAACTGACAGACGGACAGATAGAAAGACAGTTCAGCCAGTCAGACGGGTAGACAGAAGGATGGGTAAGTAGAAGAGAAAAGGGGTGCTAGACCGTTTGCTATACAAGGTGTTTCCAAAATGGTGTGACATGGTATTTGCATGAAAAATATAATAAAATTTCTTCGTATGTGTCTTTATTTTCAAACAAAAATTTCAATTTGAACAATTTCTACGTATTCGTTGAAAAATTTATTTACGACACGAAACATGAGTTTCTTATTAATTTGAAGAGTGATGAATGTTATGAAATAAATAATTAGTCATCTGTATTAAAGTTTATTATTAGTAACTTTTCATGACATTATTGATGCAAGTATTAATGTACAGTACAGTGAATTTAGACGACAAGAACACGCATAAATAACAGCATAAATAACAAAGATAAACATATTTTACTGATATGAACAATAAAATGCATTATTCGACACATTCACACATCATCTTTTTTAAATTACAACAATTATTAAGAAACTTTTCTTGAAATCATCTTTTAGTTTTTATCGAGGTAAATACTTAAGGTATATACTAATTTATGTTTCAACGTTTGTTTATTTAATTTCCTATTTTTTTTTTAATGCCGAATTACGTGTACATTATATGTGGACAATAATTACATTTGTATTTGTTGACTGTATTAACAGTTTAACGCTATCATTTTCCACGTTTTAAGCAAACTTTTACAAGCACATGAAAAATGTTCAAACTTAATTTTCTTCAAAATTAAAATACATAAAAGGTGTTGTATATCTTTGACACAATCTTTGAGTAATTTTTATATTTCTCTCAGATTAATTTTTATATTTCTCTCAGAATAATTTCAAGATTTCTTATTATCGCCATTTTAGAAACACTCTGTACAGCAGTGACGAGCAAAGACAACCGAGACCCTGTCAATTAGACGGATTATGGGAAATTTTTAGCTCCTACCGTGCCACTGATACACGCTTTTCATCGTTCCTGCAAACAAGTGTGACGTTTGCAACCGCAACAAGATTTATTGCACTAGCCGATGTTATTTGTCAGATAACGGTTCCTTCAGCGTTATGTTGCGGCCAAAGCATCGATCAGGGAATACTGTTAACGGTGCATTGAATTTTCCCCGCAATGAGCAGGTAGTATCGTAAGGGTGGATTCTAAACAAGGGTATCGTGCTTTGAATGGCATATGTACGGTGTCGTATGTATTAGCCTTCAGTGGTGAAAGAAAAGAATAGAAGAAAACCTCTCCTATTTTAATTCTTTATTAGTTTGTAATAAAGTGTTTGTAAATTGAGTATTATGACTACTCCCAATATAATATTTATTTACTACAGTAACAATATAAAAGTGTTTTAATATTGATAACACTCAAGAATTACCAACCAGTTAAATCGACTGATTTCAAGTTTCATATTTTCTATAGCTTTTGTTTTTTTTTGAAATTTCTGACAAGTTTTGTTGAGATGATCTATTGTGCTTGTTAGTTGATGCTTCACTATTTATCTAGTTTTTAATTTATTCTTAATTTAAACATAAGCATTTAATGTATTTAATGGCAGTTTTACTATGAATATATTATAAAGTATTTCAAGCTTTTAAAGTTTTAAAGCTTTCAAGGTCTTACAAGGTTCTTAAAGTTTTCAAAGCTTGAAACATATAATTGTTTGAAAGAAAGTTGTATAATAATTTTTCGAATTATTGTAACTTAGAATAATTTCGCCATCTTGGTAATATTATGAAACATTATGAAAATGTTTTTCGAAGAACCTGATACGAAAGCATCATATTCACTATTTAACAATGTATTCAATTCAAGTTCATTGAGAAAAGAAAGGCAAAGTCTACAGGAAATATAACTTTCAATGAAACTTAAGAAAGGGATGTTATTGGTTACGGAACAAATTAAAGCAGATTTGGTCGAGGAAGGTCCGATCGTGAAGGGTTTAAGATTGTCCTGTTGATTCAGTCACGGGGCTTAAAACAGTATTCTTGAAGATAGGCGTGGCAGGGTCCGCAATTGAATGGGGTTTTAACAAGAAAACAGGCAATAAATCCGCTAATGAGTGTTGTACGCGCAGGCGCTAATCTATGCAACCACAACGCTGCTCCGCCCTACTTGTCCTTCAATGGTCGCCAAGTCAGTTTCTGTCCCTTTACTTCATGGAATTCACAAACGGACTAACTAGGGGTTTCCATCAAAAGGAGTACCGATGTAAACACTGTAAATCATAATCCTTTATTTGCAACGTGTTGATAAGTCGACTGGCAGGAATCATCTTTGTTTTATTTTATTTTATTGCTTTTGTATTCTTGGCCTGTGCTTTTGTATTTGAAGCATTTTGCTATGACATGTTTAACTATTTATACCATGAGGTGTCACACCTTTCAAAATTTAACTTTAAATTATTCTCTAAGTTGAATCATTTCTCCGCCATTAATTTTTTTGACATTTCATACAGTAGTTGTTAAATTAATTCAATGATATCATTTTTTTCCAGTTCATCCTAGATCTAAATGTGTACATATTCTATACTTATTTCTACCATGAGGTGTTTTGACACCTTCAGGGTTTGACAGTGGCTAATTTTAAACTGTTTTACATATAAATATCAACACCATTTTGCAGCATCGTATAAATTATAATCAGATCAGAGAATCCTGATTTCAGTTGTAACGAAAAATGCAGGAGTTGCGGCATAACTTTGATATTCGCTTATTCCCCGCCATGTTGCATTTCAGTGTACACCGCTATACAATTTATATTTTGTAGCTAGAATTTACAATCTGATTAAATAATCTCTCAAACACATCGACGTATCAAAAAATGTATTCCTTAAATTATCTACATTTAACTGATAATTTGAAATCTTCACAGTTTTTGTAATTATTTGTATTCGAACGAAAAGGTCTTACAAGATTCTTCATAGTTGCACCATCAGTGGTAATTATTGCTGCGATGTTATGACGAATAAAGGAAGTGAGTTAAACACAGTTTGCGTGTAGCGATCTTTGATTGCGCAGATTATTATTAAAATTGAAGGAAAAATTCTGTCGCAAAAATGTATTATTCGAACGGTTCATATTTCATGCTATTGAATGATGTATTGCAAGTTTTCTTTTATTGAACAACACACGCGATCTTATTTACTTATACTTTTTCTTTATTCTGCACTGTTTTATTTTATTTCATTTGCAAGATACAACAGGAAATTAATATTGGGTGATCGTATTCATACTTATAGCTAGTATTTGAGAATCACATAAGGATGGATGACTATGTCTTCCTTTAGTATTAAAAAGCTTAATACCGTTGAAATTTATTATCATCCGATGAACGTAATAATTATTAACCTGTTTAGATATGCAATGAAATTGATCGTTCCTTGAACAATTATTTTAGCGTTTCATTTTGTCGTAGATACCAAATTGTAATTATGTTTGTATATGTATATGTATACAATACATAACCATCTTTTACTATGTACCAATACACTGCATCTTTTATTCAGTTCAACAGATCCCTTCATAAATAAGAGATTGAAGTTCTACGTATCTCGAGAACTTGGAACGTAAATATGTACCAATAAGGTATTTATAAAATTGCAGGTCTACACTAATTTTGAGATTAGAATATTTTTGATTTGGTCTACACCGCCGCAAATATTTTCATGTTTTTGTGGCACTGAGAAACATGGTGCTGGAAGTAATCGGATTCCTAGCATTGTGGTGCAGTGGATTCACTCCAAAACTGATTACTATACAAATTGAGAATGCTATTGCCAGAAAAATTAACGTCTATGTAAATAAGATGAAGCTTATTCTAATTTCCGGTGAGCTTTAATTAAAAAGTTTTCAAATTTGAAAAATTCCAAAATTTTCAAATTGGTAAGTTATTAAATTTTTAAATTTCGGAATTACTTATACTCTTATCTTCTTCTCAAGTTTTCAAACTTGGAAAATTAAGGTATTCGATGGTCTGTATATCTGAAAATTAAAAAATTCTCAAGCCTCTATATTTTCCAGGATTCACATTTCTAAACTTTTAAATTCTCATAGCTATTAGAGTTAAATCCAAAAATTGTCAAATTCTGTAATCAACAAACTTCCAAATTCTCAAGTTTCCAAATACTCAAATACCCAAATTCTCCGACTCAAAAATTTCTAAACTTCCAAACTCGAACCCCAACCTTTCACTACATTTTAAGGAGTCCATCATGACTCACAGTTCAAATATAATGAACCTTACTCTAATTTTTAATAGGCTTCGCAGTTCCAGTTCAATTACAATTTGCGTAAAGTAACTGTCCACAAAATGGACGTAACATTTTAACTTTCCTTATTCATTCCAATATTACATTGTTGAATCAATTCTGACATACCTAACAAATAAACAAGACAAATAATACAAGAGTTTACCCAGTAACGATTCCATAACCGACTTTTAAAATCAAATTCTATAATTAATGCGTAATGAATGAACTAGACCTGCGTGACATAAGTCGTGAACAATGTTACTGGGTAATCGAAATTGGAGTAAATCGAAGAAGAACAGAACACACATGATCGAAATCCAGTGTGGAGTGGTGCGTTTGCATCTGTGTCAGGAAGACGACGAAATGAAGAGGATGAGGGTGAACAGGAGACCGAGTGTAACCCAACCCATACCGGATATGGATACCTGTCTGTACCGCCTCCACCAATCGCGACCGACGAATCAGACGCGTATCCCCCAGGTTAGGTGTACGAATCGGGCGGGACCACTTTCTACCCTTCTCTTCTTGTCTTTCTCTTTCCCGCTTCTCTCTTCCTCGTCGCTATAGCCACCTTTTTACGGCTGTCCCGAGCTTCTTTTATATCTTCTTCTTCGATCATATTGTTCGGAAGAGTGATCCACATTGCGCTAACAGTTCTTCGCCGACTCTGGTTCGCACCGTTTCGTACTCTTACTTCTTGGTGCTGAAAAATGATGTTATTGGCGAAATACAGTTGCCATCTACTTTTCCTCTTATTTAACCCTTAATAACCTAGAGTTTCAATTTTGATACCAATCTTTTAAACCGAATGTTCATATTACTATTAGTTTTTTTTTATAGGTTGGCTGTACGTATTTTACTGTTGAATAATATTCTTTCCAACGAAATTAAAAAAAAAATCAAATGTCATTATTGTTTTATTTTATCTATGACATATTACTTGCGCGGCAAAGTGAACAAGTAAACACATTTTACTAAAAGTTTTGTTGAATACAAATTTGATATATTTTCTTTTTCTGAAGAATATAAATACTTTTGAGGTAAGTGAATATATTATTTTCGCTATGATATAATTATTTTTTGCGAGTGCATATCTGATTTCTTTATGGCGTTAATGCCTGAAGTATCAAAATTGATACCTGTTTTTTTTTCTAAATAAATATGTAAAATAAATATTGTGATTTTTTTAGCTATTTTTCCCTTCATCTAGACCCTCAAGCAAACACAGTAATATTAAAAATAAATCACTTTCGTAAATCAGGCTACTAAGCAAAATCTAAAATTCTCATTTGATAACGCTAAAAATGATTGAAATATTAAATCTAGTTAATATTAAGTCTAGTTTAAAGTATTTCAGAGGAATTTTGACAGTGTATTTCAGAGAACTGCAATTCGTCGATTCAAACATCTGTGGGAACAGTTTAGGGGCCAATCAGATACACATTGCATTCGGCTCTGTCATATGATGCTCGATCTAATATCATGATTCATGTCTTTATACTCAACAAATTTCGAGCTGACCTGTTAATGTAACTTAACCCTATTTTATCGTACATCCTCAATTTCTTATATTCACGGTACTATGCTTTTATGATATTTACTTATCTATTTAGAGGGATCGGAGCATATTTGCAGGTTTCATAGTTCCTAATTCTTTAGATCAAGTTTGTAGATATTCAATTATATATAAATTTCCTATAAATTTCCAGATATCCAATTTGTTAGATTTCTAAATTTTTGGACTTTCGAATTCCTAAATTCCTAAATTTCTGGATTTTCGAGTTCCTAGATGGCAGAACTTCTGAACTCTTCAAATACTTACAATTAGATATCTTAGCACCTAGATATTTAACTTTCTAAATACCTAAATTTCTAGATATCCAAATTCCTAAATACCTAAATTTCTAGATATTCAAATTTCTAGATATCCAAATTTCTAGATATACAAATTTCTAGAGTCCCAAGTTTCTAAATATTCAAATACCAAGACACCCAAATTTCTAGATATCCAAATTTCTAGAGTCCCAAGTTTCTAAATATTCAAATACCAAGACACCCAAATTTCTAGATTTCCATATCTCTAAATTCCCAAAAATACTGAAATCCCAAGATACTGAAATACCTATGTAGATATTCTAATTTTTACGCATCCAAATTCCTAAATACGTAAATTCTTAGATTCCCAAATTTTTGAACCTCCAAGTTCCTACATTCCTATATTTCCCATATCCCTAAATTCCCAAATCCCAAGATTCCCAAATACCTGTCTCCAACATCCAAAATTCCCAAATTCTTATATTCTAAAATCTCTATATTTTTACATTCATAATTTCCCAAAATCTCAAAGTCCCCAAACATTACATGCATCCCCTAATTTCCAAATTCTCAAGAATCGCTATAAATCGACGAATGAGATCAAATTTGTTATATTTTCCTTAGAAAAAAGTACTCTTTTTAAGTACGTATGAAAATTCTTGCAGTTTCCATTCTAGCAAAAATAATAGTATTAAAAACCTTGCTATTTTTGTCTCAGTTAAACAAATTAAAGTTCATGTCAAAATAATAATATGAAATAGTGCAATATCTAAGTAAAAAAAAAACTTTTTCAATGTTCATGTAGAATATTCTGTTACAAAAAAAAAGATACTCATATTACCATTTTTTCTTCAATTAACCTTTGGCTGTAAAAGGTATATTATTCTCTAAATTATCCTTACTATAACACATTTACTGTTTTAATATATATTCAATGATCTAAATAGAATTATTGATTTCCAGTAACGCACCAAAATAACTAAATATTGCCAAATTAATTTTACAAAAATAAATATTTCATATGTTAATAATTCCCTATAAAACTCCACCGCACTCAAAGGATCAAAACCTTTCCATTAAACTTCGCATAAAAAAATACAATTTAAATTTCAAAGACTCAGGATCACAATTAAAAAATTCCTGGGATTATTTAAAAAATTATCTTACTAAAAGATTACTTTCGTAGCGGTTAACCAGCTCGCTGATTCGTTTGACCCAATTTGTCGAGGCATGCGCTGACAATGACTTGATAAGGATTCGACACGCGCGCTGTAAGTACGAGATGCGAATAGGTCTCTCGAATGGATCCACATTCGTCGAAACGAGAAGATTTTGAAGGGGAGCAGAAAAAGAAAGGTGGGACTCGGCGAGGAGGGAGAAATAAAACGAATAGAAAGAGAAACGCTCTTATTTGACCCCGGGTCCATTATGCGAGTTAGCGGACCGCCGCGATCAGTTGGGGTCACACAAGTCGCCACCCCAATTCACCTAATAGGGACAAATATCATAATTGCTGCTGCTTCTTCTTTACTAAGCATC
This sequence comes from Megachile leachella, assembly GCA_963576845.1. Taxonomy (NCBI): domain Eukaryota; kingdom Metazoa; phylum Arthropoda; class Insecta; order Hymenoptera; family Megachilidae; genus Megachile; species Megachile leachella. The sequence continues at coordinate 5,144,312 of OY756254.1, read as the reverse complement.
CAAATAACTTTATGCTTTCTTGCTCGTTCTCTTTTGTAAACGTCACTGTGCCATCTGATAGCCTTTTAATGGCCGCAATTTTCGGTCATTCTATTTTCTTTAACTTGATCAAATAATTTCAACTTGGTGACATAGTTGTCTTGAAGAACTGAAATGATTAGGAGGAAGCTTTTTAGACACGAATGAATTATACTAAACTGGTGACAAATTATAGCGTTAAATGGGTGTAATTGAGGAGTTTCATAAAAATCAGTAGAGTTAGCAGCGTTTAAGAATTGAAGAAGGGTTAAAAGGTATTCGAAACACGTTACGGGGCAAATTTTCGAGGGCAAAGAGTTCCGCGGCAGTTTCAACCTGATGTGGGCGAATACCGAGCAGATATCCACTTGACCCGCGCCTCGACGGTATATTTATCTACCTAAGGTCTGTGGTGTCAACACGAGTCAACAGTGGTCAATAAGCAATCAACTGACCTCGCGGCCTACGCCAATCTTCGCGAGTTTACAGCATTTCTGACACGCTTAAGAAAAATCCTGATCGAATTTGTTAATTTCCAAAGTCGTCCCCCACTCGGAGAATCGAATAACGATCTCCTTGGAATCCTGTGCTGGCTCGAACGATCAGCTGAAGCAGATGAATGCCCGTTTGTACGGAGCGTAGCCTTTTAACAAAACGGTTTAACATCGCGACACAGTGTCAGCGATTCACATTAATTCAGTCGAATTAATCGTAAGCGTCGTCGCAACGCGCAACTCTGCTCCATAGCACGGATTTATTGAATCAAACGGTCGAATGGTTCATCGGTTATGTCACCGACTAATTTCGTGTCTGCGTCCTCCGAGACTTTCCCGTTGTGTACTGCGACTGAGAGTGGAAGGAATTTTTGGTACACTTGGGCGCAGGTTTCTTTTAAATTAGGGTACGCGAGCTTCAAAGTTTTAAGATTCCTGAAATTTCAAAGTTCAAAATTTTTACAGGTTCAAAAAAAATATTCAAATATTTAAATAATAGAATATGCAGATGTTTAAATATTCAAATATCAACTTATCCAAACTTCCACTTCAATTTCACAATTTCTAAGTATTCAAACCTCGAGTTCTTTAAATTGCAAAATTTGTAAATACTTAAAATTTGTACATTTATTTCAAAATTTTTAAGCTTCTAAATTTTCAAATTGCAAAATTTTTAAGTTAATAAGGAAATTGTTAATACTTTATCTATGAGAGAAATTAAAAAGGATTTCTATTAAGTAGTAACTACTATATTATTGTACAAGAGTGATTACTATTATAATAAATTATTTAATATTAATTATTAAGTTTTTCAATATATGTTGACGATTTATAATATTTAGTATTGAAGTATATTTACCAATTGTTTCCATGTATGCATCATGCTGTGAGGAATAGATTAGTGTACATCATTTTCAAAGAAATTTTACATTTAGTTCTGACTCTTGTATAGTACCTGCATTTGTATATTTAATTTAATACCATTCTACTTTATCTAAAAACTAAGCAAGGATCTTACTAACAATTGATATTATTTATGTCAATTTCATAATCTTTTACAATTAGTGTATTTCTTAAACATACATATAAAATTTCTCATGAAAGTTATTTATCGAACAATTAATAAATTTATGGAACAACTAAAAAGAGCCCTAAAGCATTTACGAAAGGTTAATATGACCATTTCTAACAAATCTAAATTTACAAATTGATGTTCCTTAAGTATTACATGACACTACTTTTATTTATTCAATTGAATATAGGCATTATACCATTTCAACTACACAAATTACATTGCAATTATTTCAACGATATCATTAAGGACAATGTATTAAGTACATATAGCCTGAGAAATACACTTGAAAGAAATCATCGAAAGAAACAATCTACAACTTGTACAAAGTTATCAAATAACACAGCTACGAAATAATCGGCACACTGCTATAAGATAATTCGCTTATCATAAACCACTGTTGTAGTCCGTACATCACGATAAATAAAACTCTTCGTGATGGTAAACAAAATGAAACTGTTTGACTTACTCAGACTTCACCAAATCGTTTCATCGATATGTACTTCGGCTAAGAGTCGTATGCACAGTTCATATGGTTCCCATTTTGGGAATCTAATATTAAAATAGAACTTGAAGAATAGAATCGACGAAAATAATTTTTTAAGAACTAAAACCTTAAAGTCAGAACTTTAACGCAAAATTTGATTATTAGGTTATTGCGTACGAAGTGATCGATTTAATAGGAAGATTGGGTGACATAGAAATAGCACTTATGGCATATCACTTTATAGCTTAAAGTGTAACAAAAAAGACTGTGTATGTTGTACGATAATATTCTTAATGTGAAATAGTTCATTGTTACAGAAAATAATGTATATTCATACATCACATATGATTTCGAAGTAGAAAGACTGATACAAATTGATGACATAAAAGTACAATAAAATATCGCACATGTTATATCAAATTGAAGGTTAAGGTTCAATAAAAATGTCTACGTAAACTTTTCAGTAATATTCTAAACACAAAATGGCTGCTCACTTATCCGAAGAAACGATGATTTCAAACATCGAAAATGTATAACAATTTAATGACATAAAACTGTCGAAAAATGCATTGTATCTTAAAGCTTGTTTGCTAAAAATGACTATCTACATGTTAATATATTTAGTACAAAATTGTATATGTATATTTAAAGCAAACTTAGTACAAAATCGTTAGATAACCATCTTACTGCACGTTGAATAGAGAAATCGATGAAACGATTTTCCGAGAACGAGTCAATTTATACTGAAAAAGATTGTGAAATGTTTGCATAATCATTTTCAGCAAACTTTAAGCTTCAAACTGACGTATCATAAGTATAGATTTGCATTACTTTTATCTTATAAAATTGTGTTGAACTTTTGGTGTTCCGAAATTTGCCATTTCATATGCAGCAACTTAATATGGCGGTCGAAGCAGCAAAAGCGCATGCTACATAAATTGCCGCGAATTTCAAATGATTACGAGCAATATTTATAAGCTTTTCTCTATTACAAACAGTCAAGTGCAACAATTATATTGATAGTGCCATTTCTCTACATTTCTACATATAAAACTACACTAATTTTCAAATATTGAGTAAGTAATGTCTGTTAAAAAATTTAGTGCTAACGAAGATTGTAATACTTTGAATAACACAAACCTCAAACTTGAAAAAATTTAGGTAACTCTTTTTAAGAGAAGTCTAGTGTTTGTAAGCAACTAAATTGTCGCATTCTAATTATCATATATTTAATCGATAAGTATATTAGCATGTTGTGTGCAAGAGAATACAAATATGAATGCATCAACTATTCTTCGTTTCTAAAAATTATGTGCAGTACAAAATTACGTTAGAAGTTTCGAAATTTACTCTCTTATATACCTAACATATTGACATATCGTACGAAGGTTGTTAAGTTAACGTTTCGTCGTTTCGATGATTAATTCAACGACACCGGGCAACATGTTCGGTCGGTAGCATTTAAACGGTTTCTCAATATTCATTAGGTAAACAGAATATTAGGTATCGGTACACGTTGGTGTAATAGGCTGCAATTTCTCATGTTTTGCATAGACGATCAAAGACACATGCAAAGGTTCGTGGAAGGGGAAGAATGGTGGGGCACCTTGCAATACAAGAGTCGGCGATCGCAGCTGCAATCTCCCACGACCCCATCGCCAATTCATCAATGATTCAGACGAAGAAGAACGACCAACGTTACAATTGTCACGAAACCGTAACCTGCCAGACCACGACTCTGACAGCTTTTCTCAGAGCCAGCCCGTCGAAGGTAAAGGAACTTGTCACAGAACTTCGATCATCAACTACCACCCTCGTCGAACACTTTTCCTAACAAGAGCACAGAGACTTCCTTTCGCGCGTACATGCGCCTTGCTTGCTTATCGATCATTCAATATTCACTGATACTTTTATTTTTATCATGGGGATACCAGTGCGGCGAAACCTTTGTATTCACGGAGATATACCTACCGAAACTACGTATGCACGTGATGCGTTTTTATCCAAGCAAATATTTCAAATTTCTAAATATTCGTCGGAGTCTTATAAGAATAAAAATTAACCTAATAAAATAAATTAACGCAAATGTCTGCATATGTTAATGTAACAAATTTACAAATTGTCAAACTTTCAAAAAATTGTTTGCACAGAAGCAAATATTTAATCTTGTGAAATAGAACTTAATAAAAATCTTTGAATATGTAAATTTTTCGAAACTTTAAATCAGTAAATTTCTACAGTATTTCAAAGAGAATAGTTGTGCAAAATGAATTGACCTGGAAGAATTTTATATATAGGTAAATTTGACAAATTTTTAAAAATTGTTCTTCTATACTGTCCACGTTTAACTTTAAATTCAGCTGTTTTTATTTTGTTACAGTTAACTTTTTCAGGTTATTGTTAAAATTTTTTCAAAATTTAACAGTAAAGTTTTTCTCAAAACTATACATCAAAAATGATATATCTTTACACAAAATTCTGAGCTTTAAACTTTTATTAATACTAAACGAAACCCATCAAAATCTTACATTTCTTAATTTAAATTACAAAAATTATTAAGCACGTTTTGTCAAAATTTATATTAACCTTTACCGAGATGACGAATCATTGCATAAGGTAGTTTGCGTATTATTTTTGATAGTTTAATTTTAATTTGAATATAAGCACCCACTAAATACCTGTAAATCCAGGTTTACACACAGATCATAAGTTTATTCTGAATTGTTGAAACATCATCCGATAGTCGCAAGTCACCTAACCTTCACAGTTACAGGGAGAATAAAGGGTAACTTCCCTGGCATCCAAAGTGTAACACAGTGCCATGGAATTAGTGATCAACCATGCTTCAACTAAACAGAGATTAATATGGGCGATATGGTCGCGTTCGATGATCTCCGTGGGCAGTGAACGGTCAGCGATTAGAAAAGAAGGATCGTTCGATGCGAATGGGGACGGAGAGAGAAGTTGGCGAGGATGAGAAAGGAATACTAAGCCGTTCGGAAATCAGTTATACGGTTAAGAAGTTAATCCGGGCGTCTGGTTGTTCCCTCGTTCGCCTTCTTGCTTTCCTGTGTCATCGAATGGAATGCGCGTGTACACTCGGATGCAACGTAGGCTTCCTTGGATAAGGACACATGTGAACATATGCAACCGTTTATACATTTTTAAATTGTGGTAACTAGGATTTCAAACTTTTATATTGTCAAATTTTTGGGTCACTGATATTTCTGGATTTCTAATCGTTGTTTCTGAGCTTCTAGGGTACACATTCTTGGGCAGCAATAGGTCAGGATGCATAAATCGTTAAATTATTAAATACTTGTAACAATAAATTTGTAGAGTAGTGAATAATAAAATGATAAATGAATAATAAATTTCTGGATTCACAAATTCCTACATTCACAGTCATACATTTACAAATTGTTAAATGTGCAATTTCCTACATCCACAATTAGACATTTACAAATTCTTACATGCACAAACATATGTATCCCCAAATTCTTAGATTTCAACATTTCTAGGTCTCAGATTGCCTCAGATACCTAATTCCACAAATTTTTAGATCCTTAAATTCTTACTTTCCTAAATTTCTAGATTTCCCAAATTTTTAGGTCCGCAAATGTTTATTTCCCGAAATTCTTAGTATCCCACATTCCTAGATCCTCAGATACCTACTCTCCTAAATTCCTACTTTTCTAAATTAGGATATATTTATACTAGTAGATATTTTATGAAGACTAGTGTGAAACACTGCTATTTTCAGATTTTGCGATTATGGAAGTTGAGTTTTAGATCTGCTTAATTTTACGACTTTGAAATTTGAACTTTGATTTTAATACTATATTTGAACTCATAATACTATACGTATATAAATCTTGTGTAATATACATACAATCTTGTGTAATTCTCAAATTCCTGCATCTGTAAATTTCGACATCTCCAAGTATTCCTTAATTCTTACATCCCCAAATCCCAAAACCCCAAACTCTCAAATCTTATAATCCTTACATCAAAAATCCCTAAAATTCACAATCCCAAAATTTCTAACTTCAACAGTGCATAAATTATGCAATCTCTATGCTTCCAAATCGATCCCCAAATCTCATTCCTCCTACACTACCGTTAATAAGTATCCGGACACAAACGAAATATGTATTCGCGTTGCATGAAAGTTATTCAAGTATCTGCAACAGTAACTAAAATCGATTTTTTTCCGCGAAGGTAAGAATACTGGAACGTTTCTCGATTGATAATTCTCGTTTGGAACTCATATCTCGATGGAAAAGAAGCTACAGACGAACTAAACCGAAACTGTCGAGTGCGTAGCGTTACCTCCATTCTTATCTCCATTGAGGGAACCTAAACGTCTACCAACAATTTACAAACACTTGAAACATATCAAAGAACCCTCTGAATACGTTCTGCACCATAGAAATGAAACACAGTAGAAATTAAAATTTTTTTTAGAATCGAAAGCGTTTCATTAGATTCCCTTTGGACTTTATACTTCTGGACATGAATTCTAATTTCACACTCTTATTGTATAATTTGTACTTAAAAATTAATTCTATTACGTTATGACACCTCAAAAAAGATAATAATAATTATTACAAACGATATGATAACCCTAAATACCTTTCGTACAAAGTTCAACTATGTTTTATGTAACGAAAGTGTCCGGATACTTATGAACAGTACTGTATATCCCTAAATTCCATATCTTCAAATCACTTGATTCCCAAATGTCTCCATCCTCAATTCATCAAATATCCATGCCAAAAAATCGTCGAAAGCTAGTAGTAGACTTGTTCAGGTTAAGATGTTTTTCGCAGGGAATGCAGATTTGCTCTTAACTGTGCGAATGGTTCCGCAGGACTTCGAAGAGATTCCCGTGTGATAGATTGGTCTGACCTGGACGGGACCGGCCCGGACCGGATTTCTTCTCCCTTGCTGCGTAGGAGAGCTTTAACTCTATACAACCGCGTTTCAACTGCACACGGAACGAGTGCTCCTCCGTTAATGGAAATCGCTGCTCTTCTTATCACGGCAATCCGCTCGTGAATCCAATTCCCCAGGCAAGTGCTCTTAACGCGCGGCTATGAATCTGTATCTACATAGATAAGCCTGCGCCGCTACACAGTTCCGGTTCACCGTTTTTGCGTTTCGCGTTTCCACTATTGTTCGCGAGTACCGATCTACCTACTATGCTAGCTAATGCAACGTCTTGAGAAGTTTCTTGTACATTGGCGAACATGGGAGAAGTCACTAGGCAAATTGCTTAGGTCTTGAGCAGCGCAGGGGAGAGGAACGTTGTCGCTTGTTGGTATTTGGGCGGTTTAAGGTTCAGATTTAAGGGTTCATTTGGGAATTGGGATTTGGAAAGTCAGGGATTTGGAGGTTTGGAGATGTGGGAATTGGAAAAAGCGGAAATTTTTGAATTTTGTGAGTTGGAAATTAGGAAATTTGAAATCTTGAAGAATTCGAGGATATGTACGTTTGGGAAATGGTTATGCGAGAATTTAGGGATTTAGAAATTAATCGTGATGCAAAGTTTGGAAGTTGAGAAATTTCAGGTTTTAATTAGTTGTAAAGTAGATTTGGTTGTTTAGAAATTTTTTAATTTGAGAATTTAATAAGTTAGAAATTTTTCTATTTGAAAACTTAGAAATTTAGAGATTTAGAAATTTAGAGATGCAGAAATTTAGAGATTCAGAAATTTAGAGATGCAGAAATTTAGAGATTTAGAGATTCAGAAATTTAGAGATTCAGAAATTTAGAGATTCAGAAATTTAGAGATTCAGAAATTTAGAGATTCAGAAATTTAGAGATTCAGAAATTTAGAGATTTAGAAATTTAGAGATTTAGAAATTTAGAGATTCAAAAGTTTAGAGATGCAGAAATTTAGAGATTCAGAAATTTGGAGGTTCAGAGATTTAGAGATTCAGAAATTTAGAGATTTAGAAATTTTGTAATTTCGTAACTTTGGAACTTAGGAACTTAAAAATTTTAGAATTTGTAAGTTTTGATGTTTGGGTTCTGTAAGTTTGAAAACTTGAACATTTAGAGATTTGAAGACAGAATTTAGGAATTTTATGAATGCAAGAATTTGAGAGCGTGTAGAAATTTAAAGACGTTGCTTTAATAATTTGACTACTTCAAAGTTGAATAATTTAGAAACTGTGGAGATGTGATATTGTCAGAATTGCCCATTGAATATTTAATATTCTTCTCTCTGCTATTTATTTCTGCCCATACACCTTCAATAGAGTTGACATCAAGGTTTTTGCGGAGGTATTACTAGCAAATATGGAGTGGTTACGTAATAACCATCACTCTACAACGTAGGCGGTATGTTTACAGTGGTCATGTTCTATGCATATGTTATATCAGTTTAAAACTTAAGATATAACGAAAATGTCTACATAAACGTTTTAGTAATATTCTAAATACAAAATAGGTAGTTGTCACTCATAGCAAATAATGATCGATTTCGGAACATCTAAATTTTGACAATTTGTACAATTTGATGACATAAAACTATCGTAAAGTTGCACTCGTATTACACTAATTTAAAGCTTGATGTTTATTCAAAATAATCGTATGAACGTTCCATTAAAAATGTTAATCGTTAGATTACTTACCTTTATTATCGTTAGATTGCCTTGCTGAGAATTACATAAAGAAATGAGACGATTTTCCGATGATTAACCAATTTATTCTGGAAAAAGATTATGAGAAGTTTACGTAATTATTTTTAGCAAACTTTAAGCTGCATATTGATGTATCATAAGTATGGATTTGTAGTACGTTTTAAGTTGTATCAGATTTTGATGTTGCGAAAATCGTTTCGTATGTAACAATTCAAAATGGCGTCCGAAGTAGGAAAAGTGTATTGTGCATGCTACATGAATTGTTGTGAATTTCAAATGCTGCGAACAGACAATTTATTATTTATGAAACTTCTTCATTATAAATGCTCAATAGCAACAAGCACATTCATAGTTCGACATTTTTAATTTCTACATACAAAAGTACAATATTCTGTAAATATTTAATACGTAAATGAAGACAAATAAATAACCAAAATTATAATACTTTTAATAATTTAAACTTTTGATAAAATTTACAAATTTAGAAATATTACAACACACTTAGAAAAAAGTTTCACTCTTCATATAGAATGACCTGTACGTCATTTAACAGTAAAAATTGTTAAAACACTTTCTGCTTTCATGCAAACGTCAGATTCCCCGTAAAACACAGAGATCAAGCAAAATATTTTCATAATGGCAATGGATAATATATAAAAAAATAAATGAAAACTTGTTTATGCAACTAGGATCTACTCTTCACATTATATAAAGTACGGTACCTACATGCCATTTAACAGTAAAACTGATCGACGTGTACTTTCACGTCATCAGTTGTGAGACTTTGACGTTCCGAAATCGGCCATTTCATACTCAACAGCTCAACTAACGCAAGTGCAAACACGAGTCAACTCGTGATCGGTCAATAACGTTAGCGCGTGAAAATACGAGTTAGCTCGTGGCCTAACAATGTATTAATAGATATAGTATCTTTCGATAAAGCAACCAGCACCAGATATGCAAACGGGTTGAACTCGGCAGGCGAATGGAAAGGAAATGAAAGGAAAGGAAATCCAGTTGTCCGCTTTATTCTGAATTACATCTGCCAGTGCAATAGAGGGGTCGCATTCCCATATTAGTTGATCATCGATATTTCGAAAGGAGCTTATCTGCAGTAGCCGTCACGATTCGCACAACTCTATCTGAACATCTTAATACCGGAATTCTTGGATGCGCATTCAATACTTGAATCGACCGAAACGCCGTGTAAACACGGCGTAGCGTTCGGTTCCCCGTTTATCCTCGATCCTTTCAGGTTTCCCTAGCTTTGCCTCCCATTGCTACCTACACACGCCACTCGATGTATCAATGCCATCGATGCGACAATCCAAATATTTGCTAGTAAGATTAGCTCCACCCTCAGTGGCCCGCAACGTTTTCTCCTACTATTTTTTCTTTCCCTTCCTTAAGTTTACCCGGACGTGTCCTAGGCATCTGTTGAAAATATACGTTCATTCACACAGCTTCGAGTATAGAATCATTTCCGGGTATATGACCAATTTGGTCTGGAACGAGAATCTGTTCTTTTAAGGACATTTTAGGGATATTTTAATTGACATTTCATTTAACTTGCATTTTCAGTTACTGTGCGAAGGATAAAGATAAAAGGTTTTTGGGGTTGAACGAAATTTAGTTTTCATCTAAGAAGGTTTAATTACAGTTTATTAGTAAAGGAAATTCATACTGAAATTGAAGGATATTGTAATTTTAATTAATTTAAATTTTGGAGTTACTTTTGCTATATGAAGAATAAAGAGTTTATGCAATTGGGGGTTGAATGAAGTTTAGTTCTTATCTAACAAGTTTTAATTACAGTTTTATGAGTGAAGGAAATTTATATTGAAGTTGAAAAATATAGCAATTTTATTTAATTTAAATTCTCAGCTATTTTTGCTATATGAAGAATAAAGAGTTTATGCAATTGGGGGTTGAACGAAGTTTAGTTCTTATCTAACAAGTTTTAATTACAGTTTTATGAGTGAAGGAAATATATATTGAAGTTGAAAAATATAGCAAATTTTATTTAATTTAAATTCTCAGCTATTTTTGCTATATGAAGAATAAAGAGTTTATGCAATTAGGGGTTGAATGAAATTTAGTTCTTATCTAACAAGCTTTAATTACAGTTTCATGAGTAGAGGAAATTTATACTGAAATTGAAGAATATTGTAATTTTATTTAATTTAAATTCTCAGTTACTTTTGCTATATGAAGAATAAAGAGTTTATGTAATTGAGGGTTGAATAAAATTTAGTTCTTATCTAACAAGTTTGAATTACAGTTTTATGTGTAAAGAAAATTTTAATTGAAATTGAAGAGTATAGCAATTTAATTTAATTTAAATTCTCAGCTATTTTTGCTATATGAAGAATAAAGAGTTTATGTAATTGGGGGTTGAATGAAATTTAGTTCTTATCTAACAAGTTTTAATTACAGTTTCATGACTAAAGAAAATTTTAATTGAATTTGAAGAGTATAGCAATTTAATTTAATTTAAATTCTCAGTTACTTTTGCTATATGAAGAATAAAGAGTTTATGCTATTGGGGGTTGAATGAAATTTAGTTCTTATTTAACAAGTTTGAATTACAGTTTTATAACTAAAGAATTTTAATTGAAATTGAAGAATATAGTAATTTAATTTAACTCAAATCCTGAGTTATTTATACCTGAAAAAAGAAAGTAATTGATTTAAAATATAGTTTTTATCTAACAAGTCGTAATTAAAGTTTTATCACAAAATGGAATTTGAATCCATAAACTGTACAGGGGTTTGACATAAAGTTTAAGTAACGTTTGATACACAAAGAATAACGATTTTCCATCATCCTTCGATGTCCTCCAACTCTTTCCCGATTAACAAAATGGCGGCGATAATCTCAAGGAGCGATCTTATTGCGCGTTAAAACCGAACAACAGCCAGGTGGTTTCTTGATGCACCTTCAAAGGATCCTTCTTCCTCTCCGCAGAGATCTTTGGCTGATCCTCGACGTTCAGCAGCTAAAACGATTTAACGAACGAGTCAAAAGCCCGTGAAACGTGTTTCTTCGTCGTTTCTGGACGCAACGGATCAAAAGGATAGCTACGCAACCGCGGGAATCCCTTGAAACTTTTATTCACCGGAATAATCTCTACCAAGTTACCTCAAACACTTTTCGGACATTGCTAAAAGCTCCTGAAGAACTGTCGCATTTTAAACTTAGTGGGGTTCTATTTAGATATAGAAATTTTTATTATGAAGTGTGCTTAATATTTTGATTGCCGGTGTGTATGAGTGGAAGTTACATTTTTATGTGATTCTGTCATATATGTTAATAGTTTATTTCCTTATCTAATTTGTAGTACTTGTATTAAATACTGGGAAGTATGAGCAATAAGTGTGAAACATTGCTTATTTAATATTGCATTACTTATTTTTACATTGCTATATCGCTGCATTTAATTGCTTCAGACTGGGTATTAACGTGTTAAATAAGCAATTTGTGTATGTTTATGTTATTTTTATTATGTGTAGAAGCAAGTGGTAATAAAAAAAAATCAAATCAAACGAAGAAGATAAGTCAAATCTTAAAATATTCATATTCTGAAATTATTAAATTATTTATTCTTCAAATAAATCTTGAAGTTCTTAAATTTCCGAACTACTAAATTCCAAATTTTAACATGCCTAACTTTTCATATCAAATTTCCTATTAAGTTCTCAAGTTCACAAGTCTCCAAATTTTTAAATATCTAATTTTTTATGTTACTGAATTATCAAATTTCCAAGTTTACAAATACCTAAATTCTCAAATCTACAAATTTTAAAAGATCCAATTTTTTATATCACCGAATTATCAAATTCTCAAGTTCACAGGTCTCCAAATTCTCAAATCTCCAAATTTTAAAAGATTCAATTTCTCATATTACCGAATTCTCAAATTCCCAAATTTTAAAAGATCCAATTTCTCATATCACTGAATTATCAAATTCCCAAACTCTCAAATCTCTAAATTTTCAAGTCCCCTAATTCTCAAATCCCCAACTCCTCAAACTCCAAAATCCCCAAATTCTCACATTTACACATTCCCAAACTATCTAAGTTACAATTTGCAAATCTTCCAAATTATATTTGCATTCTAAAACATTACCAACTAAGATTCATCTGTACACCACCATGTATCCTCTTTCCTCCCACCAATATTTTCCCTAGAAAAATATACCATACTTACCAATGTACAATATACGAAGAAAGGTATCTAAAGTGAAGAATTTCTTCCGGTTTCAAATTCGATTGACCATGCAAGAGGCTGTTAGTTGTTCGATCCTTACACGATCAATTCCAAGTTAGCTGGTTGGTGAACGTATTTGTCGCAGGACGTTAACTGTCGAAGGGTCGAAACGAAAGCGGATGCACGTAATCGTTTCTTAGTCGACGTCAGCAGCTGTCACTGTTTGTTGGTTTGCGCTGGGGATTACTTGAAAATAGATCTCATAGGGAGACCACGCTGAAACCCAACACCAAACCTAATCCCTATTAATGATTACGCTTAGATACGCCCTAGGTATGTACGTTAACGTGGATTAAAAATATTTACTAGTTTCACTTAACGTGTAGGTATCAGTTTCAGCTAAACATCCATTTTGTCATGTTGGTGCGTCATCGGGTAATTGCAAGTTTGATATTTGCCTGTTTTATTGGATAAGTGTTATAAAATGTAATTTATGTTGAACTTTTATTGTATGTATACTATTATTACAGTATTCTATTTATAGTGACATATACATATAAGAAATATATAATATGTATGGCATTATATGTGCATATATTTATAACAATACGTGTATAATATAATTTATATATTTATAGTAACATACAGCACCGTTCATAAGTATTCGGACACTTTCGTTACATAAAACACAGTTGAACTTTGTACGAAAGGTATTTAGGGTTATCATATCATTTGTAATAATTATTATTATCTTTTTTGAAGTGTCATAACGTAATAGAATTAATTTTTAAGTGCAAATTATACAATGAAAGTGTGAAAGTAGAATTCATGTCCAGAAGTATAAAGTCCAAAGGGAATCTAATGAAACGCTTTCGATTCTAAAAAAAATTTTAATTTCTACTGTGTTTCATTTCTATGGTGCAGAACGTATTCAGAGGGTTCTTCGATATGTTGAAGTGTTTGTAAATTGTTGGTAGACGTTTAGGTTCCCTCAATGGAGATAAGAATGGAGGTAACGCTACGCACTCGACAGTTTCGGTTTAGTTCGTCTGTAGCTTCTTTTCCATCGAGATATGAGTTCCAGACGAGAATTATCAATCGAGAAACGTTCCAGTATTCTGACCTTCGCAGAAAAAAAATCGATTTTAGTTACTGTTGCAGATACTCGAATAACTTTCATGCAACGCGAATGCATATTTCGCTTGTGTCCGGATACTTATTAACGGTAGTGTAGGAGGAATGAGATTTGGGGATCGATTTGGAAGCATAGAGATTGCATAATTTATGCACTGCTGAAGTTAGAAATTTTGGGATTGTGAATTGTAGGGATTTTTGATGTAAGGATTATAAGATTTGAGAGTTTGGGGTTTTGGGGATTTGGGGATGTAAGAATTAAGGAATACTTGGAGATGTCGAAATTTACAGATGCAATTTGAGAATTACACAAGATTGTATGTATATTACACAAGATTTATATACGTATAGTATTATAAGTTCAAATACAGTATTAAAATCAAAGTTCAAATTTCAAAGTCGTAAAATTAAGCAGATCTAAAACTCAACTTCCATAATCGCAAAATCTGAAAATAGCTGTGTTTCACACTAGTCTTTATAAAATATCTACTAGTATAAATATATTCTTAATAACATCTTTAATTTTTATCCAACAAATCAATAGACCACTATTGTCCGTGAAGGACTATTTCTAAGTAGAGCTTAAAACTATAGCTACGAGATCAAATTTCAAATCAGTTAATCTACCTCTGTCTCGCAAACTTCTTCGTTGTCAGTTTCAAAGGGTTAAGTACGTACCTCGGGCATCCCTCTTGTCTTTCTATACTTATCCCGCCTCAGAAGGGCTAGCTTCCGTTTCCGGGTTGGCACGTGAACTATGAGGACCTTGAAGAGGGTACACGTTGTCATGGTATCACTTAGGCACGTGGTGTTGTCTGAAAGACCGTCCGAGATTCAATATGGCTCCATTATAGATCCACTCTTATGGCGCTCTTCTATCGGGAACACCAAGGGAGTTCTCTTATCCTTTGATTTCTTTTTTGAAAGGATACTGTATACTATCGCGTATCAATTCGTGTATTGTTCTATGTACTGTCGTTATCAGAGACAGGACTTTGTGGTTTAGTATTCAAGTTATGTATTAAAAATGCATATTAAAAACACATATTAGAAATGCATATTAAAAATACATATTAAAAATACATATTAAAATTACATATTAAAAATACATATTAAAATTATATATTAAAAATATATATTAAAATTACATATTAAAAATACATATAAAAATTATATATTAGAAATGCATATTAAAATTATATATTAGAAATACATATTAAAATTACATATTAAAATTGCATGTTAATATTACATATTAAAGTTACATACTAAAAATACATACCAAAAATACATACTAAAATTACATATTAAAAATGCATATTAAAAATACATATTAAAAATACATATTAAAAATACATATTAAAAATACATATTAAAAATACATTTTAAAAATACATATTAAAAATACATATTGAAAATGCATATTGAAAATACATACTAAAATTACATTATTAAAGGTACATAGTAAAATTACATATTATAATTGCATAGTAACATTACATGTTTAAATTGTATATTATTGTATTCATATAAAACTAATGTAAATTGGAGAGATACAAAAAAAATCGATACCTTGTCCCAGCTTAATCCCCGAATCTTAATTCTTCGGCGACACGTGTTCGCCAAAATAAAAGGTGTTTGGGCTGCACACGTGTTGCAGAAACCGGCATTTCAGAGAGTAGCTGAAAAAATAATAGAGGAGCTAATTATGTAAATTCTGTCGTTGCGTCCTGTCGTGGGAGCACAGTCAAACGAACAGACTAGTCGGCTGCCTTATCAAAATACTCGAAAAGAAAACGTACCGAGAGCACGTACATATCACGTGTTATCCCGCTGTGAATGTTAATCCTAGGCAAACTTTGACAGTTTATTTGAAAAATCACGTCGCATGCTTACCATCCACGATTTTCCAAAATACATAAAAGAAAAGCAAATTAACTTGTTTGACTCGTTGGTAAACTGTATTTCGAGATATGATAAATAAAAGCTGTTGTGTTCTTTTTTTCTTGAGAAAATACATTATCTTTCTTTTATTTTTGTGTTATTAAAGTTGGAAATTTAGGGAAATAATAATTTGAAATATGAAATTGAATTTTGGAGTACATTTGTTTATCGAGGAAGAAAATATAGTATATTTATTTGTTGAATCAATTATTATATTAATTCCATGGTATATTAATGTTTCGTAAGTTGATAAATGTTAACATGTATTGACAAATATTAACGTAACCTAACAAATATTCAATATTTAAGTCAAATTCAATATTTAAAAAACGCTCATTCTGTAACTATATTTACAAAATATTTACGTATTGTCTACAACTACATTTAGAAAACATATTACTATATTTCGAAAATACACACGTCCATAACAATATTTATGTAACACATAACATTTAAACAGACACGAATGAAATCAAAATTTGTTTAAAATTCGGATCAAAGTAATAAAAATGCAACCGTAAGTCAAAAAGGACCCCATATCATTTTGCCGACTTGCTGTTTTCCGTTCGTTCGTCGAGGGTTAAATTGGAGCCCGTGATGGACGAGAACCGACACCTGGTTGAACAGCGAACACACACAAAACGCCACGGGACACGAGCAAGACTCTACCCATGTAACGAGTTTCTCTTTCGTCGTAAAATTTGTCTTTTCAACGATCGATTAAGGTCTTGAAAAGTATCGCTACATATAATTAACACCCGTGCTCGAAACGATATCTCGATAAACGCCATCTTTTTCTGTAGCACGCGTTGTCATAGCATTTTTCATGGTTTCGTTGGCATATCGAGATATTATTTCCGTGGAATGTTTAACATGATCGTTTGTAATCAATTTATCTTGAGCAGATATCATTTTTACAGATAACGTCAAGGAAAACTATAAGGTGATTATTTTTTGACGAGTAAAATAGGTGTATGCTAAATTTTTTGTCAGGTGGAAAAGTATTTCGGTAACATCTTTAACGTATTTTATGTTATGTTAATGTTATTCAACGGGCATGAAAAGTGGTACAGTTTCACCATGTTCGCTGACAGATATACGTTTTTAAGCGCAGTTGACAAGACATTCGTTATCTGATACACTTAATGAAGCGAAATGGTTGTTGAAAAGGAGAGGAACGTTTGTGAAATTCATGAAAACTGTAATTTAAAAAATAAATTAGCATTTCTAGGTTTACTAGATAAGCCTGTCGAAACATTCGACATATTAATGACAGATTAATAAAATTTAATAATAAAGACTTAAAAAAGTAAAATTTTAAATTTAAAAAAAAAATTTTTGTCACTTAAAAAAAATTTTTTACAGGTTGACAAAAATTTGTTTTTAGACTAATTCGATCACGCTGATTCCAAATCTGTGATCCGTTTTTTTTCTACGACTTGTGGTTCTCGAGAAATAAACTGTTGACACGATAAGGCGTTTAATAAAGAAGATGTCTACAAATGTTCCGTAGCTTCAATCTCTACACGGTTCAAAATTGCATACAGGGTGATTCTGAGAACTGGGAAAGGTTATTACTCTTTTTGAGCTAAAAATAGGATAAAATAACCGAGGAAAAGATTATATGGTGCAATATGTTCTAACTCCCTGTGGCATTTTGTTTTATATAGACACATCGATACGGAGTCAGGTGTCTATACTTCATTCTTTAATCTAATCTCTTTGTTAAACCAAACGGACCCTTTTATTATCTTGCATGTAGAAATAATAACCCTAGATTCAATGTTAATACTTCACGAGATGTTATGTAAGAAATTTCATTTAATAAAACTTCATTTTATGTAAGAAATGTAGCATACTGAGAATTTGAGGATTTGGATATTTGAGTATTTGGAAAACTAGAAATTTGAGGTCTAAGAAACTTGCACATGTGTGGATTTTTGTATTATTTATTTGAGAAACTAGGTATTTAAGTATTTGCAAATTTGAGGTCTAAGAAACTTACAAATGTGAGGATTTTTGTATTTGAATATTTGGAAAACTAGAAATTTGAGTATTTGGTAATTTGAGGGCTAAGAAACTTGCAAATGTGTGGATTTTTGTATTTGAATATTTGAGAAACTAGAAATTTGAGTATTTGGAAATTTGAGACCTAAGAAACTTGCAAATATGTGGATTTTTGTATTTGAATATTTGAAAAACTAGAAATTTGAGTATTTGGTAATTTGAGGCCTAAGAAACTTGCAAATGTGTGGATTTTTGTATTTGAATATTTGAAAAACTAGAAATTTGAGTATTTGCAAATTTGAGGGCTAAGAAACTTGCACATGTGTGAATTTTTGTATTTGATTATTTAAAAAACTAGAAATTTGAGTATTTGGTAATTTGAGGGCTAAGAAACTTGTAAATGTGTGAATTTTTGTATTTGAATATCTGCAAAGTTGGAAATTTGAGAATTCGTGTGTTTCTAAATATTTATTTAGAAAAATTGAAATTGGAATTTTGAGAATTTTGAAATTTAGATATTTGAGTACTTCAAAATCCAGAAATTTGGCAACTTAAGAATTTCGAAATTTTAAGAAAGAACGATTAGGAAATTTTGAAGACCTTAGCATTTAAATATTTGCAAATTTTGAAGTTTGTTAATTCTAACCCTTTAAACGCATCGAGCTTCTTTCTTCGACATTATCCAAAAGATAATTGAGTCCACATCCTATTCTATCGATATATTTGAAGTTACATTTAACAATGCATCATTTACATGCTCATCAACTAAAATACATAATAAAAAACATAAAAAAACATCAAAAAATCTTTAGAACACATTGAAACACTTAACAAAGTACATTCCTCGCATAAAACTTCAAATGCGACGTTAAGAATTAACATTTCAATGACCCAGGATTAGCACACACAACAGCGTAATAAAACAGATCGATTAGTTAAACAAAAAAATTGATTTACATTAAGAACATATTGCAATTTACAGTACTAGTGCATCTACATACAAAATAAGGTCATAGAAAGTTAGAATGAATTACACCTTAAGATTTCCTCTATTTCCACTCACTGTTAGAAAATAACCCGTTCCAGTTCCCAGAATCACCCTGTACACGTACATCCCGTCTAGTTTCAATACTAGTAAATTATTTATAATTGCTGCGTGAAAAATATTGACCAGAGAGCACTCGGGGTAATGGGATTATCGTATCATATTTATAAAGTCCAATAGGAGATAGTGTCGGTAATTCGCTCGGTCATTAATCGTCCATGCAGGATCCGGTATAATTGCGTTCTCGACGGAGTTTGTAGGAACTGCACGCGAGAATTCACCGGATGCTGTTCCGTCCTCGAGAAAAATGTGATCGCGGGAGCCACGCGAAGGATCGAGATTCGCTAGTCATTCGCTAGTCACGCTAGTCATCATTCTAATTAAGATCTCACGGATCAGGCACACGCGATCGCGATCCACCTTTTACCGTACGATGCTATTCATTCCTCTTAATAATTTTCCGTTGAAAATGCTACCGCCGATCGTACGATCGATCAAATTAACGGATCGGTGTTTGTATCAATTACTATCGTTACCACGAACGAAAACATGTTCCGCAGACACTCGATTAAGCGTTTTCTGAAAAGAAACTATTTTAAAATGCGGATTAATATGTGGTGTCCGACACTTTGTTGCAAGGAAATTAAACGGAAATTGCTTTAATTTGCTGAAACGCCCTTTGACAAGTTGTTGTAATTGAGATTTTATCTTTGTTGAATTATGTCATTTTGAGATATGAATCTGTGAGTTTCTTTTTTTTTGGATTAATAGCTGTGGATCTCCGTGTCTGTGTTTTTTAATTTTCTTATTATGTGACTCAGTGCATTTCTTTGTAATAATTTTCAGTATGATTTCTTGTACCAGAAATTATTATATTTTAAGAGTTATGTGTTACGAGATTTATGTTCTTAAAATTTAAAGACCTGGTCATTCAGATTAAATATTATGTAAATAAATAAAGTTATGCGTATTCAAATGACCGCTCCACAAGTTTGTTATTATAAAGTACACATTTTGTTGAAATACATTCCTTGAAATCAGAATTGATTTTCATCAAGATAAAGAATAAATGTGTGTACTAATTTATGTTTCGACGTTTGTTTATTTATTTTTGAGCTTCATTTTTAATTTCAAATTAAGTACACATTATGTAGGTTTTGTGTTAAATAAGACTATTAGTATACAGTATGAGTACTACTATATTGCAATACACTCATACTTTGTATATTATATAAATAAATTTATGTACATTTTATAATAATATATTCATGAGAAAAGTATCATTAATACATTTCTTTCGAACTTCACTCTATGACATTTTATAGAATATTTATATCATAATTATGTGTTTGTACAATTTTTTTTTTAATTTATTTGCAGACTTAACTGCGCAAGCGCAGTCTTCATGTGATCTGCGCATGCGCGGACGAATGTAAGTACACAAAACTAGCTTCAATGTAATTTGTAGCTCCACATAGTTATATGAGTAAAGTATTTCTTTTGTAGATGTGAATTCAATTGATTTGCATATTGTAATTGCATAAATAATTTCTTCTTAACTTGAGTGTTAACTATTTTGTAGAATGTTTTCAAATAATGTTTTCAAACATTTGATACATATTATTTCTCTCAGAAAATATTATAAAATTCTGTTTTGAAATTTGGAACAAACCTGATCTATTGAACAAGTATTGGAAATTTTATTGTTTATCGATGGAGTTTGAGGTTTCTACATTTGGAGAAATCCATCTGGTTAATCGAAGCGGCTGTAGAAGGTCGATTTGTCGAAGTTGGCAGACTCGTAACGAGTAAGTACGAAGAACGGGCGAAGAAAACGCTGACAGAAAGAGAAACTGCTTGGTAAAGGATGAAAAAAGCACGGAGGGAGTGGAGCGGAGTAGCTGGACGGAAAGGCCATTTCTGCGAGAGCCAATTACGATCCAACTTGGCGTGTAAAGGGCAATCCTATTTGCATAACGCGTCGCGCGAGTTACCGCCACGAGACCACGATATCTCCATTACACGCGTCCTCCGCTTCCTCCTCTTTTCCATGCCCTTCCTCTTTTACTTTCTTTCTCGTTTGCCCGTAGATCAAGCCCCGCTGGGCTTTTCGACTCACCGATTATTTATTGAAACCGGTGAGTCCGTAGCGGTCTACATTCAGTAGTATTCGAGAACGCAGACTTTCATCGACCGCGTATTAATGCTCCTCTAACCGTTCTCCAGTAACACAATCTAATTAACTATACCCTACATAGGGAAGTGCGGACAATTGTAGTAATTACCACACTGGTAATTAGATGGGTAATTGTGGAGAATGTTTGATAGAGCTGGTGTGGTTTGGGGGAAGATGTGAAAAAGGGATGAATGTACGTAAAAAAATAAAATATGTGTGTATGGGTACTGTGTTTAAGGCGTCCATTGTGGTTTCAAACTTCTGAATTTTTTAATTATAATTTTTCTACAAGTTAGAAATTCAGAAATTCAGAAATTAAGAAATTAAGAAATTCGGAAATTCAGAAATTCAGAAATTCAGAAATTCAGAAATTCAGAAATTCAGAAATTCAGAAATTCAGAAATTCAGAAATTCAGAAATTCAGAAATTCAGAAATTCAGAAATTCAGAAATTCAGAAATTCAGAAATTCAGAAATTCAGAAATTCAGAAATTCAAAAATTCAGAAATTCAGAAATTCAGAAATTCAGAAATTCAGAAATTCAGAAATTCAGAAATTCAGAAATTCAGAAATTCAGAAATTATGAAAATTGTAAATTTATAAATTTGGAAATTTTTAAACCTAGTTATTAGGAAATTTGAAAAATTTCAAATTTCAAATTGAGTTTATTTAATAATTTAATAATTTTCGAAATTTTTCAGTTTCGAAACTTTCAAAAGAAATTAAACAATTTATAAAATTTCAGAATTCTTAGGTTTGAAAAAGAAGAAATTTACAAATTTTTTAATTTAAGAATTCTTGCATTTATAATTGTAGAAATGTACAAATCTCAACTTTTAAAAGTTTCAATTTTTTTTTAGAGCGCAAATTATTAAATTACATCATTTTCAAACTTTCAAATTTGTAACTTAATAATTGCTTAATATATTATATTAAGTACTAATAGTTTATAAATGTATAAAGTTAACAGAGAATTAATTATAACAATAAACTAATTTATATTAATTAAAGTTTAGAGATTTCCTGATTATATCGATCATAACTCAACGAATCGTTAAGATTTTCAATTCGATAATTACTGTACAGCGACTAGTACAAGTCTTTAAATTATTATTGAATTATTGTCATAATTTTTGTAATTTTTAATTATTGTCATAATTCAGTAATTCTTATTTATGCAAACAACGCTGTACAATACAAGTGTCATTCCATACATTTTTCCGTTCTGAGGCATGCAACAACTCCAGCCAATTCAGCTCCAATTCCAGCCATTTTATATCCTAAAAATCTGAATAAATACATCTTTTGAATAGTGTCCTCCTAAAATGTTACCTCTTCACATTAAAATAAAAAAAAAATTTGAATTTTTCTGTGAAAATCGTCAATTCCACAATTTTAACACGTTTTTAAATTTCTTTGCATGTTCATCGTTTAAAACTGAAATCGGCTGTAAAATATGTTAAAACAACCTTCAAAGGATATTTAGAATTTTTTCAAGTCGAAATAATGAATATCTTCTTTGCTAAAAACATTTTAGAAGTTGGGTCCCAGCCAAGTTTATTTTAGTGAAATGTACTCGTTAAGAGTTAATATTTATTATATCATGTATCCTATATCTTAAATATATAATACAATTATATATTTTATATGAATTGTATTCTATTTTTATATTTTACATGTATATTCATTGTATCTCACATTTTATATTTACATTTGTATTTTATGTAACATATCTGTTTTAATATTTATTAAAGTTGTATAAATCTTCATAAGATAGTTACAAGAGATAGATGCGTAAAAATTGAATAACAAAAGTAAAAGAAGATTCGTATTCGGTTGAGTAGAACATGTCTACTCCGATGTGTCATCTTCGTTCATCAGGATAACGTTTCTGCGAATCGTTTAGATTCCATCCTTAATATTTTTCACGGTAAATATATTTTATTCAACACGGTTTTGTTTACAAATAGAGTGCAGACAAAGCATTCTCTCACCCTGCTCATCTTCTTTTTCCGTTTCTCAGGCGCGTTCTTCACGACGGGAGGTCATCAAGGACCCCATTTCTTATGACGTCATTTATTCTCGATTCTCGAACCATACGAGTCCGTACGAAGAAGCGACGCTCGCGTGTAGATCCCTGCTAATTTCAAACAGATTTATTAGCCCAAGGATTCTCTTGGAATTTAATACGATTCTACGTGCACGACAACGTATGGTCAGAAATAGTTTCGACTGTTTTTCTCTTGCTAAATTATTTTTCCGCATTTATTGCAGACTTTGACTTCCATCTGATATTAGAACAAAAATAATTATTTTAAGCAACATTGTCAATGTCATTTGCGATATATATTGTCAGTTGTTGCTGTTATTTGAGTTATTTAAATAACTTTGAGGTATTTTTAATTATATTATTTTCAACAAATACTGTCACTCTATATTATACTATTTTGATGACATATTGCTATTTAAAATAATAATTTTGATAAATATTGTCACTGGAAATGGCATTATTTTTAAAAATATTGAAATGATATCAGTTTCAATAGATACTGCTACTTGAAATAATATAATTTCTTACAAATATAATTTGCATAAAATTATTTTGAACAAATACTGTTATTCTATAGTACATTGGTTTGATGAAATATTGCCATTTAAAACAATATTATTTTTGATAATGTTATTTGAAATGGTATTACTCTTCTCAAACATTGCTATTTAAAATAATATTATTTTCAACGAACATTGTTATTTCAAATAATAACATTACCAATAGATATTGTTATCAAGAATAATATTTTTTTAAATAAGTATTATTATTTGAAATAATATTATTTTCAGTACAGTAACAATATTTAGACAAGAATAAGATATAAGTACGTGTATGAGTTCATTATGTTATCAATTATAAATACAAAATAATTTCTTCAAATAAAGCCTCATGATAGAATTTCAAAAATAAAAGAAACGCATATTGAAATAACATTTCGCATTAGTGATCATATACAACCATATATAATAATGTTAAAGAGGAATGTAGCTCTCATTTAGTATGATAAAGCATTTTTAGTAGACAATAGTTGATAAAAATGCAAGTTTTATTTATTTATCCCATTCGTGCGGAATAACGAGTCAGACTCATGGTGCGTGACTGATTGTGAGACCAAAATGCTCTGTACCATAAGTCAGACAAGCATTACAGGATTGAAGTTAGAATAGATATGTATTTGCAAGTCAGCCTGCTGCACGAGTAGCAATTGTTTCGGTTTTCACTTTTCTGTCGTTCTGATATTGATAGCGATCGATTGTATAGGTTCTTAGTTGTTACAGACCATTAATCACTTAACAACACAGCACCGTAACAACATCAGGTTACGGACATCAACAGATTTGTACTATTAACATGTGAAAGTACCAATGCTACATTGTTATTTGTAAACTAATGGATCTACAGACCAGTTACCTGCGAATTCAAAAATATATTTAAAATATAGAGTACCTACTGTAAACATATAGATAAAAGTAGAATATGTAAAGATTTTAAAGTCGATTCGACCGATTAAACATGTCTGAAACTATCGAAAACGATACCAAATACGATTATTCTTGATTTCACAACTGACGTCAATGACCAAGTATTGTCACCGATGAGTTATAGAGCTTTCAACGTGGTTCCCTTCGATTCTATGTGTCAGAAATTATCGAAAACGATATCAAACGGTTTTTTATCGATTCGAAGATCAACCTCGTTGACGACAGGTTCCTGCTGTAAGATCACCAGCAAAATTTATACAGAAATTGTGTCTCGCGAGTCTACCGTCAAAATTTCGAGTGGAAAGGTCCAAAATTGCGGGCTGTGGCGTGGTACAGTCAAACAAACGAACAAAAGATCGAGTTCTAGAAGCCTCACTACTACTGTTGTTTGGCAATTACACAGGGTGTTCCAGTTGTTTATTAGAGGCTTTCGCAGGATTGTAATTTCTAATCGATTTTAGACTTTTTGGGACTTACGAGTTTCTAATTATTACATATTTAGACTTTAGGACTTTGAAACTTTCTTATTTACAGATTTCGGTGTTTTGTAATATTGCAACTTCTGTATTTCTAGATTTTCAAATTTTAGAACTTGGAGAGTTTGCTACATTACAATTTTGGAATTGTGGGATTTTGAAATGTAAGAATTATGAAACCTTGGTATTTGAAAATTTGGAAATTTTGGCATTTTATAACCTTGAACTATGAGAGTTTCGGAACTTTGGTATTTTAGAACCTTGAAACCTTCGAATGTGAGAGTTTCAAAACTTTGGAGTTTTAGATCCTTAGATCATTATTGTTTTGCGATTTTGAATTTGCAATTTTGGACCTTTAAAATTGAATAATTTCAAATTTTTAGGAGTTTGAAAATCAATTCTTCTGAGACTAGTATGTCGCGAGAAAAACATCGCTTTCTAAAAATACCTACATCCACAAAAGTTTAAAAAATTTCAAATCACATTACAGAACAGATACACATCTCCCAAAAGAACTCTAAATAAAACCAATGTCTAAATCTCTAAAGAGAAGCTAATGTCTAAATCTCTGAAGAGAAGCTAATGTTTAAATCTATAAAGAAAAACTAATATCTAAATCTATAAAGAAAGGCAATAATACAACATTCCTTGAAGGAAGAAAATGAAAAACAGTTATATCAAGTAAACCTAAAATCAAAAATATATAAATTTCTCTTGAAGTGAGTATAAATAACGACATCGATCAGTTTCTCCAAATATCACGGTGTTCAAATATCATCCAAGGTGAGCCATTGTAACATTTGGGTAGATTTAACCTTTATTGATGGAAAGAGGACCAGAATACTCGAGGCGAAGAATTTTAGAGGGGATATTAAATGGAGCTGGATGAGCGCGTAAAGAATGTGAGAAGAGGAAGGAGTGCGTGACGAAAAGAGAGGAAGAGAAAAGAAGAGAAAGAAAGGCGAGCATTAACGTCTTTGATGTGCCGCGAAGTCGAAAATGGGTTTCCTCGTGTCTCGAAGGCTCATGAATTGTCACTCAAGCTCTACGCGAATGAACCATTCAACTGTGTAACTTCGGAGATTTTATCGCCCCAAATTTTTATTTCTGATATTTATACTCGCCTTGGTGAACGATACTGTATCCGTTTATGATCGGATTTATATTGAAACTATATTCTGAAATTTTAGGTGAGTGTTATAGTTGAAACTGTATTGGATTATAGTTGAAACTATGTGATTGTACTATGTTATGTAGGAAACATGTGTTTGTATAAGTTTGTTTAATTATATTTTGTGTGCATTTATATAAACTTTTATATGTGGTATAAATTAATAGATGTTGATAATATTTATATAATCTTTTATGGAATGACTGCATTTTTTATAAGTTCAATTTAGTTGTTTTGAAATTTTGAAATATTCAAGTCTTCAAGTCTTCAAGTGTTCAAATCTTCAAGTCTTCAGGTCTTCAAGTCTTCAAGTCTTCAAATCTTCAAATCTTCAAATCTTCAAATCTTCAAATCATTAAATCTTCATACTTTCAAACTTTCAAATTGTCAAACTTTCAAACCTTCAAACTTTCAAACCTTCAAACTTTCAAACTTTCAAACTTTCAAACTTTCAAACTTTCAAACTTTCAAATTTTCAATCTTTCAAACTTTCAAATCTTCAAACCTCCAGATCTCCAAATCTCCAAATCTCCAAACCTTCAAACCTTCAAACCTTCAAACCATCAAACTTTCAAACCATCAAACTTTCAAACCATCAAACTTTCAAACTTTCAAATTTTCAAACCATCATACTTTCAAACCTTCAAACCTTCAAACCTTCAAACCTTCAAACCTTCTAACTTTAAACCCTTAAAACCCCTCAAATATCTAAATTTTTAAATATTCAAACATTTGAACTTTCCAAGTTTTAAATTTTTGAGTCCCTCTATAATGAAACTATCAACCCCTATTACCTATATTTACAATTATCCAAATTCTCAAATTTCTGCTTCGCCAAATCTCTACACTCTTAAATAAGGTTCTGTCTGTCAATTTATAGATTAACATGTAATTATTAATTATTGTATTTATATAAAAACAAAAAAAAATCTCCGTCATGGAGATGTGGCAGAATTTTGTGTCACGACGACTACATCCATCATGCATACATTTTGTTACAATTTGCCATTTAAATCGTATTTTTGGCGCAAACTAAATTATATTCGTAAATTGTAATATGTTTAAAATATTTAGAAGTCAACATGAAATGAAATAAACAAAAAATGTAAATGATTTGATTCATAAATTCATAAATTGAGAGTTTACTCGTCATCGCTTGATTATCGCGACACACTGGTAAACGCTTTGCAAAAAGATCGCCACAGTTAACTAGTTAAAATATATCTTTAATGAAACCAGCTGAGTGCAATGTGTACTACGCATCTATCACAGATGAAAAGAAAATCAAGTTTCACATAAAACGCGGTAAAACCAATTCAGAACAGACGAAATCGATAGCTGTGCGTAAAAAACTTCGAAAACTTCCCGGTTCGAAGTAGTTTAAGTAGACATTGTGGGAGCAGAGACGTAGCGTGCAGAAACCGGAAACGGGAGTTAGGTATAAAACGCGCAGGTAACGCGCAGATAATTGGGTCGTAATAAATTAATTCGCTGACAAAGGCCGCAGGACCAAAACAACGAGCAACGAAATAGGTAGAGGGACACAAACCTTCAATAGAGTCTGCCAACATAAAACTTTTCTGTTTGCGGTGTTGTGTAAAAGCTGGGGAGGGTCAAAATGAGTCGAAGCTCAAGAACGATAGAGAGAAAGATGAAGGTATGGAGGAAGATAGCGAGATAAGGAGAAAGAGAGAGAGAGAAAGGATCTCGAAGCCTCCATCTTCTTAAAGAACCTCGCTGGTTCAAGCGAAGGCTGAAAGCTGAAAAGACGTCGGGTGCGGCACGGGTCTCCTTCGTCAGGGATATAAGGTTACTTGTGGGAAAGAAGCCTACGTCTTATTATGGCTTGTTTTGAGCTCTACCAACTCTTTGGTACTATAATTACGTAGTTATTGATAAGTCAATCAGGTTACCGTCGTGCGAACCTCTCTTCTAACGCGCACAATGTTCCCTCTAAGCGTTCCTTGCTTCATCCTCCGAACAATGACAGCCAGGACGACGTCCTGTAGCCGGATGATCGTCGGTGGATACCTCTTTTCCTTCTTTTTTGTAGAGATGGGTTTCTTCAAATCTCAAAACACAAGAAATTTTCTGAATCTGGGAATTTAGAATTTAGAGAATTTATTCTTGGTACTGGAAACTCTCCAGGCTACATATAAGTTGGTAGCAATATTCATATGTGTATTCAATTGTTTATTGCAGTGTGTGTTGCACAGCTACTGGTGAAGCAATTTTCCACGTGCATTTTTATTTTCTGATGATCTTCAAAATAGTCTTCATTTATATTAGCATTATGTACTTTATTAAGTAACTTTTTCCTTTTTAATGAACTATACTTTAATTTACCATTAATATTAACTCTGTTATTTATAAAGATTTAACGACACTACATAATAAAGCTTTATGTGTATTTTTAATAAAATATTAGTTATTATAGTTATTTGGAAGTTGATATAATGCATATACTTTGTACAAGTTATCTTCAAACGAAATTTAAATATGCAGATGATTTTTGTATTATTATTAAAGTAGAAGTTGAATTTTGTATCTCATAGTCTTCCGAGGAGGTACAGAAGAAAAACAACCTTGCTCTTCACTTTTTTGAGACTTAGAAATTCGAAAACATGGAAATTGAAAATATCTAATTTAAAAATTTAGGACTTTGAAGTTTGTGATCCTAGGAATTTAGAATTCAAACAATTCGAAGATATGGAGATGTAAATGAAAAATTGAAAAATTGAATACTTCGAGGACTTGTTATTGTTTATTATTGAGGGTGTCAACTGCCGTTCTCATTAGTCCGTTTCAAGGATTTAAAAATGTACAAACTTCAATTTGCAGATTTTTAAATTTGAATATTCAACTAACATGAGAAATTCA
Source organism: Megachile leachella (assembly GCA_963576845.1). Classification (NCBI taxonomy): domain Eukaryota; kingdom Metazoa; phylum Arthropoda; class Insecta; order Hymenoptera; family Megachilidae; genus Megachile; species Megachile leachella. Next base: position 5,115,015 of record OY756254.1, on the reverse strand, counting down.
GAAATCTAAAAAATGTTTAAATTAAATTAAATTGAATTAGATCAAATTAAATTACATTGAATAATGATATTTATAATCGCGCCTCTACTTCGAGTGCTATAATGATACAGAAGTCCCACCAATGTACACGAAAATCCATGTGAAGGAGAATTCTTCCAACCGATAATATAAATGGTGGCAATATAACAAGAGTCTATTATATATCGTTACCTAATATTTTAAAGGAGCTTTCTGATAATCCTATAAGAGTGGAAGGGTGGCGTTTCCGTTCTTAACGCGCGATATGAAAGGTGTGCGGTACTTGTTCGATAGATCCGATTTTACGAAGGGCTGTATACACGTTTTATTTCGCTCATCCTTTCTGAAGCCACGTGCACGCACAGAAATAGTTCTACAATAGAGATAAATTTCTCGATACATCGAATTTCAAATACTCAAAACACAAGAAAATTTTGAGTTTCAAGAATTTGAAATTTTGCACTTTCTTCGGGATTCGAAACTCTCGAAACTTGCATAAGAAAATGTATTAAATCAATGAATAAAGAATCGTTCGCAACGTGCCTCGTGAATGTTTGATTCGTGCATCGTGTATTTGGAATATTCAGTGCGCGATACTTTGCAAGTGCTCGTTTAGTTTTTGTTTTCGAGGATATAAACAGATTGACACTCGATAGCGATCGTAGAACCACAGGGTGAATTTCAAGAGTTTTGGAATTGTATCAAGCTTTAAATTCAAGTTTCGAGAATTTCGAAATTCGATTCGAACCCATCCCTACATTTTCCTTCTGAAACAATTCCATTGAGATGTAAATAGGACCATTAATATATCCTTGGTTAAAATAAGGTAAAATGCTGAAATAATGAAAAGATTGTTTTATAATGCTTTTATACATTTACTTTTATGAAAAGTAATTGTAATTTTGAAATGTAAATAACACTAATAGTACTGATGGGTTATTACGTTTGCGAGAGCGTAAATCGGCAAACTACTAAAGTATAAAACTGCTAAATTTCTAAATTCGCAAATTCCTAAATTCCTAAATTTCTAAATTCTTCATAAGTTATTAATTTTCTAAATTTGCAAATCACTAAATTCCTAAATCAGCAAACTATTAAATTTCTAGCTACCACAAACCCTAAATTCCTAAATTTCTAAATTCTTCATAAGTTATTAATTTTCTAAATTTGCAAATCACTAAATTCCTAAATCAGCAAACTATTAAATTTCTAGCTACCACAAACCCTAAATTCCCAAATCTCCAAATATGTAATTTCTCAAATCCTGAAATTCCTAAATACTCTCAAAATAATCTACATTTATCCTCCTAAACCTTTGATGCTACTCAAAGATGCTTCTTTTGACGCTGTATATTAAATAAACTCATATATACATTAAAAACATAACAAAAAATGATTACTTACTAATACACTATAATCGTAATCATTTATTGTTGAATTAATTACAAGACAAAAGTGCTCAGAAATCAATGCATCACTAACTACTGCAAAGTACAAAAGTTAGAATGAAATAGAAAATAAAAAGTAAGAATACAAAATGAAGAAATATTAATAATGCATTTAATTCTACCAACTCGAATACTTATCTATGATACTAAATCGTTATCAACATAATTGAATGATGTAACGGAACATATTATAGAAAGCATCGAAATGCCTTTAGCGAGAAAATAACAATATCATGCACGTAGAAGCAAGTATCATGTTTGTCCATCTTGATAATCTAACCAAAGTGATTACTCATCTTTCTCTTTCGATCTTCTATCGTGAACCTTCGACCATTGTAAAGTTTCTTCATAGTCACGTCCAACTGAACTGAACGATACAAAATGTAGTATAGTATACTAACAAGCACATATGTATACATATACGAGTATTTAGTTAAAATTATTATTGAAATATACGTTTATGCCCATAAGTATTTAGACACATCAAATTTATTCTACAAGAAGATCTGTTTATGAACATTAGGGTAACTTATCAAATTTTTTTTGGTGATTAAATTGTTGGTGTGTGGCGTAAAAACGGGCTTCTTAAGTTCTAGCTCAATAATTTAAATTTAAGAGACATGACCTTGTAGACTCATGGAAATTTAAAAGGTCATAATATTTATAGATTAGAGTGTACATTAGGGTGGTTTATACTGAACAGTTTGGTAGCATTTCACAAAATTGTAACATAAAAGGGTGCGAAAATGGTTACTACAGAATTTTAGAAATACTGCACTAAGGATTTGTATCATATTTGTTTAACAAGTTTAAAATTTTAATGATTATATTTTGAACATTATTTTCACCATCATGAAATTACATTGCATTAGTTTTACTATAATAGAAGCTTCAGTAAAAGATAATAAAATAATTTATAAGAATACTCCGTTTACGAACTTACTCCACTTCACCTTAATAATAATTTCTTTCATACATCTAAAGACAACAAAAATATGTTGTATAAATAGACACTACCCTGTGTAGCATAAATTGAAAAATAATTCGCGTATAACTAAATATTAATGTTGCATTTAAATGTATGGTATAACTACACAGAAATTTTGTTCACACTTCCTTGAAAATTAATAATGCTTTTGTTCATTTAATATTTAAGCTACGAAGAACATGCAAAAAATAGAAAAATAGTAAAAATATACTACATATTTGTTATTTTCCATAACAGATCTACATTCGCAGCGCTTCCATTTTTATTTTTTTCTGCAACTAAGTTATTAGTATAAAGGTATTATGTCATAAGTATTTTTGAAACATAAAAACGTAATTAAAAATTTAATTTAAAAGTTAAATATGTATCTTTATTTTTATTGTTGAAATTACTCAAGTTCTTGGATGAATATCTGATAATCATTTTATTCGCTAAACGTTTAAAGAACACAAATAAAGAATAATAGCCGCAAAGCAACCGCAGAATAATAATTCAAAAAAGAACAAAACTGCTGTAGATGAGGGATCATTGTTTCACAGGAGCAGGTAGCAAATCTTTTCCTAGATAGCCGGTTGTAGACCTGTTTCTCATTAATCAATGTCCGTTTGTAAAATTAATTGATCATATTGGATGTTTTGGCAGTTGGTTTGCTTACGAACTGCGTCTATGACGCAACAAACGACAGCTCTTTTTATCGTTGATCAAAATAGACGAAGAATCATCGAAACATCATTTCCGACAAGGGTGTTGAATTTAACGAATTATATAGGGTGTCTCAGTTACTTATCGCCGAGCTTTTTCAATATAATATTGTGTTCGTTGAAATAAATTATATCGATGAATAAATGTTATGTCAATTCGTATAATACTTAATGAACATTTTGACTGTACTTATCATGGCTGATTAAAATAACACTAAACATACCGGTGTATAATGCATACTTGCTTTAAAATTCAAAATGAAGTTTCAAAATAAGTGAACAAAGGATGATACATCAATTTTTTATTCTTGTAATCAACATAGATTGCAAAGAAATTCAAAAAATGTTGTAACTTTAAATAAAAAACTCGTAAAAAATGACATTTGACTTCAACACTAATTTCCTATTTCAATAAAAATTTCAACACTAAATTGACGGGCTTATAATGAAAACTTATTTTTATATTATAAATTGTAACTAATGTAAAAGCAGAAATAAGTGATGGTTAGAAATTAAAAGTTTCATATTTTTTATCTTTCCATTATGAAAGTTTAATAAAAATTTCTTTATTACTTTTCTAACTAAACTGAGATGATTAAACTTGACACTTAAACTTGCAGTATAAATTTAAAATTTACAATATACTTATTAGATCAATTGACCATAATTTCGATTTAGAGTTTTCTCAGGAAACTACCTCAGTAAATCGGAAGATATCTGTATTACCTAGTTCAAAAAAATTATATTATAAAAACTAGTACCCACGCTACCATAGTACAAGGTGCTTCTGTGACAATATATCTCTTAAAAAACGTTCTACCCCATCTTTTCAAAGCGTTAACACGTGAATTTCGAGTAAAAAAGCAAATGGGGAACCATCGGCACCTTTTAACACCTAACCTTATTGAAGTTCGACGAAGCAAATCCTACTTTCAGGTCACCGTTCCGTTTTCCTCTCTTCTGGTTTCTTAAGCCGCAACTTTTTTTGCCTTACCAAAATTTTACACCGACACCGGAGTAACTATCTAGGTAAATAAATAGACACCATTATTAACAATTTTATTGTCGATGAGTCTTTAATGTATCTTCCAAATATATTTTTTGAAATAACTTTCAAATATTACATTTTTTAATTTAACTTCGTTAACTGTATTGTAGAATATACTGCGAAAATGAATTGGAGATTTTATGACAAAAATTGTATTTTTTGTTTCTAACTATAGTTTTTTTGGTAATATCAAGAATTATAAAAATATTTGTAATGTATACATGGCTGTTACAATTTTAAGGGATTAAAAATTAACAAATTAATATGATTATCATTACAAATATTTTTAATTTTTGTTCATTAAAAATATTTTTAATTTTTGTTCATTAAAAATATTTTTAATTTTTATTCACTCAATAAATAAATTAATATTAATGTTATTACACTTGTTATACTAGTTGCAAAAATGTTATAAAATTTCTTATATTAATTTACAAGAAAACGATATTATACTTGCTATATTAATCAGTCAGACATTATTGCATCTATTATATTATTTATAAGAAACGTTGTAAGAACAACAAACTATAATTAGTTATTCAGTTACAATACATTCTAAAGAATTAAAAAAAATATTAATAAGGAACATAAAAAGAATATCAAATTAATCACATTTTAAGTAATAATAATTAAGTAATTGCTCGTAATGAGATTAAATACTGAAGTCATATAAGTATCAAAAGAAAAGTGAAAAAATTCTAGAGGTACCATTATGAGAGCAGATTTTACAGATTGGGAATATCTAACACCATTGGTAATATAGTGGTGAATGTGTTGTCAACATATTTTTCATTCCAAGTGAATGAGAAGAAACGATTGTATGACCAACGAGGCGGGGGTGTCACGTCGCATAATGTGCGCGAGAGGACGTCCAAGGTGTCCAAAGAGGGTTGGAAAAGATGAAAGATGCCGACAGAAAAATCCCACGACAGCTCTCGCTCCGACACACAATGGATGCTCGTGATTTCAGATCCTTCGTCAAATCACCGAAAACTGTCGACCACCTGCTGCTCTGCTTGTGACTTTATTTGCAAAGTTCTTCCATGTTTCGGCTTTTCCTCTTGCTTCCTTTTACTGTTTAATTGACTTTGCGAATCAGCGACTGTGTGCAATAGAGTTGGGTTAATGGTTCGCCATGATAGATACGGTATATGGTCATATTAGATAAAGTAACAAGAACGTTATAGGAAAATTAGCATTTGATTGACAGTAAGCCTAGCAAGATATTTGTTGAAATTTTGCTTAAATATTGTTTAAATTGAGAAAGAGATCTTTTTATTTATTCTTCTGTAATAGGATATGTAAGTAATTTCAAAAGTTTCGATACACTATCGACTTTTGTGTTTTGTGAAAAAAAAACACATTTTTTTGGATAATTAGCTTTTAGTGTATTTTTGGGTAATTAAGTTTAGTGTTGATTTTCTTTTGACTTCACATGAAATTTAGAGCTGGAAACACAGATTAAAAAGACATTGGGGTTTATGTATTTAACAATGGTCTTCTCATTGTCTTTTAACAATATGATTTACTTAATTTATTTAACAATATGGTTTATTTAATTTGTTTAACAATATGGTTTATTGAATTTATTTGACAATGAGGTTCATTGAATTTATTTGACAATATGGTTTATTGAGTTTACTTGAAAATGTGGTTTATTGTATTTATTTGACAATATGATTTAATGAAATTATTTAACAATATGGTTTATTTAATTTGTTTGACAATATAGTTTATTGAATTTATTTAACAATATGGTTTATTTAATTTGTTTCATAATGTGATTTATTGAATTTATTTGACAATATGGTTTATTGAATTTATTTAACAATATGGTTTATTTAATTTGTTTGATAATGTGATTTATTGAATTTATTTAACAATATTAATGCAGTACTCTACAATAATAGTTCCAGTGAAGCTTCTCTAATGTTTTTAAGCAAATAAACTGGAATCATAAGTACATGTTAACGGAACCACGATATAGTTTTCGGTAGAACGCTCGAACGTCGAAGTTGTATGCTTTAAATTCAAGTAGGCTTTGATATACCGACGTATTTATCTGTTTTATCAACAGACGTGTCCAGTAGAACCGACGTGTACGGTGAACTGACAATACTTCGAGACGGGAGACCATAGGTTTGTGGGATCCCCAGGCAGACACACAATAGCCCGAATGACTTGCTATAACTATACATACCTACTTAGCTATGTAGCTGACAATGAGTTACAACTTACTGCTGGTATCGAGAATATCGCGCCAATTTAAGCCTTCGATCGAACCAATCGATTAGTCTAACGTTCAATTCCTTCACTTCTTTGATTTCACGAGGAATGCGCATGATATTAATGTAATATTAATATTTATGTCGTTACGACAATTTATGTTGTATTTTACGTTGATTAGGGAAATATTGTTTGTATTCAATTATTATGAATATGCATTGTGTTGAATACAGTAGTCTTTAATCATAGAAAATAGCGATGAGGTTCTACGCTACTTTTATTATTAGAATAATTCTTGTGCGAATTCTTTTAAGTACAACAGTGTTGAAGATTTAAACAGTGCATATTTAAATAGTGCAATAATTAAAGAAAAGAATGCTAACGATTAAAATCTCAAGATTAAGGACTTTACATTTCAGAAAATTATTATAATATAATTCTTAGTTATTGTGAACTAGTAAAACTTAAAATTAAGGAAGACAATAAATACTATTGTTTCTAATAATAATAATAATAATATATTAAATTAAAATTTCCGAAGCGAACATACGAGTAGAAGTTACTCCTTAACGAAGGCTACTATATTTACTTTATAACATTGAACAAAATCAACGTAATTGAAATGTAGTTTAAGATATTTGTAACTTATTTGATATCTAATATTTCACCACTCATTCTTCATTTGCAATCCAAAATAAAAATCCAAGTTTTGTTGAACAACCCCTAAATTGAAACATAGAATACTTAACATAAACGTGTATTCACTCACACTCCACTCATATTACACTCACATTTCTTTTATTCTAAAATATATCAAGCATCGCTAACATTAAACTAACAAAGCATCTATCATATATTCTTGAAGATACCATGAGTACAATTTGTGAACCCATCGCAATTTAACATCAACTTGCAAAAGATCAAATCCCATAATTCGGTTAACCGGTCAAAAATTTCCTAATTATAAAAAAGCTAAAAAAAAATAAGAAGTCAGAAACCGAATATCTTTCCAACGGAAAAGATCAAAAGAATTAGAATTATACAAAGTCAAACTAGAATGTATATTTCGACTGTGGAAGAAATATGTAATGCATACCAACAGAGCGATGCATTAAGCCCCGTGCATTGTATAAACCTGAACAGGTTTTATCTGACAGTTCTATTGGAGTGTGAGCGAGTGTCACGCATGTAATGGAGGCATTGTAACGGCCCGTGAAGGAATAATGCTCCTCAAAGTCTACGCGACGCAACATCTTCTTTGAGGATTCATCTCGTTTTGTTTCATTTCGTTCCGTTTAGTTATATTCGGCTCGTTTTCACTCGGTTCGGTCATCATGTTGATCAGCAACCTCCACGTGCTAGTGGCCACAGAAATGATGCGGGTGTCTGCCCCGTCTGATAATTCCATTAGCCTGATGTCGCTGACGCTGGCAGAGCAGATTGATTCGATATCGAGACGATATCTCGTTCGACCGAACGAGAACAGTCACGCGCCCGGACTGGCAAGATTCGGCACAAAGAACTACACTTGGAACGTTCGATATCTCCAGTCGGAATCTGCGAACCTCTTCTCTCTAACGTTTCTTTAAACGCGAACAATTTCACAACGTTGGAAAATATACTGATGCAGGGATATGCGAAATTTAGACTGTATATTTCAAGTTCTAAAGGTTTAGAAGTTTTAAAGCTTATCTAATAGCTTCAGAAGTTATTGTAATAGCTTTAGAATTGTTAGATCACATTGATACTAGTTTATAATAATCAGTTTTCACCGCCTTTAATTGCAGAGATACGAGTATTTTATTTACTGTCTTAACGACTGTTTTCGTGTTAAAATATTTGTGAACAGGTGTAATTACAGGTTTTTATAAAATAATTCAGATACATTGTATATGCTTCCAAAACCATCAGTTCCGCGATTAAAGTGTTTGAGTCTATAATAACAATTTCTTAAAATTAACAAAAAATATATAATTCCCGCCACAATAACAGCAACGCATTAATTTTTATTTATATAATTATAAAATATCGTGGTGATTAATAAAGAGAACATCGGATGTAAATGTAATTTTGTTAACGATTTCTTTTGTAAATATTCATCCCTTCGTTTGAAAACTGATTTACTTGAAAACTTGGAAGAACCATCATTGAATATCTCATGCAAAAATTGGTAAATGTTGAGAGATATTAAATAAACAAACCGATACTCTAGTGGCTACATAGTAATAAAATATGCTATGTTGTGTATACTATTACTCGTTGCATATTTAGTTCAAGTTTTTTACGTACATCTCAGAAAATAAGGTCGACAGGTGATTACACAGAATATTAACCTTGACAATACATTTCAAAGTTATAGAAATTAATGAAGCGTATGTTTTCTTACAAATAATTGCCACATTGAAGATATTTTTGTGTATATTTCATAACTAAAACTGAATGGCGGTTACAGTTACTCGTTAATATTCGGAGTACTATTGCTGCGTTTGCTGTATTGCATAGAGTTAATTTAGATATTTATTACTTATTTTACAGATAGGTGAATTATTCATTATAGATTAAAAACACAACTTCTTTTTGTTATGATATTTAGTTGAATCGTTTTAGACAACGTGTTGTATTTCCACGTCTCATTGATATGACACTGGTCACTTTCTACAAGCTAGCAATACTGGAATTTATGAATTTCAAGATTTGAATATTTCAGAATTTCCGGACTTGAGAATTTAGAAATCTAGAACTTTAACATTTGAAAATTTAAAAACTTGATAATTTGGCAATTTGAAAATTCGTAAACCTGTAAATATAAAAACTCATAGATTTACCAATAAAAAATTTCGGAACTTGGAAATTTAAAAGCTTAGTTATTTGAGAATTTTTAAATGATAGGAATTTGAGAATTTTTAAATGATAGAATTTGAGAATTTATAAATGATAGAATGTGAGAATTTGGAAGTTCGGTCATTTATTGGTAATAGCAAATTAAAACTAACAAAAACCACGTTCGAGAAATATACGTAATAAAATGATTACTGTTCATTTTCATTAGAGGTTCTCTTTTTCATGGTTACATATTTTACAGATACTTTGTACGTACATATTTCAACAGAAGTATCTTGTGAATTATAATATTACAATAACAGAAAATATTAATCCGACTTTAGAGAATTATGCGAATCAAAAGCTGTCCATGTTGTCACTATATGCATTTAAGAGGTTGGATATCCGACTAATAGGATTAAAATTCTCAAGTCTCGTGAGAAGATAGAGTCGAAAGCATATAAAGATATAAAGTAAGTCAAATAAGAAAAAGTCTCGTATCAATATATTTTTATAATCACTAAGGTGAAGTTGTAATTTCGTTTTACATGCGTATAAAATTAACTTCTTTTGCATTTCAATTCATATAAATTAGGAAGTAACATATTTGGGTGTCATAAATAACTGAGAGAAAAATGGGAAATTTATGAACTTCCCAAAAAATTTAAGATATGAAATTTTCTTGTTTCTGTAATTTGAGACTCCACTTTCTAAATTTTAGGTTTTGTAAATTTTTCAGTTCTTGTAAAATGTGTCATTTTTATATTTCGTTTCTATTTATCCAGGCAAATACAAATTTTCAAATTCCATTTCGCAACGTTTGAATATCCACATTTTAAAATTGCGAAATTTTGAAACTCTCAAATTTCAAAATTTCTATCTTTCTAAATACTTAAATTTTCCAATTCCTAAATCCTTAATTTTTTAACTTCCCAAAATTATTAAATCTCCAAATTTCTAAATTCCTAAATTGTCGAATTCCTAAATTTTCAACCTTCGTAATTACAAAATATCTGAATTTGCGAATTCTCAAGTTCTTAAATTCTAGAACTTAAAATTTCTCAAATTCCCATATTTTCGAATGCCAAACTTCCCGAGTTCCCAATTCTCTAAATAACAAAATTCTCAAATTTTTAATTTTCTAAACGTTGTAGTCAAATTTTCAAATTTTCAAATTTCAAATTTTTCAATTTTTGTACTTCTCAAATTATTAAATTTCCAAATCTCCAAACCTCAAATTCTTGAATCTCCAAATTCCTAAAGCCCCTAATTATTAAATACTGAAATCCACAAATTTCAACTTCTCAAATTTAAAAATTTAAAAATCCTCGAATTCTTAAATCACCTTAATTCTTAAGTCCCCAAACTGTGAACTTCCAGACTTCCCAAATACAAAAAGAAAGCAAAGCAGCGTTCACTCTACTAACCTATTTCCCCCTCCTCACAAACTCCTCACCCCAAAAACTTATCCCTCACCTACCAAGTATCACAATTTCCATTATTTTCACTTAAAACCTGCGAAAAGAAACGAGTCAATAGTAGATCTCCCTTAAAACGAAGTGATACAAATGATATCGTGGATCGTTAAAAAGGTCCGATTTTCCAGGTCGCGTTTAAAACGGTCGTCAGCGCAGAAAACAACAAATTTCTTCTCTTTGTCACGTCGGAGGAACGAGTTGAAGTTTTTGTCCGTGAAGAATGTCCATGTCCGCGACTTGCCGTGAAAGGATAATCCGTCAGCAAGTCTCGTCATCCAACGAAGGAGCTAAACGCGGGTATATAGGAGGCAATGCTCTCCTTTTTCCTCCAGCACGTTCTTTTACGCTGTCTCCATTTTAATCCTCCGCGTGATTGCATGCTCGATACCAGCTGAAACGCTCACGTGGAAGGAAGGACAAGCGGCGTGTATGAGAGCCTGCCAGACCGTAAACCCTTTACCAACTGCACGAGGAGGGGGTTCTTTGCTTCCTTCTTCTTTCCCTTCTCTCTTTTCATCTACTTTTGCCTCCATCCCCTTCTCCTTCCTCGTGTTTGGCATCTCGATTTTGTTTCAACTTGTTTGTAAACTTTCTGGACATCTTCGTCTTGCATTCTGAATAATTATACCACCCTAATACTCTTTGCATGTTTTGTCAAGGATCCTCTCTGAAGGTTTTTGGTGTTTACGAAAAAGGAAGGTTATCTGTTAAACTAGGGGTTTCTTGAAAAAAAGTTTCGAACAAAATGTGAAGCTCTTGAAGGACTCTATAAAAAAGATGATATACGTTTTTTATGTAGACGTGATGCTTTCTCTGTAAAAAGCAATTTTAGATATACTGAAGAGGGACAAATCGATAATGGTTGTAACAGAAATCGACGAGGCGAGAATTTTCGATCTTTCTGGCTAAATTAGGTTATGTTCGGTTACACATCAAAACAGTAACATTTTCTCTGTTTGAAAAATCAGAAAATGTCAAATATTGTCTCGCGTTTATGTAAAAACAAAGACCTAGCAATCCAATAACTACTTTAGATAAAAAATATAGACTTCAGTTAATAAAAAAAAATAATAAAATTCCGACGTAATTCAATTAGCATAGCTATGTAGGGCAGTGAAAAATAAAGTGATCTTATTTCTAAATGCGAAAAAAAGAGACGAAGGAGGGTGGAAAGGCGCGTGTCAAGGAGGTAAAAGGCGATCATTAGCTGGTTGTGACGAGGCTTACTAATAGGCAACGGAGAATAGATGTCGAAACTTCGTTGGATCTGATTCGATGATACGGCTCGGACCCAGAGCGGCTCCTTTGAGGGCCTCGATACCTCTTCGTTCGCTTCACAGAGCCGAAAACCGGCACGGCGTTACGACAGATACACCTAACATCTCAACGACTTATTACTTACACCGTCTCTCCAATACTTGTTATTCGTCTTTCCAACTCTGACCGCTCGTTCAAAAGATATTTTCTGACAGCGAACAAACGTTCCGTGTTATCGATTTAAAATCGTTCGGAAATCAATGAAACATCTTCATTGTCCTGGTTCTGAAAGCTATTATGGAACGGGAGTCAATGTCGTCACCGGTATCAATAATATTCAATATCTCTTTAACTTCTAATAACTTTAAGGATCCCTATCGATCATAATTTAAGAGGTTTGTCGTCTGAACAGGAGCTATTTTAATTAAATAGAACTACTACTTTTCTACTTTGAGACTTTTCTTATTTCATCTTATTACTGTTTCTTTAATATTTTTCTTGAATACTGTTAAAATTACAGTTTGCTTGATACTTTCAAAATTGCTCTTTTTTTAATTATCCTTTGCACAGGTGAATTAGATTAACAATAGCACTGCAGTATCAGTTAAAATGACTGATTTTACAATTTCATTTTAAAATTTTTTCCTGTAATAATTTATTTCTAATTTCATAATATGTGCTATCTTTTATAACACAGATCCATAGTTTTATTCGAAACTAAAACGTAGATCAAACGCAGACTTCAAGATTCGCTTTCTGACAACGCTTTTAGTTTTAACTGATTTTCGTTGTAGTCTAAAATTCCTCAGTTTAGGGGTATCGATTTCGGACTCGAGGATCTTTTTATCCTCTGGTGATCTGCGTGAGAAAGGCAGGTACCTGAAAGATCCATCAAGAATCGGGCATATCGATGACAAAAACTAAACACACGTGTCGGGAAATCCTTAAAACAGGCTCATCGTTTTGACAAACCTTCCCTCTTAGGATCATTACGCGATAGACTACTCTTCCCCGTTTGTATCTCCCTCGGGAGACAAAACGCAGGTTTTCTGAATTTTAAAATAATGGATGGTCTGTTTGCCTGAAACGCTGTCTGGGTTATTCGACTACGAATGTTCGTGGAAATTTGGTTTGTTTTAGAAAATTGATAATAAAGATTGGAACGTATAGAAAATTTTACAGTTTTCATTTTAGATGTTTTATATCATTTATTTTAATAATTTAATTTTTATTTAAAAAATAGTAGATAATTATTAATAATTAATTTACACGATAATTATTAATTATAAACAATTAATATATTAATATTTTCAAATTCAGCAAAAACTTTGTTTTTCCAAAAATAATTATTTTTAGTCACATTTTTACTAATCCATAAAGTCAAAAACACAAATTAATATCCAACTCTTGCAAAAGCAAAAATATTTCGTTACATTAATTTATAACCTCAAAAACGAATGTATTTACTATACCATGCTGCAAAACTATTCAACGTCAGAAAATTTCTTTCTGTCAAGGTATGAATAGCAGTAAAATATTCCACCTGCAAAATCTCCACTAACTGCAGGACATTATAGAAATCGTTTCTTTGCCTCTGAAAACGCTTTCACAGTCCACAGTGTTTTCGAAAATATTGTGGAAAATATTTATAGGATTTGGAGGGTACAATGAACTTACCACAGTCATTAGGACCGATTAGATTTTCGGATAGATGTTTCCTTATAGACACATTTGTATGATCGGATTTCCTTCGACGCTCATTCACCCTCGTAGTTTGTTTCTCTGTTCGAATTTCCGGTAGAATACTATAGTTGTCCTCTTCTTTTAACCTCTTAGCTCGCGTGGCTGCCGACTGGAAGAAGGGTTGTCGGCCGGCTGGCCAAATATTTGTCGTAATTACTCCCAAAAAGGGGTTTTTCTACTCCAAAGTCCGAATAATCGCATTCGGACGTTCACAAGCGGATTTTCGAGACGAGATGCTATTATAAGAGGTTTCTTTCTTGTCCAGCCGGAAGCGGCTTGCTTTTGCTACTGTTGGACAGTTAACAATTTTTAACCAAAACTCGACTACTTTTAATAATACTGTATTGTATATTTTTAAAGCTTCAGGTTACCAATTTATATCATATATTGATCTTTATAACTCACATGACTATATGTATAGTTAAATTACGTAAGAACGAAAGTAGGATTACCACGCGTTGGATTTCTACGCGTAGGATTACCACGCGTTGCATTACTACGCGTTGGACTACTATGCGTTGGTTAACTACGCGTTAGATTACCACGTGTTAGAGTACTATGTTTAGAATTACCACGCATTGCATTACTACGCGTTAGACTACTACACGTTGGATTACTACGCGTTGAATATCCACGCGTTGGACTACTACACGTTGGTCTACTACGCGTTGAATATCCACGCGTTGGATTATTACGCGTTGAATTACTACCCGTTGAATATCCACGCGCCGAATTACTACGCGTTGGATATCCACACACTGGATTACTACACGTTGTATTACTACGCGTTGGATTTCTACGCATAAGGCTACAACGCGTTGCATTACTACGCGTTGCATTACTACGCGTTGAACTACTATGCGTTGGTTAACTACGCGTTAGATTACCACGTGTTAGAGTACTATGTTTAGAATTACCACGCATTGCATTACTACGCGTTAGACTACTACACGTTGGATTACTACGCGTTGAATATCCACGCGTTGGACTACTACACGTTGGTCTACTACGCGTTGAATATCCACGCGTTGGATTATTACGCGTTGAATTACTACCCGTTGAATATCCACGCGCCGAATTACTACGCGTTGGATATCCACACACTGGATTACTACACGTTGTATTACTACGCGTTGGATTTCTACGCATAAGGCTACAACGCGTTGCATTACTACGCGTTGCATTACTACGCGTTGGACTACTATGCGTTGGTTAACTACGCGTTAGATTACCGCGTGTTAGAGTACTATGTTTAGAATTACTACGCATTGCATTACTACGCGTTAGACTACTACACGTTGGATTACTACGCGTTGAATATCCACGCGTTGAATATCCACGCGTTGGTCTACTACGCGTTGAATATCCACGCGTTGGATTATTACGCGTTGAATTACTACCCGTTGAATATCCACGCGCCGAATTACTACGCGTTAGATATCCACACACTGGATTACTACACGTTGTATTACTACGCGTTGGATTTCTACGCATAAGGCTACAACGCGTTGCATTACTACGCGTTGCATTACTACGCGTTGGACTACTATGCGTTGGTTAACTACGCGTTAGATTACCACGTGTTAGAGTACTATGTTTAGAATTACCACGCATTGCATTACTACGCGTTAGACTACTACACGTTGGATTACTACGCGTTGAATATCCACGCGTTGGACTACTACACGTTGGTCTACTACGCGTTGAATATCCACGCGTTGGATTATTACGCGTTGAATTACTACCCGTTGAATATCCACGCGCCGAATTACTACGCGTTGGATATCCACACACTGGATTACTACACGTTGTATTACTACGCGTTGGATTTCTACGCATAAGGCTACAACGCGTTGCATTACTACGCGTTGCATTGCCACGCGTTGCATTACTACGCGTTAGACTATTACGCGTTGAATTACTACCCGTTAAATATCCACGCGTTGCATTACTACGCCTTGGATTACCACGCGTTGGATAACTAAGCGTTATCCAAAGCTGTTGCTTTCGCGTCTGCGTATGCATAATTCTCACGCTCTGATTGATCCGCATTTTTCCTTAACCCTTTGCACTCGAAGATAATTTTACTGTTTGCAAACAGCAACTTTAAAATGTTACATGACTTCTTTTGAAGTTATTATTTCTCTACTAATAATTTCCACTATTGTCTATTTCACTATGTTTATACATCACATAAGCACTATTTATAGAATTAATTAAATAATGCTTCTTTTAAGGTATTGTATTAAATCGAATGGCGTCTAAGAGACGTATAAGAGGCGCCTTTCGAGCGCAAAGGGTTAATAATTTAAAAACGAAGCCTCAAATCCCATTTTTGCAAAAGGAAATCTTATTCAGAATCACATCTACTCTCCATTTTAAGGATCTACATTAGTTTTGAGATATCCTGTATATGATGTTAAATATTATCGTATCAATAGTAATATTGTTATGTCAATAATATTTATTTTTGCAAAAGGAAACCTCATTCGGAATCACATCTACTCTCCATTTTAAGGATCTACACTAGTTTTGAGCACCCCGTATGCGATGTTAAATATTATCGTACCAATAATAATAATATTTATCATTGCGTATATTAAGTACAAAAGTCGTAACGAAACAACTAAATAGCCTAAATGAAATGTACATTCGAATCCTTGTGAAACACCTGATACGGGAATTACGATGATCAGGCAAAAGTTAGCGAGGGAGTATAATGGTTGCGTAGTACGGCTAGAACGAAGGAACGGGAGTGGTGTTCGATCGAAGAAAAGGAGAGTGGCAGAGCTAGTGGGAACTCGTTCGCTGGTCGAGCGAAATCAACATGATCGAAGAATAATCGAAGAAGACAGCTCTAACGGACGGTGGCATCTCAGTCATCGGCTGCAATCCCACGGCAACGGTCTGAGGCAAGGGTTGGCAGTTAAGATGGATCACCATGCGGCACGGCGTGTGTCGTCAAAGCGACGAGTCCCGAGTCTCTCTTTCTCTTTCCTTCTCTTTCCTTCGAGTTCCTCCAACCTCTTTCCATGCTTCGAGCCTCGAGTTTACCGGGTAACGAATAACTCTATACATGCCAGTTATTGTGATTTTATTCTGTTCGAAACGTGCCTAGTGTCATACTCCGCCGTCTATTCCACTTTGACGTCCAGCTCTCTTCCACGAGCGCCATGTTCTCCAGGTTCTTCCATTTACCACAATAACTGTCGCGTCTTTACGAGTCGCCGATGCACGATGATCACTTTATTTAAGGACGTTGACAACCGACATAGTGCTGTCATCTTTCTTTTGTTGTTATCGCCGTTAACTTTGTCTATTTGTAACAATGCCGCTCGACGCGCAGCTATGTTTCTCCACCTTCCTTTCGTTCTTTTCCTCTCAGTTTTAGTCGTATTTCATATTTCTTGGTTTTAAATGTCATGATTCTTGCTACGTTCCTGTACTTTAAAAACAGCTTGATTTCGCTGTTCAATCTTATTACATAATTTCGAGTGCAAGTTTCGTTTAGCAAAGATGCCAAATTTATGGAATAAGTAGCAACTTTTTAGCAAAATGTAAATTTCTTAATAAAATGACATTAACTGTTTTTTAATGAACAAATCTTGGTACGTGGATAAATACATTTTGAATGGGAAAATGTTTGATACATGGCTAAATATTTAAATATGTTTGATTATGTAATGTTTGTTGCATCCACGAATATTTAAATTTTGATATTGTTAGATATGTTCAGATCAGTTTAGATATACTGTATGTATATTTATTTATTTTTGAATATATTCAAATACATGTAATATGTTCATATACGTTCACATGTGAATTTATAGTAACCATTACAATTTACCTTACAACGTACACATATGATCATATCTCTTCTAAATTACACTCATGCACAATTATTGATATATATGAACAATTAATTAAATTTAATTAATTAATTAATTAATTAAGTCACTTCTAAATTACAGACACGAACAATTATTGATATATGTATATGAACAATTAACTAAATCAAATTAATTAATTAATTAATTAATTAAGTCACTTCTAAATTACACACACGAACAATTAATTAAATCAAATTAATTGATTAATTAAATCACTGCTAAATTACACACATGAACAGTTATTGATATATATGAACAATTAATTAAATTAAATTAATTAATTAATTAAATCACTACTAAATTACACACATGAACAATTATTAATATATACGAACAATTAACTGAAATTTCATATGTAAATACACACAATTTTATATCACTACCTGATTAAAGTAAAATTAAGAAGTTAACAATTGACAGAAAAATATATCCATAATTTTATATTACTTATTACAAATGATATATGTATGTTCATTTAAATGTTCATTCTTTTTCGCAATATTCATAACAGTTCGAGAAACAAGCGCACAAATAGAAATTATTTAGCGAAACACTTGAATTCTTCGAATTGCACATGTCCTTATCCCATACAGAAAAAGTGTTTTAAAAAATTATGATGTATCAACATGTATTAATTAGTCCCGGTCTTTCGTTTACGAGTATTAATCATCGCGTTGCTACTATCAGTAATTAGCTGTCGAGTCGTGTCACTATGAAGATAACAAGATGTAAATTATAGTGTCGCGCGAAAACGAGGGATAGTTTCAACGGAGGGTGCTCAACGATACCAAAAAAGCAACAATAATTGGTGTAATGAGTATTTCACACTCGAAACGCTTTATCTGTTCAATCGATCCAACGTGTTACTCAAATAAACATGTCGCGAATCTATCGATTTTAGGCCCTGTTTTTCACCCTTCGATGTATGCGGTTACCTGCTCTTTATTGTCATCTGTTTTCTTTCCGAAATGCACCCCGATCGGTTTAATTAGCTTTGCGTGCAAACGTGCAAATGCTTCTCTTTATAAAGTCTATGATATGCATATAGCAATTCTGAATTATTGGAGCACATTTTCTGTTATTAGTTTTGTTATGTTGATATGATAGAATGTGGATATGAAGAAAGTTTTAACATTTGGCAAATTAACGTTTTGCACTAATTTCTTTATTTCTACTTAAAAATAATGTTACCGTAAGAGAAAAGTAAGAAAAAAGAGTTATATAATTTGAACAATTTTGAGGGTGAAAATGTAATGTTTATGATTTGAAGTTTCGAAATTTCTAAATTTATAACAGGTCCATTTTTTATTCTTCGTTCCAATTTATTGAATTAGAATTTTTTATATGTATATTTAAACGATTTGGGAATTCAAATATTAATAATTTTTGTAATTATAAATTTGGGAACATTTAATATTTACATATTATTAAATTTCTGAATACAATCTATATTTATAAGTTGCAAACTTTGAAAATTTTTAAATTTCAATTTTAAAAATTCATAAATTACCATCTGTCAAAATCCTTAAATCCACAAATTTCCTAGTTATTCAATTCTGAAATCATTTACTTCTCAAGTTCCTAAATTCCTATATTTCAGAATTTCCAATTCCCAAATTTATGGGTTTCCAAATAAGCAAATACGCAAATTCACAAATTCCCACATACTTAAATCCTCAAATTTTCACTAAATTCAGAAATTTCCAAATACTTAAGTCTGCAAAATTCCAAATTCCCAGACTCCCGAATTTCCAAATACCCAAAATTCACAAATTCCCAAATACTTAAATCTCCAAATTCACAAATTCCCAAATACTTAACTCTACAAATTTCCAAATTCCCAAATACTTAAATCTCCAAATTTCCAAATTTCCAAATTCCCAAATTCATAAGTATCCCAAATTCCCAAATTCCCCAATTTCCAAATCCTCAAATTCCCAAATCTCCAAATCCCCAAATTCATAAATTTGTAAATACTTCAATTCGCAAATTCACAAATTCCCAAATACTCAAGTCTCCAAATTTACAAATCTCCAAATTTCCAAATTTTCAAATTCCCAAATTCATAAGTATCCCAAATTCCCAAATTCCCCAAATTCACAAATTCCCAAATTCCCAAATATTAAAATTCCAAAATTCACAAATACTCCAATTTCTCAACTCCTCAAGTTCCCAAATATGAAAATTACCAAAAGTCTTAAAATCATAATGTATCACCCTGACAACAAATTCCTTCAACATAAAAACGATAAAAAATTTCTTAAATATAAGACTGACACAAAATCTTCAAAGCATAAATTATTAATTCAGAAATACTGCAAATTCGTTGCAGCGGGGTAATGTTAAAGAAACCTCTAAATCATAAATTATAAAAGTGATCAGAAATGTTCAAAGCATACTAGTTTTCTCGAGATTATTCTCACGGATATTAAAATGTGAAGAACAACTTTTACCGATGCAGCGTTCTGTACATCGCAATGCTGCTGGTATAAAAGTAGGCAAAGCAAATAGCTGTGAAAAATATTTCTAATCGGCAATCATCGATATATGCTTCGACGTACTTGAACCGAACTGCAGTCACGACATCGATACGTTCTCTTTGATCGATTCTTTAGCGTCATTGATACCCAATCATCCGTTCATGATCGTTTCATTGTCAGAAAACAGTTGGCGCTGAGTTTCTCACAGACGTTACCGCAATCTCAAAAACTCGTTCAACTGCGAACGTTTAATAGCTTTCATGCATTTTCCATGAGATATTCGAAATGCTGTTTCGATCGAACTGAATATATTAAAATTTAAAAATGTCTTTTTGGAATTAATTAAACATTTTACTTTAAAATTAGAATTAATGATTTAAAATAAATTCTAAATTCTAAATTCTAAATTCTAAATTCTAAATTCTAAATTCTAAATTCTAAATTCTAAATTCTAAATTCTAAATTCTAAATTCTAAATTCTAATTTAGGAATGATATAATTAGATTATTAATTATAATTTTTAAATAATGTTTAAATTATATTATATTTAAAATTACAGTAAATATATATAATTTGTAATTTATAATTTTAAACTATAATTTAATATTATAACCATTCAAATTCTGGCTACCATTACTCTTATTCTTACTTTCTCATAAATTAAAAATAAAAAGACAATATATGGTAAATACGGAAATTAATAATAAATAATAAATAGCAACAATTGCATACATATTAAATCAGTATATTTATCATATAATTAATACTATATAACATCTATTGTTGAACTAATCAATCAATTAGAAATGTAATTTTCCTAACCTCAAAAAAATGTACATAAAAATATTCTAAAAAATTTTGCAAACAATTCAATCTTTCAGAAAATGAAACTTCATAGAAAAAGGTTTGTTTTTATAATTTTGATTTATTTTTGCAAATGTAGAATTACATTTAATTTGTACCATCCATATCGAGATACCCTGTGTATTTCATACACATAATAATCAACACACTGTTAGAAATGTAATTTTCCTAACCTCAAAAAAATTTACATAAAAATATTCTGAAAAATTTTGCAAACAATTCAATCTTTCAAAAAATAAAACTTCATAGAAAAGGTTTGTTTTTACAATTTTTATTTATTTTTGCAAATGTAGAATTACATTTAATTTGTACCATCTATATCGAGATACCCTGTGTATTTCATACACATAATAATCAATACACTGTTAGAAATGTAATTTTCCTAACCTCAAAAGAATTTACATAAAAATATTTTGAAAAATTTTGCAAACAATTCAATCTTTCAAAAAATAAAACTTCATAGAAAAAGGTTTGTTTTTACAATTTTTATTTATTTTTGCAAATGTAGAATTACATTTCATTTGTACCATCAATATCGAGATACTCTGTGTATAATATATGAAATATTAAGCAATTTAAGCAATCAAAGATTTAAATCTAAGTAAGTAATAAAATTGTAATTACCATTGATTCATCCAACGATAGAAGCGACAATGAGACAGTGCGCTCGTCTAAAATAGATCAACACGTAAATTAAGTAATAGATACCGAGTGTTATATGACAGCGATCTATATAGAAAAATACCGTGTGACATCTTGACTGGACCAATTAAACGCTGCAGTCATTATTAGTAGTTAAATTGAATTAAATCAAGCTAATAAACGTCGCTAGAAGTTGTTCCTTTGATCCTCCGATGCTGGTTTTCCTCACGCCAATTTGTGTTTCTTAAGCAGATACTTTTTTATCTTGAATTCTTCTAAAAAGGAAGTTAGTCAAAGAATTGTAGAATTTGTCTTTTTAATTAAGAATCTTTAAGAAGTTTTAATATTACGTGTAGAAGAATTGCGAACTGTTAATTGAAGGAAAGACAGTGTTTGGCTAATTGTAATTTGGTCTTAATAAATTATTCAAGGATTTCAAAATTTGTGAGATTTTAGTTTTTTAATGTAACGCAGTTTGGAATTTTCTGAATTTGTGAATTATTAAATTTTGGAAGTTTTGAAATTTTATGGTTTTAAATTTCCAAATTTTCGTATATTCAAGTTTCCAGACTTCTAAATTTGCAGATTTCTAGATTTCCAGATTTTCTTACTTTATTATTTCTAATTTTCCAAATTCTCAAATTCCCAAATTCCAAATTCCCAAATTCCCCAAATTCCAAATTCGCCAAATTCCAAATTCCCCAAATTCCAAATCCTCTAAATTCCAAGTTTCCCAAATTCCAAATTCCACAAATTCCAAATTTCCCAAATTCCACATATGCCAAAGTCCACATATCCCAAATTCCAAATATCTCGAATTCCAAATATCCCAAATTCCAAATGTCTCAAATTCCAAATCCTCCAAATTCCAAGTTTTCCAAATTCCAAGTTTCCCAAATTCCAAATTCCCCAAATTCCAAATTCCCTAAATTCCAAACTCCCCAAATTCCAAATTCCCCAAATTCCCAAGTTTCTAAATTCCCAAGTCTCCAAGTTTCCGCATCCCCAAATTCCCACATCCTTAAATTCCCAAATTCAAATATTTCTAGATGTTAACTATCCTAATACCCAAATCCGCAATTTCTCAAAATGCCAAACTCAAAAACTTATAAATTCTCAAATCTCCATATTAATCACCTAACAATCCCAAAATTTCCAATTTTTCAAATCTCCGTCTCTTTTAAATTTCTAAAGTATAAACTAGCTCTCGTGTAGTATTATTATTAACGCTACTAGTAAAACCTAGTTTTCCTCGCAAAACATTTCACTTTCACTAAATACAATGAACTATTGTAGTATAAAACGTATTTTCACAATGATTTCTCAATTCCGACTCGTACTCGGTATAATTTTGTCGTTATAAACCGAAAGTGTATAATAACGTACTCATTTTCTCAATCGATGTACTTTCAGCAAAAGAGTCAATGTTTTAGACAGATCACATATCGTCTGCAATTTATTTATTTTTCTACTTTAGGTAAATTTAAATAAAAGTGATCATCAAACTTCCGTAAATCTAATGTTCAAGAACTTATGTTGACTCATAAATTCCAAAATAAATAGTAAGAACCTCTCTGCTTTTCAATTTGTCAAAATTACTTTAGTTATTAAGCTACTTACCTATTTCAAGTATCATCCATTATTCATTTATTTCTACACTTTCCATCTAAATATAAGAGGTCATTAATCTGTAAATCTACAATTAATATCCCACATTATAATTTATTAAATAATGTATGTTCACTCATAAATTTAAAGTTAAATATCAAAAAATAATTTTCTGTTTTTTATTTCGTCAAGTTTGGTTAGTTTGCCTTCCGTGCACCGATGGGAATCGAGAACACGAAAACCGGAGCGTCGAATGATTCGCATGATTCCATTAGTTTCTACAGTTCGAAGAAAGCGCGAAGGGAAACAGACATTTCGGCATGATCCATTGGAGCGATCGTGGAATCGATTAGGTAAGGAATAAAGGTAGAAATAAAGGGACGATTAGGCAGTACCGGGCTCGAGGACAGGGAGTTGGTTTTCGAGGGCATTCGGAATCGTTAGTGCACGCCGTGTCCCGTGGAGTTCGATCAGCAGGAATCCAATGCTGTGCAACAAGTGGCCCCCGGGGCCAAGGGTTCCTTTCACTTCCAGCAAATCGTTCGTCTCGAAATTCTCTCTTCAATATTTCTCCCCACGTTTACACCAGCTTGAACCGACTACCCGAAAACTACCCATTGGTATCTGAAAGCTCGCGAAATTCGTGTCGAGATGCTTTCAATACTTTCAAAATCATTTTTCTTTAGTTAGAAGCTACATTCAGAACATTATTAGTTAAAACTTTACTAACTTTATAATTACCGAACATTGGGATTGGCTTTTTATAATTTATTCTGTTTGTTCGTTTGTCTCTTTATACCACACTGCCCGCCATTTTGTTTCTCGAGAGTTTGGTATCACTTTTAGACACGTTTAATCTTTCGTACCGTCATTAAAAACTCTACGTCTTGATTTTGTAAATATGCTACGGTAATTATGTTATCGATGCTTTTAGTTCGACAATTATAAATAATTTACTAGTATAGAAACTGTACGAGATATGTGTCATAGTGACTCTGGGAACAGTGATGTATAGTTTCTAACTTATTTCAATAATTGATCAGTTATAGTATTTAATATTTAATATAATATCGTAGTATATAATTTAATATTGTGCACAGTATACAACACCTGATATTATGTAGTAGTACACCATATTTAATTTTGTAGTAAGCAATAATTAATATCGTGTCACCGCATGCAATATTCAATATTATGTTGTAGTATATAATATTTAACATTGTGTATATAGGGGAGAACGGGTACAAAAGTAGCGTCGTGATGAAAGTATGCCTTCTCTCCGCTTGCAGACGTTTCAGTACAATTTGTTTTTCATAGTTGCATGTGCATTATGTCTGTTTTGTCCCGTTGATTGACACTCAGCCATAACATGAATCGCATGCGGTGGTTAAACTGAATTGCTAATTCAGACCACTCAAGTAAATTTCTACCGTTTCGACTTTCTTGTTACTATTCATAGTTAAACTATTCATGTTAAACCGATCACTTGTTAGAGCATTCTTAGATACCTTTATAAGTTCCTATAGTTAATTTCAATAACTCATGTATAGTTTGTAGGCTACAAGACTTTTGTTTTGGAAAACGCGGTTGGGGACAAAAGTAACATTTACTATGGGACGAAAAGAACCGTAAAAACTGTACCAAGGATGATGTATTATGCATGTCGTAACTGTAATTAGGAATAGATAAATAAACCATGTACACAATACCGAAGAAATGCTCGAACCTGGTCATGCCTTCTATTCTTCGTTATTTAAATGTACTGCTATCGTTGCTTAAAATATAATATGTTTAAGTATTTCTTTTTGTTGGTCCTTATAAGAAAAATCTTATTCTGCGTTAGAAATATTTTTACTTAATTGCAATGAATTATATTAGTTTTGTTTTGATGGGTCAGGATGGTAGTCACTGTGCAATATCATGGCTTTTTGAGTATTTATGAGAAACTAAGTTTAGGTTAAATAATAAACCGATATAGTTTGTTATGACATAATTCTGGTTTCTGTATCTTTAAAGGGGGATTGGCAAGTCAGGTGTAAATAATGTCACTATGCCATAATATTTGAAATTGTATCGTAATATAGGGTTAATATTTTGTTACAATACATGATATTTAACATTATGATATAGTATATATCTAATATTGTGTTAAAATGTACGCGGAATAGTTAATATCACATTGTAGTGCATAATAGTCACCATTGTTACAGTAACATTTAAGATCACGTTGCAGAATATAATATTTAATATTTGTTACAGTATTTAATATAATATTTAATACAGTATTTAATTATGAATCTGTAAATTTATTTAACGAATTTATAAATTTGACGAGAAACTTAATTGTTCAAAAAGTAGCAGATGAAGTCTCGATTGTACTCCATCTTTCAATCCACTTGATCGTCAATTCCAATCGTTTCAATCCTTCGCTCATTCTTCTACCAAAAATTGATTGAACCCAAACAAACTGTAGTGATATACTATGCATAGAATCGACTTGGAAGATATAGAAAATTAGCTATCACATTTGCAAACTGTGGTATACACCTGGCTTGACTGCTGTCAGGTTAATGAGATCTAAAATTCGTTCTGGACATCACGGATTCCATACACACTTTGAAATTCCAAAGAATCCGTTTTTCTACAGAACGATTTCATTTGTACGGGCACGCAGAAACAAAAATACAAGAGAGGTCCGGTTGGATGGAAAAAGTCGAAACGAAAGAAAGAGTTCACTAAAAGATGAGTAAGAAAAGGCGAGCGGAACGATTAGTTACAGACGACGTTCGACTTTCTTGTCTTTATACGAACGATACATTCGTATGCAAATCCACCTTAGACCGAACTATGGCATTGCTAGTGATCGAAGAAACGACACTTACAAACGAACAGCGACGGTGATTAATTTCTAAATTGTCGCCGTTTCAAAATCTGTTGTGATTTCAATGACGAAATATTAGAAAACATGCGACTTAACATGACTCACTCTATTCAGGATAGAAACAGTTTTTATAAAAACTCTGAATTTTTAAGCAGCGCTTTATTATTCGGTCGACTCGTGTATTTACGACAAACATTTTAAGCAATTACATCGTCAGGATGCGGACGCATGATACAATAACTGTATGGAAATTCACTGCGAATGTTTATGCATGCTTTAAGAAATGACAGTTTTGCGTATGCATAAATGTTCAACAAATTTATTTAATGTGTATAATATAGCATAGAATATTTGCAATATCTGAAATGTTCATTTTATTGCATATATTGTAAATAATTTCAGATTAAAAGAGCGATTTATTGAGTTTAAAATATTTTTTACATCATTGTTATGTTATTGTGACAAGAGTGTTTCCTTTTTAGTTTTTGTAATTTTATTAAATGGTAATAGCTTTTCGTAAAACAATTTTGCAGAAATTACAGTATGTTGAAATTAAAAAATATACAATATTTTAAGTAATAATTGCAATATGTGTATTATTAAATTTTGTACCCAAAATTACTCGTAAAATTATAATGTGTTTCTTGTTCCTTCACTCTCAAGAATTAAATTCATTACCAATAACAAAAGAAATCACATCTGATATAAAGAATTGTTCAGTTGATTTTGTAAGAATGGAAAACAAGGATTACGATATTACGATTAATATCCAAATTTCTACATGTTTGAAAACAAAAGAAAAATGGTAATTACATAGAAAACGATACACTTCACTGACTTTAATTACGTTGAAACGTGTTGTAGAAGGTAATATTCTGAGTCACTTTTCTTTACACATAACCGCTGTTTGGCCTAATTTCAGTGACCTTTGCAAAAGCTTTAATTAAATCTATATTCTACTACATCCATTATAACAATCAGTTTTCACCGCTTTTTTTAATTGCAGAGACACGAGTATCTTATTTACTGTCTTAACGATTGTTTTCGTGATAAAATATCTGTGAACAGGTGTAATTGCAAGTTTTTATAAAATCATTCAGATACATTGTATAAACTTCTGAAGCCACCAGTTCCGCAATTAAAGTGTTTGAATCTATAATAGCAATTTTTTAAAATTAACAAAAAATATATAATTCCCGCCACAATAACAGCAACACATTAATTTTTATTTATATAATTATAAAATATCGTGGTGATTAATAAAGAGAACATCGGATGTAAATGTAATTTTGTTAACGATTTCTTTTGTAAATATTCATCCCTTCGTTTGAAAACTGATTTACTTGAAAACTTGGAAGAACCATCATTGAATATCTCATGCAAAAATTGGTAAATGTTAGGAGATATTAAATAAACAAACCGATACTCTAGTCGCTACATAGTAATAAAATATGCTATGTTGTGTATACTATTACTCGTTGCATATTTAGTTCAAGTTTTTTACGTACATCTCAGAAAATAAGGTCGACAGGTGATTACACAGAATATTAATCTTGACAATACATCTCAAAGTTATAGAAATTAATGTATGTTTTTTACAAATAATTACGACATTGAAGATATTTTTGTGTATATTTCATAACTAAAACTGAATGGCGGTTACAGTTACTCGTTAATATTCGGAGTACTATTGCTGCGTTTGCTGTATTGCACAGAGTTAATTTAGATATTTATTACTTATTTTACAGAGAGGTGAACTATTCATTATAGATTAAAAATATAACTTCTTTTTGTTATGATATTTAGTTGAATCGTTTTAAACAACGTGTTGTATTTCCACGTTACATTATTCGGACACTTTCTACAAGTTAGCAATACGTAGAAACTGTTTGAACTGCAGGATACGTTTGTTTTGTAAGCAAACATCTCAAATATAATTAAGACGTTACTTCTGTGTAAGATTATATTTCGAAGCGTGAATAATTAAAATTCAATATGCAACGAAAAGGAAAGTACATCAATTTTGATGAGAGACAATTTTTGATCATATTGAAAAAGTTAAAACTATCGAGAAATAGCACAGTTGGTAATGAAAAATAGCAGATATTGAAAGATATAAAAAATCGTATGAAATTAAGTAAAGAGGTAAACTCGAATTTTGAATGGAGAAGAAAGAAAATTATTATAAAGTGTTAACAAAATCCACATTGTAGTGCAGTGCAATTAGCTTAAGAGGTTTACCTTGAAAGTGGAAAGAAAATGGTATAACCGTGCGTAAGAAAGGAACAATGGGTATAATGACCGATATCTACAATAAATTCTCGTACAAGTCAACCCTTTCTGTATACGACAATAAATACCAAAGTACAATGTCCAAATATTAATATAACTGTACAGAGAAAAGTCGTTAAGAATGACGTCCTTGAAAATGTATTCCAAGGCTACTGACGCCTTTAATATAATTATAAAAAAAAATATAAATTAGTTCCTGTAATTAAAATTGTTATGTAATGTAAAGTACTCGTAATGAAGTACGATTAGCGTAAAATTCATTAATTTCGTGCACATTCCAGTTTCATTGAGTGTCTCGTGTTTTAAGAGGAAGGAGCAGAAGAAGACAGAGCAGGACAAATTAATATATCCGCTTTTTAATCTCACTGTAGAGGTTAATTCCAACAAAGGGAGACGAGAAAGCAAGATAACGTGGGGGCCACGCGACAGGAAGACAGTTGACTCTGTCTGCCGAAAAACTATCCCTACTTGTCTCTCTCGTTCCTCATGGAAACTTCTCAAGAAGCTTGAGGAGCCACGATAATCACGTAATAGCGCGAGCGATTAATCAATTAAAAACGACAAAAGTCACGACCCCCTCTGAATTCCGTACGCGTTACCACCAACTACTGTCGTCCCTTTCACAGCAAACGAGCATCAAGATTTTTTTTACTCCGATCAAACTGATTGTTTTTTCGGCCTTAATAACGCCACAACGAAATTCGACCTTCCTTTACGTTTTCTAGTACTAATAACTCCTTCTGACGTTTTATTACGATTATTGAACTTTTAATAGACATTAATTATAAACTAATACAATTTTATATTTTCTACACATAGGGTGTCTTAGTTTTTCATCGACTTTCATTTGTTCAAATTTTTAATTAGTTCAATCTTCAGTCTTTGAGTTTTCAATTAAATCTTCAAATGTTTAAATATTGTTTCAAGTTCACTGTCGAGTTTCGGATTTTAAATTAGAGTTTATGTTCACATACTTTTCAATTCGGAATGACAAAGATTCAATCGTTTTATCATAAAAATCCTTTTTCCGAGATCTGAATTGTAAGGAATAGTATATTTCAACTAAAACACACATCTCGAATGAACATCAAATTTCTATTCGTTTTTTTAAACATTATGCATTTATACAGAGATATAAATAAACTAACAGGATTTGAAGACTCACTTCCGTCTTTGTTTTGTCCTATTCACATTCATATTTTATTTAGTTTGAATGAAGCACACGGACACATGTAAGAATTCTTCCTTTAACACTTTGACTGACACGTCACCCGTATGTGGATGACTCATAAATCATACGAATCGATCATCTGTGTTATTAAGAACATATTCGCTTGTCTAATAACTCGATAATAAATGTAGCAAATACAAAATTCGTATGAACTACAAATAATAAATATAATAAAAAAATACTCATATAAACTAAAAATGATAAATATGCAGTAAAAATCTGTTTTTGTAAAACTAAAAATGCCTAATGAAATATTCGACTACCTCAGTACAATCAACGCGTTAATAATTTCAACACCGAATTCGTGCTCACCGGCTGAACTGCCATAGATTCAGCATGGACGTTGAAGCGGTCGCGAGCAAAACATTATAATCTAAGGTCATAAGAGCAAAGACGTCGGGGAGCGCAGGAGGATTTATTTTATGGCATGTAATCCCCCGTGTCGAGATGCGAAAGACCTGTAACTCTTTTGTTGGCACCACGGGGTGTCCACACTTCCAAAGCAACCGCTAACTAATTCCTCTCGTGAATGCTCGGCCCTCCACCATTAAGCCCTGTTCACTATGCACTGCTCCCCATCATCCAATCGAATTCTTTCGTTTTGTAATCTGCGACACGTTTTCGAATGCTTGTATATGCTTTCGTTTCACCGAATCGACGACACGGCAATTAAAAGGACCGTTTTACGATTCCCGTGTCACGGACGACGAGGAGACGCGAACTTTATCGCGTTGTGAACTTTTCTGTATTAATACTCGATAAAATGATGAATTATTGTTTTTGTAGAAGTTGAGACCTTAGTGCAAGAAAGCAGGAAATATTTGTCTATTTTGGAAAAATGGTGCTTTTAATGAAGTTTAATAAAATACAAAAAAAAAAATAAAAGAACCAAAGTAGTTTCTAAATTGTCACTTGCGTTTATTTGTAACCTCTATGTAATTATTTATTGTGTTAATCATTTTTGTTTCAGGACAACCCTTCACACTGTCCTATATCTTTCATTTGTTCGACTATATCTACATAACATATCTAGGTAACCTATTTTAGGTAACAGGTGACAAAACTATTTTCTAAACATAATACTCAAAGGTCATATAAATAATAACCCGACTTCGTTTTCACACGATGGCTTAGTACAGCATGACAGTTACTAATTGTCTCATTTTTCCAATTTCTTTAAATCCGTTCTGTGTTCCTGGCCATTTAGCGCATTCCTGACGAACATGTTTCATAAAGGAAGTGACCAGAAGCCCACGTATAAAGCGCAAAAGAGCTGCGCGAAAAGAAACGTAAACGAATTGGAGGGGAACGGATGCCATAAAAATTTTCTGTGTGCGTCGTTGACCAGCCCCATTAAGCTCGGAGACGCATTTTACGGAGGACCAGCGGACTTTGTTTGTACGCAGAAATTGTCGGAGGGACGCCCACTCGCAAGACGCAGGAAACACAGATCCCGAAGAGGACGCACGCGACATCCACTGTAGTAACGATAACACACCGTCTCGAATAGCGTGTACGCACACGTATAACGCAAAGAGGCCTACCACGCATCCACCATGATCGAAGCAATCTAACGTTGTCCACGTGCGCGAGCGCGAACTT
Organism: Megachile leachella; assembly: GCA_963576845.1. Taxonomy (NCBI): domain Eukaryota; kingdom Metazoa; phylum Arthropoda; class Insecta; order Hymenoptera; family Megachilidae; genus Megachile; species Megachile leachella. The sequence goes on along the minus strand of OY756254.1, from coordinate 5,083,798 downwards.
ACTTGGCGTGAGCACTCTGTGCCTGAAGAACGAGAGAGACCTAGCAAGTGACTCGTTTTAATATACATACTTCAATGCTAATGTCGCTGACAAATGCCACTCTTGTGTGACAGCTAGTCCTCCTAACCTTGTTTCAAATTTTACGGTGGGTGGTCAAATTATTGTAGGGGAGAGTGGGGAAACGGTAACGTTCTTTACATTTGCCAGTCAGCTTCGGAGGCTAGACACCAGAATTGTAAGAAAGGTCTATCCCTTTAGCTTTTCAGTGATTAGAAGCTATGATATTCTTGCACAGTCACTTGACCGTCAAGACAAAAGTAATATAAAAATATATAATATACTACAAAAATGTATTTGGTATATTAACCCTTTGCACTCGGAGGTAATTTGACTGTTTGCAAATAGCAACTTTAAAACTTAGTTAAAAATTAAATGAATTTCTTTAAGGTTATTCTTTCTTTACTAATAAGTTACTAATAATTATATTAACACTAAAACTACCAAACTGGTCAAATGACCGTTCCTCAAGTTTCTTATTATAAAGTACACATTTTGTTGAAGAACATTGCTTGACATCAGAATTGATTTTCATCCAGATGAAGAATAAATGTGTGTACTAATTTATGTTTCATCGTTTGTGTATTTATTTTTTAACTTCATTTTTTATTTCAAGTTAAGTACACATTATACGCCGGTAGGTTTAGTGTTAATCATTTTATGGAGAATTAAGTGGGAATACTTTTTCTGGCGCAGAAGAGGCTTTTTCTTATAAGAAACACATACTTGAAGCACCAATAAAAGTAATGTTAGTGCATTTCAATAACGAAGAATAGAAGGTTCCAGCAATTCCTTAGTACCATGTGTTAGTTTACATATTTCTAATTGTATGCATAATATAGAACGAAGAATCACTGTTTTTAAATGTGAGGTCGTAAAAGACACAGAGACCTTACAAATTTAATAATAAAATAATGGAACGTGTATTATATAAAAAAATGAATATTGATTACTTATGCAACTTGTATTGTTTAGTGAAAGTATGCGATTCTTTAGAAATTAGTCACTGAAAAATGACGTAATGATTTAATCTCGTTGACTATTTCTGATTAACTTCTCGTGATCAACTGCATAACAAATGCTCTACGAGTAGTCTGCCAAGTCTAGACGAAACGTAATGTCACCCCTTGAACACGCGGGTACTGTGACTAATCGATCACGACGCAGCCGGTCTTTTACCCTCTTTTGTATCCGAATCGAATTCTAACCGCGCGTTCATCCGCGCTGCCTTTTTAGTTTCATCGTTCATCAACGATACACGTGACCCGCAATAGATTAACGCAGGATCATACAACATTAAAAAGAATGTATGAAAAAATCTGTGACACTAATGAAGTATACTAATATGGCGTCCGAAGTATATTTCTCACAAATTTTAAGTTAGCAAAAAGATTTGTTATTTATTACTTCTCTATTATGAAGATTGAAGAACTGTTTATATCCATAGTGTTGACTTATAGTATTCTTATTTCATCAAGTTGTATGACTTTTGATGTTTCGAAATTTGTCATATGTAAGAACCTAATATGGCGTCCGAAGTGTGTCATATTTCTCACAAATTTTAAATTAGCAAAACGATTTGTTATTTATTACTTCTCTATTATGAAGATTGAAGAACTGTTTATGTTCATAGTGCTGACTTATAGTATTCTTATTTCGTCAAGTTGTATGATTTTTGATGCTTCGAAATTTATCATACGTAAGAACCTAATATGGCGTCTGAAAAGTGTATTGCGCACGTTCCATAAATTACTATGAATTTCAAATGCTCAGAACAGACAATTACTTATGAGTACTTATTATTTGTTACTTCTGAGTACTTCATTATAAATACTTCATTGTAAATAAGAGCAACAACTATATCCATAGTTAGATGTTTCCCAATTTCTATAAAGAAAATAGTTCCCAATATTTAATACATAAGTAAAAACAAAGACATATTCTGTCTAAAAAATGTATTAACATAAAACAAAAATTGTAGTACTTTTAATAATATAAATTTGCAGTTTCACAAAATTCACACAATTTCTTTTTACAAGAACTCTTCACAAGATACAAGTAATCACAAAATGTATGCATACAAAATGCGATATCCACATATCAATTTTCACTAAATATTAAATTCCATTCTGCTTTTATAATATGAAATTACTCCCAGAAAACATAAAGATTACACAAACTATTTTAACAAAGACTTCCAATGAATAATATATAAAAAAATGATGAAACCTTAATATTGAAACAACACACTTAGCCACATACTTTTTATGAAGTAGTTTTATACCTAACAGTATAAATGACTTTTACTTTCGTGTCACCAAAGTATGTCAAACTTTGAACATTCCGAAATCGGATATAAACCTAGTAAGTTCCTGCTGCATCGTTGCTCGAGCAAACCAAACGAAAAAACCGAGTCGCGACTCGGCTGAAATATCGAACTCCCGAACATTATGTAGCGAAATGGAAAAAAGTGATCTGGTCGTAAATTTTCGCGAGCCAAAGCGTGGTCGGTTCCAATTGAATCGGTCAATTCTGGGGAGAAAAACGGTGGCATCCGGCTCGCGCTGTGGGGTCAAGTAGACGACCTCGTATCCTGGGTCTTGGTTAGACCCTTTGCTTCATTGACGGCTGCGCCCACAGGTCAAACTCCTTGACTTGCGACCGCTACCAGCTGCCCCCTAGACCACTTCACAATTATTCTTATCGTTCTTCTGTGTATGTGCCACGTATGTATCGTAAATAGTACGCGCCGCAGAGTTCGCTTCATTCATAAATTCTACGATTCCGAGAAAGAGTAGCTGGAACGTGAAGCTTCAACGAATGACTATCACGGCTATACTTCAAACGACTGAGCGATTCACGGTGCAGGAATGTCGCGATGATCGGATGAATGTGAACATTCGTACAAATCAAAGTTCTTGGAAAATCGTGGCTTGTGATATATGTAGTAGAGATTATGATGTTTAGGGAAAGTAAAGGTGTTTTAATGTATTTTGTTCTTTCTTGAGGTATATCAGTTGCGATGGTTAGGGATGACAGTGGTGTAGCGAATAATTTTTCTTTTTTAAGGAATTCGATGCTTTGTATTAGATACTTTGATTTATGCAAATGGAGGTAAACGAAGTTTTGAGGAAGAGTAAGTGTACAACAAATAGGATTTTAATAGTTGTCTTTCATTTTCGGAAGACGTAAGTTTTGGAATTGGAAGATTTTATTTTTTATTTTCTTTCTTCTGAAATGTACACACAAAAGAGTAAGAACAATACTTTGAAGACACTCAATATCTCTAAAATAAACAGAATAAAAAAATTGAAGATATTGAAACTAAACAGTTAATTCTAAAATAAAATTAAATTGTTACAATCATTAAATAACCTAATGAATTTTCCTTCTTTATCACCAACGAAAATTGTTACTTTCAACCCTTAAGAGTTAAATACAAAATAATACTGAATGAAATTCTCTCATTTCGTGAAACTGAAATAAATTGTGTATTCAATTAATACTAGAACGATTTAAAATAACTTCTTCCTTCTTCTAATTAAAATTTATCTCACATGTACTCTTACTTGTGACATCACACAATTTTCCTTTGAACAAAACAATCTATAAAAATTTGCACAAATCATTTGTTTATTACTATTTTTGTCTTATCACCACTTTCAAAAGAACAAAAACGTTCGAAATTAAAATTTAATAAAACTTTTTATGAGAAAGATCAACGAAATGTGAAAGAATACTAACCTTAAATAATACCCGAAATTTACGAACGATACAATGAAATAAAGAAAAATAGAAATTGTCGAGGCATTATGGTGACCGATTTCGCTTAAGAGGTAGAATTTATTCTTGCGTGCGTATTAACGGCTGATTTGTTGCAGAGCAACGTTCGCAAGGGGATCAGAACGATCATGAAAACGTGTCTACATTCTCGATGTGTTAACCCGTTGCCCATTTGAACAGCACTCGTGACCCTTTAAAACAAACAGGACGTTACGTAGGGAACAAAGATTCGAGAATGAGTAGCGGAGAAATGAAAACAAAGAGAAAAAGACGGAGCAAAAGGGCGAGCGAAGGAGATTTATCGGGTTTAACCCTCTGATGCTCGATTTCGTAAGTGGCGTGTATTATGTATACAAGTGGCACAGCTGTGGAACAAAACGACCCCTATTATTCTCAGGACTTGTACCGCTATTAACGGGAATCGATGAAAGTACCGTGAACATTGTTGTTCAATAACAATTACGTATCATTGGAAGAATGTATTGTTCTCGTTACAAAATGATCAAATACTGTAAAAGAACAATTTGGGTTAATCTATGCTTAATTTTTATTTAACAATCTTGCGTACATTCTATTTAATTAAATACTTTCATTACCTTAACCAATTTATTTCAAATTATTCTGTTATTTCTGAAATAAGTTTAATATAGTTTCGTGAAATTTATTATAAATATCATTTTGTTTACTTTAATATTTGGTCAAATTATTCAAAGTGAAATTAAGAAAGTGACTTTAGATGTGTATAAAGCTCAGATTTTCAAATTACTGTTTACTGTATAATTTAATAGAATAATTAAATATTCAAATAATTGAATAATTACATATTCAAATAAAATAATAAATATTAAGGGGTGTAATTAGATTGTCTAATACACAAGGATATTTTAGACTATCATCTATAATTTACAGGTCTATTAGAGAATGAAGTTTCTGTACAGTTCTCATTCAACATTTTCAGAGATGCAATCACACCAGACATATTGCAGAATGCGTGGCAGGATATTGAGTACCAGCTTGATACTTCACCAAGGGTGCACATGTTGAAGTTTACACCTGTATTAAATTTGTATGAAGGTCCAAAACTTGATGAACAGAGACACATGTGATATAACACACATTTCATTTGCTGCGTTCAGTTACACTGTTTTGTCATGAGCGCAAACATTACACCCTGTTCGTTGACTTCTGGAGATCAGATATCCTGGGCAAACTCATAGCTCAAGAATGTCCTGGCAAGCTGGTAGCTCAAGTGTCCCAGACAAGATTGTAACCGCAAGACCTTTTACTACACCCCTTTTAAATGAACCCTCAGGAAATGTTCTTAATGAGAACTCGTACCATAATATTGATGTGGATTTTTCTACCACCTATTTTCTGGAAAATAGGAACAGTCTAGGACATCGATGTATCACGGAATGTTATCTGTCGCATCAGTCTCTAGGATGGGTCAAGGTAAAAAGGGGAGACGGAAAAAATGGTCGGTAGAGAGAATGCAGTGGGTGGCACGCGCCCAATGCCGTAACTTTAATATATAAACGCTTAACAGGCTCGGTGTAACACGAGACACACCGGAAGGGACGTCAGCCGAGTGTCACTCAGTCATTCAGTCAGCTCCACTCGTTTCGTGGCCGTTTCTCGCTCGCTAATTCCCTCTTTCTCTACCGCACCCCTCTGCCATTCTTGCGGTAAGTGTTCGCGCGAGTACGTCAGCACGCAACACGCACGCGTACCACTGCTCGCACTCCTATTTCGAAGGATGAGATCGAGTTTCGAGCAAACCGCGATAAAAGGCGAGGGGAGAAAGAACACCAACCTTATCTACACATTAATTCGCTCTGCCCCCTCTTTCGAGCACGCTTTCTTTTCATTCACCAACCGTATCCCTCACCCGCTTCAATTCTCGCTCTGATTTCGCTCGATTGCGCTTTCATTTCGCGTGAGAATTTCTGCAATTTTAAACATCTTATCGAAGTCAACGAATTTGTAATAGAATTTTTGCGCTAGAACTAACAGTCTAGACCAGGGGTCGGCAACCTTTTGAGTCGGAAGAGTCAAAAATTACAATTTACAAAATTTCAAAGCTTTTAAAGAGCCACAAAATTTTGTCTTGCCAACAATAAATAGTACTTGCATAAATAAAGTTCTTTGATAAAAACAAAATAATCTATTTTAACATATATAAGTAGTGTTTTTCACAACAAAGTAGATAATATATACAATGGCAACGTTAGATAATGAGTTTTTTTTTTGTTAAAATAAATAATATTTGCGTATGCAACTGAAGAGCGTGGTAATTCGATGCGTTGCGATTCCAGCGCTTGGTAATTCGACGCGTGGTAATTCGATGCGCTGCGATTCCAGCGCTTGGTAATTCGCCGCGTGGTAATTGGATGCGTTGCGATTCCAGCGTTTGGTAATTCAATGCATTGCAATTCCAGCGCGTGGTAATTCGATGCGTTGCAATTCCAGCGCGTGGTAATTCGATGCGTTGGAATTGCGGCGCTTGGTAATTCAATGCATTGCAATTCCAGCGCGTGGTAATTCGATGCGTTGCAATTCCAGCGCGTGGTAATTCGATGCGTTACGATTCCAGCGCTTGGTAATTCAATGCATTGCAATTCCAGCGCGTGGTAATTCGATGCGTTGGAATTCCAGCGCGTGGTAATTCGATGCGTTGCAATTCCAGCGCTTGGAAATTCGATGCGTTGGAGTTCCAGCGCGTGGTAATTCAATGCATTGCAATTCCAGCGCGTGGTAATTCGATGCGTTGCAATTCCAGCGCGTGGTAATTCGATGCATTGCAATTCCAGGGCTTGGCAATATTAGATAATGAGTTTTTTTTGATAAAATAAATAATATTTGCGTATGGAACTGAAGAGCCGCAGCTTTACATCCAAAGAGCCGTTTGTGGCTCGCGAGCCGCAGGTTGCCGATCCCTGGTCTAGACAAAATCATGGATTTTACTATTTTGTTTTGAAATTCTTCACGTTACATTTTTTCTGCTATGATTTTTGTGGTGACAGGTACTTAAAGGTGTTCTTTAACCCCTTTAGTGACGACGATATATCGTCGTTTGCTACACTTGCCAAAAGTGCCAACAACGATATATCGTCGTAGCGCCTTATTTTTCACATTGCGAGAAAACTTTATCTCTAAATAAATTTATAAATGATCTAATTTGATTGTAAATGAGCAAATTTCGTTGACAAAGAATTCGTAAATCAGTTTGGGTCTGACATTTTAATGATATAATATTTTAAATATATTGTTAATGTGTGAAGAAAAATTAAGGAATCAAAAGTTCAAAATTACAAATTCGAGCTTTTTACTCAAACTATTTCATAAGGAATATTTTAGAAAAGAAATCGTTACAAATATTGCATCTTAGTTTCAGAATCTTGACAAAGAGAAATCCCTCTTTTACATACTTTTATATTATAAGATTAAGTGTAGTAAGTGCAGACTGGTTTTTGTAAAGTTGGTATTTAAACGTAAGTATTTTCAGTCTGCTTTGTAAATACTTAACGCTGTCGATATCGAACGCTTTGCACAATTACTACTATTTAATTAATATTAACTAGGACCTTAATTTTCCTTGTACATTTTGATTTTGATAGGAAATTGTTTAAAATGTCAACTACTCTGCACTTTCCCCGAAAATGGGGTAAGAGCGTAACTTGAAGTTAAATACCTTGAAACTTTATTTCATGTGCAATGGGCAAGATCAGAATTATTAACGAATCTGCTATAAAATGCCTTTTACTGCATTATGCAAGTACTCTATACTGCAAACAAGTACTCTTAGCTGAAATATAAAAGGATATAGTGCTGAAACTATATTGTATACTTAGCTGAAACACAAGGATACAAACTAAATGGAGAAATTTCATATTGTAATAAAAATAGCACTTGCTCCATTTACGAACTTAACCCACTTCGCCTTAATTACAATTTGAACAGACCTTTTAATTTTACAGAATACGTGCAAAATACTGAAAATAGCAGTCCTAATTCGATGGCAATGAAAAATAGTACTGAGATTATTCGGTCACCAGATTTGACCCCTAATGTGCTATCATTCTATTTCCAAGTCTCTCCAACAGTGCCCTTCCCCTGCATTGTTTCCCTCCCAAAGAAAGGCTATCATGCCCGACACTGTACGTCGTCCGCAGTAAAATGGTTAAATGCTATGAGATTTAGGCACCATTGAACCGCTGGTTTAAATGGTCATTTATTAGAAGTGCGGGAGACAGAATGGAAGAAAGCGAGGATACAAAGACACCAACATTGATTGCACTTTAATTCACCTTCTCTTTCTGTCGTTCCCTCGAGTCTATTCTGTGCTTAAACACAAACGGGTCAAACGTTTAAGCAGGAAGTGCATTACCCCGAAGAAACGAGTTTCATCTTTCATCGACGAGCTGCTTTTTTTTACCAACTTGTTTGCTGCGTTGAAATGCTTCATTACGGAATCAGAGGTTTTGTTTAGGGACCATTTTTATTAGGCTAAAATAAATGGATAAAATAAATGGATATTGATATCATTTTTATTTCATGATGGATGTTAATTATGTTAGTTAGTACAATTAATTATACATTTTCTCGATGAAACTGTTTGAGTTTTGTAGTAGTGATGAAGAGGTAGAAGAAAATAAATGAGAAATGGGTGGGTTTGTAAATTTTGTGATTTTGGGATTTTGAAATTTTGGAAATTTGAAATTGTGGAATTTGGGATTTAGGAATTTGGAGATTTGGGAATTTGGGGATTTGGGAATTTGGGGATTTGGGGATTTGGGAATTTGGAATTTTTAGAATTTGGAATTATTGGAATTTTGGAATTTTGGAATTTTGGAATTTTGGAATTTTGGAATTTTGGAATTTTGGAAATTTGGAATTTTTGGAATTTTTGGAATTTTTGGAATTTTGGAATTGTGGAATTGTGGAATTGTGGAATTTTGGAATTTGGGCATTTTGGAATCTTGGAATTTGGGCATTTGGTAATTTGAGAATTTGGGAATTTGGGAATTTGGGAACTGTGGAATTTCGGAATTTGGAAATTTGGAAATTCGAAAATTTGTATTCGTAATAATTCGAAAATTTGTTAATTTCTGATTTAAAATTTAAAAACATAAGATTTAAAATTTTTAAAAATTCACTTGAAATTTGGAAATTCGGAGAAGTACTAATTTTAACATTAATATGTTTAGGAAGTTCATACGTTCTTTTTAGAAATTAAAAAATTGGAGAATACATCGATTTGCAAATTCAGGATTTAGCAGTTTAAACATTGTAAAAGTTAGCAATGTATTTACAACTGTCTATCAACACCCACCTGACTCGCTCAAACTGGAATATTGGTTTTCTAAGAAATATCAAGCTACATTGTTACTATATTCCATTCAGTTACAGCTGTTTATTGACATAGAATTTTAATGAATAGCTATAGTCATCTTTACAGTAGAGGAAGTATTCTGTGTTACTGAAGACATCTATAGTCACCTTAAATAATGCAATGAGTGTTTGATGTTGTGTGACTATAGTCGCCTTTAATAACGCAAGAGTTAATTATTCGATTAGTAACTTGATTATGTTTGTAACTTAGCAACTATAACGTCGACAGACAAAAAGAAATGAAGCCAAACCCTGTACAAACAGTTTTCTGTTTACTTATTTAATCAAGCAATTAACTTTGACCATTTTCTAAGGTTTCTTTTCTCAGTTACAAGATGGTACAATTAGGACATTGCTGTATCTACACTCGAGGCAAGTGGAGATATTCACAAATTCACAAATTCACAAATTCACAAATTCACAAATTCACAAATTTACAAATTCACAAATTTACAAATTCACAAATTCATAAATTCACAAGTTCATAAATTCACAAATTTACAAATTTACAAATTCACAAATTCACAAATTCACAAATTCACAAATTCACAAATTCACAAATTTACAAATTCACAAATTTAAAAATTCACAAATTTAAAAATTCACAAATTTAAAAATTCACAAATTCACAAATTCACAAATTCACAAATTCATGAAAATGAATTCTGAATTGATCTATAACATGAAAAGGAAAGAAGAAAATTGAAATGTTCTGAGTATTATACATTCAGGGATTTTTGATAATGCAACCTATAATTGCACCTAAATTTCGAGTTGAAAAATATAATATATATGAGCCGTTTATTTTGAAAGTGGCCTAAGTCCATTTATCTTAAAATCGAGATGTTTAAGGGTTTGCGTTTCAATGAATTTAAAAATATACGTATAGGACATTAATGAGTCGTACTGCTTAAGTGTATCTAAGGGTGTTAAATTTATAGTTCCTATTAAAATAGTGGCAATTATTAAGTGAATAATATGCGTTTTCTTATCAAGAATGGAGTTAGGCCACTTTCAAAAGTAACAACCAGATTCAATATAAAATTTGAAGGTGCCCAAGTCCATTCAACATAATTTAAGATGCTTCAAATTGAAAAAACCAATACTGAATTTATTTTACATATCTTTAAAACACTTCAGGAACATAATTTATGCGATTCAATTAACTACATAACGTGCAAAATTACAAACATAAATTTATTACAAAACAATTTACTACTCATCTACATTTTGTGTGTGTAAAAGGGATTTGAAGTAATCATGATGTTCCGGTGGTATATATCGTAATAGGTCCATTATGTCCTTGAATTTTGCTGTTGTAATTTGTTGTTTTTGTTGTCCAAAAACTGAAGTTAAATTGTAAATACTAATTAATTAAAATTACCTTCATCACTACTTTCCGACATTATCAATAGTAAATATATTATCTTGATTATTTAAGTATAAATGGAGTTAAGCCACTTTCAAACTACACGGTTCGATTATTAAACTAACTCTGTAAACTTATGTGTCAAGAATTATCGTATTTGCTCGGATTATAAGCAACCTGAAATGCTTTACTGATAAATAACATAAAGTTGTACACGTAACCATGATAACCGGAAAAAATTGAAAAACGGAATTAGGCCACTTTCAAAATAAACAACTCATATAATATTCAAAATTTGAGTAAGGTTTGTCATACTTGAGCTGTAAGTGCGTCACGAGTGAGACTCGTCAAAGTGCGAGAAGAGGTAAGAACACCTACCAATCAGAACGCGCGACAACTTTTCATCCCTCTCCCTCTCTTCAACCCCTTCACCCGTCGATTTGTCTATTGCCCACGGTAGATCGCAATTCCGCAACACGCTGCTGGAAGAAGCTTTCTGCGGGAATTCTCAAGAAACAATTACCAACCTAAACGAAGTTAATTGAAGCCATTCAAGATCATGGCGAACGTGTCGGTGTCGGCTGACGCGATGTAGACGAAGACAAGAACAACATTGTAAACTCCGTTTTGCTGAGTTTACTCGGCGTGTAAACGAGCGACTGCTCGTTTTCACCGCGCCTAATAAAGTTAAATGAAGCGCCTACGAGTGTCTTTCTTGTCCATCTTGGCTGTGCGTTTGCTCTTTGTCGTCAAGTCTTTGCGACACAACACATTTCCGGCCGTTATCACTCCGTTTATCCCTACCTTGTCGACTCCCTTTAAATCGTACCACCGTTCACCCCCGTTCATTTTTCCGATGCTTATCACGCCTTTCTTTGCTTTCGTCCACTTTTCGATTTATGTTGGTACCCTCCGGTGCATAATCATTCTTTAGATGGGGAGAGTTTAAAGGTTTTAGTATTGGAAAATTTACTAATACTGATTTAATAAAATTTAGTTTCCAAATTGTTTGTTATGGAAGTTCTAAGTATTGAACTACCAAAGTAACTTTTACACAATCATAAATTTAAAGAATTTTTTAAATATCAATTTTCCAGGTTCCATTTAAATTTTGAAATGTTCAAATCCTTGAGTTCTTAAATTCTTTAATTCTTAAATACCGAATTTCTTAATTCCTTAAATTTTTAAATTCTTAAGTTCATAAATAACTGAATTTTGAAATGTGTAAGTCTCTGATTAATCAAAATTCTTAATTTCTCCAACTTCTAAATACTCAGATGTTAATATTTGGGAACCCCAACTTTCCAATAAGTTTCTAATGAATTGTCTTCTTTATGAATTGTCAAATTTCCAAACTGTCAAGTTCCTAAATGTTCCAATTTAGAAATATCGAAGTCCATGAATTCTGAGACTTCTTAATTCCTAATTTCCTAAATTCTAAAATTTCTAAATTTCCAAATACCCAAGTGCTGAATTTTCTAAACCTTTAACTTTACAATAAATCCCTAATTCGCAAATTCTCAAATTTCCAAATTCCCAAATTGCCAAATACCCAATTTTGAAATGTCCAAATGCTTGAATTTTGAAACTCCCAAATTCCTAATTTCCTGAATTCTAAAATTTCTAAATTTCCAAATACCCAAGTGCTAAATTTTCTAAATCTCCAACTTTGCAATAAATTCCTAATTCATAAATTCTCAAATTTCCAAATTCCCAAATTCCTAAATACCCAATTTTGAAATGTCCAAATGCTTGAATTCTGAAACTCCCAAATTTCTAATTTCCCAAATCCTTTTCTAAATTCCCAAATACCCAAGTGCTAAAATTCCCAAATCCTCAACCTTCCAATAAACCCCTAATTTATAATTTCTCAAACGTCCAAATTCTCAAGTTTGTAAATTTCTGATTATTCAAATCTCCGATCTCTCAAGCATATCAATCCCAACAGCCAAGAAGATACATTTAAAAACAAGATTTTTTACCAACTTTTTCTAAACAAAGGTGAATGCAAATAAGACGTGAGGTAAATGAATATTCTTTTTACAGTACTATAAGCGTTTATTTGCAATAGTTAGATAATAAAAAAAAAGTTATTTGTATTCACTGAAGCCACAGAAACATGTTGTATATCTGCATGTTATTTTACGAATTAATGATGTTCGTTCACGCAAAATTCGAAATTAGTATACAAACATTATGAACATACAAAAAGGTAGTTATCTTTTATAATGCTAATACAAGTATTGAGAGATATTGAATACGCTTTGAATATTAATAATAAAAGATTAATATAAAAGCAAGCTATGACACATGATTCAGATAATCCTACGTTGCATTCAGAATTTTTGTTTTTACATCAACCACATTTGCACCTGTTTAAAAATGTTTTCAATCCCTCTGAAAAGATTTCCATTTAAATACCGCGATCACGTTATGTAAGTGACATGCTCGATAGGTCGCAAGCTGTTTATTTGTACTGCAATCAGATATTTCCTTAAACAATTAAGTAGAAACCCTTTAATTAGTGTTATGGAATAGTTAACAAAGTTAGATCAATAACAGCATTTTATAGCGGAAAACGTACCGTGAAATTTATCTTGTAAATGGACGCTTTAATTGAAAGATATTAATAACAAGTTTTTATTCATTTTTCCAATGTATTATGCATTACCGTTGTTTTATTATGATAATATTTCTTCTCTGTGTTTTTTACAAGTATATTAATTGAATTTAGAACTTGTATTATTAAAAATACTACAATTTTAAACACGATATATATTTATGCATTAAATATTTGAATACTATTGTAATTTTGTATGTGGACATTTAGAGAAATTAAACTATGAATGTCTTTGCTTTTGAGTATTTATGAAGTACTAAAGTGATTGATCATTTGAAATTCGCGGCAACTTGCGTAGCATGCGCAACACTCTTTCCACCCCTGACGCCATATTGTTTTCTGCATATGATATGATAATCAGAGCATGAAATTTGATGACATAAAAATACTACAAATTAGTGCTCACAATACATCAACGTATAGCTTAAAGTTTGCTGAAAACGATTGTATAAACTTTTCATAGTGCACTTTAGAATAAATTAACTCATTGATAGAAAGTCTATTACTCCGTACAATGCGCAGTAAAGTAATTATTTAACGATTTACAATTTTATACTAAGAAGATTAACAAAAAATTAAAAAGTGGACCTGTTCACTAAACATCAAGCTTCAGTTTGGTGTAATACAAATGCTTTACGCTAGTTCTACGTCATCAAATCGTTTTATATGCAATAAAAGTAGTTTTCCAGCTTGACACAAGTTTTCATGTACTAGTTACACAAGTCCAGATCTGTTTATACGATCACGGATTAAAGGGTCTGGAATGGAAGATGCAATTGCCAGTATTTATTCGAGTGATCTTCTAACCTCGACTGACTCCTCCTTTTGCTTTCCCTGTTTCCATCCTTTCCAGGCTTTCGTTTGTTCGCGCGCTTTCTTCTCCTCCCTCGTTCTGCTCGGACGTCGACGTTTGAACAGAGACATACGAGTAGTCGCTCATTCATTCGGGTGTTCGACGACCGTACATTCATTCATTCATTCATTCATTCATTCGTTTAACACTTTTGTGCTACACGAAGATACGGGCCGTCTGTCGTTGGCGGTATGTGCCTGGGAACCTCTTAACCGTTTTGTATAACGTGATTACTTCAATCCTGTTTCTTCCCTTTCCTGCCACCCGAACCCGGGCTAGATTTTATTAAACCTCGTAAACATAATCATAAATTTCTTGATCGCGAGTCAGCTGTAATAACTGTTAGTTTACGTCTTGTGTTACTGCTCTTAGTGATGGGATCAAGCTAGTACAGGGGTCAAAAATTACAATTTCCAAAATTTCAAATCGTTTAAAGAGCCACAAATTTTTTTTTGCCAACAATAAATAGTACTCACGTAAATAAAGTTTTTTCATAAAGAAAAATAATCTATTTTTTCATATATATGTAGTGTTTTTCACAACAATGTAATGTGTTTTTTTTGGTAAAATAAATAATACTTGCGTATGGAACTGAAGAGCATGGTAATTCAATGCATTGCAATTCCAGCGCGTGGTAATTCGATGCGTTGGAATTCCAGCGCTTGGTAATTCGATGCGTTGGAATTGCAGCACTTGGTAATTCAATGCATTGCAATTCCAGCACTTGGTAATTCAATGCATTTCAATTCCAGCGCTTGGTAATTCAATGCATTGCAATTCCAGCGCGTGGTAATTCGATGCGTTGGAATTCCAGCGCTTGGTAATTCAATGGTTTGCAATTCCAGCGCGTGGTAATTTGATGCGTTGCGATTCCGGCGCTTGGTAATTCAATGCATTTCAATTCCAGCGCTTGCTAATTCAATGCATTGCAATTCCAGCGCGTGGTAATTCGATGCGTTGGAATTCCAGCGCTTGGTAATTCAATGGTTTGCAATTCCAGCGCGTGGTAATTTGATGCGTTGCGATTCCAGCGCTTGGTAATACAATGCATTGCAATTCCAGCGCGTGGTTAAATTCCTAAATTTAGAATCTAAAATATTTGTAAATTTAGAAATTTGCAAATTTAGAAACTTGGAAATATAGAAATTTGCAAATTTAAAATCTTGGAAATTTAGAAATATGCAAATTTAGAATCTTGGAAATTTACAAATTTGCAAATTTAGAAACTTGGAAATTTACAAATTTGCAAGTTTAGAATCTTGGAAATTTACAAATTTGCAAATTTAGAATCTTGGAAATTTGCAAATTTAGAATCTTGGACATTTAGAAATGTGCAAATTTAGAATCTTGGAAATTTAGAAATTTGCAAATTTAGAAACTTGAAATTTTAGAAAGTTGCAAATTTAGAGTCTTGGAAATTTAGAAATTTGCAAATTTAATATCTTGGAAATTTAGAAATATGCAAATTTAGAATCTTGGAAATTTACAAATTTGCAAATTTAGAATCTTAGAATTTCAGAAATTTACAAATTCAGAAACTTGAAAATTTACAAATTTGCAGATCTGAAAATTCTCTCAATTGAGAACACCTGTTACACAAACAAAACATCCATATAAAGCTATCAAACAAACAGGTACAATACAGCAATAATTTCTGTAACATAAAAGCAAACACATTTATCGCGATGTCTAAATATTATTGCAAACGACTGTACATTTCAGCAGTAACGCGATGCAATTAGAAGGAAAGGAAATCTTGCGGAGCGAGTAAACGTCTCGACAGCGTGCGCCGCAATTGCATGATTCACCGATCTTTCGCGAAAAGAGTGGTCGTTAACGGAAGTCGGTTCGATTTCCATGAGGCGAACACGGCCGATGAGTAGTGACACGTAGGGGATGTTGACGTGGCACTTTGATTGCGGCCAATTTCGAGGAAGATTCAAGGATAGCATCAAGTAGCCGGCCACGCGCACGCATGACGTAAGGCCGCGTACCTATGTAAGTAGCCGTATTCGTACTGTCGCAAGATGACTCGGTTAATTTATTTAAGAGAGGACGAGAGGGGTTCAGAGAAGACACTCGGCCGCCAACAGTACCATGTTCCTTCACCACCTCCGCATAGTTGGCAGCAATTACGAGCTCGCGATTAGACGTCTGGAGCGAACCAGTTTGCGGGCTTTCAGTCGCGTCGACTTCATTCGCAAAGACGCCCACTTTCCATCCAGTTACGTTTCGAGTCCTCGTTTCGATACCTGCTGCAGAACCTTCGTTTATGCCGATTAATCGTGACACACATTGTCCGGATCATTAATTTTTGCGGATAATCGAATACAGTAGAAATTATCGGAATTTAGTCATTTATCTGTTAGGGATGGCTTCGACACGAATTTCGAGATACTCGAAGCTTTATACAATTTAGAATTTACGTTTCGAGTCCTCGTTTCGATACCTGCTGCAGAACCTTCGTTTATGCCGATTAATCGTGACACACATTGTCCGGATCATTAAATTTTGCGGATAATCGAATACAGTAGAACTTATCGGGATTTAGTCATTTATCTGTTAGGGATGGCTTCGACACGAATTTCGAGATACTCAAAGCTTTATACAATTTGGAATTTACGTTTCGAGTCCTCGTTTCGATACCTGCTGCAGAACCTTCCTTTATGCCGATTAATCGTGACACACATTGTCCGGATCATTAAATTTTGCGGATAATCGAATACGGTAGAACTTATCGGAATTTAGTCATTTATCTGTTAGAGATGGCTTCGACACGAATTTCGAGATACTCGAAGCTTTATACAATTTGGAATTTACGTTTCGAGTCCTCGTTTCGATACCTGCTGCAGAACCTTCGTTTATACCGATTAATCGTGACACACATTGTCCGGATCATTGAATTTTGCGGATAATCGAATACAGTAGAAATTATCGGGGTTTAGTCATTTATCTGTTAGGGATGGCTTCGACACGAATTTCGAGATACTCGAAGCTTTATACATTTTAGAAATACTGTCGAAACTGATGCGATTTTGTCTTGCGACGCACATTCAGTTCAAGTATTACACTCTTCTCTCACGTTTTAGTACGCTTGAATTTTTAGTTTAGATGTAATTTGTAAAACGATATAGCACTTTCTTCATTAATTCATTAATTCATTAATTCTCGTCTTAATATAGCAACAGTCACTAGTTTGTTATGTCTAACTTGATAAATAAATCGTAGTGCAAGGGATTAAGCATTAATAATAGAAATAATTTTCAAGTAGCTAAATTCAAAAGTTCATTAATTTAACACGTTGACTGCGAGATCATCCAGATTATGGGTAGTACTTAAAGATCTTTGTGCACCTAAATTTTTAAATTTTCAGCCCACTACTCCCAAAATTAGAAAATTCACGCAAACCTACAATACTTTTGTAAATTTAACTCTCACCATTTCCAAAACTTGAATTTTCACAACTTAAAAATTACATAATTATAAAATTGGATAATTTTGTACTCCAAAATTCCTACGTTTCTATTTGCACACCTCGTCATTGCACTTATTGTGCGCGCCATTACCGAGTTCTCCGAAGGGCACTTGATCTGCCTACTAATACAAAATGTTAAATACCGCCTCAATCAAAGAAGAATACACAGCATATAATATATGCAAATACAAATATATATAATATATATATAATACAAACTAACATAAACTTGAAACTCCATCTACAAACCATCACAAACGTCATAAATTTCGCAATTTCCATATTAACACAATCCAAAAAATCAGCCATCAATTACATAACATATTTACATCAGTGAATAACAAACACCTCTCATAAATAATATACATAATAAATATGATCAATATGTCAGAAATGAGTGGACAACATGTATCACTTAAATCTTCAAAACTATTCAACGGTTATTTTTCCTCCATCCATTACAACACTTTTCCACTTCTCGTACTTTTCCTTACACTATAAAAAATAATTACAAAACGCGTTATCTTCGAAAAACGAAAGAAAATGTCAAAACGCACGCGACGGAAGGAGCAACGAAAATCCAAGCAGTTTGTAAAGAAATGGAACGTGTTCCGGATAAACCGCAAATCAACCACCATTGCTCTCACGACGCATCCCCATAGGCTAGAAATTTGGTGGCCCCCTTCTACCCCCGGATCCCAAGTGGGACAGTCACCCTGCAAGAAGAGGAAGCCTTCTGTTCGGGAGCAAAAACCAGTCCATTCCTTTCTATCTGTAAACGT
Source organism: Megachile leachella (assembly GCA_963576845.1). NCBI lineage: Eukaryota > Metazoa > Arthropoda > Insecta > Hymenoptera > Megachilidae > Megachile > Megachile leachella. The sequence goes on along the minus strand of OY756254.1, from coordinate 5,065,468 downwards.
TCGTCTTTGCCCGAGGGATGAAAGAGGGGGCAGATAGATTCCAAGGGGGAGGGGGTAGAACTATACAGAACGATTGGCCGCAATGCGTCCGTATGCACAAAAATAATGTAACACGCTGCCATTGAAATCTATTGACGCGACACCCCGTGCAAATGCGTCGCACACGTGTGATGCGCCCATTCTGTTTACGAATCTCGGACCAGGGGTGGTTGCGTGCATGTGTTCGTGACTTCTGTGGGAACGCAAAATGGCGATGTCAAAATAACCGCAGGCAATTTCGGGGACCGTTCGGACAAGTTGCATTTCTTTACAAATCGAATATAAGATTTGTCGTGTACGGTTTTGTACTTGTGAGGGATAGTCACTCGCATTAATATTTGGACATTTTGGTATACAAGATATACAACCAAAAAATAAGGAAATTTGTTTGTGACTTTATTTTTGGAAGATTGAATTTGAGCATTTAAGGTGTTTGTAAAGCAGTTTCTTGGGCCAGAAATAAATACAATCAATAACGTGGGTCTTAATTCTATAGATAAACATTTTTAAGTACTGTATTCGAAAAACCGATCTGTTGTGTCAATAAATTCTATATTTGTAAAAACGTCTGTAATGTCCGACGTTCAAAGCTATTTGTATAACAAGTACAAATCGCAAAATCTTAGCATTGGTGTTTCGATCGACTCGTACACATTTTATAGTAGAGACATGCACTTGTTCCTTATTTTGTTTTAACATAAATCAACAAATATAAATATCCATATCGCTAAAATAGGTTTATTACTTAATTCGAAAATGTAAAAATTTGAAGACTGTAAAATATTCAAAATCCTAAAAATTGTAATTAAGAAAGTCCATATATGAAAATTAAAAAATTTTAAACTAGTAATTTAAAAATTTAAAAATCTAAAATTTTAAAAAACCTAAAAATTGTAATTAAAAAATTGCACATATAAAAATTAAAAAATTTTAAATTAGTAATTTAAAAATTTAAGAAATTGAAAATTAAAAAATTTACAAATCAACAATTTGAAAGTTTAAAAATTCCAAACTTTGATCGTCTACAAATCGACGAATGCAAAAGTTTTGTAATTAGAAAGCATTAAATTATGAATAAGAGTCGTTGTTCAAAGGATGCCTATCGCAGTCGAGTGTACACTGTCAGTTGCATGACACCCTGTATATATAAATTAGCGAATTATGGCATCGAATCAAGGGCTCCGAAAGACATCACGGCAACCCTAGTCACCGACTCTGCGAATAACGCTGACGACATCGACAATAATGTAATAGCGCAAAGTAATTCAGCGAGTTACCGACTACTTACTAAAATGCCAGGAACACTTACGATCTTTACGTGTTTTGCAAGCCCTGCATTCTCTGTTATCAAATTCGAATAGAAACTGCAGATGTTTCAAGGATTATGATTCGTAATTTATGAGAAAGTCTGTACATTTACAAAACAACGTACAACTGTATTAAAAACAAAAAATATTAAGTTATTTCATTGTTATCAAAAAGTTATTTCCTCTTTATCAACATTTATTCAATAGTCAGTAACATTTATTCAATTTATACATCAACACTTTTTTCTTCAACAAACGCATACTCTGAAGGTTATATTTTAAGGCGAATTATTAATGAAGTTTTGGAGTGTAATTTTGTGCGTTATGTGGTTCAAAGTGGAAGATGAATAGACTGATCTTGACAATATTATATTACATTTTATAAAGATAAGAACGTTGTTGAAACTCGAATAAAACAGATAGATGAGGTTACACTGAATAATATTAGTTTCGATTTACGAACTTTTTTGCTGAAAATATTCCTGCGACTAATGATCCATGTTCTTGAAGAGCAAGCATAATAATTCTCCTTACACATTGAAGAAACGATTAATATGTTGTATAACAAGATTTTAGTTACATATCATTTGTAATTGAATATCGTCTTAAAATACATTTTTAGTCAACCCAATATTTTAAATTGATTTATGAACAGATGACGCGATAGTCGCAAACATGACGGATGCTGAGGCAAACACTGAAATTATTTTTTTGTGTATGGTAAGCTTCTTTATTTATTAAATTTAATGCATAACTGTAATGTTATTAATTTGTAGTGTTATACGTAATATGTTAGTGTTATTTATTTTATATATTGTTATTAAAATATTAGTTGAACAGTGTTGATAGTAAAAAAGATTAAATCAAATTTAGTGTGGGTAGTTATTTGCAATCAAGTTTGTATACTAGATTATTAATGTACTGCATATTTTAGCTCTCCTTTTTTATACTTATACATAAATCTAGTAATATAATAACGTTGTATGATCACATTAATTTTTGTTTAGTGTTATCTAAAGTTTTAAATGATTCAATATTTAAAGATTAAATTTTAAATGATTCAATATTTATCAATGAGGGTTAATATTCGATAAAAAGCGCCATCGTATTTGGACGAGAAGAAAATAAATATATTTTAGTTTATTTTATTTGATGTAAAGAAAGATTTTCTTAATCTTTATAAAATTAGAAAATAAACAAATAAATTATTGTCATATAATATAACGCAAACTGTAAACGATTAACTCTCGAAAAAAAGACATTGTTGCTTCTTGTTATAAAATTGAAATTTGCATTAAAATAATCGATGAAGAAATATAAAATGTTCCCTAAAGAAATTTTTAAAAATGAAGTATAATTACTGACGAATAAGATTGAAAATAAAGACCCACAATTGATATGTTACAGTGCTATAAATATTTATAATGATAATATTATATAAATAATGAACTACCTATTTTTAAAAATATTTCGACGATTTTAGCAGAAATTATCCATAAGAAGTGCTTACTAAATTTTGTATTGACCAATTTTTTGACTGTTTTGTATACAAACGGTACCTTTGCTGTATAAAATAATATTCCATCGTAAAAACTAAATTAATAAAAAAGAATACATATAACTCCTACAAACTTTATAATATCATAAGTAAATTTCACGGTGTCGCGAGATTTTCAAGCTTATCCACAACCCCTAATCGCAATTATTTCCCATAATCGCATATTCGCTTCAACCTCTAAAAGTAAATCACGCGACACGTGTCATAACCAAATAATGACGTATTTTATTTCTATGAAATTATTTATTACAAAACGACAAAGAATGAAATTGCCATATTTCCAAAAGTTAGGTTAGAGAGCGACGTCGAACCGTAACAGGGGGCGCCAAACGTAGGCTCCGAAATTGGGGGCATAAAAATACATCTGCAACAACCGAAAGGGTTCCATAAAACAAACGAGAACACCTCTCTCTATCTCGTTACATTTCAAAGATTTTCTTTTACCAAAAAAAATTTCTCTGCAAAAAGTAATTATTATTTAACGGATATTGATTTTAAGAATATCTAGTAATTAAGAAATTAAGTGCAGAACTTTTTAATTACTATACGGAAACTGGTTTAAAGTGGGACAAATACCGAAGTTGATTAAAAAATATAAATAAAAAAATGAAACTATTTCTCCACGAAGATAAAGACGAACATCTATACACGGAGAAGTAACATACGCACAGACCACTTGGAGCAATTGACCACGCAAGTGTTTACCGTCCCCTTCGACTACGTGATGCTATGCAACATTCGTTTAGTCTTGTTTCGTATATTGCTGTCAACGGTTATCGGTTCAGTGATAATGCGCAATGACAGCACGCTAATTTCTACAAGTATTTCTGTAATTGCCAACAAGATTCGCAATATGCAGTCATGCGTGTTCTGATATATCTAATAACTGAAGGATAACATGAACGATCGGTTATTTATTTATTTATTTATATCGACTTCAAAAACACCGATGCATTTGTACCCTGTTAATTAACGAATGGAATTTATCTCTTTACCGTTATACGTATTTATCAACGTTTGTAATTAATCTACCTGGATGGAGCGGTAAACAGATCTGGGGTGTGGAGGTGAACATTTTTTGACCTATAAGTTTTCAAATTTTTTCGTTTTTATTATCAAATTCTCAAGATTTCGAATTTTCAAATTTTCATATTCTCAAGTTTTTAAGTTTTCAAGTTTTCAAGTTTTCAAGTTTTCAAGTTTTCGAATTTTCAAATTTCCAACTTCTCAAGTTTTTAAGTTTTCAAGTTTTCAAGTTTTCAAGTTTTCAAGTTTTCAAGTTTTCAAATTTTCAAGTTTTCAAATTTCCAAATTTCCAAATTCCCAAATTCCCAAATTCCCAAATTCCCAAATTCCCAAATTCCCAAATTCCCAAATTCCTAAATTCCCAAATTTCCAGCTTTCCAAATTCCCAAATTCCCAAATTCACAAATTCCCAAATTTCTAAATTTGCGAATTTCTGAACTTTTAAATTCCTACTTTTACAAATTTCTGAATTTCTAAATTTTCCAAATTTTCGAGTTCTCAAGCTCCTAAGTTACCAATTAATCAAATACCTGTATTTCCAATTTTCTATAATTCTAAATTCTTTAAATTTTCGAATCTTCAAATTTTCAAATCATCAAACACCAAAATTTGCAAGTTTCCAAATTCTCAAAATTCCGAAATTTCAAACATTCAAAATTTCCAAAGATCTAAATCCGCAAATTCCTACTTTCTCAAAATTCAAAAATTTCAAAATTGTCAGCTTACTCCAAGATTAATATCTCTAAAAAATAATAAATTTTATCTTTATAAAACAAGGAAAAATCTCAAGTTTTTAATATCTATTAAAATTAGTTTAGTTTAATTTTTTAATATTTGAACTTTTTAGTTCATCACATATTTAATATAATCCTTCAAATAAAATAAAATTTAACAAAATTTTGAATAATATTAATATTATCTATGTTAAACTTGTATTTTTGTTTTATCAAAATGAAAATTAATATTTAAAATTGATGCAATAGCAGTTTAAATAACTTTACTTTACATAGAGTTATATTGCGGCATTTTAAAATCCAATAACCCTTGAATAGTGATGGGTGGTTCGCTTTGCCTTTTAAACGTGTAAAACCATAAACATTTCGTTCAGCACTGATCACCCTTGAAATTAGGATATAGTAAACTTTATTTTACACATTGTTTACTACCAATTTTACACAGAAGCTGGTATCATCCATATTGTTACAACTTTTTATAATAACTCATATTTTAAATCTACAAATTCTAAAATTCTGGGATTATTAAACTTCTGAATTTTGCATTTTTCTAGCTTTGTGTTCCCACATTCTTAGATTGGCAGATTATTCGTGGAATTCCAAATCTCAAATTTCCTAAATTCTGGGATTTGCAAATTCCTATATACTCAAACTCTGATGTTTAAAAATCCCTGGATCCACAAATTCTTACATCAAGTTCTTACTTTATCAAATCCCTATACATATTCCCATATCCGTAAATTTCCAAATTCCCAATTCTCCAAATCCCAAACTCCCCAAATCGAAAAATTCACAAATTCTTAGATCGTCAAATTTCTATATTCCAAAATCCGAAGTTCAAATCCTAGAATTCGCAAATTCTTGTGTCATCAAATCCCTGTTCTTTCATATCCATAGAATCTGAAATTCAAAATTCTCCAAATCCACGACCCACAAATTCTCACTTTCCCTAATTCTTACGCCGTCAAATGTCTACATCCCTCCAAATCCTAAATCTCAAATTCCTCAAATGCGAGGATGCACAAATTCCTATGTCTTCAAATTCTTAGAGCTCTATTCTCACATTCGCGCATACACACATCAAAACTTCACAAATCCCAATACCCTGAAATTCCTACATCCTCAAAATTCTGAACCCCTCCAAAACAATTCAAACTATCTAAACTCACTAAAAATCAGCGAAATATAGACCTGTCCACTATTCACATAACATTTGAACACGTATAACACATATGACATATGATACATTCATACATGTAACTTCACAGTCATATTTGAAATAATGTAACCTATAGTTTTATAGAAAATAATATATTGTCTAAACTAACTAAAAGTCCGCGAAATATAGATTTGTCCGCTATTCGCATAACATATGAACACATATGACATATGACACATTCATACATGTAACATCACAATCATATGTGAAATAATATAACCTATAGTTTTATAGAAAATAATATATTGTCTAAACTAACTAAATTATCTGAACTAACTAAAAATCAGCGAAATGTAGACCTGTCCACAATTCACATAACATTTGAACACATATGACATATGACACATTCATACATGTAGCATCACAATCATATGTGAAATAACATAACCTATAGTTTTATAGAAAATAATATATTGTCTAACCTAACTAAATCATCTGAACTAACTAAAAATCAGCGAAATATAAACCTGTCCACAATTCACATAACATATGAACACATATGACATATGACACATTCATACATGTAACATCACAATCATATGTGAAATAATGTAACCTATAGTTTAATAAAAAATAAAATATAGAATTTTGTAGTTGTTCCAAGGAAAATTGCCCATACAGCAAAATTGCGTTAATAACAATTTGAACAACTGTAAAGTTATGACCAGCTTCAACCGACGATATCAATGATCAAATACTTTCGAGAGGTATTTTATGACCGTAACGAATAAAAAGAATACACGGGTATTTCATGAAGGGAAAGGTGCATCGGTAATTTTGAACGATCGGAACGCAACGTCAAAGAGGACGTTTAAAGATAGAAGAATGCGAAACACGTCTGTCAGTGGAGAGGCCGCGCGGCTCACAATCTCATCTACAGATCTTAATCGGTTCGCTCTCTCTTTCTCTTTCGCATTTGCTACTCGGCCCTTCAAACGCTTCAACTCCCCGTTCAACGTACACGAGCGTATGCTATTATCTTATTTACGCCTCATTGTCTCAATGTATCATACCAATATCGACCGGTCGCTCGTACCGAGCAACAACACGTTCCTGAATCGTGTCCACGTGAAAGTAACCCGCCTAGAGTTTCGAAACTATACTACTCACAATTGATATTCGACTGCAGTCATTCAAAATTTTATTACACTTAAACTACCAAGGCGCTATATTGCAAATGGAGTTAGAAACTTTGATTTAACTTGAAATTGAATGAGAAGGAAGACTCCATGCGAAAAAACGAAGTGAAATCAGACTCTCGCTGGAAAAAGTCCAACATTGTAATATGCAATGTACTTCTTGTTTTACTATTACTCTATTTAAATAAATATTCAGTGTCTCGATTTGATTTATTTTTGAGTCAAGAGTTAATATATCAGTTTCAAATAAATCAACACGAACGAACTGCTGTATAATTTTTTTATTTTATGTTCGTTTCAACAAAAATTAGTGCTTGTTTGAAGTCTATATGGATTTCTCTTGGAGATAAAGAATTAATATGTATATGAAGTTACGTTTTATTGCCTCAACTTCATTTTTAATTTCGAAGTGTCCATCATATATCTGCAGGTTTAGTAACAAAACCCCATCCCGACAACTCAGTAACGTATACAAATGTACAAATCAAACCGTACCAAATACAACTTTTTGCAAATCAAAGTTTCTTAGAACGTAACAGAAACCCCAGAAAAATTTTCAGAAGCACCGAAAGAAGGCTAACTGTGGATTCAGAGGGTGAAGAAACCCCCAGCGTGCGAAAGCGACTCCACACTTGTGTTGTAAACTCCAAAGGACCATTTACATTCCATACCACTCTTTACTAAAACATGAGTGAGGAATGTTTTATGAGGAATAAAGAATTTGTGTGTAAAATGTAGGAAAACAATTTTGTTATAAATCTTCTTGATTTAATACCCTCGTGTAATTGAGAATATTGGAAATAATTTTGTTCAAATATTCTGAAGGGATGTCATTCTTCTTTCGATAGCATTTTTTATTCAACTATTGAGTTTATTGGTGTTTTTCTAACTCTTTCGTGTAATTTATCTTATAGATTCTCTTTGGATATCTGAGGATATTGTTAATTTGTGATCTTGTTAATATTATTGCAAGTATTACATTAATAATAGCATCATGCATTTTTTCTATTTTCTCAAGCTATCTTCTCAAACTAAATTATAAATTTGCAATGTCGTTAATATAGCAGCAACTATTGTAATATTATAATCATAAATTTGTTGTGTTTTATGAAACTTAAGTAAATTACAAATTTCGTTATTAACACAATTTGTGTTTTGCAGTCACGATTTCTGTCTTTCTGAAAATACTACTAATTTACTATATCAAATAATATAATTGCAAATACTGTATCAAAAATATCACCAATTTATAATATTTTGAGAAAGTAGATACCACACAAAATTGTAGTTATAAAAGACATTAATATTTGACAAAATAAAACAAATTCATACTGTTTTATGCAACGTACTGCAACAAGATGTAATAAAGGGTTAAATTTAATTCCTCGCTACCTCAGTACTCCGTCGTTCAGTGGTCAAAGAATTGTAAGAAGGACCATTCTTTCCATTAATAAAATTTGCATTTTGCATCAAGAAATTAATTAATTTAACATAAGTGATAAATGCTATATTAACGAAGCAAGTAAAATTTACTTCTCAAATTTTTAATTTCACCACAAATAGCTGTAAAGAAGTAAGTCTACACATAACAGAAATTCTAAAAAGTGTTTTAAAATCTTTTTCAAATTTTTTCGCGTAAAAAAAAACAGTACAAAGATGTAAACATTAACCTACAAGAGTCACAATTATTACACCAATTTTTGTGTACCTTGCTGTGAAATAAAATTCCTTCAAGCAAAAAAATTTGTACCAATATTAAAAATATAAATTTGAAAATGATCATTCCTTCCAAGTTTATATACTACATTTCTAAGTGTCTGCACAATTTAAGATGCGTATAAGAAGTTCTATAAAAAGGTCCTAACATAACAGACTAGCAGTAAAAAAGAAAAACAAAGTTCCGAACCTTTTCAACACCCGTATCAATTTTACAGTATATTATGACATTTAAACTGCAGTATCTTCAGCTTCGTATTGAATAAAATGAATTAATAAAATCTGAGGAGAGAGCGTCATGGACAAGATTCTTTTTGTAGAAGAAAAAAGAACGAAGACACGAAACAGGAAAGGAGATCTAGAAACGCGAGATCAACGAGAAGGATGAAAGGACCGGCTGCATTTAACGGACGGACGGACTCGAAGCTGGATGGTTGGTAAAACCAAAGGACGAGGATACTCGTGAAGGCCGTTGGAGTATGGTTTATGGTTATATTGAAGCAGTAAAGCAATTTCCTATTTCGATGCTGCGTCCTCGCTCGGTTCTCTGCTATTATCCGTTGACTTTGCCGAGCAAAACTTTTATTCCGTGCTGTGTTTTGACAGCCGGCGGGTTCTGCCTGTTACTTTTATGATCTGTGTGGATGAGATTTTGGCCCGCGTTCCACCATGTTTACTATTTCGTGCAAGTGTTTCAACGATGTAGTAAATATGTAGCGTCTAGACCTTAATTTATGAGGAAGGAGTTAGGACTAAATTAACGAAATTAAATAAATGCAAAGATGCTACTTTTTCGATCTAATTGATCTCAATGTTACTACAGAAAATTTTGAAGGTTGCAAATGTGATAATATTAATAAATTAGTGATCTAGAATTGGTTTGTCAATTAAAATTCTTCAACTTGGGAAAATAGGTAACTTCACGTTTTGACACGAATGTTGTGAGCTGTTCACTTTTTTAATTGGGCCATTTGCAGTTTGCGAGGCAAAATATTTGCGTTATTAATGTGGGCGAAATATGCGGTGATATAAAATATGGAAGAGGGAGACGAAAACTATTGAATTATTACATAGGCAATTAACAAATATTACTGATATAATTAAATTCAAAGTATGAAAAAAAAATAAGAAGTGAAATACGAAGATGAAAAATGGAACATGAAAATGATAATAATAAGAAATGCAATATGAAAATGAAAAACGAAAATTTAAAGATGAAGTTGTGAATGAAATTTAAAGATAAGAAACCAAAAATAAAAATTTCGAGATGAAAATAAGAACATTAATGAAAACGAAACATAGCAAATAAAAACGCAAATGAAAATGAAAAACGAAGTTATTAAGTGAAAATCAAAATAGAACCGAAAGTGGAAAATGAAGAATAAAAAATAAAATTGGAAAAAAGAAATCTAAAAGTTAAAAATAGAAATGGAAATGAAAACGAAAAATGAAGAATAAAAATTAAAATACAAAGTGAAAAATGTAAACTTAGAAATGATGAATGAAAAATATGAAATGAATAATTAAAACTGAAGAATGAGCAATCAAAAATTAAAAATAACGAAAAATAGAAAATGATGAATGAGTACCGAAAAATTGAAAATGAAGAATGAAAATTGAAAATGATACGAATTTATAGAAAAATGAAAATAAGAGATAACGAAGTAAGGTTCAAGGATAATTGACGAAAACGACTACACAGTATTGCTAGAAAAGTTTTGAACATTTATTTGAACGATCATACACGCGTTTGTCGCGTGCACTCACGATTCTCGTCATGTATACATATACGATATCTATGCATTTACGAATAACAATCTTTGACTATATACACAAATTAACAAAATCGAGGAATCTCGAAGACCGCGACATCATCAATTATCACGTGATCCTCGATACTAATCGTTGAAAATTCTTTGTCAAGTTCGAGGCATCGCGATCTACGACCGAAGACCAGAGATCATCTAAACAAAACTTATTTACACTAGTACATATTTTAACCTACATTTTAAAGATCACACTTGGTATCAAGGGTACAAAAAACCCCACGAATTCGTAGTTCATTAAAACTTTTATTTCATTTTGGTATCGGTTCACATCGATCGTTCAAAATATCGAACTCTCACATTTCTCGAGTCCCTTAAACGCTACTATTTACAAATTGAGAGATAAAAAAATAAAACAAAAACGTACATACAACATATCACCGCGTACGCATAAACTGGGGCGAGAGGAGAGCTCCGACATGTCGGAGGATGCGAGTGAGCTTCTCCGAGAGAGTCGGTCCAGATCAATCGTAAAGCGTATCAGTCACACGAGCACGAGTCCGAGCAAAATTATCAGAACCTACAGCAACGAGATTGTTCAGCTTTGCCTTCCGGTTAACACTGTGATCGGTTTCAGCAACAACTGCGGCGGACTATGAAGAAGAGATCTCGGCTGTTGAACGCTGCTGGAGTTACAGATGGTGACCGGGGGCGAATGAGGCGACATCGGTTCAGGACTGCTTCCCGGGGATGCGGTGGCTGACGTCGGTTGGCCTAACACCGGCGGCTGATTAACATGATACCTAGCCGGTTGTTGATTATGGCCGAACATCGCGGCGGTGGTCTGATGCTGCTGATGCGCCGCCAGCGATCTCAAAGTAGAGTAAAAGTCGTACGGGTTGCCGGAAATCGGGATGCCAGAGGTGGCGATGCCGTTCGGGTATCCAGTGGCCGTGGGTGGCTGGAGCAACCTCTCCATGGAAAAAGGCCCGTGAGCAGGTGGTGCCGCGGTTGCTGGCAACGGTTGAGGTTTGCAGGGCAAATTGCTGGTGGTGCTGGTCGCAGCACCGGGCAGTAAACTAGCCGGGTAACCGGCGGGAGTCGAATAGGCGCTGCTAGCTGGTGGATAACCGGCAGCACGATGCAGATACGGAAGCGTGTACAAAGATGCCGGCCATCCGGGTGGTCCATATGCAGACGGGTATAATCCACCGAGCACGACGCTCCTCTTGAACGCCGCGAGTCGGGATCTGGAAGCTGCGGTGGTCCTCCGGCGAAGTTTGCCCGTTGTGCCTCCGATGAACACGTCCTCGGAGCTCGGGTCCAGCATCCAGTAGTTTCCTTTGCCAGGGTCGTCGTAGTGACGGGGTACCTTGACGAAGCACTTGTTCAGCGAGAGGTTGTGCCTGATGGAGTTCTGCCAGCCTTGCTTGTTGTTCTCGTAATAGGGAAAATGACGCATGATGTACTCGTAGATGCCGTTCAGAGTGAGCCTCTTTTCCGGACTCTGACGAATGGCCATCATGATCAATGCGTTGTAACTGTACGGAGGCTTTTCGCACTTCTTTTTCTCGTCGGATTGCCGATCTTTGGTGTCCTTCGGCTCGGACGACGACACCGAATTCGTCGCGTTCCTCGAGCAGTCGAGTGGCGGTGTTTCGTTTCCGCCGTCTCCAGTTACGTCGAGATCGCTCGAATCCTCGCTGTCCTCGACGTGGCTGATCTCCGGGGACGTGGATCGACTAACCGATGGTGCTGGAGTCCCGGCACAAGCTTCCGGCAGGATACTGCGGATGCTGAAGTTGCTCTTAAGCGCAGCCCGCGGTGGTGGCGATGCTGTCACCGTGTGCTGCTCCCCGGAACCTTCCATATTCACCATACTTTCAACGCGTCGTTTTCAAAAACTCGTCGCACACTTTCAATTTCCGCGAACGACGGAGTACTACAGACGAGTCGATGAACACATATAAAAGTTCACAGATTGTCCAGGAGAAACACACCACAAAAATTTGTAACGAATAGTTATCTCCTTCGAAGGAAGTTTATAGTCCTTTCGGTCGTTCGCTTCGAAGTCAGCTCGTCAACTGTGCTAGATGTTACCTCAACGGAGCGATACCGCGCATTTGCCGTCATCCCCGCCACGCGCCGTATATATAGCGTCCCTTTGGCCCCGCCTACCTGGCTCCCGACGGCAACAGCAAAGGGAGATCGGACCAATCAACGCGCGGGCTGCTCGCTTTCCACCGGCAACAACCTCTACCCCCACCTCGGTGTTTTGCGGCCAATGTTTGACAGCAAATAATGCAAACAGCGCGGAATTACGTCGGGGGCAGGGATTTCGATGGTGGCCGATCGGGTTTGCGCCGGATGGTGGGGAGCGCAGCCGCAACAAGACACGGAGCCGCGAACCCGCGTATACAAACAAATCCAAACGCCGATAGCTGCGTTTCTACGCCCTCTTACGGTACTCGGACGGCCAAAACTCCGCGGGGAAACGCGTTGCTCGTCCACGCATGAATACACCGTGCAGAAAGGGGGTGAATGCCCTTTGTTGTTGCTGCTGCTGCTGCTGCTTTGACGACCGCCGTTCGATCGAATCGTAGAACCTTCGAAATCGATACCTTTCTGTGATTCTTTCGACAACGAATCGCTTTTACGCGTTGCACCCTTAACTCCTTCGCTGCTAACTGAATTGTTCGAATGTGCTACAATATTATGTAACGAAAGGGGTTTTTTATTAAATTGAAATTGTTACGTTTACCGAACTTGTTATACGACAGAAATGGAACTGACGATTCTGCCTTTTGCTTTGCATTTTTTTTTGTAATGTACTTTATGTTTGATGCAGTTAGTACTTCAGATTTTGTGTGATTCATACTTAATGCTAAATAGATACTATTTATACTTTATGCTTTGTGTACAATATTTGATTTATATTTTATGTTTTATACACGTTTGCTTTACATCTCAAGCTTCATATTTTATGTTTTTAACATTTATGCTTTATACTCCATATTCGCATAATACTTTGTATTTTATACAGAACATTATACACAACACAAATTTCCTTTATATGTATTTCATATTTTATGCTTTACATATGGAATTTACTTTATATTTTACTCATATGCAGTTCGGCAAATTTAAATATAATAAATTGTGATACGCACGTTTGTACGCTTGCAGAAAATATTTCCGAACGATATTGACTATTTCATTTCATGAAAATAAACATGTTTTTTATATGAAACGTTTTGGATGAAATTTTGTGTACGAATAAATTCTGTTTCAACCTACATATTTCTCTGTGACTCCAAATGTAAGACGTGAAATATAAAAATTGATGTCGTTCGAAAAACTTTTGTCACATGTGTATGTTCTCTGTATACATATTTTGTATTGAAATTTTTATTAATTTTTAGTACGTATAAATGTAGAGAAAAATATCAACTGCCTTTGTTTTGATTAATCTTTTCAGCCGAAAATTATGGTCAATATTTTTTTAATACTAGTTTATCGTGTGTTAACAATAACTTCCTCGTATGTTACTTATTGTAAGTTTCATTTCTACATTTGAATACGTAGGATTATTTGAAATCGTTCGTACTAATGTTCACCATAAATTTTCAACGCGATTAACGTCAGCGGAGGTTCAGGTCAATGTAATAACAGTTATTCTTTCTAACCATCTTAATGTATACGTAGACTTACGAACCGATGCATTATGCTACAGGAAAATTAAATTTTCATTGTGTCATTCTGTACAATAGGGCTTTACACAATTTTCTAATGTACCAGTACCGTTATTACTTCTCATTTCGTGGAAATCAAATACTGCAGAATTGTTTTCACAAATCGAGAAACACAGCAAACCATTATCCCACCTCTTCTAGCAACGAAACTGATTTTAAATCAGTTCACCACAAGGAAATCTACATTCTTGGCTAACGAAATTAATTTTTATACTTACATTGTGCATATTTTCTATGTCATACACAATGTACAAGTAAATAAAATATTTCTAAATATTCCTACATATAAATTAATGTTTTTATCTTGTTTGAAAGAGCAATTTCGAGTTATTTCGTGAAATTTTGTGTTATTATCGACACGGAACTCTTTATATACGGTCTGTATCCACTGTAATGAAAAAAGTTTTTTTTAATATTGTCACGAACAATATTTTTTACAATCATGTGCGATGTTTCGGAATATTTTTTTGTGCTTATCCCCAACACAAAAACAGCTTTGAGTATATTTGCATTTGTATTTGTGTTTGAAAATCGTGCGAAGTGAAACATGTATTGTAGCGTAACGAAAAAATGTTACGTTTATGAAATCGAGTGTGTCGAGTTCGAAGCGCACAAAATTTATATAAAATCTTTTTCCTTGTTTATTTTATAAATTGTTTCTAAAACTAATTAAAACAGACATTTAATGGACAATTAAATGGACAAATGTATTCGAGTTTGGAATTTAATTCAACATCCTTTAATCTAATTTAATTTAACCGAATCGAATAAGACCAATTGAGTTTAAATAAGATATATCATTAAGTTATGTTAAATTAATATACTCATGTCTAGAGTGAAGATTATAAACTTTCTGCTTTAAGTAAATTTGAAATTGCAAACTTTCGGCTAAATAAATTTCTTAAGAAATGACATATACGTCTGCGTTGTTAGAAACATGATACAACGAAGGTTCTTAAACTGATATTTATAGTCCAAAATTTCTCTTTTGAATATTTTTTTGCGGCCATCCCATAATTAAATATTTTTAAGCACTGTTCGGTTATGTTAATAACTATTTAAATAAAAACAAGTACAAAACTTCGTAAATTTTTGTGTTATTAGCGATGAGAAATTTCGTATATATGGTCCCTGTTCGCTGCAATGAAAAGTTTATTTTTAAATGTGCTACGAACAATATTTTTTATAGCTACTCATAAAGTTTTAAAATACTTTTTTAAACGGTACTTATGCTCTACACAAAAATAAGCTGTCTGAATTTTTTAAATATCATTCTTACTATATGTTTCATGATTTTTTACTTAAATCTTATTAAATTATGTCAAATCGATTCGATATTCTACGCTTAGGTATAAACATTGTATAACAATAATCGTTGTTTGGAAATAATGGACGTGAAATAAGAATTACATAATTCCTTAAAAATAATTTACAAAATTTAAATACCTAGAAAAGGATTTTAGAGAGCAATTAATGTTTACGGTTTCTCCCAGTCATAAAATGACAAGCATGTATGTACAAAACAAGATTATACTGTTAGACCTATTCCACCGAAAAATTACAAGTACCGAAACTACCTAATACATGATACATCCACCGTAAACTAATTGATTTTTGATTTATGAGCCCTTTCCTTAGGGGAAATATCAATTTCCTTTATTGTATCTTTGGGTGTACTCTTTGTGCTGTGTAACTTACGTGAGCCTTCGCTGTAATAATTAGAGCCACACATAGTGAACCCGTTGACTACATTGTAAATGCCTGAGAATTTCCTAGAAATCCACTAATTGCATTATCGGTAAGAATGGTCCGAACGAAATTGCTAAAGCAATAAACCCTAATTTCATTATACAAACTTATTTTTATTTAATTCTTTTAGGTTTACAACGGAGAACGCATACGAATGTGTCATTGAATTCCAACCATATGGGTTCTTAAATTGGGGTTTATGAAAATATTATGACATTAACTTTACATATTCAACTTTTCGCTTTTATTTAAATAACTGATTTAATAAAAATCCTACGTGATTAAGTTTTTTTGTAGTTGGTGTTACGGAAATAATTATTAACACAATTAAACAAAACTTAAAAACGTGTAATTGTTGGATGACCGCAAAAAATGTTCAAAAGAGAAATTTCGGACTATAAATATACATAAGTTTAAGAACCTTCGTTGTATCATGTTTCTAACAACGCAGACGTGTATGTCATTATTTCTTAAGAAATTTATTTAGCCGAAAGTTTACAATTTCAAATTTACTTAAAGCAGAAAGTTTATAATCTTCACTATAGATATGAACATATTAACTTAACATAACTTAATGATATATCTTATTTAAACTCAATTGGTCTTATTCGATCAGGTTAAACTAAATTAGATTAAAGGATGTTGAATTAAATTCCAAACTCGAATACATTTGTCCATTTAATTGTCCATTAAATGTCTGTTTTAATTAGTTTTAGAAACAATTTATAAAATAAACAAGAAAAAAGATTTTATACATAAATTTTGTGCGCTTCGAACTCGACACACTCGATTTCATAAACGTAACATTTTTTCGTTACGCTACAATACATGTTTCACTTCGCACGATTTTCAAACACAAATACAAATGCAAATATACTCAAAGCTGTTTTTGTGTTGGGGATAAGCACAAAAAAATATTCCGAAACATCGCAAATGGTTGTAAAAAATATTGTTCGTGACAATATTAAAAAAAACTTTTTTGATTACAGTGGATACAGACCGTATAAAAAGAGTTCCGTGTCGATAATAACACAAAGTTTCACGAAATAACTCGAAATTGCTTTTTCAAACAAGATAAAAACATTAATTTATATGTAGGAATATTTTGAAATATTTTATTTACTTGTACATTGTGCATGACACAGAAAATATGCAAAATGTAAGTATAAAATTTAATTTCATTAGTCAAGAATGTGGATTTTCTCGTGGTGAACTGATTTAAAATCACTTTCGTCGCTAGAAGATGCCACCTTGTACTCAGAGTTTACTTTTTTCTCATTCGGCTTAAACGGTTATTAGTTTTTGCGACGAGGGTTGTTTGATTAGTCGTTTGTACATGCCGCGGTAACCAGACATGCAAGATCGAAGCTCGTTCTGAAGTTTTAAAGTTTTCTTACAATTGGTATCGATCACAAAATGGCTTTCCAATTTGCTTCAAAGTTGAAGTTCTGTAATTATGCTGTTTTCTGTCATAGAAGCTCCGTAGTAAATTTCGTAAGGGTGATCCGTTGTTGCTTACTCTCCCCTTGTTCACATCGTACATACATATGTAATAAAGTTGGTTAACGCAATATGTAGTGTGATTATGAACTGCATTTGAGCATTCAGGTAATCTTAGACTAAAATAATTTTCAAATTTCATATTATGCATTTTGATGGATAATTTTTATATGTATCACTTAAGAAAATTGTAAATAAGAAATTGCATAGGAAAGGGTCTTGCGAAACACGTTTGATGTAAACGAAATTGATGTTCACGATATGAGGGAAAAAATTATCCCTTCCACTAAGTGGAATACTCATCGAATCGTCCAGGGGCTCACTCGCCCAGAAATGTAATGTAATCCGAGTTCAGGTATGTCCCTGAAACAATATCAATACAAGCGGAAAATTTTTTATATCAATCTTTGGCTAATAGATTTTTGACACATTGCTGATTAAAATGAGATTGAACACAATATAATTTTAACTATATTTACTGCTTTAATTGAGGATAGTATTTCTAATGCTGAGGACAGCGAACGAAGAAGAAAGACGTTGCGCCTGTAATAGTCAACAGACATCCTGTTGTATTGATTACAATGACAATGTTCCCAAATTCTGTTATTTTCAGCCCTCTTTTTTTTATATTTGCCACTATGTTTGTGACATTTTTATTGAATGCCAATCATACTCTTGAAATCTTTTTTTGTCGAATGACTGCAAATTTGTGAAAAATCGTGCGTTTCATAACAGTCCATACAAATGACAAGACAGGAAAAAATACAAAATATTAAACTGAACTTTCTACATGTCAAAATGTCGCAAAAGTGCTGTAGTTTCCTGTTCTTTAAATATTTCTACATTGATTTTGCGTGTTTGCAATAATTCATAAATTGAATGATATAAACCTTGAGAAAGGTACATAAATAATATAAAAACATAACACGTTAAGAATGTACATAAATAGTAGCAAAATATGATATAATAACACTTAGTACACAAGTGTTAGTACACAAGTACTTAGTACACTTAGTATACAAATACAATTAGTAGACAATTTAATAAAACACCCAAAAGATTTATTATATTAAAATTCGATATTATGACATTTTTTAAATACAATTAACGCACGATGTAATAAAACACCCAAAAGATTTATTACTTTAAAATTTGAAATTATAACACTTTGAAAACATACACAATTGGTACACAAATTTAATATAGAACAAAACGACCAAAAGATACATAAACGATACATAAATTAAATACAATAAAAATACATGTATCAAATTTTATACCATCGTCTCGCAATTTTGTAAAACACGCATAAAACAGTGTAAACATTTACCGTTTTAAATAGAAGAAAGAAACGGAAGCAAAGTACAATAGTACTAGAACCATACAGCACCCAAATAGTAACGGTTAACATTCGGGTCATTACTATCGAGTTCCTGGAAAAGAATAAAGTTAAATGGCGAAATTTCCAAATCTAAATCCTTAAATTAGATTATTTTACGTAGTCCTAATAGCATTCGCAGTATAGGCATATAAATTACGGATTATAAGGGTACCGGAATACAAAAGAATAGCGGTGGTAACTCATGACCTGCTAACTCGGACCAACGCTCGCCATTGTTTCACCGTATTATACGCTAAAAGGATTAGCGCGCGAACAATACACGGACATTTGACTATTTGTGTCACCTGCGGCAAGAAGGTTGACTTCAATTACCGGGGAACTTTATGACCGTGTTTACGTCGTGGAAACTTGTATGGAAGAGTGTGTTACGGGACATTTTGTGTAACGGTATCAGCGCCAACCGGCAATAAGTAAGCGAGGGTAAGGACGTTACACAAAGACATACATACGGCAAGCGAAGAGTTAATCCCTTAATTAAAAAGTTGGGTTCGGAATATTCTATGTTTCTTTGTGTCGATGTCTCTAAATTACGAGTACTGCTAAGGGTATTATGGTAGGGGCAGCGACAGGCATCGATTCCAGTTTCAGCAAATCTGTTTATGCATTATTGCTGATATAAAATTATAAATCGTATAATTGCAAATCTAAATATTTTCAACTTTGTAGATATTTAACATCGCGAATTTTATTTTGTGGATAGTTGGTATTTTAAATTTAAAAATTTGATAATAATCTACAAATTTCAGTCACAAATTTTTAGATTTGTAAATGGTCAGTTTTACAAATTGCAGAACTTGTAAATTTCAAATCCTGTAAATTTACAGTTTTAAATAAAATTCACAAATTTTCAATAGTTAAAACTTGAAATTTTATAGATTTTTAAAATTCTCAATTTGGGATATTAGTACATATATTTATACATTTTTAAATATCCAAACTTTTATGCTTTGAAGTGTAAAAATTTTATAACTTTCTAATTTATAAACTTACAAATTTCTAGATTTTCTGAGTTGTAAATTTAATAGTTCTAAATTTCAAGTTTGCAAATTAACAAATTAACAAATTAACAAATTAACAAATTAACAAATTAACTAATCAACTAATTAACTAATCAACTAATCAACTAATCAACAAATCAACAAATTAACAAATTAACAAATTAATAAATTAATAAATTAATAAATTAATAAATTTACAAATTTCAAATTGCCAAATATTAGAATTTTCAAATTTTTAAAATGTCGAAATACCAAATTTTTAAGAAGCAAAATTGAAAATTTAACAGCAAAGAAATTTCTAAATTTTCGAATTTATAAATCTAAAAACTTAGCATATCTGTATTTTATGAATTCGTAAACGTAAAGTTTGTACATTTTCAATTTTTCAAACTGAAAATATGTTTATTTGTAAATTTTAATATTTCTTCATTCTTAAACTTTTAGACTTCAATTTTCCAAAACCAGAATTTCTACATATAAAAAACTCAAAAATACAATATTTGTGCAACAACCTCCAAACATCAAATGTTCAAATTTTACAAATAAAATATGCAGAACTTTCATGTTTGTTAATTTTGAAACTCCTAATTTTTCTAAATATTAATTTATCAAATTTCTAATGATGATTTAGATTTATACGTTGAGTTTCAGATTTATAAATTTTCAATTTTCCAAAATTCCATATTAACAGTTAACAGACTCACAAATTATCAACTTACTTAATTTCCGGAGATTATTAAGTTTATAAGTCTTCAATCTTTCAAGTTTCCAAATTTTCAATTTCCCAATTTTTCAATTTTTCCATTTCTCAATTTCTCAAATTCACAGATTTATAGATACACAGATTCACAGATTCATAGATTCATAGATTTACAAATTCCCAATTTCTCTATTTTCTAGTTTTTGTAGTTCTCAAACTCTAACACATATCTCTAAAATCCGAAAATTCCAATTTCCAAATTTAAAATTTCCCAATTTTTCAATTTTTCCATTTCTCAATTTCTCAAATTCACAGATTTATAGATACACAGATTCACAGATTCATAGATTCATAGATTTACAAATTCCCAATTTCTCTATTTTCTAGTTTTTGTAGTTCTCAAACTCTAACACATATCTCTAAAATCCGAAAATTCCAATTTCCAAATTTAAAATTTCCCAAATTTCCAAAATCCTAAATTCCAAATTTCCAAATTCCCAAATTCTCAAAATTCTCAAAATTAGTAAGACTAACACCACATCACCTTTCCCTAAATTCAGTATCACTTCACCGTACACGATAGGCATTTGACGCGCGTTCGCCTGTGTCCCATGGTCGTGAATAAATTGTTTGTTTGTACCAGTTCCACAATGGGAACGAAACGAATGTGACGTAAACTCCGAATTGATGACTAATTGTAAATTCTATTCGATGACAATAGTTGTTAAAGCTCGACCGTTGGAATGATCGTGATAAGCAAGTTAAATTAACATCGCGTTTAAAGCATCAATGCGGTCGCAGACAATCGCTTACGTGGCTCAATCGAATCGTCTGGACGAGATAATGGCCACCTGTGAGCCGAACGTTCAGAGGACTACAACCATGCTAGTCGGCTCTTTTAATGTGTGTGCGGTTCTTAAGGATGGTAACAGCACGCACGTTTCGGACTAAAGCTCGTTAATCCTAAAAAGGCACCGGTGTCTCCTCGAAAACGACGCTTTGTAGATTTCATCTTTCGCTGGGAAAACTCTTACTTGGTGGTCGAAAGAAACCAGAACACGAGAGACGCATGGTTTTTTTCGGAAGCCAAATTACAACCATCGAGATTAGAAAGAATCCTTAGCGGATGATAAATTACCTGAAGGCGTGGATTATTTAGGGTAAGCTTGCTCAAACCCCCTAAGAAAAACAATGAGTATTTAGCAAATATGTACAAATTATATTTGCTATTCGATTCTAGTGTAAATATTGTTTTGAACAATCTTTGTGTCATATAAATTAATCCTAATTCAGCTGTAGTAGCCATAACATTTCAAATATAGAACAGGTACGACTTAACCTTACCCTACGTAGATATTTTTTGTAGTTGCTAGTTGCAATGAAATAGAGGTTCTTTGCAATTCTGAAATATTAGGACGAATGTCCTTTTTTGCGTTAAATTCAAATAAATACATTTTTATCAAGTTTTTATTTCTAACAACAGTTACTTTAGAGTATAAAACGATCTTAGCCAAATTAGTTCCAATGTTAGCTATTTTATTTGATAAAAATCTGAATAAATATCTTTTATGAAACACCAGAACTTTTACTATTTTCGTTCTCAAATTGTTATATTTCAGAAGTGCTCAGTTAATGTTCTAGTTCTTTATATTAAAATTGAAAAAATTTCCAACTTTTCAATGTAATTTTATTTGAAATTGAAAATCGATATAATTTTATAAAAAAAAAATGAATTTTACTTGCTATTTTTTTCAATGGTATAAAGAACGTGGTAAGAATCTAAATTCTCTTAGAAAATGTTGTGACATTGATTTGCTTATAAGTGTCTAACATTTCTATAAATGTTCCATTTGTTAATTCTATTTCAACAAAAATATGTATTTGCATAAGCTTCCGCATTTAGCTAATAAATAAACGCGATTTTCAGGAAGAGAGAATGTGGCTGCGAAAGATGACACCGAAGGAAAAGGCACGTGACAAACGTGAAAAAAGGGACAGCAGAAAAGGACGTGGTCGGTTTCCGAAAGCAGGCATCGGAACAAGCAAAGAACGTTTTTCGGGTCGCCGGTACATCTCTATACGAACTGCTCGACCCCCCATAGTGAAAACGTCGTCACCCCATGCCGACCCATCGATTTACCTGTATCCTTGCTGCTCCCACTTTCGCGCGGCTTTCGGACTTTCCGTCATTCTGTCCTACTCGAGGATTCGAACCTCTCGCGATCCACGCTAACTCTAACTAGTTAGGTATAACAGAATGTGGTGGAGATTTGAGGATTTGGAAATTTGGATAAATGAGTGATTAACAATTCAGGAGTAATTTGATTGTATGGAGATTTGAGGATTTGGAAATGTTAGTCTATATTTTATGTTCGGCAAGTCTCTATACATTTTGTTTATATGCAGTTGCTCACTTGTAGTAAGTAACTTCGTGGGCTACGAAAGAGGAAGCTACGTTATTCACTTTTTATTTCATTCTAATAAAGTGCACGTTAATGGTCACATCTCGTCTTTATATTCCACCTTAAGCTTAATAGGAAATTTGGAAATTTGGGAATTTTGGGAATTTTGGGAATTTGGGGAATTTTGGGAATTTTGGGAATTTGGGAATTTAGGAATTGGGGTAATTGGGAATTTAGGAATTTGGAAACTCGGGAGTGTGAGAACTTGGTAATTCGGAATTTTGGGAATTTGGGAATTTTGGGAATTTTGGGAATTTTGGGAATTTTAGGAATTTTAGGAATTTTGGGAATTTGGGAATTTGGGAATTTAGGAATTGAGGTAATTGGGAATTTAGGAATTTGGAAACTCGGGAGTATGAGAACTTGGTAATTCGGAATTTTGGGAATTTGGGAATTTTAGGAATTTTAGGAATTTTGGGAATTTGGGAATTTGAGAATTTGGGAATTTGGGAATTTGGGAATTTGAGGAATTTGGGAATTTGGGGAATTTGGGAATTTGGAAATTTAGGAATTTGGGAATTTGGAAACTTGGCAATTTGAGGATTTGGAACTTTGAAAATTTAAGAATTTGGAAATTCGAAGACTTAGACTTTCCAAAAAGTTGAAATTCCATGCATTAGGAATATGAAAACATAGCAATTTAAAAATTGTTGAGTTTTAAAATAAAATTTCAGCAAAATGTAAAAAATATCAAAATATAAGCTTGCTCTTACTCTTATGTTGACAATAATATAATAAAAGTTACATTCAGAAATTATTTGATAAATTAACAATTCTACATAAATAAATTAATTGCAAAATATTTTGTTTCTACGTATATTCCAATAAATTCCCGTTCATTACTACCTTCTCTCACATTACAGAAGTTTACCTGCCATTATCGTATATGGGAAATTATTACAAAATTAAAGGAACTTGTCTACCAACACAATATATTACCAATTCTAAGAATTACGTATTTCTATACTTACATTTATAACAATATAACAAAGGTCCAATTTAGTCGTCATAAAGCCATAGTTTCATGATATAGCATTTGTTCAAAGGGTTTCTCATACTTGCGTTCGGTTTGAAGCCATCACTAGCCAAGAAGTTCGGCACAAGTTGGTCAAGCGTATCAAATCTTAGTCCCAGAACGTTCATTACTTCATTATCGTAGAAGAAATTCGTATTCGTTACAGTTCCTGAAACCGGTTGGCTCCTTCACTTTTGTCTGTCAATAGGAAAATTCATCGTCGAGTTTTTCAAAATAAGCACAAAATGTCGGAAGTCTTGCCTGGACATCTATTTCAGCCAAACAAAATGAATTCGAGTTATTCCAAAAAATGTATTCGTTTGAACATTACGTATGAATGTATAAATAACTCGTAGAAAAGACTAATTAATTAAATGATTCATTACTTTTCGTTTGTTCTATTAAACTTGTAAATTAACATCTTCATCAAAATTAAATATAAGTCTGTGCTAGGTTGTAGTAGTGTGAGTAAATTTTTTTGAGACAACCTATTTCTGTCGCATATACGATATAAATATTTACACGAATTTACAATAGTTTTACATTTTTATAACAAATAAATAACGTAAAAGAAATTACGAATTGACAAAATTTCAAACTGAACGCTCCGTGTTTCATTTTATTGAACAAATGTAATTTTGTAACCTTCCTCAATTCTTGTTCTTCAGCATTTTTTATTCGAGATACCGAGAATACGCTTAAATTGAAGTAAAAGTTTTGCAAGCATTCTGAGAGTTCTAAACATAGAATACGTAACATACTTATACCCCTCTTTTAATCCAGAATATAACTATCAATAAATGAGATTAATTATTCAACTAATTGAGATTATATCTGTCGTATATTTCTAAAAAGAAGTCTCTTAAGCATTGTACAATTGCTTTAAAAAAAGAACTGGTTTGTATACTTTTGTTCATCAATTTTATGTATTTGAAAATTTGTTAAAAGTTTGTATCCTAACAGGCCGGTCGTTGCAAACTGTGAAACGAGCATCCGTAGCGAATCATGTACCCCGGTCACTGATTACGTCATTATTGGAAAAGTGCGCCAAAGATTCGAAACGAAGCGGTCGCATCTCCATGACGTCCATTTCCAGCTGTGCGTTCCGCGTCTTCCGTTTTTCGGACTTGTCCTCGGTTGTCCTTTTTCACGACGTAGGAAATCGATTTTCCGGAGCGCACGACGTCTGCGTTCCCATTATTTCATCCCCTTTTCACTGGCAGCCGCTTTTACGGGGCCCGATGCAACGCACAGGTACCAGGAGTGGATCAACAAACGAGTCTATTTGCTCAACAAAGCGATCTGCTGTCCGGATTCCTCTCTCTTTCTTTCTTTCTCGACCTCTCGTTATCTTTCTTTCTCTCTCTATTGCGCACGAGTCAGAAGCAACTCAAACGATGACTCGGCCACGTGTCTGCAAACTAGAAACGCGGTTTCAGAATCGATGAAAGTCGGTGTCAGCTATCACACCCTCGTCGCGTCAACCAACATCTAAAATTCCCTGGGATCTATGCCGGTAAAGCTGGATTTACACGCTCATGCAATTTGCACGAATCAAGGACGAATCCGGAAACCTATAGGGGCGAAGTATGTACAGTGTATCTAATTTGAGACATCGCAATGTCTAAGTAGCAAAATTGCGATTGTAAAGTATTAAGAAGACCATTGTATCTTTTCATGGACGCACTATTTAAAAATGTAGGAATTTTAAAGGAATGTCTCGGACTTTCACAACGAAGAATAAATATAATTCAGTTATTTAGAAGTGTCTGTAGAAATAAATTATAAAATATTACTTTTGTATGTTTGTTATTAAATATATTTGTTCTGCATTGTTCAAAAATAGTATATTTTGTAATAATTAATTTTATAGTTACGTATGACTATTTTAATATTAGCAATTATTTTTCTAAGGACACATGCTGACTGTCATACTGAAGCAGATGAAAATTAAATTAAATAGTATTTTTATTTTTAACAAATTTTAACAAATCGTCCAACAATATATTATTATATTTATTATCTATATTTTTGAGCAGATTAATTTTACGTGGCATTCTAAATTTCATTTCTATCAATATTACTAAATATGAAGTGAATAAATTCTGGAAATAAATCAGATTTAATGTCATAGAAGTATCACTAAATAAACTTAACGCTTCTTTAAAGTACCATACCTTCAAAATGAACGACTTCGACAAAGAAAAATACGTATCAAATATTTTTGCAAAAAAATCGCACATTTTTGTGAAAATCACTGACACTTTGTTTTCGTATGTCTCTTTGAATCATGAAATGAACTTCACGAACTTGATTTCTCAGAGTACACAAAGCAGCTTCCTTTTCGACGGTTTGCAGTCAGCAAGTCAAACGGATGATCTTCTTCGAGAAACGGTAATCGAGACACGGCAAGAAGCAGAAGTGTCAAAAATCGAAGAAAATTCGTAGATCCATGAGGTTAAGCCGAAACCGTGACAGCGCGAGACCTCGAAGACGAAGAATAAAAGAAGGCAACGAGATAAACCAGGTAATCTTTGACCGTTTCAGAAGACGAGGTTTTACTGCAGAGATCATCCAGCTTGAGACCTCGAAAAAAGAGTTAGACGCTGTTGTGGTCAAGCAAAGTTTCTCGAAAAAGTCAAACGAAATCTGACGTTCCACGAGATCAAGGTATCTCTTTAATGTGATTTACTGAACTTAAGAAGTTAAGCGGTGTTCACCTGTCACAGTCCGTTAATCTATGAAAATCGAATCGCTTACAGATTTTGTAGTTCAACTAGTGTTAGTATTTTTTACAAGATTTATACAAATTTAAGAAATCATTAACTGAATAAATAATAATATATGAGTTTGTATATGTAGATATACATAATTTTTATTGAAATTAATTTCTGTGGGTTTCGTTGATTTTGTAAGGCAATTTTGTTGCTTAAATATTTACTGGCTTGCTGAATATAAATATGTTTCTTTTGACATTTTGTTATAAATTTGAAAGTAAAGAAGTAGATCGATAGTATTAGAAACAATACGTAAATCTTTGTTGTTATTTATGTATCTGTAAGAAGAATTGTTGTGAAATAACCATTAAAATGATTATTGCCAAATAATGTAAGAAAAGAAATAAATAAATTTATTTATGAAGAGAATTGCTGAAATGTTATTGGATGTTTATAAATTTCCTAATATTCAAGTTTAAAAATTTGCAAACTTTCAAATTATTGAACTGCAGCATTGAAAAATATAGAAGTTCAATAACATTAATTCGAAAATTACTGAGAATCTATTCTAAATTCTACTTTAAGTTCAACAAGTAAAGTGAAGTGGGGTAAGTGCAAAGTTTGTAAAGTTGGTATTTAAACGTAAGTATTTTCAGTCTGCTATGTAAATACTTAACGCTATCGATATCGAACGCCTTGCACAATTACTACTATTTAATTAATATTAACTAGGACCTTAATTTTCCTTGTACATTTTGATTTTGATAGGAAATTGTTTAAAATGTCAACTACTCTGCACTTTCCCCGAAAATGGGGTAAAAGCGTAACTTGAAGTTAAATACTTTGAAACTTTATTTCATGTGCAATGGAGCAAGCGCAGAATTATTAACAAATCTGCTATAAAATGCTTTTACTGCATTATGCAAGTACTCTATACTGCAAACAAGTACTTAGCTGAAACATAAAAGGGGATATAGTGAAAGAAAACAAGGAACATACTAACTGAAGAAACTTGTATTGCAATAAAAATACGCACTTGTCCCGTTTACGAACTTACCCCACTTCACTTTACTTATAAACCGCTCCAATATATTAATTTTAGAAATTGTACTGCATACGAACTGCATATATTTGTATAAATATAAATTGTACTACATATATTTCTTATTTTTCCACATAAAGATCATCCCTCAAATAAATTCTTATTACTGCCTTGAATAAATTCACTCCTTTTCCTTTTTTTGACTCGACAAAAAAAAATCAAAACCACCCTATACATAAATAATATAATTCAGAATTATATTCCTATTCTTTCCATATCGAAGTATTGAAAGGATCGATAGAAAGTTTTGAGTCAACGTTTCTATTGTGGCACAGTTCCTTTTCCGAAGCTGTCGACGTTGTATTCACGAATTTGTGAATTTTTGGATTAGTGGTCCTCTTTCTGCCTTTAATCGGGATTAGTTAGTCCCGAATGCAGGCGTGCTACGGTCCAAGTGGTTTATAAAAATAAGTCTACGAGGGTGTACGAGAAAGAGTTAGTGAATGCTACTGGGGTGGTCTGTTGTCCGGTTGTTCTCGGTTAGGATAGGTTCTAACCTAAACATGGGGCGGCGTACACCTTTGTGAGAATTAGAAAACTTTTATTCGTTCTCGTTTGTAACGTGATTCCTGGAATATCTAAGTCATCGTTCTTTGCATTTTTGAAGAAAAATAAATCTTTTATCGTATCAAGGTTAAATTGATTATAATTTAGTTTTTCTGAAGTTTAGCAAATTTTTTAATTTGTAATATTCTTCATTACTAAATTCTGGGAATTTGAAAATTCTTAGATTTGAATATTTGTGAATACTCAATTCACAAGTGTGTGAGTTTACTAATATGTCACAGACTAGAAAATAACTCATTTATGGATCTGAGAATTCAAATTTGCAATTCTTGAAATTTCCAAATTTCCAAATCTCCAAATCTCCAAATTTCTAAATTACTAAATTTCCAAATTTTCAAATTTCCAAATTTCCAAATCTCTAAATTTCCAAATCTCTTAATTTCCAAATTTCTAAATTTCCAAATCTCTAAATTTCCAAATCTCCAAATTTCTAAATTACTAAATTTCCAAATTTCTAAATCTCTAAATTTTCAAATTTCCAAATTTCCAAATTTCCAAATTTCCAAATTTCCAAATTTCCAAATCTCCAAATTTCTAAATTACTAAATTTCCAAATTTCCAAATCTCCAAATTTCTAAATCTCCAAATCTCTAAATTTCCAAATCTCCAAATTTCCAAATTTTTAAATCTCTAAATTTTCAAATTTCCAAATTTCCAAATTTCCAAATTTCCAAATCTCTAAATTTCCAAATCTCCAAATTTCTAAATTTCTGTATCTCGAAATTTTCAAATCTCTAAATTTCCAAATTTCTAAATTTTTAAACCTGAACTCCAAATAATTCTTAGTAAATTACTAAATTAGTAAATTATCAAATTACCATACTATAAATCTATCAAACTACCAAAGTACCAAACTACCAAGCTACCAAGTTACCAAATTATTAAATTACTTAATTACCAAATTACCACCTCATCAAATCACTAAACTACCAAATAACCATATTACCACATAACCAAATTACCAACTTACCGAATTCCACACTTCCTAATCTAATATCTTAAAATCGCCCGTTGACAACAGCCATAATTCACAAAATTATCGTTCCGTCGTCTATTAAGAATCGCCATAATTGAAGGGTTAAGGATCAAACGTATAATCAAGATTGAGCTCGATGGGTCGTTGAAATCAAAGATATTCGTGAAAGACAGTGACCGTGTTCAAATACGAAGTTGCCGGACGTTGAGTGAATTAAATCACTTAGTCGGACGACATTCTATGATCCATCTTTTGTGCGTGCAAATATTGGCTTTCTTTCGTCAAGACGATTGCTGCATTAGAATCAATCGTTTTATAACTTCAACGAGACTCGTTTTAAGTGCTTTGTCTGTCAATAGAATTCATTAAGGCTAAGTGTCTAGTGTGGATCACAGACATTAATATCGCATGAATGCCATCATTCATCGTTCCGTTGCTTACAATTTACGATGTTATTTCGCATGAAATTGTGCCAGTGATTGAAAAGGGCGAACTAGATTTCGTATTTCGTGTTTTATGTCGATGGGCGGATCAGGTGCCCGGCAAAGGCTCGCAGGTGCGCACGGAGTATGCGTGATAATATGGCGGTGATATACGCAGATATTAAATTTTTCCCTTTTCAAATTTTAACATACTTGAGATTTTTTATTTTCTAATTTTCTAATTTAAATTTTGGGAATTTGGAAGTTTAGGTTTTTAGAAGTTGATGACGTTGAAAATTTGGACTACTGAAGGTTAGTTGGGAAATTCGAAATTTGTAATATTTCAAATTTATAAATTGGCAGATTGCTAAATTTCTAATTTTTAAGTTTTCACATTTTTAATATCTGACTTATATTCCCAAATCTTCAGATTACCAAGTTACCAAATTTCAAAATCTAAAATTTTCAAACCATCAAATCACCAAATTCCATAATTCTTAAAAATATATAAAAGCTAGAATTTCAAAAATTCCAAATTTCTGAACTTACAAATCCACATATCCCCAAATTCTAAATTTTTCAAATTCCCCAAGTTTGAAAATTTCACATGCTATTTTACTCATAGAAACATTTAATATTTAACATAAATTAAATGTATAATAATAAACATTTAACATAAATTGAACAATTTATTAAAACAAATAATGAACAGTCCAATGAATAATATAAAAACATCTATTACTTTTAATAACAATATAAAACCTGAAACAAAATTTCTACCTCACCAGAATTACTAACAAGACGTTCCATAATTTCAGTACGGTTAAGGTACCTGCAAAGTAAAACCATACGGTGTTTACTCATGTGCGGTTACCCTCGTAGACGTCGTATATTACTATTTATTTTGAAGATTCGGAACTTTGAAACAGAAATAACGCAATTCGTTTCGTGTTGCACAACTTTATTGAGGATCGCAAAGGCAAAGATGTTCGTTTTTCAGGTAACTTCATAAAACTGCTACTTCCCTTGCGGTCGTTGGTCACATATTTATAGTGGATCCTCTGTGGTTTTTGTGCGGGCTGCCAGCAATATGACCTCTGTAAAGATTCGAACCTCGGAACTGAAGTTTACGACCTTATTTCCTTGGTTTATGAGAGGGAAAAATTTATAAGCCCATACCAATCAGTGTTCGCGCAAACCCTTGCGGAGTGCCTAGAAAAATCTTGAGTTACCGCATTCCGTATAATAGGTGTAGCCGCAGAAATTCTCAAGGTCTCTATTTCCGTAATTGGCTGCCTATTTTCGACTTGGAGGAACATCTTCGAAACTTTGAAAGAGGACACGGTTTTATTTCCGAGTTTTATCTACTGTTAAATATTTCTTCTCCGTACAGAAAAGAACGGAGGTAAAAGTTACGTTACTTACATTTGGCCAATTTGTCAATCACACTTTAAAGGTACAGAATTATGTCATAATAAAGTATATCGATCTATTATTTAACCTAAACTTAGCTTCTCAGTAATAAATACTCAAAAAGCTATGACATTGCACAGTGACTACCATACTTTCCTGACCCATCAAAACAAAACTAATATAATTCATTGCAATTAAGTAAAAATATTTCTAACGCAGAATAAAATTTTTCTTATAAGAACCAACAAAAAGAAATACTTAAACATATTATATTTTAAGCAACGATAGCAGTACATTTAAATAACGAAGAATAGAAGGCATGACCAGCTTCGAGCATTTCTTCGGTAGTGTGTATATGGTTTATTTATCTATTCCTAATTACAGTTACGACATGCATAATACATCATCCTTGGTACAGTTTTTACGGTTCTTTTCGTCCCATAGTAAATGTTACTTTTGTCCTCAACTGCGTTTTCCAAAACAAAAGTCTTGTAGCCTACAAACTATACAGGAGTTATTGAAATTAACTATAGGAACTTATAAAGGTATCTAAGAATGCTCTAACAAGTGATCGGTTTAACATGAATAGTTTAACTATGAATAGTAACAAGAAAGTTGAAACGGTAGAAATTTAATTGAGTGGTCTGAATTAACAATTCTGTTTAACCACCGCACGCGACTCATGCACATTATGTACACATAATTATGAAAAACAAATTGTTTAAAAACTTTACTTTGAAATGTTATTTTCATCTCGGTTCTCACTTAGATATCCACCTTTTTATGTAGATCTTTTTTAAATTGCCAATTAGTGACAATTTCAAATGTACTAATTAGTTTTCAATCTTAATTAATACGAATTTTTACATATTTTTTGCAAACATATTTCAAGGTAAAGTGATAGTATTATTATTAGATAGAAGTAATAAGTATTGTATAAATAAGTATTTGTCACAGTTATAAAAATTTTGGTATACAATTGGTAAAAATCAAAACATTGTTTAAGCCCAAATTATTTTTTAAAGCAACTTACACAGGACAAAAAATGTCGTTATTTATTTATATCATGAATTACTAAAAATTGTTAATATCATGAATCATCATAAATTATTTATTAATATAGAAGTGAAATACTGTTACAAAACAAATAAAAATATTTTAGATATAAATAGCAAATAAGAAACAAAATGAAAATTGTATATTAATCTATTTTGTAAGCACTTTACCATAACTTTTATTAATATAAGAACGTTATATTAATTAGTCTTCAATCTTAATTAATACAAATTTTTACATACTTTTTGCAAACATATTTCAATGTAAAGTGATAGTATTATTATTAGATAGAAGTAATAAGTATTAGCAATTTTAATTAGTATGCATAATTTTAATGCATAAAGCAGAAAGAATAAACTCACTACATAATTAAATAGAAAAAATATAATTAAAATATGTGTCCCTTTTTATTAGGGTTGAAATTTCAAACCCTTACTCCCATATTGACTGAAGAGAACCCCTCGTGTCGAATCGAAGCTGATCCATTCCGGAATTAATGACACGCTATAAATATTGATACCAGTTAGAAACGCAGTGATATACATAGACATAAAATCAGAAAAAATATATCATACTATCCTTTTATCGATGTAACCAAACGCCAATTACCGATGTCTCCAAGAACAGAAAGGCGAAACCTTATAGCGAACAGCGTGATCCGGATTCATATTCGCATCGTAAGCGTAAAAAGTTGGAGCTAGTCGCAATATTTCCGTAATACAGCATACCTTTTTTATGTACTTCTTTTCGTGGGGATCATAACTGACAGTGACACATGTTTCTTGATTCTAGTATTCGGTTTCTTTCCTCAGATGCGTAGCTAGAAAATAACGTAATTTTATTTGTTGTATACGGTAGAGGTTATGATGACTAACACTATAAAGTCGTGATCAAATAATTTTTAGAGAAAAAAGGGATTATTACAATAGTAATTTTATTACTTAGAATTTTTTCTAACTTTTGTTGTTAATCAATTTTATTAAATTCTTAAATAAATTAGAAAAGCACCAAAGCTTAAACAGAGTTCAATTCAATAGTGTTTCAAGTTTAAACAAATTTCAATGCAAACATTGCCAGAAAGAAAAGACTGTTTCATTTATTCTAATATCAACCTTGTTCATAGAAAATTGGAATAAAAATGAAAATATTTTTTAAATTACAAAATAAGAAATAAATTATTTAAGCAAGTACTTGTTTCACAATTGTAAAGTGAAATAATTCTGCAGTATTTCAATTAATATAAAATCTATTCAACATACAACTGAAAATACTTACGTTTAAATACTAACTTTACAAAAACCAGTCTGCACTTACCCCACTTCATCTTACTGTTTTATATAGGACTGTAATAAAAGAACGCTGATATCTATCGATCTACGGAAGCATTCGAAATGTAGTCGGCGATTTTTGCGATGGTACTGCTACACAATGTTTTTACGACCACCGAAAAGTCCAGACAGTTCTGTAATTCGATATGTTATGTACAAACGGTAGATGATATCTCGGAAGATACAGTTCTGCTTTTCTTCATATTCGATGTACAATGGATCTTTGTAATCTGATCATTTCCTTAGACACAAGTTCTAGCAAGTCGTAAAGAAACAAAACTGAGTTTTGTCGGTTTCTTCCTTTCAAACGAACTTTATTTATTTAGAAGCATATTTTAACTTTATATTTGTATATCGGATCATTATACGATAAATAGCCTTGTTCCGTTTTACTACATATTTCAGTCTTTTAAGAAAATTGAGAATCATTTCTTTAAACGCAACTATTATAATGTTTATAATATATTATATATAATTATAATTGTAATATTATAATATTATAATATCATTATAATTATAATTATAATATTAGGCTTAATTTAAAAAGGTTCATGAATCGTAATAATATTGTTTCACGTATTTATCTAATTTAGTTAACACATGACGTAATTCAAAATAATTTCAGTAATTATTTTGATAATTTCATTAATTTCAGTAATTTCAATAATTTAAAAGTACCTTATTTTGTGTTTAGCTAATTTATAAAGCTAATTTGTGTCATACTCATATTTTTGAAACACGGCTATTCTCTTGATGTTCTACCTACAGAATAAATCATACTTCATAAATTTCTATTAGAGCATAATCGCGACATCTGTGGTTATCATGTATCATTTATCTAGTAAAGACGTAATAATCAGAGTCCCGTCATAGTCAATAAGGTTATGTCAACCAGCGCGAAATTCAATTATAAAGAATGATGTGTTTGAACTAAACGACATAAGTTGCAAAAATAACTTTTCACTTATGTCTTTTACATTTTTTGTATTATTTATAGTTTCTTATATTGCAGTAGCTTTATTATCAAAATGTTTTATATACTTTTTATACCTTTTATAAGCAATGTTTCATCTAATAAGAGGAAATGGTTTTTTCTCTTTGAAAGAAAACACTTATTATACAAACAGGAAACGATATAAAGAATATAATATGATATAAAGAAATATAACAGCTATGATTAAAGAGTTATTATTTTTGCAACTAGTATTGGTTAATTACCTAACAGTGCAGAGCCATCTATTTATTTTCATAGATAATATTGTACACTTACTAAACTTTATAGTTTACATTATATACTCACTCTATGAAACACCATGCTATTAATACACTGCAACACTTAATGACGAAAATACAGATGCATTACAAAACTAACCTCTAATTCCAACAACGTCTTACGGTTGACAGGTCTGTCAGAACATCGGTAGAGTTTCACTCGTACCATAAATTAAAGTTCGTCGATATTCCAAGTCGATTATTACCCTTCGATTGTGAATAAGGTAGGCACTTTTCGGAAGCGTTCTCTCGTTCTCTTTTTAAACTATTCGTTAATGGAAGGCGTCGCAGCAATGGAATCGGGAAGTTGAAAGAAACCACGTTGTCAGAAGGAACACACTCGGAGGCGTGAATACCTGGATGATTGGATAAAGAGGAAATCTCCGGTAAGGTTTTGTACGATTCTCGGCTTCTGAAGTTACCGGACAAGCCGCCACAATGACCCACTCTACGAATACGTTGATGTAGGAACACGCGCGTCCCGCTGAGGATCTTACGAAAAGGAAACGTGGTCGCGCGTCTTTTTCAACTGGAACGGTTGGTTCGCCATCAATAGGGAACAAATAGCATCGTGAACAGCAACAAGAATGACAACGGAAGATGAAGTCGTTAAATTCGTCGTCGTCACACGCACTGAACTACCTTGGTCTTTAGAACGGGATACATGTACAATGTGGTGACTACAACAGGAAGTGGTCTTCCTATACATTGGCTATGTAGGGTGAATCCTGTAACGCGACGCAGAAAACTCGTTCGCTACAGAAACAAATTATTTATACAAAATTTGTATGATTTCTAGAGTTTTCAGTACTGTAATTTTTTTTTTTTTTCTAAAAATATGAACATCTACAGTTTTTTAAGTAAAATTTATTATATTATTTTTTAGATTTGGATGAGATATGAAAATTTATTGGAAGAGCATTTGAATTTACGGTAATTATATGTGGTGGACTAGGAAAGTATTTATGCAGTATATTAGCTGTACTTCCATCTTCACTATTTTAGTATGAGAATAATTCATTTTATATACATATATATAGGGTGTTCTATTTAATTTGTGCATTTTAAATTTTTTGTTTAGTTTTGAAGATAGAGAAAAATATCAGATGGAAACATTATTCAGAGATAAATATTATGACGGTTAAGAAATTTTTCTGAAGGTCACTTTACAGGATTTCAAGGTCATCGACGCTTTCTAAATGGGACGATTAACATCATTACATGATAGTTGGTGATCAAGTCGAATTGAAAATGTCTATTTTTAAAATTTGCCATCATGATCAGAAAGGTATCCATGTAATTATAGGTTTAGCAATTTACTAACTAGATTTTAGTTACATCAAATGGTCTTTTATTATTATTTTAACAAAGACAAATGGTCTTTTGTTATTATTATTGATTCAAGGCTAAATTTACGTAGGGTTTAAAGATGTTAACATTATTTAATTACATAAAATTTAAAATAAGTAGAAAAGTCAAAGAAAAATGATAGCGTGAATTATAGTTTAACATAAAAGAATTCTTTATGTTAAAAATAGAAAACAAGTATTATTAAAAATAGTAATACTAAGCGAAATTTTCTTAATCTGTTTCGAAATCCTAAATACCCACAGAATAAATCTTCGAAATCTGTTTCGAGCAACAATCGAGGACTATCATATTACTGACTACGGTAGCTTAAAGCAACAACGTGTAAATAAACCATAGTCATCAGTTTATTTATTCGAACAGCATACTTGCACGAAACTAAATGGAATGGTTAGTCATTTCAAAGGGTTCTTTGATAAAACGTTTATCGACCACTTAGGTTTTGTTTTCTTACTATTTAATAGCTACGCAATTACATACATTGATATTATTCATGGGTTTTTAAGTAAACTTAATATTAACCATTACAAATGAAAGCAAAGGTTTCAAATTTTAATTTTATTGTAATTTATCTGTTAGATTACTAATTCTGTTTTACATTATCTGAAAATTTTAGAATGATTAATACAGAGTAGTCTTTACACATATATTGTAAGTAACAAAGGAAATTATAAGTGTTGGCAACTTCGAATATGTTACCAATTTATAGCAGTAAAAATACATAAAAAAATTTTAACTAAAGAAATATTACTTCTAGTGTTTAGATGACTTTAAGTAGATGAAACTTTTTTGTAAATTCGTTACAATTAATTTTAAACAGTCTTGCATACAAAATATCTAAATTAATAACTGAATGATAGGTACATAATCTTGCAGAGAAAATTCAGCAAAAATTTATCTACAAAGAATATTCTAATTCAAGTGACACTAATAACAAACACCCTTTTGTATTTTGGCGATAAAACTGTACCAAATATATATAACAAATTAAATTCTAAAGTGATATGATGCTACTGTACTTTGCTTACTGTATTTATGTAAAGGTTTACATCGTAGTTAAAATAAATTATAGTTTACACCGAAATTAAAAGCTAGGAATCAGTAGAATTAAAAATGCAAAATAAAGGTACGAAACGTATATATAAAAAAGGGACTCTCTAAACAGAGTTAATAAATAATAGTACTATTTTTTACTCCCAAAATGTTTGTTGAAAACACGTACACCATCGTAGTAGGAGCAATCACAGGGAAGCATCGAGTTGTTTTTGTTACGAATAACGAAAAATCAGTATTGACAACAAAAGCTTATTTGTCCGTCGACTTCCGCAGACGTAGCAAGCGAGAAGATTCACGAGAAGGATCGTTCGTACTCGAGAGAGGATCAAGCCGAAAAAAATGTTCTCGGCAAAAGAGAGAAGAGAAGGTTTACATTGATGGGCCACGGTTGGTGGCGGTGTTTCAAAGCGATCGAGTGTTTTGCTAACATCTCCAAAAACAAAGTGTAAACTAACTAGACGTCTAGTCGATGTTTACTCAGTACCGAGAAGCCCGCCGCGGGAGAGCCGAGTCGTTTCCGATGCAATAACAACCGTGCTTGCATCTTTTTATCGCAGCCTGTGGAATATCGCCGGCCGAAACTCATCGGGTCCTCCGAATTTCTTAACCTGTCAAGTAATACGATCCTATTCGTGATACATCCGAGTGTTTGTCGTTTGAACTCGTAACGAGTAGATGGAAATAACTTTTAACAAGCGATGGAATTATTTATTTGATTACAATTTTATTATATAAATGTTAGAAGCAATTTCGAAAGGATTATATGTACTTTGGTAATAGTTGGGAGAAACGGAAGTTACTTTAGGGGGAAAACATGTGTGACTATATTCTTAGAGTTTTAGATTTTCATATTTTTATGGTTGTATGATTCTGCTATTCCCCGATTTTTCA
The DNA here is from genome assembly GCA_963576845.1 of Megachile leachella. Classification (NCBI taxonomy): domain Eukaryota; kingdom Metazoa; phylum Arthropoda; class Insecta; order Hymenoptera; family Megachilidae; genus Megachile; species Megachile leachella. The sequence continues at coordinate 5,027,218 of OY756254.1, read as the reverse complement.
GTTTCTCAATTTTTCGAATTCCTAGTTTCTCAGTTTCTCAGTTTCTTAGTTTCTCAGCTTCTCAGCTTCTCAATTTCTCAGTTTCTCAATCTCTCAGTTTCTTAGTTTCTCAGTTTGTCAGTTTCTCAGTTTCTTAGTTTCTCAGTTTCTCAGTTTCCCACGTTCTCAGTTTCTTAATTTCGCAAATTCGGAATTTTTCAATCTTCCAAGTCAAGACAACAACCTTTCAATTTGTTAATTTGTCAATTCAACAACTTTTTCCACTGTTTTTCAATTTCGAAATTAAAAAATTACCAAGTTTCTACGTTTCAAACTTCCATATTTCCAGATTTCCAGATTTAGTCGATGAACACACATAGTAGTAATATGTATTATCAATCATTGAAGATAAACATATTTTAGCGATATTAACACTGAAACTACTAAACTACTAAACTACTAAACAGGTCATTGAACACTTCACAACTCTTCCTTTTTATATAAAAAAATTTATTAAGCTGATTTTCTTGAAATCTATATTGGTCTTTATCAAGATAAAGAATTAATGTATATATTTATTTATGTTTTATCGTTTGTTTATTTACCTTTCTATTTTATTTTTAATATCAGTTTATGTATGCATTATACGACAGTAGATTTAATGTGAATAATTACATGAATTAATTATTACATTAATTACATTATTATTATATTAATTTAATATAATTAATTTATATTTGCTGACTATAGAACTGACTTAAATTTTGGTGACAATAGAAGAATATTTGTATAATTTTCTACGTTATAAATGTACTTTTACAAACACTCGAAAAATGTTCAAATTCAATTTCTTCGAAAACGAAACGACATAAGAAATTTTATTCTATATCTTTAACTTGCTTCTTCATATAAATTTTTGTTCAGTTCCACCATTTTAGAACCACCCTGTATATATTTTCTGAAATAAGTTTTATCGAAAACACCACTTGACATCATAAAAGATTAAAAAGAAATATACAATACATAAATAGAGTATGACCATCCGATATTAAAACCATACTCATTTCAAAAGAAAAAGCTTACTGTCCAAAGCACCTGTTGATTGGACAACGAATTATTTTTTCACCAACAGCATCAACGCGATCAATCTGCTAGCCACGGAATGGAAACGCAAGATCCACGAATTTAAACTTTAAACGAAAATACTTGGAAGTTTGGAGGAAAAAACACGACAAAGCTCCCGCGGAAAAGGAGGGCTGTGGCTTGTCAGTTGGTGGACTGATCAGAGAGGAGAGAAGCTTCTAGGAAACAGCTCGAACAGCGCTATTGGATCGAATGAATTCTTGCCGAGAAAAAAGGAAATGATCGAACAGGCCACGTTACCGCCATGCAGACGATAAACAAACTACTTCGAGGCGGTAAGCTTCTCTGAATCTTTGAAGCTCGCCGTTGATTAGTTCCAGTAGGCGAAACCAGCCTGTCGGGTCGTCGATGGCCCCTTCAAAAACGTAATTAGAACATCAATTGGTCCCAACGATGTCAATAATGGATTCTTTGCAAGAAACAAACAAAATGGTCTGGTCATTATTTGGTAAAAACAATTTTTTTGTATTTTTTTGTGGGGTGTTCTGTTAATGGATTCACTCTTATACTACATACATGTTGTATATAGGATATATGTACGTGTGTTATGTATATAATACTAGTTAGAATGATTAATAAACTAGTTTTAATTAAATAGGGGACACGACTAACTAGTTAATCTTATGTTTTTCAGGAGGAAGAATACGATTTTCTAAAAATTTCAATTTCTAACTTCTCAAATTTCTAGATTTAAATTATCAGTTTAAAATATATATTTTGTTAAATTTCTAGATGCTTAAATTGTTGAATTTGCAAACTAACAAACTCATAAATTCTCAAATTTACAAATTGTAAATTTTTCTAATATTCAACTTTCAAAATATCCAAATAAACTTAAAAACTAAATATTTAGAAATTGTCGAAACTCTAAATTGTTAAATTTACATATTCTTAGATTATTAAACTTTTAAATGTTTAAATTACTAAATTCTTAAATTCCCAAATTTCCATATTCGCAAATAGCAAATTTACCAATAAAATCTCTATATCTCAAAATATCCAAGTACCCCAATTGTTAAACTGCCAAATCCTTAAATCCTTTTATCCCTAGATGTCTAGATTTCTAAATACCTAAATCTGTATCTTTTCAAATTCCCATATTTTCAAAACCTTAAACTTCCAAATCTTCAAATACCCAAGTTCTTCAATTGTCAAATCCCAAAATTTCCAAATCTTGAATAGGCTAAAATCTCTAGATCTTCAAATCTCTAAATTTTGATATTTTCAAGTAGTCAAATCTCCAAATTCACAAACTCTCAAATCTACAAACTTCCAAATCCCTAAATCTTCAAATTCTTCAATTGTCAAATCCCAAAATTTCCAAATCTTGAATAGTTCAAAATCCCTAGATCTTCAAATCTCTAAATTTTGACATTTAGCAATGCATACAGCGACGCAATAATAGGATCGATTTTGTAGAACAGATTCGGAAGCGTTACTCCAGCTGATCATCGATCGGTCTTTCCGGAACAAATTTCCGGCAATGGCACATTCAATGCCGCGTTGAAGAAGCATCATGCTGTGCAAAATCGTCAGGATCTCTTGGTTATTGTTCCCAGGACACGCGCTCCTTTCTGACACGACGTCTCTAGCTTTTACCGTGTCCGTTTTGGTCAAATGATCAACTCCCTTCTGGCATCTCGATCTTTACTGCTGACTGCTGACCAATACTCTTCATCTATAGCGACCATCTTGGGATGATATATAGCAGAGAGCTTCTTTTTAGTGTAGAGGATTTAGGTGACTGATATTTTACTGTGAACGCTTTTTAAAATGTGATTTAGATCAAATCTTGGGTCTGGTGGAGAGATCTGCAATGTGCAAGATTCGTTTATGTGATTTTAAATATGTGTGCCTTTTAAAGTGGTAGATGTTTGGTAATGAGAGAATAAAGGATTTTTAGAGTTGGTGAATTTGAGATTTGGACATTCGGGAATTTCAAATTTACAGGTTTTAATTTGGTAGTTTGGAAACTTTTGAATTGAGGATTTGAAGATTTAGAAATTTGGAGGTTGGGAAGGTTAGGAATTTGGGAATTGGAGATTTTTAAATTTGAGAATTCGGATTTTCGAATTTTGAGATCTGGAGATATGAAAATTTGTAGATTTGATAATTTCAATTTTTGGGAATTTTGGAATTAGAGATCTGCACAGTTAATATTTTGAAATTGAGAATTTGGAAAGTAGAGAATTTTGGAATTATTTCTAAATTTAGAAATATAGGAAATTTGGAAATTTAGGAGTTTACAAATAGAGAACTTCCATATTTAAATAATTGAGATTAGAAAATATTGCGATTTGCAGATTTGAAATTTTGGGAATCAGAAATTTGGATAATTTGTAATTTATGAATTAGAAATTGTTACAAAGTTGGAAATGTTTAAATCTGCAAACTCGAGATCTATGCATTTGATCGTGCAAGTTTGAATATTTGCAAAATTGAAAATTTGAGAATTAAGGATCTGCAGACCTTCTGATTCAAAACTCTGAAATTTGTAAAATTTGGACTTCTAAAATTCCGACACAGCATTATTTCAAGATCTCAGAATTTCAAAGTCTCAAATTTACCAAATATTCTCGTTCCCTTTATAAACAGAGGTCCTGGGTATCTTCCGGCGCAGCAGGATCGCGCAGGATGAACAACCAGTTGGGGGTAGGAACGCCTCTTCCTGTTGACAGCTCCATTATCGCACTTGGCACGCGTCTGACTTGCTTTTCCTCTTTTGGATACGTTTATTCGTTTGTATCATAACAAATTCAATTTATCCTCTCTGATGACGTAAACTAATTTAAAGTATTCCGTAATATATGGAACACGTAATATGAATTAATTCGACGCTTTAAAATAAGTAGAGATGGATCCGAATCAAAATTTTTAATTCTTGCAATTCGAATCTGAAGCTTTATTAAATTTCTAAACATTCAATACTAAATGCCAAAACTTGAAGCGATGATTTTATTACATGCTTGTGACGCACATCCAGTTTGAGTATGTTAAACTTCTCTCATGTTTTTATTACGCTTGAATTTTCAGTGTAGACGTAATTATAGTTTATAGTTATTTATTAGTCGTTTATACGCATAGTGATGGCTGAACAGAAAACGGTATGGCATTTTAACTTTCTTCATCCGCCTTAATATTGTAACAATAGTTTGTAACCTTCGACGCATTTGTCGAAATTGTAGTGCAAGGGGTTAAGCGTTAATAATAGTGATGAGTTCGAACCGAATTTTGAAATTCTCGAAACTTGAATCCATTGCTTTATAAAATTTCGAAACTCGAAACTTGAAGCGGTGATTTTGTTTTGCAAGAGGAATATCTTATTTTAAGAACCGATGTCGACAACATTTTTCAAGCTCACATCACGTGCACTCGCTCTGTGGCTCTACGATCACGGTCGAGTGTCGATCTGCTCATATCCTCGAAAACAAAAACTAAATCGAGTATTCGCAAAGAATCACGCACAGAATATTCAAGATACACGATACACGAATCAAATATTCTCGATGCACACTGCGAACGATTCTTTATTCATTGATTTTATATGTTTTCTTATTCGGCTTTTGGCAGTTTCGAATCATGAAAAGAGTGCAATGTTTGAAATTCTTGAGACTTGACATTTTTTTTTATGTTTCTAAGAGAAATGTTTCGAGAAAAGCACACCTAAGAATAATAAAAACACTTGATATTCTCAATCATAATATATTATACTTGATATTATTATCATTGCTTCATTTGCTAAATATATCAAATCTTGTGTTTCTAGTATTTGTCATATTTTTAAAATTCAATTACACAATAAAAGGATGTGAAATTTTCTAATACATACACTCTCCTCGATCAACTCGAGAAACAAAAAGAAAGAATGGTGTGATCTCTGAAAGAAATGTACAGCCTGAGAATTATGAATAAAAGATTCAGCGAATGTATATAATACACGAAAACGCTGTCAGTTGCAAGAAACTTTTCCTGAGCCAAAGAAATTCTTCGATTCAAAAGCAATCATATGGTATTCACAGCGGAGTCGCATGCAAATCGTCTTTATAAAGCCCTTCTTTCCTTCCGTGAAGTTCCTTTTAAAGATGATCCGATGATCCATCATTTCGTGGCAAAAAAACTTTTAAAGTCACCCTTCTGGAAATATAATCTTGAATTCAGTTGACACACTTACAATCTGTTCTAATTCAACTTTTCGTTTAACTTTTCTGAAACGTGTTTCGTGAATACAATTTAATTACAAACTTGAGATATAAACATAAATACAACGAAGATAAACTACGACTCAATATATTAATACAAATATAATAAATATAATTCGATTAAAATTTGATATCTAGACAAAACTTGAAGAAATTTTACTAACAAGTTTTGCAAGTCTACTTTATTTTTTCTAACTTATATATTTTCAAATTTAGTTCAATAAATACTTAATTACGTAAAATAATTGAGACAATTATTAAAATGTAAAAATAATTCAAATACGTTTTACAATATTAGAAACCCAAATAAGATAAAAAAGAATCGTGCAACATACGCGTTTAAATAATTACATGCTCAAGTAAATTAAAGTAAAATATTCAGATTAAAAATGTTTCTCCACTAATATGTTTTTTCGATAATTCATGCGATGTCAGAAAATGGACTTGTGCCATTTTGAACTTCATGGCATCAGTTGTTAATTTTAGCTGTAGGTGTGATTTCCTCTAAACTTACAATTAGTCATCAGAGAGTCACTTTGAGTATGTTTATTTTAACGCAATCCACGGGTTTACAAACTGAAACCGCTCTACACGAAACATATGCCTTGAATGTGTTTTATATCCTGTCCATGTTACAAATGTCAGCGTATAAGCACGATACAATGACTTCGTGGAATGAATTTGACTAACTACTGTTCTAACCAATCATTTCTAGTGGTCTTTAACAGTGTTTTTATAGGCTGGTGCTTAACCCGGCGGAGCACACGTGAACTCGTGAAACATAAGTATCCACGTGGGGTGCTCATCGACCCCTGTAAAAAGTAACGTTTATTATGTTTTATGGTGCTATTAAAGTTGAAACGATATGGATAGAAACATTAATAAAACTACATACTATGTGTAAGTATAGCTAAACATTAATAAATACAGGAGTTGTGGAAAGAAGTGTAATGTGACATGGATTTTTTATGTGGCAAATAGAAGAATATTTTCTATCAGAATTATATTTATTTTTATTATATGTATAGTAATAGTATTTTGTAATAGAGTGACGAGCAAATGCCCACCGATGAACGCCACATCTTTTCATTCATTTTAAGTTTTAAGTGACCATTATGTCTTCAGAATTAATGAAATAATTATATCAGAATTATGTCTTCAGAAATAATTAATGCTTGATCGACAAAATAATTCTGTGCACAAGTGTATACTAAATAAATGTGTACAAGTATGTAACAAAACCACGAAGAAGAATAAACCAGCGTTGTCTATGTGAAGCTAAAAGATCCATGATGAACGAAACTCACTTATCGTTGAGAGTAAGCTGAACCGGAACCAATATATAACAAGCGCTCCTCAAATGTGCTTCACATTTCGTCGGTAACACGACAAATCCCTTAGATCTACGACCGAGTGGTAACTGGGACGACACATTCCACCTTGCTCGAAAAACGAAACGCCTGCTTCGACAGAAGTTTTTACAAATAGCCTTCCTAGCAGACGATTATATATCATGGAGGTTAATCCTTCCAGAAGGAACGCATCGACACATTCTCCCTTTTTAGCAGTTTCCTAATTCCCTAGCTAATTTCCCTTTTACTATTATTGGACGCTGTGCTTCATTGTCGTTAACCTAACTCTTTGCTTTACTTCCTGCTTTGCAGTAAAATGAAAATAAATTAAGCAGCAGTAGAATCATGATTTTCTTGCTGTGATAACTCTTGTATTATCACTTTGTTATAAGTTATATGTTAAAATGTTTTTTGTAGCTGGTTTTAAGGAGATGAAGGAGTAATAAATATATTATTAGTCCTAAAAACACATATTTATTCTTTATCTTCATGAAAATCAATTTTTATTTCGAGAAATGTACTTTAACAAAATGTGTAGCTTATAATAAGAAACTTATGGAGCGGTCATTTGACCGGTTTCGTAATTTTAATGTTAATGATAAAAATTCCAAAAAAAATATTTTATTTCATCACACATCGATATACAAACTAGTTCAAATTTATTAAATAAATATTGTTATGCATTTCTTACAATATAATTACAATTATAAATTCACACTCTATCAAGCACAAAATTCTGTTTATACATTTGTACATAAATGTTAATGCCAGAAACTTGTACACGTAGAATGCAATAAAATAGAAGAAACCACAAGATGGATGAGTAGAAAAATAAAAAATGAAATATCAAAGTAAAAATAACTCTTGTGTTTGTAACATACGTGTTCGTTGTAGTTACTACGACAACTAATTAGTTTACACAAGACCATTCGCGTGAACGAAAGCGTATCGCGTGACATACGACAGTATATTCATTTACATTTTCTTGCTTAATTACCATATGATATCAATCTCGATAAACGACTTCTTGTGTTGTTTTTATCCAGTGGAATGTTGCTTTGTTATTTTATAGTGATTTTATAATAGTGTTCGGATAATTGCGAATAATTTTATGCTCGATCTGTTTTGATGGATACTGTAGTTCATCTTAATAATTATTACTCGATATACACGTTTTGACATTTAGAAATACATATAAGAATATAGAAGTGTAAAAAATGTATAAATACATACATTTCTTGGATTTTTAGATTAGAAATAAATTACTGGTGAATATGCAGGTTTGCACTATTCTTTTTCGACCGCCATACTTCTACACTATGCATGTGCACCCCCGATTCTTTTGATTTGGGCATTTAAATCGGACCTCTGTCTCTAGGAGGTTTCCTTGTCAAAGCTTCCAAATTCCGAGGCTTGCAAATTCTAAAGCTTGCGAACTCTAAAGTTTCCAAATTCCAAAGCTTCCAAATTTTAAAGCTTGCAAATTCCAAAGCTTGCAAATTCCAAAGTTTCCAAATTTCCAATTTCCAAATTTCCAAGTTTCCAAATTCCAAAGCTTTCAAATACCAAAATTTCCAAATTCCAAAGCTTTCAAATTCCGAAGCTTGCGAACTCTAAAGTTTCCAAATTCCAAAGCTTTTAAATTCCAAAATTTCCAAATTCCAAAGCTTTCAAATACCAAAATTTCCAAATTCCAAAGCTTTCAAATTCCGAAGCTTGCAAATTCCAAAGCTTGCAAATTCCAAAGCTTTCAAATTCCAAAGCTTTCAATTTCCGAAGCTTGCAAACTCTAAAGTTTCCAAATTCCAAAGCTTGGAAATTCCAAAGTTTCCAAATTCCAAAGCTTTCAAATTCCAAAATTTCCAAATTACAAAGCTTCCAAATTCCAAAATTTCCAAATTCCAAAGCTTTCAAATTCCGAAGCTTTCAAATTCCGAAGCTTGCAAATTTCAAAGCTTTCAAATTCCAAAATTTCCAAATTCCAAAGCTTCCAAATTTCAAAATTAAATTGGTCCTGTGTCTCTACGAGGTTTCCTTGTCTAGTGTCGTGAAGTGTATCTACTCTTTGATGTAAGTATAGTTTATCATATTTGAACAATAATGTGCGTCACGAGTACATAAAAGTGCGTCGGGAGCGTATGAAAGTGCGTCACTCGGCACGAATTTATAGAGTAAGGGGTTAAATCAGTTTCGCGTTCATAAACTTGTCTCATTTACTTCGTGTAAAAGTCTGTTTACCTAAATAAACCACCTTTTCGTCGCAATAACATTTCATCACGTGTACGCACGAATTACCTCCTATGTAAACACCAACGGTGTAGCCCCGTAAGAACTACCGGTTCCCGTCAGATCACCGAAGTGAAGCTACGGGACGCGGTTGCGAATAAGGATGGGTGACCCCGAAAGGAACTCAGGTTGCGAGTGAATTGATGTCTCACCCCTCCTTTTTCAAACTGGGCCAGCCGCGTACTGTTGGTGTTTTGTGGTTCCTTAACACCTCTGTTGTTGGGAGAGTGGCGTCTTCGTTTAAGGTCGGCAACAGAGAGTGTAGTTGCAACTGTCCCTCACTGTTGTAGAGAGGAACCAAAGAGAAAAATCCCGGGTAGCCTAAATTTGCAGTTTATCCGAGGCTCGGGCGATTCCGGTGACAGCACAAAATTTTAATTAAACCTTTTATTTCTTAATTCAGTAGTAACAAACAAATAGAAGGGTATATAATACATATAATGGTAATTCAGAAACACATATTTGGAACTTGTATTAATATGAGACTTGACTCAAATATTTTTAATACTTTTCAATTTAAAGTTTGAACCCAAGGATTATTCCAACTTGAAATAATATTTAACCTTTTGGACTCCTATGTCGAGTGTGGTTCGAATCTCTTGAATCTTATAAATAAATTGGTCCAACATATTCTCATTAACCCCTTAACCTATGATTCTGTTCTGCAGTTGTATCATAGCTAACTAATTATTGCTGTAATCTTCACCCCTTAAACTGCAATTTATGTTCAAGAATTTTGGGCCGAAAGCGTAAACAAGGTTCACGTATGTCCTTGTTTCGTACGATGAGCTATGCCTATAATATTTAGGTTTGGCCCAATTACTGTACTATGGGCTATGCCCGTAGTTGTAGGCTAAGGGGTTAATTTACTACTTATGATAAATGAAAAATGTATTTGTCACATACTCGTATTGTTCCAACACTTTTTGAGAAACCCTTTCTATTTTATAAATGAAAGACTTGATAGATAAAAAAAATTAAAAAGTGCAAGTGGTTAAAGTTCCGTTATTTTAATATCGTAGATACGAATATAGGCTGACCCGCAAATAAAAAAACCATCTTAGTTACGCTATTTTCCTTAGGGAAAGCAGATCGTCTATACCTCAGAGAGGAATAGATAATACTTAACCAGCCGGTTTAAGAGGAGCTTCGGTCGAGAACTACTCGATAAGATAGTTAATTCGAGCTTCCGTCGGATGGGAATTGAATTATGTAAATTCTCGTAGGCTGCGTCCATTCCAGACGACCGAAATTCTCGATGATAGCATCCCTCTATTCCGTATAATCTCGGATTCTCCTACTTCCGTAAACAGAAGGTGTAGCTAGTTTCGAATACCCCTCCTTCACGTATTTAAATTATTCCTTGTCTGGTATTACACCAAACGCGACGCTGTCATGCTTATGCAACTTCCACTCCTGTGAATTACGAGGATGCTTCAAATACCTTTTGAACTTGATGCTTTTTCTACTTTGCACTGGCTATTTATTCTTCGTGTAACCGTTTGTTACTGCAATGTGCAATCTGACAAATTATATGTACTTAGTTTCATATTTTGTGAGATTAAACAATGAAACACATATTATATTTTATTTTTGTTGCTCTACATTTTATTTGTTAACATGTAATTTTGTTGCCATAACATTTTAACAAATTTTGTTAGTTTTATTTTTTACAAATTTTATTTGTTTTTTTATTTGTTACAAATTTTGTTAGTTTAATTTATTTGTTATTTACTACAAATTTTATTAGTTGAATTTTTTATTTATTACAAATTTTATTAGTTTAATTTGTTACAAATTTAATTTGTTTTTTTATTTGTTACAAATTTTATTTGCTTTTTTTATTCATTACAAATTTTGTTAGTTTAATTTGTTACAAATTTTGTTAGTTTAAATTGTATTTTATTTATTACAAATTTTATTAGTTTAATTTGTTACAAATTTAATTTGTTTTTTTATTTATTACAAATTTTATTTGCTTTTTTTTATTTATTACAAGTTCTGTTAGTTTAATTTGTTTTTTATTTGTTACAAATTTTATTAGTTTAATTTGTTACAAATTTAATTTGTTTTTTTATTTGTTACAAATTTTATTTGCTTTTTTTATTTATTACAAATTTTGTTAGTTTAATTTGTTTTTTATTTGTTACAAATTTTATTAGTTTAATTTATTACAAATTTAATTTGTTTTTTTATTTGTTACAAATTTTATTTGCTTTTTTTATTTATTACAAATTTTGTTAGTTTAATTTGTTACAAATTTTGTTAGTTTAAATTGTATTTTATTTGTTACAAAGTTATAACATATAAAATTAAAAAGTTAAAACATATAAATATAAATTGATTACAAACTGACGATAAAGTCTAAAAAAAGATGTTAAACGAATCCTTTTGCAGGTTCACGTAGTCACGTACGAGCATATATGTAAGGGTCACGTTCGGTTTGGCGAAAATAATATTTTCTGTATAAAAGGTCTACTTCAAAGGCTTGTTAACGATGAGTTCCTCGATAGAGGTTGTTGTCGGACACAGGCAGGTGAAAAAGTTCAATGCGGCAGTGTAAAAGTCCGTTTCTTATATATCTGTCGAAAAGACCTAACAGATTTGCGTTAGCTACATACTATTGGCTCCGCAGACCAGGTGCCTCGTGCGAATTCGAATATGCATTTCAAATTTAGAGTACCTAAACATACAGGTAGCACAAGAATGGGATGTACAGATTTTAAACTCCGATTAAACGTGTCTGAAACTATCAAACACGATTATTATTAATTTCACTGTTAAATTATTAATAAATTTAGCTTTAGCTTACAGTTTTAGAAATGATGTACAATGTCAGAAATAGAATAATTGAATATTAGGAACAAAATAATTGAATATTGGTACTTCCGTCTTGTTCGTTTGATAATATAAGCGTTTGTAATAGTTGTATTATGTAGATAAAGTAATCATTTAATTTATTAATCTTTAAGTTATAATGTCTGTCGCTTGTGTTTTTTATTAAATAATGTGTTTGTGTTTAATATATTAACAGTTTGTTAATGATTTTCCATCATTCTAATTATTTAACATTCACAACGACGTTAATGACCAAGCATTGTCAACGATGAGTTATAGAGAAAGAAGTTAGAATATGCATTTGCAAGTTAACTTGCTGCATGAGTAGCAATTGTTTCGGTTTTCACTTTTCTATCGTTCTGATATTGATAGCGATCGTTTAATAGGTTCTTAGTTGTTACAGACCATTAATCACTTAACAACACAGCACCGTAACATCAGGTTACGGACATCAACAGATTTGTACTATTAACATGTGAGAGTACCAATGCTACATTGTTATTTGTAAACTAATGGATCTACAGACCAGTTACCTGCGAATTCAAAAGTATATTTAAAATATAGAATACCTACTGTAAACATATAGGTAAAAGCAGAATATGTAAAGATTTTAAAGTCGATCCGAGCGATTAAACATGTCTGAAACTATCGAAAACGACACCATACACGATTATTCTTGATTTCACAACTGACGTCAATGACCAAGTATAGTCACCAATGAGTTATAAAGCTTTCAACGTGGTTCCATTCGATTCTATGTGTCAGAAATTATCGAAAACGGTGTCAAACGGTTTTTTATCGATTCAAAGATCAACGTCGATGACGGCATCTCCTGTCGTCACATCGCCGACAAAAGCTATACAGCAAATTTATGGTGGCTCGCGAGTCCGCCATTAAAATTTCAAGTCAAAAGACCCAAAATTGCGGGATGTAGCGTGGTATAGACAAACAAACAGACAAACGAACAAATGTAGATCGAGTCGTCCTAGGAGCCTCACAACGTCCGGCAATAATAGGGCGTGCGCGCATTCATTCTTACGAGCCTCCCACTTTGAATGCTCCTTTATTCCTCTCTTCTGTCGCAGATCGTTTGCGAAGCGTGCCCAGAATCTAGAATAGAAAATACAAAGAATCACCGGGTAGTTTTTAACACCATTGGGAAAACGACGTCTTAATAAACGGCACCAGGTGATGCGCATTTCGGGATACTTTAAACCTATTCAACGATCTCGTTTCACCACTGCCACAAAGCCGAACAATTACTCTGATTTTTACTACCGTGAGTGGTCAAATCATTATACTCAAACGAGATGTTCCGTATTTTGTAACGTTGACCGGTGACATAGGATAGAATGAACGTTATACAAGCGTTTTTGTCAATTGTAAATTCGTAAATTTTTGAATTTAATGATTTGGAATTTGGGAATTTGGGAAATTCGGAATTTAGTAATTGAGAGATTTGAAAATGGAAAAAGGTTGAATTTTGAAATGCAGTGTTTTTTAATTTTGGAATTTGGTAGTTTGTGGATTAGGAAGGTTGCAAATTTAATTATTTGAAAATTCAGACTTTGCAATTTAGTAATTTGAAAATTTGGGAATTTGGGCATTTGGGAATTTGGGATTTTGGGATTTTGGGTACTAGGGATTTTGGGTACTTGAGATTTTGAGTATTTGAGATTCTCGATATTTGGAATTTTGGGCATTTTGGCTATTCTGGGTATTTGGGAATTTTGAAATTTTGGAATTTGGAAGTTTTGGAATTTGGAAATTTTGGAATTTGGAAAGTTTGGTATTTGGAAATTCTGGAATTTGGAAATTTTGGAATTTGGAAATTTTGGAATTTGGAAGTTTTGGATTTTGGAAATTTTGGAATTTGGAAATTTTGGAATTTGGAAAGTTTGGAATTTGGAAAGTTTGGTATTTGGAGATTCTGGCATTTGGAAATTTTAGAATTTAGAAATTTTGGTATTTGGAAATTCTGGAATTTTGAAATTTTGGAATTTGGAAATTTTGGAATTTGGAAATTTTGGAATTTGGAAATTTTGGAATTTGGAAGTTTTGGATTTTGGAAATTTTGGAATTTGGAAATTTTGGAATTTGGAAATTTTGGAATTTGGAAATTTTGGAATTTGGAAATTTTGGAATTTGGAAATTTTGGAATTTGGAAATTTTGGAATTTGGAAATTTAGAAATTTAGAAATTTGGAAATTTTAGAATTTGGAAATTGGGAAATTGGGAAATTGGGAAATTGAGAAATTAGGAAATTGGGAAATTGGGAAATTGGGAAATTTAGAAATTTAGAAATTTAGAAACTTAAAAATTAAAAAATTTGAAAATAATTTATTACACTTTATTTGACCACGGATCTCGCCTTCAACAGTCTATGGAATTGTCTTGAAATTGTACGTATCACATGCTCCATTGGCAAAGGTTAGCCGAGTTGAGGTGAAATTAAATTTGTAGAAATGAAAATACATAGAAATGTAGAAGGGGGAGGGGAAGTCGGGTATTTAGACGACGGATTCACGTGGCGAGGCATCTGTCGGACAACTTAACAACCACCCTCCCTTTGTCAACCCTCCCTCCATCCCCTTTTTATACTGTTGCACTGCGGGGTGATACACGCCTGAGACACCCCGCGGCTTTTTCTTTTGCTTTCCTTCTTTTTACTTTTCTCTTTTTTTCGCCGACAAATAAAGACTACCACACGACTACATTACGAGTGTAACGAGTGTAACGCGCAATTAGAGAGCACGGAAATTGTATAATATTAGGGGGCGATTCTTTCTTATCCGATATACCAATGAATCATGGGTATTATGATCGAGTGTATATACATACGTAAATATACCGCGTGTGACACTTAATAGCACTCGAGAGTATGCAACCCATTGAACATTTACTGAACTGTGGCTGAGCGAATTATTATACTGAAGAAATTTTTCTTTACACATATTAGGAGTATCGACAAGTAATCAAAATTTTGTTTGCTGGCGAAAAACATTTATTTATTAAATGCTAATCAACAAAATTTCCATTATTTTTTAACGCTTTTTGCCAGCTTAAAGGTAATTGCTCGATTCCTTTCTTTAAAAAAAGTTCTTCGATTTTTCGTTAAAGAACTTTGAAGTCATCGAAGAAGAATGCTTTTCGGTACCCCTAATATATGTAGACGCGATTTTAATCCGTTTATTATTGATACTTGATATTTATTTATTATTATTGCCGTAAATCATGTGAGATTTATATGGCAGTCATAAAGCACATCATAATTATTTCACAATAGATATAAAGTGCATGTAGTACAGTGAATCAATACAGTGATTAGATTACATTCATTCGTATGTAAATTATACATAGGTAAATACAAATTAAAAATAAGAAAAGAAAAATACAATTATTCATTAATACTACAATGTTAACAGATAAATTCTTAAACTTGATACTTGATATATTGATAACAATGGCGTATATGTACTGCAACTGCAGCAGCCCTTACTTGACATTATCGATAACATAGTAAGTTAGTAAAAGATGTTTTATTTTCTCCTTTTAGGTTTTTGGATAAATTTTCTTTTTATAGGTCTTTGTTTCCGTTTACACAACTTTAAAACCAAAGATATAAATTTTCTGGAGCAAACCCCTTACTAATTTTAGCTGCAGCTGATTGATAGGCTACAGTCTATGACAAATCGGTGAGTAATGTGTTGACGCATAAATCTCAATTCTAGAATAGGAGTGGATGTAAGGTTGCGTTAAGTATTCTGTGTTTCAGGCTTTTGTTAGTGGTTAGAAAATCTTGACTTTAATTTGAGTAACATTGTACTCGGTAAATGTTGGCTTTTTGAGTCTTAGAGTTGTAAATAGATGTTTACTAAAATGTATTTACATAAGATGCATTTTATGTATTTAATTTGTAAATAAAAATGTACCTCATGTTGAAGGCGAGGAAATCCGTGGTCGAATAAAGTGTCGTAATAAATTATATACTGAACGAGTAAACTATTACAAAATTACAAAATACACAATTAAATTACGTGAGGAAAATCAGAGAACAAAATTGAAACGAAACATACAGTCGACGCGACGTTAAATACCTATGAAGAAGAAGAAGAAGAAGAAACATGCGAATGTAAGAAGAAATATTAATGATGATAAATTCCGTTAGATGAAGACGAATATAAATGTTAATTCGTGTATCGTTTTTGTCACCAATACCTCATGTATTTAGATTATAAATAAAAATGTATTTTATGTAGTTAGACTGTAAGTAAAAAAGGAGGAATAATGAATTATTAAGTAATTCTGTTTTGTTGTACAATATAGTGTTCAATTTATGTTTAACCTCTAGTCCTATAATGTCGTGCCACGCGTGTGACATACGTTGCAATTTTGATGTGACAAATGTGACTCGTATTTTCATTGCAATTGAATTTCGCGCTTTATGTTTAGAAATTATATTTCTTATTTCAACAATTAATTTGGTACAATTACATGAATATTTTCATTGTCAATTAAACATCATATTTAATTTCTTCTGATGATTCTTACTGAATAATCGGTCAATTATAAATTTTTTAAAAACATGATGAAACAAGAATTTAGTCGAATTAAAAATTATTTGAATCAATTTTATTTTTTACACGAATAATGATAAAAATATTATTTATTATCTTGAATATGTTTGATGAATTAACATCAATCTTTTTTAATATTACAGCCTTTTCTTTATTTAATGACGAATATTGTTTCGTTAAATTAATTCATCAAATACATTCAAAGTAATAAATAATATTTTTATTGCCATTGTAAAACATTAATTTTATTTTTTAATTTAATGAGAGATAATATAAATTAGCTATTAAAGAGAGAAGTAGCTTTTAATACTTTTAATAAATAAATCAATGTTAATTCATCAAACATATTCAACATAATAAATTATATTTTTATACTCACTTTTAAACATTAATTTCATTCTTTACTCAATTTAATAAGACATAATATCAACTTTCTTTTAGAAAGAGAAGAAGCTGTAGAATTTTAAATAAATCAGCCTTAAATATCAAGCAAATTGAAAATAACAAATAATATTTTTATCAACATTTTCAAACATTAATTTTACTTTTTACACAATATAAATCTGACATTAGAAAGAGAAAAATATAAAATTGAATTTCGTGACAAGCATTCTGTTTCGAAGGCTTTTGCGAGCCTGACCACCGTTTTCGAATCTCGGATCAAATTTTACGATCGATTTCCTGCTACGTTGGAAATATCTGGATCGGTAGTGATTTATTGAAGCTGGCGGAACGCTTAAAATAGCTCGTAAATGACTGAGAAAGTCATAGAAAACAAGTCATAAATGTTCGAAGATTAACACATTGTGCTTTGTAGGTTAAAATCTGTACTGAACGTGTGAACGTTTTATGTTTCCATAGATTTCTCAAGAAAACTAACAGGGGAACGAATGGCCATTCTGGGTGAAAAAAAAATTTTTGAACATTTTATTTGATTCATGTGACTGTTCTATAGGATATTTTGACTTAAGTAAAGATTGAGGAATGAGCAATTTTGTTGAGAAGTTATTGTATTTTTTACGAATTATTAGAAATTGTACATTCTTTATTATTGAATGAATATTAAGTACTATAAAATGAACACTGAATAACTTCATTTAATATTATATTATATTGTTATAAATTTTAAGTATGTGACAGTAAAAAAATACCTGTCGTTCTTTATTAGTTAATTTTTAAATTATCAAATTTCCAAATTTTCAAATTTTTTCTCGAAGGATGTTCAAATCCTTAAATTCTCAAATTCTCAAAGTTCTAAAACTCTATGTACTTACGAAATATTTCAAATTTCTGAATGGTAAAATTTTCAAAATTCCATGTCTTCATATTTACTAACTCTAAATCTATAAACTCCACGAATTCATTAATTTCTAAATTTTCAAGTTTCTAAATCCTTAAATATTTAATTTTCACAATTTCCAAATTTCCAAATAGCTAAATCCCTAACTCTTCAACACCCGAAATTACAAAATTTCTAATTTTTCAAGTCTCCAAATTTCTAAACCACCAGCTCAAATTCTCTAATTCCTCAAATCCTCGATCTTAAAATTCTCAAATTTTCAAATTTCACAGGTTCCAAACTTGAAAATTATCCGAATACATTTCGAAATGCTTCAATACGCTCAATAATCATACATGCTATTTCTTCGCAGAAAAAGAAGAAATTTTTTGCAACAGATTTCACGCCCTGTATTTTTCTTCCAGTACAATTAACGGGATTATCATCTTTTGTTGGGCTATAATAAAGGAACCTACGTAAGCCGAGTGGGGGTGACTTTAATACAAAAATAAGGGGGTACGCTAATGACTTGTACAAGCACGCACCATTAGTTCGTATCTTCTGTCCGTGGTACTTGGTCCGTCTATCTACTTTAACTAATGTAAGGCCGCGTGTCTGTCGTCCATCTTTTTACTGTTTTAACTACGGGAGATCGGAACGTTCTTGCGTCAGACACGTGTCCTTTTTTCTAAATTAACACGTTGACTGCCACACTGAAGCAGTTCAACATTTTATTACCCACTATTTTTATTTTTCATTAATCTTACCAAATATTTCATTGTACAAGTAATTAGAATTGAATTATATTTTAATATTTTTAAATTCTTACTAATACGTGACAGAAAATTTAAATATTATTTTCGTATAAAAATTTAATGTTAAAAATGAAGAAAATACATTTTTTGTTACTGCAACACGTTTAAAGGTTTCCTAATCAATTTTAAAAATATCAGTAAGCATTAACTCTATATATTCCATAATTTGTTATCTATCAACTCTTTCATTTACAAAATAGATAAAAAATGGAGTTCTGAGTAAAATGTATTGTAACATAGTGCAGTATGTGACAAATACATTTTTCATTTATTATAAATAGTAAATAAATCATACAATTCTATTTATCTGAATTATTCATCAGATCCAAAAGAAATGTGATGAGCTACACTCGACACAGGAGTGCAAAGGGTTAATACACAAATTCTTTTCTTGTGTTACATAAAATCTGTCCATTATATGTATAATAGTGTTTAAAGTGCTAGCTAAAATAGAAAGGTTTTATTATACTAAAACATACCTCAAATATTATTATATAATATTACGATAATTTCAAAATGAATAATCGTAATTTTTAATTAAACATATACTAGTTGTTCAGTTTCCTTATTTTTCAATCATTCCAGATTTTGACTCCAAGATTCTTCTATCAATTCTCACGGTTCTTATCTATAAAAACAATAAAAATAGAATTCAAGAGATAAAGTCTACAATATAACGCAACAGAATCTCCGCGATAAAATTTAAAATAAAAACGACAGAGAAATAATCCGTAACACAACACAAGGTAATTTATAACACAATTATCCGAGAACAAAGAAATGATAACAAGTGCAATAATTGAGACAAGAGAGATAAATTTTCTACAGCGGTAGAGACTACACGAAAATAGAAAAGAGAGAGAAACTTCTCCCCTGATATTCACGTGTCCAATGTGGACATCGACGATGTCATTAAACTCCTCGTTATGGGAAGCCGAAACTAAACCAACTCGTAGCGGGTGTAGCCGTACTAACGCCAAGGGTACACGACCTAACACCGACGGTACCGAGCTTTATAACCAGACAGACTCACCTCGGTGATTGGTTACATTACCGATACGCGCGTTTCTCGTCACGACGGTGCTGTTACAGCAATCGCGGTGAAACTCTCTGGCTGTTCCCTCTTTCGCGAAAACAACACCATAGAAAACGTGTACCATCTCTTTGTTTCTACTTTTTCTTTTTCCATTTTGTTCGCGTTTCATTATTTTCATCCGAACGTGGCACCAATTTTTTTCGCAGATCGCAGATTTTTGTGGTAACTGGAGCATTCGTATTTTTCGTACTTTTGGACTTTAAGAAGATTGGACTGTTAATTTTAGCTTCATGTTGCGTAAATGAAAATTTAAGTCGGATATATGTCAGATTCATTAAATGAAAATTGAAGATGAATGTACATATGAAAAGATATAAGTCAGACATTTTTATATTAGTGCAATAGTGCTAGCTTATAGAAGAAAGATGTTAAACATTGGGGAATTTAGATTGTTGAGAATTTCGAAATTTGGAGATTTACATATCCAGATTTCATAATTGGGAAATTGGGAATTTGGGGAATTTGGAAAATTCAAGAATTTGGGAATTTCGAGAATTTGGAAAATTTGGAATTTTGGAAAATTACGGAATTTGGAAAATTAGGGAATTTAGGAATTTCAAGAATTTGGAAAATTTGGAATTTTGGAAAATTAGGGAATTTGGGAATTTGGGAAATTCGAGAAT
Source organism: Megachile leachella (assembly GCA_963576845.1). Taxonomy (NCBI): domain Eukaryota; kingdom Metazoa; phylum Arthropoda; class Insecta; order Hymenoptera; family Megachilidae; genus Megachile; species Megachile leachella. The sequence continues at coordinate 5,007,031 of OY756254.1, read as the reverse complement.
TTGGAAAATTTGGAATTTTGGAAAATTTGGAATTTTGGAAAATTAGGGAATTTGAGAATTTCGAAAATTTGGAAAATTTGGAATTTTGGAAAATTAGGGAATTTGGGAATTTAGGGAGTTGAGAATTTGGGAATTTGGGAAATTCGAGAATTTGGAAAATTTGGAGTTTTGGAAAATTAGGAAATTTGGAAAATTTGGAATTTTGGAAAATTAGGGAATTTGGGAATTTCGAGAATTTGGAAAATTTGGAATTTTGGAAAATTAGGGAATTTGGGAAATTCGAAAATTTGGAAAATTTGGGATTTTGGAAAATTAGAGAATTTGGAAAATTTGGAATTTTATAAAATTAGGGAATTTGGAAATTTAAGAATTTGAAAATTTGGGGAGTTGAGAATTTGGGAATTTGGGAATTTGGCAATTTGGGAAATTTGGGAAATTCGAGAATTTGGAAAATTTGGAATTTTGGAAGATTAGGAAATTCGGAAATTTGGGAATTTGGGAATTTGAGAATTTGGAAATTTGGAAATTTTGGGATTTGGAGAGTTGAGAATTTGGGAATTTGGAAATTTGGAAAATGATATAAGTATATCTTACATACTTAATAATACATTTAAGAGTACAAACACCCCACTAAAATTAATGTTGTTGAATTTTAAGGTACTTTGAAGAAGGTGTATGAAACAATAGAAATGAAACACTAATTTTAACTACGAGCACAAATTTAACCATGAGCTAATATCTACAATTTTAACTACGAGTAGTAATAAATTACTTAATACTAATAAAATACTATTTCTAAAGAACAATGAGTTGTTTGAAAGTACATCAACAACAACAAACTCGAGAAATTCAATCAGTTCGTTTTTCCAGTAGCTCAATTACGCTGGTGAAATCAATTTGCTTACACGGGGACGGAAAACGAGGACTCTATGGGGGGACAAGTTGGGGGTTAGGATGTTCTCGGAAACCTTGGGAATTGACCGGTCCGGATGTCACATTTTGTCTGTGCGGCATGTTCTCACCCTTGTTGGGGTTTCGTGCCCCGTTTGCACTCGATACACGCGTTACAGACGCACGTGCGTTAAACGTACGCATTTCTCCTTCCGACACCCCTGTTACTGTGCTACCACCCCTTCGTTTTCCTTTACTCTCCTACGACTCTGTATTCTCGTCCATCGAATGATTTGTCCCTGCGGTTTCCACTACTAACTTCAGCTACAACTTTATCCACGTATAAGCACCATTTGTCATCGTCGACTATTGTTCGGTAACAAGCAAAACTCGGTAACAATGAGATTAACCATCGACAACGGGCAATCACTGATGTACGGACATCTTTATTATCTGCGATGGCAAGGGTTGGAGATCATAAGTCATCGTTTGTTTGAATTTTTTATCTGTAGTTTTTGATGAACTTTAACCTTTGAAGATATTTTTGATGTTGACAGGTAGAAATTTTTAGTTACGAAATTTGGTGGACTCTTTCGAGGAATTTCTGTAGTATTTGTTACTATTGGTTTCACTGTGGTTATATCGTGGGTTAATATCACGGTTTTAATTGGAAGAGAGTCATTTTTGTAGCGCAAAGAGTTAATAGTTGGAAGTTCTGAAATAATAATTATTAAATTCATAAATTTACAAATTTGGAGTTTTACAACTTTCAAGTTTTCACATTTCCAAGTTTCCAAATTCTAAAATTCTCAAATTCCGAAACTTTCAAATTCTCAAATTCTCAAATTCCCAAATTTTCAAATTTTCAAATTCTCAAATTCTCAAATTCTCAAATTCTCAAATTCTCAAATTCTCAAATTCTCAAATTCTAAAATTCTAAAATTCTCAAATTTCCAAATTCTCAACTCCCCAAATTTCCAAATTCCAGAATTCACAACTCCCCAAATTTCCAAATTTCCAAATTCTCTAATTTTCCAAAATTCCAAATTTCACAAATTCCCTAATTTTCCAAAATTCCAAATTTCCCAAATTCCCAAATTTTTCAAATTCCCAAATTTTCCAAATTCCCAAATTTCCCAAATTCCCTAATTTTCCAAAATTCCAAATTCCCAAATTCCCAAATTTTCCGAATTCCCAAATTCCAAATTTTCCAAACTCTCAAATTTCCCAAATTCCCAAATTCCCAAATTCCCAAATTCCCAAATTCTCAAATTCCCCAATTATGAAATCTCTATGCCCCCATATTCCCCTATCTCTGGATATGTAAATCTCCAAATTTCCAAATTCTCAACTACCTATCTAAATTCCCCAATGTTTAATTTCTCTCTTCTGTAACATCCAAATCTTCAAATTGTCAAGTTCCTAAATACCCAAATATTTATATCTCCGAAAGTTCCAAAACTCCAAACTCCCAAATACCTAAATTAAAAACTACCAAAATACCTAAATTTTGGTATTAAATTAAATACCTAAATACCTAAATTAAACTACCAAATACCTAAATTGAAAAATTTCTAAATTTACGCTCCAAAAAGAAATCCACCACGCAACATACACATTCTTAGAATCTGATACAGAAATTCGGCGAAGCGTACCGGTTTTCTCGATCAGAGCTTTCGCGAAACAGCTGTATCTACGACAAACAGGCGTTTGTCGTGCCTCGTTACCGGCCTTTTTTGTCCTCTCTGAAACAAGAAGCTGGCATCAGGATGTCGTTATAACGCGAGGCGTCCACTTTTTCACGCTCCTGTACGGGCTTCATCCTCTTGCTCGGCCGTCACCCTCAAGCTGTCGCTGTCGTTCGTGGTCCTTGTGTGCTACAAATAAAGCTCTTCTGGAAACAAGCAGGGACAAACTGGACTTCCACTGGACAAATTGACACCCCTAACAAACACGTACACACGACATCAGGGGCTCTCGTCTTTTCACGATTTGAGCATGTTGATCCACTTTTCTCCGTTGTTTAAGGACCAAATGCTATGACTATTGTATGTACTGTGCAGTGCTGGATAAAACAGTGCTTCAGGTTGGAGATAAGAATACTTTTAACGTTACTATTTCTTTAATACTTTCAAAATTACTGTTTTATTTAATACTTTTGAAATTACTGTTTCTTTAATACTTTACTCTAATACTTTTACAATTACTGTTTCTTTAAAACTTTTAAAATTATTGTTTTTTAAATACTTTTGAAATTACTGTTTCTTTAATATTTTACTTTAATACTTTTAACGTTATTATTTCTTTAACACTTTTAAAATTACTGCTTTATTTAATACTTTTGAAATTACTGTTTCTTTAATATTTTACTCTAATACTTTTACAATTACTGTTTCTTTAATACTTTTAAAATTATTGTTTTTTTAATACTTTTGAAATTACTGTTTCTTTAATATTTTACTTTAATACTTTTAAAATTACTCTTTCCTTAATACTTTTGAAATTACTGTTTCTTTAATACTTTTAAAATTATTGTTTCTTTAATACTTTTCAAATTATTGTTTCTTTAATACTTTCAAAATTGTCGTTTCCTTAATATTTTTCTTGAATACTGTTAAAATAACAGTTTGCATAATACTTTCAAAATTGCTATTTTTTAATTATCCTTTATACAGGCGAATTAGATTAACACTAGCACTATCAGTAAAAATGACTGATTTTACAATTTCATTTTAAAATTCTTCATGTCAGATTTTTTCCTATAATAATATAACTTTTGCATTGATACGTAAAGGTGTAATGTACTGAATTTTATTTATGTTTCATTTATTCGGAATTGAAATAATTTTGTATAGCGGCTACTTATACCAATACCAATCATTTTGAATGGTACTTCTCAAAGTGGAAAAGTATCCTATAATCTGTTTAACGAACCAGAAATCGTTTATTAAATATTTAGATAAATTTATCGATGTTTTCTTATGAAATTTTACTGCACGCAACGTCTTATCTAACGCCATAACATGAACATAAGCATGACTGCGATGTAACGTAACATACTAATCGATGTAGTTTCACGCGATCATTTTGTGTATTATAACCGTTGGAATAGAACCTAATTCTTTTTTATATAACGATATTTTACAAGCCCCAAAAATGGCGAAACGATTGAAAATCTCTGAATTATTGCAAAGAGTGAAGAATATACTAATGGACTGCTTTGATATCGGAGGCGGTAAATTATATGACCACGAGGAAAGTGAAGTAGAAGAAAATAAAATTGAACTTTATAATGAGAGTATAGACAAAGAAAATATTAAAAAATCCTCGAAAAGTGAATTAGAAAATATTCGAAATTTAAATGAAGACGTGTTTGTTTAGAAACACATTTTCTTCAATAAATATTTTTTATAAAAAATATTTGCTTATTATTTTCTCATCAGTTACTTGTACATAAAGATTCTGTCTATCAAGAAATATAATGCAACAAACTGTCGAAAAAAACATACCTTAAATTAATTCTATTAAAATAAAGTAACTGTTTTAATAATTCCTAATGTACCTTTGTATTCAGATAAATGATATTATAATCAAAATAAATGCAAAAAAAGAGGTAGATTAAACTTATTACGTGTACATAGAAAGTTTGACGAGTCTCAAAAGATAGTATGAAGTAAATTGGATTGAAGTGCAGTTGTGTAGGTATTACCAACTGAGCACGATATAATATACATTCATAAAGTAATAGTCACGTGGCAGACAGTGATACAATATCAGAAAACGATTCGCCACGTGTCGCTCAACACGTAAGTTCTGTAACAGCTCTCTCGTTTCATTATAATGCAGTCACCCCTGGCCATGTCCCTAGCGATCATAATCGCATTTGGCTTCTGCCTTTCACACAGAAATCACGCCTGATCACAAATAATGTTACCCGTTTCTGTACACTAAATTAATGTAACAATACAACGTATTCCAGCGCTAAAACTAAAACACATTCTAAGTTATTTCAAAACAACAACTTCATTATTTAACTTCATAAAATGTAATTTTATTATAATTTCACAATATGATTTCATTATAATATCGTAGTTATAATTATTTCTCAATTATAAAATTCATAATGTAAATGTAAATTGGAAATTTGTAATTTATATTTATTATATTATTATTAGTTTCCACTGTCTTTTTATGAGTAGTTTTATTCTCTGTTTATAAACATTTCATAAATATTTAAAAAAAAACAATTTCAATTTCTGTATTAAAAATAATTTCAGACGAAAACAGCTTCATAAAATAAAAAATACAATGTTGAAATGTTTTTAAACGAAATCACAAATTTAAAGATAGTATTGTTTAAATAATAATACGAATAACCATTTCAAAAAAGATTGCATTTTAGGACACTAACCAGAATGCCCAAAAATAAAATAAACTGGGCACACCAAAGTTAAAGTTCCTAAGAACGCGTGCAAGGTGGTAAAATATTGTGAAAGGTGGTCAAGTTTCGATAGTTTGCGTAGAAATATGGAAAGGTGAAAGAGTAACCGGCCAGGAGAAAGTGTCGAACCCCTCCATCCCCACAAAATTGACGCATAAATCTGTATTTCATGATTTATTGCCCTTACGAACAGCCCTCCAAAGAAATATTCGGTACGAAAACTTGGTGTTACTTCAATGCTATTGCAGCCGCAGATTCCCAAAACATCGTAGAATTACGGTTCGGTAATTCGGTTAACTTTATTGAGGATGATTCTTATGGCTATCTGCAATAACCTCCATAAATTTTCGTTCGTTTTAAATGTGAACCACCTTTTCTCGTTTGTTAATTGATTCCGAAAACCGCGAAAATATGACTTTCACTTTTTACGAAATTTTTTTTGCTTATTTCTGTAACTATAGCGGTTATTTAAAATATAAAAGGAATATGAAGTATAGTTATTATAGTATACACTAACTATAATATTATAAAATACATAGCTGTTAATATTATAATATTATAAAATATGCAGTTCATTTAAATGTGTAAAAATATATATTTTGATGTTCACTAACATAATTTCATTGTATTTCAAATTGCATATAAAATGTAATTATGACAAATTAAAATGAAAAATAAACTTAAATAAAAATTAAAATAAACTTTATAGAAAATATAATCAGACTTAAACATAGTTCTATACATATATAATTAACTATGTATAAAATTATAAACATGTACTCAAAATACAACTACAAACAAACTCCATTTCACATACATGTACGAATATATAATTTTTTTAAAATGTTGAAATTGAACGTGTTTAAATACTCATACAGACCTAACCTTATTCGAAGATATACGACACCTGAGATTGAAACATTCAAAAGTAGCCTAAACAAGTGAGAAACACTTCATAAATTCTGATTAAGTAAATCCTATTTGATATTCTAGTATTTTGAAAGGGCGGTCGATGAAAGATCCCACGATCACTTGAACGACGCCCGCATCTTAACATCCGCCGGTATACCATTTAGCAATAATTTACCCGACGTCGTCACGAAATACTATCGAAAAATTCAGAATCGTGTGGTCATTGACTCGGAGATCAGGCACAGAATCCCACGGGTATATTGTAGTCCAATGACAAGTTTGTATTTACACGTCGCATGCCAAAATTGCGCCGCCGGTGTAAATACACCCGTATGAGTCCCGAAACAGGGGGATAATATTGATAGTGGTTCTTCTCTCAAAGGTAATACAATTCCGTCGCCGATTCATTTCAGCGTGTATTCTTCTCTTGTCAAGCTTGCTTTAATATCACTCGGAATGTGCAGTTATTTGCGTTAAACCCTTGCCTATGATTTATTTATCGAGTGCGTCAGTCTAAGATACAATATTGAAATACAGAAGAAACGTTGAAATTTTATATTTGTTATTAAATTTTGTCAATTTTATATTTGTTATTAAATGTTGTCAATTTTATATTTGCTATTAAATGTTGTCAATTTTATATTTGCTATTAAATGTTGTCAATTTTATATTTGTTATTAAACGTTGTCAATTTTATATTTGTTATTAAATGTTGTCAATTTTATATTTGTTATTAAATGTTGTCAATTTTATATGCAATATCATATGCGATAAGTGGACTTAAACTGCAGATGTGTATTAAAAATTCGAGTAAGATTTTGTCACAGTTGAAACGTGAGTGCGTCACATATGCGACAGAGATTAATATGATCGTAACAGTTTAATATTCAGAAAATGTATTTTCGTATTTGTCGTTGTTTACAAGAAAATATTTATATACAAGTAATAATCCACTGTGTTAATATATTAATATACAATTGTTAATATACAATATTATATCTTATTAATATACAATAAGAACAAATAAAGTAAACAAAAATAATAAAACAAAGTAACAAAGTGACACAAGTTACTTTATTAGTAACACAAATTAATAGCAATCGAAATGTATAATTTAAGAAAAAATAACATTGGATGATCTTTAAACAGAAATCTTGCAAACACGTCAAAATATATTTTTTTTACAGAATTTTTCAAAACTAATAAAATCTAGTAACATTTTACATTATTTTATAACTAAAATGCTTAAATATTTATGCACAAAATTAATTATAATAATAAACATTTACGATATAAATACAAAATATGCAGAAACGGACAAATATTTGGTGGCCATGTAATAGGATTAAGGGAAGGTATCAAAAGGATCAATTCTGTCAAGCAAAGAAATTTTTCAAACCTTTTCATCCGCGGCTTCTTTCAGCGGCACTAAACCCTTCATATTAAGAAAAAACTGCTTCTAAAGTTCGAAATTTATCAATCGGAGCTTGTGAGTTCTAATCAATTGTTCCCAAAAGTGGCAGCAGCTTCTTCAAAGACGGATGGGAAACAGAGGACGTTCAGGCAAGGACATTGACAAATACGCCATTCAACGCGTACTAACATGGAACTTAGAAAAAATCGTAGAATTAGTTCCTAATCCCTTTGGGAATTTGAAACACTTTTTTATGTCCTTTGATCACCCACGTTCTTTCATCCTTGCGGCGTATTTTTCATTTTTAGTTTAAAATTGTTTGCGTGGGATGAAGGAGATGAATATTATCGAAAATATTATTTACTTCTAAAAATTCTGTTAGTTAAGGAAATGAAATTTTTGTGTTTAATTTCACTTATATTGAAATTAAAACTAAAGTAAAAAAATAAAAAATATACAATGATTCTTTGTCTTGAAGAGTTTTTGACAAGATTTTAATAATTATTAAGATTTAGTATTAAATCATTAGATTTCGTATTAAAAATTAAATAAACCCATCACATAAAATTTCATGACGAAATATAAAAGTTATTATGTTAGATCGATGCATATAAGGACCGTCTTAACTAGAAACGAGGCATAAAATAGAGAATCTCCGAAGAAATCGACTTTTAACCTTAACTTTCCGGTGCAATTCGTAACTAATCGCGGTCTGCTACCGAAATGTTCTGCCATTGACGACCGAGTAACCCGAATACTTCACGGCCGTATTCCGTATATTATTCCTTAGTTTCACCCTGGATGTTCCTTCCTTTCCCCGACTTTCTCGTCGGCTCGTGCGGAGAACCGAAAATCTGCTACCGAATTTCCCGAAATCACCTTTCTTCTATGATTTACAAGTGCTCCGACTGCAGTCGGTCGTGTACGCCTTTCAGGTCAACGCGAGAAAGAGATTCGAACCGAGAGGAAGATATCGGTGGAAAAAGAGAAAACGAGAGGTAGAAGTCGTCAGAGGAAGAAACGAGCTTTCGACAAATAGGTCGAACACAGGAAAGATAAAGCTGTCTGGAGGCAACAGCTTCTGGTCCGAAACGTTTCTCCTTGGCCGGTAGCGAAGATTCTCCTCGAGGCAAAAGCCACCCCATCGAGGCTTGCCACAACAATTTCTCTGTTCACGATGTAGGTTACCGAGACGATGCTTTCAGAGACCTTTTACCCTAGTGCTTTACTGCCCTACAATAAATCAATTGCCACCGACTGCCCGCCAAGGCCGCACGTTCGTCCTCGAACCATCTTTTCGAAAGTACATCGACTGTTGATGCAGTGGACAGTTACTGATGGTGGACCAAACGATATCATCCGTGTTGTTATCACTGTTTTAACAGAACCTGGTCATCGAAGTAGGATCACTACTGGTCATTCAGCATTTTTTACTGTTCAAATTGTAGTTATGTATAATGTATAGTCGGAAATGTGGTAAACAGTACGTACACGCTTAATTAAAATATCACAAAGGATACTAACCGATAATACATTTTTAGAGGTATTAATAATTACCATTGATGCTCGTTTAAAATTTATATGTTGATTGGTATATGAAGTGAATCCAATTAAACTCTTTCAACGCGCACTACAAAGTTAAGTCATATATTTTCTTTATTTACACTTTCCATTATTCTACCCCTTTTCAGGTCCTTTTACTATTCAATGTACTATTCAACAGTATACAGAGAATTCGCTTTTCATTTGAAGTTTGATAATAAACAGATTCTAATAAATAGTATTGTCATAAATAGGATTATGTTACAAAAGTATATTGGGGCTACTTACGTTGTCGACGCCCTTAAAATTCGATCATTCAAAATTACTATAAATCTAATGTTTCATCGATCTGAACATATTTTTCATTTAATATGTTTAAGGTAGTAATGAACACATAACACCTTATTTAAGCAAATGTTTTGAGACATACAATTTTGGACCATATAGGCAAAACTTTAGGGACCCCTGTTTTAGATGATCGTCGTATAAAAATTTTCAGATTTAATATTTTAAAACATAATATCGTATACATAATGATCTTATTTTTAAATATCATAAAAAACAAAGTATTGAAAATAATTAGCGTTAAAACAACATAACAAAGTATTTATTTGGTATAATACTATCATCATTTAAAGATTAAAATATTTACTTGAAAGATTAAAAAAAGTAGAAAAGTTAATATTTAATTGTAACTGAATTTTATTCTTAATTCAGCTGCGATTAAAAGCGCCATTTTGATCTAAACACTCGAATAACTTTTTCTAATCAAAATATCCTCTTTCGTTCATAACCGGAATCATTTTATGAGCCAGTTTCACCGCATCTGGATTTCTGAAGACATCCATTTTCGTTTCACCTGCATAATCTTTCAACACTTGAGTAAAATCTTCAGTGTCTTCTTTGTTCGCCATCATTCGTAGATAAAGCACGATTCCTGAAAAAACTGCGTATATTCTTCTTTTGTACACTGCTTCTTTTACTTGCCGTATTGTTGGTGGTTTCGTTTTGCAACCGATTTTTCTCATAGTTTCTTCTAAGACAGTTAAATAAATTTCCAGAAAGTAATCGTCGTTGTCGTACTTCACTTTGAACTCGGGACAAATGTTCAAAAAATATATTAAATCGATAACAGGAGAAGTGTATACGGACATCTGGTAATCGACCTGTAAACAATATAAATTGATAAAATTTCAAAGGTTAGAAATTGGAAATTTGAAAATTTACACATTTGGATATTTGAGGATTCAGACATTCCGAAATTTAGAAATCGAGAAATTCGAAAATTTGAAACTTTGAAAATTGGCTAGAAATTAAAAATTAAAAATCTCGAAATTTAAGAAATTTCCACCATTTTAAATGAAGAAATTGAGTCATCATTACTGTCTACAAGTATGCATCGCTGTTTGAACCCCCGCAGATACAATTGTCCATTAGTGGAATAATCTTACTACGGAGAAGAATAATGATAAGTGAAATTAATTGTCATAATGACGAATACGCGTCAGCTGACTGAATACGCATTAAAGCCATCAAATGTGTGTTTACTATTTCTGCGTTAGTATAATCTGACACTAAAAAGATTCAAGTGCGAATTATCGTAAAATTGTAATAATTACTTTCGTCGGCTACTGCCGTTATCAGTCGCATGTGTCAAATTAATAGATAGAATAACGTAAACGGGAAAGTGCGCACGATCATGTACGATATATCGGACGTAGCTTATTAACAGCTGAGTTCTGATCTTAGTTCTTGGGAACAATTGTTAGAAGACAGAAGCAGAGTCTCTCAGAAATGAAATCAGTATATAGGCTATAAAATGCTAAATCTCTGAATCTCTTACTGTCTAAATCTCCTCCTCTTTTAAAACATATAGTACATAATATAATAAAATGTTAACATGTTATTAAATGGTACCTCAATCCGCATTAATTTTGAAACTTTAGATAGCATCAAATTGTATATGTTAGCTAGAATAAAATTTGAAAACGCTAATAATTATTTGCATAGAATTGTTTTACAGCATAATGTGTGTTATAAAAATTGCATGTGCAAAAATGTACATTACTATACCATTATGGTTAATATAAACGTTAAAGCTTTAGTTATGATTTACATAAAATTGTGTAATGTTTTGATATGTATGATATATCTATACAAAACTATGCATTACCAGAATATTTTCGAGGGGCTGTCCTTTTTCATTTTCCCTAAACATCATATTATTGATCCAACAATCTCCGTGATTTAACACACAAAACTCGTCAGGATCGTATCTGTATACGTCGACACATCGAGGACCAATATTTTTTGCCAATTTAAATAACTTATCCGCCGTGTTCGAACATTTTTCATCTGACCACGTTCGTATCTCTTTGCCTATCCGTAAAAGACTCACTTCCATCATTCGTATGAAGCTCGTTGGGCATTTGGTTGACACGATACCGCCATCTCTGAAAGCTTCATTCATCGCTGGACACTGGAAAATTTATCCAATATGATTTTCCCAATCTTATATCTTTTAAATCAGAAAGTGCATTGTTAGAAAGTACATTTCATAAATATGCTTACCTTTTCAAAAACTGCAACCGAACCAGCGTGTAACCTCGCCATTTGTTGAATCGCCATGCGACAATGCTCGAATGACAAACCCTTCTGTCGGTTTTTCATAATAAACCCTCTTTTCCTTAAATCTTCCATGAAAAGTACTGGAGGATTCTCGCTGCCGTACCATAACTGCGGTCCTAATTGGTGTCCAACGATTTGCTTTATTTTCGGCAAAACGTCACGTAAAACTTGCAACTCGGTCAAAAAGAGATCTTGTTGACGAACCAGCTCTCGCGACATCTCGTTCGAGGGTTCAACCTTAACAACCAAATTCGTGGAACGTTCGTACTTCGTTTTCCCATTTTTAGAGGTTACGGTGTATCGTATAGAGGCTTCATGGAGATCACTCAGAAAATTAACTCCCTTCTCTGTCAACGGATGGGTCGTAATTTCCAGGACTTGGATGGTTTCATCTGACAACTTCTCTCGCAGTGCCGTTTCGAACAAACCTTTGTCGATTCTCAAACGCACCACTTCCATTCTGCAAAAGTACACACAATACGATTATTATTGCTTAATTAATATTTATTTATACTCCTTCGAAAGAAAAGTAAATTGAAATTTGTAGTAGAAATACTGGCTGTGTATTTTGAAAGTGACCTAAGTCCATCTGTACACTTGTAACATGAACCACTTGATGTTAGCTGTCATAAAAAAGATTTTATGGTTAAGTATATTTAGAGCATACGATCATTTTCGACGTATATTAAATTGAAAGTGACCCAAACATATTATTTATACGTATACGTATTTTTAACTTTATTGAAACACAAACACTTAAATATCTCAATATAAACATAAATAAACTTAGGCTACGTTCAAAATAAACGGCTCAAATCTTGCCATTCTGCGAAAGTTCACACTGTAATTATCGCCTAGTTAGTATTTGTTTATACTTAGATTTTCAGAGGAAAAATAAATTAATCAAAGTGTAAGAGTTCATCGCAGAAAAACATTGGCTGTTTCCCCGGTTCATCTTCCCTATATCGGTTATTATTGCTATATACATAGTTGCTCTTATCAACCGCCAGCTATATTTTTAATAGCGGAAGTAAAGCGTAATTAATTTCTTTCAATAGTTTCAAACGTTTTAACAGAAGTGAGAAAGAAAAAAACAAGAATGGAATAAGATGGTATTGATGAATTAGATAACCGCAGTTTCCATTATCAGCAACTGACTGGAACTAATGTGCGAGAAAGAAGAGTGAAAAACACTCGCTGGATTTTAGTAGAATTTATAATTTGTAAATTTAGAGATTTCAAATGTTTAAAATTGCTAAGCTTTCAAATTCGAAAATTTTTTAAATTATACATTTCTGTGTTTGAAGAATTAGAGATTTTAAAAATTGGGAAATTTAGGAATTTAGGAATTCAAGAATTCGGGCTTCTGAGAATTTGGGTATTTAGAATTTTGAGAATTTAAAAATTTGGGCAGTTAAGGATTTGGAGATTTTACAGTTTGGAAATGTTAGAATTTGAGAATTTGGAAAAATGGAAAATGGGGAAATTGGGCAATTGAAAATTTGGTATTTTGGGAATTTAAAAATTGCAAAATTTGAGAGTTTAGAAACTTGAGAACTAGTGAATGAGCGAATTAAAAAATTAAAAAATTTGAAAATTTGAAAATTTTGGAATCAGAAAGTTTCTAAACTTAAAAATTCGTAATATTAAAAATTCTTAAATCTCTTAATCAAATTCCGAAAGATCGAATATTTGAAGATTCCTAAATTTCAGAATTTATGACTTCGACACTTCTAAATTTCTACATTTAAAAATTTATAATTACAAAAATCTCTAATTTTTCACTTGAAAAATTCAGATTTAAAAATCTAAAGAATTTGAAATTATAAACTCGTTACGTTACCTGCCTAAATATGGCGCCCGGAGCAAGTGCCCCATTTGCCCAACGCTAAAGACGATACTGTTTACGTAAATACATAAATTAATTTCACTGATTACATAAGAGTGAGAATACAAAATATTTAATGAATGAACAAACAATTGTCGAAGAAACGTGTTCGGTGAATCACCTTTTATGAATTAAAACAATATCTCTTATTTGAAAAGATTACAACTGTTATCGGTCTTTACTCAAGTTACATAACAGTCCAAAACTGCTCATTAAAAGTGTGTTAAGAAGATAATCAAAAGACCAAGCAGCGATCGTATACAAATTCTGAAACATTTTTACAAGAATGAGTAACTTATACAAGATTAAAGAATTGAACTGTACAAGGTTATACTTATGCATTATTATAACAAAATTATTATATTTACAACTAGATTATTACAACATTACTATTTACACAAGAGCAAATAATTAAATTTCGTAGTTTCATATTTTTATAACAGAAAGGTTGACTTTTTTAAACAAACATAATTCATTTATGACATAAATAATATAACCTAATATAAATTGATATAAACTTATTTATAATATCGAAAGAATTTGTAGATAATTTTATATTTCTGTTCTTACTGACAAATGAAAATATGTCTACGTATAGTTTTTTTATTAGTTTTTATCAATTTTCTAATTTACAAATTCCTAGAATTTCGCATTTTCTAACCTCTCAAATTTTCAATTTTTCAAGTATTCAGATATTCAAGTACCTACATTTTCTAAGCTCACCAATTTTATACGTTATTAAATTTACAAATTTACAAATTCTAACATATTCAAATTTTCAAGTATACAAATTCTTGAGTTCTCAAATTTTCTAGCTATAAAATTTTCTTATTTCTAAACTTATACATATTTTAAATATCCAAATTCCTAGATTTTCAAATTTTCAAATATTCTATTCTTCTAATTTTCACATTTTATAAATTATCAAATTTCCACATTTCCCAAATTCTCAATTTAAACGTTTTCAAATGCCGTAAGTTTCTGGATTTCTACAAATCTACCGGAGCATTGTTATTAAAATACTCATTCGTCGCAAGAACACTTTATATTAGAAATTTCATGCTTCGAATACTTACATCTGTTTTTCGCGCATAATAATAATATTTGTATAGAAACTAATAGATGGTATTTTACTAAACATTTCACGAATATACTATACCTATAACGACATGTATTATATCGTTTCCGTTTATTGCGACATTATATGTAGTTTTGAGAAGGCAATTTCCCCTGAAGAGTATGTTTACCGATTGTTATCTAATTATCTCTGTCATAAGTTAATTACTATTCATTATCACTTTACGTATACCCAAGCACTCTTGATACTGTACTTGTAGAAACTATTGTTTCAAAAGAAAACGTATTGGGTCGTCCCGAAAGTTCGTGCCGATTTTGAGAAGAACTGAAACACAGCTCATTTAAATTTGGTACACATTTATTAAATTATATAGGTGCCATTCTGATCTATAACCTTTCTCCGTTTTTTATATAACTTGAGAAGTCTTTCCAGAACGTCTTAGGTTTAATGGCGAAAAATTATTCTAAATAAAATTTCATGCCGCCTATCGAAAATCGGCACGAACTTTCGGGACAACCTAATATAACAATCGTTCCAAATACAAACATACAGTGGTAACACTACGTTCGATCAAATTGCTTCAACGTTTTATTATTTCGATTACATCGGATGAAAACAAAGCAACGCAACAATGGTTGCAAAGTTTAACTAAAACTACCAACCGATCATTTTGATACATTCACAAGTTTTCTCTTTCACATTACAAAATTTATAACACTTAATAATTATAAATAATAATTGTAAGATTACTGATAGTTCTAAACTGTCAAAAAGTCTATTATATGAACCTGTTGTTAATAAAACGCACATACTAATTTATCGTTCGTTCAGTCATTTCTCTATTTCATTTATAATTTTGTTACACATGTAGATTTAGCGTTAAAGCAATCAGTTACAACGAATAATCACTAAATTGTACTCACAGTCTCTTGTTCACGCGCTTAGGACAGTTATAACATACCTAGACTACAAGACACGTTCAGGTTCCGATGTACAAAAACCGTGGAATGTTTACCGAACACGTGTGTAAACTTTTATGTTTGAGTCTTCATGAACCTCACGAGCGAATGTCACCACCAAGCAATATAAAGTGACTTAATCATAGACCATTACCTACTGCCTACACTATGTTCGTGAGCTGTTATTCGTTTCAACTGCACCACAGTTCTGATAGCAAGCGAGCCAACTGTTCCAGGCTGGAGCAAATTATCCAATAGCCCGTTGTTTCCGCGAAAAGATTATAGACTAATTAAGCATATTTATCTCCCCAGGCGTTATGCTTATTTATAAAACCACATTATAAAGAAGATCCAACTAAACGTTTGTTTATCAACATATACTAATTTTGTACATAACTCACTTCGGTGCAGACTAGGATGACTCAGAAAATTTTTTCCTCCTTTACCCTCTAAAAGTTTAGTGCACAGTGATAAAAGATCCTCTCAAATTTAAGATTTCACTCGAAGACTTCTTTTTTATTATCGCGAGATATTTGAAGGTCGTAATTATTATATTTCAATACATTTAAAAATATTAATAAATACTAATACACAAATTTTTTGCATTTTCTGGTGTCATGTTTACTACCGTATGTTTAGTGTTTCCTAAGGTTTACCATCAGTTTCAAAATAAAAATTCCAATATCATTAATCACTCTAACTTCCATCGAACATTAGAAAAGAATTATTTTCACTATGGATTGCTTACGGATAAAACTACCATGTTTTATGGCATCATTGTCTTAATTTATTTTCAAAAATACCTCAAAAATAAGCTACGTAATTATATTACATACAAATATATTGTGACTTCAAAATTTCAACATTTTTTTTAATAAGGTTTCAAATTGAAAATTATTTTATTTTATATCTGAAGGTTAAAGTTTGTCTCATATCACATACCCTATTTACAATTAGTGATATATAAGGAGCTAGTACTATAAAAAGGGATAAAAACAATTTGATATGTGAAGAAAGAGTTTATTTTAGTACAAGCTAATCTATTAACTCATCTTTTTTTTAATTAAAATAGAAGTAAGTTTAGTTTCGGAAAGTATGAACTCGTGAAAAAAAGCTGAAAGAATAGAAGAGAAACCACGGTCAGATCCAATCAGAAACCTCACAAATCATCCAAGGTTACCAAATTTTTCGAGTACTGTGTCAATTTGGGACCCATCGTATAACTTTTATAGGGGGCCACAAAACAGCTTCCGTACCTCTCGTTTTGCTTTTTCTCTGTTCACCTTCGTATCCCAAGTTTCCAACAAATTTTTTGGGACGTAGAAACTTTTATGGGACATGCGGTAAGCCAAGAGTCGTTTCGTCGGTCACCGCAGTTCACCGAGCAAGAAACTTTACGAAATATCGCAGAAAATTCGGAAACCAGGGTAATAAATCATCCTCGTTTTTTTTCTACCTATTTTGTGAACCTTCGTAGCCTAGGCTTTGTTTAAGCAACCACCGCAGTTATAATTTAAACTGGATCCCAAATTCTGGTTTCACATTTCTACTTTTACTGCTTGCAATTTTTTATTAGTTGCAGAAAAGGAGATATTTGTGTAGTATTTAAAGTACCCGACAAATAATCTTTCTAGTTTGAAATCTTGATTTTCATAAGAAAGGATGTATTGTGTTAGAGTAATCAGAAAATCGTATTTGTAGAATATTTCTTCGAAAAATTTAATTACTATACTCTTAATGAACTACCGAATTTATAGTTATAATTCTATTCTTTTTTGTATATGATTCACACCCAGGATAAGGGAAGACAAATGTAAACGTTCGATATGTTATCATTGGCCCACGGATATGCAATTATCAGAAAGTGCATACACGAAAACAATAAGAAACTTTCTCGTATTTATTATTGTAACCTTAGTTGCAATATTTTATTACGATTAAAAAATAAATTTATATAAATTTCCATTGCAGTATACCTTTTTTTCATTTCTTTTGAAATTTCAGCAATTACATTATTTTGAATACTACGAATTGAAGATGATTTATCTTTATTCGCATTTTAGGTTAAAGCATTATCTCACATTAATTATTTCATGTGTTATTTTGAATAAATGTAACAAAACTTGCATTTTTTCCAAACGTCAATAAGGTAAAAGAAACAAAATTAATTTACTGGTATAAATGAATTAATGGACTTAGCACTTTAGAATTATGTATTAATAATTAATAAAATGTTAAACTTTTAGTTTAAAAAATATTTTGAATATTGCTGACAATGACTATAATTGAAAAAATAACCTCACTTTTCTTTTTTATTAAAACAAAATATATTCTATTAAAATTACGAAATAAAATTTGTTATTAAATCATATGATGATTAAATATTAATAACCTAAATGTTTACATGTGTCGTATATCAAATTATATTTCCGGTAGTTGATCGTGATAAAACTCGATCGATGTCACGAAAAAACCTACAATATAAAATTTCAGTTTCCAAAATTCATACATTTAGAAAGGTTAAAACCTCATACGAAATCTACCATTAATTATCCTAAATTATAGCAGAACTTCCTCTTAATAAAATAAATGAAAAATTTTAAATAAAACGTTATATGCATCTTCCTTTTCGAAAAAATAAAATTTGAATATTACGTGAACAGTTCACATAGTATATGAATATTTAAAAAATTTATAAATTTATTACGACAAGCAAAACGATAATGCCTACAATGTATACCTTAATTTAGCACTTAATTAATATTATAAATTAATAAATATTGCTCTTGTCAGATAGTGTTCTACATGTTATTGTTTAAATACTAATGTATAGTCGGAAATGTGGTAAACAGTACGTACACGCTTAATTAAAATATCACAAAGGATACTGACCGATAATACATTTTTAACGGTATTAATAATTACCATTGATGCTCGTTTGAAATTTATATGTTGATTGGTATATGAAGTGAATCCAATTAAACTCTTTCAACGCGCATTACAAAGTTAAGTCGTATATTCTTTTTATATACACTTTCCATTATTCTACCCCTTTTCAGGTCCTTTCACTATTCAATGTACTATTCAACAGTATACAGAGAATTCGCTTTTCATTTAAAGTTTGATAATAAACAGATTTTAATAAGTAGTATTGTCATAAATAGGATTATATTACAAAAGTATATTGGGGCTACTTACGTTGTCGACGCCCATAAAATCGGATCATTCAAAATTATTATAAATCTAACGTTTCGTCGATCTGAACATATTTTTCATTTAATATGTTTAAGGTGGTAATGAACACATAACACCTTATTTAAGCAAATGTTTTGAGACGTACAATTTTTGACCATATAGGCAAAACTTTAGGAACCCCTGTTTTAGATGATCGTCGTATCGTAAATATTAAGGTATGTACATCTTTCAATCAAAAATTAAAGCATGGGGTGAAAGACTTGTGAATCTAAACAGCCGAGGTGAGCCCTATAAGGGTCAGATATAATTAGTAATTACAGCATCAATATTAGCCAAAAATTTGTAAAATTCATGATCTGGACCGTCTTGAGTCTTTTAATTCCTTAATCTACAATTTTACGAACTGTTGCGTCACAGCTAGCTAATTATTTCTACAATGTGAATACAACTGAAGAAAATGTTTGGTACATTATGCATTCAACGATTCTTGATTATACAGATTATAATTAGAATTGAACGCAAAACTCAATTACAGTGCAAATACGAGTCTAAAATACTTGTCACGTTCGAAATGCAATGTGCGTCACGAGTGTGACACGTTATTATGGAACGAAGAGTTAAACGAAGGCAGGCAACTCTAATCCTCCATCACTTATTAGTTATTGACAAACATAAATTATACCTCTAACAAATATCAATTTTCGAAGGAAAAATGGCGGCCCAAACTATTTCTGTCCCAAACTTCAAAGACGGAAGCACGAGCAAAATCAGGCGAATAATGGCTCCTTCCTCTTAACCTAGAGAAGCCTTCATTACACTCGGGTGGTAGGTGGTGCAAAAAGGTCTAAAATGGTACAGCACGGTGTCTGTCGGCGTGATGTGGCGCGGTGTGGCGTGGCGTGCCCTGCGCGCACGTTGAAGATGCCCCCTAAGGGCTGCTGGCACCCCTACCTCGCGACGACCGTTTGTTCGATTTGGTTCGAGTTTACGACCCTGCTGAGCCACAAAATTTACGGTACCCTCTTAAAAGCGATCCAAACACGTACCGGTCCATTCGAGGCATCGTTTAGGAGTATGGCGTACCTTGCCACGCGTTTTGCCTGCAAACTCAGATTCATGCTGCTGCCCTTTATTGCCCTGCCACTCTCCCCTTCTTTTCTACTGTTACTTCCTTCGTCAACCTCTCTGCCTTTTCCTCACCCGTTTTGTTAGATATTTTTTAACCCTTCCGATGACACGTATTTATTTGATGTCGTTTCACTGATGCCTCGAGCGAAATTGATCGCTCGGACGAAAACGAACCAAGATTGTAGAACACTGATTTTTCTACGAATTTCTTTTTTTAATTGGCTTTTCAAGATGGTTGAATGTGTGGAATTTTTATCGCGAATTGCACGAGTATAATATAATTTTGAACGATACATTCATTTTGATGTGTTATAAAAATGTAGCTGAGGGTGTCTCACTTGTCACACATGATGTAATGTTATTCATTACAACATGGTGATGGTATTCACAACTGCAATGTTAAATATAAGGACCTCACAATTAATTTAACAATTTTAAAATATATAATATATAATTCATATAACCTTATCGAGACATTACACAAGTTTATGTAAATCATAACTAAAGCTTTAACGTTTATATTAACTAACCATAATGGTATGGTAATTTACAATTTTGCACATGTAATTTTTGTAACACACATTATGTTGTTAAACAATTCTATACAAATAATCATTAGCATTTTCAAATTTTATACTAGCTAACATATACAATTTGATGCTATCTAAAGTTTCAAAATTAATGCGGATTGACGTACCATTTAATAACATGTTAACATTTTATTATATTATGTGCTATATGTTTTAAAAGAGGAGATTTAGACAGTAAGAGATTCAGAGATTTAGCATTTTATAGCCTATATACTGATTTCATTTCTGAGAGACTCTGCTTCTGTCTTCTAACAATTGTTCCCAAGAACTAAGATCAGAACTCAGCTGTTAATAAGCTACGTCCGATATATCGTACATGACCTTGCGCACTTTCCCGTTTACATTATTCTATCTATTAATTTGACACATGCGACTGATAACGGCAGTAGCCGACGAAAGTAATTATTACAATTTTGCGATAATTCGCACTTAAATCTTTTTATTGTCAGATTATACTAACGCAGAAATAGTAAACACACATTTGATGGCTTTAATGCGTATTCAGTCAGCTGACGCGTATTCGTCATTATGACAATTAATTTCCCTTATCATTATTCTTCTCCGTAGTAAGATTATTCCACTAATGGACAATTGTATCTGCGGGGGTTCAGACAGTGATGCATACTTGTAGACAGTAATGATAACTCAATTTCTTCATTTAAAATAGTGGAAACTTCTTAAATTAGAGGTTTGAGATTTTTAATTTCTAAATTTTACTAATGTTCAAAATTTGAAATTTACGAAGTTCTCACTCTTTTGATTTTTCGATTTATCAACTAGTCGATTCCTAGATTTATAAATTTCTCAATCCCTAGGTTTATAAATTTCTAGATTATTAAATTTAGAAATTTTAAAAGTTTTAAATCTAGATTTTCGAATTTTTAGATTTCCAGATATCGACATATCTAAATTTTTAAATTTTCAGATTTCTATATGTCCAATTCTCTTTCCTATTATTCTCCTCCGTAGTTAGATGCGTTAAAAATATAGATGAATTAAAATGCGTTAAAAATATTGAAGAAGCTTCAAAGTTTATATTAACTATCGATAATGATATTGTAATACCATTACAAGTGTAATAATAATAAGTGTAATTTATGCAGCATATATCACGATGTTAAACAATTCCTTTTCATGTTCCGAAATCAGTTACTTCATACACAATAACATAATTACGTATCATGTAGTTTTGACTTGAAAGTTCGAAAAAATGTTGTATTATTCAATCGGGTACCGCAATGAGAGGCCTCTCATGTGCAAGCTCCTTGTGTGTAATCAAGTTAAAAATTTATATAAAACACTGCCAGATGATCGTGAACGATGTTAGGGCAGAGTGACATAAACTCGGTTACATAAAACAAATGCACGAACACGCGAATGGGAAGCCCCTGTGTATCTCTGTAGTTGATGTACCGCAGAAGAAACCCTTCTGAAGAATCTTTACATATGCATGGACCACCAGTGATACCATAGAAAATCATCACCCCTACTACATCGTATAGAACAACCCTTTCTGTTTTCTCTACGTCACAACATAGAAAACTTTATACATCGTGTTCGTAACTTTTGAAATAACCTTGATGATTTCTTTAATACGAAATTACTAGTTACGATGTTACTAAATTACTAGATTTCTAAATTTCTAGGCACAAAAATTTGAAAATTGGAATCTGTGTTCGAAAATTTGCGCCATCTATATTTGTAAATTTACAAAAATTATTTTCCATACTACTAGTAAATCTGAATATAATTTAAATATCTCAAAAAAAATTCATAACTTGTACTATTTTTTAAATCACAGATAAAATTAATAGTCAATATTTCGATAACTTAAGCAACACGAATTGTTTTATACAAGGCCATAAAACCGTAGATGGTCGAATATTAAAATGAGCAATAGAGCGTAGCAAGTATTCTCCAAGAGAGAAATGGCCGACGACAATAAATCGGAAAGCGGAAAACTTTCACCATACAATTTTCCAGAAAACCTGGCCAACTTTGTGGCCTGAGAAGAAACGAGATCGGCCCAAGATTTATTGAATGTATAT
Source organism: Megachile leachella (assembly GCA_963576845.1). NCBI lineage: Eukaryota > Metazoa > Arthropoda > Insecta > Hymenoptera > Megachilidae > Megachile > Megachile leachella. Next base: position 4,984,317 of record OY756254.1, on the reverse strand, counting down.
TTCCTGTAGATAATGGTGGTCTCCCCTGCAATATCTATAACCGTAAAATGAAATTGAAAATTCTATTGCTTGCAGGCTGCTATTGTTCTATTAATTTCGTTTGCAAACAGGTATTATTTCGTATAGAAGACAGAAATATCGTAAATCTGGGTCACAAACCAGAAGTCTACTCATTATAATGCACGGATCTGATCTTTGATTGTAAGATAATGATTGAATCATAAATAATTCTGGTGTAAATAATCCTACTGTTTTCAGAAGCATTATATTTAATAATTTGAAAAGTTACATAGTTTGTTTACAAAATTATATAGTTTGTTATAAAAAATAATAAAAATGAACATCTTTTCGTGATATTAATAATTATGTTTTGCGTATAATATTTGCTAACTGTGAGATTAACAAACAATTTGTCGATGTCATTTTTTAACTTTTTAAGCAAACCTTTTTACTATAACTTGAAAAATTTTATTTTCTTGAAAACGAAGTCGCATACGAAAATATTTTATTCTATATGTGTTAAATATTCAGTATTTAACAATATGTATTGTTAGTATAAGACATGTATCGTCAATTGACAGGGTCAATACTAACCCACTGAGACTCAATGAAATTTTAAAGCAGGTCAAGGATAATCAAGGCATCGATTGAGAGCCGACAACCGAACGAGAACCGTCAATTGATCAACACAATCAAAATCTCATTGATCACAAACAGAATTGCATAATAAAATGGATAATCAATTTTTATTGGTATAAAATGTAGGGTAAATTGGGGTAAGTGCAGACTGGTTTTTGTAAAGTTGGTATTTAAACATAAGTATTTTCAGTCTGCTTTGTAAATACTTAACGCTGTCGATATCGAACGCTTTGCACAATTACTACTATTTATTTAATATTAACTAGGACCTTAATTTTCCTTGTACATTTTGATTTTGATAGGAAATTGTTTAAAATGTCAACTACTCTGCATTTTCCCCGAAAATGGGGTAAGAGCGTAACTTGAAGTTAAATACTTTGAAACTTTATTTCATGTGCAATGGGGCAAGAGCAGAATTATTAACAAATCTGCTATAAAATGCTTTCTACTGCATTATGCAAGAACTCTATACTGCAAACAAGTACTCTCAGCTGAAATATAAAAGGATATAGTGAAATAAAACAAGGAAACATACTAAATGGAGAAATTTCATATTGTAATAAAAATAGCCTATATACGCTCTTACCCCGTTTACGAACTTACCCCACTTCGCCTTAGTAGTGGAAAAATAATAAAAATAAATACAAGGAAGAAATACGTTAAAATTATATAATATATATTTTAAACATCAATATTTCTTTAAAATGTAAACAAATTAATATATTCAAAATCAATACCTTTTCGAAATATATAAAGTATGTATATTAAAGTTAAAAATGTAAGGAGATGAAAAAAGAACATTCTTTTGTGACAATGGATATTCTTTAAACAACTAACGCAAGAAAAATATCTTAGTTGTAAAAATGAAATGAGAAGTAACTGAAATCTGTCGTTACAGTTTATTAAATTTATCAAACTTATGTTTTGTAATACTTACAAGAACAGTAACTACGTGTCGGACGGTACAGTGCAGCATCATGCGAAACTGTCAATTAGGAATCCGTCGGTGATTTCAATATCTGCTGAATTGATCCTTTTGTTCCGTTCACAGGGTGTCAGAGGTAATTGTTTTAAAATATGCTTGCTTTTACTTAGGACGAGTAACTTCTTTGAAGAACACGTTTATACGCCTGAATATGTACACTTATAAATTCGAAAATTTGTAAAATAAACTTGTAAATCTGCAAACCGGTAAATTTGTAGTAAATTTACAAATTTGTAACAATTTGTTGTATAACTAGTAAATGTAATTAACATTTGTACACAAATGTTAATTGGAAAAATTCTAAGTAGGTAAACTTGTAAATTTGTAAATTCGTAAATGCTAATTTACAAGTTTATAAACTGGTAAATTTCTTATATGGTGAATTTGTAAATTCGTAAATTCGTAAATGCTAATTTACAAGTTTATAGACTGGTAAATTTCTTATATGGTGAATTTGTAAATTCGTAAATTTATGAATTTGTGAATTTGTGAATTTGTGAATTTGTGAATTTGTGAATTTGTGAATTTGTGAATTCTTAGGTAAATGTATCTTTTAGTATATTCGTAGATTCATAGATTTGTAAATTCGTGGATTCGTAGATTCGTGGATTCGTGGATTCGTGGATTCGTAAATTCATAGATTCGTGGATTTGTAGATTCCTGGATTCGTAGATTCGTAGATTCATGAATTCGTAAATTCGTAGATCCGCGAATTCGTGGATTTGTAAATTTTTCGATTTGTCAATTTGTAAATTCTTAAATTTATCTTTTAGTATATTCGCGAATATTCGTAGATTCGTGAATTTAGGGATTGGTGAACTCATAGATTCGTGAATTCGTGATCTTGTAGTATTCGTGCATTCCTCTATTCGGGAATTCGAGAATTCGTAAATTTGTAAATTCGTGGATTTCTAAATACACGAAATCATAAATTCGTAAAATTGTAAATTTGTAAATATCTAAAGTACATTGATCAACGTCAAAGTTTTGCAATTACATAGTATATACAATTATATAAAACAACAATAAAACTAGATATTTAAATTCTTAAGTCATGTACTATATTCAATTTTTATTATTAAGTAATATTTCATTTAATTACTTGTTTCATATTTTATACTTATCATTCTACATAGTTTATACTGCATTATCAACATGCTAGAAACCTAAACAAAATGACACATTTAAATAACTACTCCTTAAATAATATATGTATAATTCACTATTTTATTTATTGACAACACAAAAACATGCATATAAAAATAAATTAAAGATTATACAACTTTCTAAAAAACAGCATGTTTAAACTATTACAACAATGTTGACTGATAACACTGTCTGAAATTAGTGTTTCACACAATTTAAACTACATGTCAAACATATCATATCTTGTAATTAATTATTCTCCGACAATTAAACAGCAACACACAATTAAACTGATGAACTGTCCTTCGTCTGCACAAATATATGCTATAATTTATATTATTTAAAAATACACGTGTTATCCGAAATGTGCAAATAAAGAATATATCGTCAAAAACGTAGCGAATCGCATTGAATGAAAAACATTCGAAGACATTCACAAAAATCAATATTTGCATTGTATATTTTTGAAATATTACACCAACGATTAATTAAACTATTAATTATAGGGTGTCTCAGTAAAACGTATACTACGTTATTTAAAACTACGAAATTCGTTTTATTTTTTATATTTAAAATTCGATTGATATTACAATTATTTTACAAAGGTTATAAGTACATTAATATAATACTTTCTACGTTATACAAAGTTGTAAATACAATTTAATCTATAATTCAGGAATAAGTATAATATTTAACAAGTACAATATAAAAATTTAAGAACATCGATGTTATTTACTGCATATCCTAATAAATATTCCTTACTGCTTTTATAGTATTAATCCTTTAATGACAAATAATTATTTTTATTCCTATTTTTCATAATATTAATCCTTAAACGATGAATCGTTGTTCCGTTGTTTATTTTCACTTTTTAAATTCCATTTACATAATTTTACAAAGCATTCACACAAAATTCTTTTACGTAAAATTTTAATTTAAACAAATTGTTATACCTAACTTTTAACAATATCACGATTGACTACATTTTAAAATTAGTTTAACTTAATTTTATAATAATATAAAGGTGTAATTATAATGTAGGTACCTACGTGCAAAATCGTAAATACATATATTTTTCATAGTCGTAACTACGTACGAGATAAGTTACCAACATTTCCATTCGGAGGAGACGTCTGTTTGTGTTGTTACAAAATAAAGCCAATAAATCATACAACAGGATCAAATAATTAATATTAATTATCACTATGTAATTATCACCGACGTTACGATAGCTTGAATTATTGCAGCAGACTTGTCACGCTTGATGGATATTAAACAGTCAATAATTCATTTCATTGAATCTGCTAATTTAACCTGTAGCTGCGATAAGAAGAAACTATTTTTAGTTCAAGGTATTCGTATATGTGTTCATAGTATTAATATTTAACATTTGTTAAATCGAAATATTGTAAATAAGTAAATTATTAGTGCAACGGAGATTTATTTATTATAAACATACATATATTAATCTTGTTGAAAGCAAATAAATGTAGATATGATTATTCAATTTTTAAAATGTATCGAATTTGTAACTTATAAAATTTACTGTGATTAGAAATTGTAATAACAATTAAATTTACAATAATTTTGAATAAAAAATCCAGAGTAACCATATTGTGGCTCAAGATTTGCTACATTGATTTTCTCAAAATGGCAAAGTTTGAATCTCAAGCGTGACATATATGGAAGCTAAAGATTTCGTGACATCCACACATACAAGAACAGCACAATAATAAATGGTAATAGTAACAGCATAATAAGAAGTAAACAGCAATATTACAGAGGCAGAAAGAATGAAACTCCGACATAACAAAGTTTTGCAAAGCCATGCCAGGTGTATGTTATGGTTTAAGAGTATATGCGTATATACCGATGAAACAAGAGAGACTTTCGCAATTCTGTATCCGAGTAGCGATGATATTATTTAACAAACAAGCCGGATGGAGGGCTTACCAGGGTACTGTTACCACTAATCTTTGCAACGACTTTAGCACGACTACACGTGAACTTATTCCTCGGTAATTAAGAGATTAAACCGTGTTGCATGACACCGCCTTACAGCGTCTCCTTTTTCTCCTTTTTCTCATTAGCCTATACGTCTATTAAATTACATATCTGTTATCTCGATCACCTTGCTAGTTGTACACTTTACGTAACGGAATACGCTATTTCCCTGGATAACCGTTTAATCAGTTTTCAGTCCAGTGATTTTTACTTCGTTTATTTATGGTGTAAGCTCTTTTGTACATAAGAAATGTAATATGTGGGCAGGTGATTGAATATGTGTTTCAGATTTATAAACAGTAGAGCAAATGAGACACAAATTGAAGTTTAAGTAGAAAATAATGAAGAGAAGAAGTATAATGTAACTAACATAAATATGATGTATGAAACTTCACACATGCATGTTTTATACATTACAGATTTACAAACACTTAGAGCAAATGAGACACAAATTGAATTTTAAGTAGAAAATAATGAAGAGAAGAAGTACAATGTGACTAACATAAATATGATGTATGAAACTTCACACATGCATGTTTTATACATTACAGATTTACAAACACTTAGAGTAAATGAGACACAAATTGAAGTTTAAGTAGAAAATAATGAAGAGAAGAAGTATAATGTAACTAACATAAATATGATGTGTGAAACATCACACATGCATGTTTTATACATTACAGATTTACAAACACTTAAAGCAAATGAGACACAAATTAAAGTTTAAGTAAAAAATAATGAAGAGAAGAAGTATAATGTAACTAACATGAATATGGTGTGTGAAACTTCACACATGCATGTTTTATACATTACAGATTTACAAACACTTAAAGCAAATGAAACACAAATTGAAGTTTAAGTATAAAATAATGAAGAGAAGAAGTATAATGTGACTAACATAAATATGATGAATGTAACTTCACACATGTATGTTTTATACATTACAGATTTACAAACACTTAGAGCAAATGAGACACAAATTGAAGTTTAAATAAATAATAATAAGAAGAAGTACAATGTAACTAAAATAAAACATGATATATAAAATATTCATGTATCAATACGAAAGTACAACATAATTAAGGATTAAGGTTATTTAACAAGTATTTTAAGGATGCTATGAAGTTTTTGATTTCTATATTAAAAGATGAATTAAGTAGACATAATTTTCCATTCGACTTATGCAACTGAATTATTCATAATAGTACAATGTTGTTTAGAACTAAAGCATAGCTTCATAAAACAATTGAGAATAAGTTTAAAAACAAAAGTTTAAAAATTATCGAACAAGATATCATATCTTTAATTATTTTAGAAATGAATATAACAGCTTCTATTACTCTTCTATTGCATGGTATTTAGAGCTCTATATTACTAAGAATTAAATTATAAAAGCGAGAATTAAATGGCGTAGAATAATCACTGTGCTTGACAGAAAGTCTCCGGAATTTGTGCTGGAAATCAGGATTCTCTAATCTGATTATAACCTGATATGATGCTGCAAAATGGTGTTGATACTTATATGTAAAATTAATTACTGTTAACAAATCACTGTTAAAAAAATGGTTAAAATTAAAAGTTAATCTATTAAACTTAATGAAATTAAGTTACTTTAATAAAATTAATTTATTAAACTTAATAAAATTAAGTGGTTCAAAATTAACCACTGTCAAACCCTGAAGGTGTCAAAAGCTCTCATGTTAAAAATAATATGATACGTACCATGTACACATTTCTAGATTTACAATGAGCTGCAAGAAAGCGATATAACCGAATTAATTTACCAACTACTTGTATAAAAAGTAAAAAAATTCATTGTGAAGAAATGATTCAACACAAAGTATAATTTTAAGTTAAAATTTGAAAGTCGTCTGGCACCTCTCGGTAGAAATAGTGTTAAGGGACATTCGTAAACGATGTTGTTCTTATTCCAGGGAAAAGTAAAGAGAGAGGAGCAATTGTTGAAAGTCCAGAAGGTCCAGCATTACCGAAGGCGGACTATTACGTGAACGCGACGCGACGTCTCGATTGGTACGGACGTACAACCACGCACGTATTCGCGGTACAAGACTGAAAGGACACGTCTCGAATATTTTACCCCGGGAGTTTTTCCTCTTTAATTGATTCAATCGGCGAAAAACACGGCAGGACCGCTTCACCCTCCGGGAATTTTCACCCACTACCTCACGCCACCTCCGCGTCATCCACGCTTTCAGCAACCAACCACTGTAACGAGACGCTAGAACTAACCTCCCTTTTCGATGAAAACGCCAACCCCTCTTGGCGGTTTACTCCCCATTCCCTCTCTTTCTCTTTGTCTCTCTTTTTCCAACCTTACCTACCCTTTTTTATTATTATTTTCATCCGCTCTGCGCTTTTTCCGCTTCTGTGTCTAAACTCGTTTAATATCTGTCTAATTCCTCGCAATTTATCGATTATCGTTTGTACATTCTTTTCATTTGTATGAAATTCGAATACATTCTTCTCGAATAGTTAATTAATCATTACAAAATGCTTTTGGTGTAGTTAATTAAGTTATTACAACGTTCTTTTGTTGTAGTTAAGTCGTTCGAATGAAATGGTCGTTCGAATGGATGGACAGTTCGATACAGAAGAGAGTGATTTGATTATTCGTAATTTTATATTATTTGGATGCATTTATTTCTGATCAGAAATTGATCAAACTTGAATCCATGAATATTTTTAATACAACTGTATTTGTTTTATATTTGTTTTAAATTTATTTCGATAGTAAGATACGGAAAAGCTTACATGAAAGTAAGAACAGTACACAGCCATTTTATGTTTAGTTTAACTCAATCTTATTTCAATTTAACTTGAATGTAATCGCTAATTAGTGTCGCTTTTTCGCAATTATATTCTCTAAAGAATTTTATAAATAAAAATTTCGCAGATACATTGTGCAACTGTATAATTGGTGTCCATCTTTGAAAATCCAACTCTCCGGATATATGGCCATGTAACGAATATTCGTTAATCTTAAAATTAATGAAAAAGTTATTGCAATTCTAATGTTTCATGCCGTAAACGATTATTTGAACGAATACGTAAAAACTATTATAGTTCTAAAATTCAGAAAATTAAAATTTTAGTGATTCAGAAATTTAGAACTGTGCAAATTTAGAAATCGTATATGTAATAATTCAACTATTAGGCTAAAGAATTGAAAAACTGAGAAATAGAGAAATTGAGAAATGGAGAAATGGAGAAATTGAGAAATTGAGAAATTGAAAAACAGAGAAATTAAGAAAATGAGAAATTAAGAAATAGAAAAATTGACAATTTGAAAAATTGAAGAATTGAAGAAATGAAGATTTGAAAAATTGAAAAAATTGAAAAAAATGCAAAATTGCAAAATTGATAGATTGAAAAATTGAAAAATTGAAGAAATGCAAAATTGAAAAATTGAAAAATTGAAAAATTAAAAAATTGCAAAATTGAAAAATTAAGAAATTGAGAAACTGAAAAATAGGGAAATTGAGAAATTGAGAAATTGAGAAATTGAGAAATTGAAAAATTGAAAAATTGAAAAATTGAAAAATTGAAGAAATGCAAAATTGAAAAATTGATAAATTGAAAAATTAAAAAATTGCAAAATTGAAAAATTAAAAAATTGAGAAACTGAAAAACAGAGAAATTGAGAAATTGAGAAATTGAGAAATTGAAAAATTGAAAAATTGAAAAATTGAAAAATTGAAAAATTGAAAAATTGAAAAACTGCAAAAGTGAAAAATTGAAACGTCGTAAAATTAAGAAATTAAGAACTGGAGAAGTGGGCTTATTCCTTTTTAGTCGTACCAGTAAAACAGAAACACCCCATATTTCTTGCATCGTTTCACAGCACCTGCGTGTAATTTCTTCGCTTCGTATCATCATTCATTGCATATTACACTCAAAAATAAAGTATCGACAGCTCTTGTACTGAAGCGTTTCCGCGATATAATATGGAAACATTTACATACACATACACGAGCACATAAATTGAAACGATGTTGACCTTTCCATGGTATGTACGTTCGTTTGTGGAAACGTACCCTCGCCGTGAATGTTCTGGAAACTGAATTTTCCATAAATGACTGAAACTCACAAATTTTCGGTTTATTATTTTAATTAGAGCCTTCAGGCCATATTTAACGAGAGTCTAGCTGTCTGCATTCGTATTGTGTACCTCTCTAAAAGGACCATGGAACATGATAATATTATCGTTCCTGTGAGTGTAATCTACTCTTGTAACAGTACGTTCCAATTTATTTCTTATTCCTTTATTGCTATACCTTTGTGTCTACGTATAAACAGTATCGAATAAAAATTTATCATACCCTTTACGCTGCTCATTTTTCTTTTATCGTTAAATTTACATATGTATAAATATTTTAAATCGAATAAAACGTTTTTATGTGTACAGTGAGTACTAAAAGTATTCGTACACTCTTTAGAATGAAATAATTTTCTTAAAATAGCGTTATATGTTAATTTTTCGAGAAAGATTAATTAAATGATTCATGTGAAATATGCTGTTATGTTTATTTAGATTTTTAACAAATCGGTTCAAATTTAAGAGTTTGGACATTTGAAAATTTAGGGACTTTAAAATTTGTGTACTTGTGACTTTGGAAAGTTGAGAATTTAAGAATTTGTTTAATTGAACATTTGAGAATTTGTGCACTAAAAATTTGAGAATTTGAAGAATTAATTATATGAGAATTTGAGAAATTGTAAGTTTCAGAGCTTAAGAGTTTTAAAGCTTGAGATTTTGAGAAATCTAAAAATTGAACATTTTTGAATGTTGCAATTTCAGAATTTTAGAATCTGAAAATTTTGGATACTGAAAAATTTGAAATTTAAAAATTTGGAAGCTTAGCAATTTCAAAATTGAGAATTTGGAAATTTAGAAGTTTCAAATTTGAAGATTTAAAAATTTGGAAGTTTGAAAATTTAATGATTTAAAAATCAAGGAACGGGATTTAGTATATATTTTGCTGAAGAACTTTATAAACATTCCTGAAACAAAATTTGAAGAAATTCAGAATTTTTATACTTGCCATTCATTATTATTTTTAATTTTTCCTTTCCTCAATTATATTATTTCTTATGGGCCATATAATATAAAACATACATGTATAGCCTAAGAACATAATTCATGAAAAGTGCAATGTTCTCTACCAAACACCACCCCTAACAACCACAGCATCGTCGTACACCAAAAAATCAGAATTCGTATATTTATTACCATTTCAACAAAAAGCCTGAAAGAAACGTTGCAGTAATTTTTTACCGTTTTTCTGCAAATGAGCAATAAAATTTTCTTACCGACTGGAAAAGGTCCACTTTTTTCCGTTACTAACTCAGCAGTACTGGGACTAATTTTTTGCCGTTAAAAAGTCCCGTTAAAAAAGACGTAAAAGAATAATTTACTGCCTTAACGTTTTTTTTATTTTGTCACTCGACGAAAGAAGGAAAAATACAAATAATTCTGCTAGGTAGAATTGTTCGACTGACATGCAAAAAAATTAACGTAACAACGTGAACGTTTTAAGGGTTGAAGGTCCGAATGCAATGTTTGTCCAAAAACAGTAAACCTTGCTATAAACCGATAAAAATCCGTTACCTTAGGAGATGACTTTTTGACTTCACCGTTTTTTCCTGTTACTTTTCTGGAAGTACCGTTTTTTGCTCGCCTAGGATGCACGTTCTGAACAGTTTTTAAGGCTACTTAAAAGGGTTGCAGGGTAACTGCATCTTTTTAAGATTTTATAAGCTTACAAAATGTGAAAACGTATTTTACAAGATTAAGTTTTCAAAATTGTTTATTTTATTATTTTATTAATTTATTTATTTACAAATTTATTACAATTTTTGTTTTAAAATTACTATATTTGTAAATTAGCAAACTCTTTGTTATTTATAAATTACATTTAATTTTTAAATATATTTATAGATTTTTGAAGAATTTGTTACTAAAAACTTTTAAAACTACTATACATAAGTAGTACTGTATAATAACTCTATAAAATTAAATACTAGTGAATCTAATTTCTTTTGTTTTCATATTCTGCAAAGAAAGAGAATAGACACCAGAAAATTTTCCAAAGTACTTTTCCCAAATAAAATTTACTTGTTTATTTAAATTGCAACAAGATTACTATATTACTTGTGAATTAACTAAAACACTTATGAATTAACAAATTTTTAGACATAAAAGAAATTTGAATTTTATTAAACTTTTACTTAAAATACTCTTATTCATTGATCCTCCTTCAAAATAAAATCCTGAGTATTCCACTACTACATATTTGGTAAAGATGACATTTATTATTAATACATTTAACACTAAACCTATTGACTTAAATTAAAATTAAAAATAAACAAGCAATAAAACGTAAATCAGTATACACATTAATTCAACTTCACGATAGTCAGATTACAAGAAAACCACCTTAATAAATTTTGTAAATTAAAATAAGGAGCTAACTGGTAAATAACTAACTAGCAAAAGGTTCAAGAACTTATTTGTGTGCGAAAACAAAGGACACATCTCGAATAAAGCGCAGATGGGGCCAATATTGATAAACTAGCACGTGGAATATTTTGAAATCGGATATTTTTGCTTCAGTGTTCATAGAGTTCAGAAGAACCGCTTTTAATGATCCGGACGTGGTTGGTTCCACCTGGTAATGTCGTATTCAATTCCAACCTCTGCAATCTCAAGGTAAATCTTCTCCTAATTCTTCAACCCCTTTCGCCCCTGAAATCCGGGTCATATTACTTACTTTCTTGCCTCGTACATGCGATTCGCTTTAGGGTTTGCGTCGATTCCCTCGCTTTTCTTCAAATTGTCCAGGAAATACATCCTAATAAAATGTTCTCTAATTTTCCTTTAGAATTTTTTACAAAAAGAACAGCCAATTATTTTTTCTCGGATTGTTTTACAACATACCTTATTTTTCTCGTATTGTACGCACACTGTATAAACATCTAACCTGATGAAAAGTAAGTTTTTGTAAACTAAAATTTCTAGAAGCTTCTCAGTTGAAACTTCAGATAAATTTATTCATTTCAATATATTTCCAAAAATTAAGTTTATTTATTTTCGTTCTCATTCTTCCGGATGGATGACACAAATATGACCGATTAAATGCAACACTTATCACAATACACCAACGCGCACTACTTATCAGAAACGGTAAAATCTGTTTCCTAATAATATAAAAAATACCAAAGTAAACAAGCTGACTTTTTATTCTATTATATATTAAAGAAGTTTTATGCGATGACTTACATAATTCATAAAAAGTTAAATAATGATACTTACTACCCATTTCAATAGATTAAAAAAATAATAAATACCTGCACATACCCACATTGTTTTCCTTCCTTTACAAACCAGTAAAGAAATTATTCCTATAAAGTAATGGCTGCCTTGCCATAATTTGTTTTCGAACATCAAAAAATAAATGGAATGATTTCACATCACATTATATTTTGCGATCGATACCAGTGATTTTATTGTAAATAACATATGAACAACGTATGTGAAATTGAGGAAGAAGTTTAGGTAATCCATGTAACGATTTCAAATTTTTTTAAACAATACTAGTTTTTGAACTTTGCAATTTTTACGTATTTAGTAAAATCAATATTTATCGAACAGTTACTGTCTGTCACTGCTTTCCGCCCTCTAGTAGGAAATTGAGGAAGTATTGCTGTGTAGATAATCGAGCAAGATAAACCAGATACTTCAGATAGTTCAACAATGCATTATAAATGAAAATATACGTACACGTCAGTAACATTCACGTGTTTTTATAACAGTACTTTAAAAAACGTACAAATGATATGCTTAAACGATAACTACTATTTATATAATCCAAGAACAGAAATTAAAATATATAAAAAAAACTCTTTTCATTTATATAATGAGCTGTGTTGCGAAGATTGCGCAACTGTACCGGAGCTTCTTAAAGTTAATTTCTAACGGTCTATAAGACAAGTTTTCCGAGTTTGTACTAGTTGTTCTGATTGTCTATAGTCATTTATACAAATGAACCAACTAATCAATCGCATAGTTTGCAGTGGACAGGCATCGATTGGTAAGAGGTTGTGCGCTGATTTTATAAGAGGATTTCGTGTGTCATCTCAAAACATGGTTATCGCAGTAAGATGTTTTCTTTCAAATTTAATAAATAATTAAGTATGAAATTTATTTGAATAGCTTGGCATAATTCATACATTCAAAAATGAAATATATTTTTGCATATATATGTTCACACAGTTCTGTCTATAATTTAATTCATATACAAATTAATTATATGCATTGTATCTGTAGGTAGGTGATAAAATACCATCAGTTGATCTTTTTGAAGAAACACCTGTAAATAAAGTAAATCTCGCAAATATTGCTGCTGGTAAAAAATTGGTAGTTTTTGCAGTACCAGGAGCATTTACTCCAGGATGTTCAAAGGTGTATATTATTTTTAAACATTTATTTTCTTAATCATAGAAAAGCTTTTCATTACTTATTGTATCATAAAATATAGTTTTTAATACCTTTTTTTGTATATTACATTATAAGTAAGTGAATGCTTGAATACATTGTTTTCTCAGTAGTTATTTATAAACTATATCTTATAATTAATTTTTTGTAACTATTTTTGTCATATTTGTATATTATTTGTAATCTTGTAATTAAAAATTCTTGAAAGTATAGATTTAATCTGAACATAAAATATTGAAGTCGCATCAGATGATGTATGTATACTCTAATATTTTTAATATTTTGCATAAGTTTAATAATATTTTAGACCCATCTACCCGGTTATATTCAAAAAGCCAGCGAAATAAAATCCAAAGGATTTGATGAAATTGTTTGTGTTTCTGTGAATGATCCATTTGTAATGGCAGCATGGGGTAAAGAACAAGGAGCAGATGGAAAAGTAATGTTTATTTATTACGCACAAATTTCATGTATTTAGTTTAATAACTAATTAGTGTAAAAAGCATTGAACTTACGTTTATCTCTTTTTGTATAGATACGCATGTTGGCAGATCCAGCAGCTCAATTTACCGATGCATTAGGATTATCTATGGACTTGGCTGTACTTGGTGGAAAAAGAAGTAAACGTTATTCGATGGTCCTTGTAGATGGAGTAGTGAAGGAATTAAATGTAGAACCAGATGGTACTGGACTTTCTTGTTCTTTAGCAGATCATATTAAAGGATGAAGCATATATCTTTAAATACTGATAGTCTACCATTCAAATGATTATAGTTTGCACACATGTTTAATGAACAACTATTTGTGCGATTCACTGTATTTAATTCTTTAAATGTTTTTCCTATATTTTTAGAGCAAATTACTTGAAATGCGCAACTGTTATCTTTAATCATCAAAAATAAAGTTCATCAAAACTAAACTTTTGAATTATGAGTATAATTTGTTGAATTCAAAATAACATAATTAAAATATTTTTAATTTGTTTCATGTTTGAGTAAATAATAGATATTTATTACATTTTATGATGAAATTATTTTACATAACTAGTTAATACAAAGTCCTTATTTCTTATCAGTGAATTATGTAATATTTATAATGTGCACTACAATTTATTTTCCATAAGAAGTTTAAATATTTTTACTCAATCATGTATTTTATCATTTTTGCATAATATAAATATATTGTAAAATTTCTTTAGTCAAATATGAATAATAAATCTGCACCAAAGATATATATAAATATTTTTATTTCTACCTTATAATATCATGGACTGATACATACTTTTTTACATTCCATTTGAAACGAAAATTCAAATATTTATGTTATTATCTAAGTTAGACAGAAATAACATAGGTAATGTTGAAATTTAACAACTCATCTATTTTTCAGATCTAGAGACATTAAAATTTCTGAATTATGCAAATTTAAAAATGTTTAATTCATAAACGGGTTTGCTAATTATCATTACAGATTTCATACGTCTGACAGATCGTAATTACAGAGTAACCTCAATCTAGTACTACATTACCTATGAAATATATTAATTCAATTAATATAGTTAATTTTGTTGGCTTGATTGACTACAATATGAGTCAAATTACATTGGAATACAAGACCAATTACCGCCGATTTGTTTTGACTTCTCGAAACTATTATCAATTTTTGATAACCATTACTAAACGGTTTCTATAGCGACCAGTATCGTCAACCAAATTACATCGACTCGCCATCTAGTCGTAATTAGTTTAAGTATATTAAGCACCAACTTGTAAGTTTGTATATAGTAGTCGGTAGTATCACTTTCTATTGTTTCTTCTGACATAGAGCGCTTCCCGGATGTGTAAGGGACGCGTGCAGAATAATTTTAAGAAAAAAATACGCCGACTTCGAAATGCAAAGAGCGAGCGAAGCTGGACGAAGGCACGGGGAATCATTCGAAGTTTACCTTTCGAACGCGAAAGACGTGCGCACTAAAATTGAAAAAAGTTTATTTCAAAAGTGGCCGGTTTTTTTGCAATAACAATACTTTGCAATTAAAAAATGAAAAATTTTTTAATAATGGTACCAATGGGGAGTCAGACCCTAGCAGATGCAAAAGGTTTCGTTCTGATCGGTCCATCCAGCTAGGCGTAATCGGCGGGCATACACAGAAAAAAAAAATATACTGATCGAATAGAGTAACCTCCTCCCTTTTCGAAGTCGGTTAATAAAAATACCACATGTGCAGATCAGCCGCAAGAAAAAGAAAGAAAAATTTTTATTTTATACTGTCGTAATACATTCTGTATATGTGTTACTCCTCCACATACTACTATACTGTATCTTGTCGATGATATAGGGATTGACATAAAAATGTCAAAGAATTTTCTTGTGAGTCGTTAAAAATAATTCCTACAGATATCTTTTTTGTAAAAAAAGATCTTATTTGCAAAATTTGCCTGAGTTCTGAAGTTTCGCCGACATCAGTATGTAAAAGCTATTTCCCTAACTTTATTATGTCCATAAAATAGTTTGAGAGTGTCAACAAAGCGTAATACTGTTTTATTTTACAAAAAAATCATAATTTTCTGGTTAGCTAATTCGACAGTTGATTGCTAGATGACGCTAGATGCATTCTTCCATTGAAGATTGCGCGCATGAAAATGTAAATTTTAAAATACATTCAAAAATAATGATTCTGAAATACCATAAACTTTTTAAATTAAGTACTTTACAATATATAATTCACTTTTCTATCTTCTTTACGTATTATATTATGACAGTATTTCTATTATGAACGTGAACTTGAGCGTAATAATAAGAAAACTTTCATAAATTTTGTTGCACCCCTAAAGTAATAACGTTGATACAGTCTCTACATTCACTGTTCTGTAACGTATAAAATAATATAAGATAGCATGAAAACTATATTCTTTAAAATATAAAAATCTACTTGCGAAAATTGTACTAATTATCAATTTTTATGGTATCTAGTAACTCTTGGACGCCATTTTCCCTAGTGAAATCAGATTTACATTTGAGTGTACCGTTCTTCCGTGAAATTTTCTATATGTATGTACACATAAGCAATGCAATGTATTGTTTGCGATAAAAACTTTATGGCGCCAATTATGCTACTGTGCTATTATATGTGAATGTTATTTAATAATTTCAAGAATGCCGGCTTTTTTGAAACATATCGAAGTAGAAAACTTTAAATCGTACAAAGGAAAACTTATTATAGGACCGTTAAAATCGTTTACTGCTGTTGTCGGACCAAATGGATCTGGTAGGTTATGTTTTCTTGTGGTAAAAAAACAACTTCAAAATTAATTTTAAATTTCTTAAACATCACATATGCTTTATTATTATAGGAAAATCTAATTTTATGGACGCGATTAGTTTTGTTATGGGAGAAAAAACAAGTAGTCTCCGCGTTAAACGATTTAGTGAACTAATTCATGGAGCGTCAATAGGAATGCCAGTTGCACGAAGGTATTTTTAATTTATTATACAAATATATATTTTTTATTTC
The DNA here is from genome assembly GCA_963576845.1 of Megachile leachella. Lineage (NCBI taxonomy): Eukaryota > Metazoa > Arthropoda > Insecta > Hymenoptera > Megachilidae > Megachile > Megachile leachella. The sequence continues at coordinate 4,967,514 of OY756254.1, read as the reverse complement.
GTTAGTGAAATTGTTAACAATATTTTCAACCATGTTTTTATATTTTATTAGTATTTTAGATATAACATTTTACGTATATTTGTTATATATTAGCTTTCTCAAAAATTTGACAGTCATATTGTAAGGAATTTGTTTAATCAATTGTAAATAATAGTTTTGACATTAGACCTAAAAGTATGTGAAATTGAAAAAATGTACTATTAAAAGATCAATGAATTAGGTATATTCAAAATAAAATTATTTACACAAACTTTGAAGACAAAATAAACATGACAGTCGAAGTTTTATATTACCGTTTATTGAATTTAACTTTTCTGCTAGTTTTGTTGGTTTCATTATTAGATCTTACTATATTTATGATTGAAATTAAATTTGGATATGTTGAAGGTAATATTTAAACTTTAAGCTAATAATGTATTTATATTAGTTGCTAATAAATGTAAATTCAACCTATTTGGAAATTACGTTATACATCATTAGGATATGTTAGTGTTAAAAATAGTAGTAGCGTAATAATTCCATGATGTATTAAATATAATGTAATATGATAAAATTATGATTTATAATATACAAAACATATCACATATAGTATTATAGTTATAGTACATGCAAAATTACTGAGGGTAGTAGTATCTTTCTTCCAATTTTTGATAGCTCACTAAAAATTGCTTATATGATAGACGAAAAGGATCATATCATTTTTAAACTAGTAAACAAGAATAATTTTTACCTTTTTTTTTTAAATGTAATGATACATAAATTCTTGTATTTCGATTGGTATTGATTAACTTGATACCGTTACTGATACTTACTAAGTATCATGGCAGCATTTTTAAATGTTTGATAATATGTAACAGTAGTAAAAAATTATTGTACATTATAGTGCATCTGTAACTGCTGTATTTGAACTAGAAGATGGCTCTGAAAAAAGCTTTATGCGTTCTGTACAAGGATCTTCGTCAGAACACAGAATAAACAATAATGTGAGTTTGATATATTTTTAAATATAAGCTTACTTACATGTTTAAAAAAAAAAATTTTATGTAATTTCCTGAAACATAGGTTGTTACGAGTCAAGTATATCTTAATGAGTTAGAACAACTTGGTATTAATGTGAAAGCGAAAAATTTTCTAGTATTTCAAGGAGCTGTTGAATCGATAGCTATGAAAAATCCAAAGGAACGTACTGCACTTTTTGAAGAAATCAGTAATTCCGGTGCACTGAAGGCTGAATATGAAAGGTGACTCTCATATGCAATATTTCATACAGATTTTATTTCCTATTAAGAACATTATATGGCATTAAAATAGAAGTGCCTAATGCAATACATATACATATATTGTTTTTACACTATAAAAATTAAATAACAATTACATAATATTTAAAACTGATAAGAATAAAAGATTAATACAAACTACATTTCGTTGCAAATATGCATTAATTATTTAAATTTATGTATATATTTAATTTAATTATTTATAATATAAAGTAATAAAAATTAGTAAGCTGTATAGAATGAAAGTTCATTTTACTCTTGCACTTTAATTTGTACTAAATTGATATATATATATATATATATATATAATATATGTAATACTTCATAGATTGAGAGCAGAAATGTTAAAAGCAGAAGAAGAAACTCAATTTTCTTATCAAAAAAAGAAAGGAATTGCTGCAGAAAGGAAAGAAGCAAAGTTAGAGAAAGAGGAAGCTGAAAAATACCAACGTTTAAAAGAAGAATATGTAATAAATTAAATATTTGATATATATTCAAATATTCTAAAAACTAATTCAAATAAATATCATCTAACAGATATTTAAATATTATATATATTTTATGATTATATGGTTTTATAGGTAGAGAAACAAGTTGAACTGCAATTATTTCGTTTATTCCATAATGAAAAAAATACAGAAAATTTGGAAGTTTCACAAAAGAAGAAACAACATGAAATTGAAAAAATTGAAAAGAAAAAAGAAAAGGCGGACGAATTATTGAAAGAGAAAAAGAAGGAAGCAGGAAAATTAGGAAGAGACCTTGCTAAGATAGAGCAGGATATTAGAGAGGTAGAAGTTGAAATAACTAAGAAAAGACCAACATTTATTAAGGCAAAAGAACGCGTCGCGCACATGCAGAAAAAAGTAGAATCTGCACGTAAATCATTAGCTCAAGCACGTATCGCAGATGAAGCTCATAAGAAAGATATACATGAACTTCAAGAGGAACTACGTCAAGTAGAGGAAGCTAAAGCAGCTTATGAAGCAAGTATTGCTGGACAATCTCAGTCACAAGGAAGGGATGTACAACTTGAAGATGAGCAGGTACTTATATTTATATTTATTTTACATTTGTCAACGATTTACACATTCTTTATTCAACATACGTTACTGTATTTTTCAGAATAATACAACTGTACAATATCCTATAATAATTATATATAATCTTTCATTGGTTGTATTATTCCTTTAAGGTTAGAGAGTACAATCGTTTGAAAGAAGAAGCTGGAAAACAATCAGCAAGATATCTTCAACTTCTTGATTCCATTAATCGTGAGCAAAAGTCGGATCAAGATAGACTTGATAATGAAGGAAGGAAAAAAACAGAAATAGAAAATAAGCACAAACAAAAAGGTCACATGCGAGATGAAGCACTTAAAAGGGTGGAAAAATTAGAAGAACATATAAAAACATCTGAAGCTGCTTTAGAAGATCAGAAAAAATTACGAGCTGACTTACAGTCTGATGTTGGTACATCAAAAGATAAAATACAAAATTTGCAACGAGAATTAGAAAGTATTTCTGAACAATTAGGTGACGCAAAGGTTGATAAACATGAAGTATCAAGGACTAAGAAGAAAACTGAAATTGTAGAAAATTTCAAGCGTCTTTTTCCTGGCGTGGTAAATAAACAATTATTTTTCATGTTTTATTTCATTCTTATGAGTAGTTTATTTTAAAAATTTAACGTTGTAATTATATCATAATTTCTTTTTAGTACGATCGTATGTATAATATGTGTGAACCCATTCATAAAAGATATAATGTTGCAATTACTAAAGTTCTTGGAAAATACATGGAAGCTATCGTTGTTGACACTGAAAAAACAGCTAGACAGTGTATTCAATATTTGAAAGAGCAATATCTTGAACCAGAAACGTTTCTTCCTCTTGATTATATTCAAGCGAAACCACTGAAGGAGAGACTTAGGTACATACTGCAAAACTAACTCATCCTTAAGTTAAATTTAATACAGTATAGATGGCATCTGGCAACTGCTTTAATGAGTAAATAAAAAATTGAAGATATTGCATTTAATAAATATGTGAAAGTCATTTAATATTATTTATATTTATAAGAAATTTAAAATTTTTATGCTATAGTTTATACTGTTTGTTTATATTACATGTTACGTTTGAGAATTGTAATATGTTATGTAACATATGTGTTTTAGAAACATACAAGAGCCAAAAAATGTAAAATTATTGTATGATGTTTTGCACTTTTCACCTAAGGATATTGACAGGGCGGTATTATTTGCTACAAATAATGCTCTTGTATGTGAAACTCCTGAAGATGCAAATAAAGTAGCCTATGAAATGGATAAGAAAGCGAGATACGATGTATGTATACAAAAATTTTATTTCTGATATATTATGTAAATTAAATATTCTTAATATATCTGTATGATTATAGTGCGTTGCATTAGATGGAACATTTTACCAAAAGGCTGGAATTATATCTGGTGGTAGTTTAGATCTTGCAAAAAAAGCAAAGAGATGGGATGAAAAACAGATGTCTCAACTTAAAGCACAAAAAGTAAAACATTTTTACGTTATATGCAGTACATCTTTTATTTACCATTAAAGGTTACTGAATTTTTAATGCGTTTCATAGGAAAAATTGACAGAAGAATTGCGCGAATCTTTGAAAAAATCACGAAAAGAATCCGAGCTAAATACAGTCGAATCTCAAATACGTGGATTAGAAACACGTTTAAAATATAACAAAAGTGATTTGGTTGCTACAGTAAGTAGTAAAATGCTTTATAATTTTATTATATTTTTTATATAAAAATGCGTGTACAAAATTACTTATCATATGTTTATTCTAGCAAAAACAAATTTCTGAACTGGAAACAGAACTAGAAGCACTTCAGAACGAACTCAATATGTTTGGTGTATGTAGAAATTTTAATTATTTTATATGTATACTACATTCATATAAAATTTTGTATTAAAAATGAAATTACTTTTGTATACAGCCAACAATAGCCGCAATAGAAAAAACTATGGCAGAGAGAGATCAAGAAATACAAAATATTAAAGAAAAAATGAATAACGTTGAAGATGATGTATTTGCCAGTTTCTGTGAACAAATAGGAGTATCTAATATTCGACAATACGAGGAAAGAGAATTAAGGTACGTAGTTTTAATTATAATAAGAAATATTTTATTATTTTAAAATACAGCAGAAGAATACCTCGTTAAATGATTTATAAACACAAATATGTAGATGACGAAAGTAACAACTATTTTTTTCTGTATTACAGTCCACTTATTATAACTATTTTAAATATTGCAGATCACAACAAGAACGGGCAAAGAAAAGAATGGAATTTGAGAACCAGTGTAATCGTATTTATAATCAATTAGATTTTGAAAAACAACGTGACACAGAAAGTAATTAGAATTTAAGTTTATATATTTCCAAAAAATTTTATAATTGTTTTGATAAAATAATATTTAAAGCAAAATCGTATTAATAACTTCGTTAAATCTAGGTAATGTTTTACGATGGGAACGAGCTGTTCAAGATGCAGAGGATAAACTTGAATCTGCACGTCAAACCGAATCAAATCAAAAAGCAGAAATAGATCATGACGAGACTCAAATGGAACAATTAAAATCAGCACGAAATGCAAAGAAAATGGAAGTTGATCAAAAAGATGATGAAATAAGTAAAGCTAGGCGAGAAGTTGGAGCAATAACAAAAGATATACAAGCTGCTCAAAAGCAACTGAATGGTATTGAAACTAAAATCGAACAGAAGAAAGCTGAACGGCATGCTATTTTAATGCAATGCAAGGTACGTAAAATATAATCAAATTTATTATGTTATAAATGTATGCACACAACAATATTACTTAGATGGAGGATATTGCAATTCCAATGCTCCATGGAAATATGGAAGATATAGCAAGTGAAACAAGTGCCACTAATACTTCAGAAATGACTGACTCATCTTTAAGTACTCATCAACAATATGAACGTGAAAAGCGAATAACTATAGATTATGCTCTTCTTCCTGAAAACTTGAAGGATGTAGATGAGGAAGATATAAAGAAAACTAGTGATAAATTAACAAAAACAATTAATGATTTGCAAAATACTATACAACGTATTCAAGCTCCTAATATGAAGGTATGAAATTTATATATCAGAATATTTATAATTAATAAAATACACATTTATATTTACATTTCGTTCTTAGCATAATATTTTTAATAATGCTTTTACAGTAAAGATTCGTTATAAATAAATCTCTCAGGTCTGGACTTTCGCTTATATCGAATCTTTACTGTATTTCATTTTATTGTACTTGTTACTCTTAATAATTTGATTGTAATTTATGATATCTAGCAAGAAAAGATTAAATTTAGTAATATATTACTAAATTAACGAATAACATAAATAAGAAAATATTACATATATATTGAATATAAGTATTAAAATAATCACATTATATTTTAGGCAATACAAAAGTTATATCTTGCTAAAGAAAAATTACAAGAAACTAATGAAGAATTTGAACAATCTCGTAAAAAAGCGAAAAAAGCAAAAACACAGTTTGAGAAAATAAAAAAAGAAAGACATGACAGATTTATGGCCTGTTTTGAACATGTAGCTAATGAAATTGATCCTATCTACAAGGTTCAGTTATAATATACCAGAAATTTTATGTATCTACTCATATTATATACATGTAAATGGAAGTAGTATAAAAGTCGTTCTTTTTATTATAGAGTTTAGCAAAAAATCAATCTGCACAAGCATTTCTTGGGCCAGAAAACCCTGAGGAACCATATTTAGATGGTATCAACTATAATTGTGTTGCACCAGGAAAACGATTTCAACCAATGTCTAACTTATCTGGTGGGGAGAAAACAGTTGCTGCTTTAGCTTTGTTATTTGCAATTCATAGGTAATTACGATTATACAAGTACTTATTTTTTAGATTTTGAATTTTTGTTTAATTAAGTAAAACAGAAAATCCATTTTAATATATAATTATAATTTTCTTTATAATAAATTATTTTTAAATCGTATTAAATTTATAATTCATTTTAATAACGTTCACAGCTTTCAACCTGCACCATTCTTTGTTTTGGATGAAATAGATGCCGCATTAGATAATACTAATATTGGAAAAGTTGCTAGTTATATACGCGATAAAACGAACTCGTTACAGATCATTGTCATATCATTGAAAGAGGAATTTTATTCTCATGCTGATGCATTGATTGGTATTTGTCCGGATGTAAGTATATATAAAAAATATGTAAGTAGGATTCGACGACTATGCTATTAATTTTTTTAAATTACAGGTTGACGAATGTTTAGAAAGTAAAGTATTAACTCTTGATTTAACTGCATACCCTAAACACAGTAATTAATAGGGTACATTTTGGATCAATATTTATACTTACAGTTTTATTTTTTCATATTATAATTTCATTTTACATATAAAAACGATCGATATAGGTAATGTCGAAAAATATATCAGAGTTTATAAAAATATTTTGTGAACTTTATTTAAAAGTTATAATTATAAATTATAAATAAAAATAAAACTTAAAAGGTATATGGACCACTAATATTTAATACTTTAACATTAGATTTGCCAATCAGTTATAATTTATTGGCCTCAATTTTCTTAATTTTAAATTACAGAATTTATTAACATGTTTTAATCTAAATGCATACTGCCTGTTATCAAGATAAAAATGATGGTACGTGTTTATTTGTGTTTCATTTTCTATTCATTTATTCCTTTTTTATTTTCAATTTTAAAATAAACGTGCATCCAATATTGATAGGTGTAGTGTTAAAGATTGTTTTCGTATTTTTCATAGGTGTTAATGTAGCATAAGTTTAAAAAATGTTACTATTATCTAAATTTAAATCCAATAAGCAACTATCGTTTTGTTATTATTGTACAATAAATTATTCATATAAATATGTAGAATTATGTACTAAATTAAAATATTCTGTCAATTTTTAAGTTAAGCAAATAAAATATTGAATTATAACTTTTATATTATAACAGTGTAAACACTTTTTCAGAATAAACAATTGTAAAATGATCATTTTTTGTTATTAAAAAATTGATATTACTCTTACATGCTGTTTTTGATGCTAACTCCATCAAATTACTAATACAGGTCCAAGAAATATCCTAGTTACATCATTGATCTTAGTTGTTAAAATATATATGTACAGAAATATGTATACAAATGGAATAATTTAATAATAGCATATATTTTATCACTTAACTATACTCAAGTGAAGTACACTAATATTCAAATTATCGTAATTCAGATATACTCCAACTTTTAACCAATTTAAATTTCTATCATATTACCATTAATTAGTTACGGAAAAAAATATAATAAAATACCAATCCGTTAGCTTCATGTAGTATGAACAGTTAGTTCAGTTAATTGGCTACCCTATATATGTTCACAATAAACAAATAAATGGTAAGTTGCGGAGAGTGTGTCCTGATCATTTAATTTATTATGCTTTATGTTTGTCTTATATTTTTGTAATATCATATACTTATACTCAAAGTGAAGTTTATTTACTGTTACAGAAAATATTTAAAATTTTTATAAACATTTATACTTGCACTTACCCTAACATGTGAATATTTCGAATACATGCAAATGAAACGCAGCACCGGATATATTTCGGTCGTTTGCTTGATACACCAAAGTGGGGAAATATTTACATGTATGAGAAATACGTGTAACTAAGGTGTTGCTATTGGTTACTTATAGGACACTTACTTATCGAACTTCTAAAATCACGAGATAACACCAGTAATTTGCATATTTCTTACCATCATTATTCTTAAAGATATAAAGATGCTAGTCACAAAAGTTGTACAATGCCAACAGAAGTATAATACAGTAATGACATTTTTATACGTAAAACGTACACACGATATGAAGGTCAACTTTGTTTTTTAAATTGTAAAAAATGAGTTAAAGCAAACATAAACTCGCTTACCACCAAGGGTTACAATAAATATTATAGATGAAACCGCACGCCGTATAGTTTATTTAATTCATAATTGTACATATTTACAACTTTTATTAAAAAAGGATTTAGTGCTAGCAAAGGCTCAACAGTCATATTCGTTACCATTTATGTCAGACTGCAGATTGCGTGTTTGACATATCTAAAGAGCAATAGTGTCATATTTTAAGCATAATTATAGATCTTTTGAAGATCATATTCTTATTTCTACGTTCATTACTGGTTTATGAGGGTACAACCGATGGGATTTGTTCCGTTTATTGAATATCTTTCTACCTGTGCGTAGTACATACAACGACCGTCCGATAAATAACACCCAACGAACAGCAGTTAGAAATGTCTGTCGTTCACACGTATTATTCACTTGCGGCGCGCGCATCCCACCCGCACCCAATAAAATGATCAACGAAATATATACAGTGTCAAATTTATATTATAACTTACACGTTCTTATTTTATTTAAAAATTTTGTGTCTTTATAGGTTATTAAATCTTATATTTAACTCATATAAAATTATAATAAATATAGGACATAACAAAATTAAATTTACATATAAAGATATACTCGTGACAATTAAAGATTAATAAGCTGTTTATATGTAAAATGCATATTACAAACAAGTATTTATTACCTATGATGAAATAAGATACGACGTGTTAGAATAATACATGTTTATGATAAGAAAAAAAATTGTAACAATTCTTTGGTTAATATAACAATTAATTAATGTCATAGATTAATAAATGTATACAATAATGTCGTTAAAATTGTTATTAATAATTATTAGTCAGTACCCTTTATAATATTTTTACTTATGTGCATTTTTATCATACTTTCGACTACATTTGTCACGTTATACGTTACATAATAAATACGCGTTTTTCTTTAGATTACTTTTTATTGTTATTAACTTGTATTTATCATATAAATACATAAGAACTATCAGTTATTTGCGCTAATGAAAATAGATGGTTCACCCTATATATGTACTCATATGAAGATGTACAAACAAGGCACGGGGAGAGCACGTATGCCATTGGCCGTTCGATAAATTGCCGCTTCCTGGAAAAGCCCGCATCCGAAGTTGCTGACCGCTGGCGCAGCTAGTTAATCGGCTGCCATTGTAGTTCAAGCTAATCATTCGGAGCGTATAATAATTACTAAAACACCAAGAGTATAGAACGGAACACGATCACTATGTTAAATTCAGATATTTACGTGAAAGAAGAATACAATGAAGCAAGTCTAAGTCCAAATCCAAATTCAAATCCAAGTCCAACTTCAAGTCCAAGTCCAAGTCCAAATCTGAAGTTAAAAACAAACCTAAATCCCACTCCTAGCCCAAGTTCAAGTTTAAGTTCAAGTTTAAGTTCAAGTATAAATTCAAGTTTAAATTCAAGTCCAAGTCTAAATGCAAATTCAAGTATTCAAAATCCACATTCGAATGCAACTAAACGGAAGATAGCTTTGACTATGCAGCAAAAGTTAGAAGCAGTAAAAAAGAAAGAGGCTGGTGTTCCTATAATTGAAATAGCAATTGAATATAATACTAGCGAAACTACAGTGAGGAGGTGGAGTCGTGAAAGGGAAAAGTTTGAAAAACGTAGTCTTTCATGGAATGCAAAACGCATACGTTTATCACCACTTGAAAAAGTTAACGAAGCTTTAACCATTTGGTTCCAAGGTGAAAGAAGAAGGAACAATGCACTCACTGTTATACAAGTGAAAGGTATTGTCCTGATATTTTAAACAGAAAAATAAAAAATAACAAAAGAAATTTATTTAAAAAATTTTTAATTAAAATTAATTATAAAATCAATTTTGCTAGTTAAAGCTCAAGAATTTTTTCGACGATTCGGTGGCGATACAGAAACATTTAAAGCTAGTGATGGATGGTATCGAACTTGGAAACTAAGGAATGGCATTCGATCTATAGCACTACCCGGGGAGCAATCACCTGCTAATACGAAAGCTGCAAATCAGTTTACTAATGAACTACTAAACTTAATGGAAAAAGAAGAATTAACTTTACATCAAGTATTTAATGCAGATGAAACTGAACTTTATTTTAAAATGATGCCAAGTAATAATTTAGTTGTTAAGACAGAACAAGGAACTCCTAGCTGTAAAAGAATTAATGATAAATTAACTGTAATGATGTGTTGTAATGCAAATGGTTCATTCAAAATGCCATTACTAGTTATAGGGAAAACTCAAAGACCATCAGCATTAAAAAATATAGCACCACAGTTATTACCTGTCAAATATACGGATCACAAAAATGCCTGGATGAGTGCAATCATTTTTGAAAGGTGGTTTAAAGAAGATTTCGTGCCTCAGGTTACTAATTTTTTAAAATCAAGAGGATTACCAGTGAAGGCAGTTTTACTATTGGACAGTGACAAATCATATCCGCCAATAAATACATTAAGTATTGGTGGTATCAGGGCTATATTTTTTCCTTCAAATGTAACTCCACTTATCCAACCCCTTGATCAAGGAATTATTAAAGTACTAAAACGAAGATATAAAGCAGTATTCTTAAAATTTTTAATAAATGCCCAAGCCGATGGAATTAATTATTATCGTGCAATAAATTCATTCAGTATTAAAAATGCAATTGATTTAATCAGTGATGCTTGGGATGATATTACTGAAAAAACTATCTCAAACTGCTGGAAAAAGTTGTTAAATATGCCAGTTGATGAAGATAATAATTCCGATTATGTGACTTCTGAACATATCTATCAAATGTGCAAAAAAATTCGAAGTTATGAAGACGTTACATTAGATCAAATCAATGAATGGATACATACTGATTGCTTAACTAGCCTTACTGATGAAGAAATTATTGAAGCTGTAGAAAATCCATGCAACGAAGAACCTGGTATGTTTAATGATATCAATTGTCAGTCTTGTTATAAACAATGAAAATTTTACATAATCTTTAATATAAAAACAATTGGTAAAAAAGATATTAATATTTGAAAATAGCTAGATAAATAATTACAAATTATTTCTATATATACTCTGTATTCAATATTTGTATTTATTGCAAAAAGATACTTTTCTAAATTTTAAATTAGTACTATCAAATAACTACATGTAGTTATTTTTGTTATAACAGATTCAGAGAGTGAACATCATATAGAGAGTGAAATATCACCTGCTATGGCAATGGAAGGTTTAGACTCTGTGATCTCATTTTTTGAAGAAACTGGGGAAATCTCACTTTCAGATATGAAAGTATTGAAAAGAGTGAGAGAGCAATTGTTAAAAATTAAAAATCAGATTTAATTTAAGGAGAATTTTTATAACAATAAAAATAATTTATTTTGACATTTTGATTTAATTATTGAACCCCTTTTCATCATAATTTCTAAATAGAAAATCATAAAATACGGTTTTGCAGTTTCGTTCGCAGTTTCGCCACTAGATGGCGCCACAAATTTTTTCCCATAAAATGACATTTTTTTTTATTTTCTTTATTATGCGGAATAAGAGGTAGCCCACGCATGCGCAGTAGGCGCGCAGTAGACAGGAGGCGGGCCCACACCTGCAGGATTGCGTCGCGCATGCGCAGTAGAATTAACATAGGCAACTCATGTACGCATCGGAATGCTGACACAAAATATTTAATTACTCATTACCCGAACATTATTTATGAACTTTTATGATCGAACCATGTAAATAATGCATTGCTGACCATTCTTCAATCATAAAAGTGCACAAAATATATCCACAAAACGTGTAATTAATTATTCAAAATGACCTCGTGTAGACCGCTTATCACCGTGACTGGCCTTAGGTTATTAGTTAATAACTAATTAATTTCATTAAAAATTTGAACAAATATAATACGAGAAAGTAGCTGAGGGATCACTGAACATTTTTTTATAATAAAAGTGCATAAATTGTGTTTAGAAATTAGCTCATGCGTACGATGTATTCCGCCGACTTTTACACTTCAATAAAGTAATCTATGCTTTCTTTATTTAGTATAAAAAAACTCATATGAAAATTTTTCAATTTCTTTTATTTCTTTACATAATTATAATCATGAAACATTTTACATCATGCTGGAAATACGTTACAAATTTAAAGATTTTATAAGTTGAGAATTTAGGAATTGGAGAATTTGAGAATTCAATAATTCAAAAATTGAAAAATTTAAGAATTTTTAGAATACAAAAATGAAAAAATTACTAAACTAAAACATTTAAAGATATAGGGGCGAGGTCTACTAAATACTGGAGCTTAGGGCAAATGCCCCCTTTTTAGGGGAGCGTAAGGGCAGTACTGATTTCGAAGTTTTGTTTCTGTTTCTATTAAAGAATTATAAAATTAAAATATCTATTTTTACCTAAATTAATTGTACATGAGATATTCGCCACATATTGATATGTGACAAATATGTTATTGTTATACAAAAACATTTTTAAATATTACATATAGTTAATTTTTTTTTATCTACCTAATATTATAATACTATTTCTTTAATCTAGTGGAAAAAAATGTACCATTTCATTAAAAGAAAAAAACAGAGTTAACTTTGAAATCTCAGGTACTAGGCCCCTGAAAAGATCATTATTGCCAAATATAAATTCCTTTTATATCAGTAAAAATAATGCGAATACTTAAGGCAATTATTTTTCAATAATATACATATCTATATGTATAGATTTCAGAGCCAGAGTCTATTTTTTAAATGTCCACTTCTCAAAAGTAGTGACATTTTGCTTGTTTTTCACTCTCTCCGATAATAATTACTTCATTTCAACTTGTTATTTTACTGTGCTAATAATATGTACAATAACGTAAAAAATAATAATAAATCTGTATCTTTGTTTCAAAATTTTCGTACCATTAATCTACTGTTCCTAAATTTAATAAATGTTATTTAATACATTCTGACTTTGATATCCAAATACGACTTATTAAAAATTTTATTTTTTTTAATTTTATTCAATGCAATATAATTAATAATAGAAAACCTTATATCATACATGCAAAATGACAACTGTAATTTAATTGCAAAATTTATATGTGTGTTATTAAATGTTAAAATTTATATTTTATACATTAAGCTCTTCAACTTATGCGTCATTTTGTGTACATTTTACACTACATTATATCATATTTAAAATATAGCTATTCAATATAATTTCTTACAGTTTCTACATAGCTTCTTATGTACTATAATGCATAGTATGTTAAACACTATTTTGTCAATATAAAATTAATAAAAGAAAACTTAATACATTATGACAGGTCACCAAAATAGTCGGACAGTTCCAATTTCTGATTAACGAAAACACACACCATGTATTTAGATTGATCATTAAGAATTTATGAAATGAATTAAAAGAAAAAATTGTAATACTGTTTGAATATTTTCAGGATTTTATTGAAATAATAATTAATTATTATTTTATTCTTATTGAAAGATCTGTATTAAATACATGATAGAATTATATGGCATTGTACATCTTTTTGTTACCTGAATGCATAATGTATAAGAAATAATATCATGGTTCACATTAATGTCCGAATATTTTCCTGACCAACTACATATGTAATACAGGTATGGATATGTTTATAAGTATTTACTTTATATTTAACATTAGAACTACCAACATCGTATTTATATACAGATTTAAGACAAGAATAAATTGACGTACAGGGTACCTAGTCCTTCTTATTTGTAAAAAAATAGTAAATGTTTTAAAGGTAAAGTTGTATTATTTAATAAGGCATATATAATGTTGCAAAAATTATTTTTCAGATCACTATCTTTTTAGATAAATTTATGATTATGAGTCATCTCATTAGAAATTCAATTGCTATAATTATTTCAGATTATCAAAGATCACAAATAAAGAAAGCGAGTTTTAAGATATTGGAATGTTTTTAGGTTTTTAAAATAATCTGTAGTTTAAAATATTCCAACCCAATTTTATTATTATTATTAAGAGATGTGACTGGTAACCGTCTATTGTAAATGTAGAAGAAATGCAATGCAAACCTAATTGTGAATATCACATTGAGCATTCTTAACACAATCCAATATTCTTTAAAAGTTTATTTACATAATTGTATCTACATAAATGGTTACCATTTCAAACGTTTGTAACATCAAAATACTGTGTGTTTATTTCAAATCTTATACTTTTATCTATCTGTGTATCCCATTGAGAGCAAAAGATCTTAGATGTATTTAGAACATGTACTATACATTTGAAGAAAGCAAAAATATTTGTGCAACAAATGTAAAGTAAGTCACCTTGTATAGGATAATTTCCTTATTTAATCACAGCCAATGTATATTACCAAAACAATAATGTTTATCGATTCTTGTTTTTTTTTTTAAATATGGAATTTGGAATTCGTCATTTTAACGAGCTTGGTTGTCCTAATGTTAACTTTAAACAAAACTGAATTATTATCTTCATTTTATATTTGCAACACGTTGTTATTTTATATATATTTCTGTGGATGTAATTTAGCTGAGTACAACAGTAATTTAACATTTTACTCAGAAAGTATGGAAGAAATAGCATCAGAATCATCAAAATCAAATAAGTTGGTTTCAAAATGTATGTAATTTACATCATGTAATGATTCTGTCGGGTTTTTAATTACAGCTTCCATTCTAGATTTAATTTTTCCTGTAATTGTAAATACTGTATTACTTAAAAACCCAATTATATACATTAACTTGTTACATTATATAAATCTCTGTATTATTACCTGATTCTCTGCAAGGTTTTGTTGTATTACATTCATTATTATGTTGATCTTTAATTAGATTTAATATTTTTTTGGATCTTAGACAATGTCTGTGTTTTATCAATGCATCATCTACATCAGATGTTTCTGTAGTAAAGCTTAAATTCATCTTTTTGCCACTAGTTGTATATGCATTATCATTATCATTATTATTGTTAGGAAGTATTTTTGATTTATGAAAAAGTGTATTGTATAAATTATTCTGTGAATTTTTAGACCTTAAACAACGTCTAGGTTTTATCAGTGTATCATCTGTATTAGATGTCTGTACAGTAGAACTTAATTTTATCATTTTATCACGAGTTGTCTGTACATTATCATCATTATTATTTTTATGAATTATTTTCGATTTAGGAGAAAGTATACTACCTAAATTGTTCTGTGAATTTCTGGGCTTAAGACGTCTAGGCTTTATCAATTCATCATTACTATCAGATGTTTTTAGAATAGAACTTAATTTCATCTTTTTGTCACTAGTTTTATGTACCTTATCATTATTATTATTTTTATGAATTATTTTCGATTTAGGAGAAAGTGTACTGCCTAAATTGCCCTGTGAACTCCTTGGCCTAAGTTGTCTAGGCTTTATCAATTCATCTTTACTATCAGATGTTTCTACAGTAGAACTTAATTTCAACTTCTTGTCACTAGTTCTATATACAGTATCATCATTATCATTTTTAGGAATTATTTTCGTCTTATGCGAAAGTGAATTGCCTAAATTATCCTGTGACCTCAGATAATGTTTAGGTTTTATCGGTACACTATCTGTATCAGATGCCTGTACAGTAGAACTTAATGTCATCCTTTTGTTACTAGTTTTATGTACATTATCATCATTATTATTTATAGGAATTATTTTTGATTTATAAGAATGTGTATTGCCTAAATTATCCTGTGAATTCCTGGACCTTAGATAATGTGTAGGTTTCATCAATTCAGCAACACTATCAGATGTTTCTGTAGTAGAACTTAATGTTATCTCTTTGCCACTAGTTGTACGTGTGTTATCATCGTTATCATTTTCGGGAATTATTTTTGATTTACGAAAAGGTGTACTGGATTTATTGTTCTCTAAATTAGTGGATATATGTAATGTACTTTCAATACTGTTTTCACTTTGTACATCTTTATGAGTGTTTTTAGAAAATACAGAAATATTACTTGTAGATAAAGTATCAGAAGTTTTACTGTTGCACCTATACATTAAAACTGTACTCTGATCACTATCTGTATCATTAGATATTTTAATAACATTTGGGGGAGACTGTAAATTATTAACTGTATTCTTTAAAAAATGCTGACATTCCTTTACACTATATGGTAACTGAAACGTATCAGATAATAAATTAGTTTCATTGTGTTTTTCCATATTAAGAGCTGTTTTATATCTTTTAATAGCAGTTTCTGACAATTTTTCTAAACTAACTATTGTATTCAAATATTTTGTATTTTTCATTACATTCGTTGATTTTTTGTGTTTTTGAATATCAAATTTTGCTAATCGTCTTAGACGAATGACAGGATTAAAATTGTGTAAGAGATTATTTAACTTTTTATATTTTTGAATATCACGATTTGATAACTTTGTTAAGAGAACTATTGGATTCAAGTTTTTAAGATTTTCCATATGCTTATTGAGTTTTTTCGTACGTTTATAACTGTTATTTTTGGATAATTTCAAGCTTTTTGGTTGTGCACATATCTTATTAGATTTTTTACGTGTTTTTGAACAAATTTTTTTTAACCGAGTCATTGTACCATTCAATTCTTTGTAATTGTTATCCATTGTATTATTATCATCTTTATCATTTGTAATAACAGATTGATTTGCTAAAGTCATATGTAATAAGTCAAAATAATTTTGACCATTTCCTGTTTGAGTAGATCTTTTAAAATTTGAAATAATTTGAGAAACATTTGATAAATTTTTATTAATTATACAGGAGTTCCTTAACTGTTTTCTTCGTTTAATATTGAATTTATTTGCTAGCGAATATCCAAAATCTAATGCAGGGTGTATATGTTGCATTTTACAAAGGACCTGTTTGTTACATTTTTTCATAGTAACAAGATCAACAGGTGAGTTTCTACCAGTATATAATTTCTTACGATGTCTTATTTGTGTAGCATCACTATTTAATAAAGATTTTTCTAAATAATTTCGTTTAGAACACATTGATGTAGATTGAATTTTTAATAACTCACAAGACATATCATTCAATAGCTCACGAGATTTATTATTTGACGTTTCACAAAATTTATTATTTGGTGTTTCACAAGATTTATTATTTGGTGTTTCACAAGATTTATTATTTGGTGTTTCACAAGATTTATTATTTGGTGTCTCACAAGATTTATTATTTGGTGTCCCACAATATTTATTATTTGTTGCATCGCAAGAGCTACTATTTTGTAGTTTGCAAGATATATTATTTGCTGTCTCGCAATATTTATTATTCGGTGTATCACAAGATCTATTACTTTGTAGCTTGTAAGATTTATTATTCGATAGTTCACGAGATTTATTACTCAATAGCTCACAAGATCCATCACTTGACAGCTCACAAGTTTCATTATTTGATAGTTCACAAGATTTATTACTTTGTAGGTCACAGGATTCTTTATTTTGTAGTTCACAAAATGTATTATTTGATAGTTCACAAGATTTATTACTGAATAACTCACAAGATTCACTACGTGACGCCTCACAAAAATCATTAGGTGGCAGCTCATGAGATTTACCATTTGGTAGCTCTCTGCCATTAGCTCTTTGTGTTGTTTCTGCATTTTCATAATAGGTTGTATCGGAGAAAGTAGTTGTACTTTGAGGTTTAGCTTCTCCCATAATAGCCATTCTTTTTTCTTTATTTGTTGTATTTATATTTTGTAAAATATATGTAGCTGTATCAACAGAACTACTAAGAGAACTTTCATCATAACATTGTTTCATATAATTTATATTTGATTTTCCTGTATCAGGATTAATACTTTTTATATAATCAACATTCCTAATACTTATTTGATAAGGTAAATAACCAGTATTAACCCAATATTGTACCACACTTCTAGGTTTATGTGTAACTTGTGGTCTACATTCACTTTTACAAGGTTTAAGTGTTGTAATATCCAATGCAATATCGTCTGTGAACTAAATCACATCATTGTTATCATTATTAATTACTGTTATAAAAAATTATACACACCTGGTCTGAGTATCTATAGAAAAATTGTTTCCAAAATTGTTCTCTTCGCTTTAAAACTTCGGGAGGTACTATGTAACTCCTAAGCGAATCCACCCCTACAACACTAATAAATGCAGAATTAAAATATGTATACAGATGACTTTTGTATTGTTATGAAACTAACCAAACTTTACTAAAAAGTATTTGTAAAATTTATAAAGTTTTAGGCAGTATGTGATGAAAAATCTATCATATTCTAATAAGACATTGTTAGTTTTAAATGTTATAAAATACTGCTCTATGTGCTGCTATTAAAATTTTGTTTTTTATTTAAAATATTATTTAAAAGAAATATACAAATGAATTAATTTAAGATGAATAATATTAGTGTATTTAATAAACAATAACCATAGCTATATAATTGTTTCCAAATTAATGTTTTGTTTTAAACATAAATTACGATAATAATTTAAAATATCTATAAGTCACCTTTCAATGTTTTCACAATTAGAATGTGAAAGAAAATCATTATCAAAATTCCTCCTTTTTGTTTTATTTCCCATAGTGTACATTAGTAAGTTCAATCAGATATCCAAAATAACATAAACACCATTCAAAGCTTATATTACACGACCAACATATATACATCATGTTAGGATAAATGGACAAACTTTTTCAACGGTATAAAAATTGAATAACGTTTTTATGCTTCGTTAAGCGGTAGCTATGTTTACTCAAATATAAGAAAACAAGTGTATAAACCCTTGCAAAATCTATAATATTACATGCTCCGTTTATATTATTCGTCGCACAAGATATTTTAAAACGATAATTTCTATTTATTTTTTAACCGATATGTTTGTTTTAAAAATTTATTCGAAATAAAATAAAAATTTTAAATATTCTATAAAGTAATACGAAATATATTTACAATTAATTTTAAATTAAAACACGATTAGAGCTTTACAGTAAAATGGAAGAGTGACTTTCAAAGACCGTAGATATATGTGTAATTAATGCCAAAATTATGTACAATTATTTGTCTTACGAAAATTATATTTAATTCACGAATTTCGGCTAACTTCAATACACTCTCTATTATGTTGTATTGTTTGGTGTGAAATGCTTTCCCCCGATTGGTTATATACCTGGTGGACAAACTCTACGAACTGAAGGGTAAAAGTAATGAATAGAAAATGTGCATAGAACACAAAAAATGCAAAAGATAAAAGACCACCGGGTATACACATTGTGCGGCAGAAAAATTATAAGAGCGCTTGCGCGTTACCCCTAATTATGGAACATATTTGAATCGGTCTGACGTAACATGCGCGAAACGAGCAAAAATTTGTCGTTTATAAGATATGTTCTCTCGTGAAACGAAAACGTAAACGAATCCGTAAACGTAAACGCCACCAGTAAACGAAACGTACCACCTGGTGACGATTGCTACAATTAAAAAGATAGCGTAGTTAAAAGTCAAATTTGAATTGGGTAGAAAGTAACATTTATATTTTTAATAGAACTAATTATAACTAAACCACTTAAAATTCTAAATTTCTGTATAAATTCAAGGTAAGAACATAGACATTGCATGACAATAGTAAGTAATGATAATTTAAATGACTTTTACAATAATAGCATTTAATAACAATGCCTATTATTGCGACAACTTCAAACTTACCCGTTGATCGCGCCATGATTTTTTGATATCGCAATTCACCGCCAGGCAACACACTTTTTATTTACTGATACAAAATGCACTCTATAATATTTTCTTGCTTCATGGTCATACATGCTCAACAAAACATGTGAACAATTGGAATTATTTATGGCGGGAACAATTGTATATTCTATTTAACAATATATTTAAATAACAGTAAAAAGTTAGAATTAATAGAACTAAATTATAAATACAATTTTTGCATTAATTCATTTTTTGTTTTCATAACAACGACAAGCTATTGTACAGAAGATACAACCTTTTCAAGCTATACTATCATTATTACTGTTAGGAAGATATTACATAATAAAACGAAAAAATCGATTAATTCCATTAGTTCCTGTTTTTTACACCTAGATGGCTAAGTATTTAGAAGTATATAAAATACAATTTAAAAAATTTTCAACTATAAAGTTGTTGTGATCCCACTGTAAAAATATTTTTTGATTTTATCGCGGCCGTAAAACAATTTACGATAGTTAATAAAATGTAAAACTACTTTATTTTATGAAAAAATACATTTTCTGTTCTTATAATTCTGCTGGATGATGTCAGTGCTTTCATATAACGCGGGAGAAAATATAAATTTTAAAACGCACGCAAGAATGTGTTTAATATAAAATCAATAATTATTACTAATTAGCTGTGGTCACCCTGAAGTTTAAATAGTTTCTGAAAATACCAGTTTTTTCTAAATATTTTACCAATTAAAACATGTTACCTCCAGGAAAAAGAGGACATTTGAAGAATATAGAGAGATATAAGAAATTTTGTAATAATTAACTGACGTAGAAAAGATAATTCATTTTATTAAGAATCTGTTTTACGTTATCACTTATTTATATTCTTTGTACATAATTTTTATGAATCTTATATAAAAAAATGTTGATTTATAAAAGAGTCATGTATTGGTAGTCTATTAAACTATATAATATTAGTACTGGTCGTTGTTTCTCTTTCCTTGCATCTTGCATTTTTTCACATATTTCCATTATATACTTTTTATGTTTTGGATGTCTGAAACAATACATAAATTATTTTAATTATTCCGTTCATGGAGAAATTAAGTTACAACTATATAAATTTCTCATAAAAAAACTATCTTAGTGATTTTTATTTTGAATTTGTTTATTACATGATTGTTATAGCATGCTGAATTCTAATTTAGAATTTTAGTAAAATACATCAATATGTATTGTACTCCATTATTTAAACGTTTAAAGAAACAATTAAGTGTATATATGTAGACATTATAAATATTACAGGCACTAAAATACATACACGAATAAAGAAATTATTGCGATTCAACAATTAGGTTAAATATTAGTTTAATAAAATTCAAAATTTTCGAATGACATTTTTTTCCTATTAGTTATTATAATAATTATCATTTTTTATAATTAATTAAGATATATTAGAAACTTACCTTTCTATGATTACTTGCAAACTTTTTGAAAAATCATGTTCCTTCTCATCAATTTCTAAATAACTTATGATTGTTCTTAAAACACACATATCTAAAAATACTGCAAAGATTTCGATTGGAACTTTAGGTGATATTCTTTGGAAGTAGGCAGACATTTGTGCAAGTATAGAATTTTTCCAACTTCTTTTAGAACTGCCAGAAAGTTTTTCCGACTTTTCAGACGAGATAAAATTGATATTAATATTTGCTGGGTTATTACTACAAAAGTTCTCGTTTGTTGTTGTTTTACTCTCAGATCTATTTAAAATAGGCGTAGAATTATCCAGTCTTTGAAAGAAATCAGCGATCTCTTGATTGGCTATTTTCTTTTCTTGAAATCGATCACGTTCCCAACTTTGAATTCTTACGCTTCCTTTTTCTTCACTTTTTAAAAGAATTACTTGATTTATTAAATTTTCTTGACAATGTTCAAGGATTTCCTCGACAGATGGTAAATCTAAGATTGTAACTTTTAATCCCAAACTCCATAATTCTTTCAAAACACTGATCATCTCCTCTTCCCGTGAACAGTTACCCATACAAGAAATAGCAACATTCATTCCATATTTGCACTCTAAAGATTCTGTCGTCTCTGAAACGACAGATATAAGTTTCTCTAACGAAATACTAATTCCAGCACCGTACTGTTTCATTTCTTTGCTAGCCATATCTGTTCGTTCAAATATCTTTTTAAAAGAAGATAGCATTTTGTCATAGCGTCCTCCAGCTGCTATTACTTCTTCTCCACATTTTTTTCTACGTTTTTTACCATCGTACGTTATTTGGTAAATTATACCGCTATGCTGATTTATATTATGCACGAGAAGAGGTGCTACAACTACCGGCCACTGAAAAATGTAATATTTCGTGTGATATATCGTGATTATGCACTATCATGCCAATTTTCAGAATTAATATAAAATATACAGTATAATATACAGAACAATCCTACAATCTAATTTACATTAGTATAACAAGAATCTAATGTACAATAAGAATGTTGTCCGGAATTCTAACATTTATTTAATAAATACATATAAAGCTTCGACCAAAAGCTATAACAATTAAATCGATATTTACTATATATCTATAAGAAAGTTAGATATTTCTCCAAGTCATTACAAAATTGGAATTGTGATGTACCGAAGGAGAAACAGTCGATGGTAATATACATTGTTAATGAAAAGAAGCAATGAAAAAAAAGCATTATTGTAAGTTTCTTGTATGAATAAGTGGTTATTTTTTGTTATTAATATTAATTTTATTGTAGATATACCTTTACTTCAAGAGCTTCGATATTCTTTATTATTAAGTCGATTTCCTTCAATCCTTCTTTGGCTAACGTAGCAGCATCTCCTCTTCTCCTCGTAATTGTTTTTAAAATACTGCTAATTTTGGCAGGAGAGCCTTCACTCTCAAATAAATTATATAACGTTTCCATAGCTTGATCCGTCAAACATAAACTTATCAAATGCGTTTTTATTTGAAATTTTGAAAATTTTCCATCACGCACATCTAGGAGTATTGGATAAATATCTTGACACTTTTCTTGGTCAATTCCACAATAAGTTAATACGGCTTGTAATAAAGAAGTATGATTCAGGCAGATGGTAAAATTTCGTTCTTGCGACAACGATAATTCGTTCATAATTTCCCAGACAATGTATATTAATTCAGCTTCCATTAGTAAATTATTAGGAGTAGGGCTAACAATATCGAATGCACATTCGTATAGCTCTCTAGGATGAAAACCTAATACCTGTAAATTTATATAAAAAATTTGATTGAATTAACCTTTCATTTGATTGGTGCTAATTATTATAATCGACAAATAACTTTAAAGTAATAAAAGTCTAAGTTTAAAACTTATTTAAAAAGGAAATGTTCATTTTTATTATTTTCATTTAGCTTCGATGAATGTGAAGATTTTTTAAGCTATAATGACGAATAATTTATATAAATTCCTTAAGTAATATTGATTTCCATTATAAACATTATAAACTTAAACTTAATAAAACAGAAATAACAAATGTACCTTTTTTTCTCTAAACACTCTTTCAATGGCGTATCTTCTGATATGTGGTATATTGTTCCGTACGATGTATCTTGCAAATGGCGCACGCAAATCATGAGGAATACAAACAACATTCCCATTACGAGTCATTAATTTTACACTGGAATTTGAAAAACTACAAAATTGATGCGACTTTGGCATCAATAAAGGAGTTCCTAAATAAACACCTCCGTGCCTTTGAAAAATTTCAATTACTTTGCACTTGACTTCTTCTTGATGCTTTTTCCAAGTTAAAAAGTTCATATGTCCTCTGGTAGGCACATTCATATCATACGTAATATCATCTGCTGGTGCAACTTCCTGCATAAAGCAGCAAGAAATTAAATATTTATATGCTTTACTTTGATTGTTTGAAAGAGTACGTCGAATCATTTCTTGTAATTCGGTTTCTTCTAGTGGAGGAGGAGGTAAGTATTCAGAAGAGAGAAGTTCCTGTGCTGTAGGCCGTTGGCTAGGATCATGATTTAGTAACCATCTGTAATAATCCAATAAGTTTAAATATTGATTACTACAATAAAACTTCAGTACCAATTGTACTTTTCACATTAAATAATGCATCAGGATTAAAAATTTTTATTTTCTTCTATAATGTTTACCGTAAAATGTGGGTTTGACGTGACATGTCTGGCTGTTGCATTTCTGCCGGAAGTATAATTTCTTTGGATCGCAAACTAAGTAGAACTTTAATTCGCTCCATTCCCGTTGTTAAAGGTTTGTAACACATTTCAAACATTATCACTCCAAGACTATAAATGTCAACTTTTTGATTATAGATTGCTTTTGCTGCTTTTGTAGTAAGTTCTGGAGCTACGTAAAGAGCGGTGCCTACTTGTCCTGTTAGAGAACCTACATCTTCTGTGCCAAAGCTGATTGCTAAAGAATATTATATTACATTTCATAATAACGTGTAATTTAGGAAATGAAAAATAGTATAAAATTTAATTTAAATTATCATTATTTCAATGGTTCACTGTCTGAGAGTTGAAGTTCAGTATATCCTTTCACTTATTACTCCAAAAATTATGTTTTCCAACCGCATAATCGAATAATATTTCTCTAAAATGTACCTTTATCTACTCCTTGCGATTCCTTGTCAGTTTCTATAGTCTGGGCAAATGTTGACAGTATATTTGTAGTCGCGAGACCAAAATCTCCAATTTTTACGTGATCATTACTGTCCAAAAATATGTTCATTGGTTTTAGATCTCTGTGTATCATACCCTGTTGATGAATATGTGCTAAACCCTCAACAATTTCTCGAAATAATCTCCATACTCTTTTTTGATCTTTGTAAAGACCTCCATCAATTGCCGTTCGAAGGGTGCTCTTTTCACAAAATTCCATTTGAATGTACATATACTGAATTTCCTTCGTTGTTTCTTCCACTCCGTTTTCATCTTCTCTTATGCTTGATACCGATGTTTGGTAATTCGAATCTCTTTCGAACTCTATGTTGTCAGAAGAGTCGATTTTTAAAATATCTTGCATCCTGAAAAGTTCATTACAAATTATGTTGTAAAAATAATATATATTTATTTTGGGACTTATCAATATTTTTATTATGTAATATTGTTCTTATTTTTATAAGCGTATAAACAAAAGATAATTCATACGTATAAAAGACGAGATAAAGAAAAATTCTACCTTTTAATAAGTTAATATTTTAGTAGCAAATAATATTAATTAAAAATTTTATTGAATTTACGATGTGTATTTTTGCAGTTGAATATTTGTTAATAATGTAAATGTTAACTGAATAAATTATTAATCAATATAAGTAATGGTAAAATTGCTATTGTCAATACTATTAATATCAACACTATTAATAATCATAACAACCATGTATTAATTATATGTATTATGTATGTTATTAATATTTTTAAGTTTAAAAATTGGTTAGAAATTTAATTTTTCATTCATCGTGAATAAATATTATGTAGAACAATATTCCTATTATTTATTAATATATTTCTTTGCAGTAAAAAAAATTTAGTTAACATAATTTTGAAATAAGACATTTTTTAATAAAGTTAAGTACTATTTATAAATTATCGCTTAAAAGGTAAATTTCTTACAGAAACGCACAATCTTCATCGCTATCACTGTCACTAGATGCATCACTGTTATCATCATCGCTGTCAGCTGAAAGTGCCGTATTGGTTCGAGATTTATATGAAACATTCCATTCTACTTCTTGCATCGGTGGTGCCAGTTTTTCAATATCATCAGTACCTAAATGCTGAGCAATTAATGTTAAATTAATGCCGAACCATTTTTTGCTGTAAATGATTTATAACAAAAAGAATTTCTATTATTTCTTTTTAATTTATCAATTATTTAATACATAAATTATAACAAAAATATTTCAAATTCTTATTCCAGTACATATATTATTCTACGTCTTTTTTCTATCTACACATTTATTTGTTTTTCAAATTTAAAGATTTATTCATTGTAAAATATAGCAGACTCTTATTATATTACCACCGTGAGCACTCCTCTAATCACTGAATGTATGGAAATCCAATATCAAAGAAGAATATTTTATGGTCAATCCAATATATTGTTAATCCTAATAATTTTCGCTTCTGCAACCTTGCCGGTAACGATATAATTCGAGTCTACTGTAATATCATTAAAAACTGTCTCAACATTTATTTTTTACATTTAATAAAATATATAAAAGCAAACAGTTCTAAATTGCGAGTAAAAAAATCAATTGACAAGTTGAAGTAATTACATTAAGAGGATTTTCAGTCTTTTTCTCTGAAGATGTTGTGGATGCAGGTTGCCCTTCTGTTTTATTATTTATAGTTCCACTTTCTATCCATGAATTATAATATCTTACTACGTTTTCATGGTTCATTCTAGATAATAATTTAACTTCCCGCGTGATCTTTCGATTGAGTTGCTTGTTCTTAGGATTCAGTTCTATCCTTTTAATGGCATAAATTCCGCCATCTAATTTATTTTTTACTTTGAGAACTTCACCGAACGCACCGCTACCAAGCCAGTCAAGAATTTCGAACTCGTTTATAATTCTCGAGTGACCTCCTAATAAAGGCACATACTGTCGAATATCTGTATCTGGTTCTTCCGGTTCATGGCTCTCTTGTTCATCTCTGCGTGGTATTTTTGGAGGCGATAAAGCATGAATTATAGGTGTTCTTATGAATGAATGATGTAATAACTGTTCAGCTGACCAACGCTTTCGTTCATCACTGATAAGGCACTTTGATAAGAAATCTTGGAGATCAGGCTGAAATAATCAAAGGTCTTTAAAAAATGTTTTAAAAAAAAAAACTGAAAAAGATTTTGTAATATACCTGTTTTATCACTGCTGGATCAATTTGATCTCCAGAAACAACGATTCCATTTAATAAGGAGAACAGTAGAGCACCAAATCGGTAAATATCTGCTTTTTTTCCACCTCTACTTTGAATACTAGGAAAATCTGGCACGAATTTAACTGCAGTACATGACTGATACATATCACATAATCTTTTATTCAGCGAGTAATCTAATAATTTAACCATTCCTGTGCGATCAACGTAAATACTTGTATCACGTAGGTCCTTGTGAACAACATTATTTTCATGAAGATACTTTAAGGCAGAAAGGATTCCGTTCGCCAGATATCGAAGCAGATCGATGTCCACTGGGATGTTTTCCAGTAAGAAAAAGGAACAGCTAGTACCAACCTGATATTTAGTAGTTGAAGTACATTTCATTCAATAGTGAAGTACATTTTAAATATTTAGAAAAATATTTCTATAATTAACTTAATTAATGATAAAAATATTATGTATTACTATTATCATAATAGTAAATAATTCAACATTAATATAACAACAGAAAGTAACATTAGCATAATAATAATACATCCTCTACGTAAAGTATTTTATGAATAAAATTGTTAAATATTAGTTAAATTTTGTTTATGAACGATGCTTGTTTTATCTATTATTCGTCGATTTATTTAAGTGACCGTGCTAATTCGAATTCAAAGAATTGAAGCTACTTTTCTTTTTCATAGTTAAATAAGATTTCAAATGAACTTACCACAAATTCTTGTAAAATATAAATAACTATAGTTTCTTCATCCACCAGGTACTTCATGTTCAAATACTGAACTAGATTTGGGTGGCACAATTTATATAAGTGATTTACTTCTTGTTCAAGACTACTTATTTGCTTAATAACTGTTTGTTGAGTATTATTTTCAGCAGTTTTATTATCTGTTTTTAACATCCATTCACTAATTGCTAGTAATTCTCCAGTTGTAGTATCTACGCCTGCATAAACAACTGATCCTTGATTACTATGACCCATGCATCTTGCTCTATACACTTCTCGTTCATCTATAATAATTAGTATAAACAAAGATTCAATTTAACAATAAATCACTTATTGATTTTTAGGTTCTTATATTTCTAATTTACCTTATATAAATATTTACAAAAATATATAATAATTATATTTATAAAATTGGATTTTAAATTAATACACAACATAACACCCAACACAATCGCTATCATTACTCAATATCCGCTAATAAAAAACTAACACATTGTTTTATAAATTACATACCTTTGTTGTGGTTGAAATGCAGCACTTTCGTACCCGTATGTTCGCATAAAACCCCATCCAAACTTTCGGAAGTACTGACACATCTCCGTCGAGCATATATTCGTGATTTTTCTTGGGAAGATAACGGTATTGATTCAAATGAATTGTTCGACGGATCACTCAGCAAACGAATTGATTCTTTTCTATTACGATGTTCAGCTTTTAACGCTTCTTGTCTTTGTTTAACTTCATCTTGTAACGCCTGAAATTTTTTAAGACGAATTAAATATGTAAAGTATACAGACATTTTTTATATCAAAATGTTTTTTTTACTATAAAAACTGGGGTGCAAATTTATAATTTATAATATAAGAGGCTTTTTTGTGGTTTGGATAATATAATTTTCTATTAATTTCTATTAATTTTCTATTAATGTTCTGACCTGTCTTTCTTTGTCTTCTTTTAACTGTTTTTCTAACATTTCATTAGCGAGCCTTTCCTGCTTCTTTGACATCATTTCCTCATAAAAACTGTCATATCTACGCTTGTTATTTTCGTACAAATATTTCTGAACATGTTGTGCTAAGTCATAAATCATTACTTCACCTTTCCGGGGTGAA
The DNA here is from genome assembly GCA_963576845.1 of Megachile leachella. NCBI lineage: Eukaryota > Metazoa > Arthropoda > Insecta > Hymenoptera > Megachilidae > Megachile > Megachile leachella. The sequence continues at coordinate 4,938,765 of OY756254.1, read as the reverse complement.
GTTTTGAAATGTTCCATAAGTTCCACTAACTCACGATATAATACATCGATTTGTTGACGAGATAAACCCTCGGCATTTTTCAGCTGTATCCTTGGTAATCTGTAATAAAATGAATAAGTACATTAATTTCAATATTCTGGAAAATATAATGTAAAATAAAGAGTTTCTTCGCGAGAGAAGTAATGAGGACAATATGAAGGTCAATTTTTAATTTTAATATCTTTCTGCATCTGATATATCAAAATGAGAAGTGTTGAATTATTTATGTGGTACTCTCAGAAATTAAAAACACAAGTCTTATAAAAATCAATTTGAAATCAAAAGTATTTATCCTACTGGCCATTTTTCTGCTTTCTAGTAAAAATGTCATTTACAAAGCACCTTTATCCACATCTTTTTGTTTGAATTCTTTAATATGAACATTCAAAATTATTTACAAGGTCTTTTTTGTATTTCATAGTCCTTCAAAATAATTCCAAATTATTAAGTAAGTATGTAGAGACTCACTGCAAAAGTGATACTAGACATTATATTTGAATGATTCGATAGCCCTAATTAATTTGTAAAGCCTACCTCAACCTTAAATTTATCATTCTCAGTAAATGTATTCTTATTAAAAGTGTTAAGCTTTAAAAAGTTATGTAGCAAAGAATATACTTACTCAGCAGGATATTTATTGCTACAAGTTACATGTAAATCAATCTGCACATATGCTTTGGCTGGACCTGACATTCCTTTCTGAGGCATTAAAGTAATAATAACATCTAAGGGTTGCCATTTCTGTTTATCCTTTTTGTTTCTTAAATCACGTAATTCATCTCCAAAGATACTCTGTAAAAAATATGTCATATTAAATATTAAACTTTTATGTAAATATCAGCACAGCATAAGCCAGAAACAAGAATCATATATAAATGTATTAAAAGCTAGTAAAACATTTATGCATTTTACTAATAAGATTAAATAAAAATACAAATTATACAACTTCTATATAAAACCACTTTTTATTAGACTTTTATTCGAAAAAGAATTTATCCTCCAGTTGAGTCATCAAATGATAAGAATCATGAAAAACAGAATTTAAAATATTTAAAAATTAAACATTAAATGAATGCTATTTGTGATGTATCTAAACTTATACTCAATTTTATTCTTATTCTTAATCTAAAGATACATTCTTTAGATTATGCTTCTTCTTTATTTGTCTTCTCCTTCTTGAAAAATATCTTTTATACAATTATATATCCAACTATAGACTCAAATTATAAAACTGGATTCTGCAAAAGGCTATATAATTGTACAAACATTTATGAAATGTAATTGATTATGAGACAATATTGCAACTTTAACTGAATTTCTTCAAAATTTTGAAATTGGACAAGGATCAATTTCTGATTAGAATTTCTTAATCTAATTTCTTAAACCAAAATCTGTTTCAAACTGAAACTGATATTTCTACAATTTCTTATAATAACTTATTTAAGTCTGTGATATAAGTGAAAAGTTTGAAATTACAAATAAATATGTTTTTAATTATGTCATATATAGTCTCGTTTCAATTAGAAAAATGTCATAAATATGTTTTATGTTTTATAAGTTTTATAATCGACAATATGACGATTAGTCATTATCATTGCATAAAAAAATGTCATTTTTGTGTAATCCGGAATTCCAAATTTCATTGTCACCTTTTCGATAAATGCTAAGACAATGGACTTGGTAACAAACGTGTATTTACAAGTTTTAGATTGTCAACAAAATATATTTACAAATTATATTTGAATATTGTAAATCTATTCTTTATGAAACAGAACGTACTTAGGGAAATCGCAAATCTACTTTCTAAACTTCCTGTTTTTTGATGCAATGATGAATTCTGACAAAATTCTACTTTGAATTTCAAAAAATTATGCCGGGCGTACTGCATCTCGATCAGGTGTGCCAATTTAAAATCTTTAATCGACTTTGGAGACCTCATGCGGAAAATCTAAGAAACTCTAGATAAGGATTGACAATCCCCGTCACTCCTCCGTTACTATATAGAGGAGAGACAAAGATAGCAAATATGTTGGTACATAAAAAAATATTTTCGTTGCCGCAAAATTTGAAATTGAAGAAATAAGATCTTTTATGCTTCCCTATTAAAAATAGGGATGTATTCTTTGAATAATTTATATAAGTTATTAGAATCACGAATTTACTTGAAAGACAACTCTCATACAGTAGATTATAGAAAAAAGCTTCATAAAGTGAATACTGTTACTATTTTCTAGGAAAAGATCGTTTTTCATTTATATGTAAAACATCAACTTATGAGTGAACTCAATAACATAGGGTGTCCCAGTAGTCATAATCATTGCTAGGCACAAAGTAATTCATTATGTAAAAGTAAATTGAAAATGTACAATAAAATTGTAGCACTGTTTTAAAAAAATTCAATTTGAGAAATGCATCAATTATGTATATAATATTATCTGTAAGTTTGCCTTGACAAGTTTTTGTTTTTGTTAACATTTATATTTATAAATGTGGTTGATGCTACTATCTACTTCCTGGCAATGTTATTATCAGAAGTATTGTTCCGTCAAATTAAGATTTACAGTTAGTATATTACTTCTCAACAATTTTTCAAATTTATTTATTACAAAATTGAAATCTCATATGCGAAAAATTTAATTTATATTTTGCGACATTTCATAAATTCTTTTTTCTGCCCAATTATACATATACCAATATAAATTAGGATATTTGTAAAATATTCATTACTTCAGCTGAAATATTTATTCATTTATAACATATCAATACTGCAACATACATACACAAAAAGTTATGTTATCTATGAGATCCATAGTTTATAGATTACATGATCCATATCCATTTTTTACTTTTAATATCAACATATAGATATATACAATATTAGCCAATCATAGAATATATTTAAGCTTTTGATCAATAACGTTCATCATTAAAATATTTTCTTTTACTGCACTTACAATATTTGATTAAAACTTCTAATTTGATAAGTTAGTTTCATCTATTAAAAGTTTGTAAAACATGGAACAATTATGTTCTGACATAAACTTCAGTTTATATATGAGTATAAACTTAAAACTTTTTAACATAGAGAACCAAATTTAAAATGACAAAAACTTAATCATGATTTATATTATAAAACATGGAAACAATAAAGTAATGATATGAAAATATATGAAATCCTTTATTATAGGTGTTCTAGTTTTCATAGAAAATATTGTGCACAAATACCTTTACTTCTGAAATGGAATTTTAACAAAATGTGTGGAAAACTTAAATTTGGAATAGATTAGAACGTGATAAAGTATCAAAATCAGATCATTAACATTATCCAATGACATATTAATTTCAATGTCACATATATCAATATTATTTCCAGAATTACTAATTGGAATCTTACAAGTCACATTTATTATAAATTGCGATACATTAACAAATATATTCTTATGGACCTTTACAAGAATGACAAAAACTAAATCAAGTTACAACAAATTTAATACATTTGGTATTTAACTGTTTGAAAGGTACAATAAAGAAGACACAGATTACATATAAAGCACAGAATAATGTAATTATTTAATGCACATAATAATACCAAACATTAAATGCATCAATACTGTTGTTACAATTAAAATTGCTTTATTGCTTATTATATTGTTAATTTACAGATTTTAAATTGTACCTTAGAAACAGTTGAAACAAATCATAACATTTTCTTTCAAGTTACTTGCACTTTATTTATCATATATTTATATTAAGATTTAATTCATAAATCATACAATTTCATTCTCAAGTAATCATTTTTATACAACAGGTAGTTGATGATGAAATACAAATAAAAATTTAACAAACCATAAAAAATGACTACTGTCATAAAAATAAAAAATATAACAGATAAAAAAAAATAGTTTGCATATTTACACTAATTTACTGTAAATGAATTGTAATATGTTGTACCATACCTTTAAAACCTCAATTTCGTTTTCCTGCCGATCTTGAAAGGACTCACAGGACATATTTCTGTCAATACATTATATTCTCATTGTTCAATCACAAATATCGTTCCTTAATTACACGATAGTTTAAATTCAGTATTTAAACTTTAACCTCAATCTCAAAACAACAATCACTTAAAAACTAAACGACACTTGATTACTGGTATTGGAAATATTTCTCGACTATTCTTTAAAAAATGTTTAATATGAGAAAACAAGTTTACGTTTACAGGTACATTATTTAAACTTATAAGTACAAAAAGAAACTAAATATTAATTGTATTTTTTAAATTGTGTATATCTGACGACAAAAGCTCGTACACATCATATATACAAAACTAAATCATACGATTAAAACATAGTTTCTCAAATTATCCACTTGCCACGCTGTCGTTGTTTTTGTCGTGAATTTTGCGGGAAATTTAAAACTTTAAATGTTAATTGTATAGTAAATGTATAATTGAATATCTTATTTACAAATTTTAATTTATATTCTGTATCACGATAAGTTGCACTAACTCTATAGAAATATTTCTTAAATATTAAGATTGAATATCATTTTTATATTACTTATTTTACGCACTCACAGCAATACCTCTCTATAAAATGCTTTTTACTTTATGGTTACATACATGGTGAACGAAATTAATATGAATAGCGATAAGAATAAGAAAAAGGATGATGTAGAACAGGAGAGCAAAGTTGAATAAATTTTACTCGAAGTTTATTTAAAAATAATTTTATTCGTTATTCGAAGAAACTTGGTTGCGAATAAACGTGACGTTAATCGACACTTGTATCTACAGTAAAATGGAAATCAATTCGAAACATATTGAGAGAAGGGAAATATTTCCTGAAATAACAACCGATTGACGAGAAAAGAATTGTTAGTTCCGTTTAAAAATATATACAATAATCTTTCGAATAAAAATGATTTATTTCGAGTAATTTCGTTTATTCATAATTTGTATTCAATCGAATTTTGAATGTACCTGAATTGTTACTCAAATGAAATTTGAAGATATATTTGTCTTGAAATATTTTACTTCGTTCTTGATACTACGTAATTTAACTTTCAAATTTCATAATATTTAAAAGATTGGACAAATGAAAATCTCGATTGATCATTTGAATTTTACGACTTGATCTATTTTGTTAGATTCACATTCCTTATTCTCTTGATAAAATTTTATTAAATAATTCCTTTTAGACTTTAGGTAATTATATTTGCCGAAATTGTGCATCGCAATATTTTTACTACCTAATTTTAAATTCGTTAATAACCGATTTTTATATTCTACATATTCTAATAAATTGCTATTAATGTTGCATTGAGAAAGATTTTAGAAAAGACAACTTGTATTATACAACTAGGGAAATTCTAAATCTTGTGAATATTACACGGCGATATATACGAATTTTACCTTAATGTTATGGTTGAATTTTACCACTCGGTAAGAAAAAATAAAAATCCATCATTTTTGCTTAACTTCTCATATTCGCTGTAATGCTAGCATGTTTCTATACACAGAGATTTAATTGAAAGCGATTTGGTAGTACTGTCACGTAGAGTTTAACTAACTGATGACACACGATCGTTGTTGATTTGACTCCTTCGGATTCAATTTATGACTCTGTTACGAAGAATATCATGTGACAAGTGATTGAATTAAGTATAGAGAAAAATATAGTGTATAGAGTTAAGTAAAAGAATGTAGAGATCTACTTACAAAAATTAGTATTAGTACAATATATCTTAATGTTCACATAGAAAATTATTTACGTGCATGTATTTAGTATCCTCCTGAGTACTAAACCACTTTCGAAAGAAAATTCTGTCGCACGTTAATCCCTCATAAAATATTTTAGTATTTGTAATTAAACTTAATACCATGTATGCGCTTATGTATTCGACTTAAAAAAATATTTGTTTATAATTCTAGCGATATAGCATACATAATAGTCAGTAGTTACGTACATCATATAAAAGATTCCAGTTTGGGTTTGTTTTAAAATAAACGAATATAGATTTTTAAGCAATGAAGTTCTTTAACAAAAATGTTTTACATACACGCATAAAATGTAATTTTTTATGATGACTTCTTCAAATATCCTCTTTTCTATGAATAACGTTAACAAACTTTTACGTTTAATGAAAATTATATTTACATAATTAAACATCAATTTCGAGTTACGACTTTCAAGCAAAAAAAAAAAATGCAAAAATAGTGTACACAATTCAAGTTTATTTGGGCCAACGATGTATCGTTTGTTTCACGGTTATGTTAAAAATTGTGGATTACAATGCAACGAATAGGACCCGCAAATTCTGTTATTCATTAAAAACATACACTTTCCAAAATTTAAGTTTTTTTCATTACTCTGTTGTGATATAAAAATAACGGAAATAATAATGTAAGGTCTTTAAATCTCAATGGTCCCGACAAAACGATGTATGGAAAAAATAAAAAATGCTTTTGCTCGTACGAATCCAAACTTGAGGCATATAAAGTATGATGAGCTTTCGAACGGTTGAAAACAGATGGCACAGGAAGGGAAAGCGACGGACACTTAAAGGAGTCATAAACAGTACCTTTTTTGGTATCCAAGAAAAAGTGACAAATTAAATAAAAAAAATGCATTGTTAACATACTTACGAGTCTCATTGATGCACGAACAATTCCGAAAATTGTTTTTGAAAGTCCTTTAAAATATTCGCAACAACATTTGTTTACGACTCATAAAACTACAATAGTGACAATTTTTTTGTTAATTCAACGATGTTATTTATTTGATGATGTTATCGGTTAATAAATATAATTAATAATAATATCGCAATGTCATATTTTTAATCGTTATTCTTCATGATTGTTATGTGAATGTAAAATGTGATGAGTTTAATTAAAGATATAATAAACTGTCATATACATGCATATGTAAAGCATATGTAAGCAGCTGTATCATAAATTGTGATTAATAATTTGAACGATATTAATTAGTACATTTATTAATCAACACTCGTTTATTTCTGAATGACTTGATGGATTTAATTCATTCTTATGAATTATTAAATTGTCATAATACTAACCATCAACTTTTATTACAAATATTTTGGTAAATGTGTAAAATCAGTTTTTTTTTTAAACGAAGCCGCATATAAGAAAGTTTTCTTTTAGCCTGTTTTTGCATATAGAACCACCCTCCTGCTAGTATCGTTGTTAAATCTTGAGACATTCAAGTCTGTATATACGTGATAGTAATCGTGGCATTTATACCTGGGACACATATTTTTATTTAATTGTAACGCTAAATTTATAAGTATAACTACTATATGATAAAGTAATTAAGAGTTTTCTAACTTTTGATTGTTGATAACAGTGATCTTTGTTTGGTTTCGCCCTAAGAAGCTTGTCTTCGTCGAAGAGGGGGTAACTTCGGAGAAATGAAAGGCAATCGTAAAAATTTTGTTCCACACTTGCTCACCTTGTTCAAGGTCACGTAAACCATTAGAAAGTACTTTCATCTGCCCTTTAGAATTTCGTTAGCTTATTATGCAACCGCTTACTATCCAAGATAAAATAAAAATTGAAAGAAAGTGAAAGTTACAGGCTTGCTATTAACATGGAATTCATATATGTACACATGTGTTCTAAACGTATGTTGCGTGAAGAAAAGTTAGAGAAATATTTGGAGAGAAGTAAAACTAAGTGTTAAATACATGCCAAAAAAGACGTTTAATACTAAAAATTAAAAATATAATTAATAGTTTTCAAAATTAAAAAATTACGTTTTCTTTAAAAAGAATTTTAATTGCTATAAAAGATTGACAGCTTTGAAATTGCAATTGGTTCTACCTTAGAGGTCAAAGAAAATTGGGTATTTATTATGAAACATATCAAACGTAACGTGCTTGTAAAATTTTTATGTATTTTATAAAAAATAAAAATATACGAAAACGTGTTCAGAAAGTTTTAAAAGCTAAGTAATAAAATCAGGCTCTAGAGCACTTTGTGTAATTACATAAACGATATTTTAAAAAAGAAACCATCAGAATGTGGCTACTGTGGCTCTCTAGGGAAATAACATTTCTTTCGCACATTTAAAACGCCGTATTTTTAAATACTGGTTATTTTTAATTTCTCAAAGTATCGATTAACTGTTATAAGTTCTGTCGTAATTACTTAAGTTTCAAATATTACCGAAGTTAAAGTATTTATCGATAAAAAGTAAACCAGATTTTCTTTTACAGAAATACGTGATCCGCACGCGCATTCAAAATAAACGCACGCTGTATTCAAATAAATAATTTATCGCCTTTTCTCACTAAATAATTCAACAAGATTTGAAGCTTAACATTAATACTTTATAGTATTAAAACGGTGTTATACTGTTTTAGGTCTTCAAGCAATTTAAGAAATATGGGTCCGAAAGTTTTGTTATTTAAATAAGTTAGATCAAATACTGTATATGTAGCTAATAAGATTACCAGGAGTAGTGTACTCACTAGCATAACAATAGCATTTTATCAGCCTGTAGTAAAAAATTAATATTTCCGATGCGATATCTGTACAGTGTCGCCACCCTGCGACTGATAATAATCTACTTCGAGGCGATCAATGAGTTATTACCATTTTTATTGCGTTTTGTCAGCCTCCTATTACGTGTTCGCTCTTTGAACTGCATGTCTGTGTGCTTAAAAAAAGAAGCAATTTCAAACCTCATTGTTGTATACACCAATATTTGCTTTAGTTTTTTTACGTAGAATGTTCATCTTTCCTAAAGGGAGTTAAAAATTATTTATAACTTACGACTATTTACTAATTAACTGTGAATTTGTATAACGTTAAAGTTTGAAAATTATTCCAGAGCTCAGATATTTTTTCGAACATTTGTATAAAAGTTGAGTTTTTAAAAAAATGGGAGTCATCGCGAAATTAGTACTTCTGTTTCATAAATCATGTTTCGACTATCTGAATCAAGAGTACTGTTCCTAAAGTCAACTGTTAATTTCACTGTTGTGGAAAAATTCAGGATTTTTATTAGTCTTCTTAATTTAGAATAGTATAGTCATATTTACAGACACAGTTGTTATTTCCTGGAACTATAAATTATTTAAAAGGTCGATAATACTGCACTTTACAGCGCAGTTTATGTCGGACTGTTGCAACATTCATACTACTTTCCGAAGATATCTTTCGCTTTTCTAAACGCGATCTCTTCCATTCTAAATTGAGACTCCCAAATGGATATTGTCCTATTGTATCGATTACCTATTCATTCCGCATACATTCTGAATAGAGTCAAAGGTAATTTGATTCTATATTTGTTTATCATCAAACATTTTCATTTATTTGAACAGATATCTCTTCTGATCCAAATAATATTTTTCACATATAACAATGCAATTATCCTTGTACTTAGAAATAATGATAAGTCCTATTTAATTTTATGTACGATTGTAAACCACCTCATATTCAGAATCATTTTTATATTAGGCAACTTTCTTTTACGTAACAGGTTGCTCTTAATTCTTCATCTTCACAGACTTCTTTCAGAGTCCTCGGAGGAAGGATTTTCCTAGCTTGCAGAATAATTTCGCAAGAATTTTCAATTGTCAATCAGAATTTTCTTAATGAAATGATTGCTTAAACATACGATGCCTGTACTATGTCTTTAGTCCTCACCATTTTAGAACATGGTATTGTATAATTACAAAGATAGTTAATCTGTTTATCTGCATATCGGTTTTCTGATTTTGACATAACAAAAATAGTGTTACAGTCGCAAAACCCTTACTATTTTCTTAGTATTGTGATACATGTCGAATTTGTCAGAGATAAAATAGTTCCCGAAATATGTCGACAGCTGACAACACATTAAATGGTATTGTATGAAATACTACATTAAGAGGTACAAGTTGTAAACAACAACATGAGTTATAAATATAATGTTTATAACAACACGATTTATAAATAACAGCGCTACGATTTGCTACAAATATTGTTCAGGGCTGGAAAGACGTCATTTGAAAGACATGCGGGTTTGATCGCAATGTAATAGACTCATCGTCTTTTATACGTATGCACTCTGCATCGAACGATATTATTGGTCGAAGCAGTCTTTTTCTACTAATAAATTCGTGTAACTGCGTTGTCAGATTTTTTATAAAATTTTTGTATTTTCCTGTGACATACAACATAACTCTTCACCTCTGACAGTACCCACGTTACCATAAAACAAGTCGTAATTACTTTGTCTCCACCGGACTCAATAAAAAATGAAACTCATTAGGGACATAAAATTTTATATAGTGTCTCCAGATGGACTCAGAAGTCAACATAAATATTTACTTTCTTCCATAAAAATGAAAGTGGTTGAATTGCAAATGTCAAATTACACAAAATTTAAATAAAATCAGTTTATAAAGATCTTAAATAAGATTAATGTACGAGAAATTCAAATGAGATCAATTTACAAAAAATTTAAATAAGATCAATTAACGAAAAGTTGAAATAAAATCAATTCATAAAGAGATACGTTCGCTGAACAATAAAATTCAAGCATTTCACTCTTGAATTTACAAAAAATTTAAATAAAATCAATTCGTATAGACATACGTTCTTGGAGTAATAATATTCAAACATTTTGCCTTTGAATTTCAAGGTAATTAAATAATAAAATATTAAAATGATGAAAGTAATAGTTATAAGTCGTGTTCGGTTAGTTTCATTGATTACCGCTAGATGGCGCGCCACCGTATTGGAATACAAAAGTTTCTCGCAAGTGCTCTGAAAAAGGCACTTTCCTATATATATAACCACGAAAAATGTGCAAGTGTACTTGCTTCGGCAGTACATATACTAAAATTGGAACGATACAGAGAAGATTAGCATGGCCCCTGCGCAAGGATGACACGCAAAATCGTGAAGCGTTCCACATTTTTTGCAACTTTTTATTTTTTTTAAGAAAGTAATTACGTACACCAAATTGAATCGCACTTTTCGCTGACGTGTGCATTTATATGTACATTGTAATGTAAAATTGAATAACTTTACTAAATTAAAATCTTTACTATAACAATATAAGTATTAATAATATCTTTGTTATAACAATATAAAACTATAATAATCTTTATTTATAATATTGTTTTATATTGTTATATTATTATAAAGTATAACGTGTTCAGGAATATAAATGATAGTATTTAAAACGATTTGTTACACATGAGTTTTGATCATTTATAAAGACATTTATTATGAAAGTCATTTATTATGAAAGTATAGCAAATATATTTTTAAAAATTTGATCGGAACCTCTGATATTGTTGAGCAGGAAGTAAAAGTAGAAGTAAACTTGTTTTCTTTCGTTATTTGTTTTTTACCCATTTTAAGTTGCTGAAAAATCTGCATTAATGTGACCATACCGGTGTAAGAATGTATGTATAACGAAATAAATGTTGCCATTTATAAAATGTTTCAATTGTAATAACATTATTTTAATATTTACTACAATTCATTTCGAACGAATGACAAAAATGAATAATGCAATTATAAAATATTCTTATATCACAAATACGTATTTTTCACTTATTTATTTATTATAAAAGAATCGGTGTAAAAATCGTGAATTTATTATTTTTCTTATCTTTCGATTTTTATCGTTTGTAACATTATCGGAATAATGTATCGATACATTTTTGTATAATCGCATAAATTGATTGCAATGATCCATAAGAGGCTCTTGATCCAGATAGAGTTCATGCTTATCTAACACCGTATTATTTTTAACGTTTATATTATTAAATTAATGCCCGCACTCTTCGTGAAATAAATTATCACATTGACGTCCGATTTTCTTGCACTTGCAACTGAAATTTGCAAACGTTACTGATAGTCATTTAATATTAAAAATCCATTAAACAAACATAAAAAAAGAAAGATAGCGAAAGGCTGCAGTTCGCAGAATTCTAAAATGCCAGCAAAATTGTTAGAACGCGCGAACGTTTATTAGCAAATTTTAATTGTCCTATCATGACTGGAGATATAGGCTACATTACAGGTTTTTATAAATAGTGAAAGCGAATATTTTAATTACTAGCCGTTTTAGCATAGTGCTACTTCCATTGGTTGACGCGCAATATGAATTTATATTTATTAATGCACGTTCTCACGGACGAACGTTTATCACGTAGAACAGAAATTATTTTGACGAAAAATTATATATAAATATTTCATGTGTGTACTATTTGGTAGTGATAACAAATTCTCGTTTAGAATGTTTGTGACTTTTACTACAAACAACATTTATGCAACGTTTCATAAAAATTCATAGAGAAGATCGTGCTACAAGTATAAAGGATGGTTCACATTCACAAAGTAAGACATATGCAAGTTTCCCAAACTACAAAAACCATAAAACTCTGCGTGTAAGTTTCAAGATACACATTTTTAATATTGCAGGGTTTATTAATGTCTAACAAGTAAAACTGTTCAACAAGCTTTTCTCTTTTATATTTCAACTTTCAACGTTCCTTATGAACTTCCGTAAAAAAGAGAAAAAGTTGCGGAATTTTGTCTTGAATACGTGTTGAACAGTATGAGTAAATATACAAAAAAAATGTATTGGCTGACTCGTCAAGTATCGAAATTTCTCTTCGCATATAAAATAAAAGAATACTTCGAAGTTGCAATATTTCGTGATACAATAAAAAACATTGGCAGAAAATTCATCTTTTTCTTTTTCAAACTATCATTCTCGAACATCAAGATCATTGATATCTCGTTTAAGGAGTCATAAAAATTAATTCGACGCCATAAGTGTATTAACTTGGATGACCTTTAACATATTGGCAATCAACAACGTATTTCTACATTTCAGAATTTTTGACTTGGTAAGGGTAACATTCTCCTCCTCGTTTAAAAATGTTTAACTGATTGCCAGCAATGTAGATATGTAGTTTTGAAATAGTAAGTTGATGACGACGTAATTATACGTTCGTTTAAAATTCTGTTTACCGTTAATATAAGTAGCTGTATAATATTTCTTTTCGTGTTTATAGATTATGTGTATTTCATTATGATAGCAAATAACAAACATTATTTGTTATGAATGGTACCACTATTAAGATTATAAACCATAAATCAAAACTGAATGTAGTATTCAGCTAATAGTCTGAAAAAATTGTGAATATCTGGTCAGCAAGAATTGTATACATTTTTATTTTATAATTCTAAAAAGTATATAGAAAATATCTGTTGATGTGAAGTATGCTTAATATTTTCCAGAGACTCAAAAGATAAAAACAGTTCATTGAAGATATCTTTTCATTCATCAATTCTACGAGAAAAATAGATATTATGAAATTGATAGGTTAGGAACTGTTTTACAAAAGTTGTTATCTGTTTTCGTGAATGATGGCTTGTAAGTTTTATTCTTCATTCTTTTGGCGAGACAGTCGCAACGTAAATCACAGTTTTCTTTCCTGAAATAAAATTATAATTAATTACTTATCAACAGTACTTATTAATGAGGAAATACATCTAATATGTAGTACTAGATATAGTAACAGATTTAATATTTTTTTTAAATGATAACCCAACCTAACATTTGTATGAAGGTGGTTTTGTCAAACTTGTACTAAACTTGTTAATTTACATTTTTTATTTAAAAATTGTTTGCTTGATATTATAATTAATTTTTGTCTCACTATACCTCGTGTACCCTTCTTCAAATTCAGAAAAATAAAAATTCATGCTAAAACTTATAGAAATTGTGGAGATTTGAAAATTTGTGAATTTAGGGGTTTGAAAATTAGAAAATCTGAAAATCAGAGTTTTCAAAATCTGTGAAAGTGAAAATAGAGAACTTAGAGATTTTAGAAATTTACAAAACTTTTTGCTGATAAATGTCAAGTGAATACAACAATTGATACTACTATTTTAATTTGATATTACTATTATTTCATTAAGAAGTTCAATGCACAGTTCTTCCTTGTGTAGAATCTATAAAGAATAGAGGTAAATTTATTTAAAGAAAAAAACGTAGTGAAATAAAAGATATACATTTCAACCTCAAAGTTGAATTTCCATTATGGAATATGAGGATTTCATAATACTTGCTATATTTTTCGAATGAAAGATTAGTTGAAACAGCCTCTACGTGATTATTAATATTTATTTCACACTCGTCCAATTAGAAACGCAATATAATAAAATAGGAATGTCGGAAATTTTGTTAGGTAACCGTGGTTGTTGAAAGTAGAAATGCGTTAATGGATAAATAATGAAATATGTACTGTCGGGAATTAGAAGTACGTAATAAGTGTGTAGCATAGCTGTGTTTTAATTTAATAATGAATCACCTTGAATATAACGTGTAATCTCACCGACGCAACGCGAGGCGATACCTGAAACATTAGACACAGCGATAACTGTCAAGTATCATTTAAAGAAACTTAAGATGATAAAATATAGTACCTATATATATATGTATTTCCGATAGCTGTAGAACGGTCAAGACTTCCGATTGCGTAGGCTGGTGAATTCCTGCAGCGATGTCAAAAAAAGAAGAGATGTACAGTAATTCTATGGTTTCCGCAATTTCTGTATCCGTAAGCAAAAGAAAGCTGAAATGAATGACAAATGATGGTTGGTTCAGAGACCGAAAATATATAAATTTCAATCTTTATTTGAACAGAGGAATTCAGAAACGGTTGAGTTTTGTTGAAATAAAAGAGTTAGTGTTATGTTTTACAAGTTTTCTAATAAACAATTGAAGATTAATTTATAACTATTTATAAATAACTTTGTAACTTTCTATATATTTATAATCTCTTGCAGTTTATAAATGATTATAAATGATTACAAGTGTTAAAGTTTCTTTGACCACTAGCAATCGTCACTAATGAAAGGAATTCGTTAGGTTATAAATAGCCATTGTCAATGATAAAAAATCAGAAATAAAAATTTTTTAATTGATCGATATTATAAAATGCTTATAATTTTAAATACAATGTTATTAACAAACTGCAATTTGTTAACAAAAACCGTAAGCAAAAACGATTTTTACCACCAATACTAAATTAATCGTAATTAATGAATTAGTTATTCGTAACTAATAGCAATTGATTTGTTTGATAAATTAACTTAATGGAATTGGTTTGCTAAATGAACATAAATAACATTCAAGTACAAACATCGAATTAAACAAATGAAAGAGTAAGGATATACTAATAAAAATATTTATAAGTTTCATTTAATATCCCATATTCGCTATGATGTAAAGAGGATAAAGGATATAAAATAGCAATTTCAAACATTTATAAATATCAATAAACTCAGTTATTGAAATTCATTTAGTGGAACCTGCTGGTACTACCAAGACGTTTATGGTTATCCTAACATTACGAATAAAGGAAGAAATCCTCCTATTAGCATAACTGACGGAAGTTTATTCACGCCGGGTCTTCCTCCGATCCTAATTCAATCAAAGATACCATTATTATAAGCTCTTGCAAACCAATAGTATTCGGTGAAATCTTCTTAAAATGTTCACCGTAATTACCGTCATAAAATTTTAAAGACTTTCAGAAACGTGATGAGGAATGTTATGAACAGTAATTAAATTAACTATTTTATATTAATACGTTGTTAATATCCGCCAGACTGTATTTACATTTTTGAAATATTGAAATATTCCATGAATACTGAAAACGAAACAAATAAGAAAACTGGAAAAGTTACTATAAACTTTAACGAGTTAAGTCGTCACGGAAATAAAAGGAACGCGGCTTTGCAATTCGTTAGTTTGCTCTGGTTGTTATTAATTATATTTTTCCCTTGTATGTGATACAAGCGTTACATGCAACTTTCTTAACTTTCTGTTATATGTCCTTGTCTTATATCGCCATGCATTGTACAGTTATGTATTATGTCACTACGTATCACATAGCGCCATTGTAGTATTCGTACTATAAGGTAAAAATTTTGAAAAAGTCACAATAGCTGGATCTATGCAAATATTTATTATTGTACTTAATATTTACTTTGTAATTATACTTTATTCATGAGCAAATTAATTTAGTCCTTTATTGAAATATTACAAACATGTTTATATATTTTTTCTTTATACACTTGTAACATTTTTATAAGAGACAGATATTTTCTTGACCTTCTCAATTAATATTATATGCTTACACTCAGATTTTTTTAAAACAAATATTATTAATTTTGATATTTTTACACAAATATATTATTACAAAATAATAATATTCTTACAAAAATAAAAAATAAATAAAAGAAAAATACAAGAACGTTTCAAAATTTGACCACCTATGAAATAAAAATTAGGAGAAGCGTTGATATAAAATATTTCAATAGATACATCCTGATCAGTTTACATAATATTAGTCACGGTTTTTTTTTGCTAATCAGGTGAACATCGAACGGTTGTTTCGAGTCAGATATGACGTCACTAAAATCGTCATTCAATCGTCACATAATCGTGCTTGTGTATTCCGATTACAACTAAAGTGAGATTAAAAACTGAATACCAGGATGTTCCTTTGATTGACGTATATCGTTTCTTATTACGTGAATTCCCGTTTTTGTTATCTGTAAGACTTTCGTTCCTAAATTTGGAAGTACATAATTCAAAGCCAAAGTCATTATACCGCAATTTAATACTTTGCTCTGATCGTTCCAGGAAAAAAACATAATAGCTGTACATAAAAAGCGAAGGTCAATACCTTCCAAGGTAGACGAACGATAAAACATGACGAATTATTGCTGAAGATCCGTTATCATAAGCTTCATTCAAAAGAATTGTTAAAGTTCAAAGTTAATTAATGATTTTTATATTGAAGGTAACAGACAATTATAACGTGCTTGAAGTATGCACTAGTCATCTTTCATTATTTTGTTATTTATACAGCTACAAAAAAGTACTGGAAGAAAGTTATTAAATACGAGGAGTAAAAATTCATTTCATTTAACGCTAAAAGTCAAGGAGATCTTTAAGTATGTTTCAAAGATGCAATAAATATAATTTAAACTATTTAAATTTTTGCAATAGCTTTCATTTAAAATTATTAATTTGATACTTTTTTATAATAATTAAACTTAATAATAAAATGAAATTGGGAAAATTTTATGTATATTATTTTTCACATATAGAAATTATGATCATACATATAAATATGTATACATAAATAAATAAATAAAATATATATATAGTATATGTATATAAATATTTTTAATTACTTACATAATGTATGATACGAAAATATAAGTAATTTATTTATACATATAGTATAATGACATATAATATATTTTTACATACATTTACTGTAAGTATACAATTATACGTTTATCCTATAATACACAGTAAACGTTTGCAAAATTTCGAAAATATCGTACATTATAAAATTCGTTGTATTCACGAATACATTCGCAGGATATAAAAGTTGAGAAACACTGATAATGGAACTAAATTTAAGTTGTCAATGGAAATTGTATTACATAATACGTGTTATATATTATATTGCTTAATAAAGTATCACATTATGTATATTATAATAGTCTTTTAATGCTTAATAGAGTAATCTGAAACTGTGTACTGTGTTTGCTAATACTTTCTCGATTGTATATTCTGAAACGGGAATGCTAATTGAATAAAAATAAATTTTGGATACTATAGCCATAGTAAATTTATTCGTAGAACGTCCGCTGATTATTGAAATTTAACTTAATAATTTAAGATGTTAGGATAAACTGCATTTCGATTCAATGGAATTCCATAACAATGCAGTGAAAGCTTTTTCTAGATTTTGTTTACTGATGATTAATATTGCAACATCAAATTGTTGCGACACTTACCGAACGCTGTTAAACCTATAAATTATCTTTTAATGAAAATTAAATCATTTCGGAACAATTTATGAATCTGATAATTGAATTCGAAAGAAGTATTACAAAATGTATGTCATATTTAAAAATCGGACATGTCGGAAATTATTGCTTTTTACAGGGAGTTTAAAAAATGGCGGATTTTTATGAGAGTTTTAGAGAATATTTAAATGTTGTCGGAAAATTGTAATAATTTAATGTCATTAAAACTTGTCATTGTTGTTAATTTTTAGAGAAAAAAAATGTATTAATGATATTTTATAGTTTAGAATTAAAATGTTCATCTAGAATGCTACATATGCTACATATATGTTAAAATATTCGTACCACAAAAATAAATAACTTCGAAACAAAAAGATTGCATAAGATTTTACATTTAATGTAACTTTTAATATCAGGTAAATTAGATAAAACTGTGCAGAAGAAATTTATAAAAATTTATTAATCTTTAGCTGATAAAAGAAAAAGTTGTTTATATACATTTTAAGATTCAGAAATGCAACACTCCTTGGTTTACAATTTTAATCTTTAACATATTTTTATGTTACATATATTTATTTAAATATTATATACTTGTTTAATATAACATATCTTTAATATATTTTTAAAACATTTTTATATTCTGCTACACGTTATTTAAAAATCATTTTTGTATTTATGCAATTCTTGTATCTTTTCAAGCATAACCATACTATTACACTATTGTTATAATTACTCAACAAAATTCTTGTTCGTTTCAATAGTATTTTTTGAGATTTACATAATTACTCATGAGAGTAAAAAATCTTTTACAAAATAATAAATGTTATGCAACATAGAACTGTTTCGATCCTATACATCTAAACTTTCATCGCTAAAAAAATATGTACTGAATATTTATTCTGAATACTACATCATTACAAGTTTCATCAAAGCTTGGAACAGTAAGGGGATTGCAGCTGATTAAGATTATTTATCGGTATAAGAGCGCTGTCTTACATCGTATTATTCATGTAATTTGTGCATGTATTAACTGAGATGGCCATTTATGAGTATACGATTTAACTGTCCGAAGATGTGTGAAAGGAGACGAAATCTTGTAAGGAGTTGTAGATAATACATGATATGTATACTGATTTATGAGGATACTCGCGATAAGCTGTAATTTTATTTCATTCGTGAGTCCATAGAGTCATTTCAGGTAAAAACCAAGTAACTATTACCATAAAAGTGTAAAATCTCATAAATACCTAAATTGTACAAACCATACGATTAGTGATTAAAGGTTGTGACTAACAAGAAAAGTCTCTCAACTCGAAAATTCTGATTTCAATAACGCTTTGTAAAATTGCAGAAGATATTATGTCATACAAGGAATGTCTTTTCTTTCAACCGAAATTTATATTGTGGTTAGAAAATTATTGCGTGAAGTTTTTTTCCTGAAGGTATTATAATATGAGTCAGCTTTTGCATTATAAGTTTTTGCCATTTCTTACGATTGATGCAGATACAATGAGTCAAGATGACATTCATGGATTATGTAAAAGTGACCATTTTTTAGAATAAATATGTCATTTTTTAGAAGCTCGAGAAATTAGATTTATAGTAGTTCCGCTATTTTGAAAAAACATGTAAATTGAATTGTAAGGAGAAGTGGAAGCTATTTTATGAAATATTTTTATTTGAGATTTTAATACAAATTTAAACTGTCTTCTGTAATTATTAGTAAGAAATCGAATGTGACTGTGAGTTGCAAATGATTCGTATTAAATATCGATATAAATTGTACTTTTTTTCGTAATTTTCAGCGAAAGCGACCGTAAGAAATTCTTAAGAACATCGATATGCAGGATATGTGCAATGTTGAAGTCTTGCATATAGGAAAATTTCAGGATTAGTAATTCTAAAATTTTGAAATTTAGGAATTTGAGAATTTGGGGATTTGAGTATTTGGGGTTTTAGGGATTTAGAGATTTGGGGATTTGGGGATTTGGGAATTTGGGAATTTGGGAATTTGGAAATTTGAGAATTTAGAAATTTGAGAGTTTGGAAGTTTGAAAGTTTGGAAATTTGAGAGTTTGGAAATTTGAGAGTTTGGAAATTTGAGAGTTTGGAAATTTGAGAGTTTGGAAATTTAAGAGTTTGGAAATTTGAGAGTTTGGAAATTTGAGAATTTGGAAATTTGAGAATTTGGAAACTTGAGAATTTGGAAATTTGAGTATTTCGAAATTTGAGAATATGGAGATTTGAGAATTTGGAAATTTGAGAATTCGAAAATTTGAGAATTTGGAAATTTGAGAATTTGGAAATTTGAGAATTTGGAAACTTGAGAATTTGGAAATTTGAGTATTTGGAAATTTGAGAATTTGGAAATTTGAGTATTTGGAAATTTGAGAATTTGGAGATTTGAGAATTTGGAAATTGGAGAATTTGAGAATTTGAGAATTTGAGAATTTAAGAATTTGAGAAAGATGATACCAGCAGAAAATGATGTGTAGTCCTACTTTTCGATCATCTATTTTCCCAGACCTCACATGATTACTAGTAAATCAGCAATTAATTCTACAAGATTTATAGCATTACTAATATCATTACACCTCTTCTAATCCTTCCTATAATTTTAATATTTCCGATCGTAAAATCGATCACTCCAAGTATAATAAATGTATAAATCAAATAAATCACCAACTCGTTATTTGGTTGTATACTCCAAGTTAAATGTTAACAAATGATTATGAGACTGTTATTTTTCTTCGTTTTTCATTTTATGATCTTAGCTAGTTTCTGAACGATTCAATAACGATTTGGAAAATGTCGTATATGATGATGAGTCAAAATCCGGAATCCTGAAGTAATACACAATACGTTAAAACATCCAGTTCTATGTATCTAAAATAGGCAATATTATAATCATCCTATACAATAGAGATGACTCATGAATTTTAAAGCAGTTTCATGGACCAGTTAACAATCTACATTTTTAAATGCTTATTCACAGGGAACATAAATTTGTATTGCATAAATAACATTTTATTTCTTTTTATTAATGTTTCATTTCATTTTTTATTTACTTCGATATCAATTTTACTTTTTTATATTTCTTTTTTCTGCAAATAGTTGACATTTTGAAAAATTGAGTTTGTATGAATTACTTTTTGATGCGGGAATTCCGGCACTTATAAAAAAATGAATTATAGGAATAATTTTAAAGTATTTGGAGCTGAAATTTTATAATTTTTTAAGCTTTGATGGAAAGCTGCAATTTTTGGGGAATTTTTTATTTTATATTATTTTTGTGAAAGCTGCTTTATTAAAAATATTTCCTTTTTTAAATATATAATTACTTTATAAAACTGTACTGTATACAATTATTTTATACTGTGCTTGATACAATTAAATATATCGTATATCTAGTTAGTGTGGATGATATACAAATAAATAATTACATAGATAACAATGTAGTGAATTTTCTGTAAAAATTGCCAGGTTAGGTTAAGTTATTCAACTGCAAAATTCGTTAAAGGAAAAAGTTATGAAGATAAACTTTCCCTATACGTTACAAACAGGCTTTCATTTGCTTTGCTTTGTTTATTCATCTTAATATTTTTATTACTTTTGTCACTAAAAAAATATCAAAGCAAAGTAACTCAGTTTAAAACGACAAATACGTTTTATTATTTGCTTCTTCTTTTTTCTTTTTGTTAAACAAATTTTAACAAACCTCCACTATAAGTTTTTTAATTGTCCATGTATTACCACAATTAAAAAATAAATTTAAAACACATTCTTAAGGAGCAAAACAGAATATTTATTTCTTTTCAAAATCCAACGTGAAATTGTACAAAAAAAATGTTCTTTACTATAAATTTAATAAGATATGTTTTCAGTTTCGAATGTATAAAAAAGTTTGGTATACAATAGAGTTTCTACTACACCATAAGACTTGTCAGAAAGAATTTTGTACGCATGCATTCCTTCAACTATGGTCGAACGTTCAAGGTCATCTTTTATGTACCATACCCGAAAAAGTCCTGTAGCCAATAGAATTCGCGTCGACCATTTCTCACGGAATAAATATTTTGAATAGAAATAAAAAAAGTACTAGAGTCCATAGTTTCCTGTAAACAATTGGGAATTTTTCATGCAAGGTCATTTGAAGGTTAATGTATGAATAGTTTGTAAACTATAAAAATATATTATTACACAGGAGATAAAGGCAGAAATAAATTGTCTAATTTCTTAGTTTAACAGCAAGCAACCTTTTTTATTCAAGGCCGTTTGAAGGTCGACACATCCTACGTATCTGAAGTGTTCTTTGCGAATTTTAATAAAAATATTACTGAGTTTTACTGAGAGACTAGTGACCTTGAAAGTTGAAAAGAAACGACCTTGAAAGAACAAAATTTTTAAACATAATTTAAATGAAACTTTAAGATAGCTTTTTGTATTTGCAAAAATTACGTAGATTTTGTGCATAAGAATATTCTGGTTTATTAAAAATTATACAAATTTTATAATATAAGTATTTAATAAATTTGTGTGTTAGAGGTTTCGATAACAGACGAGAAATTAGAATAGGAATTGATGCTGCAGATTACGTGAAAATTTGTAGAAAAGTTAGTTGGAAGAAGGTAGATACAAGGTTGTTATTGTGATTGAGATGGTAGGGATATATCGAAGATCGGTGAATCGATATAAAAGAAGAACGAATACTAAAGCAGTGCCAGTTTTAGTAACTTTCTTTTAGGTATCACGTGGAAAAGTAAATTTCATTTAGTGACTCGTACTCTTCGCATGCGGATCTATAAACCACGTAAGTACAATTATTTTTATTATAATATTTTACTTCATTTTCAACGTTAAACTATCATTTTGTGTTAATGTAAAATTCTCGTGATAACACTTGAAACATATAATGATTCACAAAATTGTCTAACAGTTTTCAAACTTTTATTAAACAGAATATCTTTTACACTATTTTTTGTACGAATTATTAATATTGTTAACGAAGTTTAGTCTTCTTTATTAATAGTGCTCGATTTAACACTAAAATATCACTTCTCACAATTCGTTACATTTGAATTTCCTTAATTTTTTAGTTAAAACATTTTTTACGGCGCTGTTTTCGGTTGTGGTATTTTGTATCTTCATTACGAAACAACTCTCTCATCATCTGTTTCTTTAATTGCATTCCTTTATTAGTGTAAAATATTGTGATTTTTCAATACAGTATTAATCACAGGTATTAACGTGTTAAACTACCAATACGTAAATTTTAAATTGAAAAATAAGTGTGAAATATAATGACAGAATACACAACTATTTTCTTTTGATATTTTCAAACATTTTGACAAAAGCGCGTGAATATTTCTGTGATTTAAAATTTGCGATGCGTCATTCCAATAAATTTAATGATTTTAGTGTTCAAAATTTATCACTCCGCATTTATCATGCAATTTAACAAAAGTTCTACAAAATATGCATCGTATCTCGTTTTCAGCAGTATTCAGATACTGAAAGTGAAATATTTAATTTATTTTAATTAAATTTATTTTAACCTGTTTTATAAATTGCACGATGACGTTCAACACATTTTTTTCTATTCAAAATGGTTTATAAAGTAACTGATTATGTATGAGCGAACATTTTATACAAATGAATTAGCGAATACATTTTTACAATTGGAAACACTCGAATAAATATGAGTCATAGTAGGAATATTTAAAAGCGAATACTCGAAAGAGGAAAGAAGTTGAAAAAAGGATAATTCCTGTGCGCTCAGTCATTTTTGAGGAATAACAAGGATATTATTTTTGGACGTACAAATAACCTGAAAGTTGTCATTCAAAGTTACGTAAAAATTCACTTTTTAATAATAATATAAAACAAAATGCAATATGAAGGTATAAAACATTTAGTCAGATTATTTGTTTGTCATTTTGATCATAGGAATTTGTGGTTACAATTATCAAATGTTCAATATTTTCTATAAATCGTTTGCATCAAAACTCATGAATACTCTACGGTTTAAAAGTATAAATAATAAATTGAAAAGTTATTTGTAACCTTACTAAGGTATTAATCGATTTAATAGAATATAATAAAATTTAATAATGAGTAGTCTAAGGTGTATTTTAGTTGGGAAGAATAATTGGCTATAACTAATATTTAAAGCAGAAAATGTAACCTGAAAATAAATATTTCGATAAAAAAAACTAAAACGTTCTTGAGAATATAATTATAAAAGTTGTAGGAGTAAAGTGGTGACAAGGTACCGAATGGACCAAGATCTTCTCCGAAAGATAATCGAATAGCGAAGATATATTTGCGTTACCTCGTGAAATAATTCTCTCTCTTTTTTCCAAAAATGTATGTATAATTAGTAGTTAGTAAAAAGTGGACAGATAAATAAGATGCAAAAAGGGAGAAAGGAAGATAGAGAGGCAAAGTGAAACACAGCCGAGGCCGAGGAAAGAATGACGTGAGCTCCAAAATATCATTCTTGGAATGTAGGACATTAGAAAAGTAAAAATCAAGAATCTCTGTATGTGTGCATTCCTTTCTCTTTCGATCGAGACGATGTGGCCTGGATCAGCTATTTCCGGGTGATGGGTCTTCCTTTTTCCATATATTAAAATTAATGCTTTTCACCACTTTACTCGGATACACTGTACCTGAGATATGGCAGCTTCCATGTGCTCGATACTTTCTTCAAACTTTATTTTCGCAGCTCTTAGGATCTCCGTGTTCATTTTCATTTCTTCCATAACGAAAAAATTATTTCTCTACTATTTACATTCCAAATAAATAGCATTCGCTGAGATAGATTGTCTTTTTCTATAGGACATTGCACATATTAGTTTATTGACTTTTTTACAAATATGAAGCTTAAACACGTAATATTAAAAGAAACTAACTTCGAATTCATATGATACTTATATTTAGTTGTCAAGCGTTTTCATTTGTTATAAAGACGATAAAATCTATTTTGAATATGTAGAGTATTCTCCTGATAAAACATTGTTACCAGAATAATATAAATTAAAATAAGAAATAGGGGTACAGTAAGTAAAAATGTTATATGAATTTAATGAAAATTAATTGGGAATTTTGTTGTTTTAACAGTGAGAAGTGTTCATTGTTGAAGTGGGGAACTTTTCAATTTTTAACACAAATGAATTGCATTTTAGACTGTTGCTTCAAAACAAACGTAATTAAACTTTAATAATTTTACAGGAAAATTTATTCAAGTATCTAATATTTATCTATGTAAAATTTATTCATTAGTTTCTACTAACAGTTCTGTTTATTTTAAATGATTCATTTGAACATAAAATGTCAAATTCGAGCATTGCAGTGGGAGACAGAATATAAAGTCTTATTTGGACCAACTAATTTTATAAGACGTTAGTTAAAAATCTAATAAGTCGATAATTGATGCAATTATGATTTCATCAACGTAACATAAACGAACATTGTTTGAAGCTCTGTTAGAGAGTTATGACACAAATATAAAACACAAACGGAACAGTAACGAGAATTGCAGTTACTATAATGTACCGTAGGAATAGATCAACACTATTTGCATCTAGTTTGTTTATGCACGTTACGAAATACAAGTGTGTCAGTAATTGAATAATCATTTTCTTCAAACGTGAATAGGTGGATTAGCAAAGCGGAGGATCAATACTTTGGCCTCGAAGATCATCTTGTAGGAAAAAGTGAGATAGGACGGAGTCATAAACGAATAAACTTAACTTTTATTGTTATTAAATTTATGCAAATTTATATTCCCTTCGTGTTTCTTATTTTTAATATAGACTTTTTATGGAATTTTAAATAATATTCATTTTTCATCTGTATTTTTATAATTTCTTGCATGGAAACTCTGAAATATTTATATAAATAAATAATCAATATTTATATTCATATATTTGTATCAACATATAATAAATAAATAATCACTATACAATTATTTATGTATCATGTATATGCACACAAATATTCACAATTAAGATTCGATTAATAACTATTAATTTATTTTTATGTGTTAAAATTTGTATTGATCGATAAGTTTGTATTTATTTTCTATAATTTTGAAAATTTCAACATGAGAACGAACTGTTGATCTAAGCGAAGAATGCGCAATATTAGGAATGAAAAACTTTTCCAAAGAAAATAAATTTAACCATTCACCATGTAATAAACATAAAAGATTTAAATATCGCATGAAAATTGACTAAATCGTAATTTTCAAGATACCAAATTAAAATGAATTTAGAATGAAGATGTATAACTATTAATTACTTAATTATTTTAATTTAATACAGGCCATAAAACTTACTTTTACTTTCAGCTAAATTTTGGTTAATTTTATCGTTCAATTGAAAATTTGTTTTATGCAAGAATCTTTACTCCCGGCCCCTCAGATTATAGCGTCAGAGCTAATACTCATTATAATATTTAGATCTGAAAATAACGCTGACCAAATGAAAATTTCAACATTATTGTCACGAAATCATTCTTTTACCAAGTGTACGGACACACTATCGGGTCACTATCGTGTTAAAAAATTCAACCTTGTTACTCTTTAACATATTCAGTTATCTCCAACGTGTTTGCAAGAGTATTTAAATACTTTCTTGAGTCTTGTCTCCAGTCTGTAACTACTAAATCAACAACTCAGATGTAGGAAATTGCATCTAATATCATAACGGAACTACGAGATGAATGACAGCGGGAATGTGTTCTCTTCGTAGATCGTGATAATAGCTTGTACATCCATTCGAAATCAAAATTGAAAGTTACCTACTTTCGGGCGATAAACGAATTTCGATCACGTGACATAAAATTTGAAAAGTATGTTTTACTGTTTAAATTACAAGACATTTGATGTTGTCGTTTGTTTATCTGTTTTAAACGTGAATTGCTGTAACAGTATAATTTACAGCCATAATTATTATACTTTAATGTTTAATGTAAGGATGACATGGCGTTCTTTTTTATACCAACAATTTTTAGGTAAAAAATGTTAAAAAGTCGCGTGTTAATTTCAGCTAATTTGGTTATTGAACTCAATAAATTGTGTACCAATCTATCATTAATAAAGTAAATGATAACACAAAGAACCTCATTGCATCTAACAGCAGCACCTAATTTGAAAAGCTTGCTGAAAATAAAAATATATATTTATTCCTTACAAATTTATTTGTGAAATTAACGTTAAAATAATTCACTTTAAAATAAATAGAAATTAACGTTAAAACACTTTAGCAATTGTAACTGAAACTTTGAATACAGGTGAAACTGCCATTGTTAAAATGTTCAGAATATATCAAACCGTTAATAACTCTTTGTTGCATCGCGTTATAAATGTAATCCACAAAATAATATTTCAAGTGAAATTTTTATATAAAATTGTTGTATTTTGTCAAACATAAATGAATCTCAAATTTCTTAATTAATGAAACCGTCAAAAATATTTGTCGTCTTTTGTAATTATACTTTCTGGAAATATTTTATGCTTTCACGTTATATCTTTTCAAAATATTATACATCTGAGATAGTGTACATAAGTTTTCTTAAAATTCATTTTTTAGAAAGAAAACATTTAAGTATTGTTATTTTTTATTGTTAGCATTTGTAAAAGTCCAAAAATATATTTGATTTTTTTAGAAGTATAAGACTGATATAACAAAGAATTAAGAATAAATGAGAAAGCAATCAAATTGTATTTTTTTTCAAAAAGTCGTGTAAAATAAAAAGACATTCTAATCTTGATACTAATGTTAAACTTTCTGTCTATACAAATATAATATGCATAATTCAACATTAAAATCATCAATCGCTTGAGTGTAGATCTGAAATTAAATCACTGAAACTATCTCTTTGTGGTGGAATGTTCCGAAAATTCAAATGTAGCGACGTATCCCGTCGATCAGACCTACTACAGTAAATCTAAAATCCCTTCTAAAAGTCAATAAAAAAAAAACGAAAATTTTCTAAAAGCTGTTTTTCCACTTTCTGTCAGTTTTTCACATATAAAGTGTATATACATTTCATTGACACAGTATGTATTATTAAGAAAAGATTAAACGAAGAAAACTATTCTTTTTCTAATTTTGAAACACTTGTTATTTAATCTTATTATTTTAAATTGTCAAAAAAATGATATTAAATATTGTTAAGAAATTGTATCAAAAAAAGAGTATAAAGCAAATCATTTATCTATCAATAAATTTCTTGTGTTTTACAGATACACATAGCGAAGACGCAAAAAAAATGCTTTTTGGAGCATTAATATTAGTTAGTACTATTTTAGCAACGAATGGATATCCTTCTACACCTCCAAGTTCTGACATAGGTCTGTACCATTTCCATATGATTTTCTCAACACACGATATTTTAATATTTATATAATGGTACTCTGGTATGTGTTATATAACTGAAAAAAGAAATTGTACCGTTAAAAGATAGAGAAATATACCTCATAATATTTTTCTTCATCGATTTACAATTATTAATTAAATATGTTTTGAACTAATTAAATCTGTTTTGAAATTGAAAATTTTAAACTTCATTTATTTTTATTAAATTGAAACATATTCTTTATGATCTATTCGTTCAACCTATAAAATTTGAAGTCTTAAAATAAATGGTATGAATATGTATTATGGAAATTTTAAAATAAAAATGGGATATTGTACGAATACGAATGGATTGTGTGCATCATGAAATTTTATTTTAACAACGAAAAAGAGCAGCTGCTAAAAATTTATGTTGCAATTTAATACTTCTACTACTTATGGTAATGCAAAAAATGTTACATGATACAACTTCATGTACTTTAGAATAATATTTTAGAACACATTAAATTCTAACTAAATAATAGCATCAATAAAAATAATATTTATCTCATACTTCATGAAACCTTTACGTAAGAAATTATTATAGTTTTTCAAACTATGTTAGATCTCTCTCTATATGATGTAGTATGATCTAT
Source organism: Megachile leachella (assembly GCA_963576845.1). Lineage (NCBI taxonomy): Eukaryota > Metazoa > Arthropoda > Insecta > Hymenoptera > Megachilidae > Megachile > Megachile leachella. The sequence goes on along the minus strand of OY756254.1, from coordinate 4,909,852 downwards.
CTCTCTCTAACTATGAACGAAAGTATATTCTTAATATTTAGTTTCTACTTCTTTACACGGTAATATTTAAGATAACACTCGTTAACTGTTTATGATGTCACATGTTACTGATTGTCCTTGCATTTAAATAGTACTTCAGGATTCGATACAACAACACGTATATCAAACTCCCGAAGAACAACAGCTTATATTTCAAAGCCCCGAAGAACAACAGCTAGTATTTCAAGCTCCCGAAGAACAAAAATACTTGTATCAATCTGTACAAGAACCGTTTAATGATGATTTATTCGGTGACATTAATTCGCCATCGGGATTCGTGGAACAGGGAATAGATTTCACGATTAGCTGCGTCGGGGAGAACAAAATTTGCACCAGTAAAAGCGATTGTGTGAATGGTTATGTTCATGTTGCGAACAATGTTGCCTATTCCGTATCCGGCAAGGTAAATATTCTTTTTACTTGAAACGATATATATCATTTTTATGATATGCTTTGCGAATGGCAATTTTTAAATGAATTGTTGACTAAAAAACTAAAATAAATCACGCTATATATGTATAAGAGAAAATTGCTCAAAATGATGAATTTGAAAATGTATTTTAAGACAAATGGTGTGCATTCTACATCTGTTATTTTTAGTGGTATGAAAAGCTATTTATAAGTTTTGAAAGTTGATATTTTATCATAAATTTATAAAACTTGGTAAACTCTATTTAGTAATTGATAAAATTCAATAAAATTCTATTGACAAGTCTCTTCAAAATAGACTACATTATATAACATTATTTCAACAATTAAGAAGTTTATTAATTCAACATTTTTCTAGCCTGCAACTTATTTAAAAATTGAAACGATTTGTCTATTTGCGTATTTAGCATGAAATTAATTCTATAACATGAACGTTTATTTAAAAACAGGTTCAGCAATGTAAAGTGCAAACTGAAGTTTGTTGCACAATCGCGGAATCTCAAGGAACGGTCGTAAAGACTAAAACACCGGAACAAGAGTTAGGAAGTGATGCTAATAATGTAGGAACCAAAGTTCCGCGACCACTCGTACCATCGCACCAAGGTGAAGAAAATAGAGGAACAGCAAATTTGCAGCCAGCAGACGATGTCGCTGTACAAAGTATTACTCAAATTTGTACCAGAAATACATATAATCTCATTTTTGAGTTTTAAAATTCATCTAGCATTAAAAATATTAATAAAATTCATATAGCATTAAAAATAATTAATAAAATTCATCTAGCATTAAAAATAATTAATAAAATTCATCTAACATTAAAAATAATTAATGAAACATACAATAAATAATATAACAGCCTGTCTTTTAGTTCGAAACTATCGATTTTTTTCTGAAGTAAGAAAAAGGATAAAACTAATTTTAAGATTAATGATATACTTCGTTAGCATTGTTATATCACTAAATCATCTAAATATTGCAAAGTTGAATCACAGTTTTATGTGATAAAAATTGGAACTTTTAGATGCTTTTGCAGCCGCAATACCCGTGCAGGTTGGTTGTGCCGCAGCTCTTCTCTGCGTTGAAGAAAAGTTTTGCACCATGGACGGTACAATTAGTCCAGAACCTGTAACATTGTCTGGAAAACAATTGTTCCAACGTGTGCCACTAAGCGTAAGTAAATAAGTATTGAATTGTAACTAATCAATTAACTGTTAATCCTTTGCGTTCGAGAGGTGACGCCAAGTCACCATTATATTTAATACATTAATTTGAAATAAATATTCTTCAAACAATTTTATAATATGAAAGATGAGATGTATAAACATAGTGAAATAAACAATAGCAGAAATTATTAAGAGAGAATAACCTCAAAAGAATTCATTTTAACATTAACGTTTGCACATAGTCGAGTGTACTTTCGAGTGTGAAAGGTCAATTTAAATAAATATAATATATAATGTGAATGTAACCTATTGATAAAACCTACATTAAATGTAGTAAATCAGTCATAATTATATTATGGCAATTAATTTTAAGTCTTGTCGTTCGATATTATATAAACACCTTCTTTCTTTTTTATTAATAATCACAATGGGCACATACAATTGAAAGAAAAAAGCAATAAATAATTACTTTCTTAGTGTGACGTTTCGATTTCTGTTTCAGTCCTCAAATTATCATATCAACATAAATAAAAATAAATTAAAATTAACTTACATTTGTAATTAGAAGCTACATTAAAAAATATCTGAGACTACAACAATCCTTTATTAATTGAATAATTATAATTATATTTTTGTATAGACGTGCAAAAACCCTGATAACGGAATAATTGGCAAGTGCTGTCGAGATCCAAATTACGTAGATCCTTGGCCCACAGGAAACTTACCTACTAACTATTCCGGTGGATTCGACGAACAAGGATTTCCAACGTTCCTGAATATCGCAAAAGTGAAACCTGCGAAAACAACTAAAGGAGGAACAAAATCCCCTCGTCCACAACCTCGTCCGCCAGTTGAACAAAAGCCTGAACCAACGTTGTTACCGGAAAATACGGTACTTTCTTCGGAAGCTTTGCTTCTGCCGTTTGAAAATGTTCCTGATGATGAAAACAAAGAAAACCAGTTTGTAGAACAACCCGCGCAAATATGTGGCGTTAGAAACAAGGTAAAATCATTCATAAATATATCATGATAGATGTGCAGTTTAAATAAATAAAATAAATGCATCTTATATAAATATGAATAGTTGAACAAAATGAGAATGTGATTTTCTGTAGTAAAAGAAATTCATAAAGTAAACTAAAACTTATGTAAATATTTGTATAAAGACGTATAAAAACCGCTTATTTAAGAATTTGTACAGTAATCAATTTTTTAGTTGAAACGAATTATCTGCAAAATATACTACTGTAGACTTTCAAATACATTTTGAGACAATCAATCAATACGTTAAAAAAGAAGTGTGATATTTTTGCATATTCAATGTTTTAAAAAAAAATGGACTTTGAAAATATTCGCAAAAAAATTTGGTTAAGATAATGAAGGTGACAATTTAATAAATCATTATTAATTCAACAGCTAATGGCTGTTATAAAATAATAAATGTAATCGATAATATCGCTGAAGTTCATTTACATTGTTGCTTGTGTGTATATTTTAAAATCAGTATGTCAACAACATTGTAAAAAATAATGACTGATAGTATATCTTAACAATAATATTTACATATATTAATTTCTAATGTGGATTGAATATGCTAAAATTATTTTTTTACCATAAACAAATTTTCTTGCGTATACATTGAAATATCTTCAAAACTAAATTTATGAACAACAATCAAATAAATTATATTAACAACGAAATTCAATACGAAAAAGTGTATTTTTTTGTAATTTGCACGTATAAATTATAGACATTGAAAATGCTTTCAGGTGTTGCAAAAGGCTGAAGAATCAGAAACAGCGTTTGCCGAAATTCCATGGCAAGCAATGGTTTTGCATTCTGAAGAAAGGAAAATTCTTTGCTCTGGTGCTTTGGTCAGTACTTATGATGTATTAACGGCTGCAAACTGCGTCGACAGGTACAGAAAACGATAATATTTCATTACTAATTTTATGGTAACTATTATATAATAGTTTGTCATCAATTTTATAGTAACGGTAATATTTTATTATCGACTGTAACGATTTATTACAAATTTAACAGCAACGATATTTTATCGCCTTAAGTATTTCATTTATTAAACAATATTTCTCTGTTCAATTTCACAATTTTTCTTACTACCCTCTTTGCAATATTTCGATAAATTCAATGTATTAAAACTGAGGTATTCGGAAGAAATCACCTGGTTAACTTTTTAACTTTTCACAATAACGAAAAGTGTACTAGACAAATTTTACTTAATTTTGAAGATGTCATAATTTGATGTTAATCGCTTTTTTGTAGACAGACGTGCAGAGTCAAAATTGATCTGTAAAGATCAGTTTTGTTTCCTATAAAAAGACTAAAATATTTCTTCTGTTGTTTTGTGATAGTATTACGTGTAAAATATATTTGGATAAACCTTGGAAACAATAAATAATTCGTGACAAATTTTAATTTTAGGACTCATTGTTAGATACATATCTCAGACAATATTTTTAACATTTCACGTATTGTTGGTTATTTTAAAATTATACTACACTACTTTTCATATCGAATGCTCCAACAAATCAATTTAGGCAAATATGCAGCTTAGTCGCATTCTTTTGTTTTTTTATGGAACCGCATATTTTACATAAATGAGTTAAATAAAAGTTGTTTGTCACGAAAATAATTTATTACTAATATATTATAAAATACCGACAAAATTTCTTTTTATCGTTTTCGTTATTTTCTAGAAAACAAATACGTAAATGTATATATGTATAACTTATACAATATTCAATATGCTCATTATTGTTAACTATTTGTACATTAATTTTACTTGTTTTAATAGTTAATTAATTTTTATCTTTTATTAATTAAGGTTGTTGCCGAATGACGTTTCCATAAAGTTGGGAGAATGGAAACTAGGATACGAATTAAAACACGAAGAACCACTTCCTTATCAGATTATCAACGTGTCATATATCAACATACATCCTGGTTACTCGAAAGGATACGGAGAACATGACCTTGCAATTTTACGTTTACAGCAGCCTGCAACATTTAATTATCATATAAATCCTCTTTGCATGCCCACCATAAAGACGCCATTGCAACAAAATAGACAGTGTATCACCACCGGATGGGGAAAATCCATCCTTCAAGGTAACTCAAAAAACTTGATATTCATTTGTATAATTTATCATGCAAATTATATTAAAAAATGCAGAGGTTTAAACACTATTTTTAGGCGAACCTGGTTTCTTTAAAAACCATTCATATTGTCTTTATTAGTGCAGTACTATAATTTTAAAATACTCGCGCTAAATAGAAAATGTAAAATTATTATACTTTTGCACAGACCTTTTAAATAATTTACCGATAATATTAATTTCTTTCATAATGCACGAAAAGTACTAATTTTTAAAAGATACATTTAAAGTAGTGATTTTTAAAAAATTACTATTACATTTCGTTTTAAAAAATAAGAAATAAAAGTAAAAAATATTTGAGTAGTTTCTAAAACTCACTTGTTTTATTATTGAACGAAATTTGTATAATTATCAAATGTAAGCAACTACAAGTCTGCACTTGCTATAATTTCAATATGTTTGTTTTTTATATAAAATAAAGTATTAGTAATTCATCATTTTCGTCAATATATTAGGAACAAAAATTTAAGTTAACGTTACATGTTTCCGGCTATACTAAAGAATCGCACGTAAATATTTATACAATAATTTTTATTTTTATACTGTATTTACAAGGAAAATGATTTCTCCGTCCAGAAATTTTCCTTGTAAACATTGAATCATTCTAAACATTGAATAAATTTTCTTGTTATTTTGATCATCTTTATTTGAAAACAACGTGTAATATAGTAGCATCTAAATTCATTGTTCGCCTTAGACACTAAAAACTGAGTCACGATCTTGACACAAAATTTTGCATTTTCGTATACTTTTAACTACCAATTAATTTATTGAAAAATTATTCTGATTTAGCTCATTACGCTGGAGCGATCATGCACGCAGTAAATCTAGACATCTTGTCACAAGAACGCTGCAAGCAACAGATATCGCATACAGACCTAAGTGTTAACACTGTAGACGGAACTATTTGTGCTAAAACTACAAAAGAAAGAAATAACGTATGTGAAACAGACGTTGGAGGACCGCTAGCTTGCGAAAACGAAAACGGTCTTTATGAATTAGCTGGAATTTACAGTCAAGATACAGGATGCCTTCCGACAAATCAGGTAAAATATTTCTTTCTATAAAATACATATATTTTTGTCATATTATTACAAAATGTAATGTTTTATAGTTAACGATGATTTAGCCTGTAGTTACAGTGAAAACGCTTTTTGACAAAGTATTCCTGCAAAAATATTTATGAAAACTTGTTTTATTATTCTATACTCTTGATCAAACGACGAAATGTTAATTTGTCAGAAAAAATTTTCACTGTACTATTGATTACATTTTATGTACTATTAACTGTTATAAATATTAACTGTTAACATTTCAGGTTGCTATTTTTGCTCCATTAGATGATAAATGGGTAAAAGAAACGATGCTTAAATCACCGAGCGAAAGTTTAACGTTTACGAATCAAAAAGAATCTAGTACAGAACATCAAGAATCGCTATTTGTAAACGACTATAGACAAAGCACGTTATCCACGGATAATCAGTACCTACCTCCAAATTAAAACTTCATTAACCAACGCATTTGTACTATTATTGTATAATATTTTAATTGTCCATAAAATAGTTTTAAGGAGACCAATAAAAAACTTACATTCCTAATTATTGTATAAGATATTACCAACAGAATATTATGTAATTATTTCTTGAACTGACGATGTAATAAAGTATTATTAACATATTTAAATGCTGTTTCATGCATTAAATTAAGTGTAGGTGTGATTGAGTAATTTAGGTTGAAAATATTTTCGAAGTCTCATTCTTATTTGTATTTTCGCGCGCTTTGTCCGAAATTGACAGTTGCCATCAGACGCTCGTCCGTTATACAGTCCGCGATTGTGTTTTTTAAAAAAGTGCGTCCGAAATATACTATTGCGTAGTTCCGTACACTCTCACGCTTTCTATTTATTTTTCCCTACATAATTTTATCGACTAATACTCGAATACAACTTTTGAATTAACTTTCCTGACTAGTTAAGGTATTCTATAGTTAATTAGGGTTAGTTTTTGAAGCAATGCGATGGATGTTATCATTTATTAAGCCGAAAAAATCAATGTGAGATCAATCATTCCCTGATAGAAAAGATGCTTAATTTCTTGTATGGATATGTAACATATTAATATTAACAAGTAACAAATATACAACAAAATAAATTTCATTAAATCAACACAAAACTCTATATATGACTGATGAAAATATTTGCGTATCCTTAACATTTTGTACTCTATATGTATGTACGATATATGACCGATAGAAATTTTTGCATATTCCTAATATTTCATCTGCATATAATATTTCCAATAGTTTAAATCTCGCTCTCAATTTATACGTCGATATTGGCACAATATACACAGAGCTGAGCTCAGTTCATGTAGTTGTTTTACATTCAGTTTATGAACACACCACACAGCAACAAAATATACATATTTCTCATTGTATAATTCGTTTCACAGAAAGTCATACTCGTTTTGCGCAGCTCGAAAAATTCAAACGGGTTCATATTATAAATGTGGTGCCCCCTCTACCGCTTGCTTTTTACTTCATGGTTATATATAGGGTGAGAAAAAAGTCTGGAATCGGCGAAATATCTCGAAAACATTTTAGGAAAAAGCATTTTATAGATAAGTTGTAAGGCTTCAACAAATGTATCAAATAATTTGACTTTGAGCATAAGTACAACAGAGCTTTATCAATTCTAAAATTTTAAAGGAAACCCTTACTTTTTATGTAATTTCGTAGTTGACATCAAGAGCTTTTAAAACATTATCAAGAAATTTCTCTTAGTTGAGCATTTTCTGAGATATGAGACGGCAAATGTAATAATTCCACTAATTGTGTCATTGATAAGAAATAAAAAACTACCCGATATATTCGTTGGTGTCATTATGTCATACAGCCACATGCGTGTATTGTTAATTACAGAATGTGAGAAACCAATCAGAATTAACATGCGCAGAATGAACAAAAATTCGTCATTCAAGAAGGTACGATCTTATGTGGGACGGAATTTAAAACATTTAATCAAATGATACTTTCTTTTTAACTCTAATTCTTATAAAAACACACGTATCGACAATTTTATAAAAGTATTATTTCAAAAAAATATTAATTTTAATTAAATTTGTACCTGATCATTCATCCAATAAACAGCCGTGGCACCAATAGCTTCATATTTCGTTTATGTCACGTTAAGTTTATATTTTCAGTGGCGCCAATTTGGTGCAATTGTGTCCACTTTTGGTACTAAAATATTGAATCCTTTTCCCTGCTATCATCCGACACAACATCTATTCAAAAAGTTGCGAGCATTTAATGACGAAAATCATGTACTTGTAGTATAAAACGACGAGCATTCGAAATATCTTTGTAGGAAATTAATTCTACTTTTTGTATCGTACAGTCAAATAACATTATTTCCATTAAACATGGATAAAAGAAAAATGTCGTGAGTATTTTACCATCCTTGTTTGAGCATTTTAAATTTTTCAAATATTTTTCTCATGCAAAAATGTATTGTTTCGTTTCATAATCAGTCAGTGTCTGTTTTTTAAATTAAGTTTAACACGTTTGTTTCAAAAGCTAAAGAATTATATATAATTACGAAGTGTTAGGTTATTTCTAGCTGGTATACTTTTGTACCTTTTCACTATTGCTTCTTCTTAATTCATTTTTGTGATACTGTATTATTTATTTTTTGAAAATGTAAAAAATTACGAATATATTAGATAGTACTATTTTGTTTAAATGTCAATATGCTTTTAATAGTAGGTTAGTTTGTTGTCTAAAAGTTTTAACACGACTTCGAAAATGACTGTCATTGTCACTTTTTGTTTTATACAAATTAATGAACATTTTTATTTATTTTGTAAATTATTCTTTGGCATGGCGTAACTTACGATAATTAGAAAAATAAAATATATAAATTTATAGAATTTAATGTACTACTGACTGAAAATGTTTAATCGCAAATTTAAGTTATGAAAAGTAAAATAAATTAATTATATAGTATTTTCTGAGTAAGAAAGGGAATTTTTGAAATTAACAATAATTATTATTTTCTCTTTTTGTGTATTAGTATCATTTTAACTGTTTAAATTAGAACTAGTTTTTATGTTTTACTAATAGTAAAAGCTTTTGAATATGGGAATAAATAACGTTTCAATTTTATATGTTTTGTATTTAAATGTGAAATTTACTTATACAATATAATATTTTATTAAAAAAGAAAAATACTAATTATTTGTATAGATGTAAATTGTAAAATCTTATCTAATGAAGCTTTATATTAATGCTTTACATTAATTGTATAATCTTTCATATAAACAACAAAATCCTTTTGAAAAATAAATACACAACATTTTATATATTAACTTCTTCATTGTTTTAATATTTTATTTATTTGTTATTAAACTAAAAATAAGTGTAATAAAATAATACTAAGTATTAATAGGCTAGACATGGTATAACAGAAAATTATTAACTGATTTATTAACATCTTATTTGTTTCAGGACAGCAGGGGATTCCCTGTACCAAATATTAGAAATTCCAAAAACTGCCACTCCCGAAGAAATAAAAAAAACTTACAGAAAATTAGCATTAAAATATCATCCTGACAAAAATCCAAATAATCCAGAAGCAACAGAAAAGGTAAAATTAGTTTAAAAATATTTATTTTTAAAAACAAGAATTATCATTGAGTTGATTTTCAACAATTATTTCTCAGAATATAAGTATAAATTATTTCATTTTATATTAAAAAGTATAAAGCCTGTAATATATTTAACTAATATTTCATTGATACTTTATATTTGTTTCTTATATGTTGTACAAAATTTAAAATTAGACATTTATCATACCTTTTTTGAGCAAAATTGTTAATGATGTATGGAGATCATATCATAAGTGAATCATTTGTACATATACATTAGATTAGATAAGATTCAATTCAGATAATGTCTCTTATGTCATATAGTTCAGTTATAGCTGTTTAGAAAAAAATGTATAAACATTATTAAGAAAGTTTCAAATGTTGTATTTTACTCTGGGTCATTGAATGAATATACTACTATTCACTATATACCAACCAGATAAACCATTATGTTATGGGTATTATTTATGAATTAAGCCCAATGAAATTCAATTGTCACAACAGTAAGATATGAATATGTGTATATTATATTTCACATAGAAGAGGTCATTTCTTTCTCTATGATGATATGAGAAATATTTTCTTTTACATTTAAAATAGTTTTCAAAGATAAATCAGACAGGAAATAAATTTTTTCATAAATCAAATTTTTAAATCTGCTCTTTTAAACTTATAAATTTAAGATAAACATATTTAGACAGTTTGTTTCGTGTACAATACTGTATGTAGTGTAAGATCGTTTGTAAAATTGATTGATCTTATAAAGGACAAATATTAATGAGATCATTCAAGTAACTTTAGAATTAGTCAGAGTTAAAAATAAAAGAAGTTTTAGAATTGCTAAATTTTGTTTCATTTATAAGGCAACACTAAACAAACAAAGCAAATTTGTTCTTTGTAAAAAGTAAAATTATATAAGTAATACACACGTTATTCAAGATTTTATTGGTACTATACTGTTTTCTTTAATTACACTAATAATTAATATATAAATTTTATTAAAATAATTTTAACCTGTAACTAAAAAGGTGGAGTTTATCAAATTTTAGGAGTTTTTATTAAAAAGACGAAAAATGATATATTATATAAGTAATTTTATGTGATATTTTATTCTCAATTCTATTGTTTTTATTTTTTAACATTAGGTAAATGTCTTAGTACATTAAATAAGCAATGAATTTCATTTTATGCACAGTAGCAAGACGAAACAGTATAGAAAGAAATTAATATACTAATGTAGATTTTTAAAAATATTATTAGTAAAAAATTGCTTCTTTTCTTTATAAATATAACATAATCTTTAACATATTTTAGTACATGCATAAAATGATTATTTATTTGAAAGCATAATTTAACTGATATGTTACACACATTCATTTTTGAATACCATTAATTGTCTTAAGTTTTGAAGGCAGCAGTAAAATCTACAATTGAAATGTTATAATGATAATTCTTTATTTCTACAAATTAATTTGTTACTGAACAAAATCAAATTATTGTTTTAATGCAAAAACAATATAAGAAAAATTAAAAAAGTAAATTATAGTTTTCAAAATATTTTTTATAATAAAATCATATTATTTATTTTGACTTTACTGGATGTTATAAATTTGAATAATTGGTTAATTAGACATAAAGGATTTTAAATATAGTTTCTAATTACAATTTGTTTAAATGATATGTTTCAGTTTAAAGAAATAAACAGAGCCCATGCTATATTAACAGATTTAACTAAACGAAATATATATGACAATTATGGATCTCTTGGATTGTACGTTGCTGAACAATTTGGTGAAGACAATGTTAATGCATACTGTATTAATTGCCGTTGGTTCAATGTAAGTCTTTATCTTTTTCTGAATTTTTATTTTGCTTAGTTATCAAATTAATAAATTTTTTATGTACATTTTTAAATAAAGATTTTTAAGCATATCCATTTTTTAATAGCAGTAGTGTATAAACAATTAAATATATCTTTACATCTTTATTATATTTGTATTTCATTTACTATTTGAAACTTTATTTCCAAAATATATTTACTTCAGTGTAATATATAAATAAAATCTACAAATTTTTCTAGTATTATGATTATTTTCTTATTACTATATAATGTATTAAAATGCGAAATACTTTTATTTATAGGCACTCTTCCTGTTTTGTGCATTGATAACTGCATGTTACTGCTGTTGTTGTTGCTGTTGTTGCTGCAACTTCTGTTGTGGCAAGTGTAAGCCTACACCGCCTGAAGATAGTGGAGCGTACCATAATTTACAGGTAAAATTCTTATTTATTTATCTTATTTCTTAAAATATATTAAGCTATAAATGACTTTACTTTGACCAATAATATAAAATTACATATGTTCTCTATAAGTGCTTTCTAGTTATTATACATGAATTGTATTGTGCACACATGTATTTTTCACGTAAGTATAATTACTAAAAAAATAACTTTTATAAAGTATAACATATGTGTTTGCTCATAAATTTATTAAATCATTATTGTTACGATATTACCGATATTATTTATATTATTGTAAGTGATGTTAATATTGATCACTTCTGATCTAGCCTGGAAATAATATCAGGAAGTCCTACTTCATTTTTTTACCGTGATTGTGAAACATTCGCATTTTAAACAAGTTTGATATGAATACATGTCGTTTATATGGAACGGAATATGATATTAATTGGCCGTTACGTCACCAACTTATACGTGCAAGATGAATCATTTAAATTATTTTATATCCTTTCTTGGCAAAACTTATATATTTATTATATGTTCCATACAATAAAATGTAGAAAAAGTCTAAGAAAATATTTACTATCTCAAGATTCATGTACACAGTTGACAACATTTTAAATGCACAAGTGGCTCATAGATATCCATATTTGGTTTGGTTTATTGTGTCCGTATTTTATATATATATATATATATATATATATTTTAGAAATGGGATGAGATCTATTTTTACAAATGACATGTTAAATGAAAATTTACATGTGCTTTTTATCTTCAAGAATTGAAATAATCAAAATTTATAGCCAAAAGAATGAAACTATCAACAGTGAAAATTACTGTTAAAGGTTGCTAATACTAGTGGAATATAGACAGATAAAAATATGATTACTTCCAATCCTTTCAGGATTATTTTGAAGCAAAGTCTGATAGTGTTAAGTCATAAGCTTTTGAAATGTTTTCATTGCATCTTACAAGAACTGAAGTTAATTAAGAAGTTGATTAGTATCTGCAATTACATATCTCGGTTATTAAAGAAGTTGTTGAGAAATTACTGATAATTAGGATCATTTTAGATATATCACAAAGAAAATACAAATTTAAAAGTGAATTTCTTCATTGCCTCTATTAGTTTTCTAGAAAACGCTTTGCATTCTTTTATGTGACTTATCTTGTGTATAAGTTGGTTGAGGTATTATCTTTAATCATTTACAATTTTTTTAAGATGAAATAAATATTCTTTTATTTTATTAAAGAAAAACATTTTTTAGAGTCTTAAATTTTAATTAGAGTATTCAATATAATGTACAGTTTACTCTGTTTCTTCAGGAAAAATTTTTTATATAAGAAATGTATAATATTTATATCCTTATACCTTATTTGACTTTGTGATGATTATAAAAAAGCTCTGTGAAGATAGTGTTTAAATTTACATATGAAAATAATAATTTGTAGAAAATAATATCCAATAATTTATAGTGATTCAAAAACAATTATATAAAAATATTTTAAACGAAAATAGCTTGATTTTTAAATTGATATTTTTACAGTTCAGTTATTACAGAATTGTTAAAATATTAAACTGGTTCACATTAAATGTGAAATTCTGAAAATAATAAGTTAAGACATTGTTTGCTGACATAAAAGTATCTGAAAACACCATTTGTAGTATGTTAGCTTGCAGCTTACATAAACAATATGTTTATACTTTTAATATAAAATGGTGGATTGCTAATTACAGAAAACGATGACCAATTTTCATGCATATAGCTTAACAGAAATCAATAATATGACACTCATGCTATATCTATTTAAGTCTTATATCTATTTAAAAGTTATAATTAGTCTTATTTCAGAGTTTACAATTAATTTGTGTTAGTAGATAGATTCTTAAATTCTTTGTAAAATCTATAGTTCTATAGCCAAGATTGCTCCCTTGGTCCTTTATATTCAGTGGAAAAATAACTAATAAAAAATACAAATGTACCATTAAAATGTTTATTAAAACGATTATTAATCAATGAGATATTTCAAATTGTAGTATGAAATACCTTATTTTTCAAATTAATTACTTGATTTTTGAATTTCTTTACAGTTGCATCAACCAATGAAAAAAAAAATTGAGAAAAAGTTCAAAATTTATTCCTACTAAACATACGATTAGGCTTATTATATATTTTAGTATTAATGCTTACATCACAAATGCATTACAATATTAAAAGGCAAAGAATTAAAATATTTCAAAAACTATTAATTTTACTGGTATTATATCTTAAACTTATCTGTGTAAAAGAATTTGACAAATCAATCTATGTGAAACAGATGTGATACTCTATTTAAATATTTAAACATAATCTTCACAAAATTTTTTCAGAGTCATTGCAAGGTCAAATAGAAGTATAATAAATGCTCCTGAATATAAAAGAATTTCGACATGTCTAAATATTTACATACTTAAGAACTGTGATCCTTATACTTTTGAAACTACAAGTGTTTACGTATGTAAACACATATATGACGCAAGGTGTCTCATTTGAAGTATACTTTCCCATTATCTCCTGAAGTATTTATTATTCACAAAAGTATTTTAAATAAACCTTATTCTATTTCAAAAGTATTATCCTATTATGAACACAAATCTTATCTAAAGAGAGATAAGATATTTCTAATATTTCACTGTGACTTTTGCTTTTCTAATTGAAATTGTATTGTACATGTATTTCACTAATAACAACATGAAAAAATACATTTTTCAATGAGTGCAATATATGTTTGTTAAAAAAATAGAGACTATCAAACTAATATCAAATACATAAACACTATGTAATATGTATATGTATTTATTGTATATGTATGTATATGTACATATACATATTTATTGTTATTTGTTTGTTACTATCATTATTTTCACAATAAGCTGCATTTATAAAATATAATACAGTATTGTGCGACTCAAGAGAAACAGTACGACTGAACTCTATTTGCCTATTTATGAAAAATATGTGAAATTGTACTACATTCCAAATACATGTGCAATATATTTTCGTTGATTCAAGTATGCAGTTCATTCATTAATCTATATGTATATGCTAGTCTTCGAAGATCATTCAAGGTCTTTTATTCCAATGATAAAACCATGACAATCCTGAATATCAACCTAGTGATTTATTATGTCCCCAAATGATAGTTGTACCCCCTTCAAAGTTGTAAATAGTAATTATGTAATTTATTAACATGCATGTGGTAAGTTCTTCTATATTGTAAAGGTACTAAGATTGAAAATCTTAATGAAAATGAATATAGAAGCATGTTATTTATCGCTTCTTGGACTCAGCAATCATTGAGTTACAGGCATTCACCAAAAACAGAATTTAAAGCATCATAAATTATCTTTAATCATCTTCAAAGTTCTACATACTATAGGTTAATGAACTTGAATATGAAGTCCACTATTTTTACAAATGACATGTTACATGTAAAAGTTATTTTACTCAAAGTTGTTTAATTTATAAGTTAAAATAACAAGGAAAATTTAAACAAGATTAGAAATTCAAGCACTAAGTACTGCTTGGTGAATTATTTTAATTTTTATGTTGATTGTGTCAATATATTAATATATTGATTGAATTAATATATTGATGTATTGATTATGTTGATTCAGTCATTCATATAAATATTACTAGAGATAAATATGTGTATATTTCATCTAATATAGAATAAGAAATATAAAAATTGAACAACTGTAAGTATTGTAGTACTTACAAATGGCAATATAGGCTACTAAAATATAAAATGCAAGAAAAATATACTATAGAAATATGTTATATTTCTACTGTTAGATTCTCCAGAAAGTTCGTGCGGATTTTTCTATGCGTTGACTTCATTGTTTAGTACGCTGATTTTGTTGTTATAATTGAAAGATTAAGAAAATAGTTAAATCCGTAAATTCATAAAAAATCTGTCCTTCATACTTTCTTTTGTGTGTAAAATTAAATCAGTTTATTTATATCATAATTATAATTGTATTATTAATAGTTGATGCATGCCGATTTTGAAGATGCTTTAACACGTAGATCTCGAGAAAAAAAGGTAATACATACGTTTTATATTATTTTTATAAAACTCTGTAATTTCAAAGTCTCAAAGTCCTGAACTTCTGAAATTCCGAAATTCTGAGGTCCCAATCTCCTCCGATTCCAAAGTTCTCAAATTTCGACATCCCAAATCTACAAAAATCCGAAAATCCAATATTCAAAATTCCGAAAAATAAAGTATTTTATGATTTATATTTTGAATTACATATACATGATAATATTAGCATCAGTGTTTGGGGCTTTTATTGCGGCCCCACTTTTAAACGTATTACACCTCAAAGAACTTTTCATAAATTAGCTAGATTAAATCGTAAAGATTCTGTTCTTGCAAAATAATATAAGATTAAATTACAACAAATTATTAAACTTTATCGAGAATCAATGTGTTCTGCACAGCTCATCCTTATATAATCATTATTTATTCCGTTTCACAAGATCATACGACAGGTGAAATTTAAAGTGTCACCAAGTATGATGCAGTTTTTCGTTTTATAGAAATGGAATTTAAAATCTTATTTCACGTTGAGAAAGGAGCATTTGAACGTAAAAGTAAAGGTATGAATAAGTGTATGCAATATTTATGTGTTGATAGCACTCGCACGAACTTTGTGGGGCACCTGATAGACAAATAGAGTATTCAATTAGTACAATTTTTGTTGTGGAAACCATTTTGTTCAGTTTTTTGTCGTATAAGGGTGTTTTTGAAATTGTGGCGCAACGCGTAGTTTATTTTTCTTTAGGAAAGTAAATAAAATTTTGTTATGTTACAAAACACTTGTTGCATTATATTTTAATTTAAATTAAAATTGAAAATTTGTCAGTATACCTCTAAAAAAAACTTTACGGTAATAATAGTTAATGTTTTGTTATTTCAACATAATGAATGCTATACATAAACGAATACAACAGTAATGTATTATTAATTAGAATCTTTTATAGTGTTGTTGAAATAGTGATATTACAAATCAAAAGTTTGTACACGTGTAACTAAAAATATCACGAAGTATACTGAAAATGTATTTCAACAGAGTTAATAGTTATATTTATAAATTTGTGCAATCTATTTACAGATATATCTATCGATAAAATTATCAAAATATTTGAGGTTGTTATCTTCTTTGTCGCGAGTAAGTTTCGAAGAATTTCGTGATATAATAATTTTGAAGAAAAAAGGTGTTACTCTACATTTTTTATTCGTTTTGTTGATATCAACCTTTTTATTGGTTGCACTACAGTTTCATAAGTACCCTATATATTATTTTAATAATGACGATAATAGTGATTGAATATTAAACTCTAATACATATTTCTTTTCCTTTGTTTAATTTATACAATTGTAAAATTGAGAAAAATACGCAGAATATCTGTTCCACATTTTTTTTCACTAAATATGGTATTAACGAATGTACAATGTACATATTTTTTAAAAACGAATTCGAATCCAATTAAAAATTGTTATACTTCAATTTTAAAATGAAGTATCTGTAAGATATTTTATTTGTGTTATAAAAAGGTATGGTTTTGTATCGTTTCGTTAAGATTTGATTTTATAAGAAACACTTTCTAAATGATCAATTCAAATTTTTGTATCCATTTATTTTGACAATGCTTATTTTAGTTATCTTTGTTATTTATAGAGATATCAATTTTTTCTTTGTTATTTATGCAAAAAGTTTATTTGCAAAAGCTGTATGATGTTGAAATGGCCGTAATATAGTAGTAATAATTTTATTGTAAATAATAGATTTTTCAGGGTAAATCAAAATTTCTACAGATTACACCATTTTTGTTCCTGAAGGATTTTAACGACGAATACAAAATCATACAATGTTAATACGTTGAATATCACAATTAATACATGGACATTACAACTGTAGTTGCAAAAATGCAACAATTATTATTTAAACTTGTTATTCACTGTCTCATGAAATTACAAATTTAAATAACACATAGTACTCAATATGTAGTATTGATGTTATTTAAAATTTTCTCTAATAACGTAAAAATGTGGAAAGTAGTGTCCATGTACATCGTTCTATTTTTTCAGTTACAGAAGTTTACATCTACATGTATTCTCACTTCTGTGTCGATTGCACAGTCACAAAATACATGTCTCTTATGCAATATGCAAATGTTCATCATTTTGTTTATTTAACATTAAATGTTTCCAACTTTTTGTAATTGTCTAAATATCTAGTTTCATCTTTTAAAATGAATAAAATATAACAAGTCATTCAAGATAAACTATTGATGTGAAAATTAAAGGAAGATTGTTCTATAAACCTTTTTTAACAAATTTGAAATATTTTGTTAGAATGTCCTTATTGACAAAAGAATATACATATTGTAAACTAATTTTTTCTAAAATTTTATACAAAATTATAGCTCTTAATATTACAATATTATATTTATAATATTAGACAAAAGCATTAAAAATAATAAAAGTAATAAAAATATTATGTAAAAATATAATTGTGAAAAATTAGTTGAAAATTATTTAAAAAATTAGTATTGATAGCTGGATATCTTTTACATTATTAATTACTGTAAGTAAAATACTCAATATTTTATATAAAATTTAAAGAAAATTAAAATATGTTCATTATTTTATTACTGAAGATATTTTAAAAAAATTTTTAATTTATCAAAAGAAATACTTTCGAATATATCTTCCTTTTTTAATTATCAAATTTCTCTCTTGAGGAAATTAAATTGATTATAAAATTTGTTAGGATCCTTCATCTACAAAATTACTTATCGCTATGTTACAACGTGCTGAATATAATTTTTATAAATAAAGTTTTTCTGTATAATTTCTGCAAAAATACTAGAAATAATTTAGATGATCGTGGTTATAATAGTTGTCTCTCCTGTATAGAATGTGAGACATTTAAATAGAAATATTATTAATCATTATACGGAAACTATGTTTAATACATATTTCGAGTTATTTCATTGCCAATCGCGAACATTGCAATAAGTACAGTACTGGTCATAAGTATCCGGACACTGGGTTTCGTTACATTAAATACAGTTGAACTTTCTACGAAAAGTATTTAGGGTTATCATATAATTTGTAATAATTATTATTATCTTTTTTGAGGTGTCATAACGTAATAGAATTAATTTTTAAGTACAAATTATACAATGAGAGTGTGAAAGTAAAATTCATGTCCAGAAGTACAAAGTCCAAATTTGTGAATCTAATGGAACGCTTTCGAAACTAAAAAAAAATTTAATTTCTACTGTGTTTCATTTCTGTGGTGCAGAACGTATTCAGAGGGTTCTTCGATATGTTTCAAGTGTTTGTAAACTGTTGGTAGACGTTTAGGTTCCCTCAATGAAGATAAGAATAGAGGTAACGCTACGCACCCGACAGTTTCGGTTTAGTTCATCCGTAGCTTCTTTTTTATCGAGATACGAGTTCCAAACGAAAAACGTTCTAGTATTCTGCTCTTCGCAGAAAAAAATCGATTTTAGTTACTGTTGCAGATACTTGAATAACTTTCATGCAACGCGAATGCATATTTTGCTTGTGTCCGGATACTTATGAACGGCAGTGTATATGACGGCGAGAAATTTAAATTAAATTTTGTCCGGATTTTGGCGCCGCATCCTGCATTTATATTTTGTAGATCGATGAATTAAGCTAGAATTTACATCCTGATGTAAATAAAGGTGTCATAATTATTGATTATCATACTACCATCAATATTATTGATAATATGAAACAAATACTGTCAAGCAAGATTTCAGTATTTTAAAATTAACATTTTTTATTTTTAACCCTTTCGAAATAATCGAGATAATTCGTTCCAAATTAACTTTTAAAATATCTAGTCAATTTCTCTATTACCTCTATTGATATTTATTTATTACGATATTGCCTGTATTGATATCTTTGAGAATTAATATAAATTGCAGATATTAATAATAATTCAATGTAACGAAAAAAATTAGTAACCTGAAAGAAACTAGCTCCCGTTTATGGTAGTCAATAACCAAAATAAAATTCTGATCAACGATGATGGTTATTAACCCTTTCCCGTGCCGTTTATTTATCAGATCCAAGACTAACTATTCAGGTCTATAACACTAAAACGAACAAAGAAAAATAAAATGTTGTATTTTATATTCAGAGGGCTTGATGATTAAACTTATAGTTGCACCTAAATTTCAAGTTGAAGAGTATTCAAAATTTGAGTAAGGTTTGTCACATTTGAGCTGTAAGTGTGTTACGAATGAGACTCGTCAAAGCATGGGAAGAGGTTAATTACTAAAAAGCAATTTCTATCATTTAAATCGATTAATAATGACCAGTATCGAATTTCCGTTGTCGATAATAGCTTTTCGTAAGCAAAATTAATTTTTATCATCGATAATATTGTAGTTAGGGTAAAGTTGCTTAAGTCGTACCGATCTATATTTGAAGTGTTATGGCTACTACAGCTGTAATGACGCCACATTAGGATTAATTTATATGACACGAAAATTGTTCAGATTTGTTCTAATAAATAAAAACAAAATTTATACTAGAATCGAATAGCAAATATAGTTTTTACATATTTGCAGGCTTTTTCTTAGGGGGTACGACTTGAAAAACCTTACCCTACTAGTACTCGAAAAAAATTAAATTGTTAATTCTAATCAGTAAACAATATTATTACACGTATTAAGTGTTAACCTATAAAATTGTTCTGTCAAGAGTTAGAGTGTCTGCAAAGACACGAATCCGATTTAACCTTGTTTTAAAGTTATAAACATTTTTTTGTTTAATAATCCCTGACTGCTTATCTTCTTATAATTAGAAGATAAGATAGATATGGTCACATGATTATTTTTATATATAACTGACTGTCAAGTTTACATAGATTAATTCTTCAGAGAATCCGTAAAAGAGTATTAAGATACGACATTTCAAGAATCGATAATTCTTGAGGTATTTTAACTTAAAGGTCAGATATTTTAACAACGAAATAAAGTACCTTGTGAATTGTTGATTTGTTTGATATTGTACCCTAGTACTTCTTTTTAAAATTAAGAATGTTTGCAGAATTGATTCATGCAATGAATGACCAATCGTACATGTAACTTCACATCGGAAGTTTTGTACTTCAAAAATCTTGAAATTAAATTTTTAAACTTACAGTCTGTATGTAAAAGAAGGGCATTAAGTTCAATATTGGACGTCTTTTAAACTGCAGACTCGAAATATTTTAATTTTGAAAAATTTTTGCAATTGCAATAATTTTTAATAAGAGAACCCTGATAACTGACACGTGTCAATTTTTATGAAACTTCACGCAATTGTTTGTTAGAACTATTTAAGTATACATAATTATGATTTGTTGGTGCCCTTTTTTACTTTCAGAGAAAAATCAGCCCTTCATTAATCAGTCTATGTAATTGCTGCTAAATCTTAAACGACTGAAGATATTAGAAACAAAAGTTATAATGGTTTTTTGAATCTACAAATCTATGTAAAACGCTTTTAATAAAATAATTTACAAATGTTAAATCTTCCCATATTTTTTTTTTAATTTTAAATTATTTTGAGTAGAAGCGATTGTTCTTTACAAATTGATCAGTGTATTACAGTATATCGTTATTATAATTATTTTATACATATATGTATAACTGCCATTGGTTTTGTATATTTTCTATTCATATAAGTACAACATTGATAACCTTTTTTATAAAAATCATTTCTACATATATTTTGTATATTTCTGCATAAAAATCACATTTGCATCACCATCAGATTACAGTATAATTATGATAACAGACACTACAGGCAATTATTGAAATATTATAAATGTGTTATAGTAACGTTTGAAAATATTTCATCTGATGTCATTATTATAATAACGAATTTCCTTTTCAATATAGCAAAATAAGCAAAACCTAAAGTGCTAACTATAACGACAAAAGATTAAAATTTAAAAAAAAAAATAGTGTGAGAGACAACGTAATTTTTCTGAAAATATTATTTCTTAAAAACGTTTCACATAGGTCTCTAACTCTAAAAAAACAATATAACTTTTGTTTCAAGTATTTTCTAACGTTTTTTTTTCTTCTGTCGTTCGCGATTTTTATGCAATTACATTAGTAGTTAAAAGATTGATTTTTTCCTGAAAGCAAAAAAAAGAATTACGATTATATTGTTACACAGTTTTAGTGAACAATTGTGCAAAAATTTCATAAAAATCTGCATATCAGTCACTGGGATTTACATGTGACTGTAAAAAGCTGCGTGAAATTTTCATATGCAATTTTATTGCATATGCGATAATTTTCTCGCTGTGTTATTTATTATATTTGTCAGTGTTTCAGTAAAATATAAAAAAAAATATACGGAGCTTCATTTACTCCGTAAAATAATTTACACTTCTGAAAAATTGAAGTAAACCTAAAAGAAGACATTTTTGCAGATGTTACGCTAATTTTGAATTTTCTCCGCTAAAATTTTTGTCTACTACTATTGGACTACTATTAAGAAAAACCGGGGCTAGTTGTTACATTTTTCAGTTTTTTAGTTTTGTTTATATTCGATATTATTGACAATTT